>JAPCWZ010000009.1:0-2400000 GCA_039105305.1 Apiospora arundinis | reverse complement strand
TGTTACTCTGGATCGTCGCTTGATAAGCTTAACTAACTGTCAATGTCAGAAATGGTCAACTCAAAGAATACATAGCCTCAGGAACTTCCAAGGATGAGTTCACCAAAAGACTCCAGAATGCCCTTGGGACCGTATCAACACAGGCGTCGTCTCAGCCCGCCACTGGCACTGATGACGATATCTACGATGATCCTCCCCCATTGGTGCATGGCAACGATGATGGTCTATATGATGATCCTCCGCCAGTAGCATCATCCTCGCGGCAACCCCCAGCGGCAACCCCCGCCTCTGGTGTGCCTACGCCATCTTCTTCCGAAGAGCGCGAGGGTGAGGCGCAGTCGTTACTTGCCGAGCGGACCAAACGTCTCGAAGCTGAAAAGCAGGCGAAAGAGAAAGCAGCCAAAGCGGAGAGAGAGAAGCATGCAAAGGAGCATCAGGAGGCAGCAAATGCGGGGAATGAAGACCAGTCGTCCAATACTACCGCTGCAATGACAGGTTATGCTCAGATGATGCGCAAGAAGAGGCAAGAGGCGAAGGAAGAGCGCCAACGCATTCTTCAACGCATCGAGGATGATAAGCGCGAGCGGCGGGAACGTGAAGCGGAGGAGAGGCAGGCACGACTCTTACTTTCCGGAGCGGATCCCGATGCGGCTGTCTCGAGCAACAACGCAACTGCTGGCCCGCCGATCCCCTTACCTACTCGCGGTGGTGGTCCTACGTGCAACCTTCAAGTCCGCCTCTTCGATGGCTCCACCCTGAGAAACCGATTCCCGAGCGACCAGACACTTGCAACCGAAGTTCGACAGTGGATTGATGAAAACCGTACTGACGGCACTGACCCTTACACGTTCCGTATTGTACTAACTCCACTCCCCAACAAGGCCATTGAGCCTGCGGAAGAGAGCGAGATGCTACGTGATATTGGTCTGGCACCTAGCGCTACGCTCGTCCTGGTGCCCGTGGTCCGGGTAGCTACAGCGTACGAACAAGGCGGCGGATTGCTACTGCGCGGATGGTCCTACCTCTATGCGTTGATAGCTATGTTGTTCTCTCCCTTTGCAATGCTGTTCCATGGAAGAAATAGTGCCAACCGCCACTCATCACATGACAACATCCCATTGGACGATCTGAATGCGGACGGATCATCCACACAGAGGTTCAGGGGCTTCCGTAACCCTGATGATGCACGACGGGATCATCAACTATACAATGGCAACTCGGTAGGTGCTCATTGTTATCTTGGTCACAGTAACAAGAATATACTAACATTTTGGCAGCTGAACTTTGAGCCGCGAAGAGACGATGACGAAGAGTCGGATACGTAGAGGGTGGTTTGACTGTTTATTGTGATAGGTCTCGAGGATGACCAAAAGACCGTGGGTATTTGTCCTACTATACATGGAGATGGGAATGTCTGGTCTGAACGCGAACCCAATCTCTATCGATTGTGAAGCCATAGCCAATGCAGGAGGGCACCTTCTGCGCAGCATCAGTTCAATGCAAAACCATATGCAGTGAAGTTTTGTAGATAATATCTTCCCACTATGGCCCAGGCTTCACTAATCGATCCTTGCCTTCCGCTCCTTTCTATCTCCTGTCCCCATCCCCAGGCCCTCTCGTAACTTAGTAAGGGGCGGCGGCGGCCTGGCAAGCCTTGAGCTGCTCGAGGTACCAGTTGCAAATTTGCATGTTGCCATTGTTGTCGTCCATGCACTTAGTGAAGTTCTGCGTGGCAACGCCGCAGTTGTTGCCCCACTGCTGCTGCTGCTGAGTGTTGGCTGCGGCCTGGGGAGAGGCCTCGGCAGGTGCGGAAGAGCCGCCACCGAAGAAGCCGCCGATCGCATGGCCGACTGACGAACCTACTGCGACACCGCTATACATAAAAGGGACTCATGTCAGCATAGCGCTCATGGGAGAGAAAAAGACATATATATATATATATATTCGCCACCAAGGTAACACGAGAACATTCCGAAACAGATACATGCGCCGGGGAAGATATAGACGACTTACGCAGCTGTGCTGGCCATCTGGCCGAAGAGACCGGGCCCCTGCGAGGCCTGGGGAGCGGCGGCAGGAGGCGCATGGTGCTGGCCCTGGGCAGGAGCATAGGTGGCAGCAGGACGAGTCTGCTGTTGCGAGGGCGCGGCGGGTGCGCGGCTGACGGTAGGTCGAGCCGGCGCAGGGCGGGAAGATCGCTGGCGAGGCATTGTGGATTATAAGGAAGGCTTTGCTTGGGACGTTGAGAGAGTGTGTTTGCGGTTGAGCAAAAGAGTGATGATGCCTTGGTTGTTGGCCTTTTATTTAGGGTGGTTGAGCAGGAAAAGGTAAAGTAGCAAAAGTAGGTAGGTCGGCTCGGGTCAAGTCGCAAAGCGCAAAACGATGCAATTATTGAAACCAATGCTCGGATTTAAGCGTAGCCAAGAGATCGGGACGGGGAAAGTACGGGGTGTTGCACTAAGCCGGGTGGCCAATCAGCGCTTCGGCTTTGGACATTTGGGAGAACCATCAGAAGCTGGTTCCTCCAATTGAGGGACTTCCGGAATGTTCTTGAGTGCGAACGAATCGTTCATGCAAGTAGGTACCTAACCTTACCTAGGCTCCTAGGTTACGTTTGAGGTGGCAACCCAAAATAAGGAGGGCTGTTGGTCCTTCACCAAACACATGGTCACATATGTCGAGATATTTTATTGAGGCAACTTCAAGTAACCAAAGCCAACAGCCCAAGTCTATCTCTTGGTGCTTAGGAATGAGAAAAAGGGCAAAAAGATTGCTGTGTGAGGGAATCGAACCCCCGCCTCTAGCTTGGAAGGCTAGAATTCTACCACTGAACTAACACAGCTTCAATCTCCACTATACAGTTGCATGTTAGAAGTCAAATTATTTAATACTATACTGTTTTGTTTTTCCAATAATTTCCTTAGTCGACGACCCACTGTTAGCTAACTTCAAAATATTAGTAACTATCACTACCCCCTCTATATTGACCTCAAGTCGCCTCAGTTTTGTTTCTAGCTCATTATTCGTTAGACCGCCAACTCGGCGTCTTACTTCGACTCCCTATCGATCGTCTTGAATGGTCCAGCAAGTAAACATTCCTCCAGTAGCCCATCGTTGGCTAGTTGCGAGTTCGTGCGGCTGTCAAGGTTTAGGGGAAGAGCAAGTGGCTATCTAATATGATTCAAAGACATTATGGAATCAATATCGAGGAGGGACTAGGTATCTGAATAAATCTGAAGTTCAGCCCCAGACGCCGGAAGATGATTTCGAAGATGGGGATTCAATGTTGCAACTTTCTCAAGCATATTATGATATATCAAACACCTGGATAGCCTCTGGCCGTTTCTCCCATGCCGTGCTGGTCATCTTCGCGATATCGAGATCATGCACGTAGCACTCGCCCACCAGTTCCCAATGCTGGGATTGTGTCGTATCACCCTCACCATGTAATTGACGCAGGACATACGGTGTACGACCCCCAGACAGGGTGACCACTATGTCGTCAGGTCGCGTATCTTGGGGACAGAGCCCAAAAGGGCCGTTCTTTGCCTGGAAGAAACAGCGGCCTTCAGCAAACTCACACATCTCTGTGAACTTCCTCGAGTTTCCATGTTTTGCCAGTTTTCTGAACACCCCTGCAGCCGGCTCTGGAATCCATCTCATTTCTGGGTCGCAACGAGATTGTGCCCAGTGTGCTGCAAAATGAGACATGGCCTCAATATCAGAACCCGCCTCTACACTTTTGGCAGGCGAAACACAACTGTCACCACTGTCGCCTGGTATGCTGCCGTCTCCCAACTTCAAGCCACTGAGAGATCCAACCAAGTCTATGATTGATTCATCGGTGCCGTCCAACTTGAAACGCTGTTTAAATCGCCGGCAAATGAGTGCCTCGATGAACGCCTGCAAGAGACTTTTACCACTGGGATAAGGGGGGATTTGGAGCTCTTTAGGAAACTTGACTTTGATCTGTTGCGCATTTTCCTCACCCATGCCTTGGACTGCCCCGAGCACGGCAGCCCAGGCTATGGGAATGCCATCTTCTACGGATGCAGGGGGCTGGGTATGGTAATTGAACTGGCGGATATCGCTCTCTGAGAAGTTCCACCGTTTGAAAGGCCACTGTACGCTTTTGATATGGTCGATATAGACGCCACGGAGGGAGAGCATAGCCGAGTCTGCAGGTTGGTCCAGGAGCTTAACATCGATGGGAATTTGGCATGCTGAAAGTGGCTGAATGAGACGGAACAAAGCGGTCTTAGCAGATTCAGGATGCTCTGCGTGCCACAATGCCCAGCTCGGATAATCCGACGGGGGTCTTTCGATGAGAAATCGTGATTCCGCATTACTTAATCCTGGTTGATTCTGCGCCGATATATAGACTGTTTTTTGGGCAATTTGATTGTTCTTGTCGACCTCTTCGTGTCGAATGCCTAGTATATCAAGGGACTGATGGTCGATGATCCACTGTCTCGTCACATCCTTCCATACGTCCGACGAGCTCTTAGCATAGTCAGGTTTTAGCCTTGACGGTAACGCTTCGATGTTTTGAGTTTCCTCGCCGAAACTGAGTAGAGCGAAGATCTTATCTCTCGGATCGGTTGCAGCGAAAGCTCGGCCTCGGGTGAGGACTTCCAGCAGCGGAAGCCGTGGCGGTGACGGGATGTCTCCCTCCTTCTGATGCTGCCCTCTCTGAGCCGCAAGAAGCCTAGTCCACAGGAACGGGGGCAGTCTGTCCCGCAGATCAAGGTTACCGCTCAGGGCGCCCGCGTAGGAACGACTGTTCTTGACCGCCGTGCAGAAGAAGACAAGGATATCGATCCATTCCCGCTCTTGGCCACCGCAGTATACGATAGCCCTCTTTGCATTCATCACTTCCTGGACGACCCAGACCCGCTGGAACCAAGGAAACTCGAAGAAGTCTTCAGCAGCCAGACTCAGATGAACACGGAATAAATTCTCGCTCTCCGGCTTTCCGTCCTTACTTCCGAGGGTGAGACAATCGACAAATCCTTGTATGTCATGTTGAGGAGTCAACGGCCCAGACATGCCTGCCTCTGGCAAAGCTTTCTCAATAGTCGACCTCATCATGGCCATCAGCTGCCATATGCGTGTAAAGTTCTTCGTCTTGTTCTCTTCGCCCAAGAATACAACCACAGAGCTTGCGTATCTATACACATCTACCATAAATGGGATGGCGTAGTTACGCTCTCGTATACTTCCTTGGTTTATACAAAGAGCATCAATCCAAATGACCCGCTCTCTGTCTTGGCGCCGTAGGTGCCTTAATGCGAGGTTTAGCGACTTCGTGATGTTGAATGTCTGCTCATCGTCGCCCCGGCGCTCCGAGTCCGGGTTTGGCAATCCGGTATGATCATGACGCAAAGTGATAGTCACCGTATCCTGCAGGTCTCCCCAGCAATAAGAAAGAGCTTCAAATTCTTGCTCTTCAATCGGTGTAGTATGACGCTTTAGTGTACAAACCAACGGGTCATCGAACGATCCCGATGCGATGGATATGAGCCGTATCTGTTTACTGGAGTAATCCAAGGGCCTGTAGAAGGTATAGTCGTTTTGAACCTTCCATTCGGGATCATCATCAGGGTCGATCGCAGGCCTCGCAGGCTGATCTGGAACTGATGCCATAGTTTGAATTGGATGAGAGTCGTTAAGACCTATGCTCACGTCTACTTAGGCGCTCGTTCTACCCAGTGAGACCTGATATACCAGGTGCGAAAAGCATTTTATAGGACGTAACAATAATGCGCTGAGCCTGATTATATCGGGACTAGTGCTTACATCAATGAGCCCTAGCTGATGGGGCTGAATGTTTCCCTAGCCGTACTCAGGCAGGCGTGACTATAAGGGTTTATGGTCACTACGTTCCTACTGCCCAGGGACGAGTGGATTCTCGCTTCATGGCGCCATAACTGGGAGACATATCCATATGTAATCCGGAAGTGCGTGGGGCACTAGGGTGGTCCAGTCTCCTCCAATGCCCTTCGTGTGTTGAACTAGGACTGCCAATGAATCTCGAAGGACACCAGAAGTTGGACAGGGGGTCAAGCTGGCTGTAGCCCTGCGGATGAGCCATTGAACCTGATGTTCCTGGACCGTATGAGCGGATAAATGAGTGTTGGGTGGCGGCTACCCCTGAGATTTGTCGATACGACGACTGAAACCCCACGAACCCGGGAGCCCCTTTATCGTTTATACGCCGTCTTACTAAACGTAGCTGGCATCTTGAGCAAGTAGACCTGGTGAGTAGATAAAAAGCTGGGATACTAAGAGTTGGATTGAGTAAATGATAATGCAATGCCACATACAATATTTAATTCATATTTACCCTGACGTGGTACGTATTTGGAGATACCGCACAGTTTATTGTAGACCTGGGATCCTACCTTGGCGGGATGTTACTCCATTTCCCCAGACGGCTCGTCATATTCCCGGCACGGGCGGTTACCATGGCTCCAGACCGGAGCCCATTGCGATTGAGCGGCGGCCGCGATAAGATAAGGAATTGTTGTACGTACGGAACAGAACAGTCGATGGTCTTACGACGACTGAACAGCTTCAGATATTCCCTCGACTCTGTCCCAAAACTTAAACTCATATGCACACTTTCGTGCTCTGACACCGGAGGCAAACCAAGATGAAGGCCCCAACCGCAAGCTCGGTGCATTCCCTCCTCCGGCGCCCCGTCGCCGCACGACCGGGTAGTCTCCAGTTCACAATCGCAACCTCTTCGATAACCACCAGCGCACCCACACTCACACCCACACCCACAACGTCATCGTCCTGGTCACCGACCGAAGCCACCAATTTCTCTTCCCACACTCGATCTCGACAGCATACCTCTCGGCACTTCTCCGTCCTCAACCGCCCGCCGCCCAACTACCCGGGCCATGTGCCCCTCACCCGCATCGAGCGCGCGGCCCTCGCGCTGGGCTCGGGGGTCTTGTCGCTAGCGAACCCGTACCGCGGGGACCTGATCGCGGTGTGCGGCGAAGCGACAGCGACGCCCTACTTCATCCACCGGCTGCACCGGGCCATGCTGGCCTCGGCGACGGGGCGGCGCATCCTGCGGGACCGGCCGCGCATCACGTCGGCCTCGCTCGACCTGCCGCGGCTGCGGTCCCTGCCGAAGAACACGGTGGGCGGCACGTACGTGGCGTGGCTGGACCGCGAGGGCGTGTCCCCGGACACGCGGTCCGCGGTGCGCTACATCGACGACGAGGAGTGCGCGTACGTCATGCAGCGGTACCGCGAGAGCCACGACTTCTACCACGCGCTGACGGGCCTGCCCATCGTGCGCGAGGGCGAGGTCGCCATCAAGGCCTTCGAGTTCGCCAACACGCTGCTGCCCATGACCGGCTTCGCCCTGCTGGCCGTCGCCACCCTCAAGAAGAGCGAGCGCCAGCGCTTCTGGAATGTCTACGGGCCCTGGGCCCTCCGCAACGGCCTGCGCAGCGACGAGGTCATCAACATCTACTGGGAGGAAGAGATGGAAACGGACGTCGTGGAGCTCCGGAAGCGCCTTGGCATCGAGCAGCCGCCTGATCTGCGGGACATCCGCAAGAGGGAGCGCGAGGAGAGGCGGAAGCAAAAACAGGGGATGGCGGGTGCGGCAGTTGCTGGAAGCTAGGTAGCGAGTGGGTGAACAACATGATTTCTGAATGCTCCTGCTCTTATGGAGCTAGAGAGTCTTGTACGATGGGTTTACGTGCACATACACACATGTATTAGTACCAGTCACAGAAGCCATGCATTTGTGACCCATCATACTCCTTGTATTAAAGCAATGCCATATGGTATCAATCAGTATAGCGTCTCTGTTCGCATTTTCAACCTCAGAGACACCCTCAGTGTTCTTTCCTGGCCCCTTGCGCTATCACGCCGGTGCACAAAGCGACCGGTTTTGTCCAGGACATCTGTCCACCTCCTATACTTATAAGTCGAATAAGTCGTCGTCGTCATCATCCCAGCCCTTGCGCCGCGACACCACGATCTTCTCCTCCTCCCGGGTGTCGGCCACGGCGTTGAGCAGGTCCTTGAGCTGATCCTCCGTCACCTTCGATCGCAGCTGGCCCGTCTGCGCCAGCATGATCAGGCGGTTTTCGACGTCGGTGGCACGCGACTCCTTGACGAGACGGATGCGACCCAGGCGGTCCGCGGCCTCGGGGTGCAGGATTTGGTTGAGGATGGACTGTCGGGCGGCCTCGGCCTCGGCTCTATTGCGTCACAACGTAAGTCAGGGCACACGGGCAAGGTGCTTCTTGTACAATTCATGCCATTGCAAAGAAGTAGGGGGAAAACCAAGAGCAAGCAACCACGCCTGCAAATGAAACCCATTAGGAGGAGGGTACTGACTGTTTTTGTTCTGCTTGTCCTCCCTGTTGACCAACTGAGCCGCCGCCGCCGCCACTCTTGCTGCCACCTGCCCCGCTTTGTGCCTTGAGCTGCTCAAGGCGAGCCTTTCGAATCTACCGTCGGGTATCGCATTAGCACCTGAACCGCAGTGACGCACTCGGGCTGGACGTGACTTACAGCTTCTAGCTCTGCGTCGGCCATTTTGCTATGATGTGTAATCTTGCAGATTGAGTTGCGTTTTTGGGCCGAGAATCGTACGGGCAGCTTAGTTACCACCTAATGTTGGGTACCTCGAGAAAAAGTTATGGTGGGGTTGAAGCGACCAGGATCAATTGATTGATGGATTGATTTGACACCCGTCTTCAACACCTTCATTCAATATGACATGCCGGCATTATTTTGGCATGTACTATATGTACTACTGGACAAAAACAAAGACAACAAAATCCCCAGAACGCTGCTCGTTACATCTTATAAATCACATTAGAACATAAGGTCTGCCATGCTTACAATCGTCACCAAGATTGACCCAACGCATTTTTGAACATTTTACGATTTATTAACCAGAAAGCTCGTACATACAGTATTCCGGCTTTTTGTCTATCCTCTAAGCTTCGGGCCCTGGTTTCTTGTTTATATATACAAGCCGTATAGGCTGTCCTGGTTCGCCCTCGGCAGTGACCTTATCGCTGTCCATCATGTATGGAGAGCGATACATGGGTATATCCACTCGAATCTCCTCGTTTCTAGTTTGTTGCCTGGCCTCGACGATGGCCATTATTGTTTCTAATACCTCCTTCCGAGCCAGTGTCTGCTCAGCTATCCGAGCGAAGTAGCCGTTAAGTTGAGTCATGGGCACTCTGTGTCCATCTCGAAGTAATCTGACCCATGAACTAGTGCCATCAAGTCTCTTCAAAAGATCGAAAGCACGAGCCCTGAAATTCCTCCCTGTGAAGTAGGCAATGATCTTTGGGCTCTCTTGGAGCTCGGGCATGGAAGCCACGATGTACACCAGCTCATCTAAGAGTTCATTCCATAGCCTTCGCGCGGAGGGGCTTTTTAGAATGCCAGCGTATGTGAGTCCCAAAGCCGCCGAAATACTGTTGGTAACAGTAGAAAACACCATCCCTGGTAGCTTCTGACGCATGAAGTTATCCAAGGCCATAGGTGAAACGTTGAGGTTCGGGGCGCTGGAAAGGAGCTTAGCTAAGTGTTGCGTTCGTGTCCTTGCAACTACATTTGGCCAATGGCTGATATCTGTGGGCGCATCGCCATCTTCAATAATGTGTTCACGGGGGATTCCTGCGAGACAGAGCCGACCAGGCCGCCTTAATGCTACCGAATACGACGTGTGAGGTTCCGCAGAATACCGGGAGAGCTTCTGGCTCATGGTGCCGAGAACGTAGGTCGGCCTCGTACTTGGGTCTTTGAAAACGGTTTCGTTCAGATGTTCCATAACACCCAGGCCCTCACCTAGCAAGCAGATAGTTGTCTCGTGGTTGATAAGCATAGCATTGCGGGCTAGGCATGCCCGTATGGCAGTCGTATCGGTGACCACCAAATTCCGGATAGGCCCAACCTTTGCAAGCCCAACTGTGGCTGCCGCGCGCCGATGACCAACATAGAGCGGCTTCTGGATCTCGGTTTCTGTGATACTGCCATCCGCATTCCGGACCACCATCTTTCGGCCTTCATGCCCCCAAGCTGCAATTGGGTCGGGGTGTTGGAGCAAAAGCTGCGGAGATGGCACACCAGGAGCATTTGATATGCAGTGCATCAAGTAGCGGGCTTCTCGGTTGAAGCCGAGCACGTGGACTTGATCTGATAACTTCAGAGATTCCAGGGCTTTTTGGTAGGTGGCTGAGCCCAAATCCGTTGTGATGGGCACCTGAGTGGTATGCGCGGGTCTCGCTGAAGTGGTTACCGGGGGCGCTTGATAAAATGGGACGTCGAAAGGGTTGTTCGTTTCTCGATGGTTGTTGGAGGAGGGATTTGTTCGTTTCAAGCTTGGAGCATGATACATAGGCGGATCTAAGTGAAAGGTCTCATGGCGAGGGGCCAGGCCCTGGATAGGCATGGCAGCCGCGGTGAGGTGTTTGGAAGCCCCCCGGCCCACGGAGATGTTATCGCGGTTCCATGGCGTTGTTCTGTGAGGTATTCGCGCTGAAGCCCGCGAAAGCGGCTGTCGAAAGATGTGGGAAGACAGATTGAAGAGCGGAAGACGACGGATTGGGAATTGTCATGTCCTGGTGAACAGGGCTCGGAATCGCATCGACTCGCGGTGGTTGATTAGGTTGTCGTCGTTAAAACGGAGGCCCCGAACATCGAATAGGAAAAGCACAGGTAACAGTCGGGAAAAGAAGTCAGAAAAAAGAGATGATATAATACAAAATACCAGGCGGCGTGGCGCAAGCACACGAGACACGCCGATAAGCTAGAGATGGAGGAGAAACCGTTAAGAATATCTTAATTGTCATGGACTAGATTCCCTCATCACAGAAAGTCGCTCTCTCATGACGGCGACATATTTTTTCACGAGCCAGCGAATCCCGGGCGCAAGGGCCGAGCCTGGCCTCTGCAAAAAAAGCTCGGGGTTAATTGGGATAGGAATTGGGGCCCCGTTTTAAATCCACGCTGATTGTAGACAATCAGCCTCGTCTGATTGGTCAGTCTCTTTCTACTATACCTCTAGCACCTGAACTAAAGCTCTTTGCCTCTGGCTGGTTCCTTCGACCTAAACCTCCGGTATCGTATCCCCAAGCTTGGGGTTCAAGGAAGGAACATTAGCTGGCAATTGCCTTCGATAACATTGGAATTCCATATTCATTTCTAGGCAGAACCTCTGACCTCTGGATACAAATCGGAGAGCGCTGCAGTGCCCCTTTTGAAAGTAATTCAGAACACACTGCCTGACAACACCAGCATGGCGGCGGTCCAAAGCCAATTGGGTAACCCAAGGTTTTTCTAAGCGAAAATCAGATAGCTTAAGGGCAATAATATAATATATCAATTTCGACTATTGCCTTGATTTAAGTACGTGACAAGATCTTGAGAGACGTTGTTGGAACTATTATGCCCATCGTTTGCTTGTCAGTGCAGAAATAGTCGCCGTCACAATGGAAAAAGGGGAGGGGTAAAGATTGCTGCCCATAAATGAGCAGCGGCAACACATAAACATGGCTGCGAGCTGGTCATGGAAAAGTATTCCATATACTTGGTAAGTTCCCCAGTAAACTCCGCCTTGTGCCTCGTGCTATTGAAGCGCGCGACTATGAGCAGGGGCATGTAAGTGAGCAGGCTTGCCAAATTGGACCCTTCATCGATGAAACCTGGTTGCTGACTGATGAGCCATTCTTGGCTGCTGTGCCGCCATGGTATTTTCTTCAATTTCGACGGCGAAGACCTGAGAAGAACCACGTCAGGCCATTGAAAGTTGATATGAGTCTAACGATTGGTTAGTAGGCTGCTTCCCTGACATCAAGCATTGCTTCCTTCAGTAAGCAGTAAGCCATCTTCGGATCAATCCAGGGATTTATGCCATGATCTAATCTCCCCATACCGCCCTTTGTCTGCCCAAGAGTCGCAGACCCTGGCCATTTCACCGGGGCTTTCTGCAGTCGCGACTCATTCGCTTATCTATAATTGTATCACGAGTCCACCTCAAGCTCAGATTATGTATCGTTGACATGGCAAAGATCATTTCTTGGACCCGTCATGTGTTCAACTCGATCTTCAAGATGTGGGCGGTTTGAGATATAGATACTCCAAGTGCTCATGCCGTAGGCATACTTATTATTCTGGCGCCATATGGCTATAATGGTAGTTGTAATGGCCCGTGACTTGGGTATATTCTGAGACTGCTGTTGGCCGCAAGGGGGTGTACGTTTATTTGCGCTGTTCACACACATATACGAACTGACCATAATCAAGAGCTCAGAAGATGTGGCACACCCTAGACCGGGTTAGTTTTTAATAGTGCGGTAAAATGTCTGAAAATCAGCTACGTAAATCGTAAATGCAGGCCATGCTTGCGTCGTGAGATCAAGAGGAATTCACGGAAGGAAATATATGTCGAATGTGTAAATCAGGGGCTCTATATACATCATAGTCCGAGGGGATAGGAACCAAACTATGAATATGTTTTATCATTATATTGTGGTTCAAGTGGTAATTCCACACAAACGCATTTCACAGGCGCGAGCTTCAAGTCAGCCTTTCTCACTTTCTTCCTTCGCCTACTCAAGGCAAATCAACGTTGTTTCCCCGGTGTTTGGTTCTGGTTCCAAGTATGGTCGGCTGCGAGCTCCGAGCTATAATTGTTGTGATCTGACAGTTCCTGGAGAGGCGGTGGTGATCCGTACTGCGGTAACTCCTTCGGCGGTTCACACGGTGGAAATGATTCTGCCATTTCGTACTGATGAGGATAGTAGGACGGTTGCTGCTGTTGTTGTGTTGCTTGATTTGCGAACTGAGGCATCGCTGATTCTGATAAGGATCCAGATTCTGGAATTCTCTCCCCTTTCCTTCGGTTCATGAATAACATGATCGCACAGGCTACCAAGGCGAGGGCAGCTATACCAACGCCCACGCCAATACCGGCTGCAGCACCAGTAGAAAGGCCCCCGCCAGATTGTTGTTGCGATGGTTTCTGATCTGACGATTGTTGGTTTGATGAACTTTGATCCGAAGCCGCATCTGCCGCGCCTGGTGGCTTGGAGGCTGACGTGGTGGAAGAGGGCGGAGAAACTTTGCTGCTGCTACTTGTAGCGGTAGAAGCATCAGATATACTTGAGGTCGAGGTCTTAGTGCTAAAGGGCTGAGTAGTCGTCGAGCTGGTCTCCACAGCCTTATCGGTGATGTTGAAGAAAGCAGACGTCAGCGAGCCCAGCTTCTTGTCTTTCATGTCGCTGATTTCCTTGAGCCAAAGGAAGAAGACGGGCGAGTCGTTGATATTAAACTCGCCTGGGTCGACCGTCCAGTCAAATGATTGAGGCATGTCTTGGCCCTTTGCTTCTAGAAACACGGATGAAGTTAGTATACATGGTGGCAGTGAAAGCTGCTACAATAGGAATCTTACGCTGGTAGACGGGCTTTTCAGCCACACGAGCCCCCTCGGTAACCAGTGACTGTTGCCACCACTCGATCTTATACTCGGGCCATGGTACGTTGAACTTGATCTGTTCGACATCACCAACCTTCCATACCATGACTCCGGCATACTTGCCGGGCTTCAAAGCTGTGTGGTAGGTCGGCCTGGTAAACCCATCCTGGTGAGAAGGCTCACACAGAGTGGCCAAAAGGAGCAGCAAAGATATTAAATGCATCGATAAGGTTGGTTCCCGAGATGTCTGACGGTGAAAGACTTCGGCCTTCCTGACGCTGCGCAACTCATAGCTTATATCAAAGGAAATCAGCGCAGGCAGATCAGGGGGGCAGGGGGTTTACATATTCCTGTTTGGTTCCGAGCCTCGAGTCGGTGCTCGAGTCGGTGTTGCTGGCGCTCCTGCTTCTGCTATCCACTGCTACCCACTGCTGCTGTTACTGGTGCTGTGCCGTGTGACAGGTACCTGTCAGCCTGCAGTTTCCCAAGCTGACGGATATTCGCTTATATTGCCCAATAGCGACCCCAAGCCTCCAAAACGGAGGCACCACCCCTGCTCCGAGCAAATAAGCCCATCCTACCCCCCATGACACAAATATTGCTGTTGGGTTCCTGGAATGCAGGCTTTAATCTATCTCTTCACTTCGGCCCCCATGATTGGGCACCACACCCATCACTGCGAGATACTTGGCTGAAAAAGAATGGAACGACAAGCGAGAGTAGCCTGTTGCATCCATGCGTGACCGTTTGCACAATCTACCTACCCTCCAGGTATTGGAAGGAAAGGGCATGTTATATGACCTGACCTTGTCGCCTTCAAGAACGAAAAAGCTTCTGCCGTTTGAATGTTTGATCCTTCGCAGAAAATGGCCCAGACTTTGCGCATGAGGCAGATTGCCCTCGGCCTGGCGACGTTTGCCGTCGCCTTGATGTTCATACTTTGGACACCTGGGTTTGGTGAGTCGCATCCGCACTCGCCTCCAATCTCAACTACTCCCGCCGCATCCTCATCTAGCCGGGCATTTGGCCCCGACTACCACGGGCGATCGAGCCCTGCCAACATCAATCGCGTCACGAACAGCACACTGGGGTTTTCCAAGGTTTTCGTCATAGGACTTCCTGAACGAACTGACAAACGAGATGCCATGTCACTGACAAGCTCTCTGACGGGTTTCAATTTGGAGTTTATCGATGGGGTGAAAGGTGAAGCCGTGCCGGATAAGGCAATACCATTTGGAAAGAACAGAGACAACCTCCCAAACACGTACCTGGGCAGTTGGAGGAGCCATATAAACGCCGTGAGAAGGCAAGTACCTTCTCTTGGGTCCGTACAATGGACCGGAAAATAATGATGGGTAGTGGAGATGCCCACCATTACTGCTGTGCACTTACATGGAATGACCGAATAATAACTTGCGATATGGCAGAATCGTTGAGGAAGACTTAGAAAGTGCCCTAATCATGGAAGACGATATGGACTGGTAAGTGTCATTTTGGGCGCTTGTACAGCATTCAGCGGAGAGGGTGATCTTTTCTGACTTGGCCCCCTAGGGACGTGAGGCTTCAATCGCAATTGGAGACCGTCGCCAAAGGCACACGTGCGCTTCTTGGATCGGGCTCGAAGCCGATTTCTCCATATGGAGACGGCTGGGATCTGCTTTGGCTAGGCCACTGTGGTGAGATCTTTCCAGAACAACTGGATGAAAACAAGGGAGAGCCTCTGTACTCCAAGTTCGTCATTAAGAACGACCAGACGGTACCTCCGCTCGACAAAATCACAGGTTTAGTCGACTTCAAGGCCTACCCCGAGTTCACTCGATGGGTGCATGTGACCGGAGCGCCCATATGCAGTTTTGCATACGCTCTTTCAAAAAGAGGCGCCCAGAAGGTACTGTTCGATCTCTCGGTAGATCGGCTGGACGCCAACTTCGACAACGCCTTGGGAACATTCTGCCGCAACGGAGGTTCGAAGAAAGGGGATCCGACAGGCTTGCATGCCAACTGCCTTTCTGTTACACCCCCTGTTTTCTTCCATCACCGCCCTAAAGGCACAATCGGCTCTGAAAGCGACATTAATGACCATGGAGATGATAATAATAAGATCCGCGAGAAAGGCACGACGGAGAACATCATGTGGAGTGCGCGAAACAACATTAAGAACATGTTGATGAATACCAAGATGGAAAGCCAGTTTTAGCATTGTTAGAAGAGAGATACCCAAGTAATATCAGACGCTAAGGTTAGACGATGAAGCAATTGAAAGGATTACATATGAACCTTGGGAGGCTCAAACCCCCAAACCCCCAAACCCCCACCTTCGTAGTGCCGCTACGCTACGATGCGCTAGGACGACTCAGTGCTGCTGACAAGCCTGCCTGCCTGCGTGCCCACCTAACTTTAATTCTCCAGGCAGGCCTACCACTACTTGTACATACAAGAAATTCTGCCAGTAAAGACCGCTAAATTTTGTAGTTACTGGACCGGGATCTGAACCCAGCGGGTTGGAATGCGCATCGCGACGTCGACCAACCCACCATTTGTTCAAGTCATTTTCCCAATCTCAAAGCCGCCCAGCAACCACTGCCGCAAGGGTCTCTTACCACATCTGGACTCAATCTACAGCAAACATCAAAGACACCGCCCACAATGGATGTCACCAACATCCTGCCCCAATTGGAGCGTCTGGATGGAGACATTGACAACCTCGAAGAGGCATTGCAGCCCATCCTGAAAGGCGTGTCGGATCTCGCCACCAAACTGCCGCTACTGGAAAAGGCGAAGCTTTACGTCCTCGCGACCTATGCATTAGAATCCATGTTATTCTGTAGGTTTTCTTTTATGTCTACTACCGCCTCTGGCCAAGGACGACATCGTTACTAATCTTCTATTCCCCCAAACAATAGCTTCCCTCCGACTTAACGCCATCGACGCCAAGAATCACCCGGTTTTCAAGGAGCTCACGCGCGTGCGGCAGTATTTTGACAAGATCAAGAACATCGAGACCCCGCCGGAGAAGCCCGAGACGTCCTTGAACAAGGGCGCCGCCATCAGCTTCATCCGGTCCGGCCTCGCCGAAAACAAAGACAAGGATGTCAACGCCAAGCTCTCCGAGATGATCGCCCGCGAGCGTGCCAAGGCCGCTATCAAGGCGGCCGCGCAGCAGAAGGCACAGGCGCAAGCGGGCACGAAGCGCAAGGTCGAAGATCAGGAGTCCGAGACTTCCGCGAGTGACTCGGAAGAGGACGATGATTCGGAGGAGGCAGGAGGGGTCGCAGTGGCGGCGGCGGCGGCGCCCGAGCCGCCGAAGAAGAAGTCGAAGAAAGAGCGGAAGAAGGGGGCCGAGGGCAAGACTGAAAAGAAGGAGACGAAGGACAAAAAAGACAAGAAGAAGAAGTCTAAAAAGGAGAAGAAGGCGTAGTTCAGGATCGCGAAAATTTCTGGCCCTACACTCTTCCATGGTTACCCGTCCATGGCCATTCGACCGGATGGATATGGCGTTGTGGTTTCTTGGCGTTTTGGTGGCATTGCATCGGTGGAGTCTAGGCGTTTATGCTGATACCAGGCTGAGAAATAGCCTTTTGTCCTAGGGATTGAATATACATCTCTGGAGTGATTACAAGTCGGGCGTTGGCCTCGTGCTATAAATCTGATTATCTTACTTGCCGAACTCCAGACACTTTGTGGTACTGAAGGATCCTGGATACGAAAGTAGCGTATACGGGTATGCATGCGGGGAATCGCGCGGCGTACCAACGTTATTGACAAATTTGAATAACATCTATATCTCAAGTATAGGTTCCCCTATTCTTTAGGCTTAGTGGAGGGTGAATAGCTTGACGTGAAGACAATTACCTTAATGGTAACATCATCACCTGGCTTCCATTTCTTCACCTCCCCCATGACGTATTGACTGGGGTCCTCCACAGTTGCGTTCGATAAAGCCTCCATAGTCTTGTCGACAACCCATTCGTTACTCATACCTTTGATTGACCAGAGCCCATCAGATGCCATGACCATAAAAGCATCGTTGACAGATCGTTGGTGTGATATGATCTCAGGAGTGGCCTTGAGATAAGGAGGGGATTCCAGGAGATGGAAGTAAGGGGACATTGTTTCATGATATGACAAATGTCCTTTCTTAGTCAACCGGACATTTCCAAATACGTATTGAGTGATATCGGTTGATTGATATTTGTAGAACGAGTCACCGAAAGCTATATATAAGATTCAAAGTAAGACATATATGCAAGCATCCAGTAGGAGGCTGAAGGTGTGTGAAAGCGGACTTACAGCGTGTGAGGGGCATCAAGCCAAAGAGACGACCTCCGACAAATGGGTCCCTGCTATCTCTTGGGTGTTCCCGTATTACGCGAGCATATTCGCCAGGATTCTGTCCGTCTTGGTCTATTGAAAGTGGGATTGCTGATAGCTTCTGGGTACGCGCATCTCTACGGGCAAGTACTGTTGAGCCCAGGCTATCAGTGACTGCGATCGATGATCCCCTATCAGAGCAGAAGAGAAAAGGGGTTAAAGAGGGTACATGGGTGGGTTGAGATACCGGCTCTACAATCGCCCACATTGGCGACATGAATGTCAGTCTGATCAATGCAAGCAACCAGGGCGGTACTTCCTGCCTTCGCTCGCATAGCCATATCCAAATGGTTTTGATCTTGGAGCATCAGATCGACTACTGATCTTTTGGCCCTGTCGTTGCGTTGCCGAGCGAAGGGTATGTTGTAACGAGTACTGGACAGCACGGGTGCGAACCTTGTTTCCACCGACTCAACAATTTCTTGATCAATATTTTCGAATGAGCGGATCAGACTATCTGGTATTGATGAAGACCCTGCCCTTGCATGCTGTATGTTATGCTTGATGACTTTGGGAAGGGCGTGAGAGATGTACTCGGATGTCCATGGCCCACCATGGCCATCATATACGCCCAGCACTCGAACCGGGACGTTATGGGCATAAAACGTGTCGTCGGAGTGCCGGTCTTCGTTCTTCTCGTTGGGGAGATGAGAGGTATAAACCAAAATTGCTTGGTCACTCTCATGTGAAATGTCTATGGAAGACGGTGACATGGTGTCGTTGATTTCGATGTACTAAATAAAGTGGCATGGACTAGATAACAATTCAATCGAAATGAGTTGTAGTCCGGGAGACTCAAATAGAACACTGCAGGTGGTTGTGGAAGGTCGAAAGTGAGAAGGGACGCTGATAGAGTATATGACAGGTTATCAGAAGTAGTGGTGTTCGCTTCAACAGATTCGGGGCCATTGCGACTTCCCGTTTAGCTCACAGGCTATGAATTGGTGGCTTGCTGTTCCAACCCCCACATCGCCGCCATTTCACCTCGACTGGTTAGATGCAATTAGAATATTCGTTGCATTACCTATACATATTGTCTCTTTTATACAACTGAAACATTCTCTCTATCTCTCTCAGTAGATGCAAATTATACTGATGCCCCTTTCCATCCTCGCCATTCCCTTCGCTTCTCTCGATGAGAATAAGGGATCGAGGCTAACTCGCGGTGACCGTTCACGATGATTTCATACAAGAGAGCCCATTCGCAGCAATCAGGGCCTTTTATGTCCGATCGTCCGTTAGCGTAGAGAAAGGTCCTAGCTGCCCGAAGACTCCCCAATTTCTGGCATGGGTGCGCTGAAGGGACCAGGAGGGAACGGGTCGCCCAGTGCCGGCCCGGGCTCGGGTGACGGAATGTAGAGATACTGATTTAGGAACTCTATGATTGCCTCGGTGGTCTCAGAAGGCGCGCTCGCGTACCGGTCGCTGTCCTCGGCCGCCATCTGCAGCAGCGCGTCTTGACAGTCATCCAGGAGTCGAGCCGGGTTCGGGCGTTCGGCCGGCCTGTCCGCCAGACACTGGGCGACGGTGCGGCGCAGCCACACGTCTACCTGCGGCATGAGATCCACCCCCTTACTGTCATAGAGGAGTTGGGAGCCCCAGGTCAAAACCTTTGTATCCTCCTCCTCCATATCCAGGGGCACATCGGAAGGAGCTGCGTCGTCTGGATACTTTCCCATGATAAGGAAGTACATGACCTACCAGGGGGGTTTCGCAACAGTGACTCTAAGTTAGCTTTGTATTCCATAACAAATCACGGCCAGCTCTCTGGGTTGGCAGAGTTGCGATAAACCGTGGGAGGGATAAAGAAAAGGAAAGGGGGACATACACAGCCAATGCCCCATATGTTGTTGAACGGGCCAGCGGATATGTTTTCTGGGGGTGGAACGTACGAGCCGCGAGATTGCTCCTAGACGGAATCAGTTCATCAGTCAGCCAGTCACTTCACTTCACTGCAGGTGCTCCGGGGACGGGGGCATGCTATATGGGGTGACAGACAGGTGCAATTGTCTCTCGCTGGCCTCTACCCCTCCACCATGTAAATCTATCGGGTAGGAACATGTGTCAGCCCCAAGAAAATACCCAGCTGTGAAATATGTCGCGGGAAGATAGACTCGTTGCTCACTCTTCTCGTCTCCGAGAGTAGTTGTGTATATTGTCGGCCATGCCAAAGTCCCCAAGCTATACACAAAGCCGTACGAAGATCAGCAAGATTGCCAGTCAGGATGAGGGCTAGCCATGGACGGATGGGGGAGAGACTGCACATACCTTGAGCCGTACTCCAAATGGATGCGTATCGGCAGCATCTGTCTCATCTGCCACGTCTAGGTAGACTAGATTGCAAATTTGGGACGCGAGTAAGTATGTAGACCGAAAACAAATACAGTAGTCGTCTTGGGATGTAGGCCTACCATTTGATGCAGTAATACCGAAGTGTAGAATATTATACCCCGTGGACGATCCCCATCCATCCGTCTGGAACATTGGGCTTAGTTGCTCCACCATATCGGGAAGCGGTAGCCTCATGACCCCTATTACATGCCGTTCGTAATCTGTCTCAATAGGCTCTATCCGAGGCTCGGGGTTTTTCGGGTCTTCCGGCTTGTCTGGAGGGTCAAGCATGCCGATACAGGCTCTTGTGACTGAAGTAAAGTTATTAGTCGCGAGAGACTGGGCATAAGGCCGTTTCAAAAAAAGAAAAAAAAAGGAGGGTGAGAGTCTTGTTATGAGACAGGCCGGACCAAGATACGTACGGCAGAGTAAGAAGCTCCATAGCAATCGACTTGGAATGGTCTTATCTTGAGGTAATTTGTCCTTGATGAAGCTTGACAAAGTACCTCCTTGGCAATACTCAAGGAGAAGTGTCGGGGGGTTATCCAGCTTCTTCTTCTCTTCTGGTGACGCATATATCGGCACTTCTTGCACGATATGCATGGCTCTCCTCAAGGTCTACGAGTTCACATGTCAGCTTTAGAGATTCTCATTAATACCGTATAGACTGAAAGGGCATAAGTATAGCTTTCTTAGACGAAGAAAAAGGGGCGAAGGGGAGATGGCGGCAGTCACTTACCCGGATCCATTGCCGCTCCCGTCTGATGCTTATATTACCCTCGCGGCGCAGTGCACGTTTCATCACGATGCGGTTCGCCAGTTTACCGCTGGTGGTGGCCTCGCCGTACAGAACGGCTATGCCGTCCCGGCCATAGCCTAAAGTGGTGATGGGAGCATACATCCGCGATTTCCAGAACACCTGCTTGAGTTCGAAGTATCGCTGACGTGCTACTAACAATCTCCCTGTGGGGTCTGATAACACCGCTTCCTCTTTTGTAACTTCCTCAGGCAATGGTTGAGGGAGACCTATGGGTTTGGGGTAACTTTTTCTGTTCTCCGACTTTGTCTCCTCCCCGATATCCTTCCCCTTCTCCTTTTCCATGTTGACTGTTCGAAGCTCAAGCAGGTGTCGGTTCGGGATATTCCCCCTCGAAGTTATCTATGTCCGGAAGCCAGGGGTATTTCGATAACGAGCCGCACTTTGAGGAGGAAGGGTATTGAATCTGGCGGCGTTTTACTTGGTGGCGCCTTGTGTCATCCAAATGTTCTGGTATGCTATTTGGGTGACGCCAACCCAAAAGTCGAAAAGCCGGATCGCTTGACCTGGACAAATCAATTTTCTGCTTCCGGGTGATAGACAAAGAAATGCATAGTGTTGTCTCCAAGGCGTGACAACCCAGGTATTCTTTGTTGCCTTCACCCCACCCCCTGATATGGCTGGGCCTTCATCGTCATTTTCTCCCCTGTTACAGTTTCTTTGAGTTCTTGGCATTAACTTATTGTAGAAAGGCATGTCAACATTAAGTCGCCTCCTTAGTTGTACTTCCTTGACTGTGAAATAGTACATTATGTTGTATTATAACTTTTCTGGTTCATAGAAAATTATCATCCTACTAAGTGAATAAACCCAATTAAATAACAAGCGGACCAATAGTCTACAAGACTGGCTAGTAGGTTACACGAATAGCATTATACGAGAAGGAGTGCTTTTGCAATCAAGGGGGTAGCAAATTCGAATTGGCCTGGTGGAACATATTTATACCAGAGCCAGATGTGCATCCTTCGGATTAGCAAACCTGCAGAGAGCACTACCTTTTACACGGCCGATCTTTGGGGGGTACGGGAAATTGGTCACATTAGGCATTATTTATTGTCTTTGTCAACTATTACACATTCTATACATTTCAATCTTTCGTTTTCACCCGAAGAAACGATTCTCTCCGTGACCCTGACCGTTGCCTCAGATGTGAGTCGGTGCCGCGAGTCGCCTCCCTATGCCAGTCCGCAGGTGGCTCACTCCCCGGCAGCTCGGCCACGAATGTGTTGGGTAGTTCGGAAATCGGCTCTCGCGTCTCGAGCTCCATCCAGGGGTGCGAGTCCGGATCCGCCTCGTTGATCGTTGTGGCGTCCATCTCGTTTACGGTCCCCGAGTCCAGCTCCGTCGTGCTGCTGCCGAAGCCGAACGTCCGGGGCGTCATGGGCGACACCAGGGCCGAGCTCGCCACGCCGTCCCGCAAGAAGCCGTTCTTGCCCTCACTCTCGACGGGCGATGACAACCCCTGAGATTTGTCGTCTTCCGTAGGCTTAACGTAGTTCTTCTTGTAACGCCTCCGCCAGAAGAAGAAGGCCATGAAGCCCAGTGCTAGAGATATAAGAGGCACAGCAACGCCCACGGCGATTATGGCCCCCGTCGGTATGCCTAATCGACCATCGTTGCCTGACCCAGCCGTGCCTGCTGCGCCTGTCTCCTCCACGTTGCCCATGGATGTGCCGCTTCCTTCCTTGGCCGCACTTAGACCGCCCGTAGCATCATTCATCCCAGTCGGCTTGGGTCCCCCATATTTAGATCCCGGCACTGTGGGATCCGTCTCGAGGTTACTCAGATCAGAACTCTGCCAGCGTACCTGGATGGCGAAGGCCAGCGCGTCGGTTACTGTTGTGACGTAGGTATCCTTCATGTAATTGTAGCCTAAATATGTAGTTTTGCCAGCGGTGGCTATACACTCGCTGTAGGTCTTGGACTCGTCGGCTCCCGTGTAGCACGTGTAGCCGGTAGGGCAGCAGATCTGGGCGGTCTCGCTCGCTATCAGGGGGCCGCCAAAGAAAGGCGTCCCGTTGGTTTTGCCGGCCAGCTTGGTGGGGAATGGGCAGCCCACGGTGTAACCCATGGGACAGATACCCGGCGAGTAGAAGCCGTACTTATAGTCGTGGTATTTGTTGAAGTCCGGCGGCATGCATATCGAGGAGGAGAGGGCCGGAACGTCCGTGTGGCTCCATCGGAAGGGTGCACAGAAGTCTGGCGTTGTGAAGATGGTGGTGAGAGGCCCTGCTTGGCGGGATTGCGCCGGCTCGTCGTTGATCGTTGTGGTCGCCATGGTTATTATAACTTGTGATATGGGCAGCAAAAAGTGGGATAGCCTGAGCTGTGGTCGCCTCGGACCAGTAAACCCCAGAACGTGCTGCTCTCGGGCTTATGAGCTTCGGAAGTCGCTTCTCCCCTTGATAATTAACTGGCTATGTCGAAGATGGTGGCACCGAGAGGTCAGGCGTCGTGGGCAAATGGGATGCAATGCAGACAGAGTGGCTAGTAGTTGGTATGATGGCGTGCACAGGAACCAAGGAGTATGTTGAATCGGTTAGGTTTGAACATTTCTCGACCCAATGTCAATCTCGCGGGCAGAAGCGAGCCCGGACGACTGGCACATGAGAGATTGGCAGGGCCATTGGCGAGTCGCGCTGGTCTTGGTGGAGACGCTGGCTGGCAATGGTCTCCTGAACTAGGGGCTCTCCGCCGACGATGCTGTCATAACAAAGCATTGTATACCTGGGATCCCTCCGTCCTCCAACAGCTATGTTCACTGTAGCATGTATTCAATGCCGAGCCGAGCCAGGGCCTTCTCTGATAGCCATCCACCATTCTCACTAGAATCTCTATTTCCCATGCGTCTTTGGTACTGTAGTTGATTCTGGTCGCCCTCGGTACTCCATCTCTCCATGTCGTTCCTGTTATTTTCTGGGTATCAGGCATAATTAAATGGGTAAAAGGCTCGAAGAAGTCATTAAACAAAGTTCTCGGTGCCCACTGTTTGAAGATGCGCTAGTGTTTCACCGGGTGACTCTCGGATGATCGTCGGCAGAGACTCTCTTCTATTGGCCCTTGGATGCCGGTGGAGCTGTCTATAGATCCGGACCCTAGTCGAATTCTGGTAGAAGAGGGCCAATCCCCAATCAATTGCTCAATTTTTCTGTCTGCTTCAGGTGCCATGTCCGCCGTTCTGGTCCGCCCGGCACTTAGGGCGAACCACAAATCCGCCAAGCCGGGACTTCTAGACACACTAGACTCATCACATCTCGGCTAACGTTACATTGTTACACTGTTACACACCTTTTCTCGCCGCGCACGGTCGGTCGCCCCGAAGCAAAGATTCCGGCTGCCGGATCCTCGAATATGCGAATCAGCGAAGGCATCATGTGGTTCCCACAAGATGAACCAAATCAACCTGACAGGAGGCCAAGAGGTCAATCGACCAACAACATTCATTCCGTTGTTCAGCTGTTCCGCTGCTCGCATCCCTACTACTAGCTACCAGGGTGCTTTATGCACCTCGGTAGCGGATATCTACCACCAACTAGCCGCCGCTATTCGAATCCGGCAGTCCTATATCACACGAAGTATATATTATCCGCTTATAAGTAGCTGGCTCTCCCAGCATCATGGATGAGGGGTGGAATGAGCAATGTTATTTGATCTATCAGTAGTTCGCTATGCTTTATAATGAAACCCAGAGTGATGCCATGTTGAACCGACGCCAGGCAACCCCATCTCGAAACTCTTCCTTGTGTCTGAACTTCTAAAAAGAACAACCCATTCTACATGTCCGATGAGCGCTATGATTTGCGATACAAATCCTCCATGAATGTCTTCGCCTAATGTCTTCGCCTAACACACTGGCTGGCTACACCTTCGCATCCGCTCTGGAGGACTCCATCTTCCGGCTTCTTTCACCGACGTATAACCACAAGATGGTTCCGATCCCAGACGTTCGCAGTTGATGAGGTAATTCCATCAAAAAAGGCCATCAGTCAAATCTCGGTATCGACGACATCGACAGCGGTAACGAAGCCGAGGGGCGAGAAGCCATATGACGTCGTTGATCCCGCGGGTGCGATTACAACCTGAACAAATCAGCAAAGCGCAAACAAAGGCGAATGTAACAAAGAAGTTGACGAACTGCACACCATATGCACGTTATCCGAATTGGTGTTGTTCGTGCTGGTAGCAAGTATGGCCTGTGCCTGCAGGATTTCTTGAGCGAAGAGAAGTGGAATGATGGTGGTAAGCATCTGCATTTTGATGATATGGTCAAATATGGAACCCCGATGGCAATGGTTGAAAGAGGAGCAGGTGTAGATGCTTCTGTCAAAACGAGGGTCTATTACAAGAATGTCTGCCAACAAGTGCTGTGCCTACCTACATGAAAGGAGGATGGTATGGATCTCTTGTTGCAATTGAAGCTATGTACAAGACCTTCCGGATGCTCTTTCCCTCTCGAGAAAGATGGCTGGGTCTGTGAGCTCATCGTGTACTGCAACAGTGCAACTCACACCTTCCAGATAGTATACATTCTTAATATCGGGGCAAGACTAATCTATCTTCCATGCTTCTCAGGGTATTATGGTGCTTTTGTTGATCACATTATTCGCCAGACGCCGTAAAAAATGCACCGCAACGAGGTAAGAGCCTTCCACGCTTAGTAGAAGAGAAGTTGCAGCGGCTTCTCCGTCGCAGCATACTTTTCCTTGAACTCCTTCCTTGCCAGCCACCGTACCAGAGGCATCAGGGTATCCTTCATATCCAGAACACCCCTCTTCTTCTGATCTATGTGCGACGCGTCCACCACCAGTCTTTCGAGATTTGCCAGAGACAGAGACCCTAGGCTGAGTTTAGCTTCAATCAATCAGGGGTGCAGTTCGATGATACTTACCATTCTCGACGAGGTCATTCAGTCTAGCCGGTGTTCCAACGGCCATACCTGTTCGATGCTCTTTGAGATTCTTGCTAGCTTCCTCAAGCTTGATATGCTTTGCGAACTATAAGGGGGTAAGGCGGTTAGCGTGGCCAATCATGGTTTCCCTTTGGATGGGCAACATACCAATTTTGCAACCATGTTGCCTTTTGAACTGAATTTCCTCACAGATCTAGATGCGTCCCTTGTCAGCCAACTTGACTAGCCACTACTTGCGATTGGAAGTTGGATCCCTTACCTGACGACATCTGCGGCTCTCAGCCCAGCACCGGAGATAATGATGGTGTGAGGCGATCCCTTCTGCTTGGGGGCTTTCTTGAGTTTCTCCGGCTCTTTGGCGAACTTCTCAAGAAACTCTGGCAACTTCTCGAGGTTTCGAGGCTCTTGCCAGGATGTGGTGTCCTCGATGGAAATCGCTGGTAATGGTCAGTTGCAGCTCAATCAGGTCATTGGAATGGGCACGAACGTGATATGTAGAGATCGGCAAGCTCAACAGGGCTCAAATCCGATCCGAATCGACTGGTCTTTTGAGCCAGGTAGTCTGCCAGAAGTTGGGAGTCCATGGCTGCGATGCCCAGGTTGACGCCGGCTTCAGTATCCAGCAAGCTCTCATCCTGCTGGAAGCCAGCCTTTCGCTTTTTCCGCGAGCCGCCCTCATCGGGGGCAGCTCTTTTTTTGGACTTGGCCTTGGAGGCCATAGTCTCTGATTTAGATTTGGCAACCTCGTTATTAGACATGTTTGCAGACTGTGGCGGTGGTTGCAGGTTGGGATATGGATATGACAGTTTCTTGAGAATTATTGGCTGGACGGAGATACAAGGTACAGACAGACGAAAATTGCTATAGGCAGTGCATTGATGCAAAAGTTTTTGGCTTGTGATTTACCGGGGAGATGCAACTAGCGTAGCTTTCAGGTACCAACCGACGGACCCACTTACCCCTCCAAATTTTTGAGGTCCGATGCGCGAGGCGAAAGCAACCCCACGTTGGCCGAAGGAGTCACCCATCGAAAGTTGGTCGTGAGACGATATCTTGGTTTCCTCGTATAGAAACGTATAAATTCTGTTTGTCTCACTCGCTCCTCTCACTTAGCAATTGATCTGTAAGCTTCCTGCGAACACAGTCAACTCCGTTCACTAATTGATTGTCCACCAATTAGTCGCAAACATGTCCGACGCCCCTCCCACCGACCCGACCCAGGCCTCGGGTTCTGCCCCTCCACCTGAAGAAGGTGCTGGTGAAGGTGCTGCCGCCCAGTCCAAGAAGGGAGCTAAGAAGGCCGAAGCCAAGGCAAAGAAGGAGGCCGAGAAGGCCAAACGAGCTGCCGAGCGAGCGGCGGCTGAAGCTCAACAGAAGGCCGCTGCTGGTGGAGGCGAGGATCTGGCAAAGGACAACTACGGAAACATCCAACCTTCTACCAAGGTCGATGCCGAGAGAATCAACCTGAAGAACCTCGGTGAGGAGCATCTGGGGAAAACCATTAAGCTGCGAGCATGGATCCAGAACTCCAGAATGCAAGGAGCCAAGATGGCCTTTGTCGAGTTGCGAGAAGAGCGCAACTGGGCGATCCAGGGTGTCATGTCCGTCAACCCCGAAGGCAAACCTGTGAGCAAGCAGATGGTCAAGTGGGCTGGTTCTTTGAACTTGGAGAGCTTTGTCTTGGTCGAGGCCACTGTTCAGAAGCCCCTTGACCCCGTCAAGAGCTGCAAGGTTAGCAACTACGAGCTTCATCTTACCAAGTGCTACTTGATCGCCACCGGGCCCGAGGTCTTGGGCATGACCCTGAATGCTTCCAACAAGGCTATTTCCAGCTTCGACGATGAGGATCCTGCTGAGGGCGCTCCCACTGAAGGTGTCAAGGACCTCAGTCTTACCGAAGCTGCTGGTGCGCCGTCTGCTACGCTGGTAACTCATTTGAACAACCCAGTCATGCACAAGGTAAATCTAACCCGTCTAGACCCGAGCAACAAGTCAGTCGCTAATTTCGTGACAGCGTGCACCCGTCCAACAAGCCATTGCCGACATGCGTATGACCACCCGCAAATTGTTCGCACAGTACCTCGAGGAAAGAGACTTCGTTCAATTCGAAGCCCCGTGCCTTATTGGTGCTGCTTCCGAGGGCGGTGCCAATGTTTTCCAACTCCCTTATTTCGATACCACGGCATGCCTAGCCCAGTCACCCCAATTCTACAAGCAATATGAGATTGCTGGTGGCCGCAAGCGTGTGTTCTGTATTGGACCTGTCTTCAGAGCAGAGAACTCCAACACACCCAGACACATGACCGAGGTAAGCCATCTTTTCACTGGTGTATTGATCGTGTAGCTAACATATCTACAGTTCACCGGTCTTGATATGGAAATGGAGATCGAAGAGAGCTACGTGGAAGTCCGTGACATGATTGAGGGCTGTCTACTTCACATCTTCCGGGGTTTGCAGGAGAAGCATGCAGAGGAAATTGCGCTTGTCCGTTCTATCTACCCGTCCGAGGAGTTCCTGCTCCCTGAGGCTGGTAAGGAGGTCCGACTTACTTTTGCCGAAGGCCAGAAGCTGCTGCGCGAAGAGGGACCAGAAGAATACCGCAACGTCAGCGATGATGAGGATATGAGCACCCCCCAGGAGAAGGCACTGGGTGCTCTGGTGCGCAAGAAGTACAACACTGATTTCTACGTACTTGACAAGTTCCCCGAGGGTGCCCGACCTTTTTACACGATCGAGGACCCGGAGAACCCCAAGGTCACCAATGCTTATGACTTCTTCATGCGTGGCCAGGAGATTCTGTCCGGTGGCCAGCGTATCCACGTGCCGGAGCTGCTGGAGGCAAGGCTGCGAAAGAAGGGAATTGACCCCGCAAGCCCTGGTATCAAGGACTACGTTGATGTCTTCCGGTCGGCGGGTGTCCCGCCTCATGGAGGTGGTGGTATTGGTTTGGACCGTGTTGTGGCTTGGTACCTCAACTTGCCGAGTGTGCACTTGGCAAGCTTCTACCCCAGAACCCCGAAGCGCCTGTTGCCATAGAGAGAGCTCAATCCGAAGCAAAACTAGTTTGTGGGTAAAAACTACATGATCTATGAGAAGACGATACAAGCGAAACACGTCCGTAGCGGAGGCCAATCCTCACATTTCGTTTCTATCCGGCTCAGACAGAATACATAATTTATCGCACCTGACATTCGAACCGCGAATTGGCACTATGCCGTCATGCAAGAGAGAGCAAGATCAGTTAGTATGCCGCTGTCAGCACATCAGAGGCGCAGCAGGGGGGGTAGTAGCGAATCAGCTCCTGCACGAGAATGAGCGACTGTGACTGGCCGCCTCTTAGAGGGAAAATCGCATATGTTTTTTCAAGCACCACCGCCCATCCTTACAATACAACTCTTCGCCCAACGTAAGTAGACTTAATCCTTCCCTCGCTGCTCACTCCTATAGTCTCGGATCCTTCTCTCTACCAGACATTTGCGTATCCCCCGGTAAGTTTGACACCTCTCTCTATCAAATTTCATAGTGGTGCCTCTATTTTCCTGCCTCTGTGGCAGAGTATAATTCGGGGGTTGAGGGTTGGGGGCTATTTCGGGCTATGGGTGATCTCCTTGGGCATCAGCAAGCTTACAGGAGAGACGCTTCTTCCTTTTTTCTTAGAGAGAGAGCAATAACCCATGTCCTCGAGTTCCGGAAGAAACCCCAACCAACCGGGCTCATACGGGATTGAGTATTGGAAGAGAGACCCGAGCCCCCCTGTGTCCGAGACTATGCAAAATCTGGACCCCCGAGACGTCCCAACTTCGAAAAAGGCGCACAAGTCCAAAGCCGACTCGTCCATCTTGCGGTACAGCTCTCGATACTCTTCCTCTTCAAAAAAGAACAAGTAGTTCCCTACAATATATAGCAAAGCCATGCCCAGCAAGTCGCACAAGAACAACGGGCCCAAGCGCAAGCGCTTGCAAGGCAGTGTAGGGCATCCTTCTCCGAGCCCCGGCCCCTCATCGCCGCCGCCGCCGCCATCATCGCCATCCGAGAACACCCGAAAAGTTATTGAGCTGTTTCGGCAGGTCCTCAGCGACCATGTCATGGGAAGAGACTCGGGCAATTTGGCCTGCCCCTTTTTGAAGCACGACCCCGGACGCTATGCTTCCGTTATCAACTCGTGTACGATCACGGGGTTCAAAGATGTCGGCAGCCTGAGGTAGGTGTTGCTCGGTTCACATGCTTATTTCCCCTTCTATCTCTTCCTCCTTCTTGAGAGCCTAGTTTTGACCGAGGCGGGACGGCCCCAACAAATAGGGACCACATCAAGCGGGTGCACTCTCGCAAGTTCGGGTGTACCGAATGCTTCAATCACCGGTTCAACTGCGCGAAGGGCAAGCTCAAAGCGGCCAAGATCAAGCATCAGGCCCTAGAAGAGTGCAAAGAGTCGAAGACGAAACGAGAAAAGAGCACAGAAGCCGACGTCGACACAGCCGAGTGGATGAGCGAGGAGCAAGAGAGGGACTACGAGATCCTCGATCTTCGCAAGGCCCGCCAAAACAACCTGAAAGAGTCCTTCCGGGAGATCTACACTCACCTGTGGCCCGAATCCAAGGAGATCCCGGACTACAGCTACGGCTCGGGATTCATCATCTCTATGCCTGTCATCGAACAGGTCTTGGAGAAGATGACCCTTGGGCCAACCGGGATTTTATCGTCCACCGGTTTTCTAAACCAGCATAGTTCGTCATATGAGCAAGGCACCATGGCCGAACCGGAACCCGAGGAGGACCCGACCCCGCAAGAACAGCAAGAAGAGCTTTCTGGCATGCCAAGAGACGATGACTCTTTCTACGCCTCCTTCATGGTCGGCCCATCAACCGCCGTCGCTACCGGCATCGTCAACAGAAACTACCAAGACATCTCCCCTTATTGCAATAACAGCAACAACCCGGAGCGAACATATCCACCCTCTGGAAGCTTCTCCTTGCACCTGGCCTCTTCGCTCAACAACAGCAACAATGACCAAAGCACCATGAACGCCTCGTTCACTACCCACGCGCCCATGGCCGATCCCCGAGTGCAGCCCTTCTCATTCAACATGCCAGCGTCCACAGGCCAGTCCAACACCGACTCTGGCTACGGGACTGTCCGATCCACAGGGAATGACAACGGCTGCAAGCCCCCGGCACAAATACACCAGCAACGCGCCCACCACGACTTCCCCCCGCTAGAGAACAATTGGGTGGCGCTGCGACATACTGGTGGACCGCCTGGCCCCGAAGACCCACCCGAAGGTGAAGACATCCAGCTGGATGAAGAGGAGCTCAGTTATGATTTCAACAATCTTCCCAACGCAGGAGACCAATTGGAGTGGGCACTAGATACATCATCTCTTTACGGTTGAAATGGGCGGGCCCGCCCTGTTATGTACTTACGAATTTATGCCACTTACGGAAATGATGGGGTTTTAATGTCAATGTTTATTCGCTTTTCTCATCTCTCATACCATTTTTAGAAGGGTCTGATAGATGTTGAGCTCACGAAATGGCGATCAATGAAGTAAAGTAACGTTGCAATTCTCGCGGTTCTAATAACCACGGCTAAGGTGACCGACTATGTTGTTTAAATTACATGGCTGGCTGTCATCGCCAAGCTCGTATCAACATAGACCAACCAATCTATGGCCTTCTCTATGACGAGTACCATCTCATGTTGATCATCTTCTTCCGCACCTATCGAGAGGTTAGTATATGGTAATATTAATTAGGAGTGGGGTTTGAGAAAGAGTCTTACCATCGGTCCCAGAGCCATAACTCCGGCAGTCAAGGCCAGCACTGTACCTATCAGTGTAACCTTGTTGAACCCCTTGCCCAGGATGTCAAAGGGGAGACTGGGCGTCACCTGGGTTCCAAAGATGTCGAGCCCATAAGCAAAGACAAGACTTGTGCTTTCCAGGTTGGCAGGGGCCGTGATGATGTCCTTGACGCCAATGACGTCTCGCTCGTGAGTGATCATAAACCTGGGGTCGAGCTCAATCAGGGGGGTGTACTTCGACAAACCCTCCTCCATCTCCGCTGGGGTAGGGTCGCGGCCAACCACTCTACGAGGTTCGATCACCATCCGAGGGATACCAGTGATGGAGTGAGAGCCGGGTGCGAAGGCCAGCAATTGTCTGGATGTGATACCTTGTCGCGTTTGTGTAACAGCAAGAGATGTAATGGGGCCCGAGAGCATGTATGTCTTGGAAACGGCAGACGGGATAACTGGCCCAGTCGGCTGCTCGATGGGATCAAGTGGGGAGAACTTGGCTTCTTCACCAATCGCTTCTCCAAGAGGTCCACGATCATTCGGGATTTCCGACTCGTAGAGGTCGGTGATGGCCAATTGGTAACCCTTGACTGATTGTGTTTCTGAGTCTCTGACTGCATACTGACCAAAGAAGGAGCAGGCAAACCAATTCTCGGTTATGGTACATGATAGCTCCTTGTTGGGGTCTACGCCTTGATGGGTGGACGATGTCAGCACTTCGCCCGAAACTGAATCCAGGAGGTAGAGTGTCATGGTGGACGAGCCCTCATCGATGGTAGCCACCACGAGCGTGTTAGGGTTGAGGTACTTGTATAGCACGCTGCGGTCTCCCAGGACACGGCCGACGGAAGCAATTGGGTCGTGAGCCAACCTGGTAGCGATGTGCACAATCTTTTGCTTTCCAGAAGGAGAGAACACCCAGGCAGGCACCTCAACAGCCTGCTCGCCTTGAGGTTGGAAAGTGATGCCCTTCAGCTCATTGCCAGCTCGGACAACGATTGTTTGCTTCGGGGCGTGAGTGAGAGGAATCTCGCCGACTTTGCCATCAATGCCAATGGGAAGCAGCCACGGCCCAGCTGCGCTATCGACAACAGCAACACTTTGGACAGGAGGCCACAGACCAGGACCCATGGTCTCCACAGTCTTGCCCGTATCAGACTTGACGATGATGAACTCGCCATCGGCACCACGCACAGTGATGAAGCCCTTGACATCGTCTGCGTGGATGGACTTCACGTTCCAGGGCAAGGAAGAGGGCGTTTCTGATGCAGACTTGGACCACACAATACGGCCATGGTTGCCCGCATCGAGACCATACAATTTGCCCCGTTTTGTGACCAAAACAATCAGTTTGTTAAGGCCAAAGCTGTCTCTTGTCAACGTACCACTGCCCTTCGTCGACCCCTCAGAGCCCAGGATGCTGCCAAGTAGGCGCACAGGAATCGACTCCAACCAGGCTGGCAAGTGTTGAAGGTCGTCAACGTGGCGCTTAACTCGGTGGATGTAAGCCTCCAGGGGGTTGCTGTGGGCTTCAGCCTCCAAGGTCTTGGCCAAGTCCTCGGATTCTGGGATCTCAGCCCAGGTTGCTGCAACAGCACCTGTCAAGCCCTCCGGTCGGGTCCAAGCCACCTCACCATTGCGGATCATGACCCAGTCGTCCGTGTCCGTGACGATAGCCGATCTGACAGCGTAGTTGTCCTCAGACTTTTTGATAACCTCTGAGACGCCGTGCAAAGCTCCTGCCCTAGCATCGTTGCCCTTGAGCGGCCAACGACCAAGGATTCCATGGGAGAGCGAAGAAGAAACAATAACCTCATCAGGGGTCACCCGTGTGAAGTAGACGTTTGACCCAGTAGTGCTAGTCGAGAAAGCACTCTCGCCGTCAAGCAACGGGAAGTCGTAGGCCTTGGTGACTGCGTTGGTCTTGAGGCCCACGTGAAAAACTTCAGCCTTGTTTGCGGTTTTGGTACGGCTCTGGACGAGGAAATGGGGTTGCGACTGAATATGGTGAGGCGCATGGATTTCGATGCTCCTAGTGTCGGCGACAAGAGGGAATTCCTGTTTGTTCTTGGTTCCCAGAACATTGACCTTGAGTTTGGTCAATACGTTGTCGGTCCAGGCGACGATGGGCGCGGCGGAGTTGGCTCCGACGAACATGACATCCTCGGCCTTCTGTACCTCGCCCTTGGTGCCAATGTTGATTTCGTCTAGTCGCTTGCCAGTCAAAGTATCGAGCACGGTAACCTTCAGGCTGTACGAGAGGAGCGATCCGTGCAGGCTAACAACGAAGACCTTTTCAACATTGGTGCTGACCTGGAGGGGGATATCATCGTTGACAGCGCGGAACTCCCAAACGACGTTACCCTGGGTGCCGTGTATTCTTCTGGCGACGGTAGCGCCCTCCTCTTCGTAGAGGACCAAGACATCCTTGTGGTCGCTCTCGGTGAGCTCCATGATCTCGAGATCTTTGGCCCTGCCATTGAAATCCAAAGACCACAGGTTGCGGCCAGTGGGTGCGTCCCAGGCCTGCGTAGAGCTTCCCATAGCACTTGCGACCCAAGTAGCATCCTCACCGGCGCGCAAGTAGCCGGCGCCGTTTGTGATGTTACCCTGGAGCAGCTGGCGCCATACTACAGAGCTAGTGCTGGGGTTGACAGCTCCGAGAACGCCGAGGTCGCTCAATGTATAGAGTAGGCTAGCTTTGTCTTGCTGTCGCGGTCGGTGGAAGAAGGTGGTTTCGCGTTGGGGGACGCCGAGCAGTTCGTAGTGGTAGTCTATGTGGCCGACTTCATCTTGGAAGACTGCGCGCACAGCTGCGGGCAGGGCCAACAGCACCGAAAGCGCGGAAAGTGTGAGATGCATCGTGGTTGATTGGCGTGTGGCCTAAATGGGAGGCCGTCGTCTATTGAGCTGCTCTCATGGGACTGAAGCGATGTGCTCATAAATAGCAAGCGCTGTGTTGTGAACCCGCCAAAAAATGATGTTGGTAATTGGACAGTTTGACGGGCGATTCTCTATCAACGACAGCTTGCAGCCAGCACAGCACGGCTTGATTGACGTCGACCCTACCAGTCAAGCTAAGCTGATAATTGCATAAAACCCCGGAGTATCCAGGTACTTGTTATGAAATATGAAATATGCTGTGCATAAGTACGCTCGGGCCTCATTTACTCCGATGTTACCCCCTCTGCCTCTCTCTGTGCCTCTGTCTCTGCCCCTGGACAGACACGGAGATGTGCGGCGAATTTCCAACTCTCTTGTAGGACGATGAATATAAGTTTATTCACATGGACACGGACAGCAGGTCGGCTTGTTCAATTCGGGTTGAGGTGTGATATAGTTGTAGTTTTGTGACATTGTACCATCAATTGTAGACACTATTATCTACCCCACTCTACTTCATCATGCCATCAACCTCTACAACACTCCCGTTCATATATCTCGCTTCATCGCTCATTAGGAACGCGACGACACCCGCAATCTCTTCCGGAGTCCCCATCCGCCCGAGGCTGTTTGCCTGTTCCATCTCCTTGATCGCTTCGTCTGTGCCTTGAGCAACACCCGCATTCGTAGGGGTTGTAATGTAGCCTGGGGCGACGACATTGACTCTCACCCCCTTGGGCCCCAGCTCAAGCGCCATAGCTTTGCTGAAGCCGATTACTCCTATTCGCACAACTCAGTTAGCTGGTATGCGGATATGTGCAAGCTTGATACGAGTCGATCTGGTGTAAACCCTGTGCAATTTTGGTCTTTCACTTCGCTGTCCATGCCGCAGGCAGCCTCACTTACCCCATTTAGTCGCACAGTAAGTGGCATACTCAGCACCTGCGCGTACGCCCAGAATCGACGAGACGTTGACGTAGCTCCCTTTCGACGCCGTCACATGCGGCATAGTCGCTTTGGTCACGCTAAAGACGCCTTTCAGGTTGACCGCCATCAGCTTGTCGTAGTATTCGTCCGAAACATCCGTCAGGGGAAAAGCCGTCGGGTTGATACCAGCGCAGTTGAAGACGTGATCAATCCGGCCCAGGAAAGTCATGATATTGGCCACTTGGTTTTCGACATCTTCTCGCTTTGACACGTCAAGGATTTGCGCGTAGTGCTTGTCTCCGCCGCCACATAACTCGAGCGTTTGAGAGATCCCCTCCTGGCTCACGTCCGTTATGGCGAGCGTCGCGCCTAAGCTATGGAGCTTAATCGCCGTCGCTTGGCTGGACACATTCAAAGTATAGGTAGTTAGACAAAGGCGCCACCGAAACGACTCACGGATGGACTTTTTATATGAGTACTCACCCAATTCCACTTCCTGCTCCTGTCAGAAGAACAACTTTTCCTGAAAGACCTGCCATTTTTAATCTCTTTGATCTCGTGTAAGACTTGGCTCTGGTGTAAGTCTATCTCATACTCAGGGTTGATATAGACCTCCAACGACTACCTGACTACCTCCAATACCGTCTCCAACTGTCTCCAATAATGATATACCCCACATCTTCCCGTCGGAGAACACCGACAAGTGTGGATTAGAAGTCTTCGGGTAAACCGCATACCACCTATCAGCAAGCTACGTAACCAGTAACCACCACTGCATGCCTCGTTGGGGGAATGGCGGAGATCTCGCCAGGCGATAACTGACTGCAGAGGTACTATACAATACAAGCACTAGAGACAGTTTTCTAGAGGTTCTAGAGACAAGGTTGGGGAAACGGGTCTAAACATGTTTCCCATCACAACGACGCTCCAACAAAGCACAACACAAGGTCCATTCTGTTAAGTTTACCGATCGTCTCCCTGGGCCGATACTTGTTTTCGCGTTCAGGGGCCACCAACACGACACAGTCGAGATCCCACCTCCTGCCAGCGCTCATTACCAACACAGGGATGACACCAGAGCACATCATCGGGGTCAACGGCACGCTTGATCTGCACTAGTCGTTCGTAGTTTTCGCCCCAGAAATCCGTCTGCCAGTCGGGATTCCCTGGGTTGTCCTAGACAGGAAACTCGTTTAGTATAACTGAGAGGATAAAGACAATGGCAGGGCATCAAGTATATATCTGCCGAGAAACGCCGAGTACTCACTTCGTTGACATAAGCTCCCATACCCGGGGAAAGCTTCTTTAGGGGCTTCAGGAAGTCATTCACCCTCCTTAAGGCTTCTTCGCGGGCCGTCACATTCAGCGGCTCAAATATCAAGCCGGTTGCTTTTGCAGTTGGTTATATCGTCAACAATGATACTTTTGCTTTGCATAAAAAAAAGAAAAGGGGTTTTGGAGGCTCTGGAGGAAAACACAAAGTAATGACTCTGTGGATATCTGGACGGGGGGGAGGGAGAAAGGGGGAGGGTGACAAGTATACTCACTGGCATATGCAATGGACCTCCTATATGCGTGGCTGATAGCATTGCCGCCACCGCGAGGCTTCGCGTTCCGCGTCCCGCTGCCTGTTACCAGGAACGCCGTGCCGTAGGTGGCTGACATAACCTTGAAGGCCTGTCCCAGCGCGGAAGAGTCTGCTGCCAGCGAGTCAGCGTCCAGCAATCGTGAGCCTGCGTAGAGGTCGAGCCCCGCGTAGCCTTTATCGTAGGCGACATGGAAGTAGTCCAGATACGACGGGAAGGCGGCGGTGATTGGCGTGGCGATCTCGGCTTCTGGCCACGTGTTGCGGATATGCTCAAAAATAGGTTCCCAGATCGCCAACATCTTGGCCGAGTCGTCCGTGTCGAGAAGCACGAAGCCGCCATTCCAGATATCGGTCTTAGGCTTGGACCTATTGGCGTAATGTAGGTTCATGAAGCTGTAGCCCGAAAGGCCTCTACTGTCGAGATAGGGGAACTGTGAGAGGATGTAGCCGACCATGTCCCAAAACCAGTCTGTCCCCAACTGGGGACTCGATATCGACAATAGTGCAGCTATCATGGGAGGGCTTGGATAGGTCAGCATCGTCACCGAGGTCATGACACCGAACGTTGAGCCGCCACCCTGGTTACAATCATGATTAGCCTCGCTTGTGAAAGGAACCTGGATGGATGCGGAAAAGGCCCGCTCTCTTTCGACTTACACCACGCATGGCCCAGAAAAGGTCTTGGTTCTGACACTCATTGGCCACTACAATGTCCCCCATGGGCGTGACCACCTCCATCTCCAACACCTGGTCTGCACCAAGGCCGTATCGTGGGGAGAGGATGGAGTGGCCGCCACCTGTAAGATAGCCCCCCACGGCGACCGTCTTGCTGAGCCCTCCGACTATGGTCTGGTTGATCTTGACAAGCTCTTCGTACACGGCGTTCATTTGTGTCCCGCCTGCCACGGTAACCGTCTTCTCGTTGATGGTGACAGGGCAAGCCTGGGGCCGGAAAGGAGCAGAACGGGTCTCGATGGCTTGCATGTGGTGAACCCAGATGGATAGCGCACCGGGTGCCGTGGAACGGCCCTGGAAGTCATGACCGCTGCTTTTGACGACCACCCTGATGTTGTATCTCCTTGCTGTGAACGAGTCTCTTGATTAGTACTTCTGCGTTTCTTTTCCGGGAGCCTTTGAAATAACCTACCGAAGACCAGACTGATCTTGATATGCTCTGCAGAAGTGGCATTCGCCTAGAGTCGGCGATGTCAGAAATTTGCATTCGAGCGAAACCGACACCCCTTTTCCGGTGATATGGGGGAATCTAAAGAAAACCTACGACGAAGGCCGGGTATCCTTCAGCGCTACATGGATATCTTGGAAAAGGAAGGCAGGTATCGTTTGCGTATTGATTCGCCATGACAGAGAGCGGATCGTCCTGGTGAAATTCCGAGGTAAACCATCTTGCGAGTACGTTTGCGCATCGACTGGAATCGTAGTTTGGCTGGTCTTGGTGGCACTGGACAGAGATGTTAGCTTCTCTGGCCCCGGCCTTCTGTTGTAGCTCTTTGACGATTCCATGACCGTTCGACCTGCCATGCCTTGCATAGGAGATCTACGTACTATAGCTCCCGGCGGAGAAGTCTTGATCAGCCTTCCTCCGATTGAGATGTTGTAGTTGGCCCAGTCCTCATCAGTTGGCCAGCCGGGACTGCCGAGCGCAGCTTTACAGGCAGTTGTCTCTGTGGGATGTAATGCTTCATCGTATGGGTATGTATCAAAGAAGTTCCAAAATGGGTCAATGGATGTAAAGCTCTGGTGTGGGCTTGCAGCAGAAACGAAGAAGATGCAACAGAAGGCTAGCTTAAGGAGTTTCATCTTGCTTTGTAGGTATATCAGGCATACCAATTGCCGGATTTATCTGAGCTGTTTTCTGCCCGTACAGAGATGGGAGTAATTTGTGAGATTGAAAACCGTATGGAGGAGCAGTGTGCAGTATGGCCATCCTCTCATTCAAGCCATAACGTAGCAATAACAACAGCCGCAGCTGCTGTATATATTTTGTACCCATCAATGTGCCATTCTTGGGTTTTCTGGTGCCTCATGAGGTAGCCACAGTATGTCCCGACTCGTTCTTTCTTGCAGGAAGCCATGACCCAAAAACGTCAGACTGCCGCGTCATGATCAAGACCGTTGCTGCCATCAACACTTGGTATAGAGTCAAGTCAGTGCCGCAGGATGTAGTCCGGTTTCCGTATCGGGTATTATGCCACGAGAAGACGTACGATCACTGGCTACATATGGAACTGAAATAAGCGGATAAAGGAAGTAAGCAACACTTTCCAAAACTTTTATTCGTGTGGCGATCGGTGTCTGGTAATAGACAAAACAGACCGCCCGAGCCTGGCCGGCTTGTTGTCGTATGTGCGGCTTTTCGCCATGCCGCACCGCACCGCACCGCACCGCACCGCATAGCCTTTCCACCCTGATCCAGGCGCGATATACCTTGATCTTGCCGGCCGACTCAACTACACCTACAGTCCCTACCTCTCCCCATTTTCCTGTACCTGCGGAAATCGCCGCACCGGCCGGCAGAAGTCACCAACCAGCCAACCAACCAGGTAAGCGAGATTAAACAGGCGTGTGTTTACTTTCTTGGTGTACTTGATGCCGGCCCTCTGCAATTCACCGCTCGAGTAGTCCCAACCTCGCCAACCTTGTCGACCCTCTGGATCGGCTCTCATCTCATAGCAAGTGAAGCATCTTTCCGACCAGCTGTCCTTCTGGAAGGCGAGTAGATCAAAGTTAGTTAAGATTTGTCGAGCGTAGCGCGCCCGACAGTCAAGGGTTGAGGCGCCAACTTGGGCGCTTCCGGATATTAACCCCGACGTAGAGGGGGTTTCGTTTCGCGACTAAGCATGGAGCGGAGGGTTGTAACCTGTTACGAGTGTAGGGCTGCTAGCCTATCCACATAGAGATGGGACCGTTGGAGCCTTTGAAGCCTTTTGAGGTCCTTTGGGGGCCCCTTTGATCTTCCAGACTCTTTCGGATCACATGCAGCTTGAACAAAATCTGAAAGCATCCAGATCCGTCTCCGTCGCAGTAAGCTTGCATTGCATGTTGGCATGTTCTAGTCCATGCGAGAGGCTCTGCATTCAGGTTTGTAGTGGAGGAGGGTCTCTTTTGTCGCCTCCTTACCGACGCCAAGTTTTTCAAGGAGTTGGGAGGTGTTATGCATTCGCGAACAAGACCCTGCTCCCTTCGCCGTGTCTTACCCTGGGTGCAGTAGTGCACCTGGGTTAAACGACTCTTGCATCAAACTATCGGCGGGGTAGCCATCGTGTCAATTCTCAGGTAGGCCAAGCCAAGAGCCTTTCTAGGCAATTGTTTGTTCATCGGGCCGACGCCAACGGGTCTATCTGTCTTTGTAACAGCCCAGAAGCATTGGAATTGGGATAAGAGCAGAAGGGTACTCCGTAAACACCGTTCCATGACCTAGTATGTAGTAGTAATCAGTCTCGTCTCGTGGCGGTTGGCGGCTGACGGGACGACGGGGTGGCGTCTACGGTCTGCTAGCCACCTAGTTGCCAGTTGCTAGTTGCTAGTCAGTGTCAGTTGCAGCTAACATGTCGTATAACAGAGCCTATAAGAGTAGTAGTAGTAGTAGTGTTAGTTTCTCTCGCCTCGGACATTTTGACTGGTGTCTTCAACGCTCGATGACATGATCCACAGGTAAGACTGGTATTGGTATCGTATCATGTGCCGTCAGTGGTCACATCTACTGCCAGCCATTCATTCATTCGTTCGGCTTGAATATCATCTACCTTACCAAAATGCCGCCGTGATCGTCACTCGGAGATCCCATCTCAGGATCCTGTTGGGATCTTAGAGCCATGGCGTTGGGTCTCGAAAAACCCAAACTAAACAGCTCCCCGCCCCTCCAGAGCCACTCTGCCCCTCTTGCGCTCCTCAGCCCTCTTCAATCCTCAATGAAACCCTACGACTCTCCACCCCCGGTTTGCCGACCCTGACTTTTTAGATTTGGAGCGGCTAAGTTGTAGTTGCGTAGGTCATTCAATGTTTACTCATGCGTGCTCTGTCGCTGCCCATGTTTCAAAAGAAGGCAATCGCGGGCACGGGAGTCGTCTCCCGGTGCCATTTGAAATCTTTCCATGGCAGGCACCGCCACGAATGCGGGAGGTTTACTATGATATGTTCTCAATGCGTACCATAACAGGCGGGAATCTTCTAGTCTCACAGATCTTTCTTGTGTGTGTGTGTGTGTGTGTGCCATCTAACCTTAGGTACTGTACAGCAGACGGGGAAAGTACCCGGAGGGGAAAGAACTGGATCGGAGCTGAAGGGACGGGGGTTTCACGAACCCCAAGTGGGGATATCCCATAAGTCAAGATATGATAGTCCAGATGAGTGTGTAACCAACGCATAACTAACGTCAGATATGTATGTGTTTCTTGCTAGGACTAATACACGAATAGGAGGTATATAAGTCACCATGCATACGCCTATTCATCTAGTTTTCTTTTTTCTGATTATATAACTCACATCCCATCATAGCCATCCCATCTTTTGTCCTAAAGGCCAGTCCTATTTTAAAGCAAATCCTAAAGCTTGCCTACCTGTCCAAGTACCCCCCATACCTACCTCGGCAGAAAACCGTCTTAACCCAAAAGAAGAAGAAACGCAAATATGACCGACTACGTCGTTCCCTTCATTATCGACGGCCAGGACGTCCGGCCCTCGGCCACCTTCGATGTGACCGGGCCTGCGACTGGAAAGCTTATTCACAAGTGCGGTATTGCTACCAAGGAGCATGCCGACTCTGCGGTGGCCGCCGCAAGCCGGGCCTTCCCTGCATGGAAGAGCACCACCCCGTCCACGCGCCGGGACCTGCTGCTGAAGGCCGCCGACGTCATGGAGAAGCGCCGCGAAGAGCTTGCCGACTACATCAAGGACTCTGTCGGCGCCACACAAGACTGGGCTGACCTGAACATCAACGGAGCCATTGATGTCATCAGAGATGTCGCCGGCCGTGTCAGCTCTATCAATGGTGCTGTCCCCGCATTAATCGACCCCAGCGTGGATGCTATGGTCCTGAAGGAGCCGTACGGTGTGGTACTGGCTATCGCTCCCTGGAACGCCCCCTACATTCTCGGCACCCGTGCTATCCTCCAGCCCATTGCTGCCGGAAACACCACTGTTTTCAAGGGCTCCGAGCTCTCTCCCATAATCTTCTGGGCCATCACCAGCTGTTTCCAGGAGGCTGGCATCCCCAACGGTGTCATTAACTTCATTTCCACCGACCCGGCCCACGCCGCCGAGCTCACCAGCGCCCTCATTGAGAACCCGGCCGTTCGCAAGGTCAACTTCACCGGCAGCACCGCCGTCGGCCGCATCATCGGCCGCCTGTGCGGCCAGAACCTCAAGCCCGTCGTGCTCGAGCTTGGCGGCAAGGCCCCCGCCATTGTGTGGGAGGACGCCAACCTCGACCTCGCCGCCGAGCAGTGCGTGCTGGGCGCCTTCCTGTTCGCGGGCCAGATCTGCATGAGCACCGAGCGCATCCTCGTGCACAAGAAGATCAGCGCCGAGTTCCAGAAGAAGCTCGCGGCCACCATCGAGGCCATCTTCCCCGCCGGCGCCGACGCGCCCGTGCTCATCAACAGCAACGCCGTCGACAAGGTCAAGAAGCTGCTCGACAACGCCGTCAGCAAGGGCGCCTCCGTCCTCGCCGGCGACTTCAACGCCACCGAGACGTCCAAGACGCGCCTGCGCCCCATCGTCATCTCCAAGGTCACGCCCGACATGGACATCTACCAGACCGAGTCGTTCGGCCCCTCGGTCAGCCTGATCGAGATCGAGTCCGAGGAGGAGGCCCTGCGCATCGCCAACGACACCGAGTACGGCCTGGCGGCTTCCGTCTTCACCGAGGACCTGAGGACCGGTCTTCGCTTCGCCAAGGGCATCGAGACCGGCGCCGTGCACATCAACAACATGACTGTTCACGACGAGGCAAACCTGCCCCACGGTGGTGGCAAGAACTCGGGTTACGGAAGATTCAACACAGCTCTTGGACTCGACGAGTACACCAAGGCGAAGACCATCACTTGGAGGTCATAGAAGGAAGTTCTCTTTCTTGGTCGGGTGATAGGCAAGGAATAGTTAAAAGCATAAAATTATAGCGATGACATGAATCTGAATTACATTCCCAAATACACGACTGCGTCTCGTGTGAAATGCGGTGACGGCTGGGATCTTGCCGTGTCTTACACAATCCCATCAAGCGTAAGCCACAGCGGCCATATTCCGTCCTGGCAGGCATGGTACGACTAAGTACTCAAGTATACAGTAAAAGGTAGATGCTGATTGGCCCAAGCTCCATCTTTTTCAGGGTAGCTCTAGAAAACGTCATGGAGCCAGCACTATGTATTTGCCAATCCATGCTGTATATCTTCCATGTGTAATTCCTCGTGAAGACCCAACTTCGCGCCCCGATAAGAGCCATTGAAAAGTGCAACTCTACAAAATGGGCTCCAAGGCTTCCAAACCCGCGCAAGCCGCGACGCGCAAATTCCCTTCCCGCGCACCGGGTTCCGCGCCGCCGCCGACATCCTTCAGCCGCCCGGCAGAAGCGCCCCGGAATACCACTGCCACGGCTCAGAGCAGCAGCGGCGACCGCCGTCGTGCCGCGCCGAAAGCCTCTCTGAACAAAGATGACGGTAAGCCAAGCCTCTCCCCGACTTAGAAACCGACGTGTCGTCATTTCGGCCTTTTGCTGACCCCGAATCCACACAGCGATCCGACGAGACGCCATGGACCCGAACCCCATCACCGACGCCGCCTTCTCGCAGCGCCTCCGCCAGATGGGCATCGCGACGCCGAACCCGACCATGTCCAACTCGTCGACCGCCACCCATGTGGCGGGGCCGCTCTCCTCCTCATCCTCCCACACAAAAAACGCCGGCAACAGCTACCCGAGGCCACCGCAGAACACCACCCTCAACGCGTTGGATGCGCGGCGGCGCATCCAAGAGTCGGTGGACGTCCAGTCGCAAAATCCGGCGGCTGGCAGGGAGTACGTGGACGTGGGCGTGCTGCGGCAGATCCTCATGATGCGGGACCGCGGGTACGCCGCACCCGACATCGAGAAGCGCCTACGGCTCAAGAGCGGCGTGGTCGCGAGGGTCGGACCGCCTGGCGTGATCGCGCCCTTGTCATTGTAAAACAAACAAGAATGCAAAAACACCCACGCTCGGTGTGGCGGTTTCTACGTAAAATACACACACGAATTCAAAAAACAAACACAGAAGAAAGTAATAGCATTAAGATCGCATTATTGGTTGGTACTCAGTAAATCCATTGTGTACAATTAAGTACGTCCAGGTGCGTGGACCTATTATATATCCAGCCAAAGCTGCCACCCTGTTCTAGAGGGAAACAAGTTGTTTCAAAAGCAGAAAGCCTTCCCGAATTTTGGTTACCCAGCCGCCAAATGTGTTGTCATTCTTCACCTCATCACCTTGGACATACTCCAAAACCCCCTACTTCAACAACATAAAAGGGGTCGCCCCGAACAACCCCGTCGCTTACGCTACCTGGCTTGTTACCAAGCGGCGTGCCCACCATCAATCCGCAGGTCGGCCCCGGTCATGAAGCGGCTGGCGTCGCTGAGCAGGAAGACCGCGGCGCCCCGGTAGTCCTCGGGCCGGCTGAGCTTGCCGAGCATGTTCTGCTTGGGCCACTCGACCTCGCGCTCGGGGAACTTCTCGAAGAGCTTCTGTACCATCTCCGTCACGATGTAGCCGGGCGAGATGGTGTTGACACGGATCCCGTGCTGACCCCACTCGGAGGCGAGGTTGCGGCCGAGCTGGATCACGCCCGCCTTTGACGCGTTGTAAACGCTGCAAGTCGGTCGTCTAATGTCAGCGAGAGTTTCTGCGCATATCTGGATGTAGGTTGAGAGATATCTTACGGGCAAATCAGACCCCGGTTGGCCACCGTGCCGCTCATACTCGCAATAAACACCAAACTGCCCTCCTGCTTGAGCCGCACCATCTGCCGGGCCACGGCCTGAGCCGTCATGAGCACGCCCGTCACGTTGATGCCCAGCATGCGGTCCGAGTCTTCGGCCGTGTACTCGAGTGCGGGTGTTTCCTGCTGGATACCCGCGGCGGCGATGAGGCCGTCGAGGCGCCCGTGCTCGTCCGCGATCTCCTGTGTGACCCGGTTGATATCGGCGGCGCCGAGCCGCACGTCGATCTGGTGGTACGTTAACGTGGTCTCGAGCTCGCCCGCGGCGCGCTTAGCCACGGCATCGTATTTGCTACCCGCCGGGGGTGGTGCTTGTCGGTCGAATACGTGAACTTAAAAGGGGACAAGATAGTAAAGTTAGCCTAGGCTGAAGAGATTCATACAGACTCTGGAAGAAAGCAAATTGGGAAGGGGGGTTTTCCCGTCTTACCTTTTGCGCCGGCCTCTAAGAGAGCTTCGGTCTGAACCAACCCAAGCCCCTGGGCACCGCCTGAGACGATTATAACTTTGTCCTTCAAGCTGAACTCGGGTAGCAGTGCTTTAGGACTGTGCTTGATGGGGTCAACCGTCTGAGCTGCTGGTGTGCTGTGGAAGTTTCTGGAGGTCTGTGTCGCAGCCACAGCCGCATGCCTTGCAGGTATTATCGATATTGTAGAGACTCTGGGTGTGAGACAAGATACCGATGCCCGCATGGCCGAGGCACGGCGGCTTAGCCTCCCTGCCGGGACAGCATGGCGGTACAGTCTGGGTACAACCCCCGACATTGTTAAATGGTAGTGAGTAGTATATGTGTATGATATGTAAGTAGTTTCGTCTACTGCTTCTTCTTCTTCCTCTTCAGCTATCGGTGTATATCAAATGAAAGGTTTCTTGTGCCAGGTGAAGGAAGGACACGAAGAAAGTCAAGCATCCAAGAGGCATCGGCTTTTATACTTTGCACTAGATCGGTAACCCTTAGGGACAGTAGCGCCAGATGAGAACAGACAGTGCATGTAGAACGATAAGAATCAGCGTGACCGGCAAGGGACATGGGGTGAGTGACCCACGATGATCGTGTCGTGAGACTCCGGGGGAGGGAAGAAATGGGGCTATAACACATCTAGTCCGGTCGACGGATCCCAAATAAATTCTTACCTTGCCCAGTGCCCATTCTTATATCAGCCAGGACAGCCCCTGGGCTCACCTCGCCCTCCCCTGATCCTGGTACCGAAAGCAAGCTTTCCATAAGGGCACCCTTCTTATGGCTGCCATGCCAAGCCAAGCCATTGTGGCCGAGGAGGGCCCCTCTCTTGTTTGGTTCCCAGATGGCTCAGAAGGGAAGCGTGTAGGTGGTCAAGTCGATCTGGTTTCTCTGTTCGCATGGCACTGGTTTCTGCGTTGTAAGGTATGGGAAGCATAGGTCGACGGAAAGTTTGAGCCGGTACTAGATCTCCGGTGGCCGCGAATGAGGGGCGGTGGTTGAAGGCAAGAGGTTGGATACATGCATCTACCGAACATGGGGAAACGAGTGGGTTTTCTTCCCCCTCGATAACTCAACCAAGTCTTTCACTGCGAAGGTACGCAATACGGTTCACGCGGTATAGAACGGGTGGGTTTGACGCAACGTGATAACTGATAGGCCCATTCCTCCGTTGGAACCGAAGTCCTTCTATGGTACGACGGTACAGTGCCTCTTCCTCTCTCTCTCTCTTTTTCGTCTGGTTTTGGTTTTGGTTCTGGCCTGGTCGAAATATGTGTCCAAAATGGGAACTATTGAGGTCACAGACGCATCAGAGCGATGATGGCAGATCCATAGATGAAGTGGTGGAAGTGGAGGTAGAGGAGGAGGTCCAGTCGCGGATTGCCCAAAAGGGTAATCCGGGGGACGGAAGGAGGCCCAAGAGACCAATGAGACTGCCAAGAACAAGGCAATTGTAGTAGTAGCGTGACATGCAGTATGGAGGGGGAAGAAATGCTTAAGGTGCCTCGATGAAGCTCCTCTCTTGATACATGGCACCAGTCCAGTCTCTGGTGTGCCCAAGCGCACAAATGACAGGCAAGCCGGTGAATGCATAGTGGGCTGCTGGATGGAACATTACCTACATAAATCTCAGAGTGCTATCTCAACATCTTTCTTCAATGCAAGTGTAACAATGTTAGATTTTGTTGCAAACAAGGTGGGTGTGCATATGTGAGTTTGAAGTTGTGTAACCCACTAATTGGACAGGCGAGCCGGCGGGTGGGCAGGCGGGCATGCTGCACTTGTAGCGGGTAACCTAGGCCACTAGGCTTCTTTCTGGACTCCAGAGTCGAGATCTAATTATGGCGGGGATTTTGAAATAAGTTGGTTTGGTTTGGGGTAGGGGAAGTAGTAGGGGAGTAGGTGGTGCTGGGGGGTTGCTGGGGGGTGCTGGGGGCGGGGGGTAGGAACGAACGAGGAGCAGCTAACCCCGCAAACTACAAGTGGTACCTACCTACTTAAGTACATACCTGTAAGACCTGTAAGGCCTCTCTATGTGTTTGGTGGGCTGACGTATCAACGTCTTGATTCATTCGATGCCGGCTTCACCAGGTCAACAGTCAAGACTCCAGACTGGAGTCCAGCTGACGGTTCTCATTCCCGTGTCACACGGCATCATGCCGGCATGGATAGCCTGTTCTTGTTTGACAAGCCAAGCCATGCAGACCTCGTCCACCTGCATACATCCAGGATAAAGGATACATCTTTTTCCTCCTCGCACCGCATAAACACGACTGCACACGACATACACATCCCGCGGGATCAGTCGGCCAACGCCCGCTTCCTCCTGCTGGCTGACATAGCGCTGCTTGTCTCAGCCCTCGAGGCAGTCTGGGTAGTCAGTGCTTTATGTCTAACTAAGTGCTTGCTTGGCTATAAACAGTATGTGTATGCGAGCTTCGACATACGACTATCTATACCTATATGTTTGGGGCCCGACAAACCTCAGCCCAATCAGCTGCATCAGTAGATCGTAGTGGCTATAGCCATGTGGCCAAAGTAGCTACAGCCCAAGCAAGGTAAGTAGAAAGACGGGAGGCAACGGCTGCATCACTTTCCGTGCCCAAGTACGCAGCCTTCATGTTAGCCGGCACGGCTTCCTTCTGCATCAAGGCAACTATACGATACAACTTCGGCACCATGGCGGCCTATAGCCCAAGCGACTTGAGACCCTCACGGCAGCTGCTTAGACCGCGTATGGGTATATGCAGGTAGATATTCTGGTCTGGCCACCGCAACCATTACTGATTTTAACGGGATGTCGTCTCGAACACCACATCGAATTACTCAGGATACATCAGCCTGCACGCTCTCCGAATATCCTGCCCAAGCCAATCTCGATGCCGTAACCCATGACAAACCCCCCATGTTCGTACGCTCCGCCGACATCCAGTGGCCACTCAGCACGGCAGAATCAGCAAACCTAAATATATCAGGTGCATATGTACTGATCCATAAGTATGCCGCCGTCTTCCTCTTCGCTTTCTGAGTCGGGCATACCGGGTTTGACGGGTGGTTAGAATCGGTATGGGCTAATTGAGTAGAAATATTGCGGCTCTGCGCGCGGGCTAGGCCGTCCACTTCTTCGGTCATACGTCGGCTACTCTGGGCCTTCTATATGCCTTCTTGCCTTCTTGCCTTCCTGCCTTACACAGCAACTGTAGCATCACGCAGCAAGATGCAAAGATGTAAGCGAGGTCGCCCCATCCTGGTTTTGCTCTGTCCCCGCATTGCGGACCTTAAGGGCCAAGAGAGCCCGGCCGGGTCTACTTTCGGCTCCCCTAACCCGAAATGTAACGCCGCGATTGCTTTTCATATGCGAGGCAATATATGGTACTGCCCCATGGTCACCTATTCTTTATGGAGTTCAAGGCTAACGAGTATGTTACCCTGCAAACACGCAAAGGATGAACTGTTCATGAACCAAACATTGTGGCCTAGTAATAAGAAACAATACCGAGAAAAACACATCATCCTAACAAATTCCCTTAGCCATCCGTATATGTTTGCCGAAGACCGTCCTAGGACATAAAGAGACCTTAAAACTGTATTGAGCCAATCACACGCGTATGCTTCTCTCCCCTTTGGGTATACAGGTTTCGCGAACGCCAAAATCCATAATCGTCAACCAAGTACCTCTGCTATAGAACAGCAGGCAAACAAGAGAGTCCCTTTGTAAAATACATAGTACATAGTAACGTACACCGTCACCTAAGCCTGCTCTCCGTTTCCACTGCTGGCTCCATTGGACGTTCTCTTGGATCTCCCTGTAATATCCTGCCAGGTAGCCCCGAACCTGCGGCCTGTACTAGCCAGCAGACCCTCTTCCTCATCGGCCTCGGCCTCCTCGTCGAGTTGATGTACGTTGAGCTTCGGCGTTCTGAACAGAGTCGTCAAGAAGACCACCAGGAAGATACCAAGGAAAGCGAACTGCGCCCAGAAGTCGACGGCGCCAAATACAGGCCAGTTGAGCGTGATGCGGTTCAGAAAGGTGCTCATGACGGTCGGTGTGCACGTCTGGAACGCATAGTGGCGATCCACCCACTCGGAACAAGGCTTGACAGCCTCCGGGTGATCCTTGCAGCTGGGCTGCTGGTCCAGGTGGTGAGGCGGTAAGTCACAGAACATCTGTGTGCCGAAGGATGCATACTGTGGCGCGACAAGCATAGCAATAGCGTAGTTGATAGCAAGCACCATCAAAGCCAGCATCACCGTCGCAATGAGAAGAGCTTGCGGGGCAGTTCTACCCTTGCGGATCTCAAAAATACGCAGCCAGAGGAAGCGAATGCCAATCGTGGCCAGCCCGGAAATCGAGCTGCAGAAGAAGAGGAGGATCAACAGGGTCATCAAGACGTAGTCCACAGGGAAAGCCCGTGCGGTCTGCACAAAGATCCAGTTGATGGGCTGGAAAACATTGATGTGAGCCAGGATGTAGCCACAATGACTCTTGCAGACCGAGTTGGCGGCCTTGTCGATGCCCGTGATGAGCATGGAGGCCCACACCAAGATGCAGACAAGTATCAGCAGCAGACCACCAATGAGCTTGATGGGTCGGAACACGGCCTCGACCTTGTTCCAGGATCGGACAAGCCAGCTCTTCCCTTCGCCTTGAGCTTCAGCTGCAAGTCGTTCGCGTCGGACCAGCGTTCGCTCCTCGCGAACTAAAGCCTCCAACTCTCGCCGATCCTTCTGCGGCATACCTTCCGCGCGACCCGCGCTGCGCATCTCCAGCTGTCTCTGGCGTTCGCGGTTCTGGTCCAGCTGAGAGGCGGTGTTCTCGGATAGCTGCGGGGCTGAGACGGATGGTGCAGATTTGATAAAAGACACGGGCATGAGCGCGAGACCAGCTCCTGTATATAAGACGTAGAGGATGGTTCCTAAGGTGACCAGCAGACCCAAACCAAATGTCAATGCTTTCTCGGCATGGTTCTCGTCAAGTAAGCGCTTGAAGAAGTCAAGATCAAGATGAGCTCCCTCTTTGTTCCCCGCGGCTGGCACGAAGAATCCAATCAGGAAGAGAATGACGACCAAGAAGACGAATGCAATGGTGTACTTGGCCGCCCCCCAAAGCCTACTGCCGAGAGTCTGATGTCCCTCTTGTTCTTCAACCTCGTCGTATTCCTCGTACCAGAAGTAGGAGAAAGGAATGACGACCATGCACAACAGGGCGTCGAGGCTATACAGGCAATAGTATACTACTTTCAGAGTGAAGAGTATATTGTGAACTCGTGTAGGCGTGGCCCATTCCTTTTTGATGCCATTGGTTGAATCGGTTGTAGCTGAAACGAGGGCAATATCGACTGGTAGGAGGAAGACGGTGGCTAGAAGCGCAGTCAAGCTAAGGATTGTGACGGTACTGACGATGGCAGAGCGCTCGCGGTGCGTCTGCCAGGTAAAGGTGACTAGGGCTGCAGCAATGAGGGCAATGCCGATGGCGACGGCGTATGCCACCCAGATCAAGCTGATCTGCACATAGCCAGCGCTGGCCATGGTCGGCGTGGGTGAAAAAGGCACTTCGGACCCGCGTGTGCTGCACAAATGGAGATGAAATCAAAGATAAAGTTGGCCAAGAGCGTTGTATACCTGGAATATGTCACTTTGAATGACTCAAGAAAGGATGGGAGATCTGAAGAAGATGAACCCAAGGAGATGGTTCAATCAAATGTGGTTTTGTTTGTTGCCTGTACTTGCTTGCTTTAGGTAGCTTCAAACAGTGACGTAAACAAGATGACACAGGGATGCCCCCGGCAATTGCATAAAGCTCATGGACCTGAGAGACAGCTTTCATAACTAGCAATATGCACTAGCACTAACCTCCAGTCAAGGCCAAAATCCACCACAAGCCAGTCCTCAGGAATGGAGGCCACGACAAGTCACAATCAAAGGTGTCACGGCGACAAAAGCAAAGTCGGAATTTTTATTCGTAGTTGTTGATTCATTCGTTCAGTTCTCCCCCTTTTCGCTTTCATTCTTGCTTCCTAGTCTACATTGCAGGCGCCAGAATAAACTAACCGGAGGAGTATAGGAAGGTTGGCGCAGAGAAATCAAAAGAGCGCAAACCCATCCTGCATAAAAGACTTTTGGGGTTCCCTCATTCAATCCCGAACCGTGAGGGCAATGGAACCCATTTCTTGCCCTCAAATGCCATCGTCTATCACGTATAAAGATGAGCGTTAATCATTACTGGGCTTCTCCTTGAGCCCAGTCGTAGCTCACCGAGAGACTTCCCCCCCTTAGACCCTACTCCCCAAAAAATAGAAAGTGCGTCCACGTTTATCGCGAGGCCATGGCCTTGGTCACGAGTCTCTTCAGGGCGAGCTCCTTCTTCTTGAGGTCCTCAGCAGAAGAGTCCTCGATCTCCAGCTGGCCCATGGCGTCGCTGAGGGACTCCTCGATTCTCTCCTTCTGGCCGCGCTTGAGCTTCAGCGACATCGTGGGGTCAGAGACGATCTCCTCGACACGGCTGATGTATGACTCGAGCTGCTGCTTAGCCTCGAAGCGCTTGCTGAAAGCGTCATCGGTGGACTTGAACTTCTCGGCCTCGCTGATCATGGTCTCAATCTCAGCGGAGGACAGCTTACCAACGGAGTTGGCAATGGTGATGTTGGCACTGCGACCGGAGGTCTTCTCAGTGGCGGTGACCTTGAGGATACCGTTGACATCGACCTCGAAGACGACCTCGAGAACGGGCTCACCGGCGCGCATGGGGGGGATGGGAGCCAGAGTGAACTCTCCGAGGGAGGTGTTGTCCTCGCAGTTGACACGCTCACCCTGGTAGACGGGGAACTGAACGGTCTGCTGGTTGTCGGCAACAGTGGTGAAGGTTCGCTTCTTGATGGTAGGAACGGTCTGGCCACGGCCGACAACGGGGGCGAAGATGTTGCCCTCCATGGCGACACCGAGGGACAGGGGAACGACATCCAGAAGAAGGAGGTCAGAGGTATCGGCAGAAGTGGCCTTGCCGGAGAGGATACCGGCCTGGACGGCGGCACCGTAGGCGACGGCCTCATCGGGGTTGATGGACTTCTCGAGCTTCTTGCCGTTGAAGTAGTCGGACAGGAGCTTCTGGATCTTGGGGATACGAGTGGAACCACCGACAAGGACGATCTCGTCGACGGCGCTCTTCTCGCAGGCAGCGTCCTTGAGGACCTGGGCGACGGGCTCGAGAGTACCGCTGAAGGCCTTGGCGTTCAGCTCCTCGAAACGAGCACGGGTGATCTGAAGGAAGAGATCATCGCCATCGAACAGCGAGTCGATCTCAATGGTGGTCTGAGCACCGCTGGACAGGGTACGCTTGGCACGCTCGCAAGCAGTTCGGAGACGGCGGAGGGCACGGGCATCCTTGGAGATGTCTATAAGAAAGAGAAAAGGTCAGTTAAAGTTCAAGTGGCAGTGAGAGCAGGTTCTCAGCGGAGGAATTGGTTCAATCTCACCCTTCTTGGTCTTGCGGGAGAACTCCTTCTTGCAGTGCTCGAGGAGGTTGGTGTCGAAATCTTGACCACCCAGATGGGTGTCACCGGCGGTAGCCTTGACGGTGAAGACACCACCCTGGATGTTCAGGAGAGAGACATCGAAAGTACCACCACCCAGATCGTAGATGAGGACGTTGCGCTCCTTCTCGGACTTTCCGGAGCCGAGACCGTAGGCGATGGCGGCGGCGGTAGGCTCGTTGATGATACGCAGGACGTTCATGCCAGAGATGGCACCGGCGTCCTTGGTGGCCTGACGCTGGTTGTCGTTGAAGTAGGCGGGCACGGTGATGACAGCCTTCTCAACCTTCTTGCCAAGCTTGACCTCGGCAATCTCCTTCATCTATAGTCGCAAGCTGTTAGCGATCTGTGGAAAACCCGGCTGGTGCTGCTGGTGCTGCCCAGCAAATAAATTTGGGATTTAGCTTACCTTGGTGAGGACCATGGCAGAGATCTCCTGGGGGGAGAAAGTCTTGGTCTCGCCGAGGTACTCAACCTGGACCATGGGGTTGGAGCCCTGCTCGACGACCTTGAAGGGCCATGACTCGATATCCTTCTTGACGATAGGATCATCGAAGGGACGACCAATCAGACGCCTGTTGGAGGGGTGTCATGTCAGCAAATTGTTGCACTGTGGTATGCAAGAAAGACCGGAACAAGGGCGGCTGGCTTACTTGACGTCGAAGACGGTGTTGATGGGGTTCATAGCAGCCTGGTTCTTGGCGGCCTCACCGATCAAACGCTCCTTCTCGTTGAAAGAGACGTAAGAGGGAGTGGTGAAGCTACCCTGCTCGTTGGCAATGATCTCGACATTGGTACCCTCGTAGATGGCAACGCAGGAGTAGGTCGTGCCTATTGATTGGGATCATTGTTAGCAATTGTCGGTGCGTAAAATTTCTTCTGGTGTTTCTGAATTCATGGGCGACATGCAGCTAGTCGTCGCAGCAGTGCTTTCAGTGCTTGCTGCTGTGACGATTCGCAGCGAAATGCCATGTGCGTTTGCGCACAGGGAATTTTGTCGAATGTGGGATAAATGTGGGCGGCGGGCACAACGCAAAATGCCCTGTGTTGAAGATGGAGGATAACGTACCCAGATCAATGCCGATGGCACCATCGTAAACTTCGTCCGCCATTATTGCGACTGTGATGTTCTTCTCGTTAAAGATGGGAAAGATGAGAGAGAACAAGAAGAAGGGAGTGGATTGATCAAGAGGGAAAGGGAGACAGTCGACGAAAAGATGCGCCTCGGAGGGGTCTAGGAATTATCTAGATTTTGAGGGCCTGGTATTTTTCTGCCGGATTGGTGGTGGGGCTGGTGGTAAAGAAAAAAAAATAAGTTGCGACTTTCTCTTTCAGTGCCAGTGGTGCTTGCGAGCCCGAACACACCGCCACCAGCCCACTCTCTCGACCTGTTTCCCCTCCCCCTCCCCCTCAACCAGGCCAGCCAAATTTTCCATGGCCCGTGCTTTCTTTGCTTCTGTTTTTTCTTTCGTTCCCTTTTTCCCTCTTGTTAGGCGGGAGGCGGGCGAGAAAAGTGGGTAGTGGGAGACCTTTTAGCGCTCAGGCTCTGCTATCTGCCACTATCTTCTTATCCCAGTGGGCGGGCCAAAATCAACGCCTGAGACTGGTGAGGGAGGGGCATGCTTGCATCACCATTGGCAGAGATTGGCTTACACAGCACTAAATTGAGGCGAGCTCAATTCGACTCTTGTTGAATATTCTTCTGCTCACTAGCCTGGACCCTGACTCAAATTTTACCCTGGGCTGATGTTCCCAGTATTTTCACCTCACTTATCCACCTCGGTAGTATACAAGTACGTAGTATACGGGGTTCCCGGGCTCATGCAAGGTGCATGCATCCGTTCGCAAGGAAAGGACAGAAAAAGAATCTCCCGTAGACAGCGCAGACCGTATGGGCTGCCCAGACTTTGAGAGCTGAGTCGAGGCCTCTAGACTTTTTCATATTGCACAACTGCTTGCGTGAGGTGATGGCCATGGACGAATGAAAATCGTCTTCGGGTTTTGGTGAGACAAATCCACCTCGGCACCGGCATCGGCACAGATGTTCTTGAGAATATCACAGAAGTGATCAAAGCCAAACACCGGCATGCATGCGCTCTGAAGTAGGCTACAAGGCACGTCCTGTAAATGCTGAGCGTGCTATGTAAGTAGTCTAATGGCAGGTCCCATGGAAAACAAGAAAATGAGATACGTATAATGCCCCTATGCTGAATGCAACCCCCCTGAACGCCAACGCATGCCTTCCAATCGCAAAGTTGTTTTCCCTGCTTGAATCTTCTATAAAACAACTAGATTTCCTATCGTCAAGCCCTGGCTCTCAACATGGTACCGCCGCCGCAGACCCAAGCTTTTAGCATGCTCGAGGGCTCGGTATGTCTCATCACCGCCTCCCACCATGACCATAGCGATGGGGTTATGGCGCAGTATACCCGCAGGCGTCTTCTGTAGCTCGTCCAACAACGGTCGGATAAAATTGAAACCCCATGTGTTGCCTTCTGATTCGTCTTCTTTGTCATCCGAAACAACGATAACCAGCTGCAGTGCGTTACGGTTAGGGGCAAACGATGGGATATTCGACAGTTTCTCCGAGAAAGAGCAACCGCCACGCCTCATCACAATTACTTGGTGTGCTTTCGCTGCGACATCCGGGAGCTTAGCCCGGCATGCCTGATCAGCGAAGTAAATGTTACCCCAAGTCAAAGACTCGATGTTCACGCCTGTGACCGGGTTTGGAGCTTCGCGCACGTCGGGCAATGGTGCTGCTCCCAAGCCCGCGGGTAAGATCGCTGGAAGTTCAGCATAATCATATTCCGGCTTCCGAGCCGGTTCAGGGGCGAAGGTGGAGGCCGGTTCGCGCAAAACCGAAGTGATTTGCTGAAGAAACGAGCTAAAAATATTCGAGGAACCTGGCGAATCTGCCATCTCAATAGTAGACTGTAACTCAGCCTGTGCCTGGCTCTCGGATGCGCTAAAATTCGCCGGCGTCTCGATAGGAGGCGGAGGGATCTCCGTCTGTAGCAGGATATCGATACTGACCGAATCTCTGATCCGATGGAACAACGGATCCGACATTTCTGCAAGAACATCCCTAGTGATGAAGACCTTCTCGTCGCGGCCTAAGGCTAAATGGCCAATGCTTGACACTCTCCATGCACGCTCCATGTAATCGGGAGGCTCTTCTAAAACAAGTGTAATTTTTAAGCCGTTCAAGCTGCTAATCGCGATACCTTCACTGCCCATGCGAACGAGGTTGTGGCCTCCAAACATGAGGCTGAAAGTATTTCCTACCGAATGCTGGGTGTTGGTGGGAAACTCAATAATGGAAGTCTGCTGCTGCCGCATCGCCGCGCACATGCCATTAGGCGGAAGCATTGCTAGCGGGAGTGTCCATGGGAATATCGTGTGGTTGGATTTCGGTACCGCCGCATACGCTGCTGAGTTGCCATGTACATCTGTGGTCGAGTCCTGGTCCGATATAGTATGGATGTTAGGTATGTGGTGCAAGCGAATCAAGCTGGCTGCGTGGTAAAAGTCCGGCCGCGCAGCTGTAGCCGAGCCAGATAGCGGGGGAAGCTTTGGCGGTGCTGGGCAAGAATTGGTGTACTTCTCGTCATAGTAGGGCATAATCTCTTTCGCAGCAGACTTTTTACGCGCCTTGGGCTGCCCTGCTTTCCGGGGAATGATCAACGGGTGCCCTTCTGTGGTGAAGACGTAAGGCGCATCCAGTTTGTTCAGTGGGTGGTCTGGGTCGAAGAGCAGATACAAATACTTCGCAGTCTCTCCGAGGAAGAAACTCTCCATCCGGTCGCTCTTCTCTCCAGTCCGCACATCCTGCAACCCAGACCAACCACACTTGGTCCAACACCGTCTTCTGACATCTTTCAGTACCATCTCGCCAGAATATAGGTACCACGGGTCCTTAGTCGCACGGTAGATATGATAGGTGGATTCGATGAACTCTGGACGACCCGGCCACCAGCCAAGCCCACCTTCAACATGGCCATCTCGGACAGACCATCGCTCAGGCAGGGCCGAATAGCGAGTCCAGAGGGCCGTGTAGAGTAGGTGGGTGCCGATTGCCTCATCCAACTCTCCTGCGAGTGCCAGCAAACCTGAATAGTAGGCGCCCAGGCTGTCTATCCAATATGCTTGGGGAGAGCCGGTCGAAATGTGAGCATTGATGTAATGCGGATGGTGCACATCAGAGTAAAGATGTCGTTTGATGGCGGCATGAGCTTGATGCCAAGCTTCTAGGAAAGAATCGGCCGAGTTGTCCTCATCAGACAACGGGGTATACAGGGAGTTGGGGTCCAGTTGGCTTCCGTAAGGAGCTGGATTCGGCATGGTTCGGTTTGGTAGCTCATGCCCCGAGAGCAAGATGTGGGTCTTGAGGGCATATTCAAAGAAACTGTCGATGCCAGCTCCTATTCCAGAAAAGCCCCCTATCCAATGACCAGCTTCAGCATCGACGCCGGCACCAATGAGACCAATGTTACTTCTCCTCGACCACACAGCCCAGAATGCTCTTTTGGCGGCCTGCTCAAAGCGTGGGTCACCCGTCAAGCGACTTAGCACAGTAAACTCGAGCACCAAGCTTCCTGCACCAGCGCTGCACGTCTCTGTTATTTCCGGGAATCCTTGCTCTCCATTTGGGCGGAAACTAATGTTCTCATGAAGAGGAGAGTTCAGATAAAATGGAATGCCGTGACGTAGGTTGACCCGCGGGTAAGGCATGCCCGTTTGCGTGTAGAAGGCCGGCAGTAAACGCTGAGCCAAGTCCAGGGCCAGACGGAGTAGCTGGCCATCGTATTTGAAGCCTCCGGGCCAGATGATGGGATTCTGCTCCAGGTCATCGCCGTTTCTCCGTGGGTCGTATCCCGCAATTGGCAGATCTCCGACAGCAAACAAATGCGCACTCAGAAGTCCACCGACACCCCGAATGACCGTTTCGAAGACCTGAACTTTGCTGTCCACATCGAAGCCTCTTGCGCGAAGACCCTGGCCAGACGGGCCGTGCCGCCCGTCTCCATATTGTTCTACCAAGGCAGCAACGCCTGCTTGAAAGTCGGCTAAGGCTTTTGGCCCAGTATCGCGGTCGTCGGGCGGGGCGGAAGCGAGAATAGCCAACGTCGAAAGGCTGTCGATAAGGGTCAAGGAGTAATTACCCAGGACGTCGTTCAGTTCGACGTTTCTTGGGTTGAGCGCATCGCGGGTCAAAGGTGTGCACGAGACAGGGCGTAACTATTCACATTATTTGAAGTCAATCAAGCTGTCCTACTATGTTGCCGTATTTTTATGTCTAGACCTCGACCTCTAGTATTCGCTAGTGGAGGTGGGATCGTACCTCGTCTTCGGGGAATGCGATGTGCATGTAGTTGTCGAAGCCGTGGTAAAACATGTCGACCGTCTCTTGCCTTAGTTGCGCAACTCGATCGGGGCGCATGGCCCCTACGGAAACCAGCCATGTCGATAGGAGAAGGATGCAAAGTGAAGTGCACCAAGCACGAGGCATGCGCCTCAATGCATTGTTGTTGGAAGCCAACGTCCAGCCGGCCATGCCTGGCAAGGGCATTACCGGCAACAAGTATCAAGACGATACATGTAGGAGGAACCGGTAAAGGAACGTGGCGGAGGTAGCCGGCAAATACAATGTAGCCGTACGCAGCACCAGCAGAAGCCAAGTAATTGGTTGGGAAGGTCAAAGGGGTTGTCTGGTATCGAGTCTGCAACTAGAGGTGAACAACTCACGAGACCGCCCTGTATGTATCAAACCTCCGATAGTCGTCAAGCTTTCGTAGTAGTGGGGACCAGAGCTGTTGACCAACCACCTGCCACCAAAGCTTAGGGGGGTTTTAGGACAGATCGCTGCATGCCCGACATTATTGTCTTTGGAGAGTGGGCCGGCCTATCACAGCACTTGCTTAATAAGAGCATTGGATTCAAGCATAGGCAGAGTCGTACTTTTAAAGGCATTCTCTATAAGTATATATTATTCGGTTAAATCTATCCGTACGCAAGGAAACAAGTATTTCAATAGAATATCACTCAGACATCATCAGACAACCAGTGTCATTTGTCGAAATTGTACCGAGCATTGATTGAGTGTTACAAAGCTCTTGCCGTGTTGCGCCCGATTTTGAGACCTGCAAGCACTTAACTAACTGCCATAAGCCAACAGGCTTATAGGGGTTGTTGAACATTGAAGTCAATGCAACGCTAACAGTATCGATAACTATAACTCAATATCATGTAGCAGGCAACACCACTGTAAGAGGTCATGGTCTTTACTAACTTTCGTCCCCTTCAGGTTCCCTCTGAGGGATACAGGAGAGTATGGGTCTTGACTAACAGTGGCTAACATTACTACTTACTGCAGATAGGTGCTAACAAACGGTCTCACGCCTGTCATTTGCGGGTACTATGGGCGATGAGCCAGCCACCTGCCATTGTGCTCGTACTGCTGTCGACTTTCCTTCGAAGACAAGGAGAGAAGTTCCAAGCTTCGACGCTCAAGCAAGCAAGCATCAAGATTTCACCACTACTGAAAGAAGCATATATATCCTCTTGGGAAAGAGACCTGCCATACGACACATCAAGTCCGGCTCTCTCTCACTTCTACATGTATTGGCATTTCCTTCAGCTTTGATGAAGCCTCGCCCTAATGGCTTCAAGGAATTGCACAGGATCGAGCTGTATCATACATACAACCAGCGATGGGGCCTACATGGGATATTCGAAGTGCTCGAACAGCTGTTCCTTGTCAGATTGGCACTTGACGAATTGTTCTTCGGGATCGAACACATTGTGCCGATGCAGCACCGTTGTGGCGCTCAAGCATCAGTCCCCAGTAACCAATGGGATTCAATGTAGACAAACAGGTTGAGAATTACTTACATGATTATGTTCCCTTGAACCATTGAGCCGGTTTGCTACACCCTACCTGCACGGGTTGAGTCCAGACCGTCCCTCAAGATTGGCCATGGCAACGTTTTGTCGTTGACGACAGAAGCCAGGCGCTGGGGTGTGGCAATCTCGGAACAGCCTTGGTCTAAAGATGTGCGATTCCACGCTGGTCCTCTAATTCCAGGCGATGTTTTGGGTACAGTATGACATTGCATACTCCTTTCGAGAAATTCGACTTTCATCCAAACTGAATACAAATGGACTGATTTGGAAAACCGCCAAACAACGAAAGTTGAGACTACTTTGGGGTCAACTACTGTGAAATTTCTACCCACGTTACTTCTACATAACTAACCGATCGCCAAGTATTAGTTCGTCTTTGAAGCAAGGGAGAAACATCTGGCCAATTCCATCGGATAAGGGGTCGTCTATTCACCGGATCTCGGATGCAAGGGTCCGGCGTGCATATTCCAATAAATTGATAGGTGGGATCAAGCATCCAGAGAAAACGGGCCTCGCTCCGGAGAATGAGGGGCGGTAGGCGGGCCGCATTCTATCGAATCCGTGTTTGCTACAGCGAGCAAGCGTGGAAAGCAAGAGGCGAACCCGTGTAATTTCATAATCCTCCCAGCTCGTATGATTGGAAAAGCAGACAGACAGAGTCAATATTCCTATATAGCACCGTGTCTTTCCTGAGGTTCCTCGGTCGAGCATGGCAACTCCTCCAAGCCTCCATTGGTGAATACTCTGGCAGCACCAACCACCATCCACATTCACTACTTATATCAAACCCGCACCATGGAGGCAATGCCAGGCCTACCCTCACTCACCCAAGAGCAGATGAAGGAGGACAAACGTCCGGTGCTCATCCATGTTACCGTGTGGCTGCATGTACTCGCCTCGCTGTGTCTTGTGCTGCGTCTGGCATCACGCAGAGTGAAGAATTTGAAACTCGGTGTGGATGACTGGCTTATCATAGCTGCCCAGGTAGTAGGGTATGGCCATGCAGCAGACGTGATTACAAGTAAGTTTGCTACACCAAAATTTCGCCAAAGAGATTTGAATGCTGACTTAGAACAGTGGCTGTTAACGGGTCAGGACAGCATATAATGGCTGTCCTCATGAGACCCGATGCTGCTCACGCCATCCAAGTGCAGGCTAAAGTCAGCAGGTGCTACACATCTCTGGTTGACTTTCTTGTTTCGTTAACATCTTAATACAGGGCACTTATGCAATATCTCCTCTGAACACCACTCAACTTACCCTGACTAAAGCATCCGTCCTCGCGCTGTACCTCCGCGTATTCCCTCAGCGCTATATTCGACTAGGTGTCTACATGCTCGGAGCGATACTGGGAGCCTGGTGGGTTACCTTTGTATGTCTGAATCTCTTTGGGTGCGACCCAATTTCAAGAGGATGGTCTCTCGATGCAGCCACATGTATCTCAAGGGGACATGCGGTAAATACGATCGGTACTATCTGCGACACCGTCATCAATGTTCTCATCCTTGCACTACCGGTACATGCCATAGTACAGCTTCGAGTCAGGGCTTGGCAGAAATTTGCGATTGCTGGGCTTTTCCTGCTCGGTGGCTTGTAAGCAACCTCCAACTTGGGTGCTAATATATCCAGATGGATTCTGATATCGGTTCAGGTCAACCGCTTCCGCATGGATTCGATGGTGGGCAGCCGAGGGGTTTCGAAATCAGCCCGAAGCCGACGCAATGTGTGAGTAGTCGGCACCCAGGAGATGATACTACATGGCTTACTCGGACATAGATAATACGTATAAAGTATTGATATTTCTGGTCTTGGAAATGGCTACTGGTGTAATGGGTGTAAGTTTGTCGACTGTCACTCCCATACTCAGCTACTTCACCCTACGTATGGGCTTTAAAAGAGCGTCTATGGCCCTCAACAAAGCCGATGTTGCCGGGTTGGTCACTATTGGTGGCAGTGATGGCAGTCTAGAGAGGCCTGCATCAAGACCTGCATCGAGGCCTCGTCTATTCGGTCAACGCCAGGGTGAGACAGACAATGCCGATGACGAGAGGCCATCGTTCTCTGGTCCCGCAAGCGGCACCAGGTAATAGGTGTAAATCACCTGGGCTATCATTGACATTGTAAGTCTCATTTATATAGCTGTAGTACAGTTAATGTCGCTAGGGCTAGCGATAGAGAACGACTGAGCTATAAATCCCAAGAAAGAATCAGATTGGTCACGTCTTTGGTCAAATACCTCTCGGTCTATCGGCGTATGGTGTTGCTGGATACATCGGCGATGTGCTCGGCAGACTAAAGAACTGTTGGCACCATTCGCAGGAGTAGCCTTTAACCACAACTGCCGTCTTTGAGAGATATAGTTTATCTTAATAATAGAAACATATATGCAGCGATATGTGTTATTTCGAAATTGCATCTGATGACTTCCGATTCTGATTTCGCTGTTCAACGCCGTACATGTTTAAATTGATCAAGCTTCTCTCTATATCGTCGAATATCACTAGATAACTTCCCGTCCTTGAGAATTTCGATACTCCTCAACTAAATCGCGATTGTTCACGGCAATGACGCTGTCGTATAGTTTCGTTACAAATAAATATAAGCAGGATCAGCGCCGTAAGACGAATAAATGGGTCACATCGATACTGGGCCTTTGATAACTAGACATCTTATACGCAACCAGCCCCCCTTTCCCTACTCATCGCCTCGACCACTTTCAAGAATCCATATACCCGCTATCACGGTGCTGCAACTGGTGCTCTAACCAACCAAGCCAGCCCGTCCCCAACCGGGCAAAAGGACGATGTTGTCAAGTCAGCGTCTTGACCATCTATTAGAGCTTATCACTAACCCTTACACCCGCTGGTTGATTACAATCACTCCTGTGCAACTGGAAGCTGCGATTCGCATGAGGTTGTAGAGGCAGAACGCTTGTTTCCATACACGCAACCAACGCCTAATGTTCCATCTCTACATCAAAGTGACTAGAAGAAGACATATACTGTCTCATCACCTTCGTCCTGATCATGGACCCCTTATTGGGTGCCCGACCGCTTCCATGGGCTTTCTGCTCCGTTCGAGTTTAACCCATATCGGAGTCTCCTTTCGAGCTCGACGGGTATGGGCAGGGCGTTGTCACACTATAAGTCATCCTCTCAAGGTTATCGTTACTCTCCGTCATGCTAGTTATAGAGAAGGAAAGCTCTTACCTGGGTTAAGGAACCCTCTCTGTGTATAAGAGATAGAGAGGCAACTGTTGGCGACAGTATGCCACTTCACCTACGACGGCGGAAGTCTAAATCTAGTAGGTACCGGATCCCTACCTGGACGGTCATTTGTGCCTCAAGGTATGCTTAATGAATAACAAGGCCACACGAAGATTAGGGCTCTTGACTACTTGTACCTCCCAGCCCCTGAACTGGAAGAAGACGCAGGCGTAGAAGAGTTGAATACTTGATACCAACCATGAGACTACGAGCGATGATATATACATATCACTCTACATAATTACTGTCAACCGCATTACATACGCGACAGTAGCGAGTTTGCATACACACTACCATCGCGTAAGAACTCGTTGGCACATGAGATGCCGAACATACACCTACCAAGAGTCAACAGGTCTCACCTCCCGTCCGTTATTCCCATGATGTACCTCTGCGCCCGACTCCACCATCATAGCTCATGAACTGTCTGGGCTCGATACATTCACATGCTAAGCCAGTCGCCTGCGCTTATCATCTATGAGAGAGCCGAGGCGCGGCTAACACTGGCGTTACATCACCGTTCCTCGCGGCTGCACCAAGGAGGTTGGAGACCGCAAAGCTTCGCCCCCTTTTGGAGCTCTCCAACCACGCTACCTACTAGCACAAGCAATAGGTCTACTAATGCACTGTAAATTGTCGTATACCGCAACGGTACTTAGGCGGCTATAGAGACATCATTTCCCTAGACTTCTTGAGTACTTACTTCACTCACAAGGGCAAGCATGAGGCTGTGTAATATTTCTTCGTCGCTTCCAACTGTCTCCCGACTACCCGGAAAGTGGTTCCATCATCTACACGATATACAGGTCTGGAACCTGGGGACCTAGATCTTGACCCATACTCGGATGAATTTGTGCCAACATCATTGGAAACTCCCCAACTTGAGCCTTAATCGGTCCACCATAGCACAGCCTGTGAGAAGGTGCCTGGTCCTGACAACAGAGTCAGCAGAAGCCTGCTTTCCAGGGACGGGCATAGACAGCCCTGGTTACATTTCCTCCAGGAGGATAAACATGACGCACTGTAACGCATCAACACTCCGCACAGTCTGAGCCGCTGAACACTAACGATGAAATGGCATCTCGTTGCTGTCGCACAGGGCTAGCCAAGCTAAGATATGCTACCAAGCCACACTGCCACTTGTTCGCATATCTACTTATAATCCCCTAGATGATAGAGTAAGCAAAGCGGTCGGCCGAGACTGACTTACCGTATAGATGGGTCTCCCCCTCGTTCGAGAGAAGTCTGGCGTCTCCGCCTCGGTTCGTAAGCACTCAAAAATCGTCGAGTAACAATGCGTCTGATCATCTGCCGGGAGCGACAGATATTGGGCTTGCGTGCGATTGTGGAGAAGGGTAAGGAGAAGAAGCTGCGGGTAGAGTTACTTTGCATCTCCTGTTAGTTTCTCGCTCGGTCACTCGCTTCCATGGATCCAAGAGAGATATACTCGCACAGTGAGGTAAGTAGCTTCTACTTACAGATTTCCCTCGACTTTCTCAACACGAAAAGACAAAAAGAGGATCCGATATACTACTGCCAATAGGGGAAGGTAGGCAGATACACGTATGACAAAGGGCATGCATGGGTAAGTGAGCGAGTAGAGTAGGTATCCTAGCTAGCTACCCTAGCTTAGCTCCTCACATAGCCTTCATGATGGGTTATCATTTTCTCTCTGGATCTAGAGATCCCAAATTTCGGTAAACAGTCCGCGCCCGACAGGCTGGTTGAGTCTAGCAGCCTGAAGAAACTATGAATCAGGGGGGTGTGAGTGTGTGGGTGGGTATTTAGGGGAGGGGGCGTGGGAGAGTGAGCTCTCTCTCACCGCGTCTCCTCAACCGAATGTTACGCAGAAGCTCTATGAAACGGCGGAGGCTGAATAAAGCCATTTTCTGTTGCTTCCCCTTCGAACGTGTTAGCCAGCAGACGAACCTTGCGTACGGGGGTTAAGGTAACAGGCCCGCGTCAAATGACGCAAGGGGGAGCCTGAATGTAACTATTCTTAGATTGATACGGGAATAAACACCCACTCAGCGAGATATACACAGCCGACAGCGAGGAGTCCACGAGGGTCCTACTAGTAGCGTAGCAGCCCAAATGGGAATTGTCTACTCAAGGGGAAGAGAAACAATACACAACACTGCTAGGGCTTAGCGCTTCTCGGGTTCATTTGATCCATATCGTACCAGACCGGGGGCGCGGGTGTAGTTGTCGAAGATTACCCATCACTGCCGTCTGCCGCTACCGAGATAAGCTATGGTCGAGGATCACACGGCACAAGTAGAAGTCGAGGACTTTGGTGATGAATTGTCATGTCGTGTGGGCAAGCGTGGGTGTGGGTGTTATGGTCACTCGCCGTCACTTTACCGTCACTTGCCTCTCGAAGTGCGTCGCTGTCATGGGAAGTCGTCACAATAACCTTTATCTTGCAACTTCGTGTGGCGATGGTGTCGAGCTCTACCGGCCAATTGGTAGAGAGTTACATTCACAATGCAGATTAGGGTAGGAAGGCGTTCGACGGGCCGCTCTCTCAACCCCCTTTCTTCTTCTTTCGTTTCCCCTATCTCTCAATTTGGGTCCTCCCACTTTCTTTGATGTGGCATTTGGAATGATCCTGGTAGCTGTTTGTATAATATAATGAATCTTATTCTGCCGCGAGTGGCAATGGATGCTCGGGTGCTCGACGCTGTGCAGTCCACGCTCACGCTCCCTGAGCTCGGGAACTCGGGATTGGACGAGAGCAATCTCGTTGCCATAGAGGTTCCCCAGTCCCAGGGGGGTGGACTTGAGTTCCGGCTCTGTCGACAACGAATCACAATTGCCCGTCTCCTCTCATCCAATACATCGTCAATGCCGTGCAGACACCCTACAAGGAAGCAGCAAACTTGACTAGTCAGTTCTTAGCAGTAGAACCCACCTCTAAGCGTTTGGATGATTTCTGTCGACAGTAAAAAAAAACTCCGCGGCCTGGATAAGCATATGCATATGTTCGTTTGCTTTTCCAATATGGGGAAGGCGGTTTCAACCTGCCTTATGAGGGCCTTGGCTGGCAGGTCGGATCCTAGCTGCTCGGGGTACAACTTCGAGCTGCATAGTTCAGCTGGGTTCTATACTTGCATACGGCGATATGCACGCGTGAGTCAATCAAGTATGTTGTATGAAATGATGTCCGTTCCCTCGGCGACTATCCCGTTGGTGAAGCGAGAGTCTTATCGTACGATCCATATAATCATTGCGACAGGGGCCTTTTGGTTATACCTTGAGTAAGCAGTGTGGTGATGATCCATGGCTCACGAATCATGGACTGTGATGCACGAGGTTTCCTGGTTTGTGGTGTCTGGATAATAACGACGATGCGGACCCAAGAGCCAGTCATGGATCATTGCCCAACTTCGCTTGCTGCTGCTGCTGCTTGTTCCTGTATTCTTATTGGCGCAGACGGCTTCATCAGACGTAAATACAGTACATATCTCAAGTCGAGACGATTTGGGAAAATTGAGGCGAAGTCACGTAGCACGTCTCGTGGGCGGTGTTGTGTTGTGCTCTGCTGTGTGACATGACATCCACGACAACTCCACACGACAGGTGTAAAGTCGAGAAATTGGAGCTGGCAGGCAGGTTCTGGTTCTAGTTCTAGTTCCGTTTTGAAAGCGGCGACCTATGATCGACGGAAGGATGAACAAGCTGCCCTGTCTCCAGTGTCCAGCCTACAGTAGCAAGTCTAAGCTCGCAAGGGAAGAAACAGACGAGTGCACTTTTACATTGCAGTAGTCGTTCTGCGTGCGCCCCTTCTATGGCATTAGTATGGAGCGAACAAAATACGTCGATGCGCAGACAGGGCCAGCAAAGACCAGGACCAGGACCAGGACCAGGACCAGGGCTAGGAAAGGAGTCTGGGGGGCAAGGTGTGCTCAAACCAGACTCTGGTCTTTCTGGCGGAGGAAAGGACGTTACTTTCTGAAAAGACAGAACACCAATATGATTGTACCAATATCATATCAGCCGTGCCTGCCCTGCGGCATACTTATTGTAGAGGGTATACAAGTTGCGTGCGTAGTAGGCGGTACCTAGCTTGTTTTGTGGTATTGCTCCGATTCACATCCATGATGGATGGCCGGTGAGCGAGTGAGATGAGATGCAATGCGATTTCGATTGTGGGTAGAACCCCGCGTCATCGTGCTCGATGATGATCCTGCCCGATATCAATTCCACCGTTAAGCTATTGGTTGTAAGGTTATGGTTATGTATGCGCTTGGCTGGGTGGATTAGGCGACCAGCCCTACCATTTGTCACCTATTGCGGTAGGCAATTCGGACCCGAGAAAGACGGAGAAATCGATCGTCAGTTGTCAGTGCTTGGTGTGTTTGGGCCTCGGTGTTGCTTTGACGACTTTTCCTTTGACGCGGCAACAACCCCCCCTGGCTGGATCGTACCGATAGGTGGTAGGTGGTAAGGTTAGGTGGTAACCTTAGGTGGATGGTAGGTAAGCAGATATGGCGAGTGGTGAATGGGGCGCGGCCGGCAGAACAGCCCTGTCAAACGTGAATATCCAGGGACCTCTACGCCTCCACGCCTCCACGCCTCCAAATCCCACTCTGCCACTCTGCCACTCTGCCACTCGGACGGACGGACGGCTATGTCAGCGTCAGCACCTTGATCGCTCAGTTCGCATCGTGGTTCGCCGGATTGAAGTGGGAGGTATTGGGTACGTTGTGCAATATCTTAGTACCCTTTCTGGTATGAGGAACCCCGGCTTGGTTGCATCACATACATCGATACCTTCCACATTTTGTTCACCTAAGGTGGGAGGTGGGAGGTGGGGACTTTTGACTATCACATAATACCGTGCTCGGAACAACCAAGCGACGTCAAGCTGCCAAGACAGAAACCGTGTGCTGTGTTAGGTCAAGCAGCAGGCAGGTATGTACTTTATTAAACAGCCAGAACGTTTGTGACGAGTCCATCAACCCAGAGGTATGGATTGCTTGCTGTTGATCATCATGCCAAAGATGCACTGGAGCATTGCTTGTGTGCCCTCAACATCCCCGGTTGTTGTCGCATTGCGCGCCTTTTTCGTGATCAATGCTCCTGCTACGACACGGACTATCGATTCGTGCTTGGACGTTGACGAAATGAAGTATGTGATCTAATGCTCAAAGATGCTTCACATACCTAGGTGACAGGAACCACATTCCCGCATATCCTTCACAGTCACGATTTTGCATGGTTCGTTCATGGGTAGGGGTACGGAAGCCATGAGTGGTGGTGGTGCCGCATTGCTCGCTTGGTTGTACAATTTACCGGCGGCGTGGGAGCCAGCGCTAAAGGCGAGAGAGCGACCCCTAAGGAAATCCCATACCGCGACGAGGGGACGAGAAAGAGAGAGGGAAAAGACGCCGATGCGCGCGACAGAGTAATAACCCTGGACTTAATGCCCATCGCGAATTAATAGCCTGATTCGTCACCTTGAACCATCGAATCGTACGTGTTTCTCTCTCTCTCTCTCTCTCTCTGCCCGGTCTTGTCTTTCTTGCTTATCCGACCCGTCAACCCTCGGAACGTTTACCGTGATCCGTTCCGTGCCATGTAGCGTTTGCCCACCCACCATCACGGTTCTGACTCTGACAGAGAATAGAGAAGAGGGCGAGAGCCGCGGGGGGAAAACAACAGAGTGAGAGTCGAGTGCTGTCAGAGAGCATGCAATACTACCTAATTCACAGCACCAAGATGGTGGCAGGGTGGGTGGGTGTCCCCTATAGCTCCTTCGTTCGCTTTCGGCAATGTACCCGCTGCAATGGAACAGATGCAGAGACGAGGATATAGCAAGCACAGGCAGCAGAGCCAAACATGCCGACGTGCAGACCTTCAGGCGTGCATCCAAGTTTCAGTCCTATGCCAACTCTACCCCAATATGTGTCTGCCTACAACTCATGGTAACTACCTGCTACCTGCATCATACATCATACGTGCAGAATAAGAGAAGCATTCCAGTCCGAGACAGGGGCGAAGGGAGATGAGATGCGTGGGGTAGAGAAAATGATGAGATGTGTTTCGTCTTGTCTATCTTTCTTGTCTTTGTCGCACGTTATTCAAACGGTCAAGGTTACTCGCACATTATCCAAGTCACTGGATCTGTTCTGCACGTGGTCCAGAACCTCCAGCGATAATTGTCGTAATTACATATGTAGCTAAGTAATCACATAGACTTTTACTGGTCCAAGTATTGTAGTATGCAAGGAGACGCCGTCCCAACGCCTTCTTCCCTCACTGCCGGCCGGCCACGAGCTGATTACTTTGCCCAAAAGAAGCTTGTCTGCTTGTATTGCATGCGGGCTGGCGCCGCCACCGACCCCCTTTTTCTCCGTCATGTCATTCTCTGCGTAACCGCTGCAGATGTTTGCTACTCCTAACTCCCTCGGTTTGTTTCCTTTCCACCCCTTCCTCCTTCTCCATCGATGGCGAAACACTCCAGAGAGAGCACAGAATTGCGCCACATACATTCTTTACTTCCTATGTCCGATTCAGACCCCTTGTGTTTCGTTCTTCATCGATAGTGAGAGTGAGGAGTTGGGCGCACACACGCGCTCCTTGGCTATTTGCTACACACCAACGGTGCTAATAGGTCACTGTCTCTGCAGCCCCCTATCTATCTCTAACAAGCCACACTATATACACACATACTTGAGTAGATGTGTACATATTAGACTGGAGTAGTACCAGAGAGGGGCACGGACAACAAGGCTCATCGATCTTGACCTGGATACTAACAGCATTCCCATGTAAAAAAAAGAAGGCACTTGCAAAGCAAGGAGTCCGAGAAGATTGTTAGCGTTCCCATAAAACCGCAACTTGGGGCTCTTCCATACAAATCAGGCACTGGACTTGTTTGCTGTCAGTCTAGGATCAGGGTCTGAACTTCAAATTGAATGGACCACAGTCAAAAATTTTGAATCATGGTACTTCAGTTCGCTTAGAATTCTTGCTATCTGAGATTGGAGATGGATTGAGTCTATCAACCCCGTCCCCCTGCGGCAGGTTTGCCAATGTGCATAGCTCTGCTTTCCCTGGCTCCGTCAGAGGCAGGCCTTTCAACTAAACATGAAATCAAAATGTAGTCACCCAGCAGTGACTCGATCGCTTCCCATATTCCCCCACCTGGTGATAAAAGACAACCTCGAAGGAATGATGATTGTATGATAAAAATAAGCCTATATAGCCATATAAGACGAGCCACCCAAGCAGAAAAAGAGATTCGCATCCCCAAACGCCGTCCGAATTCAATTGTATCTGACTATGCAGAACGGTGGTATCTCGCTGAGGGGAAAAGGAAAATAGATGAAGAAAAATGCCGAGGATCCGGAAGTGCCGGTCGCTCTATGAAGATGCATTGAAGCTAATGTCTTTATAACCGCGATGCTTGCTGATGGAAACCGCCCATGACAGTATAAACGCCGTTATACCCCAGTGTGTGCTGGGATGGAAGGAAAACAGAGGCTGTCTCGAGTTTCTAACGCATACGAGGGCGCGGTTGGGTATGGGTCATGTACATGTTGTTTTGATGGATCATCTGCTCGCAGGCCTGGCGTGCGACCTGTTCGCTTCGGGATTGGCCCATGGTAATCTCGGGGCTCGATTGCGGATAAACCGCCCGACTTTGCGGAATGTCTTGAAGCGAGGAGTCCGGTTCTGGGCTCGGTGATTCCTCCTTCAGGTAATGCGCAAAAAGTCGCTCGTCGTCTTCCTCGTTGAGCCTAACCGCGTTGTGATGGTCGAGTCCACCCATGCTGTGGTCTTCGTCGTAGAGTAATGACTCTCCTAGGTATTGGTTCATGCTAGTCGGGTCGTGTAGAGCATTGGTGGTGCAGCTGCGGCGGCGGCTGCTCATCTTGCGCCGGCGCCTGGCCTTCTTGGGGTCGAACTCAGGGTCAAATGCGTCGACTCCCATTTCGATAAGCTGCTTCGCAATGTGTGGAAGCTTGATCTTCCAGTTCTGACCCCCTCCTAGGTCCAGGAAGATTTTTAGGATCTCGGATAGTCGGCGGTTCTCGTATTCTTCCTCGGCCTTACGAAGTAACTCTTTCTGTAGGAATGTTAGTTTCTTGCTGGGTAAATGGAAGATACATAGCTGATGAAGGCCACTTACTTCACTCTCGGGCCACACGGCGTATCTGTGCACGGCACGTTGGACTCGCATCTGGAGGGCCGCCCTATCTAGCTCGGCATGGTCCTCACTGAAATCCTTAGCGACGCACTCCCACATGCTCGTGCCCAACTGGTCGCCATGTTTGTACACGAGTCCGATAAGGTCGCGATCCTCTTGTTTAGCTTCCTCGTTAAGTGTGATCCTCTTTTCCGGTGGCACAAAGGTAAGCCTGCGTGGGTTACGAGAGTCTGACCCAGCATTGTTACCACTACCAGAATCTCCGTTATTGGAGCCCTGCTTGGACTCTCGTCGCTTCCTTTGCCTCGGCTTTTGAACCTTTCTGTGGGACTTTGCGGGAGTCACGTAGTGGCTGGGGGTGATAGGGAGGTAGGGGGTAGAGCTACCACCTAAGCCTCCCATTGAATGATAATCATGCATAGATGACATGCCTTGCGTGCTTTGTAGGATGGGGACTGGTGCCGACGTTGTGGACATGCCCATTGGTGAAGAAGAGAACATAGCGTTACTCCTGAGCAGATCATGTGGCTCCACATGTGGTAGTGTTGAATTGCAGTTGCCATATAAGCCGTTGTTGTTCAGTGCAGGTGAAGATATATCGTCTTGCTGTCCGGTCTCTGATACGGTGAACGCACCCCAGTAGTGTTCAGTGCCTTCGGGCGAATGGGACGCCTCAAGTCCCTGAATTCCTAACATGCCAGTCGTGGTTGAGTTCATGTCCATGGGAGACGAGGCCTGGCTGGGTGGCATATTGATTTGCTGGTTCGTGTTGTTGAGCCAGGTGCTGTCACGCCGCGATGGTATCGTTGGTGTTGGTTGCTGGGACCTGTGCCCTCCCTGCTGGTATATAGTCGCCATCTTGTGGTGAGAGTCTTCTGAGGTGGATGGAGAGCCAGCACCGGAAACAGGAGTAGGAAGTGAGGAATCATAGGCCATGTACGTGCTGAAAGGGGATACCTGTAGGGAAAGGTAAGTCATCTATACACTCAACTTGGGGAGAAAAACGACAACTATATAGACTTACAGTAGAGTAGGCCACGGCCTGGTCTTGGGTGGTATAGGCAACAGTCGTAGGTGTCGACAAGGGTCGTCCCTCTTCAGGTAGACTTGACTCACGCGAAACACTGTTGCTAGGTTGAACCGGCCTAGGCTGTAGATGTACGTGCTCTCCCATCTCGAGCTTGATGGCTAGTATGTTGTGCTCGCAAAGGTCCAGATTGGCCGACGAGTAGCAGTCTCTGTCTGAGGCGGCACCGAATCGAGGGGTGACAGATGCCTGGGATATGATTTGGCACATGAGTTGGAAGTGACTTCGCGAATGAGCGTTGAAGTTCCTCTTGTGTGTTCAAATGTAAAATGAGAAAGTAATATGTTTAGATGATGTTCAGAGCAATACCATAGAGAGCATGAGGGAGGACGGATTATATCATGAAAGGAGGAAGTTGGTGTTCATGGGTCTTTGTAGGCCTTGCCGAGGTGGAGAAGATAGCCAGTGGACTGGATGCTGCTTGAAGTCACTTCGATGTGTTGCCTTACAAGGTGCTGCTCTACTTCTCGACTACCTGCAGGGGGTACCTTCGATTGATCATCATGTACCGGGGAGCTACCTACATGGGTCAACAGGGGTGATGGACTTGACTTGAGGGGGGGGGGGGGGGTATGGAAGTCTGGCCATGAGTACATGAGTACACGAGTACTCCCGAGACGGGCACACCCCAGGTACAGATAGCCGCTGTGTGGTCACTCGAGATATACCTCCCTCTTGTGTCGTGTTATACAGAACATAGACAAAGACAAAATATGGGGTGGGCTAGGTCCTCCTGGTCTCCATGCAGACCTCTTGCCGAGTTGCTCATGATGAATCCGTAAGCGCCGGAGAGCAGTGTCATTGGCATGGCCGAGCAGGGCTTAGCAGAGTTTGGCGACGGGTAGGGTATACATGTGTGGGAAATCAAGGCCATTTCGGGTAGAGAGCTTCCAGTCGACCCGTACCAGGAAAGACGTAGGGCAGACAGGGTAGTATATCGAGTGGTAGACTGCTACTCCACTGCCCGTTTATCTCAACCAGGGTATGTAAATTAAGCGCAATGTATAAGTACTCCGTACTTGGTCCAGCATCGACTGATGGGCACCAAGAACTCGCACACTGTGCGTACCCACACGGATATCTGGGACCTCAAGTCCGCCGTCTCGCCGTGCCAGGTACTTGCTCGCAACCCATTTTGTAATTGATATGCATGCCAGGTTAGGTTATGCACGGTATATACTCGGTCTCGACCCAAGGATATGGTGTTTGTAGCTGGTGATCATACCTACCTAAGTACACACAGCATGCACTGCCTACACAATCGCTGCAACCTGGTAGTGGTCGACCGACACAGGACAACGAAGATGCTAATCTGGGTATCATGCAGCACTGTTACCGCAGACCACGTTATCTCTCCGATTCAGTAGGCTGTGCGCATCTAGAAGGCTTCTGATACACAGGCGAGAGCTCTTCGGCTAGACGGTCCAAGTAAGAGAGTATCGAGGGGAGGATTCTTTCTTTCGGGGGAAATCTTGACCACTTGGCGAAGGGATGTTGTCCCGGGGGTTGAAGGGACGGGCAAAATGGTAATCCAATTTCTGCATGGTGGGAGGAGACGGGAGGATCAGAACCCCGAACCCAGAACCTAAGCTCTGCATCGTTAGGGGGTGTGGGAGGGAGACCGGCAAAGGGTGAGGGTGAAGTGGACGGATAGATAGGGCAGGCCGGGTACAAGGGTTGCTGGCAACGGTAGTAAATGCTTCCACTGCACCTGTCCAGCCGTGACTGGATAGATTTCTTTCGGCTCGAGGTTGCGCGACCCGCAGCGAGCTGGGATTGGTCAGCTTGTGTTTGTGGCTGCATGCCTGACAATGCGGTAGAGGTCTGAACGTGTGTTCCTGCAGTCAAGGCAGTTCCACTGGGAGGGTTTGATAATGGAAGCACCATATGCTCGTTTGTCCTGGTGCCATCTTGGTCGAAATGAGGATGAAAAGCAGAGCTGCAAGTCGAAATTACGAGCAGCTTCAATGGGCAAAGGGTTCTTCACGACGTGACTGCCAATTTAGTCAGCTCTTCTACAGAAGCGAGAGAAGAAAGGCTACAGCGAAAAGCGGGTAGAACGATGGAAAAGAGAGGCACGGATTACGGGTAGGGTAGGGTAGGGTAGGCCCTCCATACCACACGTTTTGCGTGACCCAAATAGACGATGATGTTCCGGCGGAGGATTTCCGCCAGCTAGGCAGGGCAGACACCGAGCTTCGACCTACCGTAATCTGCCCTGTCGTTTGTCAAAGGTCAAAAGTCAAATTGCACGTCGAGAAGTCACGGCGAGGGGATGGGGATGGGGATGGGAGGAACTCGACTTCACCCGTCAAGAAGGACAAGTCCATTGCATCCACTGCGACCGTTCACTTGCCAGATCCAAGGATACATCAAAGATGCTAACATGGCAATCTGCCCAGATAGGTAATTATCGAGCCGTCAAGGTTCATGAGTTAAACCGAAAGTGGTGGTGGGTGGCTTCAAAAGGCGTTCGGGGTTTCGTTAAAAATGGATCAACGAGGATAACCTCTGGCGAGCATGGGGGGAAGGAGTGGGCCGCACACATCTCGCTTTGATTTGATAGGACAAGTCCCCTGTCAGCCCCTGTCGCTATTTTTGCCCTGTCGAAAAAAATGGATCGGTGTCAATGTCAGTGTCATTTGTCAGTCGATACGTGACAAGAGAGCGAGAAGATTTACACCCAAGAGAGAGAGGGGGGGAGACAAGGAAAGAGAGAAAGAGGGAGACACACACAGAGACAGATCTGACATTGAAAAGACGGTTTCGATGCAAAGGACGTACCGGCACGCATACCGAAATGACCCTACCTGTTGCATTATTGCCCTATAAGCATGTCTGCCTATAGTGTCTAGATTCGTCCTGACAAGAAGTCGATCAAGTGGAGGAAGAGGGAGCTTGAGCCATCCAAGCCGGGGAAAGCAGTTGAGGTGGATAGAGAGAAAAAATGGAGATCATGGCCTCTGCTTGTGCCCGCTGCTGGGCAATGCTGCATGGGCTGTGCCACCGCGCTCTCGTGCGCGCACCTCGCGGCTGTGAAAACCATCGATCCCACCTGTCTGCCCACCACACCCACATACTAGGCGACAGCCCCATAGTTACATCCAAACTTTGCCTTGACTAGCTATATCCATCCATCATCCATCCCAGGATACTAATAGAGGGAAAGAAAACCTGGCGGCCAATTGCAAGCGAATCAGCGTATGGTCAAGCAAGTGCGTGATGATGTGTTGTGTGATGAGCCGAGCATGTCCCCAAAAGGCCAAACGTAGATGACAAGGGGGGCCTTTGAATGGAGGTTCTACGGTTTTAACGGAGTATAGACACAGAACCTACTGCTAATCGAAGCTGGCCTGCCTTGCCTGCCCATACTTTTCTGTGCCACTGGCGAGAATCAGGTCGTGTGCTAAGGAAGTGGGTGATAGACTTCTGCAAACCATTGAGCATACACATACACACATACGTGCATACTTTAGTAAGGCATGACGACATAACCTTATCCATTCATTTGTGGTTGCGCAACAGTCACGTAGATGCATAGATCGACCCGTAGCACTCGTCTGGGGAGGGTATCGAAAAAAAAGCCGTAAGGCACAAACAGCAGCTCAATCAGGAATCAGGGAGGGCGGCGATCGCCACGATATGGTTGACGTGTTTGATCAAGTCGATGAAGTGGAGGTCTGCGACGATACCCTACTCAACTCAACCCGATATCAAAGGGGCATGGATCACCCAGGGGCTTAGCCTTATTGATTAATACCAGTATAGCCCTGCAATAATAGACACCTAGACAGGCAGAGTCGCTCAGTTCGGTACACCGTCAAGTACACGGATACAACCAGTGCACACGATAGACGCCGCATGGCCTTCAGGCTGGAGCAGCGTCTATTCGATCGCGCGTGTAAACTCTGATTGAACCAACGGGTGGCACATGAACATCGGCATGTCGTATTCACGTAGGCGTGTAGCTATATCCAGTTCGCTCCGAGTTGCATTATCCAGATTATCGGGTTACGTCGTTGTGGTGTGTGTAAAATACCACATCCACCATCCATCGTCCACCACCCACCACCACATGCTGCCTGCCACCACTTACGACGGAGTGGTAGTTGTCACCTAGGCGCTGGCATGGAAGAGTGCATAAACTCGCGAGCCGATAAGGTGGGATCAACAAGCTTAACCCAGCGAGTCTAGGGTTCAAGGTTCTCCGACGTTGGAAAACAACGACCAATACTGTAGAGAGACGAGCTGGTCAAGGAAGTGTAGAAGTGTAGAGGGAGAGATATCACTCGGCTACCTACTGTATGATACGTTAGTACCGGGTCTCTTCAACAGATTACCTCATTTCTCGCTGCACTCTAAAATTTCACCGCAATAACGAGAGTCTGGGTCTGTATAGTAATCAAGTGGACGAATTGAAAACGATTACTGGCCGCGTCATGGTTCATGGTTCGCGGGAAACAGGCACCACAACTAGGCAAAACGGGCAAGGCAGAAAGAGAAGGCATTAGGGAGGCATTAGGGAGGCATTAGGGAGGCATTAGGGAGGCATTAGGGAGGCATTAGAGACATTAGCACGAAGCGGGAAGGCTTCCTCCACCCGCTCCTTCCGTCTTGGAGCCAGCCCTGATATCCAATGCTAAATAGGTGGAGAGTGATTGCTCAATTCGAGTCCCAAGGTTGTCCGTAGGTTAGGGATGTACTTCGTATACCTCCTTGGTCGTAGCACAGCACTGAGGTATCTGATCTAGGGAGATCCGGAATGCACGGAACACCTTTCTCTACCTGGACCCCAGTAGCCAAAGCAGTGTCCTCTCTGTGGCCTGTTTCCGGCCTGTCTCCAGTATACATGCCATATAGTAGCAGTAGAAGGAGTGCGAATGAGCTCCCAGTACTGTAAAAGTGACGGGGAAGGGGGGGGTGATAGGGTACAAGGTGACCAATGTGCCAGTTTGTACAGCTCATGTAACAAATGGCATGGTCGCTGGTGCGAGTCAAGAGGAAAAACGACCCGCGCTTAATGCGACAGTACCAGAGGTACCGAGTACATCCGAGTGATTGACCTGACGACGGGACCCATGCTCATTGGAGCCCATAAAAAGAGAAGCTAGCATCTTGACCAATCAGCGACCGTTCCAGCTGGTCGGTTCACGCTAAGACATTGGGAGGATGTGAGAATGGCGGGTGGGGGCCAAACCAAAAAAGAAAACCAAAAAGTCGCTGCTGCAAGACGCAAGACGCAAGACACAAGACGGAAGACCGACTGCCTGCCTGCCTGCCTGCCTGCCTGCCTGCTGCTGCAAAGCGCATTGGCACTGCAACCAAACTGCACTAGCCCCAGTCTCAGCCCCATGCGCCAATGAGGACATCAGATGTATCAGTATTAGTATACCATACCACAGGTGGAATTAATGCTAGGTAGGTATGTATGTACATGGTAGCAAGCAAGATTAACCGCGGAACCACCACCCCATCCCCCATCCTCCACAGCCATCGCATCGCGTGTGAACGGCTTCCTGATTGGGCCCCCTTTCTCCTTTTCCTCACCATGAACTCTGGCCGTCTCGAAACACCCGCCCCAACGGTTGTCGCCCAGAGAGAACCAACAAACACTCGCACTACCTTCGCGGCATGGCATCGTCATACCACCAACGAAAGGCGCTTACCAGACGCATGGAATAGTCCACAGTGCACAGGATCTCGGGCAGCCTTCACGGCTCCGAGAGCTCTCTGTCTCTCCTTTTCCTCCCGTTGCCATCAAGCCGGTCTGACTGATCAGGCAGTACCTACCTACTACTACTACTACCCATGGTGTGCCCTGCCCAGGGGAGCTTTGCGTTTACATGGTACACACATACTTACAAGTGTACATTGATCCATGCTCCATGCTCCATGCTCCATGCTCCAGCTGCTACCTAAACAGACGGGAAAATCTCGCACTCTGCCCAGGATATTCAAGTTACGTTGGTTTGTACGAACTTGACTACCTGCGCAGACCGCCGCTCACCTCGTGGAGACAGCGGGAAACAAGCGCTCGGCTCGCGCAGAACCTAGTATCGCAGGGTGATCAAATGACAAGTCTCCCTTCTCGTCGCTTATTCTCCTATGGAAACGAGGTGGGCAGTGTCAAGTATTGCCATGCTCGTCGGCTATTCATCTGCGTTGGCACTACCAACAGCACTCTTGCGCGTAAATATCATTGTAGGTACTTTTGACGAGCAAGTGCGGGATCTTCAATTTTGCCCATTTACTCCACCATCTCCCGTGCCTTACTTCATGCGGTGACTTTGTATCATCATAGCTTGTTCCACAGTATCTCTTCTCCTAGTGTTTCGGCTACTGTTTGCTGCTTTTAGTCAGGTACCGTCTGGGGGAGAAATCGCTCCCATACACCGCATTCTGGGTGCTTACCTCTGGCATTCATGGGCAAGGCACGGAGCTGCAATGAAGCCCCTTGTAGGTGCAGAAGCAAAGCTCTCCTCGCCAATGGATTATACCACCCAGGAAGAAAGAGAGAAAAGTACATTTCGAGCTTCCTCGCAGAACTCCATCAAACTGGAGATGCCTTCCCCAGTATTAGGCGCCTGTGGCTGTCTATCCGGAGCTGCTGACTGACTCTTTTGGTATCTGTACCATTGCCGAGACCGGGGTTCCTAATTCCGGAATGAGAAGACCATTATGGGAGAGATATCGTCCTCAGATAAAGCTTGCGATTGCATTGATGCGTTCGCCCCCCTCTTTTTTCATGGCTAACAATGAAGAAAACATCACCCCCTCCTCACCAACAGCCCAGCCGAATTCCTCACCCTCACATCCAACATTAAAGACAAAGAATGCTGATACATCGAGTCCATGAATTGGGGAGTAGCCCTTCGGTATCTCGGCTTGCCCTCCCATATATCCTTAGTGGTGTAGGATAGAGAAAATACTCTTCCTCCATCCCCCACCTCTCTTGGTGGCACCCTTCCGCTCGCGATGGTCTATGAACGTAGCACCTCGCAGTAGACTAGGGTACCTTTGTCCCCCTGAAGGCACACATAGGTCTGGCTCCTCTGGTCGGCAGCAGAGCGAATTGCAGGGTGACAGATAGAAAAGAGATGTGGAGTAGCTGTGTAACAACTCATTTTGAGCCATGCGGAAGCGAGCCCGTAGGATCAATAGCACCTACCTTGAATTTGCATCTCGCCTCCCCGATATGCCGGTTGAAGAATAGCTCTCTGTAAGCGGACATGGCCAGTCAGATATCGAGCTCGTGGTGTGCTCACTCCTCATTCTTTGTATAAAGGGGGGAGGGGAGGGGAGAGGGGTGCTGACGGTAATGACAGATGGCACTTGTCACTGAGCGTGTGGGATATACTTACCCCCTTCTTCAAGGCCGAGTACCGCTGCCCCAGGCTTCTTGTACCTGTAACGTTCCCGCGTAGGCAGCTCCCGTGGGGCTTGACAGTGCGGACGATCAAGCTTCGGCACTCTCCTTTCTTGTCTCTCTTGTCTCTTGTCTGCAAACGGATGTCTTCTCCAGGCCAAGGATGACTCTCAGCCTGTGAGGTCATTTCTTCTGGCCGGGCATGTTGCGGCACCATTCGAGGCACCCGGCTTCGCTCCACACGAACCATGCGGTCATACGGGGAATAGAGTGATGACCCTATGGCCTGCATCTGCCACACTCGGTTTCTCAAAAGGGGGGTGCCAGGCCGGTCGCATGCTGCGGCAGTATCGAAGACAGCAGCGCCCCCTTAGTGAAGATTCTAGAGTTGGAGTCACCACCACCACCACCACCACCAGGGACATGGTGATGGGGCTAAAACTCTGACCTGACCTACAGGCCCCGAAGGAATGCGAAATAAGCATGTAGGTAGGTAGTATAGCAAAACGGCCCCAAGCTCAGCTATGCTTTGCCACATTCCGCGACCCGTCCGGGCCCAGCGGGCAATGCTGCCGATAGGCTCCGGACTGGTATGAAACACAATGTGCAGGTATTTGCAATGAGAAGCGTATGTGTAATAAAAACCAGGGGTCCGTCACTGAACGCGTATTGGACAGGTAACGAGCGGTCACGGCTCGGTGGAAGAGGCAGATTTGACTGCTGAGGAACCCTCGGACGACAAGGCACATTCTCAGGCATTTGAGCGTCCAGCAAGGCTGAATCTCGGCTGGGTGGAAACCCAAGCTGCAGACTACTGTTTTATAGCGCTTAATCGCGACTATTGAAAGGTTGTTTATGCCATTGCAATTCGTTGCTATGGGTGCTCAGCGGCCCAGGAGGCGGCCAAGTGGAACGGTGGAACGGTGGAATGAATGGGGGGAATGGGCGCGGTCGGCCCATGTTAGAGGCCTGCCCGCCAGTCCGTATCGTCGTCATGCCGGTCTGGCCGTTTCAGACACCACGAAACGAAACCCCCGAACCAAGTTCGCTCGGGTTCCCTCAGTTTTCTTAGCTGCTTGCTTACTGATATACCGTACTAGACGAAAACCCCCCCAAATCCCCAAAAACGAACGGACATGACTGGCTGCTCTACCGTCTGCGCCTCGGGCCCCACCATGCCATGCGGCCGTCTGAGCGACCGGTCGAACAGCGGAAGAACAATCTCATGATTGACTGATTGATTGATTGACTGAACGAACGAACGAACCTGAGATCGGATTTTGGACGTCTCCAAGTAAGTTCGGTTCGCAATGAGTGGTGAGTATCCGCATCAATCCACACAACCCCTGCTTTTTTACAGTTTACGAGTGTCTATCTGTTCAGATGAATGGATGTTAACGAGAAGTATTGGGCATGTACTTTCTGAGAGACTTGGGGCTGCTTGCTGCTTGCTGTTTGCTGCTTACTTCCCATGTTGGGGAACCGGTCTATGGCCAATAGGCACCAAGAAACCCAAGATGCGCACCTGCACGAGATGCACATAAGAGGCAGAGTGGGATGGGAGTAAGATTGATGAGGGAGGGATTGTGCTTCGTTTCGTGTGAAAACGGCTAACTCGAGATCCCGCCGAGCGCTGCTGGAGACGTGCCCCCCCCCCCCCCCCAAATCTCTTGACTGCATCATGGTCCCTTTGTGTACTTGCCATCTGCCAATGAGCGCTCGTAATGCCCCCGAGATTCTCTGCTGGACACAGAGTGGACTGTATCGAGACGGCATCACTTCGTCTTGTTGTCCTTTCATACTCGTCACACGCAATCTTGTCCCAAAAAGCAACCACCATCTGCCCTCCATCCTCATGGATTCCGCCATGTGGAAACCATGGGATATTTCGGGCATGTGAGACTGCAGCCCATCCCTATCAATCCTCCGCTAAAACGTTGGGGGCAGAGGGGGAAAAGTGGTCAGCGTTCATTGCTACCAAGCAAAGAGCAGCTGCATTCGATGCGACTCTGCTCGCCGCCTTGATTGCCTAATTTGCGTCATGATATCCGAATTCAATCTGGAAGTGCGACCAATGACAAGCATTAGGCCAACGACCAAGTTGGATGTGTTTGTTGGTTTGCCATGGTGAGCGAAACAAACGTGCCCGCTACGGGCGTCTATCGCTTGTACGATCAAATGAGAAGCTTCAGACCAAGGTCGAAAGGCGGAGAGAAATGAAAAGACCCTACCTGCTCGGGTACCTAAGCACATTAGCTAGCTACCCTTGACAATCTTCACTGCGACGAGCCGGGCCTTGCGGGATCTTATCGCTCGTCATTGGGTATGGTGTCTATCATTGGGCTTTGGCGGACAAGGTATAATAGACGGCCGCGGAGGTGGCGCCTCTTGTTTGTACGCCAAGTTCATTTGGGGTCCGAACCATTTCAACGGGTTTCCGACAGACTGAATGAATCACAGGATGAAAAGGTGTTGCATGATTTCTTGGGATGGCTGCAATGCCAGCAACTCTGCATGCATCCTACACAACTGACATCTGTTTGCTTGCCACCACTCATTACTCCGAACGTCATCAATAGCACCATGATGCCCACAAGACATACCTGGAATAGCTATTCCAAATGGGTACCCAAGTCATGAGGTTCGCTGCTCTGGGACGGTACCAGCAGCTCGGTTCCGAACATGCCCATACGCTGCCTGCTTGGAATCAGCGTCCGACAGCTACTCAACAGCTGGACACTCCGGCTTTCACATGGTATCCGGGCATAATCCGGACAGAGACAAGGAGAGGCTTGCAATCTAGTAGTAATGGACGTTGATTGTGTGTATAGAGGTACCCAGTCGTCTCATAAAACCATTCATTACTGGCAGCAAACTAGCGCCGCTCATCAAATAATACTCCTGATGCCGGGTGCTATGTAAATAATATGAAGAAAAAAACCACGAAACTCGAATGTCGTATCGTGTCTTGCTCCCAAAAGAAAAGTGGCCTTGAAGGAAAGCCCCCTACCAAGACGAAAACGCTGGCCTTCTAGGCGATATAGTATACTAACAGGGTATTAAAGCATTCTCAACAAGAAACAAACCCTCCAAAGTCAGTATATGGTGCAGTTAAAGCAATTTCCCGCATCGCTGATCGTCCCCAGTTGAATGGATCTGCCGTATCAATGGGCCCTACTTGGTCAAAGCCCATCATCAATGTGATAGGTTCCTACATCCCCTCGAGAGGCGGGGCTAAGGAATAGTTGAAGTCCAGTAATCCTTCTACCATCCATGTTTGAGGGTCAAAGAAATCGTAATTCGAATCACTTCCATAACCGATCCCTGCAAGCATGCTGTTGGTGCCCGCGTTTATATTGCTGTGAGCATTGGGCGTCAATGCGCCATTTCCAGCAATGAAACTCGTCACGTTATTCTGTTGAGGCATCAGGGTGCTGTCTAGGTGGGTTGAGGATGCTGAAGACTCGTTAGCCGAGTCTGGATTAGTGGCTTGTTTGAGGGCTACTTGACGTTAGCCAGGTATCATTCGTTACGGGTTTGGGCCAAGATGAAAAAAAGGGGGGAGGGTAGGGGAGGGGGCGGCGGCAGTGTTGTGTGAGCAGCAAGTACTTACAGTCAAGAGTACCACGCCCTTGAGCTTGGTACTCCTCCCTCCATCGCCAGATGGAGTCAAAGACAAGACTCATACTGTGCCTACAGCGTACTTTCAGCTGCAGGCTATCGTCGATTTCTATAGGGTCTCTGTCGTGATGAGCATTGCTATCCACCCGAGCACCATTCCACATCTGGACCATAAGCTCTGCTAGTCTCCACTGGAGATCGTTCTCTACAACGCTGGTCTTTCGGATAGAACTGATGGTCTTGTGGAAGAGACTCCGTCCTCGCTCATAGTCAACTGTAGTCTTTGCGAAGAAAGACCTGAGTAACTTCAAAAGCGCGAACCCGGCAGCAACCAGCATCTGCTGGATATAGTTGGTGGCAAAGCGGAGAATCTGCTCGTTGCTCTCTTGGAATAACAAATCAAGGAAACCGGACACAGCTCGCCATAGACCCATGAGATCATCCATGTATCCGGGCGTGGCGCTCGAGTCGAAGAAGCCAGCAAGTCGCATATGTATAGCAGCTGCTCTCAAATGTACCTCGACAATAGGCGAGAGGCGCTGGGAAAGAATAGACGCTTGCAATTCTTGGTACTCTCGGCGATACACTCGCATCAGCATCGCGCGGTGTTCATCGCCAGCCACACCTCTCGGGTCACTGGCATTGCTATACATTTCCTTGGAGACCTTGTCGCAGAATCGTTCAACCCGGAGCCTGGCCTCCAATTCAGGCGACAAAGTAAAAGGCCCGTCTTCACCGGGGCGAATAGCAAGGGTCCAGTCATAGAGTGTACTTGCAGGCTGGCCGTAGCCTGTGCCTATGGACTGCGCAACTATGTTGCACACGGCCCATGTAGTGACTCGATCATGGAGCTGATCCTTGTTTAGTTCCACGGACACTCTGGAGAAATCTTGGGTATGGTTCGGACGATGTAAGCCGATGCCGGTGGCAGCCTTCATCATCACACCACACAATATGTGTGATGGGTCTGCAGTGGTAGTGCTCGTCGGTAACGGCCATGTACATATCAGACACAAAGCTTTGACGACAAAGTAGCTGTTGGGTACATCGCCAACAGTGCTCCAGAGCAGTCGATGCAGAGGCCCCCCGGCCAATTCATGCAGAATGCTGGGCCGCGCAGAGTAGCGCCGCGCCGCTATGGCTACAATGGACCAGAATAGCAATGCATGTTGTTGAAAATAGAGGTCGGGTGACTGGTCCGGGTTGAGGAAGGGGAGGAAAGGGTGGTAGTAGGCAAAGAACTCCCGGAAGAGTCCATTGACGTCCTGCTCGGTCAGGCGAACCGTTTCCAACTCGTAGGCGTAATGCGTCGGGATGCTATACGAACCACCCCTCTTGAGAGTGAGGAGGGAATTGACAGCCTCGTCGGAGCCCATGAGGGAGGGGTTCCGGGTATGAGAGTAGGCGCTGTTTGCGACGGGTGATTGGAGTTGGGGCGTCATGCCGTCCTCCTCGTCCATGACATAGCCTTGAGCTTTGGCTTGTTGCATGTTCCGTCGCAAACGGTCGATCTCCTTCTCCATCTCGGCATGTTTTGATCTTTTGCCCACGCGCTTGAAATTGGATTCGATTTTGCACTCGAGATTTAGGCGTTTGCATCGCGTACAGGTCTGGAAGGGGTCTTGTACGACATCGCACCGCAACTGCAATCGAGAGTATCACTGTTAGCCCATATTTGTCGCAAGAGATGCGCGCGCATGTATGTCTTGGGTTTTGAAGTCCTACAGCTGGGTTGCACAATTGGTAGCCACACCCGTCGTCCACGTTTTTTGACTCACTTTCTGCTGGCGACATTCGTTACAAGCGCGCTTGACGCCCGGCTGTCGCTTTTTCTCTGGTTCTAGGAGGGATTGGTCATCGTCCATGCCAATGCCACTGCCGGGGCTGCTGTCGAGACCACCGACGCTGCGCTTCCTCTTAATCGCGGAGCCCAGGCCATGGCGGGCGCTGACGGGGGAAGTAGGACTCAGCGACGCGGAGGCGGCGCCGGTGATGGAGTGGCCATCCATACAATTGGACGAGGCCGGTTCGGCCGAGCCAAGGAGCTTTCCGTGAGAAGGCGGTATATTAATAAATGGCGGCGTTTCCACTTAAGCATACAGACGAACCAGCAAGGCGCTGGATTTGGAGGTCCGAAGTCGCGTTGTCTAGGATCGAATGATGGATAGTCGAAACGCTGCCGAATACGGAGGAGAGTCGAAATGGCGGGCTTGAGCGGGCGGGGTGAACAAGCGAACAAAAAAAAAACTCGATGCCGAGACTGTACCTCTCTCACTCTCTTTCTCTCTCTTTTTGCCCGTCCCTTTCTTTTTTTTTCGTCCTGCTCTAATCGGGCTCTTACTGCGGGGATATTTTAGCGTATCAGACCTTAGCTGCTAAGGTCAATTCGACTTTTGGGCTCCTTCCCTATTCCTTGCCCACGCTTGAAAAATTCCACCTCTCACCAGACACATTCCCCTCAACTAGAGTGGGACAGCCTTCGGATCATTGTTTCGTTTTGCCGAGTTTGCGGGGTCCACGGGTAGCTCGAGATAGGAAGGAAAGTCCAGCCGAACGAACGCCTTTGAATTTCAACATAGGTATATACAGAGTCCGGGGGAAGTAGGTATAGAGGACAATGTGCTCTCTAATACACGTAGTGGTATTCGTCCATCATGACCAAGTGCATGCAGCTATTCCACCCGACCTACCTATTAATGACTCGCCCTAAAATGCATTGTACAGCTCAGGGTTCGTCCTAAGACATGCAAGTAGGGTCCGATAAAAGTGGCATTAGGTTCGGGACACTCCGGAGGCGTGGATTCTATTGACACATTCGAACCCGCTAATGACAGTGAGAATGGATGAAGTTTGGAAGAGTCGGTGGCCCTGTTTCAGGTACCTGAATGCATTAATTATAGAAGACTAATTGAGAGTTATACTAGTAGTATAGTTAGTTCGATGCTCTATACTCGAGTATATAGAGCTATAGGTTCATACATATTGTATTTCAATATAGTTTATAGTACATCAACTCTGGTAAAGCATAAGCACCCCTTAAGCTCTAGCTTACGATGCTCACCGCCTCACCATGTAGGATCAGCGAATGCCAATAACCCCTTATAAAGTCCAGAATGTTTGATGCAAAAGGGCGATGAAGTGTGCAAGATCAGAGGTAGTCCTATCCGTAAAGCGTCGAATGCGGCTGGCAAAAGCATGAAATCACACAGATAAGCTATCCACCACATCGAATTCCTTCTAACCTTTCACTCACACTGGCTAGTTCTTGACCTTGCGTTGCTGCTTGGCTATATTCCCAGAGATCAGGGGGGAAGAGCGGGTTCTAGGACGTTATCACCCCTCAAGTCATAGCACCACGTCGGTGCTGAGTGGATGTTGATCGCCATCGCAGATCCCTGGGCCTCACCGATGTTCAGTCCAGTCCGCACATTTCCCACTATCCTGGAAGCAGATATGGCGTTGCTGCGGTTGCACGATGATCTCCTCGCCAAGCATTTGCTACGTATGCGACGGTCATCTCCACTGCAACTATCTGAGCGCTGGCATCGTAGTACCTAGAACGAGACCCCGTTGACCGAGTCTTCCTGCGTACGAGCCCAAGAATAATAACCCCAGATATCGATCTTTGCAGCGGGATATTGGCCATTTGAGGCTTACGCAAGGTGAGATCCGCAATGGCAGGTTGTCGCACAGATCAGTGTCCCGTGGGTTTGGATCAGCCAGCCAAGTGCATCCATCGGTTGGTAAGTGCACCAACCGCTTGGATCATAGGTATATGGAGAAAGCCAAAGAGCTATCCGACCCCAGTTTCCAGTTCGGGCATTTTGCAGAATCTACTTTCGAGAGTAGGTAGATAGGCTGGTTGTGTGAAGTCTGGCGGTAAGAGATGTAATTAGATATGTAGACATGTAGATGGGATGAACGAGACCTCCTTATGCAAGGAACGGTGCGGGCGTGCTCTGATTGGCTAAATCGCACTTGCCTGGCAACCGCCATTCCTGCAAGGAGTTGGCTTCATCAATGCCAGGACCGACCTTGCCTGGTTGCTCTCATCATCTCAACGAACTCATAATGAAACCATAGCTCCTCACTGATTCATCGTACCAGAAACACCACCACGTCAATTACGCTTCAGCTTCGCCAGCATCGCGAATTTGCCAATCGACAGGAAACAGTAGTGCCGCGCATGTGTATGCATGCACGCCATGCGTTGGTAAAGTATCGTCCAGGTACCAGAGACAAGTCGAGTCGAGTATCCTGCTCGTCACTTCCGGTCCGATTCTGATCATCTGTGTCATCTGTGATGTCCTCTTCTGTAGGCGAGGTGGCACACCCGAGGGCGTTGTTTAAGGGTCGCCTGAAACCAGCACAAAGGCCCCCAATTGCCACTGCTTCGTATACAGTGTCGTCTGCAGGTCAGAGCGAGGTGGTCATCAGGAAGACTTCCGATGCGAAAAACCCCGGTTAGAACTGTTACCCCAAATGAGCGGTTTATATCAAACCATTACTAACTGGCTTTCGACCCAGTCGAGCCCACAGAGATACTCACAAGAGCCGTAGCTCAACCCTTCGTGGACCCCAACGTCCTCGAGCGCCGAGCACGTCAACAGAAAACGTCACAATGATCAAGTCTTGCTTGGTCATCATCGCGCTGCACATGCAACATTGCCCGGCATCTGGGCTGATGCACGTGGCCTACAGTCTTATGGCCGCCATCGTACGGGGAAATAGGGGTCAGTGAGACTTGATCGGCACGTTGGGTGAGGAATGCCATCATGTGGGTTCCGTCCGGGAGGTGAGGTCGGGGGCCGCCGCTTATTATCCACGCCGGTCCGAGATTGACGTACGATCAACTCTGACCGAGCCTCGGGTATTTATCCGCCCCTCTTGTCACAAAGTGTCGCCATGCGTCTTCCTCTTGGGGGCGGAGAAACACGGAGAGACCTCGCCGTGGCGCAGCATGTGCAGTGCGCACGACATTCTGATCTAAATTAGAAATCGTGCATTTGGAGAAGCCCACATATCATCGCCCACCCGTGGTTTTCTCACTCACGTCGATTCGTGCTACTTGCACGGTGTTACACAGTTGGATTCTTGGTCCGACAAAGATATGACAGTCGCACAAAGGGGTGGCAGTGCCCTCGGAGGGATTATTCGGAGGGATTCGCGGTACAGGGCCGCGAAATTGCCTCCCAGAACCTCGTGTCGAGAGGGTTCTGCAACGAGCATCGGATGGGGCATGGCACGGCATTCCGGAGGGATTCGTCATCAAATATGATGGTGTAGAGACATGGCCGCCTTACAGTTCAGTGGCGACGGTGCTCATGATGGGCTCGGGCATGACTTCTCTGGAAGTACTATGAAGTACCCAATTGAACTCTCGTCGTCACCCTTGGAGCGAGCCATTGTTAGATGAGGAGCAGATATGCATAATACAACAGGACTTCCCTGTTGAAAGTCTATTATAAATACTCTTGCGTAATGTGGACGATAAGGATATACCATCAGAAGTCCCGGGCCTGCTAATAATAGCAGAATTGGTCAGTGATGCCACCATACCACGTGTCTGATGGAGTGGACCGCTTGCAAGCATTATGGGTTGTGATGGGGTCCTACGGCTTGGAGCTGGTAAGAACTTGCGAGTGCTTGCGAGTGCTTGTGACGCTTTTGAACCATTGCACCTTTCCCCAAGGTCCGCGTCTGGGTTGCCATGTGTTTCGGGATGCAGCATGATCCTTCTCAGATTAGAGCAATTCATCATCACTGATAGATCAACTAGTCTCCCATCTACATCGGAACTGTACTCATTACTAGTGCCAAGGTAAGGCTGTCTCAATACTTTCCCACGCCTGGGGTGTATGTAATAGAACTTAGAAACGAATCGTCTCTAGTGATGGTCTCTTTGACATTTATAACGAAGCCGTTACCTGCGGGGTGCTCCTCTCGTACGAATCTGATGGCCGGCTGTTTTGCTGATGCGAACTTTCACACCTCTTCTTAAGGGGCAATGCATCATTTTGCTGTATAGGGAGCCCGACCAAGCCGACGTAGACGGCGGTTACTCCAAGTCCCAAAAAGCGAAACAGTACTGCTAATGGTAAGTGCATAGATATATAAAACTATGAATATGATTAAGATATAAAAAAGAAAAAAAAGAAAAAAGTTAGCATCTCTTGGTTTCGATCCAAGGACCTCCGGGTTATGAGCCCGGCGCGCTTCCCCTGCGCCAAGATGCTTTGTATACATGATACTCTGTAGCTGATGAAAACTGCTGATATAGACAATTATATTATTTGGTGGCTGACGAAGTGTGTCTTGTGGGGATTATTCCAATAAGCCGCGATCTCTGGTGATAATCAGCAAGTGCATTGTGCGGTGTTGTGAGTCATAGGCTCGTGGCTGACCATGGGCGCTGCGGGATAAGCCCTATCGTTGAGAGGAGCATTTGGTGGAATGAACCAAGGTCATCCACACAGAGCTCTCTTGGCCACCATACAATGGATGAACAGGATGTGGTCATTAGAGAGGAACATCTGCATTACGTTCCTTTAGCAAGCAATGCCTACACATTAAGGGGGTATGGCAACAACTCGAGTTGGTGGTGTGTGGCAGGCCTCCTGGATGCCCCCTACTTATGTTGCCAGCAAAAGCTTAGCCATACACAAATAGGTTATCAATCGAGTCAAACACATTTTACATACACATGCTGGATGTAGTAGTCGTCTTAATGCGGCTATCGTGATGAGTAGATAACCGATACGCCAATAATATGACCAAAACGGCTCTCGCTTTGTACCTAAATCGCACAGTCAAATCCATCAATATGAACACCACCAGCTCCTTAAGACTGTTATACATTCTTTTGAAGCCCATACTTTCAAGGGGCTTACAAATGGGCATGTAAAATATCACAAATGCAGCATGTCACATGGCAGCGGTATATAGGATGATAAGAATCAGTTTTCATATATGTCAGGTCTAGGTTAGGGGATCCCAAACCTCCAATCCGACTCCTGCAACTATGACCTTATCCTCTGGCAACGCTTCCAGATCGCCAGAATCAGCAATCGCGCTATGCCTGGACTCAAGCAGCTGGACCCTTGCCCGCGCGGTCATCCAGTCGATGACCCGCCATTTGAGGACCCTCTGGTCGTTGCTTACACTAACGACCGTTGCCTGGTTCGCGTCAAGCCCACTCTTCAAGATGGTCACGCCCGTGACTGCTGCTCCATGCGCAGGCCTTATTATGTGTTTCTTTCCGAATACCAGCTGGCCCGACTTCTCGTTCTGATGTAAATGGGTGAAGGCCAGGGCGTTATCGTCTCCACCTGTAACAAGAAGATATGATACACGGCCTGCGTCGCTGATTTGACGGATGTCCAGAGACTTGATAGTGCTCTGGTGTACCCTACTGATGCCGAGGGCAGTATACTGGGCTACATCGCCGCCCTCGAGAGGCAGCGATATCGGAGCTTTCCAGATGCTAACATGACCGTCCGTGGAAGCTGTTAATATCTCCAAGGTGGAGTCCTTGGAAGAAAGGTGCCGGAGCTGGAAGAGGCAAGCACCGGTATAAGAGCCCTTCGCCAAGAGACGGAACCCATCGTCTTTCGAGTAGCTGTAGGTCTGTAAAGTCGAATCTGACAGAGCCATGGAGATTGCGAATGAGTCCTTCATGCCAGAGCCTCCATCCAGGAGCTGGATGTCGAAATCCATGATTCGAAGGTCGCCAATTTTGCTTCTATCAGTGAAGATAGCCTCACATACCACTGCCAGACCCATATGGTCGTTCTGCAGGGGAGTAATCTTCCAGATAAAGAACTCCTCGATGCCGCCGCTGCTGAAGAGGTAACTCTCCTCATGCCATTTCAGCGTCTGGATTCCTGTAGTATGCTTTTCCAGGACATTTATACACCTCAGATCGCTGCTTCCCGGGCTATAGCGCCAGAGCCTAATATTGGTGTCCTCTGCTCCCGTAGCCACGAATCGAGCAGAGGGAGAGGATGCCACAGTGCGGATCTCGCGTCCATGACCTCCGGATTTCAGCGTGCTGTGCGGAGCTTGCGATTGCGAGAAAACACAGAGCTGGGAGCTTTTGGTAAAGACGAACCTGCACCCTTCCGAGCAAGTAGACAGCGGGGTGTAGGAGAACATCCGGTGTGCACCGCCACAGTCAGTCGTCACAACCTCTCGGCCTTGGGTCTCGTTCCAAACCACAAAGTTCTTGCTCCGGAAGCCGCAGAGCATCAGATCTTTGCTGCCATCGGGGTTTTCGTAAAACCATGCGCTCTCGATGACAGGGCCAAAAGGAGGCGAAGTCTCATGTAGTAATTGTCCTTGGAAGTAATTGTCTACAATGGAGATCCTGTGAACTCTGTACTTTCCATCGCGGCTAGTCGTAAGGATGTCCATAGCGCCTTCGCTCGTGTTTGAAGAAAGTGATGAAATCGACGTAATTGCATCTTTTGTGATGGCTTTGTACCGACACTCAGCTAGACAGTAACCCGTTTCGTCTGATCTTAGTATTGATATCCGGCCATTTCTTGACCCCATTATAATGTTCTTGTCGTAGATAGTCGCAGTTGTCACAGTGAAGCCTTGTTCCAGGATCAATTCTGTTTTCGTGACTTGAGTCCCATCTCTGGAGATATCCACGGAAAGGAAAACTGCGGTTGGGCTTCCAAAAGCAGTGACAAGGAACGATGAAGTTCCTGATAGCCCATTTTGTAACTCTGGCTCGTCTATAGGCGAGGAGTTCTGGGCGTACTTTGACTTTCTTGAGAGATCAAACAAGCCCTCCACTTTGCCAGAAACCCGGGTGATCGGTTCTATAACTGGAACAGAGCCATCACGATAGAGGTAGACAGTTCCTGAAGAAGTACCTATCAAAGCAATGCCCTCGCTTCCTGAGCTTTCAATCACGGTGTACGAGCGCAGAGACTCGCGCACCTCGGGTACGACTGCCACCTCTTCCCATGATATCTCTGGCTGGAACGTGCCCCGAAAAAGGCGACCAGAGTTTGTGATGGCGAGCAAACAAGACTCGGATACGAAATTGAAATGATTGAATGTTTCTTTGACTCTTTTAACCTTCGGCTTCTTCTTCTTCTTCTTTTTCTCTTGTCCCTCCGATGGTTGTTCGGACGGGGTTGAGGTGGTAACTTCTGGTGTGATTGCAGTGGTAAGGACAGGAGGCTGCGAATCACTTGTAGTAACTAACTCCTGTGCGGGAGATTCATCAATCTCCTCGGGGGGTACCTCGTCAAGACAACTCATGTTTGCTACTTGCGAAGGCCTGACAAGAGATATCCGACCATCTGAGCCTCCTGTCGCAATCACCAGGCCTTGAGCCCCATCCCAAGTCAATGCACGAGACCATATATGCTTTCCGCAGTGGTTGGCATATGTTGCTTGGTGTGATAGCCGTGTCAATTGTTTAGGATCCGCAACGATCGGTCCGCTGTTTTGGGGAGCCTTTGCCGATGGTTGCAAGTCATGAAGAGACAGCTTCCATTTTTGTACGGTTGCATCTTCTCCAAAAGACCATACATCCAGTGCAGCCTCGTGGGACCGCTGCTCCGGCGCCACTTGAAAAGAAAACTCCACATGCCAGATTCTTGACGCATGTCCCATGGCAACAGCCAGGCACCTGCCCGCGTCTTGAGCCGCGCCAGCAACTGGCTCAATGCTGTCCCCAAATCCGGTCTGGCGCGCAGCCGAGAGTTCTTGGAAGTATTGGATGCGTTGACTCGAACGATCCCCGCGGACTTCGGTAATATCCCATATGCGTATCGTCCGATCGTCGCTACAGCTTGCTAGCAACGTAAGGCTTTCCCCGTTGCCCAATGGGATAGGGTCAGATATACTGACGCCAAAGATCGAGCCTTCGTGCCCGGAAAAGACAAAATGTATTTCACTAATCTGCTCAGAGTGCTGCTGTATCTTGATGTGGTGCTTCCAGACGACGATTTCACCAAAGACAGTGCCTGAAGCGACGAGGATACAATCAGGGGACTCCCATGACAATGTACCCGAGAAAAGCATTGGCCTCGATGGCGAAACAATTCTGTCAAACGTGATGGTTCCAGAGCCATACTCAGCTTGCCCCAGGACCAACTCATTATGTGCAGTCAGCAAGGCTAAAGCGCCGTTGGCGTAAGGCGACAACATGCCATAGAGGACCCGGTCAGGGGCAGTCACTTCAGTGGAAATCCATGTGGAGGCATCGCCAGAGACCAGCTGCTCGATTAGGGTTTGGGGCACTACCGAAACGGATGTGCCGCCCCAGATGAGAACCTGACGTTGTTCCCGATCTGACTGGTCTGGCAAGATGGCGATACCATGAATCGACTGCGACTTGAAAATAGGGGCTTGGCCGCACAAGCGCGAAGAAACAACATCGTACGCTCGGAGGTGGTTATCTTCGCCTGCGAGCAGGTAGCGCCGCCCGTTGACATCCGATACAAAGAAAGAGAGGGCCGTGACCGGGTTCAACACGAACTCCCTGCGCAGCTGCGGTGCAGGATGGCCGTTGAGCCCCCTCGAGGCCGTGTCAAATGTACACGAGGACATTGGAGAATACCACTGCCTCCTGAAGTGTATTGCAATCAGTTTTGGCGGATCAGTGTTTTCAAGTTGTTTTGTACCTTATTCTGATGCTGGCTGACTTAATCGTGCTTATGCGCTCATCGCTGCATACTGGGTGAATTTGCCTTCATAAGTACATAATTTTAGATCCTTGGTCTTTTGATGTTTGCAGTAGTATGCTTCTTAGTTATCTCCTCGCCGGATATGTGGGTGTGAATTTATTCATGGCGGCTGCGTGACAGCCGCTATTACTCCACTACACCTGTCAAGTATCACCACTTGCACCATCTTTGCACCATTAAACCTCAACGCTCACTCGTAGTAGACTTAACCATATATTATCCTTAAGTGATGCCGGTCACTATTGTGATTGGCCTTAAGATGACTTGTCAAATTTTAGAAACAATTGAGGGCCAATATCAGTATCACCGGTTAACCCCTTTTCAGCAATGGGCGTATTTCCGTAAGAGATATGTTTTGTAATGGAAAATAGTTATAGTTTTACAGGACCCTAAGCACCTAACAGCAACCGACAGAAAAGAGCCAGCAGCATGGATCGACTTCTCCCAAGACACCTGTCCATGACACCAACTCAACTTCCCTTCATACCGAACACCAAGAGAAAACCTTCCTATTCAATCTCATCGTTTCCTGACTTCATTAACTCTCGTGTCTCTGTATTAGATATTATAACACCCATTACTTGTAAGATCTTTTGCCTTTGCAGGACCCAATAGTCTCGACGGCAGATCCTTAAGCGGCAACTGCCTCAGTTCTTCCGCGATGGTGCTCGCCAGCGATGCCGCTGTCGCTATCAACGAGCGAGTGGGCACGCTCGTCCTCCTCGTCTTCGTCGTCATATTCATGATTCTTCATGTCGCCGGCCGCAACCCACGAGTCCCGATCATTGAGAGGGGCGTCCTGACCCGAGAGATCTAACCCTTCGCTGCGGGCCTTGATGTTATTTCTACGCCTCGTGGACAAGGTGCGGGCTCGGGTAGAGAGCTTGGATGAAACTGCAGCGTTGGAAGTAACCCAGTTGGTGAGAGCATCCTCACAGTCCTGGATGATGGCCTTGCTGGCTTCGTAACCGTCGTACGCAGCACGAGTCTCACCCGGGGTTACGGGCGTATCGTCAATGAGCTCGAGGAGATGCTTTCCGAAGCCTGCGATGATGGCAACCTTCTCGCAGTGCTCGCGCAGGGCGTCAAACTGGTACGTGTAGGCAGACTTTATCTTCTCACGCGTGATGTTAGACAGCTGCGCCTCGGCAACAAGCGACTCGGCTTCGGCTCGGACGAGTTCCTGCTCGAGGACCACGATCTTGGGCGAGTTGGGTTCCTTGTACTTGAGCTGGGCAATGTTGTCGGTGATCTTTTGCTTGCCTGTTGAAGTGGCGTGTTAGCATTAGCGCTGCAGTGCTACCGGACTAGGCGATATTGGTACCACCCAAACAGAAAGGGGGAAGATAGGGGAGAATGCACTTACGATCTCTGCTAGGCTGCACCGAAGCTTCAATGTTCCTGATGCTCTTCATGGTGACACGGTACTGGTCATAACGATCGACGTACTGATCCTCCAGTTCACCGATCTCATAGAGAAGCACACCAAGCTTGTCAGTGACGTCCGAAACATCTTCATCACCGGCTTCGCCCCAGATGGAGAGTTGTTGCTGTTCAGGGAATTAGTACTCCATCCATCACAGGAGGAAATTGACGAGCGGGATCACAACATACTGCTACTTCCATACGTTCCTTGGCAACTGTTTCCAAGGAGCGCATAACGTTCTTCTCCATCTTAACGAGTTGTGTGAGCTTCTTGGCTAGGTCGGGGCCGAATGCGCCCGCGGCATTGCGACGGAGAGCATGTCCTACATCAGATTAGTTATTTGCGACAAGTTTGCGACAGGATACGACGGACCAAATGTGCCCTTGCCAAACAGGCGGCCGGCCTTGGTGGTCGAGGGAGGTGGAGGGGGGTTCTAGCCGGCGCATCGCGTTAGTGACGTTTTCTTTGTTCAATGCCGATACAGCGAGAATGAATGAGCGACAAGCTGCCATACCTGAATCTGAGAAGCAGTAGGCGCCCTGGTCTGGCGCATAGAGTATGTGCGGTGCATCTCGGCGGGAGTTTATGCTGATCAGGCGTAAAGGTTGAGTGGTGCGTCTGATGGACAATTGGAGGATCCTTGATCGTGGTTACAAAGGGTCCTATTGATGCGCTGTCGTCGAATCGTGCAGCTGGATTGAATGCGAGAGCTCCGAATAAACTTATGTCGATCAAAAGCGGGCTGCAACTGTGGAAGTCGGCGGATCAGTGCGATAGAGGTATCCGATCGTGTTAGCAGTGGCAAAGTCGGCGGAGCAGAGGAAGGGTATATGGGGTAGTAAGTATATCTGTAGGCAAGTGAGAGAAAGTTTTTTGTGTTTGTGTCAGTGAGAGAGAGAGAGAATGTGTGAGAGATTGAGGGGCGGTCTTGTGTGAGAGTTTGTAGCGAAGATGGATCGTCAATGCTATTTGTTTTATCTAGCAGCGGGAGGGCGAGAGCTGTGCTGCTGTAGGCTGTAGGCTGTAGCGCTTTGCTCTCTTTGTACGTCGATGGAAGGACGGCCGACCACTGACAGGACGGCGCAGGTCCATCTCCATTGATGGAAACGTCGGGACGGGAAGGCGTTCGTTCCTACGTCATCATCATTGAAAATGGGAGAGTAGCGCTGAAACGGCGTCGGACTGAGTCTGATCCAGCGGGTGATCCAGTGGGTGATCCAGTGGGCTGTGGTGCTGCTAAGTGCCGATCTGCCTCTGATTGGCCTCATAGCACTGGCCCAACTGAGCTATTCGGGCACCTAAAGAGTCCTAGACTTTTCAACTACGCTCTACAATACATGCCTACCGTACCGCAGCACGCCGCATGTACCGCACATGCATCATCTAATCCAATCCAATGCGAAATTTGACACCATTGATTCATCCCATCACCATGGCAATGATGACCGACATCTCGTTGGGGTAAGACAGATAGAACGTACACTTTTCCTGATGCGGATCTGGAAGGAATAAGGGGCACCATTGCACGTCATCTCACTTTTGGTATACAAAGACTTGTGCATTTGTTCGCCTTGACGGAGAGACTTGTCAATCGACCAATATCCGGGGTGGTTGCAAAACGAAAGACCAAAACACAGTCACTCAGCTGTAATGGAATGGGCCTAACTCCTACATCAGAACCACATCACCATCGTCAGCGGGGCACGTAAACAGTGCATAACATCTGGTCATAAATATAGCAGCTCCAGGGCTTCCTCTCAGGCCACCAATTTTCGGACATCCATATGTTCTTCTGTGCCAATGAAGGACGCTACATCTTTGACTAAGCAATTGATGTTATTTTAGATTATATTTGACGGTTATTGGAAAGCGATTGATGGAGGCTTGGCCAGTGTTCGATTTGGGAGTATTGGTCGGCGCTATGTGAAGTAGGTATAGGTGTGTAGTATATGCATAGCCACAGGTGTATGCGCCACACTTTGAGATGGACTGACAGTCGGCCCCATTTAATTCTTCTGAGAGACGAGACGCGGTCGCTTCGCGTCTCCTGACAAAGTGGCTAGTACTCCCTTTCATCTTCCCGCCGCTGAGGTTGACGATCATCACTATTCGGCAAGTAATCATGAAATGTGTGATCCGAGAAACAACCAATAATCAGTAGAAGGCTGACTGCGCTTTTACCCTCCATTTCAATCAACAAACAGGATTGATTGTTGGTCGCTATTCGGCCTTCTTCTTTTGGCACAATCCTTCCTCACAATCGGGTTATCCAACAAGGCTTCCCTCCCTGACTGTGAACCCAATCTACTTTACTGAGAAACAATAGCACAGTGCCACTGCGCGTTTGATCCCGAGAGCTGGGGGTTTTTTCCATTGTCCATCTGACTTGCAAGCCGTTGCATGTTGTATGCCATGAGCTAGATCTCCAGGCTCTTCCGGCAGTTCGTTTTTATGCAAATCAAGCCGTAGTAAGATGAGGCATTGCGAACGTTAATTGGCCTTCCAATACTTGGCGCATCCATATCCATCGGCCTAAGAAGTTGCAAGAAGGTCAGAACGGCTCGCAAGGTTCAGCCTCGCAGTTCTTGGGCTATTGCGGCGTTGAAGTCTATTTTATCTTGACACGCGGGTTGCCCCGATAAGGCCTCTAAGTTCAGGCGGGATGGGTCCCATTCAGGACCCTATTGACCTCACTACTCTCTCATCAACCGACGAGTCTGAGCTGGTGGGGGCCGCATCTCGCACACCCCGAAAGCAGACATCTCAGCCATTCTCTCAGCCCGGTTCCCGCAGTCGCAAACCCGGGACTCCATCGGCACCACCGGCACATGTGCCCGCTGATGCGGCCTCGCCCACTACTGCGTCGCCTTTACGCAGTAACAGAGCTTCGGCGCAGAAAGTCAAGGAGGAAACTGCATCGAACTCGCTACCTTTCAGGACCGGTCTTGCGAGCAAATTTGGCCAACCTGCCATGTCTCCCCCTAACCAGCAGAGTCACCAACATGCCACTCACCGCACTCCCAAGACTCACACACCCAAAAAGGCCGAGTGGACCATCGAAAGGCTCGAAAAGCAGCTGAGACAGTTCAAGAAGGAGATAGAAGACGATGGCGCTCGTTTAACTGCCCGTCAAATCCACTTGGCTTGGAAGAAGGGGGCCCCATCGCATCCCGTTATCGCCAAGAAGAATTGGTTTTCAGAGCTCAAGTCTAAGCCAATGGAGGCTGGCAAAGGGGGAACCATGAAGTTTAAAACCAAGGTACGTTACATACTGGACCGTGGCCATGCCCGTATGTATAGGTCAGAGCTGATTTCATTTAGCAATTGGGGCCGGGCCGTCTGGGAAAACAGGAAAAGCGAGAGCACTTCCCGGTGATCTGCATCAAGACCACGGTTGAACCTGTTCCCAACTACAACTTCCATCATGTTGAGATTCAGAAGAATATTCTGTCGCCCAACACAATGCTTAGCTTCGTGCCTCACTTGCGAGATTTAGCAGATGAGGAGGAGCCCCAATATAGGCGGTGGCTTGAGAATCTGGAGAGCATGGATAAAACCTCTGGCTTTGCTACTCTAAGTCGACCAGAAAAAGTCCACAAGACTATGCAAAAGGAGCATGGTACCATTCTCTTGCTTTATCTGGATCATTGGTTGGACAAACTTGGTCTCGAGAACTGCACGAAATCTACCCTGATTCGGTACATGGCAAGCCAGACCGATGCAGTCACACCCCAACAGAAGAGCAGTCTTTTGAACTCGTATAACGATGATATTGGCTCCCCGCGGACAGCGAGAGCAGTCCGCATGTTCACTGAGGCCTTCGACAAAGTTTTCGACGCAGCAAAACTCGAAAAAAGAGCTGTTACTTTACGTGATGTTCTGTTGCTCGACAAGTCGGTCGATACTATCGTCGATACGAAGAAGTGGATGAAAGAAACTCCAAGCCAAGCCAAGCCTGTTGTAGAAGACACAACGGTCGAGTCTTTCCTTGAAACATATGCATTACTTGGCTGCCTAATCTGCTGCAGCCACTCGTGCGAGCATGGTGAGTACGGTGTTGATAATGAAAGGAAACGGTTCTCTATCGAGGTTGTCGGTGGACTCGAGCCCCTGCTTCGTAAGAAAGCCATTGAGGCTGTGAAGAAGCAGAAGAGTGATGGCAGCCCAGCGGCTCGCAAAGCTGAAAAGCCATGCGGTCAAGACTGCCATATATATGGGCCACGTGGTACGAGGGCAAAGGCATGGAGCGAGACCGAAACCATGCTGCTGAGGACTTTCGTTGCCACACTTTGCGACACGAATATTCCGGTGCAATGCGCAACAGCCGTGGCAACCGGCAGACCCTGCTGGGACGTTAACCGCCAACTCGACAAACTCGATCTCAAACCTACGGTCGAGTCGCTGCAGCCACCAGTCAAAGCCAAGGCTGTCAGCTGGTACGATCGCCACAGGAAGGTGCTCATGAACGATTGGCAAGAGCAAACGATTACACATGAGCATCAGCGAAGAGACCACTTCGATCCGTGTGCTCACGAGGGCCCTTGTGACAGCCGGTGTCCTTGCGTCCAGCACCGCGTCATGTGCGAGCGCTTCTGTCGTTGTACCGCTGAAACTTGCGCGATCAAGTTCACAGGTTGCAATTGCCACTCGCTTGGAAAATCGTGTCTTCCGAATGCAAAGTCAAAAGACCAGAAAAGCTGTATATGTGTCCAGCTCAATCGTGAGTGCGATCCGGTTCTCTGTGGCAGTTGCGGGGCCCTCGAGCGCGCGAATCCCCGGAATGCAGAGAACGACCACCTCTATGCAACGGGATGCCAGAACTGTGCTCTCCAGCGAGGCAAATCCAAGTCCCTTGTCCTAGGCAATTCCATGATTGAGAACTGTGGTTATGGTCTTTTCACGGCACAGGATATCTCCCAGGATGACTTTGTCATCGAGTACGTCGGTGAGCTGATCAGTCAGGATGAGGGAGTTCGTCGAGAGGCTAGACGCGGCGATGTATTCGATGAAGAGTCTAATGCATCGTACCTGTTTACGTTACTCGAACAGGAGGGAATCTGGGTTGATGCGGCCATTTATGGAAATCTGAGTCGATATATCAACCACCAGGATGATGCCGATAAGCGCGGGTTAGGATGCAACATCACGCCCAAGATCCTGTATGTCTGCGGCGAATACAGAATCAAGTTCAGCGCCATGCGTGACATCAAAGCCGGCGAGGAACTCTTCTTCAACTACGGCGAAAACTTCCCTAATCTAACCAAGAAGTTGCTCGACGAGCAGAAGGAGGAAGAGAAGGAGAAAGTCAAGAAGCGCAAAAGTAAGAAGGAAGACCTAGACAAGCCCAAGAAACCTAGGGGCCGCCCGCCCAAGAAGCGTGGGCGCAAGCCGGGCAACAATAAAAAGGCGTTTGCGGCGGCGAAGGCAGACTCAGATCTGGACGACGACGACGAGAACGCCGTGGAAACGCAGGCGGAAGAAGACCCCTTTTTGGACGAGAAACCGCAACAAGCACGCAAACGCAAACGCGCCAGAGCTGCCGCCGAGGATGAGTCGGAGGAAGAAGAGTACCGGCCTCCGGCGGTAGTCGATTTGGAAGCCCCGGCTCGTGGTGGTAAACAGAAGCGCTTCAATGCCAAAGCCACGACGTCGACCAAGCCCAAACCCGATAACCTCTTCACCAGAGCCCACTTGACCAAAACCCGTCCTGAAGCTTCTACTGAGCCCGAGACCGATGATGGTCCTGCGCAGCAGACTACGCCAAAACGACGTGGCAGAAAGGCACGTAAAGTCGTTACCGACGACCACGACGATGGAGAAGGCCATGAAGGAGCCCCTGTCGCGGGCGCGAATACGAGTGTCACTGCTAGTGTCACGGCCAGTGCCACGCGCCGTAGCGGTGGCAGCCAGCGCTCGACCCGTCTTCACCCAGTAGTTAGTCATCCCTCTATGGGCGCCAACGCCGCCCATGATTCCGATTCGGACGAGCACGAGGATAACACTCCTAGTCGGAGGCGTACCCGTCGTCACATCAGGCATAGCCTCGCCATGGAGTCTAGTCCGCTCTCGGCGCCGGCGGCTGAGGACGGCATTGACATGGTCCGACCACGCAACAATAACAATAACCATGACCACCGCCGTCGCATGTCCGAGGTAAACGACAGTGAAGATGATTTGAGCGCCCTGGGTGGTGGTAGCCGACGTGGCCGTGGCCATGTTGGCGATGAGGCGGATGGCGGGTCGCGTGCTGGGGACGACAGCGACGAGAGCAATGTCATCGATCGCAGCCGCGTGCGAAGGCGGCCCGCAAGATATAGCGACTAGGTGCGGCAAGATCCTGACAGGGCATATTGAAGCAATGGGCAGCATCTGGTCACCCAGGATATGATTGTGCGCCTTGTTTGATCAAGGCACCGAAGCCATGCAAGGGTCGCCAACACGACCTCGATTAACAATACCTTGTTGATAACGGGGGCAAGAACTGACGGAAACCAGGCATAGTCATTGTGCTTGCTATTGAGTAATTAACTAAGATATGTGGAGGAGACTGAGGACGGAAAGGATAGGAGGCGAAGAGGCAGACTATCTAGGCCGGGAGTTGTACAGTAGTGTTATCATATAATAGCAGCGGCTTTCTTTATACATGCAAGTTTTGATTTGCGCTCTTTTGCGTCTCTCGGTCATTATGTAACTCCAGACTACGAGCTGTAGAACAGCGCTACTCAGGAAACATCGGCCTATTAAGGAGGTACCAAGGAGACACAATATGAGAAATATAGCTCGAGGGATTGAGACGCCACCAAAAGCTCCATTTGACTACCTTGTTACTCCAGTTGTTTATAGAATGAGGATAAGTAGCGCCGTCAGTTCTATCCTCGAGAAATGGAGGAGGATAGGTAGTAAGAAACTCGAGTAGTATACATCATCGTCAACAACACCAACACCAATTCATCTACAAGTTCAACACTCCAGCTTTCCATCGTTCACGCTCGATTCTCTCCCCCGATGCTTCGCGATCTGTGCGAGTTAGAAAAATCCACTTGAGCATGTGCGTTTGCCCGCCAACTGTCCCGCCCCAAAAATAAAACCCATGCTCTCTGTGGACGGATCGTACCGCCAAATTTCCACCGTAGAAGCGTAAATGCAGAACGACGTTTTTTTATACTGCATTGTACCTCTTTATGTGTATGCGTGCTTGCGTGGAAAGCATGCCCATTCTCTACCGACAGGACTTTTGGGCAAAGTGAGGAAAGGCCGTTCCAGGTCTCCATCCTCGCTATTGGGCATGGAATTTTACGTCCATGGCCAAACTGTTCGCTGTGGTGCGCTCGTAAGTTGCCGCAGATCCAACTCGGCTAAAGATCGTCTGGCGCCACCCCTGTTCGCCGGGAGCACCACGAGACATGATGCCCCTGATCAACTCGGGACTGACTGTGCTCTCCTATTTCAAAGAATGTCCGGATCCGTACACAAGTGAGATGGTTGGGCCAAGCTCGTAGACAAGGCCATGATCGTTCGATATTTCGAACCAGTGTACATCTGATTAAGCTCGTCTATCAATGAGCTTATTCTATACGCTCTGGGGGTATACGTTCGCAGGCTGAAGAATCAGGTCAGTTTTGAGTCGCTTGCTATGGCGATACAGCTCAGATTTGCGGTGTCAGACTTACAGGGCTATTCAGCATTGTGTTGCGCTTGTTCCTTCCCTTCTTGATGTGACTCTTCAGGGCAGAGGAGTCGAGCGGCTTAAGAAGCTCGAAGCTGCACAGGAGCTCGGACGATACTGACATGACGGCTCCCCAGTTGTCAAACTCACCACAGTACTAAATAGAACAATTAGTATTGCACCTTCATTCGGCTGTGATACGATGGTAACTCACGTTTGGTGCACTGAAAACAGTAACAAGGACTCTGTCGTTAAAGAACTCGTAGCCATCCTCGACCACCATATGGGCTCGACAGACTAGATCAAAATCGTGCGTAGCCAGGAAATCCGTGATGACCTTCTTTCCAAAGCAGTAGCTAACACCACGCTCGTTGGCTTCCCAATCTTGTTCCATATCCGCCGGATCAGACCATAATAGATCGTTGAGGAGACCATAGTCGGGGACATCAGTAGGTCGCGCAATGTTGCGAATATCGTCCATATGGCTGAGAGCTGGTGATAGACCGCCATGCACGCAAAATATCTTTCCTGCAACAATCGCCGCGATTGGCAAAGTATTGAAGCAGTCGATAAAGGTCTTCCAGATCTTCACGTTGCAGCGGCGTTTGCACTCATCGTAAAATCCGTAGACTCTGGTAACATTGGCGCATTCGTGGTTGCCCCTTAGCAAAAAGAAATTCTCGGGGTATTTGAGCTTGTAGCATAGCAGGAGTAGTATCGTCTCGAGCGACTGTTTGCCGCGATCGACATAGTCACCAAGGAACAAGAAGTTGGCGTTGGGCGGGAATCCGCACATTTCGAACATGCGAATAAGGTCGGTGTACTGCCCATGGACGTCTCCCACGATCTTCACCGGAGCGTCCAGTTCCAGGAGAGCTGGCTGTGAGAGAAAGCACTCCCTGGCCCGTTGGCAGATTGCGACGATCTCGGCATTCTTGAGACACACGCCCTTCGTGACCTTTCCAGCGTACGCGGCATCCAGAAGTCGCTTGATGAAGTCGTCCAGATCAATGTCCTTAATGTCCCCCATGGCGACCCCACCAGGTGTTGCTTCGTCCGCATTTCCTTCGACAGAGGTATTCGGAATATTTGCGCCCGCACTGTCCCTCCTAACCAGAATGGACTGGCCAGGCTTCCCGGGGATTTGGGAACCCGGGTTTACGCCGCCTGTCGGGGGTTGGTCTGACACGTGGTCAACTTCGCCGCTAGCTTGGGCAGCGGTGATATCGGCGTGGCCTGCCTTCATAGAAGTGGAATGGATAGGAGACGGCGGCGGTTGAGTGTCGTCGAGAGGAGACATGAGGCCATCTGGCGACTGGGGCGACTCGGGAGAGTCTGGAACAATGGTGGATTCTGGGCGACTGACTCTCGAGACGCCAGATTTGGCGCTTCGCCCAGATTTGACGGACGCAGCGTCCGACTTCTCAGCAGCAGCGACATCGCCGTTGGAAAGCAAGGTCGAGTTCCTGGGGCTGTCCGTCTTCCCACCTCCTGGGATCTTGGAGCGCAAAGAGCGAAATGAACGGGTGGAGTCTTTGGTGTCGGATCTGCTAAAACTGGGATAAGACTGCAGGTTATCTCCAGGGCCACTGCCCTTGGAGGAGCCTCCTTCTTTGGAGGTCTGGTTTCCCATAGTATGTTGCCCGAGCGTCTAGTGAGTGCAGGGTTTATATGTAGGAGGCCGGAGGTGCGCTTCGTGATCCACCGAGGCTATCCTCACAGCCGACCGCTACCCGACGTCGGGGTGACTCAACGAGGTTGTTGCAAGAGCTGGGGGGAGTTGTAGGTCGGGTTAGGGAGGATGGAAGAGCCGTTCGAGGGCGGAGAGGAAGAGGGTGATAGAAGAAAGTCGGGGCGCCGTGATTGCGTCCGTGGTTGTAGATTGGCTGCAGGAGAAAGTTCGAGGTAAGTAACTTGGGCATTCATCAACGGTGGACGGTCGGCGCCAACTACATGCAGCAGTGCGGAATGGGCGAATCCGCGACCGGCAGTCATTCAACAAACAAGGTAGCGGGCATGCAAGCACTATGCAGACACAAACAATGCTGGTGTTGGCGAGCGGTAGTGATTTGGAGAGTGTAACCTACTGCTAAGAAGAGGGTATGGATGAGGCTATGACGATGTGGTGGGTAGTGTGGTGTGGGAAAGTACGGGTTCCCGCCGAGTACGACAGCAAAGATTGGGTTGGCTTTGGCCTATTTTCCAACCTCAGCCGCATTCAACCGCGTTGTGGGGTGTGGAAATCCAGTGGAAAACCAGTGGAAAACCAGTGGAAAACCAGTGGAAATCCAGGCAATCTAGGCCTCTCGGAATTGCGTGATTCGGTTTGGCTTTGGGTTCGAGTTGAACTGAACAGGACAATTGTTCGACAGGTCTGCAGGTCTGCAGGTCTGCTTTGCCTTAGCATCAATTTGAAGTGAAGCAGGCTTTTTCCGACAATCAGGGCAGTAAGTAGAAGACAAAGCGGCAAAGACAACCACTACGACGACTACTGCTGCTACTACTACTGCTTTTCTGCTTCGGCTTCTGCTAGGTACTCGACCCAAAAGAAGAAGAAGAGAGGAGGCGGAGGCAGAAGAGGACAAGAGAGCCGAAGGTCTTAGCGCGACTAGGCGGCTAGGCGACTAGGGACTAAGCAAGAATACACTGACGAACCCTTTTCAAAGCCCTTGCAGCTTGGTTTGGATGCTACTGAGATAGTAGGTAGAACCGTAAGTTAGAAGGTGATAAGCGGCCGAGCGTCGAAGATAGTCTGGTCTGGTCTGGTCTTAGAAGAAATGCGGGGAAGAGGCAGAAGGGGCAGAAGCCTTGAAGGGGCAGAAAAGGCAGGAGCACCTTTCCGAAGTGGCGGTGCTCGACCAGTCAACCTGACCAATTTGAATCGAGTACGTGTGAATATAGTGTAGGTAGAGAACGGAAGTGCAAGAGAAGGGAGATAGATAGATGGGTAAGACGAGGAGGAGGGGGGTTTCTCTCTCTGGAAGACTCGGTGGCAGAGGGGACTACTCTCTTCTAGGACTGAAGGGTGAAAAAAGTCTTGGTGATGAATCGGGCGCAGCGCCAAGAGCCACGATGAAGCGAGTGAGTGCGGTTGTGCGGTTGTGCAGTACTCTTAACACAGCAAGCAGCAGCAGCAGCAGCAGCAGTAACAACAGCAGCAGCAGCGATGGCGATGGCGATAGTTGGTTGGTTTGTTCAAGTGTTGGCGGCGGGCTCCCGTATGACGAGATGTTGCAGCCAAGTCTTCTGAGCCCGATAAGCTGGTTAGCTGGCTGGTTGCTACAGCATGCAGCATGTGGTGAGTGCCAAGGTCCAAGACTATTGGTTTCGCCGCACCATGTATGACATGCACCGGGGTTTAAAGATACTGTCTTTGTCTTGTCGCCGTTCGTCGTGGGCCACTCGAAACGCTTACTACTCCGGTGGGTTTTTGAAGCAATGATAATAAGTGTCCGTCAGGCGACGACAACGACAACGACGAGGACGGCAATATATATACAATCTCACTCTCTGTTATATCGATATCAATATGATGAAGGTTAATTATTTACCACTTGCAGAAACATGTCATCTACACACAATGCCTCTCATCATATCTACCTATCTATTGATTGACAACTCGACGAGGAACGACACCCGCACCCACACCCGAACAGGAGACGGAAGACGATAGTAGTAGAATGCGACGCGACCCCCTAAGGTTAGTCGGCAGTCAGGCTTCACTTGCAGACTTCTTGCTGTCAACCCGTCCCCGTTCATGCCTGATGCAGTCCAGGCTTGGACAAACTGGAGAAAATATCGAAAAATGTCCCACCAATGTGGATTTTACAGGCGGGGCGGTTGAGCCTCTCCAGCATCTCTAGCCATCTCTGCCCAGAACTCTGTCTTCACCGAGTCACGTTGGGGAAACTGGAAACAAATAGAAAATTGCCAAAGGGTCGAGACCGGCCACATGTGTGACTCCTCTACATCCAAAATCCATAGGGGGAAATGATCCGACTGGCCCCTTCTGATCGATGGGCAGCAATGCCGAGGACCTAGACTTGAGTCTTGAGTGATATCGTATGTGATGCTGTTGCTGCTGTTTTCTCTCCAATCGGTCAACTCCAACTCTACCAGCCGACGTCTGCAAACCAAAATTGCTGCTGCTGCTGGTTGCTAGGTGGCCGGCCCATTCCTTGGGTAACGAGCAGAACCACGTGCGGACCTGATGATCATGGTGGTGCACGGGATACCGTATATCGAGTCCCATATACACTGCCTTACACAGAAAGGTTTAAGCTACCTCGTGTATAGTGACTGCAGTCACGCGGCGCTACGGTCAAGGGGTCTTGCATGCATGCATACGGACAGCATACCTAGACCCTAGATGTCCATGTGATTCAACTATCCTGCTCAAATGCCACCATGGACCCAGTACGGTGTAGATATATCGCTGGTTTTCTTCATGAACTATTGATTGACTTCTGATGTTCCATGGTCAGATTAATATTAAAACGGGACGATCCGGTGAGGTATAGGACACCTTTCCACTCACGTCCGGACCCTACATAAGTCAACGAAGGCCTAGGTATAATCCAGTCGGCGACCTATCGACTTGGTCATCCGGCTTATGCATTAATATCCATATCGATAAAACTTATTCCTTCTTTTGTTCTCGTCTTACAGCGGACAGCTATTACATATCACATTGCTGCAATGTAGGACACATTTTTGGGCCGTACTTCCTATGCAGTGCTGACGCGCAGATGAATGCGACACGTCGGATAGCGAATCGAGAAGTTGCACCTTTCTGGCTTAGCTTATAGTGTTTGTGACGACCATTTTCCATCATGAGGATACATGTGTGAGTATGTGTATAATCCATTCTTGTCCTTGTCGTGATATAGGTAGTGTAAGTAGGTAGTTTATTAGGTCGGAACGCGTAGCTACCATAGCCATCCCTATAAGAGGGGTCAACTATTTTTAGATGTAGGCGGGTTTGTTTTACCTCAAAATCGAGCCCCGTCTGTGCATTCTAGTCATGACGCCTTTCCGGTAAAACGCGGACTACTTTACGACTGAACTTACTATCGCATACCCTCCAATGCCAGGAAGGCAGCCCATATCTTTCTCGAGATTCAGGTGCACATTCATTGGTTGCTCTGTTGAGCTGAGAGCCATGCTGACTGCGCCAATTTCCCCGCTGATGTACAAGCCGCGTAATATCCCAGCCATCTCTCTCACCACCGCCGCCATGGAACGCCACCAGCTTTTTCTTTTAGGCCTTATCCCTGGTATTTGACGAAAGGGAAAAAATGTCGGCCGGTCTACTGTAGGCACATCAAGTACGCAGGATGCTCGACGCCCACACTTCTTGCTTCGCCGGTGAACCTACTCGACATAGCATTGGTAGGAGCATTTCTACAATTAATAAATCCTTAATGCTAGGAAAGCAGAGATTCAATGCGCTAGTTTGTATCGTAGCGAAAAATGCATGTTCATTCAGTCGTGTTGGGGTGTTGAAAAAAAGAAATTGAATCCTTTTTTTTTTCCCTTCCAGTTTCTCTTTGGAAACGATCAGCACACAATCTCATCCACTGACAGCTGATCCCCTCCTCTTCTCCTGCGCCGCCCCAGCAACGACGACTCGCAACGCGCTGCGTATTACATAACCGATCTTCCCAGGCCTCCCAAACAGACGTCATGCAGCCGTGTTTGCTGGGAGCAAGGATGTGGTTGCACTCAAACAAAAATAAAGAGCCCGAAACATTGGAATGCCCAGAAAAATAAACGGATGAATGAATGTCCTTGGTTGGGTATGATTTTTCTAATGGTTGGCCCAACTCGAGGGTTTCACCATCATCCGGACACCGGACTAGCGAAGTCATCAGAATCTCCATGCACATTCAGCTAGCTAGCTGGCTAGAACTCAAGCCAAAAGAAATGGTCAGCTTGGGCGGTGGGAATAATACAAGTACACGAAGCACGAAGGAATCGTTCAATTTCTGATGAGACTCGGATAGCGCATCCAGGGACGCCGACGGACTGGGTTTCCCCTGCGCAACAGGCTAGGATCGCCTCGGATTCTCCAGAAAACCCTCCGTCGCGGGCTGGGCTGGAGGGGGGCAGTACTGGCGTGCTGCGTGCTGAGGGGGCCACACTAGGCCACACAGCACACTTTTTGCACTTGGCTGCTTGGCTCTACTTTGGAGGGGGCTGTGAGTGCAACGCGAGGTGACGTTTCGATAGGCTAAACACTGCCAAGTCATCCACACCCAGGCTGAGGTGGGCAAATGTGGGCAAGCAGGAAGACAAACAGGCACTGCGCCACGCTTATCACGGAACGAAAGAGGGAAGATGAAGTAGACGGTGACTGCGAGTGTGCGTGTGCGTGCGTATGCGTGTGTGTAACTGTAACTCGCCGTCTTGTTTTCGTTCGGGATTAATAACCAGCCCTTCCTCTGCCTTTTTCTGTTCCCGGCTCTACTCTCTGCCCTTCCATTCTATTATTTATTCTACTTTCGTCGTTTCTGTCTTCTGAGTTCGTCATCTACAAGAAACAGAAAATATTCGTCCGTCCATCTACGTTCGTTTTTCGATCCACGACTGACTACCACTTTGACGAATACACCCTCGCTCGCTCCAGGTATTCTGTTGTTATTACATCATAACCACTACCTGCGACCAAAATCCGATCGACCCACACCCACACTCAAATACCAAAGCAGCTACAAAACAGCTTAACGATGGTCAGCGTAGGAAGAGTCTTCTGCGTGGCGCTACCGTTTTTACTGGTAGTCGCTAGCATTATCTGCTTATTGATTGCCGGCCTCACCGGCGTCACCTCCACAGACCTCTACCTCTTCCGGGTCAACACAACCGGCTTATCCATCAGCCCCGTAACGGCAAAAGGATTATTAGACAAGGCAAAGAACGGTCGCGATGTGGACGCCACCGTCCACCAGCTCACCAAGGACCAGGCCGCCCCTGCCGGCACTGATCCGGCTACCCTCCTGAGCACCAACATCACCGCCGCTGATCTTGGTCTGGCCGATCTGTACGACATCAACCTGTGGGGATTCTGCACGACCGGACAGAATGACAAGCGCAACTGCACCAAGGCTCAGTTCGACTGGGCTGCGACTTACCTCAACACCTCTACTCTGACGACGGTTGGAAAGGCTGTGAATGCCCAGGTCGAGCTCCCCAAGGAGCTGGTCAGCTCTCTCAATGCCTTCAAGACTGTCACCAAGTGGACCCAGGTCGTCTACGTCATCGCCATGATCGCTCTGGGAGTCGAGCTTTTCTTCGCTCTCTTTACCTCTTGCTCGCGCGCCGTCAGCTGCCTGACTTGGGTCATTGCCGGCATCGCCTCGGTCGCCGTCTGCGCCTTCGCTTCTCTCATGACTGCCATGTCTGTGGTGGTGGTTGGCGCCGTCGAGGCCACAGCCAAGTGGTATGGCGTCAAGGGCAATGTCAACACCAACTTCCTCGCCGTCACCTGGCTGGGCGCCGCCTTCGCTCTGGCTGCCGGTATGTTCTGGGTCTTCACCATCTGCTGCTGCAAGCCCGAGAGCCGCTCCCGCTCGCACCGCCGCTCCGGCAGCGATCAGGAGAAGTTCATCCCCAACGGCAGCTACGCGCCCCTCCATGACAACCGCGCCAGCTATGGCCAGCAACAGCAGTACGGCATGCCGCCCCACCAGTCGGGCGGTATCCGTCACCACGACATGGCTTACGAGCCCTACAGACCCGCTCACTAAAAGGGGACTGTCTAATGAATATTTCTATACTTCGAAGGACAGCCAGAGGGCTGAATCCGCGATGCTCCGGATGGAATAAATCTTAACGAAATCACGCGTGCATTTCTTCGGCGTTGTGGCTTGGGTATGACAATAGGGAGTGTGTCTATATCAGAGGAACGGTTTAGCATCTGATTTGGATGCAGATGAGGGGAATGTAATTAAATACCCTAGTTGGCTTGGTGGATTAGATGTCAACTAAAATACAAATCTGATCACACATACCTAACTATGTTTGCATGTCTTATCCCGTGAATGATTAATGTGATACCTTACAGCCTTGTATGAACCACAGATCATTCTAATTATCTTGTTGCTAGACCTAGTGTAGTATACCCCTTCCATGGGTAACTTAGTAAATATAAGGTGCCTTGTTTGCTTATGATTGTCCTTACGTGGGCAGTAGTAACACATCAAGGAGGTAAAGGTGGTCTATTGTGTGTACATCGTCAGTCCATCCAACGGCTTCTCGGATACATGCTCTATACCGCGCGACGTTAGTCAGTAGTAAATCCACTCGCCTGGGCCGACAACCACCCTCTTGATTGAAACATTCTAGCCCGAAGGACGGCCTCGTGTTAAGCTGAAGGCTAACGGGTCTCTGATGCCGAGCAGCCGCTAAAGTCGGGCTGTGCAGTCATCTCGTCTATTCCCTTATCTGTCAGCCGATTCATCCCAATAGTGAGAGGAGCCCACTATCTTGTTAGACGTGCCTAGGCTTCTAGAACTCGTACCAAGCAATGAGGGTGCTTGTTCGTAACTGAAGGGTTCGTCGACCCTTTTTTACACATTCACTGCCACGGCTGACTGCGACACTCACGCTTTGGTAGTGCGGTACAGCCATTCAAATGCACTTCAAGGTCAAGTCAATACTACACTGGCGAGATTTCCATGGGAATTAGACTGGACTCTTTGTACATCCATATCAGGTATAAGGACCAAGGCCACGAACAGGTCTGATCTCATTAATCAGCATAAACAACAAGGCATGTTGGTACGTATGAAGCGCGAAACATATCCAGGTATACATAATTATCTACTTCTCTAAGCCTGTTAGAGAAGGGGCAAAGCGTGGAAAATGAATGTAAAATATGGTGCTGCACAAGCGGGTGCTGACTTGAGCCTCCCCAATGACTCTACGTCTTTCCACTCGCTCCTTTCTGGTCCATCACGATCTTCTCGGCTCCAAGGTGCCTCACGGTGCCTGGGTTCACTTCTTCTGCCTGGCCCGGCATCGGTTGCAGGATTCCAAACGCTCGTCATTCAATGGGTTTATGAAATCACTCTCGCTTTTTTTCGTCTTACACCCGGTGCAGTATAATTTCGAACATCCGTGACAAATAGGGTGTTTCTTGTCTTTGTTCTCGGCATGCTCGGACGCGGGGACGCTTTTCAGGCAGTATCTACAATTTGGTGGAGTTTCACCCGGCAAAGCACCTTTAGGTTGAAGCTGCCGTAGCTGCTTGGACTCTTTCACTTGGGGGGCGGAGGAGGAGGAGGAGGCAGAGGTAGCAGTCGCTCCTGGCACGGGTATCGCCGCAGGACCTGATGAGGTCTGGGCCTGCGAGGCAGTCGGCGGCTCAGGAGTGGTGAAGTTTGTGCGGTTTCTTGGGATACTTTCCAAGAATCCGGAAGTGACAGGCCCATCTGAGTGGGAACTTCCATTGCTGCCGCTGCTTCTTCTGTCACTGCCCCAACCCTTTTCCTTTTCGTGATCCATTGTGGGAATTACGATGGAGTGTGACTTATAGAGGCTATGATAATTGGTCCTGCTGCACTGTTATCAAGGGATAGAAAGCTAGACATCCAAGTCCATGACTCCTTTGTCGATACTTATACAGCGCTCCCACGGCAAATATCTGGTATACCCGATATTCATGGTGAACAAAGAGCTCTATGTCCTTGAGGATGGATGATTCAGTGTTCGTTTCACCTTTCTAAGGAAACCCAATGCCCAAGATCACTTGAGAGATCGGACAGACTCGAGCTGATAAAGACGGTGGTAATACTTGACTTCTAACAGTAACAACAGAGGTAACCTTGCCTGGGAACGCGGGCAACTTGCAATGGTCAAAGAAAACGTTGGTAGGAGTGTTGTCTGTATGGGTGAAGGGGGGGAAGGAGTTACAGAGGCATGTGCCCTTTATGCAGAGGCGACAGCCTGATAGAGATGCATCCATGACAGAGGGAAGTGAGCACTGCTAAAAGTTAAACCTATCTCGCGAGTGCAGCCATATTACAGGGAGGAGATGACTTTCCAATGCGGATTCTTTTTGCTTCGTTGGAAGGAGCACTTCACAATGATCAGTAGAAGGACGATCCAGCACCACTCCCTAACAGGCATAATAATTCCCCAGGTTTACGAATCCCTATGTATCCTACCATTCCCCATCCGCCTAAGCATGTAGTTGTTGGTCCATATACCTTCGTTAACATATCCGATGGGGTGTTGTTGGGAGTCCACCTGCAGGCAGGCCATCCTGATGATCAAAGAATTATGTCTTGAGCCAACATCAACAACCAATGTGGCCCCCCTCCCTCAAAATATACCAGATTACGTAGCTCTATGCTTAAGGGCCAGCCAGCCTTGTTATTTCTGTATCAAAATGCAATTTTAACGTTGCTCTTTCTCACAACTGTAGCCCATTATCTTGGGGGTGGTGGCTGCGTTTCTGCATATGATGTCCCTTCCATTTGCCCGAGACTGTCCCAGTGCTGTGACATTTCAAGCTCAACTCCATATAACTTGATGCCTTTGCGTCCCTTCAAACTATCACTTGGCAAGTAGGGTTCCACATGGTAATGAGCTTGAACATTCTAAGGGAAAGCAGACTTAAATCTATCAGGTACGGAGCAGTGTGCAGCGTTCTCGTATTTACGTCGAAGTTAGAAATATTACATATTCTACATGAACCCTACCACCTAGCGAACCCCCAGGAGATATGTTCTTATTTATAAGATGCGTATCTTATCGTCAACGTAGGATAAGGTCACGCTCTCGACCGTTGGTGAAATAAAGATCATGCTGGACACAACCTTTGTTTTTGGCCGTTATGGTCCGGAGCAGAACGGCGGGGATTTTGCCAGGACCCCAGCCCCAGTACATTGTCCATTTCTAAGTATAGAACGAAAGATGAATAATGTCGAAGGCTGCCTTCTCTGTCATCTCTTCATAAATAACCGGGAGAATTCCACTTACAAGTATATTGATGAAGAAGTCCTTACTGGCATCGTCATTTATCTCAGTCTTCCTTGAGTTCCCAGCACCCGGAGTCAAGGCCTGAGAAGGATGGGCGTTAGTGCTAGCAACCAAGTTTGTAGCCATGCATGTGTTTTAGAATGGAATCAAATTAATAGCGTCTACTATATGTGAGTTCGAAAAGTGAAATGGTGTCAAAGGTAAATATAGGTTGCTAGATCAGATTAAAGCCACCTCATCAGAAGGAATACCACATGTTGAAGGAACAAGTTGGACTGAATACGAGTACCAAATTTAGCGACTCTACTATGGGCTCTATCTAAGCCCCTTTGTTTTTTCACAGGCTAACATGGACGTAGGTAGATCCTTCATTAAAGTCGTTGGGAGAAGAATAAATCTGTCGTGCGCATTAAGTGTAAGAGTGCTAGCTATTCTTTGTTTCCTTGATTTCCTTAGCTTTCTCGGCTTCCTTAGCTTTCATCTCGGCTTCCTTCAAACGACAAAATTCTGGAATGTAATCGCGGACCTCACGGGCGTCCTTTGTCTTCTCGTCGTGCTTCGAGGTCGAGTATTTCCGCATCCCCTTACGCATGGCGATGATGTGCATGTGGAAGTGTGGGATGCTGTTGTCTGGGTACAGGTGCAAACCAAACTCGAAGTCATCAACCTCAAGGCCTTCTATGTCGCGCTCCAACTCATCCCAGTGAAGCTTAGCAAGTTTATGGCCCTGAATAGCCAAGGCTTCGGCCTCGTGCTTCTGCGCCTCTGTGTCTGCCTTCTTCGCAGCGTCCAGTGCCTCTGTCTTTAGTCGGTTTATGGCGTTAAGCTGATGATTCAGAACCTTTTTCCTAAAACCAAGCTCAGCCCATTCTGAGCTGAAGAGTTCGATGATCTTGTCTATGACATCAACGTTTGATTCGTTTAGGGAGACTCCGTTATATATCGACTTTTTGGTCAGGCCCAGAAGGTGGATCATAGACATGCCAGCAGGCGAGGTCTTTTTAGGGTACTGGGCTATATCGAAGGACGCATGATTACCAATGATCATGACATCCTGGTCTTCCGCGAGTGTCGGCTTATCGTAGTTGGTGAAGACATTCTGGCCCTTTACCCACCCGGGCATATCTTCGGGCTTGGGAAATGGGTGATTCGAGTCATTCCGCAGATAAGCATTTACATCTTGCTGTGCCTTGGAATTTCCCCAGAAATCGGCAAACTGCACCTTGATCCTGTCTTGTCGTCCCTTAAATGATCCCTCATACACTCCCTTGGGCCATTCCTGCTTGTACCGTTCGTTGAGATCTACCCCAGCAACCTTCATGGTGTTACTGTCTGTGGGGTAGCTGGAGGTCTGTGGCTGATGTGATGAGGGGGTTTCCATTGAAGACGATGCAGGGGCGTCCTTTGGCTCATCCCGATTTCTGAACCAGGAGAACGGCATGCTGTGTTTTATAGACAAGATTCTGTTAGGTCGTTTTCAAGTAAGAGATTTGTCAATTTAAGTCTCACATACAGCAAGTGAAAGCGAGATCCTTGGCGAAACAAATAACAAAGAGAAGAAGATCCGGCAAACACCCCCAGAAAGCCCACAAACGTGCGCGCAAGTCTCTCTCTATATAACAACAAAGAAGCGACGCATTTAGAGGAAGAGGCAGGGTTCAATTGGTGAGCCCTGGACGGAGGCTGTGGCGTGACAGATGTCGGGAGGGAGCACAATGAAAGGGAAGTAAGCGCAATCACCTTGAAATAGGAAAACACATGAAGCTGGTGGTTTTCTCCTGACCTGGAGGTGTGCTATCATCAGCGGCTAGCGCTTCATTAGTCGCGTGCCGATGGCTCTTGGTCGTTGAGGTGAGAAGGTGAGCCCCACGAGGCTGTGTCAGCTGGTCCTGTGTTGGTTGCTGCTCGACCTGCTGCTGCCTGGGCGGTAGTCCGTCTGGAGTACTCATGGCAGCAGTAGGAGTAGGTTCAGACATGGGGGATGCTTTGGATTGCATGTCGTTTATGAAGCCCAAGGAAAGGGATCCTGGGGTTGGTGTTGGTGTTGGCTGTGGAGGTAGACAGGCAAACTGGGTGGGTTTGGGCAATGAAACTGTATTGAAGGAAATGGGGCCAGCAAAAGGTAAATTATGCCTTTCCTTTCAATTGTCTGGTACCGAACGTATAAGTGTTTGTACGCTTGCAAGGTTCTGAACTAGATATAGAAGCAAATAGCCGCCCGACAACAGGGTACAGCTTGCTTCATGGCGATGCGCTGCGAAGAGATGTGGTGGGGGGGAAATAGATAGGATGGGATGAGGTGAGAAAAAAGGCCGACCGGATGCGATCAGCTTTACGGTTTACGGCGTTGGCAGATGGGGATTCGGACTCTTTCAGTTTGGTTGACCGTGCAATTGCTGCAATTGCAGCAATTGCACCACATCAGCTCGAACCTATCAACTCGACATAACTGCTTGGGCACTCAGCACTCAGCACAGGGGGCTGGGCCAGTGTGTGCTTGTCGTGGTGGTTGGTTGCAATGTACATACCATGTCTGCCTGCCTGCCTGCATGCCTTAATACATACAGCGGCCGAAAACGTCAATAACCTAAAGTACACGGCCTTGACGGGCATGGCTCATTTGAAGTAAGTACTTAGCTGGAGTCTCCAAAGGTGGGGTAATTAACGTTGGTCAAGTGCTTACAAGTCACAACCCACAGCCCCTAGCCAGACCAGTCTCGTCACTTCCCCGAAGCTAAGCTAAGGTTGACTTGACAGTGGTGATACAATATATGTAGATAAGGCTGACTCGGCCTTGCGGACAGACAGATTGACCATGGCCATGATCATGATCATGACCATGCGGATATGGAAATACTTCTACCTGGTACTTGTGCGCCCGGGATAAGACATGCATACATACCTACAACATACGGCACGACCCATATCACCCATATTACCTGGGCACCTGCGCATTTCACACTTATTTTAAAGGCATCTTAACGTCATTACTTTCATTCATGGGTATCTGTTTACTGCCAGTCCTCCTCGCTCGCCTACTCCTTATGTCAATTTTAGCATATCCCGGCCTTGAACTTGCTGAACGCAATTGCAATAGCTTTGCGTGGATCGCCTGCAAGTCTCGGCGGGATTGTTCTCGTTGTCCAAGCCTAACTCCCTTCAGGCAGGGCCAAGCATCCCTGGCATGCATAAGAGTGAGTTGGCACATGCCTCGCCTTGATTAATTATCGTCCACGTCAATACCAGCTATCATCCTTAATTTGCGGGGAGACGAATGTGCTCTGCTTGTTGTGTCTCTTGTGTCGTGTAATAAGCCATTGAGTTCTCTGAAGGACAAACGAAAACAAAGGCCGCATAAATAATCAGCCGAAAAAATGCCTGTCCTTCTGATGCCGGTTGGTTGAATGCCGCTGATGAGACGAACCATTCACTGCTGGTAGAAGTGGAATGGGGTCATGCAGTTCAGTGCACAAGTGGTGTCGGCACGTTCAAGTAAGCTTAAGTTGAAATGTTTCCACTGATGGGTTTGGTGGGGCTATCAGCACCACTTCCCTAAGAATCACGGCCAGCCTTGCGGCGAATGCTTCCGATGCGCTTTTTCAGGCCAGTGGCAATTCGTTTGCCGGGTGAACTGCTGCTACCACCGAATGGGGACTCCGAGGACGTAGCCCGAGCACCAGAGCCAGAGGGACCCTCGCCAAAACTCGAGCTGCGGCTACGCTGACGGACCATCACATCGCCTTCTTTCTTGTCAGGAGACGACTTTGAGCTGCCTGTCGGCTGCATCTCGTAGACACCGGAACCGCTACCGGCGCTGGCGGACTTGCCATGCTTGAAAGCTCGCTCGATGGTGTACGACTCGCCTTTGCCTTTCAAGTCGTCGGGATGGTAGTCCTGGGAGGACACGTTAGCTGGTGGTTGTGAGTGAAGAAAATCTGGCCGACTTACAATGTCCTCATAGCGGCGAGATGGGCCACCACTAGCAAACCGATCTCGCTGCAGATCTGTACCTTCCTCATAACTCATCCGTCGGCCGTTCATGTCCGTCATTCCCGGAGGAATATTAGCAGTGCCTTGCAGAGGAACATGCTTTGTAAGCGAGTCTTGCACGAGCTCTCTGGGCGTGGCCTTCAAAGCCTCCTCGTTGGTCGTCTTCACGGCTTCGATTGGTGCATACTTCTTGTTTGTATTGCGCGAGGCCAAGGTTGCATCAAAGGGACCTTCGTGGTGGTAAGAATGACCCAGGATGTTATCCAGCGAGTCAATAGGGTCAGCACGAGGCAGAGTGGCCTTTCTCAAGTGAGGGCCTCTGTTGGCGACCTTGGTCTCTTTCTTGATCTGATCGAGGGGGCGATGCGACATATCGCCAGGGAAACGCTGGCTGAGAGAGCCGCTTCGACCCAGACTGGATGCCATTGTGTTAGATCGCTGAGGTGGACGCGCACGTAAAGTAGGCGGGCTCAAGCTTTGAGTACGGTAAGACTGGGGCTCTTCTGGTCGCGGAGTTGGTGCACGTGAAGTATAAGTAGGCTGGCCCGAGATGAGATTAGGGTTAGGCCTGGGTTCCTGAGGCTGGGGTAGCGGTCGCCAAACTGGTGTTCGCGAGGTTGACTGATGCAAGCTTTGGGAACGGCTAGGCTTGGACTCCTGGCGCTGGGGTTGTGGTCGTGGCTGATAGACTTTCTGCTCCCCAAAAGACTTTTTGTGAATGCGTATGTGTTCAAGCTCTTCGTCGGCGAGTCGCGAGTCTTCAGTAAAGCCGGGCTGGTTTCTGTGTCCGTCGTCACTTTCGTTGTCTACACTGGAAGACAAAGCACTTTTACTGCATCGAGATAAAGCACGACGTCTTCGTAGAGCCGGGTCTTCGAAGAAATTAATACCCAGATCAGGGTCCGTGAAGGGCCCGTTCACTTCCTGCTCAGCCTAGTTGCATGTCATATGTAAGCCTACATCATTTCGCCAAAGGGTTGCTGCTGCAAGGCACACGCGTCCCTCCGTAGCCATCTGCAGTCTGCAGGCGGGACTCGGGAGTGGGTGTTTGGGCTGGCCATCGGCATCGACGAGTGGTTTTACTAGGGGGGTATGATGTAAAACGATGAACGGAAGCAGGGACAGTTCGGCACATCATCAATGAGGGCCCACCGTGACGCAATGGGTGGTCCAGGGTCCCTTGCTGAACATCAATGTCGCAGCTGGTGGGACTTCCCACACTGCGAAAATGACGTCGACCCAATTAGACATTGGCTGCCAACTAGCAGTAGCGGGCGGAGGCTAGGCAGGGCCCTGGGGTGCCGGAGCCGTAGCGCAGATGCAGAATGCAGGAAGAGATAAAATGTAGATGTACAGTGGGACGGCAAGTGTCATATTGGGGATACGATGTGGAACATGTTGTTGGCCAGCCTGCTAGCCAGAAGGATCACCAGATCGGAAGGGAAAGAAACAGGAGCAAAACAGATGCCACAAGAGAAATGCCCACTCACCATAGCCTTCCAACGACTTTCGCGGGCTTTCATTCTCAGGATCTCAGGGTCATTCTTTTCATTCCTGTCGCCCACAAAGGCGTCTCGCACGGATCGCACAGATCGACTGAGTCGTCGGAACACCCCGGCCTTCTTCGTTCTATAAGGAGTGCCCGGTCTCTTTGGAGGGGTGGGATCGGGAGTAGTTCGACCGTTGTCGCCGACTACATCACCATCATCGGCGATGCTCTGACTACCCCGGCCACCAGAAGCGCCAAGCGCAGCATTGTCGCTATCTGTTTCCTTGTGCGAGGCCATTCTGTTGAAGTTGCAACGCTGCAAGAAAAATAGGCTGTGGTGACTTTGTGTCGTTTGGAAACCGCAGACGCGGCAGGATCGATCCGATATTGATGCTGGGTAACAAGCGGCAGCGACGAGACTGTCTAAAGTGAAGTCGCCGACGTTGTTAGTATACAACGTCGGTACACGGGTCCGCTATTGCAATGCTTGAAACGACAACGACAAAAAAAAAGTTGGTGATCTTTGGGATGACTTCACACGGAAGCTGCACTGTTGTTGGTTTGTTTTACCGCATCGGTTTCTAACCAGAGGGTCTTTGACGCGAAAGCACTTAACCAGAAGTCCGGGGCAGCTTGTAAATAGATGCGAAATATTCGGCAGCTCGACTGTTTTTATTTGGGAGAGCTATGGTGTTTCCAACCAGACGCAATTGCCCATGTGCACCTACGAACTCACTCGTCACTTGCCGTTCACCCCGCGTTGACGAATGGCTTCAAGCTCCCCTACATCTGTGCCGTATACTAGAGATCTGATATTGCAAGCCGGGCATTCTGCCCCGGTGCTTCGTCATGGACGAGGTGAAGTTTGGTTCACGAGCCGGATGCATGCCGTCGGATAAGTCTGATCTATTTCGTGTTATTAATAAAAGCATGATGTTTTGACACAGGCATACTAGAACATTGTTGCGTGATATGTGTTGTACATGGTGACTCCTTCCAGTGTGAAGGTTTGGGTTTGATATTCAGGTAGATACCTGGCGCTTGAGTCAGAATGAATCTCCTTTATCTTTATGATACCGTTGGCGTTCACTTCATTGAAATACTTAGTGGCAGGCAGGTTCATCTGATGTTTCTTATTCTTCCTTCCCCAGTCACCCGGATCCAGCACCCTGACACCCCTTGCACCCAGCCCTATCTAGGTACTGTATCAGTGTATATCCCCTTCAGGATAGCGCCTATGCTTACTATGTGGGCCTGAAAGCCATGTGCCTGGCTGCTTGAAGCAGGGGCCACAACGGGCGCTATGCAAGCCACCGTTTGGGACTTCGACCCATTCATCTCAACTAGACAGAGCAGATCAGATAACATCTATCACGGTAACTACATGTCCTCTTTTTAGACTTGGGAAGATCACCATGTTATAGCAACTCAATATTTTGTGGACCTCGTATACAAGGATAGGAGCCAATCAACCTCAACGTGCCATGGCTCTACTAGTAGACTACTCATCTTCGGATTCGGATGCAGCCGCCTCTGATACTGAACCCAAGGCCAAGAAGCGTAGACTACAAGCTTCCCTGCCACCAACAACCACAACTACCACTCAAAATCGGAATCGAAATACTGCAGGTCACACGACCAATTCAGCCACGTCACCACCACCACCACCACCACCGCCCAAAGGATCATCATCAGCCCTACCCCCGCTCCCAAGCGCCTTCCACGACCTCTACGCCTCCACCGTTCGCGTCAGCACCCGCGACGACCCGGCCCTGCACCAGGGCCGCAAGCGGCAAAACCCGCACGTCGTGGGCCACTGGCCGTCCCACCTCTACACGGAGTGGCATCCGGCCACCACCACCACCACCACAGCGACCGGGGCTTCTTCTCCCTCTGAGTACGAGACTCTAACCCGTCTCCTGAGCGAGCTCTCTTCCGCTGCCGCCGCCTCCGCCTCCCTCTCTGTGGCCCCGGACTTCCTGAAGACGTTCCTGACCTCGGACCTCGGCGCGCCGCTGCCGCTGCACATCAGCCTGTCACGGCCTCTGTCCCTGACGACGGGGAACAAGGACGATTTCCTGGACGCCGTGCGCGCCGCGCTAACCCGCGGGGCAGGAGTTCCGGCCTTCTTGCTGCGGCCGACAGGGCTGGAGTGGCACCGGACGGCGGAGTCGGCGCGGTCTTTCCTGGTGCTGCGGGTCGAGTCGGTGGCGCTGGATGCAGCTTCCGAGAAGTCTACCGGAGAGAAGAAGAAGAACCGCGAACTGACGCAGTTGTTGCGGCGCTGCAACGCGGTCGCCCAGTCGTTTGGCCAGCCAGCTCTGTATGCCTTTGCAAGCAGCGCCGGCGGCGACGACGACCACAGAAAGGGGCAAACAGGAGAGGCAGATACTGGAAATGGTAGTAGTAAGGCGACCTTGATGGACGTAGGTGATGCTTTCCACGTCTCTGTCGCTTGGTCATTCGAACCGCCCACGCCCGAGTTGATCAAAATCACCCGGCAGGTTTTCGAGACAGGGAACGAACCATATCGCGACAGGGTTCAAGACATGCGGATTGGGGTGGATGGGATCAAGGCCAAGATTGGAAATGTGGTCACGCACATCGCGTTGCCCGAGGCAGGCACCAAAGACCTTTTCGGCTTGTAGGCTGTGTCAATACACTGAAAAATCAGCTAATAAGATGTTAAGACTTTTGAGGCTAATCGATTTGGACATTCTATATAAACCTAATATGTATATGAGCATAAATAACATGCGACTGTAGATACAGGTATCGCACTCTATGTTGATGCACATCACTCCTGACCAGTGTAGCCATGTTCTACCTAGGAACGCCAAGACCCATGTAAAGTGGAATGCAATAATGAATTCAAGTCTCTCTAAACGCTGAAAACTCCGGTTGCCATTCGAAAGGCATGCATGCAGCCCATAGTTACAGAAGAACAGTATTTTGCTGTCAGCATACAGGGCTCTTTACAGCTCATCAGGCTGCCTTTGGAAACTCCAAACTCTTGGAGTCACAGGCAACCCGACATAGTACTCCCAAAGCCGATTCGCTTCCTCTAGAGCAATGTAATACCTGCCGTTCGTAGTTAGCATAGACACACTCCACACATACCAAAAGGATTGATGACTTACAAGTTCTTGGGGAAGCTGATCCAGCCCCGGAGGACAAATTTTACAGCCGTCATGACATTTCCAAACTCCTCCCTGAACGTGTCGACGATTGATTCCTCTTTTGGCTCTTCGTCTCGCGATTCATCACTGCCAGCCCATTCGTCTTCTTCTGGCTCCAGCGGCTCCACCGGCCCAGTGCCAGTGCCGACCGCGTGTGGCATCTTGGCCCGGTCGGGAACGGCGCTCTTCTCCTTCTTTTCACCATCCAAGAGCCCTCTGAAGTACCTGACGTGTGCCATGGAATTGCTCAATCTCGAGTAAGTGTTGAAGAGAGCCACAAGCTCCGTGCGCTTCAAAACGGGCACCTCTTCGCTTTCATTGTCGAATTCGAATAGGACCTTGAGCGCAGTGCCGTAGCCTGCGGTTTGCAACTTTCCCCATAGTCGGCACTTGTCGCAGCCGACACAGTCCATAATGCGGCTCACGTTGCGGAACCGGTTTCGGAAGTCCTCCTTCAGGGAGGGTCCTTCGCCGTTCTTGAACATAAGGCTCTCGTCGAATATCTCGGGTACACTTGCTGCACCTTGTGTGACTGCGAGGACCTTCGCCTTGGTATCGGCATCTTGATCCCGGTCGCCTGTGCAATAAGTGTAATCCTGGATATGGGGACCAAGTTTGGCAATGGCACGCGTGAGTAGAGCATAGTTGAAGTATAGGTTGGAGAGGCGTTCTGGGTGGGTATGCAGACGATGATAATAGCACTGAAGATTGGGCTGCCATTCGCCCGTTGTCTGGTTGAGGAATTCCCAGCAGATGTGAGCGGAGATGCTGGTGTGCATGCCCGAGACGACTCGGTAGAAAACCCGTTTCTCAAGGCATTCGTCTTCGTATTCAAGTCCGGCTGAGCCTGATGCTTGCACCTGGTTGTTGAACTGCTGCTCCAGCATCTGCTGGCGACCAGCATCCTGCAGGACAGCTCGGAAATCGTGGGCAGCCGGGCCTTTGGGAGCCGAGGTCATACCCAGCGAGGCCGAGTGCGGGAAAGAAGACTTCTGGAAGCAGTTCTCCCGATAAATAGCATCCCACACCATCTTGGCGCTGTCTCCAGTGTAGCCCGTGAAACGCTCGGGGTTCTGCACCAGGGAGACGTAGTCACCCTTGGCGGTCGCGCTCTCATCTTCGGGTACACAATAGTCTCGTTCGTCGCACTCGTCGTCGTATTCTACCACACAGCTCTCGCCCACATTTTCGCCCAGGAGTCCTTGGAGTGGTCGTTGTGGGCGTTCCTTTTGCAGCTTCCTGCCGGGGTGCTTGGCCAATGGCCCTTCCAGCTTTCCCAACTCACTCGCCCGCCATATCTCGGGGATATCCTCCTCATTGTCGAGTGTGGCCACGGCGCAAGCCTGGTTGCCACACATGGCGTCTTCGTCATTCCAAAACGGACATGCTTTGTTGAATAGGTTGAGGCGGTAGTGGGAGAAGAAGTCGGTTTCGCGTGTGAGCGCGTCGACGGCGGGCTTCACTTTTTGGTTGAGTGCATCGAGCGTAGAGTACGAGGCGCATGCATCAGACACAATGGTCTTTGGGGAAATCTGCAGCGAGGATCTGTTAGAGGTTGGAGCCCCATGACAACGGGGAGGTGGCGACCCTGCGACAGCAGACGCAGCTGCGACCAGGCAGCTTGCCAAGAGAAGGAAGAGAAACATAGAAGAATTCAAGTGCGACATACTACGCAACTGTCATCTTGAGCTATACTGGAGGAAGGCTTGCACTGGACAGGCGCACCCCACAGCGAGAACAAGGACAGATAGAAGTGTTTCGCAGCCGGCCTCATGGCGGGCAATCGATCCGGGGGATGGCCGGATACTATATGTGTGAATGTAAGGCCTGAGAAGAGGTGGTGTGTGTGGTCGTAGTAGAGTAGTATGCGGAGGCCGGAAGCTGGCCTTTTCGGGAGTTGTCAGCGACAGTGACACTGGTATTGAAGGGAGGCAGGTCCCCAATCTAGAATTTGGCTGTAACGATAGGTGAAACGGGGTTTCCAAGCCAGGAGCCAGGTAGGTTAGGTATGGATCCCGGGCTCAAGCTCAAGTTGGCAACTTGGCCAAAACGTTGGTAATAGCGAGTGGAGGATATAGCAAGGCAGATTGAGAGAGAGAAACAGATAGAGCTGGCCGACCAAACGGGTAAACGCACGCGATCGCAAGCTCACTCCGAACCCGAATCAAGCTTAAATCGGAGTCGGACGAGATGGGTTTAACCTTTTGGTGGTGGGAGGTTATTGCAGGTAGGTAGGCAAGGTAGATATATGTAAGTATGCAGAACAAGTGGTTTAAATTGAATGTCAATGGATCAATGGTTATTAAAAGAAAGATCTACATGACTACATGGGTACTTGGAGTGAATCGTGTTCTTTTTGCCTTTGCCGGCTTACCAAGCCCCAGGACCGACAAAGGATTGATATGGACAATAATCTTCAAGCAGTGGAATCCGGCGTCATTGGATGACATGGTTCGATTCATGGTCCGATCTACTCTTTGCGGAAGGCAAAACCAAATAGACAAGTGCCGTATTACGGGAGGCAATAGAGGCAATAGATTGGTTACCTCTCCTGAGCCTGCCATGGAGCCCCTTGCTGCTGGCTGCTGGCTGCTGGCTGCTGGCTGCGTGCTTGCTTCCTGTTAGTAGCTGGAGTAGTGGTAGTAGTGACCCGAACCTTTCTTTATACGATACGTACCAACAAGCAACTGACAGTTGGCAATATCCATCAATATCCATCAATATCCATCAATATCCATCAATGTCCATCATTTCACCCGGGACCCATCTGGCCTTACTGTGCCGTATCCCCCCATCTCTTTACATAATGGGCCGTTTAGACGTTAGCTGGGTGCTTTAAATAGTACCTGGCCTTTTGCTCTATATAAAGTACTATGTAAGTTTCCATTTAGTAACCTACAACCCTTGGCAGCACCCTATGTCTTACCTAACTTACTACTTACATGGAATATGAATGGATGGATACACATATAGCATGGTCTGCAAATGCGTCACTTATCCCGGATTCCTGTATGCCGTAGGTTCAATGCCATCTGCAATATCTTTCGAGCTCGAGCTCGAGCTCGGGAAGTGGACAGATATATAGAGTACTTAATCCAAAGTTACTTCTCTGTTGGCTTAAAACATTTCCTGGCTTTTGATAAAGATCTACAAACAGAGAATCATCTCACAGGCTCACATACACCCGGTCAATCCCGTATATACCACTCTCTGACCATAACGTGTCAAGATGAGGTGGCAATGCTAGGAAATCTGGAGTCTTAGATGTCAAGATGATGGGGAACATTTCTCATGGACAATGGTAAATATCGATTGGTGACTTTTTATGCATCATCCCATTCAGATTGCTATAGACCTCTCTAGCATTAAACCAAGCGCAAATTACTTGGGCGAGAAAATCGACTTGCCTAAGAGCTGAAGCAGGTGTCTCGGTGAGGATATAAGCCCTGTCTCTTGGGGGTGCAGGTGTGCCGGTGTGCAGGTACCGCCGTCGTCCAGAACTGATCCTGGATGGGATGCGAGGTGGGGCAGCATCAACGATCAACAGACCCCTCCATCAAGGGACGGCAAAAAATTAAAAAAGAACAATAAAAAACCACAGTTTCCCGAGACGTCCATTCCATATATCCTCACCTTGAACGCCGGCCAACTCGTGTCAAGTAGGTCCATTTAACTCCGAGAAGCCCTCTTACTGCAAATACGCCTGATATCGGACCTAAGTAAACCATTACTTCTTTTGTCCCTAGGTCAGATGGACCCTGTCAATATATCGCCGTGGACCCCGCCATCTATCCATCAGACTTCTTCCTCACACCGGAAGAGGCTCTTCTCTTCTGGTTGGTTAAGATATAGTATCTATACCTACACTGAGTAGCGGGCGAAGCGAGGAACCTGTCGTGAACACGGTGCCGGAGCGAGAGATCAAAAGAAGAACAGCCGTAAATCGTCTCGATCCATTACACCATAAAATGCAAATGTCGCTATGCAGTCGTCGGCTCTAATTAGAGTACAGAGAGGAGGAGAGGTGCTGAGTAGAGTAGCCGCGGCGGGGTGGTCATGTCGCAGTGAGTGGATCACTGGGGAGGTTGGTAATTGAGCGGTCGCCTAAGGGGAAAATTCCGCCTCGTTAGCAGAGGTTCGGGGGTACAGGGCATGGAGCAATGGACAGCATCGCCAGTTGACTTACTTGAAGAGCAAGATGTGAGGCTCGGGCTCATGGACCTCGTAGTGTTCCCACCCCAAGCTCTGTGCGTGCGCCGCGCGTTAGCCAAGTCTGCGTTCCAAAAGACGCGCACCATAAGGATGACTTACCTGAGTAATACCGATGGCGCGCCATTCGTCCTCCCACAGCAGCTTCAGTGTTCCGTGGGACGCATCGTGGTAATCCTTCGGAATGGCCTTCAGCATGGCCTTGGGGAGCTGGACGTGTCGGTACTCGTACTCGCTGTCCGAGTAGCTGGAAAAGCCTTGTTAGTAACCGACGGCATTGTGTTGTTCGTAAAAGCCTTACCGGGCAGAGTAATGGATCGAGTCGATGAATTCCTCAAGTCGCGCTCGCTCATTGTCGCTGAGAGGCCGAGGGACCTTGTTGCGGCGGCTCGTGTCGATATCCATTGGCATCTTGACCCTCTGGTTACTGTCGCGAGGGAATTGGATGTTGGTTGAAGATATATGCTTCAGAACCAGGCGCGAACTCGGAGCTGCCACAGCGACCCAATAATAGGGAACGATGGAGCGCGAAGACGAAGCGAAGCGGATGCGCAGTCAAGAGTTGATGCCGGGAGGGGGGGCCAACCAGAGGAGAAAACGGGCCGGGGGTCGGTTGGGTTGGGAGGAGGTTGCTGGTCGTGTCGCGTGGGGTCGTCGAGACGTTCAGACGAAGCCTCTAGGAGCCCTGATAAGTGCAGCGGTTTGAAACAAAAAAATTATGTAGTTGACGATTTGGTGCCTCGGATATCAACGTTTATGACCTGGAACATACAATAAATTGAATATCACAAGGGGGCGCGCAGATTGTGCTCTTGGTCGGGAACCAGAAGCAATGAAAGAACGAGTCAGGAACAGGTAGCCTGGTGTATGCAGGTGGTGTGTCTGGTTGAGGTCAATCCCAGGCTGTACTTTGCCTCAAATAAGGAAGTAGTAGTAGTGGTGGTAGAGTAGTGGTGGTTGAGTACAGATGAGTGAGTGTGAGTGGGCGGGGGTTGATTTGACTGGCCCATTCCCCAACTAAGAAGTAAACATTGGGAAGACGCACTAGCCATCCGGTCGATTCCAGCCGTGGGGTTCCTGTGCATGACGGTCTGTAGCAGCCACATTCTGCATCTGCAGTGCATTCAAGTGCAGTCATCTACATAAGTAAGGTACACTTACCTAACCTTAGCATCTAACGATACGTCTAGGGGGGCAGAGCACATGTACTTCCCGGGAATACTCATATCCTCTGCAATCGAGAAGAGGAAGACACAATACAACTAATACATACACATTTTTGAGTCTGCTTGTTCATTCAATACACCATGTAGGTTAGAATTGAAGCATACCTACCTACCTAACCTACATGTGTATGTATGTTCTTAATCCCGGGCATACCGAACACTAGAGCATTAGATATGTATCTACATGAAATACTGAACCGATCCATTCGCCTACCCTTTCATCTTCGAATGTTCCCTTTTCTACGACGAGAACAGGTGTACACTGCAGATATGGTGACACTTATTCGTAGCTTCATACACAAATTAATCGAATATACTGTGTTCCATATATCATAGGTAGCATGTTTATACCGCGAGCTTCTGCCCAGAGTTCAAATGTCAAGCCACAAGCCAGCATCGAGTTGATCTGAGTGAGCCAGCTGGCGTAGCAGTCCTGCCAGCTGGCAAGGCCTAGCAAACTTCGTGCCTGGTGCAGCCAAAAGGGCTCTCTGTCAAGTGCTAAGGTTGTTTCGCGACCAGGTTGCAATCTCTTGGTGCAATTGCGCGGTAATGCAGATTTGCTCCAAGCTAGATACCTCTCTCCAGTTGCGTGCACATACCTACAATCCAATTGATTCATGCCCTTCGTAGTGGGCAGCTTTCTGTTTTCTTTTCGAGGTTCGGTTGATGCTGCAGCAGTGCCGGAGTTAACCAACTGGATTAACCCGCCAAGCGACCCCCCAGTCAGCAAGCACACACTACCTACGACTACCACCACCTCAACCGCTATCTCATCGCAACGCCAACCAACTGCTCCGATCGCGTGCAAATCGTCGCGTCGCCGCATCGCAATCCCCATCGAAGCGCTATCCCCGGCGCATTCTTTTTTTCCTCACGGCTTATCCGCCGCCCAAACTGTCGTCCATAGATTAATCCGGCCACCCCTCGCCGGCTACTGCATGCTTCTACGATCAATTCCCGCCGCGTGAAGATGGAAAATAAGAGGAAGGCGAGCGGTGCTAGCGGTATTGAGAACGGAGCCGACACACCAGATCGCACCGCGAAGCGTCGCAAACTGCAAGAGGTGAGCCTCAACCTTTTTCTTTTCTCGCATGGCGCAGAGCATTATCGATGGCGCGCAATCTGTGCAAATGCCCATTGAACCAAGATGCATCGGCACCAGCAGACTGCCTGCCTGTCCACCGGCCTGTTGGTCCCCAGAAATGAAGATGCAGGTCTTCAAGTTGGAGGAGTCTGGATGAAGAAGGGGACAGACGAGCTTAGTACTTAGTCCAAGCACCGTCTTCCCCGTTCGTTTTGTTCCTTGAACCTCGAAAAACATAATGCTCCAGTCTGCATCTGCCATTGCTAGCTGCACGCGATGCATTTCTATTTCTCAACTCCAGCAAGTCAACTAACAACGTCATGTGCGCTCTAGGAGTTTGGCGATCTAACAAAGGGAGAGACGCCCCAGTCTACAACAGCATACGGCCATAGCATCCTCGATTCCATCAGGAGTACGACCGACAAGAAGTACGTAGATGAACCCAGCGCACCTATCTCCCACGTTGATCTGCACGATGCACTCATTGCATAGATCCCTGACTAACTGCATATCTTTCAACATCGCAGTGGCCGCAAAGTTGCACCCTTTTTCGAGAAACTCCCCAGCAAGGCCGACGACCCAGAGTACTACAAGAAGATCCGCCTTCCGCTGTCGCTACAACTCATTGAGCGGAAGCTGAACAAACACGAATACCCAACTTTATCATCTCTCGAAGGTGATTTCAAGCGTTTGGTCTCCAATGCGAAAGAGACCAATTCGCGCCAGTCCGAAGTCTTCAGTGACTCCGAACGTGTGCGCAAGGCTGTCAGCAACCTTATGGTCAAGCACAATCCCGCCTATAAAACTGGCAACTACCAAGCAGTAGCAACTCCACTCCCTCCCAGTCCTGGCCCGGACGAGGACGAAGACGAGGATGAGGATGATGCCCCTGGAGAGGAGGAAGAGGATGAGGTAGATGCTACACCAACGAAGGCAAACGGGAAAGCAGCCGCCAAAGCAGATGACGAAGATGCCGAAGGCGAAGAAGAGGAAGACGACGATGAGAACGACGAGGAGGATGACGGTGACGACGAGCCTGAGCCTACCCCTATCAGTGGCAAACGGAGACGCGGGGGTAGACCATCCAGAAAGGCCGCTACACCTCAAGCCTCCAGATCGGCCTCTACGCAAGGCAAGGGTCTCGACTCGTATGATGCTGTCTCCTTCGAAGGCTTGACTTTCCAACAAGCTCAAGAGAAGATTGTTGGGGATGTGTTGGGTAAGAAAGATGACAAGTATGCCCCCCTGAACCCCTCAGGCTTTACGTTTGCTAACCGTGGCGAACAGCGATTATAACTACTTCGAGGCCTTCATATACTTGCCTGCGCGTTCGCTCAAAGACTATTACGAGATCATTGCAGAACCTATGTCTTTGAAAGCCCTTCATAAGCAGGTCCGTGGCCAACATGGTCGGACCCAGGCTACTGGTGTCAGTGACTTCAAGTCGTGGGCGGCATTTGAAGACCAAGCCAGCCTCATTTGGAAGAACGCCTACCATTACAATGAGGATGGGAGTGAGATTTTTGTAATGGCGCAGGAATTAGAGGTATTGCGTCTTGCCCGCCCTTGGTTGCGTACGATTTTGCTAACACATCGAAGGAATATATGAAGGGGCTGATTAGCGAGGCTAAGCAGCATGTGCAGGAGCCTCCTCAACAGCAGAAAATCAAGCTCAAGGTGCAAAATGCTGAGAAGCCCGCCCAAACGCCGGTGCATCCTAAGAAGATTACCATTCACGTCGGCGGAAAGAGCAGCACAGCCGCGTCGCCAGCGCCGGCCACCAGTCAGACTGGGGATAGCGAAAGTACGCGAAACGGCACTCCGATAGGACAGAATCCATTTGCTAGATCCAGTGCTGCCCCTGTCAACCCCAGCCAGCTGGACAAGGCCCGAAGTGTCTCGATATCGGGAGCCTCGCCGAGTCCGTCAACAGTTGTAGCGCCAACTGGCGCCATCAAGCCGGAAGAGACTGCCAAAGCGTCCCCGGCCATGTCAGCGCAAGTCAACTCTATGACTACGCAGCAGCAATTTGCTCCTTTGCCACAGTCTACACCTCTATCGGCGCCTCCTCCTGTTGTCGCCCAACCGCCTCCACCACCCAAGCTGACGGCGGCAGATATTCTGGAGGCACAGAAGTACCGCCCGCGGCCAATCAGTAAGTATCCTAAACTCGGCTTGGCCACCTTACATGCTGACACACAAACAGAGGAATTTGAGGCTTTGATGCCGCGGTTGATCATCACTTCTCATCCTCAATTGCAGCTTGAGAACCGGCTTGGCATGACGATTCCTGCTAGCCCCGCAGAATCGCAGCAAGAGTTTGTTTTTAATGCACCGGCCAGCTACTATCGCCTTCAGTTGCGGCCACTGGTGGCTCCATTCCTCGAGGCTCAGCAACGTGAGTGGAAGCTAAACGTCATGCACGACTTCACGCGGGTTTACCCTAGCAGCGTGGAGAGGCGAAATGAGCCTGTATTTGATGTCAACCTGCGCTATGGGAGCAACCGGCTGGAGGTCAGCGTGGTTGCAGCGTCGCCCAAGGGAGAGAAAGGCCCGCACGGAGTCGGAATGGAGATGGAGAGGCTTGTGGTACACTTCAACCTTCTGAAGCACCACTAGAAAGCTAGGGGTGTGTAGAAGCAGGTGGGAAGAAAACTGCTCATGCTGTGATTCTCAGCGGCGTCTAGGATTGCTGGAAGATGGTGAAAAGGCCAGGCATGGGACACTGTATTCGTATTTGACATTTGTCTAGGATTTGCCACTGGAGTTCCAGGTGTGTGGGCGATTTCAAGTAGATATAGTAAAGCCAGCAGAAGCTGCAAGAAAGAGTTATCAGCATAGCTATTGCGAGTTGCTAAATCTTTGGCTTACGGAGTGAGTACTTACAGGTCAAAGACGTTATCTACCCAGGGATACAATAGCTACTAACAATTATAAATACATTGTACCATAATAATTATTATAGGACTTTCTATTGTGTGAAATGTCATTCAATTGCTGCATGGAAGATGTCTACCTGATATATAGGTCTGGTCTCTCTCCTCAATGGACGATCGGTTCTCCCCCCACAGAGTACCTAGCATCTGATTATTGGGCCAAAAAGGTACATTCGTCGTCATAGTGCCAAGAAACAGGCAGTCACTCCAGACTGGACCAGGGAGAGAAGGTTAAGCTGGTTTGATCGTGGCTTGTCCCCACCTGCCCTGATTCCCTGGAGCAACTACAGGTTGAGTACCACCACGACCACCCACTGCTAGACTGCTACGCCCACCAGTAAGTAGGTTAGGTACCTACCTAATACATACCTAGGTAACCTTCCATTGCTGTGTGCTGTGTTACGCATGCGTCGACTGCTGCTCATTGACCATCGTCACTTCGTTAGTTCGACAGTCTACCTCATAGCCCCCAAACATCCCGCACGACCATCTTTCGAACTCTACCCACGATAAGCTGGTGCCTGCGGAGTACTGCCTAGCAATCACAATACTACATGACCGACAGCATTCTTTTGACGACAACTGCATACTTAATCTATTGCCGTATATTGCCCGCGACCCAGCAGAAGCCGGCCCAGACCGGAACCCCACGCAACCATGGCTGTCATCGATCAACAGGACAACTTCTCCAACATATCATGGCACAGTGATCAACACGGCGACGATGTCGGTCCCGCTACCTCGAGCGCATCAATCCCAACCTATGAACACAGCCATTCCGACTCTTCGCCTCCCGAGCACCCGGAAATGGAAGGGAATCCAGAGAGGCTGGATCCAGGTCTGTCGGGCGATATCCTCGAATGCGCTGTTTCAGAGCCCCGGAAGGAGAGCGACGGCACCAAAGATGCTTTCGTATCATATCTAGTCACCACGAGTGTAAGCCTGCTCACATTTATCCATCACTGCCAAGCTGCTGTCAACCGAGTTTCAAGTGCTAACCATGTACATGTACAGTCAACATTCCCTTCCTTCCAAAAATCACAATTTAGCGCTCGCCGCCGGTTCACCGATTTCGTATTCCTCTACAAGACCCTCTCCAAAGACTACCCAGCATGCGCGGTCCCTCCTCTGCCCGACAAGCAGCGTATGGAGTATGTCCGCGGTGATCGCTTTGGCCCCGATTTCACCCACCGACGAGCCTTCTCTCTACAGCGCTTTCTGTCCCGCTTGACGCTGCATCCGATTCTGCGACGAGCGCCGATTCTCCACACCTTCCTCGAATCCCCCGACTGGAATGCCACTATGAAGAGCCGCTCTGCGCGGACGAGCGTTGGTGCGGACCCTGGTACTGGTGGCGTGTTCGATAATTTCGCGGATACCTTTATCAACGCGTTCACTAAGGTGAACAAGGCCGACAAGCGGTTCATTGAGGTGCGGGAGAAGTCGGACAAGCTGGACGACGACCTGGGCCATGTCGAGAAGGTCATCGCACGAGTAGTACGCAGGGAATCGGACTTGGAAACCGACCTTCACGATCTGGCTGAGCAGTTCCAAAAGCTCATCGTGCTGGAGCCCGGCGTTGAAAGCGCTGTTCACGCTTTTGCTGCCTCCATTGAGGACACAGCTATAGGCCTGCGCAAGCTGAAAGACCACACCGACCAGGATTACCTCGGCAGTCTGCGCGACATGAGCGCTTACTCGATTGCGCTCAAGAACCTGCTCAAAGCGCGTGAGCAGAAGCAGCTCGACCACGAGCAGCTAACCGAGTACCTCAACAAGTCAACCCTCGATCGCGATACCCTGGCCTCGGGCTACGGCAGCACGGGCGCGGGCGGTTTCATTCGTAGCAAGATCGAGGACGTCCGGGGAGTCGACCACGAGGCGAGCCGCCGCGAGCGCCTGCGCAAGCTCGAGATCCGTATCGACGAGCTGACGACCGAGGCCGAGCGCGCCCACAAGACGAGCGAGATGTTTGACGAGGAGGTCGTCAAGGAGGTCGTCGACTTCGAGCGCATCAAGCGCATCGAGCTAAAGCGCCAGTTTGGCGGTCTCGCCGAGGCCCACGTCGGCTTCTATGCCGAGACCATCGACGTCTGGGAGCGGTATGTCAAGGAGATGGAGGGGACGGTGTCAGCTGCGTGATGAGCAAGCAACGACCCTACGCAATTCATCTACGCACCTACGTCTTGTGGGAAAAAAGGAGTTGCTAGAAAGAGAAACGATTGATCACGAAAACGAGCTTTATGGATGGATGGATGGATAGCCAGGAGTCATGAGAAAAGATGGTGCTGGCTGAAATGGCAGGATTCCATGCAGTTTTCCATCTAGAAATCAAAAGCAGTTCAGACAGAGCAACCCCAAGTGAAAAGGGGGGAGTCGGTAATCCGGTTCTGAGTTTGTTTCCGTCTAAATTTCTTACGGTCCGGGACGGAAGACCGCACGGAGTTTATAGGTTCTTTGTTATTCGTATACGTAGGTAGTAGGCTCCAGTAATTTAGGATATTACTATCTACCTATATATATTATGATGTGTTATACGTGGCAACATTCTACCTACTCCCACTTGGCTCGTTTTTCAAGGGTTCTTGAAGGGATGATGCAGTCTGATCAAGTTGCCTCATAATCAACAACAGCACGTAAAACATGAAGACTGTGAGACTTAGAAAATGCAATTCAATATATGCTAATGCATCCAGAGATAAACGCCATGTAAGTGCTATAGCAGCGCCGAGTTGCGGTACCGAAGACCAGTAACTTCCTAAGCGAGGGTGTTTCGTCGAGCCTCCCTAATCCTTGCTTTATTTGACAACTGGGCAAAAACGTTCAAAACAGTAGGTAATTCATTCATAGAAACGATCTGGTTCTAATGATTGCGTCCAAGGAGTCGGGAGTCGCCGCCCTTCTCGTTGGTGACCTCGTCTTCGTCGTCACTGTCGCCATCGCTGTCCAGATTTCTCCGGCTCTGGGTCTGCGGCGGGATGGCAGTCTCCTGCTCATCCTCATCATCGCTACCGCCGGCAAACGCGTCGTACAGCTCGCCGCCACGCGTACGTCGCTGGCCGCTGCCCTTCTCACCGGCGGCGTCTCCGCCAGCCAGACGCTCGCCCTCCTCCTCGTTAAGCAGCTCGAACTCGTACGCATCGCGAGGGCTGTTTCGGAGGCGGCGGCGGCGCATGACATACCACCAAATGCCCAGCCCGACAACAAACAGTGAAATCAGACCCATGGCGCCGTAGATCCAGGCCAGCGTGTGCGGGGCCGCGCCGAAGGTGGGAAGGAACGACGGGAGCCAGGTGCTGTTGCTTGTGGCGGCGGCAGCGGCAGCACTCGATCCGGTAGCGGACGCCATGGCGGGCTTAGTGGGGCGATTGGGGTGATCGGAGGGCAGATCAGTGGGATGGGTCACAGGTTTAGTGGCTTGAGGATCGGCAGGGAGCGTGGTTGTTGCCGCTTCCTGGGTCGTCGTTTCGACGTCGTGGTTGGCATCATCTTCCTCCGTGGGCATGGGAAGAAGCTTGGCTTTCGCTGGGTCAATGGCTTCACCCCACAGCTTCAAGTGCCAGTCGACCCAGGTACCGCTGTGGGCGTTGACCTTGGTATCGCGAACGATCACGGTCCAAGTACCAACTCCTTTTTCACCCCTGTTCATATGTTAGTAACCAGTTCAGTTTCTACAAGTCTAGAGCCAAAGCTGCACTTACCAGTGTACTACACTCATGAAAGTCCAGTCGCTATATCCTTCCTTGCTATCATCCAGCTTTCGCGTGGCCGAGAGGTGACTGACAACCTTATCCGGGCTGATAAGATCCACGCTCAGATCGCCACGATATTGATGCTCGACATTCATGGTCACCGTGACATGCTCGAGTCTCTCCAGGTTGGCCTTCTTCAGCATGTCGGGGGTGACGTCAAAGCTGACGGCCAGACCCTTCTCGCCCTGGGGAATGGCCTGACGGACATGGATCCAGGGCGAAAAGAACCAGGCTTGGGGTTTAACAAGCTTCCACGTCTTGGCGACCTCCACGAGCTTGTAGCTATCGACCTTGCCATAACCGAAGGTGTGACTGAATTTCTTACCAATGCTGGTAGTCTGCCAGTCATACTCGGGCTGATCAACGTCGATAGGCACTGCACTCTCCAAAGCAATGTATTGCATGTCGCGCCAAGTTAAGTCCTGGCGCACTTCGAAAGCCAGCGCAAAGATACCGGCAGCGAGAGGGGCTGCGGCAGAGGTACCTCCGTGGCCGCTGTAACAGTTGTTCTCTCCGACATCAGTTGTGTGGATCGCATCGCCATCTCCACTGCTGTATGTGACAACAAGTTGAGCGGAGCACTTTTCGGAATAATAGGGGTGCTGTCCCTTGCGGTCAACGGCACCGACGGTGATACTGTAGATACTGTTTGTGTAGCCATCAAAGTTGCAGTTGTCTTCACTTGCGGCACCGTTGCCACTAGCGAAAACGTAGATGGAACCGAGCCCGGCACGTCCGTTCTGGATGCCATTTAGCATGGCAGCGCGGATCAGGATACCTGGCGCGTCCATAGATCGTCCATCATCCGGTGGGCCCCACGAGCAGGAATAGATCTGGTTGTGCTGGTAGTCGTAGTTCATTGCGAGGGCCTCATCCTGGTCGGTAATCAACTTGCTCAGAATGCGTATACCGGCAATCTTGGAATCGTACGCAACACCCACACCGCACACGTCGTTCTTGGCGGCCGACACTTCACCAGCGCACCGGGTGCCATGTCTATCGTCAGACAGCGTAGGTCGGGGCTCGGGACGTTGATCGTTGTAGTCGTAGCTTCCTTGGGCATAGTAGTTTGGTTTCAAATCGTTGCTGTACATGTCGAGGCCATCGTCAACGATTGCAACGGTGGCGTTCTTTCCGGTGATGCCGGATAGCCAAACATCCGTGACGTTGACGTCGTGACCAAGCTGGACGGAATTGAATAGATGCCATTGCTCTTCGAAAATGGGGTCGGATATGCCGAGCTGTTTCATGACGGACTTCTGGCGCGCAACAGCCTGCGCGTTAGGCTCCTGTGCACGCACAGCAGGGTAGAAGCCGGCAGGTCGTGGTGGTATTATTCTCTTCTGCATGGGTTCATGTAATTCCTGTCTTTGGTGGAACTTGATGCTGTCGAGTATATCATCGCCGCCCAATGCCCGCTTTCGCTTACGTTCTTGTACCGCCCTCTTGATGACGTTCTCTTCCTGTTTGACGCCCCGGAAGACGTGGTGGTGGGCCAGCTCGCCCATGGGTCCTTCGTACCGGAGGCCAAGACGCGCAGCGGCATGTTCGGGCTGAACACCGCGCTCGAGGTGGACAACATAGTAGTCGTTGGCGTCGTAGTTACGAGGTGGTAGCTGTCCAGCGGCTCCTAGACCAGCCAGGCCGCCACCAATAAGGCCGAGGATCGAAGAGACCTTCATGTCGGCGGTAGTAGTTTCGAAACAGTGTTAATCAGTGAAGTTGCAGGATGGCACTGTTGCACAAAGAGGCTTGTAGAGGACACGAGTCCTCGTCGCGGGATGCGACAATGGAGAAGGGTGCAGCGACTTGGGCGTGGTTGGCACGAATCATGCGGCCACGACGCGAGTTTGCCCCTTTGATTAGTAGGTATATAGGAGGATGGAACAATGAAGATGAGCGAGGTTGAGGTTGCTGATTGTCTACATGGAAGCAGACCAAGAAGTCGGCAGTGGCTAACAAAAAAGGAATGCTCTGGCGCCCGTCAGAACAAAACCATGAGAAGGATTGGTGAGAAAGTAAGTAAGTGAAGGTTAAAAGCAGACGTATTGCGAAACGATGGTCGATCGGAGGAGGCTACTTGGTAGGTACAACGTCCCCTACTGTCTGTCTGTCTAGGTTAGGTGTCGTTTCACTGCTCGTCAGCAGGGAGTGGAAGTGCGAGTGGGAGTGAGCGAAGACAGAGACAGAGACAGACAGCTACTGGACAGGACCCTGTCTTGGCCTGCAAAACCACTAAAACCCACAGGCAGACAAGGGGCGCTAGGACACTGTGGCAGACTTGACGCTAAAACAGGAAGCTAAGCCTCAATTCGGGAGGTCCTTTACTGGCCCTTCTTCAGGGGATTTTGTTCTTCTTACTGTAGTATCCATCCCAACAGCATCTGCAACATGGCCTATGGGGCCTGATACAATCAGGGTCAACTGTTTGTAACTCTATCTGATAAGTGTATCTCCAATTCCGTGCGCCCCAGAGATGCACCCGAAATCTTGACATGCGTTTCAAGTGTTTTACTCGATGTGGACTTCTAGAAAACTCATCTTTCACATGAAGCAAAAGTCATCCAGAGACAATGGTCAGCAGTGTCCCACTGTACGTGTCCTCAGTCGAACTGGTACTCAGGCAATCAGGGTACTCAGAACATAGAGCCAACCGTAGATGCGTTAGGGGAGGATGAGACTGCCGATCTATATATAGGTCGGATGGGGAATCATGCTCCTGAGCTTGACTCAAGGCCCAGGCAGGACTTAAGGCAGGCCAAAGAAAGTTCGCCAAAGTGCGCAAGGCAACACACAAATTGGTTACTGCCTGCTTAATGACGGCGGCTGAACTATCTCCAGCAAGAAGCGAAGCTGACGAATGTCTTAGCCACACCTTGACCCATTAAGAAGGCGAAGCCTGCTGCTGAGCGCAAGAAAGAGAGCAACTTGGCATTATCCATAGTTTTCTGCTCCAATTGCTCCAATTGGCGCAAACAAACAAACAAACATGCAGGTACAGAATAGATCCGTGTTAGCAGTACGGGGTATACTGTAAGTCGTAGGCCATTGCTTCGTACATACTCCGTATCAAAAAGTATGGCGATGATAGAGTTGATCCTGGGTGCCCCAACAGACAGAAGAGAAGGAATCCCGCCTTGAATGCATGCGGGTGTATCCGTTTACATTTGCGTCTACGTCTACGTCTACGTCTACGTCTACGTCTAATACATCAATGTATGTACATGTAGGCATTTACTTAGCTGCATCATCAACTGGCGGATGAGTCGAATTGATTCGTCAATGGGAGCGTAAAAGTATATATATGTGATAATGATAGATAAAGTAGAGAATAGGATGCGAAAGCAGAATTCGTGCTTGTTTGTTATGTTGTTTCTTTTTCACTTTTCCCTTCCCTTTATCAAATATTATCAATTTCTCGTACGTTGTCGTCGTCATGTCATCGAAAAAAGAAGAGTGTTTGCTGATTGCCAACCACCATCTTTTCTACTACCGCTTCCCGTTGAAGGGCCATCTTTTGTTATCCAATGATAAGGCTAGCTGCAAGTATCCTCGCTGGGCAAAGTGCTTGCAGGAATCCATTTTCGTGACGATATCCAATGTCTTTCTTTTTCCCCGGTCCTTGGGCCTAGCCGATTGTCCCAGCCCTCGGGACTGAGACCCTCTCGCTTGGTTGCGGGTTTTTTTCTCTCTTGTCCTTGGAATATAGTCACTAGAGATGAAGCTATCATTATTCACCACCACCCCCGGCATGGGTCTGGGGGACCCGCATCAGCATCTTCCCGCCTTTCAAACAAACGAATCGCAACTTTTCTTCCAGGATTAATGGCACTTGCCAGGGTCGCAAGCAAACCGCCCAATTGCCCACCCATGTCTTCGCCGGAAGCTGGAGCTGTATTCGTCCATGTCAACCTCTTGATTTTCCCCTTCGCAGCCTTCGGCAGTATCGTAATCGGTACACGCACCTATAATCCGGCTTCTTATTGCTTGCATTTGCAGTCAAAAGGACCGTCCTAACCTGACCTGCAGCGGAGACGCGTGCGCGTGTGTGTTGGCATTGCATCCGTCTTTTTTTACTATGGGATGCCCCATTGATAGTCTGCCCATCCAGCTCCGGACAGCGCACGCATTATAGAGAAGCTTGACCAACCATAGCCCTTTTGGTGTATTGATACCCAATCACAGCTTCGCCTGACCTTCTTTTCCCATAGCTCTGCTGGCCGAGTCCACTGGAATATTCTGACTCGAACCCAAGAATGTCAGGTCCAGCGCCAGCTCCCTACTGGGGCCAGCTACCGGTTAGCAAGGTCCGTCGAAGTAGCGGCGATGATTATAGTCCGTCCCATAGCCGCAAACAGTCGCTAGACGTGACCAGCCATCCTCAACCCAGATCAAACCGCACTTCCCTGCAGACTGCTCACACCGATGCGCCGACCGATCTTTCATATAGCCCACTTGCCTCGCCTGTAGCTTCGACCTTCAATGCCTCTGGTCTCGCCCCTCGCCCGTCTTCCCAGTCTTATGCGCACCACGACCCGTCAGACAGGCGCAAGAGACGAAGTGCCCGCTACCACGACGATTTGCTAGACGACACTGCCAGGGCCACTCCGCCTGCCGCCCCTGACGTACCTCGAGCACCTCCCATCAGTTACAAGAATCTGTATGACAACGGTCGGACCTCACCATACACTTTCACCGCCTCAGGTCAGCCGGGCCCACCGCCGTCTGCGCTCCAACGCTCCATGGCACAATCAAGGGCTACGGATGCCGATGCAGATATACATCACAATTACCCTTCCGAACGGCAACCCGGGGCAGCAGACTTAGAGTCCTCGCTCCAGGACTTTGATGAGGAGGACGAACTCGCTGCTAAGCGCGCAGCACGAGCTGCTAGTGCCGCGGCGAGAGAGGACGTGGCTAGAACAAACCCAACGAGACAGTCGTCAGGCAGAGTGAGGATGCCGTTCGATGACCCCAACCCCTCGAGAAGACGGGGCTCGCAGCGCCAACCATTTGCGGACGATCGGTCGCCTCTGCAGAAGCTCGAGCTGACACTCGACAGCATCACCAAAGAGGAAAAACGAGCACGGGTAGAAGCCGCCGAACGTCGTGCGAGAGAGAAAGCTGCTAGGAATGCTGCTGCTGCTACCGCCCAACCCGACACCGGCCATGGTGCTAGCCAGCAAGAATATCAACCAAGCCAGCCGCAAGTACACTTCAGAAAGCGTCGGGCGTCAGTTGGTCAAGAGGATCAGCGTAGAGTCGTTGTTGAAGACCCTGTCGAAGCCATCCCGTCATCAGCTACGAAGAATACCCCTTCTCGCAACCCCTCAACACCCAGATCGCAGATCCCTGTGCCCAAGAATCGCAATATCCCTGCATCTGAAAAGTCTGATCTCCCACAACGAAAACTAAGCTTTCGTGAACGGGCTGCTAAAAACGACGTCAACCTTCCTGAAGGAGTTAGTGGTGCGTCACCCACATCATCACCACACACCACGCCCGGTGGTGGAATTGCGCTGGTGCGCAATGGCAGCAATAAGCTGAAGAAGAACCCACCAGGCGATCCTTGGTATAGCCAGCGTGTAGAAGCCGAAGAGAGATTCCCCACAGTCAACCATCGTAGCGATGAACCGGAAGAGATGCTACACGCGTCCCGTTGGGCTGCGCTTTCTCATGATGATGGCTACGAGAGAGCCATGTCTGGAGGCAAGAGTTATGATATGGATGAAGCAGAGGATAACTCTCCGATGCGAGCAAGGGATCCTGCAATTGGTGCTATTGGGGTGAACCGATCTGTATCTCTGGGACCAGATGGTCGTCCCCTGCCAAGTGTTAGGCCATTGCCAGTGCCACCGAAACCAGCAACCACGAAGTCCGTCAAGTTCCCTGACCAAGCGTACGGTACTCCTTTACATGCAGAAGATGACTTGGACAACCCCGAGCACCACCGCTTCCGCGATTTCATGCACCACGAGAATCTCCAACCGGGCCATGGTCTGTACAGGCCGCCAAACTACCTGGATGAATGGAAAAAGGGTACTGTTGGTACTCTGGGTGGCGCGCTGCTGGATATTACCGCGGAAGTGCCCGCGCCTCCTGAATCAGGTGATATCGACGGGGCTTGGTGGGAAAACAAGGACATCAAGGATCATAGGGATGGCAAGGGAAGGCGCAGAGGCAGCATGTCAAATAGGCCCAAGAAAGCTGAAGCTTTCGATGGAGAGTACGACGATACACACGCGCCAACACGATTCAAGCCACCGCTACACCTGAAGTGTGGCCCCTTGCTGAGATACTGTGGGCTTCGCCATGAGAAGACACCCACGAGAAATAATCGAAACGGCACAGTAGTGGACAAGGAGATTTGGAGAGGCAGCGTCATGATCGTCACCCAAGATGCAGACTCCTCATATGATATTGTCCCCATACTACGACTCTTCGTTCAGCCCATCGAGCTGCTACCACCACCTCCGGCAGAATTACGCGGTGAACAGGCCTTACTTCCTGAATATGTCGACCCTATTGCGGGCATACCAAAATTAGGACGAAAAGGGGAAACCCTGTATGTCAGGCCTGTGGAGCACCTCGAAGAGGCGAAGGACATGTCAATGCTTGATCCCGATGACGGACTTTTCGAGATTACCAGAAGTGCGCCAGACTTCGATAACAATGCGCCTGCCGCTCCCGGCTCGTTCACGGAGCGCAGAAAGCGTATAGAAGTGGATGGCGAGAAACTTGGGAAATACAAAGATGTTCGGGGTTTCAGACTCCATGCTGAACGGGGCTGTACCTTCTGGCGGTTCAATATCGAAGTCGAACTTCGAGAACATCAACAACGCATTGCCTACCGAATCAACAGAGGCCCCTCGCTCGGTTTCTGGGTGCCTGGGAAAGGCCAGGCTATGAACATCATGTTCCACAGCTGCAACGGCTTCAGCTCAAGTGTAAAACCGGATGACTTCAGCGGCCCTGATCCCATGTGGCGTGACGTTCTGAATAATCATCAAACCCGCCCGTTCCACGTTATGATCGGTGGTGGCGATCAGATCTATAACGACGCTGTAATGAGGGAAACGAAGCTCTTCCGTGAGTGGCTCGAGATCAAGAACCCACTACACAAAGACAATGCGCCATTCACTCAAGAAATGCAAGATGAGGTGGAGCATTTCTACCTAGAGCGCTACTCCATGTGGTTTTCCCAGGGGCTCTTCGGTCTGGCAAATTCACAAATCCCCATGGTCAACATGTACGATGACCATGACATTATCGACGGGTTTGGCTCATATCCAGATCACTTCATGAGGTCTCCAGTTTTCTCTGGCTTGGGCGCTGTAGCATTCAAGTACTATATGCTCTTTCAACATCAAAGCTTGATGGAGGAAACGGAGCAATCGGAGCCAAGTTGGGTCTTGGGTTGCGAGCCTGGCCCCTATATTGAGGAGCTGAGCCACAGTATGTTCATGTCGTTGGGTTCAGGACTAGCACTCCTGGCAGTAGACGCACGTACAGAGCGTACGAGGGACGAAGTCGTGAGGGAAGATACGTGGAAGAAGCTGGTCGACAGGTGTTATGCTGAGATCTCCAAAGGTCAGACGCGGCATCTGTTGGTTCTCCTTGGTGTGCCTATTGCCTACCCGCGGCTAGTCTGGCTCGAGAACATGTGAGTATATCCTTTTTTTGCAACCGAATGTGCTTGGTTACTGACTTATTCTAGCTTGACATCACGCTTGATGGATCCTGTCAAAGCTCTTGGCAAAGCAGGCCTCTTGGGCAACCTATTGAACAACTTCGATGGCGGTGTTGAGGTTTTGGACGATCTGGATGATCACTGGACGGCCAAGAACCACAAGGAAGAGCGCAAATACGTCATTGAAGATCTTCAAGATCTTGCCGCGGACAAATCTGTGCGCGTCACTATCCTTAGCGGCGATGTTCACCTTGCTGCCATCGGACAGTTCTACTCCAACCCTAAGCTGAAACTTGCGAAGCATAAGGACTTCCGTTATATGCCAAACATCATCTCGTCAGCCATTGTCAATACGCCGCCTCCAGACCTGCTGGCAGATGTTCTCAACAAGCGCAACAAGATCCACCACTTCGACAAGGAAACAGACGAAGACATGATCCCCATCTTCAACACGGGCGTGGACGGGAAGCCTCGCAACAACAAGCGTCTCCTTCCCCACCGCAACTGGTGCTCTATCCGCGAGTATGTCCCAGGCCATACACCGCCTTCGACACCAACCCCTGAAGACTCGGAATATACTCTCGATGCTACACCAGCCGGCAGCAAAACCAACATCTTCCGTAGGCTCTCATTCTCCAAGAACAACCGCGGACCAGCATATCGTCCGGATACTCTAGAGGAGAAGGACCGCTCGCGGCCTCCTATGGCCAGCAGCGGAGGACTCTTCCGCAGCCTTTCTCGTCGTGCATCAACATCTGGGTCGGAGAAGCGGCCAGGCAAGCTTATGCGGACCTTATCTCTCGGCCGTGGCGACACAGAAAATCCCAAGCCCGGATTCTTTGCTCGTCGATTTTCTAGCAGCAAAAAGCGAGATGATGGCGGCATTAATGGCAGTTGGGGTGACGACGACTATAGCGAGGAGGCTATGTACGACGATGAATACACGCCGCCGCTTCCCCAGCCACCGCCGCACCAGCAGCAACGGCGCGCCCGTCCCACGGCGGCCATGGATGGCGCTGGCCCTAGTAATGATAAGCTGGCGCGCATGGGTCTTCGTGGCGGCGCTGGCCATGCATCCGAGTTTGAGGTGGGAGACGACGCGTACTTCACGGCCCGCCCGCCTCAGCGGTCGTACACGCAACCTGCGGGCCACAGTGGCGATTACACACCGTCGCCGCCTTTAGAGCGCCCCCGGCCCTTCCACCGCACGCCGACGGGTCTGAGCGTGAAGCAGCTCCGCAAGAACCCGCAGCGGTACGAGGTCGACGTAGAGGGCGGGCTCGAGGTCACACTCAACGTTGAGGTCAACTCGCGCGACCCCGCCGGCATCACGGTGCCGTACCGCATGTTGATCCCAAGGCTCGAGTACGAATACCAAGGGGAGGATCCCGATGGCGATGAGGCTGTAGCCGCTGCCGCCGCCGCAGAACAGCAGCAGCAGCAACAACGACAACAAGGGGAATACAGCTATAGCGACGAGGCAGCCGTCTTCGACGACGATGGCGAGGATGCTGGCATCGAGGGAGCGAACTACCAACCCGAGCCACAGCGCCAGCCCCCACCGCCCCCCGCAAGACGTGGTAGCATCAAGCGCTGGTTCAGCGGCCGACGCAGCAATAGCATGAGCGAGGGAACCGGCGGCGGCAGTGCGGGTGCCTACCGCGATCATCGCTGGAGCGAGGATTCGTACGGCAACCAGAGACCCGATCCTCACCAGACAGCCGCGGCGTATTCCGAATACTGGAACAGACCTGGTCACAACTAAAGGGAAAATGGATTGCATATTATTCTCACTCGCATATTTGGAATACACGAGCCAGCCACTCAAACACGACGTTAGGGAGAGACGGCATGGGCTTCCAATATGGTTTTTATTATTTGGGTTATTTGGGTTTAGGGTGAAAGAAAAGGAGGGAAGGCGTTGGTGGTTTCACTCGTATTTCATGCTTTCCTAATAGTTCATGTCTCGGTACGCAGAGGGCAGGAGGAAGACGGATGGACAAGTGGCTATTATTATGTTCACGTGTATGAAACTTACGGTACGATGACGATAACTTTATGAGAAATGTCTTATCACTTGGGGACTTTGACGGCCTTTTGTCTGCGATGAGAGCGTTATTCGCTATGTCATATCTTGTCTACTAACCTCCCTTTTCCTTGTGAATTATTTCTCGGTTAGTTTAGAAAAACATGCTAGTAATTTGACTACAAGTCACAGCTTGAAGACGTTAGTTGGAGTCGTCGGGCGACTCGGGTCTGTGCAAGATTTTATGGCATCGTGTTTATACATTTAATATTACATTTTCCCATGAACCTAGGTACTTATATGCCTCTTTGGACTCATAGAATTCCATTTATACATATATATCCTCACGCGAATAATGGAAACATGCTCGCTCGCTCGCTCGATCACTCTTGCTTCAACACAAAACCCAATGTGTCCCTATCATCCTGAATCAACCGTCCCCACTCGAGGAGTAGTCGGAATAGGTAAATCTCCATGTCCTCGCGGCGGATGGCCTTCTCCGCCCACTTCCGCCCCTGCTCGGCGATCCAGCGCGCGTCCTCGGTACGGGCCTCCATGGCGTCGCGCTCACGGCCGTTGACGCGCCCGCGGTCCTTGAGGCCGACGAAGTAGGCCAGGGTGCTGTGGAGGCCGTGGAAGCGCAGGTCGACGGGGACGAAATGCGTCCATGGCATGAGGCGCTCCGTGTACCACTCGCGGAAGATGCTGCTGACGAAGGGGACGCCGTTGGAGCGCAGCGCCGCCAGGAACGTCGGTGGGGGGCCATCGGGCGTGTCGAGTAGCATGACGTAGCGGTGGTCCACGGCGACGTCGGGCTTCTCCTCGGGGTCAGTCGAAGGGGTGGCGGGGAAGCCGAACTGGGCCTGCGCCAAGCGGCAGGTTTGGTCCTCGCACTTCTCGGGCGCCTTGAAAGACGTCTTGAAGGTGAACAGGTCGTTGGCCTCGCTGGTCTTGACCGTCTCGTAGGCGAACTTTAGTTCTTTGCCGTAATTGTCCCCGATCAGAAGTGGACCCTCGTCGGCGGCGCTGGCGTTGTTCGTGAGGTATACCAATCGGCTGCGCTGGCCACCATGGAATGACTGGTGAGTCATAGTTTCTGTCAGGGGCTCGTCCTGCCAGAATAGAACGTTGGCTTTGTTGTCGAAAGTGGTTGTCTCCTGCTCATGCTTGACATCGGGGCGGAGGAGGGGTATGACAATGTCGTTGAAGATGTCAGTTTTCGACCGACTGAAGATAGGCAAGAGGTCCTGGTGAAGGCCCGTACGATGGGGCATGGTATAGAAATCGTGGAGATGGAAAATGTCGGGCTGATGGCACGGGTCCAGAGCCTTTCGCCAGCTGCGGACAAACACACCTTGGGCATGTGGGTTTGCACAGGTTGCGCAGAGGTCTCTCGCGTTCCAGCTGACCCCTGACCTCGTCTTGGACCCTGGTGGGCAGGCCAAAGATTGCAGGTGATGGAAGTCTTCTGCCGAGACATACGGCCCGGTCTCTGATTCTGCACGCACTTCTATATTAGAAGTAGTCTGGTCTTGCACTGTCTTGGATTCGCCTGTGTCGCGCTTGTTTACCATAGCAGGCAAGAATTTGGACTTGGGTGCAGTGGCAGACTGCATAAGCCGACGTATATCGCTGTGAGGGACGAGCACCCGTGGCCTTTCATTCAAGTTGATCGGAATAGTCATCTCTGGCAGGTGTTCCGAAAACTGTGAAATGATCGATACCACATCGTCCAGTATAAGCTGATGAGAAGGGTCTGCCGGCTCGTTGTGTGAAGCCTTTCCCCTGATAATCGTAACCACTCCAATATCGGGTAGCCCTTTTGCCTTCTCTACCGCGTCCCTGACTTTCTGAGGGCTCAGCCCCCAAAACGGTAATATGTCTTTCTCCATCTGGTCAAACATATCGACAATGGCGGAGTTCCGCAGCCGGGAGAAATCAAACCACCGGTCGAAATGAGCCGGAGGGTCGCGGCCATTATGCCTCTCTTTATACTCTTCGACGGCAGTCCGGAGTGTAGTGCTTACGGTTGCGTGGCGGAGCCATCGGTCTGACTCGACTCTGTTCTTATAGATGAACTCATCCACGGGGTGGTGCTGTACCGCCCTATTGCGTATAGCTGAAGTTATGATGGCTCCAACCACCAGGCAGAGCATCAACAGTACAAGGAATCCTCTCCGGATATACACGACGGAGCGCATGTTGTTCGCGTATGCGAATATGGAAAAGCCTCCCGTAATGGTGAACAGCGCCACTAGCGGTGGCCCTGCAGAGGTCTGTTGGTAAGTCCCAACCAGGAAAACCTGCCGGACTGTCGTGAACGTTCCACCAATGTAGGCAATTATGGATACCGGCTCGAGGGGCACAGATTCGCATATCCAGAGGGTTGCGGCAACCAATAGCATCCCGAGAACGAGGCCGGTGCTCAGAATATCGAACATGTATAAGGAGTCGACATAGCGCACTGCCTGCCTGTCCACGACCGACCCTTGTTGAACAACATGATTGCCTACCCATAGAACGCCCGTGCCGAGACACGAGATGGCCAGTATGGCACTCAGGATCCGCAAACGGCTTTTAGTGGTCTTGGCCCAGGCGAACACTCTCCAAGACATGATGAGGATGGTGGCATCAAGAAGTACGCCAGCCCACTGCAAGAATATGATCCAGCGAGCCTCGTCCAGTACTGGCGAGCAAAAGTACGAAGACTCGTAGGCCATACCGGCAGACTGGTAGACACCGATAGTGAAGACCAGCACGCTGCTGAAAAGCCATAGCTGGGACGTTTTGACCCATTGAGTGAACTCCTCCCTGATGGTAATCCAGGGGTCCTCAGGCTCGTCAGACACAGGCAACGGAGCTCTCTTTCCAAAAAGCAACTCATATCCTGCCAGAAACACCGGCAAGAAAACCTGAAGATGTTAGAGACTAGTCGATAACCAAGGATCGGACACGGCCAAAAGCAGGCGTGTGTGCACATACCTCAACACCTTGTGCTGTACACTGAAAGTCATACACAACCTCTTGGAGAATCTCCAGGCGTATAATGATCAGCAATATGATGCAAGGGAGATAGAAGCGGCGGGGACGCTGCGGTAGCGACGACCTAAAGGTTTTGAAGGGGGCCTCGGAGTCTACCTCGCAGAACTGGTTAGTGTCCGTCTGTGGAACACCACACTACGACGCAACATGTAGATGCTGTGTGGGACAGGGACAGGGACAGGGAACGTACCAAATCTTCCATCGTTACCAGGAAGTCGTTTAGAAAAGAAGCTTGCAGTGAAAGCAAGGGCGCCCGATATCAACAACAGCAAAAAAGCCGAAAGTCTGGGCCTATCTGTGATGGCATTTGGTGAGTGAAAGATAACCAAGATGGAGCTGGAGCTGGAGCAGGAGCGGGAGCCAACACGAGCTGGGGTTATCCGTGGGTACGCACCAATTAAAGAATGTTTGTCCACTGAGTAACTTAGCCAAAAGAAAGAGACAAGCACGCTGTCGTGGTTGAATGATCAGATCAGTAGATGTACTTATTTAGATATGTATGTAGGTATCTGTAGATGTGTGTAGGGTGTGTTTGGAGTATATTGAAGGTGGGTGAGGCATGTATGTACTCGGTACTATGCACATTCAGGGGGGGACGGCCTCATCGTCAGGTCACTTCAGTCACTTTACATACCAGACAGCTGTCAAACGCGAGCTGTATGTACTCCTCTCATCTACAGCCATTGCTCGGCCGGGTCCCCGGGCTCACCGAGCCAAAATGAGGGAAATAAAGGGTTGTTGTTCTCAAGAAAGATGCCAAGTGTCCGACTCAGTCTAGCATGGCATACATGAATTGGTGATGCCCGTCAAAGTTGAGTCGAGGCTTGAACTTTGATGGCCCTAGAAAGCCTAGCAAGATGGTGAGTGAGAGAACTTGAGATGCAATGCAGCACTGACCAATACTTACAGTACGACATATCAAAGGCACTGTGGATGATACTGTGATGTCCACGCAACACCTCCCACCTCCCACCTCCCTCCCCTGCGCCTCCATGATCAATCAATCAATCGATCAATCAATCAATTAGATTGACAGATCTACAAATCTACAGGTTCAACAGATTCAGCTCATCAGAGTATATTAGTGGAAAAGATTCTTAAGCCTTCACTTAAAGTGCTGAGCATCGTACGTGTGTATTCCAAATGTGAGTATTTGATCATTCATATGTTCGGGCGGCTCAACAACCAACAGCCAGTCTCAACACAGCTGCCCACAACTCCTGATATCTATCCCTCGCTTCTATAAGTACTTGCTGGAGTATATTCAAAAGCGTGCGATTCCAAAAAATCTCCTTCTCCCCTGCCCTGCTCTGCCCATCAGACAAGACAATCAAGACAACCCCCAGTTTTGTGTCCTACCTGCTGGCTCTGCTGAACCCATGCTACCTAAAACGCCTTGCCATAAATGTGCTTCATTGGAAGCCAGTTCTAGCCCCGACAAGCCATGCCGCCATGCCGCCATGCAACCCATGATGCAAAAGTAAACAAACATTAAAATCGATATGATATGCGCACAAAGAGAAAGGAGAAAGACATGCACCAATGGCCGTCTTCTCCGCTATGTTGACGGAAACTTGTCAACCAGCTCTTCGATTCGAGGTATAAGTTCCGGCATGCGAAACGGTTTGGAGATTACGTCGTCCTGTCCAAGCACAGTTAGCATCTTGTTTGGTCAAAGAGTTGAACGACGGGTATCCAGGGACGTTATTAAACTTACCACTCCTGCGGCCTTTGCATCTTCAATCTGCTCCGGCCTTGCATAAGCTGTGACGGCAATAATGGGGATGTGGCTGACAATCGTGCCTTCCCGTTCCAGTTCCCGGATTTTACGCGCACACGTCATGCCGTCCATGACGGGCATCTCAAGATCCATCAAGATGACTGAGATCTGAGAGCCCGTCGTTTCCATGCCAGTCCAGTATCTCGATTTCTTCAACACCTCCAGTGCTTCGCCTCCGTGGTTGGCCACTAGCGTGTTGTTGCCGCTGTTTCGTAGTTGTCTCTGCAGCACCTTCTGGTTCACCAGATTATCCTCTACGATCAGAACATCAAAGAGACGTCGTCCAACTGACGGCGCTGATGTCAATGAAGTTGCTGTTGTTGACGAAGTGCTTGACCGTGGTGCGCTCGGTTCCGATCGTGGCTGCACAAACGGAGTGGGAGTGGGCGTCTTGGCTATGTGCTTTGGTTGCCGGCTCTCGATAGTCGTAGATGACCCAGGGGCTCTTTGTAAGGGCGGCGCTGTCGCCACCGCTTGTTTATCGCCCGGTCCCGATGACTTACGGCTCCGGACGTAGAAAGAAAAGGTGCTGCCAACGCCCTTCACCGAATCAACTCCAATCTGGCCTCCTTGGAGCTCCGTAAGAATGCGCGAAATGAACAATCCTAGGCCAGATCCACCGTATTGCACGTGAGTCCTAGGCGACGCCTGAGAGAACCGCTGGAACAGTAGCTTCTTTTCGTGCTCATCTAGCCCTCGCCCGGTATCTTGAACCGAGAAGTGAAGATTGATTTTATCACCCTTGCCCCAGTCCGCACCTTCCGTGAGTTCTGAGGTGCCCGGGCGATCACTCGGGAAGAAGCTGATATCGGTGTCGGTCCTCTCTGAGATATCTATAGAAGCATCAAGGGTAACGACTATAGACCGCTCCGGTCGTGCATTCGTGAACTTAATGGCGTTGGTCATAAGATTGATCAGCACTTGGAGTAGCCGCGAAGGATCCAACTTCACCCAGTCCACGCCCAGATCCAGGTATCGGTTCTTCACTTGGAACTTCATCTGGATCGAGTTGGTGTTCAGCTCGCCCTCAAACATCTTGAGCACTCGCTGAACCACGGCCACGGGTTGTACATCCACAGGCGTAACTAAAAGTAGTTGCGAATCAAGTTTTGACAAGGTGAGAATGTCATCAACAATTCGCTTTTGATGACTAGCGCAGAGCGTGATCGTATTGGCGGCCTCGAGACAACCTTCCAGGGCGACCTTGAGACGCGCCACTTCGGGATTGTATTCTTTCAGAGATCGGTACTTTGCCAGTGTGCCCGATATTTCGTCAGCGCACTGGAGAATGGCACTGAGCGGGTTGCGCATTTCGTGACTGGTGATGTCAATGAAATTTTCTTGCTGCCGCTTCAGCTCCACGGCCTCTTCTCGCCGCTGGTACTGGATTTGCTCGGCCAGCTTTTGCTGAGAGATGTCGGTGATACACCCAAATATGCCCTTGATACTTCCATCTCGGTGCCTCTCGGGGTATGCACTCATCAACACCCAGTTGTTGATAGCACCGCTAGAATGATCGCGTAAGCGCTTAAATCGGAACTCATGGGTAATGGCGCTCTTGTCATCAAGCATCCGTTTCCAGACCTGCTCGAGTGCAGCCCTGTCTTCGTCGTTGACGCTATCCATCCATGTGTTGACATTGTATTCCGACCTAGGCTGATGCTGCGAGACTTCCCACCACATTTCGTTACAGTAATTTATGAGACCTTCATGGTCAGCAATAAACATACCCACGGGGGCAAATTCAGCCATCCTTGTAAATTTGAGCTCGCTCTCTTCCACTTCCTGAGTCCGCAGATGCAGTTGCTGCGTTAACTCTTGGCGATCGAGTGCCGCCAAACGAGCTGCCCTCTGTCCGCGTTTGATCTCTTCTTCAAACAATACCACAGAAGCCATGGATGTAGCCAACTGGCGGGACAGGAGGTGGATGAAAAGCTTGTAGTCGTCATCATAAGGTCGTCGTGGGTTCACTCCAATAACGATGAAGCCAACAACACTGTCGCCTCCAGTAGTCGGATGTATTGGAAATATGACAATGGCTTGGCAGTCGCTAGATTCCCCTCGGAAGTCAAAGCCGATCATCAAATCTTCTGCAAGCGTTCCATCGTCTTTAGACAGCAGAATAGGAACGCCGGCTTGTGCCATGGAGTCCCTCATATAAGGAGCAAAGCCCTCCACGCTGGTTTTGAGATCCAAAGGACTGACAAGGCAGCTGTGGCCACTCGGGATGCCAAGGGACGCCTCAAGGACAAGCTGAGGTGGATGAGACAAGCTTCCAGAGTGCATCGATGACATATCGCTCTCGGAGTCGTCAGAAACTGAATAAACCATAACGAATGGGATGTCCTCCTTGTTGAACTCGAGACCCTGTTGCACCTGGCTCCAAAAGCTCTTGACATCTCGTGCCAACGATGTTTTCTCTCCAACCTCTCTGAGCGTGAGCATTCTTCTCTCTGCCACTTTCCGCCGGGTGTTTTCGAAAGCAGGGTTGTACAGACCGACAACAGATCCGTCGTCGCCGACGAGTGGTACGATTGACCACGAGAAAAAGGCTTCTTCCTCGAAACCATAACGGTTGATCAGTAGGTGATCATCGTTTTTCATGGTAGCCTGTCCCGACTTCCATGCCCCTTCAAAGACGGGAGCGAGCTCGTCCCATATCTCATGCCAGGCGTCCTTATAGCTCTGGCCCATGAGTGCGGGATGTTTCTTGCCTGCCATAGGCACGTATGCCTCATTGTAGATGGCGATAAACTCGGGGCCCCAGTACATCGCAGCGGGATGCGGACTACCCATAACCATGTTAGCCATGGCACGCAGATCGGCCGACCATGATTCTATGGGGCCCAGAGGTGTCGATGCCCAGTCTCTGGTACGGGCAAAAAGAATATGTTGAGGGAGTTCATCAGTCAAAGGTATCCTAGTCCAGTCAAACGATGGCTGTTCTGTTCGTATTGAGATGATATCGGAAGCATAATCGCTATCACGCCGTATTAAATACGGTTCTTCGGCATCGCTGCCAACAACTGAGCGAGCTTGTGAGTCCTCATCGAGGTTGGTGAGGCTGCCAAAGTAATCGGGGGCATCCGGAACGACAATATCGCTTGGTGTCTTTGGCTGAGCATTGGGTGTCGCACCCTGCGTGCGAGAATCAATACTCGTCTCTCTGTCGAGCTGTGGCTCTGGTGAAGTGCGCGCGATCGAAGCAGCACTTCGATTGGCGCTTACGAATCTGTAGCGATTCCTGATGACCGAACAAGTCCATTCGATTCCACCATAATGGAAAGACGGCATAAAACAATCTGGTCCTTCGGCGTTACTACCCCCGTTCTTAACCCAGGTTCTGAAGCCCTCAAACTCAATTCTCGCATCAGAGTCTTCCTGGAACTCTCCAGAAATCAAATAACGGATGCCTTCGGATACTTGCAGGGCAGGGTTGGCATATAGTACAGGGAAGGCCGGCGCTGACGCGCTGAACGCATTTGAGCCATCGACTATGAATGTTGGACGATCATCCCTTTCAAGGAGTTCTATAATGCCGATGCCTTGCAGGAATTGTTGCGCAGGCGAAGACGCTTGGTGATCTGGACTTCTGGCGAGGCTTACTGCATCGATAGACGACCAGCTACCGGGTGTGCTGGAAGACCTCGCGGGACTAGCCGAGCTGACAGTTCCTCGCGCGAGTTTGAGTGTCGTCACCTCGGCAGAATCCCGTACACTCCTCAACATGGTCCCTACAGCTTCGGACCCAGAGAAGCTGGGAGGTCTTGTCACGAGTGGTTTTTGCTTGTGCGAGAAGAATAGCGGCGAGGTAACGCTCTCGACTTTGGGTGGTATGGCCGGTTTCGCGAATTCGGCGAGGTCGATCCTGCGCGGAGGGGCAGCGCGGGTTCGCAATTTCTTGGTCGGAGGCTGTTGACTTTCGTGGTTACTGGGGTTGCTGGGATCCGAACCGTCTTCATCTGGCGACCGCTTGCCGGTTACCGACGAGAGCGACGAGAGCGTGCTAGCCGAATATTGCACTGTTCGGGCTGGAGAGGGGCTCGTGGGTTTTGCTGGCTCGGCCTCGGTTGTCGTAGCGATCTGGGGGTGCACCGTCGGGTCGCCCAAAATGGCTGCTCTTTGGTGTGTCGTATTGGCAGGGCTCAATCCATAGCGGCTAACTTCGGTCGCCCACTCCTCTTCCACCACCTCAGTACTGACGTGGGTTTTGCCGATGGCGTCGGTATAGACCTGTTGCCGATGAGTGGCCGATTGCGACAGTGGGCTGGGCACAAAAGGCGCCGTGTCGGCAGTAGAAGTTGCGATTGGGAGGTTCTCTGGTCTGGCTGTGGTGGGGGGCTGGGTGTTGGTGGTAGCGACAGAATGGTTAGAAAAGCCGCCGAGGGAGGAGGAATCGGCCGGCGTGGCAAGGTCAGTGTCCCCCCGGCTAACAAGCAAGGAAAAGTCGTCTGGGGCTTTGTCCAAATTCATGAAGCAGGCCAGCGGTGAAAAACCCTGTCACAAACTTTTACATCTGAACGACCACAAACCCGAGATCCGGCTGGCTGGCTGGAAGGGGGGTCAGTGTGCTTGTAAGCGTGAGGAAATCGACGATTTAGGCGTGCGGTTTCGCTTAGGAGAGATCGCGGCAGAGGGGGGCCAGCAGGAAGAAGCTTTCTGTCGGGTCAACTACCTGGGCATAAGCCGCCTCTGGAGTGGTCAACCGCCAAGTACAGGAGGGTATGGAGGGTATTGTGGGCAAAAGGTGTGGTCAAACGGGGCGTCAACTACCGGGGGAGGGATATAGGCGCGGCAAACTGGGTGCAAGATGGATGGATATTGGTATGTACGATGCAAAAGAATTCCGATCTATGCTGAAAGCAGTCCAATCGTCCGTTTACCCACTCGAACGACCAGGTGGTAGCAGTGTATTGTGACTCTTGTCCACTATACTTGTCCGCCTAGCCTGTAACCCAGATACGGTACTGGGCCGAGAGTAGTTGATCGGAGGCGTAAATTAGTAGTAGTAGGTAGCGTGATCTTTCTCTTCCTCACTCTCTCGCGCTCTCCCCCTAAGAAGTCGTGCAGCAGCAATTGCCTGCTTGGATCTGGCCGAGGATCAGAAGGAAATGTGGGCTTCGTTGAGGGCGAAGGCGATTTGCAGGGACATGAGTGCCGTTATGTAGGTATGCTCCAGATTTTATCAAGATCTGCCCGTGTGGATCTTGCAGTGGCCGGTACTGGGTGGTGTCAAGCGGTGTTATAGACGGGTGTATGTAATAAGAATGATGATTATAATCAGGATACAGGTTTGCGATTAGTATGTAAGTAGTTGACCGTTTAGTGGACAAGCGACTCGAATGGGAGGACCAGAAAAGTGTGTATCAATGTATGTGGCAATCTCAACGTCTGTGTCTGTGGGAAATGCGGTTGCGACGACTATGGGCCATTTGCTTCGCAATCCAAAGTAGCGTGTTTGGGGTAGGTAGATAAAATCGGCAGGTCAGGAAGAGAGAAAAGACAGAGAAGGGACCAGCACAACTTGGATTCGCATAGGGACAACAAACAACCTTTGCCCGTTTGCAGGGCAAGTTGCCTGAAACTTCATCCGCTGATCAGCAAACGTAGCGCAATGAATTTGGTGAAGTGTGTGCAAGGGTTTTTGAGATGATCGGCATGTCCAGGCCGGTCCAAAAAAGTGGCTCATATCGCTACCAGCTTACTGTGAGTTGCTGTGCTACACATCTCCTGCCCTTATAAGAATCCATCCCCAACCAGCCAACCTTGACCCAATAGGAGAGGAGACAGCTACCTAGTATCACTGCCAACCTTCGCTATCACTACCAGACACCGACTACTCTTTCGAATAGAGAAGCCTTGAACGGCGCGGGGGTTTCGCATTGCGAAAAAGCCATTCGTAGGATGAGGCCAGTTGTTCACCACGTCCACCGCTTCATGCACTAGGTGACGAATTAGACGGAAGAATGTAGTCAGATCGTGCGAGTCGTCGATCCTTTCCCCATCCTGTGCCATGAGGCTTTCATGCTAAGAGATGGCTAAAGTAGACACAGTACCGACTGTCTTCCAATATATACAGTGTAATCCCTAAACCCGATCAACTATACCGACTCGTGGGTTGGCTAACAAACCGAGCGAGTCTCAACATTTGTCAGCGCCACAGGACACAGCTGTCGATTTTCCTCGAATTTCTCCATGGTACAGTATGGTATGTAGATGAAGGAAACAGAATTCGCCCTCATACCTGGTCAATCCATTCACACGTGGGCTCAAGAGCTAGGTTAGGGGCTAGGGCACATTCCTACATCGTGGGCAGTTGCTGCTGCCCTGCCTCGACGATGTTCGTCCACTGATGAGACGGACAGTCTATAACTTTGTCGATGCATTGTTTCATGAAAGCTGTTTTACAATATTCGTGGGGAGTTCTAGACACGATCTCTGCTGCACCGCCAGTGTTAAATACGTAGTCATATTGAGAGGATCAGGTAGGTCAGGTGCAGTGTGTTGAGCATGTGCGATGCGTAGGTATGTAAGAGTCTTGTAGTAGACATGCAAATGTCGCTTGTCCAGAATCCCATTCGCGTCAAACATGGCAATCCTCTGATTCCCATTAAGCCGAATCTGACTCCACCGCCGATGCTCCCGTTCCATGCAAGCTTCTGCCACGAACGAGACTGACGCCAGCGCGCACTCATGTGACAACATTAATATATATCTCAGTTGCCTATCTCGTCATCGGCCTGAGATGGCGACAACACGTAGTCGAATCCTCCATTGAACTCAGATACCACGAGCCACCCGAGGCTCCTCGGGTTCCCAGCCGGAGTGCCCAGTCTCCGACTGTGACTATTGGGCACTAAGTGCTGCTAGCACTCAGGGCGGGCCCATTTCTATGCATCCGATCGTCGATCTGGGCGGTCCAGACCAGTCCCTGTGGCACGCCGAGCCCCAAGCCGTCGTCGCACGCGCAAAGCACGGAGATCAAGCCGACGGTAGCACGGCGCCAATTCTCGTGGGAGCTCCAAAACCCAGCCCGGAGATCAGCCCGCCTCTCACACGGACAGAAGCCACAGGGCATAACCACGGGCCCGGGAATCCATACAGGCACCACGTTGCAGCGACCACGAGCGCGCCGTTCAGCTCCAAGGCTGATGGGATTCCATCCACCTTCGTCATTGACATGTACGCACTCAATGGGTCTTCTCTGCCATGAGCAAAGCACACTGTGTCAATCAACACCCCACACACTCACATGGCTGCCACCAACCTCTCATATCATATCAGAAAATCACCTTTTCTTGGTTCCAATATTTACGCCGCCCACTTCTAACTCAACCGGCGGAGGCCCCTGATAATGGAGTGTCGACCGTACATACAGCATCAGCAGTATAATATATAGAGCACTAACCCTATGAGACTGTGGCTACGTACGAGCTGTTCAACAAAGTGACGTGAGTCTACCTGTAAAAACAAAATATATCTATAGTCAGTCTGCAATGGGGATCACAAGCGGGAACTGGTACTGGACATTAGAAAAAATGTTCACAACAATGGTAATAACGTAATCTAGTAGTATCTCCTCTGCTCTATACTTATCCATCTTTTTTGCACCCTGCAGGCAGCTCGAAATTTGGGGTTAGCTGATGTGAGGGGTAAACCCCATTCGACTTAACCGCCAACTATTCCTCTAGTCAGTAGGCTTCAATCGCAATAATACGCAAGTCGCACATGAAGTATTGCTAGTAGAATATTCGTATGGACGCTGGCTAAATTAGTCCACTAGGCCTGGAGATGGTCTTTTCGTGATCAACAACGTGCGGGCGGGTGCGCGCTTGCAGATTATCACGCACGTGTAGCTCGGTTAGGGGTTTGCATTCGACTGATGCTGCGTACCATGCTTAATTATTCGCAGTGGTAGGAAGATGTGTGTGGGTGTGGGTGTGGGTGTGGTCAAGGTAGGTACAGTAGGCACAGCATGTCAAGCTATGAGTATGTATGTAAGATGCAGGTTGTAGTGGTAGGGGAGTTGATATAAAAATAGCAATATACCAAATCGAACTGGATGGAGGGTTTTTGTTCTGTTAGCGAGCCAGCCAGCCAGCCAGCCAACTCCCAGCACACAAAGTCCCGATCAATCAAACATAGGTACGCAGATCTCTATAAGCCGATAGCTCTGTGCGCAGTGCATCATGTAAATTGACAAAACCCGATGACTTGGTCAATCCGTCTTGTAACCGCTGTCAGGCTATGGGAACTGTAATGAAACTGGTCTCGTTGGTGTTGGTGGTGTGCTCGATCCATTTGGATGCAACATAACATTAGGTTCTATCTTTGGCTCCGTATGACGAAAATTGAGTGCAACACCATTTCGGGGCAGGTTGGTGCTCTGGGATACATATGTGCGTGCAACCCCCCATGACAAAACAGCCCCGAAGGCCTGCGATTGAATATAATTGCAAACTGCCCATGAGAACCACCACCAAAGATGCATCATCCGTTGCATCGACCCCACCATCATGTCATGGTGCAACGATCTTTCAGATTTAGAGGAGTACTCTGACGGTGTGAGTGAATCGTTTGCCGCTACAGGACCCCTTATCACCAACTGCTCAAGTCAGGGTCAGGGCCAGCGCTTCGAAGCTGCTCCTAGCTGCTCCTAGCTGCTCCGTACTCCGTATTCCGTACAAGCTGCAGAAGCTTGTCACTTGCCGACGCGACGGTGGTGCTGTTGGCTGTAAGACAGAGCCTGCACTGCTGCACTACTTGCTGCACTGCAGAGGAGGGGGGGCCGGGCGGGAAAGGTTGGTTGGATAATTGCGGTGGTGGTCCAATGCCAACAGCCAATGAGGACTCGGCATCGAACCCGACAGATGCACGGCATCCTGGGCACCCTCCCAAAACACTCAAAGACCACCCGAGCCTTGATGGCGAGTCGCTCCATGATTGGCTCTGCCAAATGAGGTGCCCTTGCTGCTCACGCTGCCCCTCGAGTCCCTTATTCGCATTCATCCCCGTTCACTACTAAGCCGTGGGTTACATGAAGCATCGTGATTGGTCGTCTCCACTCAAATTCCCCGGCAATTCCTTGGAGTCGGCGCTTACAGCCAAGCTGACATTCTCCTCTCATTGGCCTCGACGGCCACTCGATCACCAAGGTAATTCAATCCGTGATTGACCTGCAGCGCGTCCTTCCGCCGCTGGTGGTGCCGCCAGTTGCTGACGCCCAGTTGGTTGGCTGTTCGCCTTAAAGAAGGGAAGGGAGGCCATCTCTTCCCGCCCGGCCCCCGATTCTCCTCTCCCTGTGTCTTGTGTCTTGCTTTGCTGTAAATCTTTGGCCGTGATATCACTTTTGCTTCCTTTTGTCCCGAGTCGCTTGCGCTGAAGCTATTCGATGTAAAAGAAAGTCCTCCGACTGCTGGCAGCCAGCGAAGACAGAAGTCTCTTTTTACCGAGAAGCCAATTCCATTTCTTTGGCATCACCCACCCAAGAAGCTCTATATACGTAGGGCTGACTGATCGCAAGCTGGGAAAGCCTGCGCCTCGCTTTAAACACATTTATATCCTCTTTGGTTGCGAGCTAGGCCTCGTGCCGAGCGACCATCACCATGGGATATAGAATCTTGCACCGGGAATGGCGGTCGATAAGGGCGATGTGGTATTTGATGATCGTGGAATTGCTAGGGACCGTCGCCGTCCTGGCTCTTTTCGGCATCGCACAACCGGATCTGTTTCGCACACAGTTATGGCGAGCCGGCGACCAGATGGGCTTCAACTCGAGTCCCAATATCGTACTATACGCATACGCCAACTATGAACCATTGCCGCGCGTTCCATTTGTCTGGACAGTTACGTAAGTTGTTCCTTCTTTCTCTCACTCGTATACTCGGGAGAGATCACAGAGAGCGACGACGACAAGGGGAGCAGAAGCTTACACACAATGCAGATTGACAAACTTCAATGTGGCCATCTCAGTCATCAGCCTCTTTGTTCTCATCACCAAGATGATTGGCGTTATCATGCACCTCTGGTTCCCCCTGATCGCAATGGTGTTCAATATCGCGCTTGTCGCCCTCTACGCCACCAGTGTATACGGCCAGGCCGGTCCGGACTACGCGGACCCTACGAAGCCCAGCGCCGTCGCTTGGTATATCGCAAAGCCCTGCAGCGTCGTCGCGAACCCGAGCATCCAGAAATCGTGCACCATAGCCAAGGGCACCTTTGCCGCCACCATCATCATGCTGTAAGCTTTTTCTTTCGTTCGTCCATACGGGCAGACTCGTGATCCCGTACTAACAAGATTGATATAGTACACTTTACGTGGTGAACTTGGGTCTCACCATCTGGGCTATGCTCCCGACCGACAAGAAGAAGGGCAATTACGAGTCCGACGAAGAAGAGGAGACTACTCAGACCGCTCACGCGGGCAATAGCCACTGGGAGATGCACGGCGTCCCGCCTACGCCCAGGACGGCCGCCGGTGGCGCAGTACCATTTACACCGCGCACCATGGCGTTTAACACACTAGATCGAAAACTTCCTCTAAGGTCATAGTGCACATGAGAAGCTACCGATTAATTTGCGGACGACGAAAAAGAGAGAAAGAAAGAAAAGCTCGTGGCCCCTGGGGCGCAGCGCAGATTTACATCTATATATAATTTTCCTTACGGTAACCCGGCGCATGGAGTTTCTCTCGGATCGAGATGTTGGGTTGAATGGGAGAACACTCTTTGGTCTGAGTATCGATCAAATGGCCCGCCCGGACTCTCCTATAACAGAGTCGCGGGTTGAATGGCTTGTAAGAATACCGATTAGCTTTTCAGCAATCCTGATGTGGGCTGGTACGAGATTACGACGAGATATAATTGCAGAGCAACTTGTCAAGTACAGATGTCATGATACCATCCTTAGTCTCAAGAAGTGATTATTTCTGCGAATTCAAATCGTTAGGATATCGTTCAAAATCATTCCAAATATGAAACATCAACAAGCAACTAAATAGGGACATGTGCCGCGGACCAATATTTCCGTCTCCTGGCCAACCTGCTCGGCCTATTCAGGGTCTCGTCTGCCACGCCCAGCGTCACCAGTACCGCCTGCGAGTCTGGCACCACGATGTTCAAAGTGCCGTTCTGGACCTGGACGGTCTCGCCTATCGTCACGTTGGCCAGCCGGACGGGGCGCCCCTCGTCCAGCTCGTAGTTGTAGCTCCAGCCGTCCCACGTGATGCCCGTGATAGCATCGCTGCCGTTGGCGTACAGCCTCTGCACACGCGCCGTCGTGGTCCCGCCGCCGACGAAGAAGCTATAGGCCCGTACAGGCCTCTGGGGCGGCGGAGTCACGCTGCCGCTGCCTTGCTGGCCGCCGCCATCGCACCCGCAGTCAGCAGCGTGTGTGTTCTTGTTGCTGCTGCTGCTGCTGCTGCTGCTGCTACTGTTGGTGTTGGCGGCAGAGGTGGTGGTGTAGTTGTAGGCGCTCATGTTGATGATCATGACGCGCTTCAGGGTTCCGCCGACGTACGCGGCGTAGGCGGCCTCGCTGTCGCTGCCCGTCAGAGGGAGATGGGCGACCTGGACAGGGGCGATGCGCAGGTTCCCCAGGAAGGCGGCGACGGCGATGTTGCCGTAGTAGGGGGCCTTGGTGCCGCGGGTGGCGCGGGGCGTCTCGACGGGCTGCCACGAGGCGTAGCGGTAGTCGGTGCCCATGTGCATGTGCACGCGCCGGATGTTGAGGGCGGCGCAGTAGAGCGCGAAGTCGATGCCCCACAGCGCCGCGCCGAACGAGTTGGACAGGCCCGGCCGGCCCTGGTTGTAGAGCGAGTTGGCCTCGCCCATGATGTGCGGCACGCCCGCGCCCGGGTTGATGGCGTTGTACTCGTCGACGTGCTCCTCGATGCTGAGACGCGTGCGCGTGTGGTTCATCAGCGTTCCTTGCAGTGTGACGCCGGGAGTGTTGGCGCCGCTGATATAACTGGAGATTCGAGGGTTAACAGCCATCACTGAAAACATTTTCGTCATGGCAGCACCAAAAATTGACACTCACTTGTGGGACGAGAAATATTTGATGTTCTGGGTATTGTCAAGCCCATCTGCCCACGCTATAGGGGCCTTGAGGTGGTTGTCAACCCCTGCAAAGGATGGCGCCATATACTTGTATGTATTAATGGACGCGAGGTCTGGGCAATTCTTCTGGATCACGCTCTTGATGACTGCCGTGCCGTCAAGCCACTCGTTGACATAATCCGTCTCATTGTAGTTGGGGGGTCTCACCGGCCCTTGGGCGCTCGTGGCGAACAAATCGGCCTCGTTGCCATACTCCCATACATACAGCTTGTCTGTACCGAGTGCCTTACAGGCAAGCTCGGCGGTCTGAGTTAGCGTGTCCTGTACCCGGGAGTTGTTGTTGCCCCCCATATTGAAGCCATGCGAGAATTTGACGTTGGGCCATGTGCTATAGGACTCAAAGAACGAGGGCCCGATCTCGATGGTCGTCGGGTAGTCAGGAGACCTGGTCACGTTCACGGTGCCGTTGAGAGCCACTGTCAAGTTGGCATTGTAGATAGCATAGTCTTGCGTGTTACCGCCTACCCGAATATACGGCTTGTCACCTTGTAGGTAACCGATATTATTGAGTAGATTGTCCGAGAACTGGTTTGGACTACTCTTGTTCCCTAAACTTCGTATTAGTTGTCGTGATGATGGATCCCTGGTGATAGGGTCTGTATACTAACCAGCGAATTCAGGGAACGATGCGAACTCTATAGAGTAGCTGATGAAGCCATCCAAAGGCGTCCCCGACTTGATCTCTGCTGAATCAATACTGACAGGAAGTCGTCGCACTTGGCAAAACACCACACAAGCGTGGAGAAGCACCAGACCAATGTCCCTTGATAGCCACATAGTTTCGTTTGCCGCCGAGAAGAGTATCGTGAGGTCCTATAGAGTGACTCAAATCTCCCTCAAGAAGTGTTTTCAAGTGGAAAGCGGTTGTCACCGAGCTGGATGCGACGACCCGAGCTTTGTGTGGTGCAACCTCGACGAGGATTCGAAATGGTGGCTGGCAGTCGACGACAGGAATTTCCAAGTTTTGTCCATCGCTAATCGTAGCACATATCAACTAATAACCCGAGAATCCTCTTGTGCGCAATAGCCGGATCGACACATCATACATCATATCAAGCATCTTAAGACTTTCAAGGATGATACCAACTTCCTCATTGGAGCAAATGCGGATGTACGCAATGCCGCCACTATGCTGAAGTGCGGGGGATCCAAGCACTGGTTCTTGGAAGCTGGCTGGCTGTTACCACGTTGCATACGGCAAATAGACATTGATAGCGTTCATCGCAAACTGAAACCGCCACGTGAAGCAGTCATGGCGAGTCCGGTAATTGGGACGATCATGTGTTACCATGACCAATGTTTGGATGGTCCCCGGTAATACCAATGTTAGGGACTGCGTAGGACTTTCCCCTAATACTGATTACTGCAGCAGTTGACGTACGTTATGTTCGTAACATACCTAGCTACCTAGGTATACTTGGGTCCAGGAGTATAGGATTCTTCCCTAGGGTTAAGCAAAGCCCAAACACACCACCCGCTTGGCTTGCACGGTGATTAAGAGCAGCGGATTTAGTACGCGCACGAACAAAATCATCGACTGCTCGGGATGCGCTTCCACGGAAGCAGGCTTATGCTTATGCGTGTTATAAGGACGAACAGAGCACGAGCAGTTGGATGCTCAGCCATAAGTCAGAGACAGCAGCCTTGACTCGGCTGAGGAGCCCTTTTCCTAGTGACACAAGAACAGCAGGTATATGCGACAAACAATAGTCCGACTTCGGCTAGAGGGAGGGCTGTTTCCCTTGTCGACAATTGCCATGAGTTGTGGTACTATTATTTACTTATAGCAAATTTGTTGATAAGCCTAGTGGAGATTGCTTGCAAGAAAGACAGATAGTAAGAGATACATAGGTAGGTATAGAGTCAAAGATTGTACGGGGCGATAGGGAGTGCGACGATAGCCTCATCACGCTGCCGCCTAGTTTGTAGTCTAGACAAGGAGCCAGACACAGAGATGGGGAAATAGCCAAGACAGCGTTGAAAGATAACCGGCAACGTTCGCAAAGCCCGCAAAGGTCCCCCGCCCTTTTGCTCTCGTTCGCGGCGTTCTTCAGCGATCTCAGCGTGGACCTGCTGTATTGGGAAATACTACCCCACACTTGAGCTCCTCAACCGAGGGGCAGTAGGGCAGTAAGTTTAGGTAGGTACTGGGCCACTGTGGAAGCTCCAATGCTCCAATGCTCCAATACTCTCCAATTCCCTGGTGTCAAATCAACGTCACTTGTCGCAAACTGTCCCGGAGAGATACCTAGGCTACCTACCTGCCCTCTCCTCTTTCTCGGTGCTACCTATCGACTGTCTGCTATCTGCTATTACTAGGTTTGCTAGAAAACAGTTTGATGAGTGTACAAGTAATATACACCCGCCTCGGTAGTCCCTTCCTGTCCGCGAATTTACCTAAGTAGATGTTTGCCTCCGCCCATCGGCTCCCCGTCCCATAACTATTAATTTGTCCCGCGTCGTCACCCGCGTTGTCTCTAGAAATCTCCCCTCTTCACCATGAGTCTCCTGCGAAGTTTGAACAAGACACTCGCATCGTCCGCCAGGTATACCATCAAGTCCAACTTTCAGAGATCCACGCTCCCACTCGTGACTACACGCCTAGCTTCCAACATGTCGTCCGTCCCCAAGGTAGGTACCACTGAAGCCCGTTTGCTGTGCGCCGACAAGTATGTATGATGGCATCGAAGCCGACCGCTAACCTGCCTCTACCAACACAGCTCAAAGACCCGTCGCTTCTGAAGACCGATGTATGCTACGTCAATGGCGAATGGGTCAAGGCTGCGTCGGGCAAGACGTTCGAAGTCACTGACCCGTCGACCGGCAAGCTGATCTCAACATGTCCCGAATTCGACGGCAAAGATACCGAGAAGGCTATCGACGCAGCGGCTGAAGCCTTCAAATCATTCCGACACAAGACGGGCCGTGAACGGTCCAAGATGCTGCGCAAGTGGTACGATCTGATGACGGAGAATGCTGAGGATCTGGCGACGCTTATTACTTGGGAGAACGGCAAGCCGCTCGCCGATGCCAAGGGCGAGGTTACCTATGCAGCCAACTTCTTCGAATGGTTCAGCGAAGAAGCCCCCCGTATTCACGGCGACCACATTCCTGCTTCCATCCCCGGCAACCGTATCGTCACCATCAAGGAGCCCGTCGGTGTTGTCGGCCTCATTACACCGTGGAACTTCCCTGCCGCTATGATCACACGCAAAATCGGCCCGGCGCTGGCCGCTGGCTGCACCACAGTATGCAAGGCACCTGCCGAGACCCCTTTCACTAGTCTGGCTCTTTGCGAATTGGCCCATCGGGCTGGAATCCCCAAGGGTGTCGTGAACGTTATCACAACCCTGGAGAACACACCGCAGATCGGCGAGCTGTTGACAACACATGAGACCATCAGGAAGGTGTCTTTCACTGGCTCGACCCCCGTTGGAAAGCTCCTGATGAAGCAAGCTTCGTCGACTCTGAAGATCATGTCCATGGAACTGGGTGGAAACGCCCCGTTCATCGTGTTTGACGATGCTGATGTGGATGCCGCCGTAGCTGGCGCTATCGCGTCCAAGTTCCGTTCGTCCGGCCAGACCTGCGTTTGCGCCAATCGAATCTACGTACAGGAAGGCATCTACGAAGAGTTCTCCAAGAAGGTCGCTGAGAAGGTTAGAGCCTTCAAGGTTGGCAATGGTTTCTCCGAGGGCATCACACATGGTCCTCTGATCCACGACCGGGCCGTGTCCAAGGTGGAATCGCACGTGAAGGACGCAGAGAAACATGGCGCCCAGGTGCTCGTTGGAGGACAGCGGCTGCCTGATTTGGGAGACAACTTCTTCCAGCCCACAGTCATCACTGGTATGACAAAAGACATGGCCATCGCCTCCGAAGAGACCTTTGGCCCAGTCGCCGGCATCTTCCCCTTCAAGACGGAGCAGGAGGTTGTGGATCTGGCCAACAAGGCCGAGGTTGGCCTGGCAGGTTACTTCTTCTCGCGTGACTTCCAGCGCATCACTCGTGTTTCTGAGGCTTTGGAGGTAGGCATGGTCGGTGTCAACACTGGTTTGATTTCGGACACCGCTGCGCCTTTTGGTGGTGTGAAGCAGTCTGGCTTCGGTCGTGAGGGTTCAAAATACGGTATTGACGAATACCAACACATCAAGACGGTCACATACGGTGGAATGGGCCAACCTCTTCAAGGCAAATAAGCGCAAGGCAGATATCTATCTGTGTTAATGAAATAAATCCCTTTAACGTTACTACTGCTACAAATGATGAAATAGCAATGGCTTGAAGCTTCTCGCCCATCTCTCTAGTCTCTCTAGTAAAAGGGCCTGCTTACACCCTTAGCCAAGCACACTACAAAAGTGAATGCAGGTTGTAATGACTATGCCTACACGATTGCAAGCTTGATCGAAGGTCCTATTGAAATTATAGGTAGAAATGTACTTGAACTAATTTGACCTGTGATTAGTGCTGGCAAGTACATCAATGATAAATGTAGTAGTAGTTTGTTTGATAGGGGGGTCTGTCGAGCTGAATTAGCTAAGCGGATTGGCTGGGCTTGGAGCCAATCAAAATCAGGCTCAGTACCCATGAACTTTTCGAGCTATCAATTGATTGTCCACCATTTAGTACCTCGAAATTCTGAACCCTGCCAGCAGGTGTTTAGGACAGCAACATCGAGCGAGCACAACGACGCCCAGCCCCAACGCTCCAATGCTCCGAAATCCTCTTCAGTCGGCCGTCAGCCGCGGCGCCAGGCCCGACCTACACCGTGTGGCCGACGGCATCGCCTCTTCTCTCCGACAATTCTCCATTGCGCAGGCCCGTTGTGACGATGAACCCCAGCGACCCACTGGCCGACAGCGCTCAGCCGCCGCTGTGAAAGAGCTCTTTTCCATGAGCCAGCAGGACAGCCAACCCAGCAGCAGCAGCAACAATGGCGATGCGGCTTCCAAACCTATATCACGAGCCCCCGCGGCACCCAAGATTATCAGCGTCGGTAGTCTGCGAGGCGGCACAGGAGGACGGTTCGCCGGCTTCCGAAAAGCGAATGATGGCGGCTCTGCACTCCCCCCCGCTGGGTCGGCACTCAACACCGGCGGCTTTTCCGGCAATGTGATCCGCGGTCTGCCTAGTGGATTCCGGGGTCGAGGAGGAGCAGCAGGAGGAGCGCGCGGAGGCTTTGTCCCTCGAGGACGGGGAGGAGCCGCTGGTCGCGGAGGCGCTATGGCATCAGGAGGCCGCGGCCGCGGCCGTGGCGGGCGCCGCCGAGACGACGACTCGGACGACCGGCCGAACCGCCGCAGGGACCAGCAGAACAGGGAGGACGAGGACGCTTACAAGCGGTTCGCCGCCAAGGACTCCGAAGCCAAGGACTACGACGCCTGGATCGAGCCGCTCGAGAGCGGCACCGTGCAGTCGTACAACCCGACCTTCGACCTGATCCAGGACCTCGCCGGTTACGCGCCCGCCATCGCCTCGTCGACCACGCCCCTAGCCCAGCACGCCACAGCCTTGACGCAGACCCGCATACTGGGCGGCGGCCGCCCGTACAGCCCCGACGACATCCCCTGGCCGTCCGACGCTAAGAAGCAGTACACCGAGGGCCACGGCATCTTCTTCGCCACCGAGGAGACCAAGAAGTTCGTCAGCCGGAGGACCGGGATGGAATTCAAAGCCCCGCCGGCCGAGACCAAGAGCGCGATACTCGACGCTGCTCTTCTGGGCAAGTACGACGGCCCCAAGTTTGCGCAGCCGGGTGATCACATCGGAAGCGTCAAGAGCTACATGAAGCGAGATGGCACATGGAACGCAGCCGCAGAACGCAGGATCGAGGCCAAGATTGGCTCGCTGTTGCCAGCTCAGCAAGCGGCGGTGGCAGCCAAGTCGGCTCCCAAAGCCAAGGGTGCCAAAGCATAGATATAGAGCTTCAGAGAATGCTTACTGAAAGGAAAAGGGGGCTACGTGGAATGATTCAGGCATGTAAGACCAAGCGGAAACACTGTAATATCATGAACACACTTAAGTACATACGCAATAAGTTTGCTTGTATAGTACAAAAATCCCAATCACGCCAAACCAATTACATCGAAGCTTTTGTATTTCTTTCATGTTTTGACAGAGTGGCATTTCTTTCAATGAGTCTGTAGGATGCCAACATGCTATCTACCTCCGTCTATTTTGACTCGGTAGCCTTTGTAGTCTCCTTCTCGGCCGCGTCGACCTTGGCAACCTCGGCCTTGATGACCTTGTCGAGCTCCGTGTCGGCCTTGCGCTTGGCGTCGGGCAGCAGCGAGCCGTCCTTCTTCCAGGCGGCGTGCAGCTTGTCGCGGCGCTGGCGCACGTCACGGATGCGCTCGCGCCAGTCGTGGCAGATGGCCTTGATGCGCTTGGCCACGTCCTCGCGCTTCTCGGGCTCGACCTTGAGGATGAGCTCGAGCTCGTTGTCCGGGGACCGCTGCGGCTGCTGGTTGAAGTCGCGGTGGGCCTGCACCGCGCTCATGATAGGCTTGATGTTGGCCGCCTCGTGCACGAGGATCGAGATGGTGCGCCCGCCCTTGGGGATCACCGACGCCAGCTCCCGGAGCGGGTACGACTCGGACGACTCCTTCCGGTCCGGCTGCACCTTGACGGACCCGATCAGGTCCGGGTTGAAGCGGCCGCCCATCTTGATCTTCTTCAGGGACTCGTTGGCGTGCGAGGCGAGCTTCGTCAGGCGCGAGTTGACGTCGGCGAAGTCGAGCACTTCCTCGGGTGTCGGGGTCGGGTGTTGGGATGCGCTTGCGCCGGAGGAGGCATTATTGCTGCTGTTCTTGCTGGTTCCGCTACTGCTACCAGCGTCGGGGGCGGGGCGGCCGCGCGCCTGCTCCTTCTCTTCGCGGCCCTTCTTCTTGAGCCATACCGGGGTGGTGTGGAGGGAGCGGAGGCGGTTCAGGTTTCCTGGGGCGGCAAGGGTGGTGGTAGACGGAGCGGCTCTAACCACAGCAGCTGTTGGCCTTGTGCCAACTTGCAAGCTAAGGACCGGAAGATCAATAAACAGCCATTGGAATCGGCCAGCTAATCAATTGAGATGTCTTACATGCTCCGCAGCTCACATTTGGCACTGCTTTGCCGCAGAAGCGTTGCGACGGTGGTGGCGCTCGTTCTCGCTGTCATGGTGCTGGGCTTTTACGAGCTTGGTATCCCGTCCTACCCACCAAGTCTAGAACTCTAGATCATTAACACCGCGATTGATTAGATCCACGTAGCTACCAGTCACATGACTGATAAGTACATATGTAGCTAGGTGTGCTCTGGTGCCCCATATTAAAGCGAGGCCTATATCGGGGGGCTTCTTAAATTGAAACTGAGCAACGCTGTGTTAAGCCTGATTCCGAGCAGAGTCTAGCCTGAGTTTGCCCAGAGCTTGTATGATTTATTCATGACCCAAGACAGGAAACATTATTTCTGCGGATGGTAGAAAAAAACACAATTTCGATCCCAGACTCGTTGCACGTGCGGTTTCGTAACGACACACCCCACACCCCGCCTCTAAGAGCTGTATGCCATTTTTATCCGTCCGCGGGGAAGGGAGCTCATTCGTTTCACTCTAGAGCTCCAAAGACGGAAACAGTTACACCTAAAGCAGTAACCCATCCCGTTCCATCGCCACATTCTCCAAAATGGCCGGGCCGGAAGAGTCGCCATGTCGGATCCTGGTCATGGCTTCTGGCTTTGGCTCGAACTTCCAGGCTCTCATAGATGCTATATCTAAGGGCCAGCTTCGGAATAGCCGCATCATCTCCCTCATCACGAACCGGAAAAATGCACACGCAAGTGTTCGAGCGGATGAAGCAGGTAGGAGCTCTCCCATGCGCGTGTAATACAGCATACAACTAATTCACGGCCAGGCATTCCTTGGGAATACTTCAATCTCATCAGCAACGGGTTCTTGCAGAAGGGAGAAACAGACGAACAGAAAGTAGCCGAAGGCCGTCGAAGATACGATGCTGCATTGGCCGAGAGGGTCCTCTCAAATAAGGAAAGGCCCGAGTTGATTATTCTCGCTGGTTGGATGCATGTCTTCTCGACTGCGTTCCTAGAACCCCTCGAAAAGGCAGGCGTGCGCATAATCAACATCCATCCGGCACTACCCGGTAAGTTCTAAAAGACCATGTTGGGTCTGGCTACTTACAATTTGCATAGGCGAGTTTGATGGAGCTATGGCGATTGAGCGAGCTTTCGAAGAGCTCAAGGCTGGCCGACTAACACGCACGGGTATCATGGCCCACTACGTAATTGATGAGGTGGACAGGGGTGCTCCTATCGAGGTGAAAGAGATTGAGTGGAAGGGAGAGGAGCTGGAAGAGTTGAAGGAGAGGATGCATGTCCATGAGCACGAGCTAATCGTGAAGGCAACGGCGAAGGTAGTGCAGGAGATAGTGGAGGGCAGGGGAAAGTAAGCCCCCGGGACGTCCCAAACCCCTTGAGCTGTAGGTATACGTCACTGCAATAACCTTGGTTATAAAATTGACATGCCCCTTATAGGAGAACCTGGTCTGAGATGTTCTCTGTGAGGTGGTGGTTGTGGATGTATAATAAGGGCTTCGGGTTTTTGGGCCCCTTATCCTTGGGCAGCACCAAAGCGGCCAAAGTGCATATGTCTAACTAAGGTGTACATAAGCTGTCAGCCCTCCCCGATGTCGTTCGATAGATCCGTCGGCCACGCGATCATTGCATCACAAACATTGTTGCGTGATCACATCGTCTAGATCAGCGGGTGGGAAGGGCCTGTATAATTTGTTGATAGCATTGATAAGCGAGAGGTCAACAATCCACAGCTCAAAGTCAGTAACCAGGTAACCTAGTTACTTCTTTACCTACAGACGGGTCACTAGTAGTTGGAGGTCTCGTACGCCACACACACACACACACACACACACAACACACACAGCCACATATATCATGGCTTCCGCTACCAGCCATTCCCAGAGCCCCCGTATCCAGTCTTTTGTCCCACTAATGCAGCCATCCACTTGGCCCCAAACTTGACCATCCACCCTCTCCCCCCAATATAACCTCATGCATCAGAGACTTCACATTATCTGGCTGGTAGCTCGGTGATTGGCGACCGTGACTATATAGGTATATAAGCGGCTCCCCACATATCGAACCATTGATTGGCCTGATGGTGTAGTGGAATCATGTTTGCTTTACATGCTGCAGCTTGCTGTATGTGGAACGCAAAAGGTCGCGAGATCGAAACTCGCTCGGGTCATGAACACGTTTATTTTTGTCTCCGTGGATGCTTTTAAGGGAGTGGAATTGTTGGTTTTGTCGTCTAGGTGAGGTGAAGAAGACAAAAAAGCCTAAACACACAAGAACTATATCATATCAATACCACTTCTGCTGTTGTAGAGACCCTTGGGAAGGCCGCGGCCACTGACCCAATGATATTGTTCAATCAATATGCCCGCTGGCTATTACGTCGACATCAATTGTCGATAGAAAGTTAGCCTACCGCTCCTGTCTCTTCCGGACCCGATTGTACACTACAATCTAAGATATGCAGGCGTTCATGACACTGTCTACAACATCGGGCTTGATAGGCTAATGTGTGCATTGACTGTGCCATATTACCAGCTTGACTGGCGGGGTATCAAGGCGGGGTGGCCGTTTACAGCAATCGCTTCCGGCAACCTGCTCGGCCGCGATTCATACATTCTGGGCCGGTCTTGATATCTTAAGCAACTCCTGCCTCAGTCGACAAGATCGCTTCGACCCTCCCCTGGGAATACGATTACCGAAAGAGTGTCCGAGCATATTTTGATGCTGCCTCAAAATATATACACATGGCTCCAGATCTATCCTTTGGTTCGGGGGGAAACCGGTGGTATTACACGCGCGATACAAAGACGTATGACCTGACGCGTGGAAATGGCCAAGACCCTGAGCACGGCTTTACCTTGGCCACGACACAAGGCCCTACTGGCACATCTATTACGATCGACCCAGCGCAGTCGGCGCTGGTGGTCGTGGATATGCAGAACTACTTCCTAGACGCTCGATGTCGGGACTATCCTGCAGGGTTAGCTACAGTTGAGCCGTTACTGAAGGTGATTGGTAAATGCCGTGAGGTTGGGGTTCAGGTACGTTATTTGCCAAGAGCTTCCTTATTCCTTTATAGCATACGACGGACGACTCATCATTGGAATCGAGAGCAGAGGGTCAAGGGAGTTGAAGTGAAAGTGAGCCTGACTCTGATGACCATTGTGTATAATAGGTGATCTGGCTCAACTGGGGCCTCCGCGAGATCGACCTACCCGTCATCCCGGCCAGCGTGCAGCGTAGCTTCTCGCGGTCCCTGATCGACCCGTCGCACACGCCGCTCCGGCACGGCCTCGGCGCCGACCTCGGGGATGGCAAGGGGCGGACGCTCATGGCGGGGGAGTGGAACGCGGAGATCTACGCGCCGCTCGTGTCGGCGGGGGCGGTCCGGCCGGAGGACGTGCAGTGCGCCAAAGATCGCATGTCGGGGCTCTGGAACGAGTCGCAGCCGCTGTGCCGCCACCTCGAGGACACCGGGACGAATACCCTCCTCTTCGCGGGCGTCAACACGGACCAGTGTGTGCTGAGCACGCTGACCGACGCGTATAACCAGGGCTGGGATTGCGTCATGGTCGAGGACTGTTGCGCGACGACGACGCCCAACGGTCAGGGGGTTTGTTTGTGGAACGTGGCTGTAAGTGTATTCAGTATCCCCAGGCGAAATACAGTCGATATACAAGATGTATCCATCACTGGCAGAGGCATGTGCATGCTAACGATGCTTGACCAGAATTCGTATGGTTTTGTTGTTGATAGTAAGTCTTTCGCCAATGGCGCCTTGACTCGTTGACGAGTGAAGGAGGTCTCCTGAACGAGCTTGCTCAGGGGGGTGGCCGCATAAGACGCATGAGTAGGTAGTATCACCATAGGAACAAACAATTTGTATCATCGCAAAAACCAAACCTTTCCTCAGACCAACTGCTGTGCCAAGATCACATTGTTGATATGCGTTGGCGGGTTGTTCGAAAAGGGGGGGGGGGGGGGGGGTGTTAACTCGCATGTTGTCATGGGCCGAGTCAACATGCAAGCTGCTTGATACGAGTTGTTCGAGTAGCTTGTTAAGTCCACCTCAGCCAAGAGGATAACTTTCTCTACCCGTATTGCGTATTGACCAGATAGCAGACCTCGCGACATGTCTCCCGCAGTAAGCAGGCATGTGACGTCTATGGACGAGGCCGTGAGGGCCGTGAGTAAGCAGGGTGCATGTCGCGAAGGCCGGAACCAATAATTCCTCGAGTTGATTCCAAGCTTTGTTGGTCGTCCAACGAACGATTCGATATGGCAATCGGACCGCTTACCGGCACTGCGGTTCGCATTTTTGTTGGCGTCCGGCGGGTCCGTCGTCAATTTTTCTTTTTCTTTTGGGTTTTCAGTGGTCTCGTAAAGAGTTTCGGCTCCACTGTGAGCCGGGGAGCTCCATCAACCTTGCTCACTCACGAACTCACAAGGGTGTCTTATCTATACCGAAGCTTCGTTTATACCTACCGCTCCTCCTTCCTGACTACCATAGCTCGGTTTTCCGAATATGGAAACTGGGAAATCTAATAAAGCTTGTCGCGCAAACTGTTGGAGCTCTGTGTACCTAATGCAAGCAAATGCGGGGAGCCGATAAGAACTTGAGGGGATGTTGTTATTCTTGCAGACACGAGAAATGGCATCCAACCATTCGCTTGAAATGTCACGATAGTGCTGTAGTATGTATGCGCATTTGTAGACGAACGAATAAGGGCAAAGTTCCAATGGAGATGGCGTGGGTCAACGATTGGTCAACCGTTGACCGACTGAGTCTGCTTTCTTTATTGTTTGCTGATCTCATCCTCACGGACTCTTAACGACCCAGCCATCATGATTCTTTTCAGGACGACTTATGATGATCGTGGTGAACCCAATATGTGCAAAACTCCTTTCAATCCTCGGTTAGATTGCTATTGCCCCTCCAACTAAGTAGACCTCTCCACCCACGATGCCCGGTTCATTATCAGTAGTACGATATTGGCTCGTTTCTTCATGTTCGATAATGGATCCAGTGGGCCCCGTGTCAAAAATCGAACCCATGTTCCTTCCTCTGCTACCCCGCCAAGCGCGAAAAGATAACATCGACAATGCTGAATGCCGCATGCCCCCATGTCTTGAAAATGTCTTGGATGTGAGAGGAACCTCTCTGGTTGTCGTGACTCCCAGGTAGTAGTCTATGTGAAACGCACATCAAGTGAACGCCGTGTGAAAATGCTGCAAATGCTGAAGAGGTCTCAAAAAAGCGTATATGCTGCTTTGAGACCGGGGCTGCCAGGTGAAGGCAACTCAAGAAAGTTGAATCGTAAATGTCGTCAATTTATTTGTTTGGTCGTTTTGTTCTTTTTGGCGTAACATAGTTCATCCGGACATGATGACTACCTCTCCTTTGCATTTGCCATAACTGCAGCATTGCTCAGGAGGAGTATCGCCTTTTAGAATGGCATCGCGAGTAGACTATTGGCAGGAAGGAAGCTGAGTGTTAGTCTCTTATCTGCAAAGGGAGCCTTGGCGTAATTAGGTGGCTTACATCTGGGCATCTAATCGGCGACGCTTGAACAAAACCACCAAAGGAGAGAGTAGCCGTGATGGCTGAGAGGATCAGGTTGAACCGCATGGTGTGTGTTTGTGTGTGTGTACGCGCGTGTTTTGTGAATAGTTCCAAACGAATGTGAGTGATGCGGTGTTCGTTGGTGGTAGTGATGGGAAGCAGGACCGGTCACCCAGTGGGTGTATAAGTACTGATTAATAAGATTAGGCAAGTGCGACTACTGTGGTTGTTGGAGATGTAATGTAACGAGTGTATCGTCAGGCAAACAGACGACGGGATATATGAAACGTCCTTGGGTTAAACGAATTGTTCCACGAGAGAAGGGGTCGCAAAAGGAAGCTTTCAAACAGCAGACTTGCTTCTAATAAATGAAGCCCAGAGCTGTCAACAGTCCCAGGTGAGCTGAGGTGACTAGGTAGGTTAGGTGACTACATCGACATGTACATTGACTACCTAATTGTAAATGATGGGTTAGACAGGCTTAGCGTGAACGGGGCTATTATTTTCGTATCCAGCAATTCTGTACTCTAAGCTCCATACGTGAGTGGGAAGGACCCGTCAAGGCCGAGCACTAATTGCAAATAGGAATAGGCCAGCATCCAATCCCTATCATGTATCAAGGGTGTTTTTTTTTCTTCTCGAATAAGGCTTGCTGGCGTGATGAGGCACGCTGCTCTTTGGCTGTGGGCGTGAGTAATGCGATGATAGACCATGTCTGACACTGGCGCAATGGGCCAAAACAGTACAGGTATCCAGTGCTCTTCGTAAGGTTCCCGGTCTGGTGGTGGCGGTGATGATGATGACGGTGAGGTGCCCGGATGACGAGCCACCAACCTGCTTGCTCGAAAAGCAGCAATTGCAGCAGTTGCAGCAGTCGCATGCCTACCTTGAGGTATGTAGAGTTGGTACTTGTGGCGGCGTGGCTCATCGGTCGCAAAGCTCAGCCAGCCCGAGCCCCGGGTAAGCTGAAAATCATACACGGATGACCTCGGGGTGGCCTCTTGCGAAATCCAACCCGGATGGGGATCTTTCACACGAGGTTTACGATTGCTAGGCTGTACGAAAATAGCAACAATACAAGTCGTATTCTTCACCCTCGAGCCACCACCTGATACTAGCAGCAGTTTTCTTTTTCTTTTTTTCTCCTTTCTGTTATTCTTAAAGATTATTAGTCATGCAACAAAGAACAAGCGCTGCGACCCAAGTGACTTCAGATCTACAAGTCTGTCTGATACGAACGAATAAGCTTATTTAGGCCAAGGTCGTAATTGAGACTTCTAGAAAACCACCTGAGTCTGGGAGGACCTATCAGCTCGCAGCCAGTGAGACGGCCTGTTTTCATCAAGCATCTCTCTCTGCGTTCCTGGCCAGTTCTTGACCAGCCCCTGGAACTGTCCAATGATAACCCGGTCGCCTTTTTCGACTCATCGTCGCTTTTGTTTCCAGGCAACTGACATCAACCGACGAAATCATCTGAGAAAATCAATCAACAACGTGCCGTGTAACCGATATATTTGAACTTCCCTGATCGAGCGACGCCTTTCCATGGCAGGATGGGTACTTCCATGGACTGAGAGCACTGTCACTAAAATTTATGGTTCGGGTAGAACGGTTCCTTCGTCAATCCGGCGTGATTTGTATTCAGTGGAGTTGGGGCCATAGACTAACAGCCGGATACCTTCAGTCCGCTGTGGCTTCAACTGGCTCAGCTGCTTCTCTCTCCCTCAGCTCTCTCAGCAACCCTTCTCTGTCTTGGCCTGCCGCCTACCATCTCCACGTCCTACTGATGTCAGTGAATCGGCTGGGAAAACGCCTACTGCCTGGGCTCTGACCACTCTGTGCGCACGGGTGCACATCATCGTTCCGTCTCGAAACATGCCCAGGAGATTCCCGCTCCGAGCTCACATGGGAATTCTTCTGTTGCATGGACTGGCACAGCAGCCATCATGAGACACTCCGGTGTTTATCTCGCCAAAGACGGCCAAGCCCGCCGTTTCTGTGCTTTAAGTGCAAAAGGCTTGGTTGATGAACGAGACAGTTGTTACTGAACTGGCCGGTTCACAACTGTTTGATATCAGAGCAATAGAGAGAAGGCTAAGGGCGATTAGCTCGGGGCCGCGAAATGACGGCGAGCACCAATCAGTCTGCTTTTCAACTATACACTACCAGCAAATAATGAAGTCACTTGGGCGTCGGTCGTTTATATTGGTCAACTATTAATATCGAACGTACAGCTCGTCATTCCTTGGCATTCAGGGGCAGCCTATAGCTTTCATCTATAGAGTAGGTTTGGCCTCTACTACCACCATGCTAATCTAGCCAACCACATTACCACAAGGTGTCAGTCTCAAATAGAGTCCCTGAACTACAAGACCATCTATTCTGTGTGGCTCGAGTGAGTATCCTCGTTCGAGATAAAGTGAACTTCCTTTATTTGTAGTACCGTCAAGATGATTGTCAAATTGTCAGCCGCTGAACAAGAGACCTTTGCTTATCTCATACTCGCAGCTACTGAGTATCTCGTACGACTTGATCTCGTAATTGGGCTTTGTAAAGACTTAGATTGGTTGACTCGGTATATTTGTTTCCGGTTTTCGCGATTCGTCTGGTGTAAAAGTGACAACCCTCGTCTGCTCGAGCATTCGAGCCACAATTGTGTCGCCCAGTATATTTAGAAGGCTGCACTGCTGCGTAAGATCAAAGATATTCCACACGAGTCGGGAACCAGACTCAGAGTGATTTTTGCGAACCTGGAATCTCTTCTCATAAATACAAAACCAAATACCATCCTGAACACCCAAAGTATCATCTTCGACTTGTTAGCAGTCTCTCCGTGAAGTAAGACACCCCACCCAGTTCATGAATATGGCAGCAGAAATCATCTAGTCAGTAATGGGTTTCCACACCTCCGTTTATGGTATTCTCCCCTGGCAGATCAGCAGACTTGCCTGCATGGCATATTACCCCTGAAATAGCCCAGAGTTCTCGAAGGGGGGATTCAGCTGACGCGCAGTTGCTGCAGCCCCTCAATATACTCAGCATCATATGCAAGACTATGTCTCAGAGCATTCAATTGCCATCATAAAAGGATTTAAGCTTGAGAATGCATCACGGGTAGCAGCATGGAGTAACGCATGACAAACTCCGCCTGTATGTTTTGCTGCTGCTCTACACCCACCGGCCAGAATGGGAGGACAGATCTGCCATCCACATCATACGATTGTTGCCACGACAGCGGTCAAGATATGAAGAGAAGGGGCTCGAACCATCTCCCCAGGATTTCCCTTGTTGAACAAGCCAGTGACACAGCACCAGATTGATCAAAATGGATTGTTCGAGGGGCACACCAGTAACCTCGGGGAGATGAGAGAGCGTCGGTGGTCATGGACAGTTCATGAGACAGGCAAAACTCCGATTCCGCCGGGCGTTTCCCGACAAAAACTCGCCGAGCCTTACAGATCTGCGACATCTTTGTTGCCCTTCTTTCTTGTAAGCGCCTTCCTATACAATCGAAGTGCAGACAATATATGGATAGGGGCGGCGGTAGCGGCTTTTGGCTTGAGATTTTTCATCCGAAAGAACAATACCAACCACATGCTCTAGCCTCTGCCTATCCGTACGCAGACTGCCGCCGAGAAGCGCGGCAATTAAATGCGTACTTCGCACGCCTGGCTGCTAATGGAACTCTTGCCGTCCGATATTGCGCGTGTCCTTTGACGCACAACGTCTCCAGCTGCCGTGGCATTTTACACAGCACATCGGCGTAACCTCTATGGCTCGACGTCCGGTGAACTGCGTGCCCTTGTCCAGTCTCGACAGTCCACGAGAGTACCAGGACGAACTGCCGATTACTGACAGCACCAAACTCGCTTGCAAGGGATCGCACGCCGTACGATCCTTGTTGCCGATCGCCAGTGCTTTTCTGTTTATATCACAGCCTGCCTGCAAGCCATCGGCGCTATATAATGAATATTTCGAATTGGAACTCTCACGCCACTTTGATAGCGGTACATGTACCTGGTGCTGGTACCACGGAATACCGCTTCTGTACCTGCATTTCCTGCTGTATCGTATCGACAACCCAAAACCAGGCAGAGTGGCCCAGTCTCAATTGTGTATTCCTCAAGAAGTGATATCTCGAGCCGGACTTTGATGTCGTATAAGGCAACCTGATATGCTGTGGTTTGGCCGAGTTTGGACGTATTTGACGCCGCGTAAGATCCCATCAGGCCTACCAGAAGAAGTTTAATGAGATTGCCTCATTGCTCTGGGATCCGGGGCGGTGACACAGCGTGGTTTACATGACGCATCCTCCCTCGTGTGTGTATGGATGTGCAGCGGACCTGTCAGATGCGGAATCATGCTGCTGGGAGGGCGGCTCTCTCATTGTGTTTGCGGATCTAAACTGGATGAGAACGTCGGATGTAGATATCTGTCAGAAGGATGGTTGTTCACCCGACGCCTTATTCCTATTTGCCTAGGGCGCATTCGGTTGTCGATGAGAAGCAAGTGTTTCACATGCGTATGTCTACCCGATCGGGCTTGGTGGTGCGTGGGTGAAGGAAGGGAGGAGGGCACCGGCCGGGGATGCAGACCACTTCCCTGGAGATGCATCGTGCATCCATAATAACCCACACCCTGACAGGGATGCATATCTCCAAGCTGCAGCGATGCTTATCTCCATCCAGGCATTCGTTGATTGTTTACTGCATCACATTATGTAGCTATCGCCGCCCATGAGGCCTAATCAGACCAATTGTATCTTGCCTTCAAGCTTGTTGTTGATGGTAATCTAGAACAGGGCCACCCCGGTAGAGCTTGACCTCCGCAAGCCATGCGACTCGGCCCCCTTCGACGTATGGGGTTATGGCAGAGCCGACAATCTCGCATGCTGAATCGCTAGGCATAGTCGGCCGTCTTCGCTGGATCTGCATCTATACCCACCATACCCGCTCTTATCTCACCGGCCTAGTATAAAGAGCCCGGCTTGGCAACTCATAACTTTCTCGGTGCCCCCCGATCCGGGTCAGCCTCATCATCATCTATTTAGACATTCCGTGCCTTACAGTACTTGTCGAGTCTTTTGTCGTTGAGACAACTATTCCGACAAGTCGGAAATGTGAGAAGCCGCCCTCAGAAAGAAACAATCGCCTCACGTTAGCTTGATCCTTATTTTTCTAACACAATCATATTGACGGTGATTGTTATTTTTTATCATTCGAGCCCTTCTTCTATTCCTGGCTGGTATTATTCATTGGCAGACCTCGTGAGGTCGTAAGGTTAGGGCCCTACATCACACAAAAGAAAGAAATTTCTCACCACCATGGTGTTCCCCACAAAAGCCCACCATGATGTCGAGAAGTCAAGCACGGGCGACAGGGACACCGGGACGGGGACGGATACCGATACCTGCTATGTTGGCAGCGGCAGCGGCAATGCGGTGCCCGAGGACGACTTCGCCTCTGGCGACTCCCTGTACGCCAGGATCCAAAAGGTCGCCGGCAGATTCGGAGTTGAGCAGCGAGGAATAGAGCGTGTGCCCAGCGATGAGCGGACGAAAGAGAGCATGAGTGAAGTCGGCACTATGGTGAGTGAAATCCAGTTGCTCATGCTTTCATTTCAGGTATCCGAATGCTGACCGTTTAAACCGGGCAGTGGCTCTCGGCCAACATGGTTGTGTCGTCGTTCGCCATCGGGGCGCTGTCCCAGCCCATCTTCGGCCTCGGATATGTCGAGACAGCGCTGACGATAGTATTCATCAATGCACTTGGAATACTGCCCATTTGCTTCTTCTCTACCTTCGGGCCCCGTTTCGGCTTGCGACAGATGGCGTTATCCCGGTTCTACTTTGGGTTCTATGGTGTCAAACTGAGTAAGTCCTGTCTACGCCTGTTGCGTGCTCGTTGCACTTCGATATTGTCAGACTTGAATGCGTCTCTGACCATATGCCATAGTTGCTTGTTTCAACATCCTTGCCTGCATTGGATGGTCATCTGTCAATGTCATCGTAGGCGCGCAGCTTTTCCATGCCATCAACAGTGACTTCCCGGGCTGGGCTGGGATTCTGATAATCTCTCTCGCTACCCTGGTCATATGTGCCTTTGGCTACAAGATCGTGCACCTGTACGAGAGATGGTCGTGGATCCCCTGCTTCATCATCTTCCTCATTGTCTTGGGCGAATTTGCTCACTCCGGCGAGTTCAGCAGTAAGCTGCCTCTTGCGACAGGTCCAGCTGAGGCCGGAAGCATCCTATCCTTCGCCGCATCCATATATGGCTTCGCTACTGGGTGGACCTCGTATGCCGCTGATTACACGGTATACCAGCCCGTCACCACCAAGCCAACGTCGGTATTCTTGTGGACCTTTGCGGGACTTTTCCTCCCTCTCTGCTTCACGGAGTTACTCGGTGCCGCCGTCATGACTGCAGCTAGCTCCAACCCAGTATACCAGGCTGCCTACAACGAATCCAAAGTTGGCGGCGTGCTCGCGGCAGTGCTGGTGCCGCCTCTGGGGCGCTTCGGCGAGTTCTGCATCGTTATCATGGCGCTATCCATCATCGCCAATAACTGCCCCAACATCTACTCGGTATCGCTATCAATGCAGGTGCTGGCGCGGGGCACACAGCGGGTACCACGGTTCGTATGGACGTTCCTGGGCACCTGCGCGTACGTGGCCATCTCGATTCCCGGCTACGACCACTTTGAGAACTGGCTCGAGAACTTCATGCTTCTCATCGGCTACTGGCTCGCCATCTACGAGGGCATCTCCCTGTCCGAACACTTCCTCTTTCGCCGTGGTTACGACGGCTACCAACCCGAACATTACACCGAGCCCAGCCTTCTGCCTCCGGGCTTCGCTGCGGTTGCTGCTTTCTGCTGCGGTATCATGGGCGCTGTGATGGGCATGGCGCAGGTATGGTTCACGGGACCCATCGGCAAGCTCTGCGGGGCTGAGAGGGGCGGCGATGTAGGATTTGAATTGGCCTTTTGCTTTGCTGCATTTTCGTATGCTGTACTCAGGAGTTTGGAGAGGAGTTATTTCAAGAGATGAAACGTGTGCGTGTACGGATGATTGTTGGCATTCTCTCAGTCAACTTGCGTTTTCTATTTATTCTGTAGGTTAGTGGCTAAAACGAAAGGCTGCTATATTCAATACCAATCTCTTATCGGAGAGTCCCATGCGTTTATTCAAACTCAGCTCAGTATAGAGACGTGAGAGTGGAATTTGGATATGACCTCAAGGGGTATCCAGCTGTTAGTCGAAAGGTCAAGTACAAGGCAGTGAGTGTATCAATGCCTCTGTTTCACGACGCGGAGGACATGCTTTCGGATTGAGAATACGGATACCTAGGAACCAATACGAAAACGATGGTCTATCTGTGTCTGGCAGATGTACAGTTTGTCCTCGTACAGACATTGATAGGTCAGGAGGGTGAAGGATTGCTGGGATGTGTTGAGGCGATTCATGCTTCAATTGATGTAAGTCAAGTAACCTAGGGGTGTGTCAGTCAGTCCTTGCCTCTTACGTACATTCGTATCACAGGACACTATGCCCAGTCAGCCAGTGGACAGAACACTGGACAGAACAGGTCAAAAAGTCACATGACCCACCACAGCCGTCGCGGCCAATGAAAGGCCTTTTTCCTTGTACCGAGGCACTTTCACAAGGGAGACTCGGTCGGGAGAGGCAACTCAGACCCTACTGGCCAGGCGTGCCACACTCTCCACTGCGTAATGACGGGCGCTCACTGACCCCAGAACTTCTGGCCCGTCGTGCTTTGTCAACCTCTTGACCCACAGCTGGACTCCGGTCTTCTACCTAACAGACATTCCCAACCTTCAATCGACAACCGACAACCGACAACCGACAACCACAACAAGAATCCAAACCCTGGACGTTGTCGGTCTATCACTATCCGCGACCTTGTCCCGCTCTGCTTGCATTTGCATTCCAACTTCGCATATTCGCCCAGATCTGTTTGTCAGGGTCGGTACTTCACAGAGGTCAGGTACGAACACGCGAGGTCGCTTTGCGACAAAGGCCGGCGGCCAGCAGATAAACAGCCCCGTTAGACCTGCTTGTTCCACAGGTTTCGACTATCCCATACGTCCCCCCCATCTGGCTCGATCGACTTCGGCATAACACTTCGAAGTGCTCATAATGGCCTCGCCTCCCAAGCCGTGGGAGCGAGGCGGCGCGACAAGTTCTGCCGGTAAGTTTACCATCATCATACCTCCATCGCTCGACTGCGTGTTACCAGGTCGCGCATTTGATATCGGCACATGCGTACTGTGTTGGTTGTGGACATCGCGCTGATTGCAGATAGCAACAATGGCAGCTCCATCTTCTACCGCATCCGGAATCTCTATGCCTGCATCCCCGAACTCCTTATCCGCACCATCCACAGCAACAGACTCGTCTCCAGCGATACCACCGCGTCCAGACTCTCTCGCCTCATCTGTCAACCAAAACGCTTCTGCATATAGTCGCCTAGGCGCCTCTCCCTATAACTCCGCATACTCATCGCCCTATAATCGGTTCGGCGGCATGGGTGGTATGGGCGGCTACGGCTCGAGCATGTACGGCGGCGGTATGGGTGGCTACGGAGGCTATGGTGGCATGGGTACTATGGGCGGCATGGGCATGGGCGGCATGGGTGGCATGTACGGAGGCATGTATGGCGGCGGCATGAACCCGAACGACCCAAATGCCAATAGCCTCACAAATAGCTTCAACAACAGCACTATGGCGACGTTTCAGATGCTCGAGGGCGTTGTTGGCGCCTTTGGTGGTTTCGCACAGATGCTGGAGAGCACATATATGGCGACGCATTCGAGTTTCTTCGGTAAGTGATGAAATCGACACGAATTTGGACCATCCGCTAACACCAGCATAGCAATGGTATCGGTAGCCGAGCAATTCGGTAACCTGCGTGACACTTTGGGCTCCGTCATGGGCATCTTTACTTTGATACGCTGGATCAAGACACTCATTGCAAAAATCACTGGCCGGCCACCACCTGCGGATGCCACCGCACTCACGCCAGCAGCCTTTGCGCGATTCGAGGGCCGCCAAGCTCCTCCGGGTGGCGCACCTGGGCAGCCTAAGCCCAGCCGGAAGCCTCTCGTTTTCTTCCTGCTGGCCGCTTTTGGTCTTCCCTATGTGATGAGCAGAGTGATTAGATCCTTCGCTACTTCTCAGGAGGAACAGCGAAAGCGTCTGGAAGCTGCTTCTGCCAGTGATGCAACAAGCCAACTCGAATTCTGCCGTGTCCTTTACGACTTTGCTCCCCAGACTGGAGCGCAAGGCACCGACCTATCTGTCAAGAAAGGCGATTTTGTAGCTGTTCTGTCGAAGAACGATCCCCAGACAGGTGCCCCTAGCGAATGGTGGAAGTGTCGTGCCAGGGATAGCCGTGTCGGCTGGCTGCCATCCACCTTCCTCGAGATTGCCAGGCGTCCTGGCCAGCCCCTGGCTGCTATCAAGGCAGCCGCAAGCGAGCCTACGATCACTCGCACCAATTCCTTGACAAGCGCGACTACCCCGATGCCTGGTGGCAAGCCGAGCGATGCTACCCTTGAGGGCTTTCAAAAGTCGCAGTTTTATTCTTAGAGAGATGACAATGGCAGGGTTACGGTAGTTCCACCTAAAAGGATTGACAGGCCAAGGGCGGCTCGAAGACAGTCCGACCCCATTCACCCGAGAAGCAGATTTGATAGGGTACGGAGTATACGGTTTGGCAGCTTCGATCCTTCAGATGATCTGGGGTACTGAGCGTAGCCCATTACTGTTTATGAAGCTCGGATGATTACTTAAATTAATTGCTGCATGGATTGGGAAGATGGATGACGTGTCTTCCTTGTTTATCATCACATTCAGCGTTGGGGTTTCTACTTTCTTTTGTTTTTGGACAATTGTTTACGAAGGCTGTTGGCAACGAAGCAAGTCGCGAGGGAGCTTTCTGCAGGATGGCCCAATCGAGGCAAAATGTCCTAGTAATAGTCACTGGGAAGTGGTGACTTTTCGAAGCAATGGCCGGCGTATTCTCTATGCACGGCTGTTCGTGTACAGATGAGGCTATAGCGTTAGAAGCGGTGTACAAAATGATCATTTATTCAATATCCCATATAACGAAGGCGATGTCGCCTGTTCGTACACTTGGCTTAAGTACTGGCGCAGTATATATAATATTGACTTGGCCGACGCCATCCCCGCATGAGACCCCTCCTAACCCTACATACAGACCTTTACTCTTCGGCAGTATAGAGACTTGGTTCACGGGAGTAGCCTAAGATTTAGTAATTATATACTTGAGTACGTACCTCGTAACTCTGTAATCTGGGGGATGTTGTCCACTAGGATCAAGGGCAGAAGACTGTTGTTCTAGCCCATCCCTCGCAGTCCATGAGATGCGGGTTAGTCTTGATCAGCATCGTGCATTGCTGACAGTAGTAGTAGCAAGCAGCTGTATTTTTCCGTCTTGATTTGATGCGCCAGCCACATTGCATTAGGCGAGGCCTTGGCGTTCAGGTCATCGCCAATAATGAATTGATAATCAGTCGCTAGGATGCGACGGCTGAATAATCGCCTCGCCTCGTAGCGCGGAATCTCGCGGTCTTCGCTTTTAGCACCCGCCCGCTCTCTTAGCGCTCCCCTCGCGACTTTGACTTCCCATTAGTCACATTAGAGCGAATGCCTTCTGGAACGCCACGATGATGCCCATGTTTTCGGATTGCAACCTGCCTACGACGGTATACCGGGATTTGGGTTTGCGACGAGCTTCCTTCACGTAGAAGGGGAAGTCAGTCAGCCATGCATGATGGTTAGAATAGACTTAGCAAGATGCTGACGAAATCAAAACACCATCGCGTCTCTACGGATGTACATAGCTTCCGCTATCTCGTCCTCGGAGACGTCGACCTGCATATATAAACATCGATAGAATTTCTTGACTTTGAAGACTAAATAACCCAGACTGCAATTGAATCATCATCATCTGCTTCACTCTGAACGATTGCACTCACATACAAAGTCAACAGACTCTCCGCTCATCACTAGTTTTGATATCGAGACACCCTCATCTCCTCAGACCCGTGCACCTTTTGACAGACACTTGACCTCTCCTATCAGTCCCCTTTTTTAACTAAATCCAACGACTCCACTATAGAAATGGCCGACAAGAAGCTCATCACTGTATTCGGCGCCACTGGAAACCAGGGCGGATCCGTTGTCCAGACCTTCCTCCACGACGCCAAGCTCAAGAACGAGTGGTCTGTCCGCGGCGTCACTCGCGACGTCTCCAAGGAATCGTCCAAGAAGCTAGCTGCTCAGGGTGTCGATGTCGTTTCGGTGAGTTTTCTTGCATTGCTTCCATTGCCGGTCCATGTGCATCGATAACTGACTGAATGGGGGCCAGGCCGATCTGAATGACAAGGCTTCCATTGTGGAGGCCCTGAAGGGGTCGTATGCCGTCTTCGCCGTTACCAACTACTGGGAGAAGATGGACGACAAACTCGAGATCCAGCAGGGCAAGAACCTCGCTGATGCTGCCAAGGTATGTGTGCTCTTGACCCTTAACCAACTAAGTGGAAGACGGCCTAGCTGATCCCGACGGTGCTATAGGAGGCGGGCGTGGAATTCCTCATCTGGAGTTCTTTGTACAACGTTAACAAGCGTAAGTCCCTTTCTTGTCGCTGGCCTGTCTAAGGATTCAGCTGGCAATACTTGGAAAGACCCACAGAGCTAACACGGAATCCATAGTGTCAAAGGGGGCCCTTCCTCACGTCTACCACTTCGACAGCAAAGCGACAGTCGAGGAGTACATCCGCGAGCTCGCAATCCCCGCCGCTTTCTTCATGCCAGGCTTTTACATGAGCAATCTGCCCGGCGGCAACTTCCGCAAGTCTTCCGACGGCGACAACGCCTCCTGGACCCTGGGGCTGCCGTTCCCGGGCCAGACCCAAATCCCCATGTACCACCCGGGCGACACGGGCAAGTACATCAAGGCCATGGTGCTCAACCGCGACGCCGTGCTGGGCAAGCGGTTCCTCGCCGCGACGGCGTACATGACGGCCGACGACATCGTCGCCGACTTCCAGAAGCTGTTCCCCGCGGTGGCGGCCACGACGCGCTACTTCGAGGTGCCCAAGGACGCCTTCTTCGCCGCCCTCAAGGGAGCGGGCATGCCCGACTTTGGGGCCGAGGAGCTGTACGAGAACATGCGCCTCATGAGCGACTTCGGCTACTACGGCGGTGACTCGCTCGAGTGGACGCACAGCTTCGTCGAGGATCCGCTGACGACGTGGAAGGGGTATGCTGAGACGGCGCCGGCTTTTGCGGAGTTGAAGTAGGCTATGGGATCTTCAGTCCTTTAAACCCCATCCACGATGCATCGCACTGGACGGGGTATTTAATGACCCCTGGTATGATGAACGCTCAAATATGGTATCGATAGCGAGGGAGGGTTCTGTAACTAAGACATGTATTACGGTGGTAGCAATGAACTCATATTTTATATAATCTGCTATTAACAAAAACCTATCAGCTTTCTGCTGTTGCTTGGTACAGCCAGGCTGAGATCGCGACGAGGGTGGACTCCTGTTAGTTCAAAAAGCGGGATTTCGCCGTGTCCCGCACTTGGACTATGACAATTTTTCTTTAGGGGGCGCCGGAAGCCATATATCACGCCACTTTGCCTACGTATGCTTGTATCCGAGCGACTCTTGAAGGCTATCAAAGTGTCGCCGAGGGCCACACTGGCTGGGGCTGGAATGCTGCAGTATCTCGACTGCAACAGACCAGCATCCGGACCATCACGATTCACTACTAATACCAAGCGGCTGCACAGTTTTGGGATCCTCTCCAGATCCATGTGGCTGTCCGCGTCTCCAGACCCGGACCCAGGCCACTCAAAGGGAATTTGGAGGGGGTCTGCTACAGTAGTAACGGCGTCCTCGAAGGGGCCGACAGACTCGACCCCCTGCGTGCTATGGCTTTCCCCGGCAAAGGACCCGTCATGAGGAGGAAATGACGGCGGGGAGTAGCTCGAAACGCCCGGTGGGAGCACATTTGCTATCCGCTCGACTGTGCCGAAGATTGCTAGTTCTTCTACCACGAGGAGGCCTTCTTCATCTGGTGACTCGGCTTCTGATGAAGTGATAGGAGGCTCGGTCGTCATTTCGTTCTCTGCTTGAGTGATGGTGGTGAGGCTGGTCTGAACTCCCCAGTCCGGTACCCATGAGGGAAGGTCCAACACATTGCTTTTCTGCGTTGCCTCCGTTTGTGATTCCGCGGCATATGTAAGAAAATGTGACAGGCCCAGCTGTTGCAGCATGTAGCGGGCTGCTGCGATGTACACTTGCCGAACCGGCCTGCTGTAGTCCGGCACCAGAAACTTTCTGTATACCCGATAATCGGAGGCGAGCCCCATGAGGGAGAAGAAGAGATCGCGCGGGTCCGTCACATGGCTCCCCTGACGGTCCATCATGAGGTGGTACAAGCTATTTCCCGCACGCAGACCCCGGCTGCGCAGATTATGGAGGATATATAGATGGCAGGTAGGGCCGGCCACCGAAATGAAAGGCTCGACAACGTCCATGATTTCGTTCCAGGCCGCGCGACGCCCGCCGCACTGGATGCGCGGGTCTTTGGAGAGCATGAGCTCTTGCAGGATCCAGCCGCGGCAAAACCACGGGTAGGTGCAAAGGTCTTCTTCCACCGCGCGGCGCAACAGTTCCGCTTGGCGCTCCTCTGCGTCCGCTGCCGCTTCTTCTTCGTCGTCGTCGTCGACCTCATCTGGGTGTTCCCCGTTGACTGCGCCTTGTATTGACAACTCTGATGGCTCAGGGTGGGCCTCCCTCAAACCCATCCGCTCCCCCTTTCTCCGCACCGCGGCGTCAAAGATCAGCGACACGCCCGGGTTCAGGGGCCCCAGGTAGATGATGGTGCTGGAGGCGCACCCGTAGATCTCGTGCATGAGCCCGACCTGCCGACCGCGCTCGACGATGTCGGTCTGGTTGATGCAGACGGCGTCAACCCAGACGGTCATGACCTCGGACGTGTGCCGGATGTCCTTAAGCGCCGCGCTCAGGTTGGCCGTGATAGCCAGCTTCTCCGAACCGCCGGCCAGCGTGATGGTATGCGCGTCTGCGTCCTCTGGCGTAGACGAAGCGGCACCGCCCCATACATAGGACAGCGCAGTGTAGCGGTTGATTAGGTCCGCCTCGCATGCCCTCAGCGTCGTCACGATGAGCGAGCCCATCAGCGGGATCGCCCGCATGGGGCCCGGGTAGAGCTCTAGCAGCCGGATTTCGTCGGGCTCCAGGAGGTCTGTGTAGATGGGATCATAATGATCATTGGAATCCCAGGAGGTCTCCATGATGACCCTGTGAGCTCTCAACCACGCCAATGCGAGTGGATCGTTGGTGTGGATTTCTTTACAAGAGTTGAATGAAAACGTGAAAATGTAGTTATTATTATCGCTTTTATCTGAACTAGTGATATTCCTTTTCCTTGCTGCGCCATGATGTTTCGATGAAGGATGAAGTTGATCCAACAGGCTGAGCAGTCTGGTTAGCGCCATGCAGTCAGCCTCAGCTGGTCTCCAATCATTGGCCAAGTTAGTCCAGGCTATACTTAGTCTGATGAGGTAAGATCGTACTGATTTCCTCACTTGGCAATATTTGAAAGTACCTATCCACCGTGTTACTTGATGCTGTGCCGAGGGTCCAGGAAGCACAATCTTGATGATCCAGCAGTGCTACGAGCTTAACCGAAACGCTTTATACTTAGCTATAGTCACAAATTCTTCCATCTTTCACGTAAGCTGGAGGCTGGGGTAGCCGACTTCAGGTTGATTAGTAGCGAAAGCTGGAATTACGAATTACTCAGTCAGATAGCTGCGAAGGAAGTAGATCAACGGCGGTGCTTAGGAGCAGCTGCAGTCCGCGATGACTCTTCAGACGTGTGAAGCACCCCAGGAACCGAGGTTACGGAGTGTCGCCATAACATCGCGGCTAGCTCTTGGACCAACACGGCGTTGAGCACCTTCCAGTCTTGAATTATCAAGACGAACAGGAACCGCGCGACGACCCTTTCGTGATGTTGGACTAAGCTTCAAGGTCAGTTCCCCTACCATGGATGAGCAGTTGGTTGCAAGGGAAACCCCCATTCCGTCGATGGAATGCTACACGGTAGTTGACCGAGAAGCATCCGAGGCGTAGGCAACACATCTACATGGCTGCTGTGGTATGTGTGGATTAGCATAACGCCGAAGAAGTATTCTCAAGCGTCCGTAGCGCCGTGATTTCTTTGCGAAATCTTCCACTTTTATGTTGATACTAGTAAAATCGCCGCTTTCAAGGATCCGCAGGTGGCCCGTAGTAGCATGGCATTCAAAAAGCTACCAACGAGAGCGGCTCGGTGGTGGGGACGACCGAGACGGAATGGCAAACCGCACGCTTGTTCATGCCGGAAACAGCTGGTCCATATTGCCCCCGACTCGCGAGCAATGTCCGGACTATACCTAGTGCGAAGTGCGGTGGTGTGTCTGTATCCAGTCCGGCTTGGGCGGCTGGCTTGACTCGGGGATAACACCACTAACACATAGTAGAAGGCATTCTTCGAATGTGTCTGGATGTCAACATAGTTCAATATAACTTACATCAGAGTTGCCTGCGCTTAACGCGTGCCATGAGGCCAAGACTAACGCAGTGTTAGATGGCATCCGTCGAAGACCAGATGAAAGCAAAAGTCTAAAAGAGCCTAAAGAACGTTTCGATGTCCGCTCCCTTGGGGTGGGGTCCAAGAATCCGACCGGACGAAGTATAATGGCGCACGTCCAAAGAAGGGTCCGAGACAGGCAAGCACAGTCGGTAGACGACTCGAGTAGTAGTAGTAAAGCCGTGGGGGGAGGGAACTCGAGGCCTTCCTTGCCTTTGCCGCAGTTCGGCCGCGAGGCAAGTCGGGTAGTTGCAGCAACAAACCCGTTGCTGGTAACCTCCAGCTCCAACCAACAACACATTCCTGGGCCGTGGGGAAGGAATGCAGCGCAATCGAATACCGAGATGAATACTTCTATAGCCAACTACGTGGCACACAGCTTCATGCCGGACGCGGGTGAGCAACCAAACTCTTGCCCCAGAGGGGAGGGGTAGAGAAACTTGAAACTTGAAATTTGAGGGTTGGACGGGACATCAGCGATCAGACCCAGCTACACGCTACACGCCTACATAAGTATTATTCCCTAGGCACTGGCCGAGCTGGCATGCACCTGGCCGCTGCCGCTCACGACCACGCGGCAACAGGCTTCAGGCCTCAGGGCTGCATGCGATGCACAGGCCCGGAAAGTCAGCCATTGGCGAGCCGCGCCCCCGAAATGAATCATGCCCACTGAAATGGTAGACTGTAGCATATCAAGACCCGAAGTACATATTCTGATACCGTCGCATTGCGTGTTAGTGGGCATCGAGAAACTTGGTTTTCCATCGGCTTGTTTGCGATTTCTTTCCCACAGCATCAAACCGGGTTGTACATGTGTAAAATTTGTACGGACGGAGATCGTCGCTGCAGGTCCCGGCACATTCAATGCAATCTGCGTATCGTACGCGTCCACGATGGAGAAGACCGCGGGATTCTACCAAAGAGACGTACAGCAAACAACTCCCCTCATCGACTGGCGGTGATGACGTGGGCAAATGGTGGGTATCAGAAGAAGAATTCTTTTATTCTTCTTTTTTTTTTTTTTGCACAAATTTTTAATCGCTCGTTGGATATTCGGCGCCACTCATGAGTCAGTCAGTATAGTAGGTTCTTATACTCCCTTCCAATTGGCAGGATACAGGATGCATAACTACAAATAGAGGGGGGAGAGGGGGAAGAAAACAACGACACAACCATCAGAAAGTCTGTCAGCATGCACCCCTCGTGTAGTGGTAGTAGGATACCAGTACTGTATGGCCTTCTTCCTATCAATTTGATATTGATGTATTTGATTGCATTGAGCTTTAACCATCTTAGTGGTAACACTAGATAGATTTGGGTACTGGGGACAGGAAGCAGCTGGCTGGCGGGCGGGCGGGCTGGCTGGACGTTCAGGTAATCAATCTTGAAGAAGGAGCTGGTGCGATTCAATTAAACTGTCAGACGAGCAACCCCACAAGCAAGTGCGTGATGGCTGATCCGGATAGGTTAGGTGGGCAGATGGGGTCGTAGTAAATACAGTAAGACCAGAAAGCATGAAATCCGAAATGGCGACATTGGAGATTAGATGTGACCCCTAAATAACCGCCGATGGAGGATTCCCATCCAATCCTATGCATGATACTACTGTAAATATAAATATATATCATAATCATAATCATATCTGCACCAGCCCGTAACCGTTGACCTACAGACCGTAAATATCAATAGAATCAACTGGTGTAACGGGAATCAGTACCAGTGCCGTCATGTCGCACAAACAGCGCACAGAATGTCTGACTTGTGTAGAGTTCAGCGGAGTTCAGAGGCGGCGGCGGCGGCGGCAGCAGCGACACCCCCCACTTCTCCCTCCTCGTCCTACCGTCTTCAATCTCCAATGCAGTTCACCACGTTCTGGGCGTCGTTGGCTGGTTCCTTTGGTTCCCTTGGTTCCCTTGGCGGAATGCAACCTTGGCCTAGTGGTAGGTAGTAGTGGTAGTAGTGGTAGTAGTGGCCGAGTGGTGAGTGGCTCTTGAATCTCCTCTTTCTGCGGTTTGGTTTGGCCCCGAAAGTCCATGAGATATTAGTAGATGTACGATGCGATACGATGTGATGCACAAAATAAAATAGGGTTGTTTTCACCCGGATCGGCCAGCTGTTTGCGTGTGTTTCCACCGTGTTTGTTCTCCAGTTTGTCTCCAGTTCCAACATTGTGGGTGGCTGTGCTGATCGGGCCTGGACAGAGCCTGGAGCAGTACCTGGAGACACCCACCCATCGTATCAAAAGCTTGGCCTTCCAAATCGGACAGCAGAACGATATTAGCACCCAGTGTTCGTCTCGTCTGTTCTCTTGGTGTGCTGTGCTTGGTATCCGTACCTTGCATTGAATGGAATTGCATGCAGCCAGCCAACCACGCCCGGCCACATGGTGTGCAGCCAACCGCCAAGGGAGGGTTCGCCTATCACTCGGGGTCACACTGCATTCTCTCTCAATTCTCTAACCTACTACCGATACTAAGTAAACACCCCGACTTCAGCAAAGTGCTACTACTGCTTCAGGCGATCCACCTGAAGAAGCGTCTTCTGGTGCCTTTCTAAAGACTGGGTAGATAACACCCCATTGGCGGTTGATACCCCAGCGACCCTGGTCATCGTGATTTTAGATGGCGCCGTTTTCTTCGACCGGATCCCAGCGCCCGAGGCTAAGTGGTCTGTAGATCCCCCTGATTAATTCCAGGGCGAAGTGACTTGGCTCACACACCCAAATCCGCCCTGACACACATGTCTCTATCTTCTTCTGCCGATGGTACTGGTGGTACTGGTGGTACTGGTGGTACTGATGCAGGTACCTGCTGTACGCCAAGCACCCGCCAGTAATGCCCATTCCCCGTTCCCCTGCCGCTGCAGGCCAATGGCACAGCTTCGATGGGCCATGGAATGGGGGAGGGGAGGCTGTGGAGGGTTCGGGAGGGGGTGTCGACAACAATCGACAGGTATCGCAAACCCATGCCAACCCATGCCGACCCATGCCACATCCACTTGGGGTCCATGGCCGGTCCAGGTCCCTTGAGTCTCTCTCTCCAGTCTCCAGGCTTTAATCTTGTTATCCCTCCTGAAATGTCGTTTATATCTGACTCTCCTCCCTTCCCTCCCTTCCCCAGTCTGTGGATTCGTCTCGCACCTAAAGCACCTCTGTTCGACTTTCTTTGAAGAAAGCGACAAGCTCGTCCGCTCATTGTTTGGTGATATCTCTCACCTAGTCGCTCATTACTATTTCCCGCCATCGCAATTCAACTGCTTCATTGTTTGTTGCAGCTAACCGCCTGAATTGCCACTTTCATTTCACCTGCTACCATTGCTTGTCGACTTCAATCGCCAAAGATAAATTCCCCGGCCTCGCTTACGACGTTTCGGACAGTCTACTCAAGGGATTTGGAGAACGCAAACAGACGTTGATACACTGCAACTAGTTTCTATTCAAGATGAAGTACTCCATGGTTTTCGCCGCCGCTGCGGCCACCATGGTTCAGGCCGACTGTAACAACGAGGGTGGTAACTTCTTCTGCAAGGCCGTCAAGGCTCTCCAGTACGAAGGTTTGGACGTTGCTGGTAAATACAAGGCTGTTACTTCCATGGGCAGCGATGGATCGTGCAACTTTGCCGATGTTCCCTTCTCGGGTGCCATCGCCCCTTTCGATGAAGACGTAAGCACACATGACATGACACAAGTCACTGAAGCACACAATGCTGATTCTTGCCCATAGCTTTCCATCCACATCCGTGGACCTGCCCAGGTTGAGAAGATTGCCGTTTACACCCCCAAGGCCAACTCCAAGAGAGATGCCCCTGCGCCTCACACCAAGCGCCACGGCCACAAGCACCTCCACAAGAAGTTCCATGAGCACTCGCACGAGGAGCGTGGTGTTGGCGACAAGGTTGAGGCCGTCATCGACGGCCAGAAAGTGTCCTGGACGAACACTTGGGATGGAAAGAGTGGCGGCGACAAGCCCGCCGCGGCCGCTTCCCCAGCGGCTGCGCCTGCCGTCAAGGCCGCATCAACCTACGTCAAGTCAGAAAACCCAGCCGCCAAGGCCGATGCGCCCAAGGTCGACTCCATGTTGGCATCCTCCAAGATCGCAGCCCCCAAGAAGGCCGACACCTCCAACGTGGCCGCGGGCGACTACGCACGTGTAGCATACTACGATGCCAAGTCCAACCAGGCAACTGGTCTCACCTTCACCGGTAACTACGGTGGCTCCGGTTCCGGTGTCTTCGATAAGTAAGAACCCCCTTTCTGCACACCACTTTTATCTTGTCTAATCTAATAATCTTTACAGCACCTGGGGCAACTCCCTGTCTTACCTCAACGAGGATGGCAATGGCGGCGCACCGTCTCCTACCGTCCTCAAGAACGGAATGGTCCCTGACGGCAAGGAGATTGCTATCTTCTCCGACAAGGCTTGCACCGACAGCGGTGCCAACTGCGGTTTCTACCGCCCTGGAACCGTTGCCTACGAGGGCTTCAAGGGCGCCGACAAGGTCTTCACCTTCAAGGTCACTATGCCCAAGACTGGCAAGACCGGCTTCAACCTGGACATGCCCGCCGTCTGGTTGTTGAACGGCAAGATCCCCCGTACCGGTCAGTACCACGACTGCTCGTGCTGGAAGTCGGGTTGCGGCGAGTTCGATCTCATCGAGACCCTCGCCTCCGGCGACAGCAAGTGCAAGTCCACCTTCCACTACACCAACTCCATCGGCAACTCCGACTACCTCCAGCGCCCCGAGCTCGGCTTCGTCAACTACGCCGTCATCTTCTCCAAGGCCCATGCCAGCGCCTCCATCAAGATCCTCAGCGACGACTTCGACCACGCTGCCGGTCTCACCTCTGACCAGGTCGAGGCTATGATTGTTGATGACGCCAAGACACCCGGCGGTGTCAGCAAGATGGCGATCCCCGTCAACGTCTAAACGTTGGACGTCGTCACTTGGGAAGGTTGCTTGAAAAAAGAGCGGAGCGCGCGTTGGTTCGAGTTAGGGAGGCACAAGAAGCTTATTCTTGCCAGAGGGGTGTTCTTTTTCTTTTTATATCTTATTCAGACTTCTTGCTTATTCTTGGATATCTTGCCTATCCCCTCAAGATACCCCTATACATTTTTCTACGTACGAGCGAATACATGTGATTTCCCCGAGACATATATTTCTTGCTAGTATTGGCAGCCCTGGTCTCATGCGTATGTGTGAATGCAGTACCATTCATGGATTTTTCATGTATGTGTTGCTGGCTAGCCATTCTTGAAACGTAGTCAGTTTAGTGATGTCTGATATTTTTCCAACAAGTTTACATTGGGGGCCTGCCTTTGCTTGTTCCGGATCCTGCTCGCTAGGCAAAGGTGTGGTGGTGCTTTATGAACCAGTGCCTGGCAACGTCACCCCCCCTGTATGGCTTTCCAACGTACATATCATAACTTATCAAGTCATTCTCTTCTCCATGATCTGCTCTATCCGCTTGCTGTTCCAAACGTATTTTCTTGCCCTATGCCTTGATATGAGGGCCTGCAGGGCTTGGCCAAGGACGCCATCCTATTCCGGAGAACAAGACGAAACTCAACCAGTAATGAACCAACTATGTAACAACACCTGGCCTGCTCTTCGTCTATATAACGTCATACGAACCATGCGAAAAGGCACAAGTGTTGTACCATGCTTATTCCGTCTAGCAAATCCGTCCAGACTGTGTTACATTGATTAGTGCGTTATGCCATTCACAGATGTCAGCTCATGGGCTAGTACGCAGTCGCCAGTCACATCACTGAGGTGGCAACGGCCATGACGAAGAGGTGCAATTGGGTGGTATCAAAACCTGCTATCTATCTATTACTCATGTTTATCCAACTCCCTCCTACTGGAGTAAGCAATGAAATTTGTTAGGCTCAGCTTCAACAGGGTTTGTGGTCGACTAAGAATGGAATCCTGTCGCGCCAGTAAAGCTGTTCAAGACATCGGCGTCAACGTTGACCAGATAGTTCTCCTGGAAGCCGGCCCCGACTCGCTGCACCAAACTTTCCAGGCTGGTTCTGACGAAGTCGAGGCAGTTGACATTTCTGACCGGATCGCTCGATAGGAGGACTCGTTCATGCACGTCCTTAGGTGTGTCCCATTCGGTTGCCTCCATTGGTCCCGTCAAGACAGTGGTGTCTATCTTTGGATTATCCTCGTCCATAACCTGAGCAAAAACACCCGTCCACATCGCGAAGAAGTCCTGCAGCTGTCCCAGCAGGAGTTCCTGCATGGGCTGCCCCAACTCAGCCAGGCGCGTCAAGGCAAGCAAGTTAAGCTTCTGTCGCAATGTGTCTGCCATACAGTCAAAGCTGTAGAACCACTCGGCACTGAGCCATGGCCAGACCTGCTCAAGCGGGCCGAGGGAGCCTACCAACTCAGCGAAAATGGCAGGATCGGCCAGGGCTATGCGAGAAAGAATAGAGAAGTAGTCTGTTAATGTTAAGTTGCTCACGCGAGGTTGCTTTCTCTTCGGCCCCGAGGTCTGACGAGCCTCATGTGCGTCATGAATCCCCTCAAGCATGAATTTCAGGAAGCCACTTTCGGCCAAGTCCTGGCAAATGAGCTTCAAGCCATCAGCTCCACCAAGCTCATTGGCGCAACGAATTAATGACTCGATGGACTTGGTGGCGGCAGACTGTTGCTCACGAGAAGGTGCAGTGTAAGTTGCGGATAAGCCCCTGAGCAGTGCCTGTCTATGCTGGTTGTCAAGAACTGACTCGGGCGCCAATACGATATAAGAACCCGCGATGGAGAGATTGCTCATATGTTGTTCTGTATGGGCTTCCAGATGCCTGATGGTGTGGGGGATAAGGCCAAGGAGTTCTTGTGGCAAAGGAGGCGTGCTTTGAAGCAGGACGTTGGTCCACAGCTCGAGGGCCTCCTCTATGAGATAGACGTAGATATCACTACCCTCTTGAACGGCTTCCGCAATAAGTGGTAAGATAATATGGTTGTAGCGCTGAGCTTCGCCCTTCATGGACATGACCAGAGATTGCAAAATGGTCAATACTGCCTGCTTCATCATGAAGCCAAGATCTCCGGCGGATGCCCATATGCTTGGAAGGGTTGACATAATCAGGTCAGCGAAGCCTATGACATGGGTTTCCATCCTCTCTATAATGACTTTGGTCGTATTCAATATGGCCAGTTTCGTCTCATCGACTTCCACTTCGCCAAGCAACTGGAGCAACTGCCTGAGGATGTGTTCCGCGTAAGGTAGGAATACCTCGCCACTGAAGCCAAAGTCATCAGCGACCCATTTGAATTGCCTCGCTGCTGTGATTCGGACAACAGGATCGTTGTTAGGATCATCACCGCGTAGAAGGTGCCCATAAATCTCGTAAATCAATGGTCGACTTTCATCGGCAACACGAACTGGTACCCATTGGCTAATGAGGATACCGATACGTCGTCTCAGTATCTTGCAGTGAGTCCCTGTTTGCTGGGCATCAACTGGTATTGTTGTTCGGAGCAGCTCATCAAAGCTGAACTGGTTTTCTACATGGGCGGCTGCCAAGCCTATTGTGTTGTAAACAGCTTCCTTGACCATAACATCGAGCTCGGGGTTCTGAAGGCTCCCGAAGTAGGCAAGCAAGGGCTGCATGAGCAGCTGCTTATAGTGGGTAAGTAACTGCTGCAGGAGTTGCTCGGCGCAGGGGCGAACCTCCCACTCCCATGCTGCACCTTGAGCTTCTTCCTGTTGCTCCCACTCCTCAGGCTCCTCTTCCCAAGCGTCGAGGTCGGCTTTTCGAAAGATTAGGAGGTGAGAAATGATCAAGCTGGCAATCTTGATGATCATATCATCTGTTAATAAGCCTTGTTTCACTGAGAGAATCAGTGCCGCCTGTTCTTCCCGTGTCTCCTGGGAACGGTATTTGAAAGTTTGTTGGGGCGCATTAACCATTCGTACACATGAGCGAACCAGAAGCAGCCCCTTCAAGGCAAGTCTTTCTAGCAACGGACCCTCCACCTTGGATTTGTGACCGGCACCCGAGGATGAGTTGGAATTGGATCCTCCCTGGCGTAGTCCCTCCGAGGTATTGAACACCTGCGCGAATTGACTCACCAAGGTCCAGTACGATTGGACAAGATCAAAAGAGTTGGGCATCGATGCGAAACTAGCAGCATGCTCGCTGGCCATTTCCACATGAAGTTTGGAAAACTGCATGAGGTGTTTCCCGATAATATCCCCTATTGGCTGAGGCAGCTCGGTTCCGAGAGTAGCAGATTCCACAAGCTTCATGAATTGTTCCCGTGCCAGTTCCCATGCTGTTTTGACAGTGTTGTCTCTATGTGGGTATTCATAGCCAACGATCAACAATCTCCGGAGAGCTTTGAAGGCGACCAAACTGTTGTGCATACTGAATTCTTCTTCCTGGATTCTTCCGGAGCTGATGGCTTCCATCCATGATGTGGAAGTTTTAGAGTATATCTCTCCTAGAACGTAGACAAGCTCCGGTGTGACGGACTGCAGTGCTGTTTGCGACTTGCGCAAACGTGCTGTTCCGAGCTCTTTGACAGTACGCAGGACAACCAGGAGTGCACCGGCGAGTTCTGCTTGGTTTCCGTCTTTCGTTTCGCGAAGGAGTGATATCAGGTTTGGTAAGGCCTCGGGCCAGGCTTGGGGGTAGTCGATGCGGATAATCTTGGCCGTGACCAGAGCGTTGTGTAAAGCAAGTAGCTTGTCGGGCTCGCCGACAGTACCAGTGAATAGCTTGGATCGAATCTGGTCCTTCTTGGTGGGCTGTATCGCGTTCTTGAGGGTATGGTGTCGCCAGTATCTATCAATGCCGTTCTTGAGCTGGATGATGGCCAGCAGTCGTATCTCGTGAGGAAGGGATCTTTCGAGGAAGACCATCTGTAGGGCAGGGTAGTAGTCTTCGTGGGTTTCCCATGATGTGAGCTGCTGGCCGGCAGACTGGCGTTGGCTGAAGTCTTGAGAGGTGGCCGACTGCAGGGTGCGACATAGGTCCTGCAAAGTGAGGGGGCTGGCCTCACCAGCAACTTCAATAGAGAAGCTCATGTTGCCTGCCACACCTGGGCCGTAAGAGGCAGATCCTATGTCTCTACCGGTAGTTGTGCTTGTGCCGATACTTGAAGGTGAGGAGGAAAAAGCATCAAATGCTTTAGGCACTCAAATGGCGGGGCAAACGATACTTTACCGACTGTAGATTCAGTTATTAAAAGAATCGGGGTCCCGCACGGGATGACAGCTTAGGTGGGGTCCAGTGCCTGAACCTCCCCTACAGAACTCTAAGGTTAAGTCCAGGATTCAGGTGTCACTTCTCACCTTCAACGCCTACATGTATCAAGAAGCTCGAGTATGTATACTACTACCTAAAGGTTATTTATTGTATGGACCAAGGCCAAAGGGTATCAATCCTTGCCTCTAGGATTAGAAACTCATCCGTTTCTTCCCCTGAAGCACCATGTACCATTAACTACTTATCTATACAACAGAAATTCTGCTAAACGTGCCTTTGCATCAACGATTGATTATATATTGACTGGTAGTTGACCTCCAGTGGGTTCCCAATCCTCCAAAGAGCCCAATGCATCCAAATCGGGGAAATCAAACCCGCCACTTTCTCCTATGTGATCACTGGCAGCAGCGGTAGCATCAGAGGCTGATGGCCAAATAACGTCCTGGGACGGTGCGGGCGAATCCACAGGCGTCAATAGGTACTCCGCCACAACGTCTCGGAGCTCTTCGAGGAAGCTCCGAGAAGCCTTCCAGACCTTTCCATGCACGGTCAGTATCCGAAGCAGCATGGTGAGCTTCTCGCGATAGATCGGCGTGTCGAGGCCTTGGAACACGCACGCGTCGAGATACACCAAAGCCATACTCCGTATACTGGGCATCAACAAGGGCGTGAAATGCCTAAGGTCGAGAGGCTTAGTAAATATTGCGAGCATGCTGTTGGCCAACTGGATCTCTGTGTTGATCGCGTGCCAGCCGAAACACTTGACCTTCCGGGCCCCGACCGAGGGCCCGGTCCTTGGGCCGAGAGAACAGCTTTCTCTCAGGCTCATATTGTCTCTGGCGATATTATCTCGGATTTTCAACCGGGCACTGCGCCAGCATATTAGGGATTTACGATGAATCACGGGAATGCTAAGTCAGAGACGAACTCACTTGTGAGCCATACCAATCGTCTGCTGCAAGACAATATCAGCCGAACCTTCTGGGTTCACCAGATCTACCTTCCATGCTGGTAGTTTCAGGATGAATTCACAGAGAAGAGAATCTGTCCGCTCGAAAACCCCCCTGTTCTTGTCCTCGGTGGTGTTATGACAAGCCATCACGAAAGTCGCTACGATACGGCATAAGTCAATCATATACGACAGCGAAGAGAATTCCGCGGTGCCAAGGGCACTGTGCATGTCATACTCTGCCAATGATTTTGGATGAGGCACGTTCTACACCATCCGCGTTAGACTTGGTAGACTTGGTTCATACGTTTGGATCAGGGGACAGGGTGACTCTGGTCCTACAGCATCGGCCCTTCGGTAGAGGGCGGGAAAGGGAACTTACTCCTGACTCATATTCCCACTCTTCACAGGGCAGATCTACGTCGCCCTGGAGATCGCCTAAACATTGTTTCTCAAAGAAGTTGTTGCGGCAGACGTTCAGCCAGTACAGACCCCAGTATGTCCGCCGATAGCTCTCGGCAATGACCGGATCAGGGGTCGTTGCAGCGAACAGCTTCTTGTGCATACCCAAATTCTGTGCCATTGTGTTCGCGCGATTGAGCCACCCGCCATAATACGTTAACGCGTCATTCCCAAGCGCCGCAAGGCTCATGATGAGCAGTCCCTGGACAGACTGCGGCGTGATGGGGAGGGGAGCGCAAGCTGCAGCATAGGCGGCATCTCTGAGCTCGTCTGACCGAATCTCTGACGCATATAAGGCGCCAATGTAGTTGATTACTGTCAATAAAAACTGCGTGGATCCAGAGTTTACCATGGCCTCTTTCATAAGATACCTTTTTGGTAGTATGAATGGGTGCGCGACATGGAAACAATTGTAATAAGCGTCGAGGGATGTCGGGTTTTCAGGTGGTGCCCCTGACCCAGGAGCATTGCGCGCAGGCAGAGACCAGCCCAACGAGTTGCTATCTGCAGCGGTACTCATTTGGTTAACCGGAGGGGTCTTGGTAACATGGACTTTGGGCTCAAGCGTGTCACTTTTTGGTACCGAGACTGGTCTGTCCGATATCAGACTCCTCTTCTTCTGGTCGCGGATGCCTCGCCTGGACTTTGCATAAAAGCACTAACGGCTCCAGAGTCAGTCCTTGGAATTAGTAGGGATATCGTTGCTCAAGACAGTATGACAAGGGAATACTCGGGAGATATGACGTTGACTTGTGATGCTCGACGTATCTCTGGGCAATAAGTAACTTACAGGTTTTCCCTCACCAGTGCATCGCTTGCAAGCAGGCAATGTGGCATCGCATTTCATATGCCTGTAATATCAAATCAACATCGCTTCTTCTTGCTTGGCGGTCACAGGGCCAGTCACTCACTTTGAACGACATTGAACACAAGCAAGCGATACGCGGACGGCCATTCTTGAACCTCGTGACCTCGGTCTTGGGTCGCAGCTATCGGGCGTGGAAGCCCGGCTCTGGACATTTGGCGTAGTCTTTGAGTTCTTGGTCATGGCCGCTCGGTCCTTGGGTTCAAGGCTCATTAAGTGATTCAATGACTAAACGGTTATTTATCGAGATAGCTATAAGAGATGATGTTGTTTTGGGCGATCAGGTGTGAAGCAACGGGAAACGGAGAAGACGGTGCTTAGGTAAGATTGCCTGGACCAGATCCCAAGGAAGCCTGGGTGGGTAGATTTATGCCTGGGCCTTGACCACCACCACCGAGCCTTGCATATAAACGTCGGCATGCAGCAGTCATTAGCACTATTGCTCTGCATGCAGCGTGTTTTGAAGATGCAGGCTGGCCGTCTCTTGGCACCGCCAAAGCAACGGATAGATGCCCACACCGACAAGTCTTCAGCTGTGCGGGGAAGTGTATAGGAGCTCATGTTGTACGGCCAAGACTGATGATGCTGCAGTCATGTACAGGGGTAGCAAACAGCAAAGCCAGCCAGCAAAGTAATGATACGGATGATGACTGATACGACCACAGATAAAAGGCAAAGAGCGAGATAATGGCCCCTAAAGCGAGCATAGAGTTGCCAAATACGTTGGCAATAACGACTTATACTTACCTGTAGGTTGACCCAACAGGATCACGTCGCTCTGCAGTTACTGAATTAAGGGACTTTGCTATTATTACTCTCAATACATATATGGTCAAGAACGTCGTTAACCATTTGGTAGAGCCGTGTAAGCCAATGTCAAATGTGGCCAAGGGCTTTTCTTTGCCTCATGCTGGATCCCAACCGTCGACAGTAGCGTTCCCAAATTACGTAGGAAAGCCCTCAGTTGAATGAGATTATATAAAAGAGTGAAAGTAAACCTACCTTACCTAGTTCATACTTATTTACATATGATTTTATATTCTGGAAGATTACTTAATCAATCATCGTCGCTGTATTGACAGTTTAACCTTAAGGTGTAAGTCAGGTGGATTCCCAAAGCCGCCAGGGCCTTACGTAACGCGAATCAGCCACTGTGCTTTCCAGATTCGGTGCCACCGAGGTCCTGACATACCTCGGCCATTGGTTGCGATCGGTGCGCGCAACTGCCAATACCGCTTCCTACCTACACCTGCACAGCTACCCTGCGTCACGACCAATCTATTGTTTTCACAACAGCACAAGCCAACCAGCCAGCCATCTATCTCGATCACCTTTAAGTCTCCTCGCACATAAAACAATGCCCGCAGGATAGCGCGGCATACCAATCCACGATCACGATTTCAGCCTGGCGATGCTGCTTCGATGAGCTCATCCAGCAGCTTTGCGCAGGCGCAGCAGCGACTGGCTGCGCGCCGACAAGCCCGCGAACGAGAGAACCATGCCCGCCTCAACGCACGACGCGAAGAATCCCAAGCCTGGTCACGCGCCGCCACATTACCTTATCCCCTCAACCGTCTTGGGTCCTCCACACTATCGGCCTGGGAGTTGCTGTCCTCGCGCCAGGGCACTCGGCCCTCCTTTCGCGTCGGCCAGGTCGACGCCGAACTTCTCGATGAAGAGCTGGTAGAGCTTCTCCAAGGACAAGTCGGCGACGCGCTCAAATACATCGGCGGCAATATAAAAGACGACTGGTCTGCTGAGATACTTCTGGGTCTTCGCGCCGTACTATTCAAACTTACTTTGTGGGATCACGACGCCACCTACGGCGCCGCTCTACAGAATCTCAAATACACAGATGCGCGACGGAACTCGCCTAGCCTAGCACCACCAAGCAAGTGGCAGAAGGTCCTTTACGGACTCATCACAGTTGGCGGCAAATATGGATGGACCAAATGGGAGGACTGGCTATTAGACCAGGACAATGGCTATGACGCACCAACTCCACTGGTCCAGCGAATGTCCGGCATCACCTCGAAGCTTTCCACTGTGCATTCGGTGGCAGCTTTTGCCTCCTTTCTCGTGTTCTTGTTGCATGGGAGATATCGGACACTTCTTGACAGGATCTTGCGGATACGATTAGTGCCGCCAACAAGTCAAGTCAGCCGTGAGGTTTCGTTCGAGTACCTCAATCGTCAGCTCGTATGGCACGCCTTTACCGAATTTCTACTTTTCGTGCTGCCACTTGTTGGCATCAACCGCTGGCGCCGATGGCTCTCGCGCGTATGGAAGAAGACCAAGGACATAGTCCACATCAGCTCCGAAGATGCCAGCAGCAGCAAGCAGGGCGAATACGCATTCTTGCCCGAACGGACATGCGCCATATGCTATCAAGATCAGAATAGCGCCACCTCAGAGAACGAGGTTCTGGCTGCGGCGGCATCTGGCGGTGTCGTCGGGTCGGCGCAAACCGACATCACAAACCCTTACGAGACGATACCGTGTGGCTGCATATATTGCTATGTGTGCCTGGCAACTCGGCTCGAACGAGAAGAAGGCGAAGGATGGACTTGTCTGCGCTGTGGCGAGTTTGTCAAGGAATGCAAGCCATGGGGCGGGGATGTCTTGGAAGAAGTGACCAAGGAACGATCTTCCTCCCCCAAACGTGTAGGCTTTGTCGACGACGTTGAAGAGGGAGCGGCCGGGGAGCGCGATCTGGAGAAGCTAGACCACGTTTCTGAAGGCGACCGCACTGATAGTAAAGACGACCCAGAGGATACGGACTCTGAAATCTACGAAGAAGAGGAAGAGGAGTTGGGGGGTGATCTCAACGACTAAAAAGAACCTTTACGATGAACCAACTTTGTATTATCAACAAGTATGGGTGTCACCTTGTTCCAACCGGTAGCTCACCAAGTCGGGAGCATCGAAACATGTTGTACCAATACCGCAATTCTTACTTTGCGTAGCCTACTATTTAATCTGCATTGAAGCATGGCGTATTGCAATCGAATAGGGGATGCTGCCCTGACCAGACTTCTGTGATATTTGATTCTTTTGGTGTTTTCAGGTATGTACTACTGTAGACAGCGCACAAAACACACTTTTTTGTTAGATATGTAGTGTCCCGGTGAGATGCCATCATAGCTCTTACATAACAAAGATATGGCGGCCGTAAAAGGAAACCCCATGAATAAATATGTATGGAGCAAACCCGAACGCGGAAAGAGAGAGAGGCAGGCATGAACAGGAACCCCACTAGCGACCCTGCCAACCTGCCTTAAAGAAGCCCAATACTCCAGTACATGCAGCCACTAAACCCAAGTAGATTACAGGGTCTCTGTACTAAGTCTAGCAGCGCCCCTTAGCGTCACCGCGACCTGTCACGAGTTAAACACTTGGAGTCTTGGACTGTGTCGGTCCATCCCGAGCTCCAGTCAACGGAACCGCTTGGTTCACCGATACCTGGCATTGTGCGGTCTGAAGATAGACTGATTGTCCAAAGTCGAAAGAAGGGCGGCACAGCGGAAACAAACGACCCAAGCAAAGAATATTCTTCGACTTCGAACTGACCGCCCCGCCCCGCGCCTCTCGAGTGCTGGGTTCTCGTGGGCCCTGCTCCGGAGTGCACGAACAAGAAAAGAGCACGCAGCCGAAGCTATGTAACATATCCGACCTATCTCGCAAACCTATCCTCGGCAGCCACCAACAAACGGCCCCTGCATCATAACCACAAAAGCAAAACTCTGGACAACTCTGACTCAATAGAGGCGTGGAAACAGAGGTAGGAAGAAGAAGAAGAAGAAAGACAGAGCAGAGTGAGCGAGTGGGAGGGAGCAACAAGGAAGTGGGAGAAGACGACATTGCAGCTCAGGGAAGGAGAATGCCCGAATTCTTCCCCTTCATACCCGGCACCGAAACCTCACGAACAGCGCGACAACACGCCTCGGATGCCTCGCCGCTCCTCGGTCGGTTTCGCGCCGTGCCGCGCAACCCCCAGCGCCGGCGCTCCGCCTCGGCGCTGGGCTTGCTGTCCAACGGCTGGCGCGGCAGCGTGCACGTCGGGTACGGGGCGCTGATTGCGTCCGAGCTCGACCAGGCGCCACAGGACGACGACAGTAACGACGACTACGAAGATAACAACGGGACTGGATGTGCACAAAAGGGCTACAGGTGGGCGCGGCGCAACGTGGAGGATCTCTTCATCGCTCCACGCCAGGCGGCGGTGAAAAGGGTCGTGGATAGGTGGTGGACACGCTGGGGAATCCTAGTCTTTCTACCAGCAGCCTTGGTAAGTTCTCCAGGCACACATTCATAACTTTGCATCATCCCGCCGCCAAAGCTTAAACTGGCATGCTGACGGGTGTATACAGGCTGTGGCGTGGTGCGCTATTCCCTTTCCGCAATATCCCCTTCGGCCTGGTGACCCGGATCGGAATCCTGACCATGACGACGACCACCGAGCCCCGGGTCACGGGTCCGCGCGAGTTCAGGTCAACTTTTGGTTCTTCCTCTTCGTCTACTACGGCTTTTACAACCTTACGGCCTTGATGTGGATCACCAAGGTCTTTAACTTGTACAGCTTGAACTGGTGGCCGTCGACTATGGGCTTTCCCCTGACCATTACTCTCATCGCGATTTTGGGTCTTGCAGCGCCAATCCCAGTGTACCTGGTACCTGAGCTTAGATTTCTCACTATCCATAATACTGCATGGATCTCGTGGACTTTCGTGATCATGGCCATGCCGGTCGCCATTGCGTTTTGCATTCTCATGTTGCATGAGAGACATCTCGGCCTCCGGAATTCGCTATCCGAGACGCAGCGCATCTTCACCTCGTCTTGGTGGACTAGCGAGGGCGATAGCGTGGCTGACCGAAGTCATCATCGTCGGCGTATGGGGCTGAATGACTACACGCTCGATCCAGACAATGTGTTACGACCCCCGCCGTCGCAACGGGCTCGCGCATCCGCCATGATGCGCCGCCGCTGGCTACCGGCGAGCTTCGTGCGATTTGTGTGGTTCTGTCTCGCCCTCCTCATCGGATTGCTTGCTTATCTCATAGGAGAGGCCTACGCCGAGATCTATCTCCGGACCTTACCGCACAACAACCTGGAGACTGTCGTCTATGTGTACAGCTGGGTCATAACGGTGCACCTACTCGATGCGCTGACCGGCTGGATCCTGGGTGCCAGCGAAGGGGAGCGGGTTGGAAGCTACCCCTTGAGCTGGATATTCAAATTGTAAGATAGTGACGACTCTCCACTCTCCTTTCGTCTGAGTTACTGACTGACCTGTTTGCTTGCCAGATATTTCATGCTGACTTACCAAACATATGTGCGAGCCTTGTACGCTCGTCTACGCTCGCCGTCGCAGTTCATCTTGCTACAAGCGCTCTCGTCCAGCTCCCTCATCGTCTTGGTGCCCCTGACCATGACCATGACGTATCACCGCATCATGACATTCCTAGGTCTGACCGGGCAGTCGTACGCCTCGTACCAGAAGCTTTGCATCCGCAACGTCTTCATCCGATTCATCGCGGAGAACGTTAGCATGCTGGCCTTTTTAGGTAGTATCCTCGTACTACACTTTGGCTCCAACAAGGACGTCTATCCATATTTCGCCTTCGACGACCCGGAAGATATCGAAGACGGCTACAATTTCGGGTTTACCTTCTACGCCTCCAGTATCACGTGGGCGTGCGAGCTGGTCGCGGGCTTCCTGCTCCGGGCCCTCATCCGCTGGTGCTTCGGCGTCAACGCGAGTATCGAGGGGAAACTCGACCTGGCCGTCTGGCCCGAGCTGCTACCTACGAGCATGGCCGTCATGCTGCATGTATTGCAGAACATGCTGTTTTCCATAATTCGCTTGCATTTCCATTAACTGAGCGGTCAGTCGGAAGTGAGAGACAAGTCGATCGATGATGGGTAATGATGGCAGCGTTTTGGGGAAACAGTTTCCGGGAAATATGTGGTAAGAGAAATGAATGCATTTTCCTTTTCTGTCGGTCGGAACGGAGGTGGCCTATGGTTGGCGCAAACAGCCGCCGACGTGGAAATGACGTGTGTGGGCGGTTGCTCACCGATGGGAAGAGGGAGCTGGCTGTCAAGGAGGGGGAGATAGACAATCGGTCTTTGTCTCTGGCGTTCTAGCTCTCCCACCGACCAGTCCACCGGTTGCGGGGTGATGATATGTGCGCATGTGTCTGTAGTGGTGGTGTGTAATATGGGGGGAAACACCACCACCTGCGGGCTTTTGTTTCGTTCTGTTTTTTTTTTTTCGTTGGAGCCGGACTTGATTTGGCTTTCTTGGTTTATTGTTTGTTTGCCTTTTTCCAGCATGCCGCAGACGTCCGTTCAAGGCCGCTGGGCCTACTAGAGATGATACCCCCTTTCCCCAGATTCGACTGATTCACTTGCTTATAGACTTGCATAAGATATCCCTGCTTTTTTAATATAGCCAGCCTGCCGCTTTGCAACCCTCATTGCCCCCCAGATATGCAAGCCATGCAAGCAACACAAAGAGTGCAGCATCGGCGTGATACGGTAGGAGACTCAATCATCATGTTGTTGTTGTTGCTGTGGTCTGCTCGTGTATGTGACTTGTCCTAGCGAGGCCCTTTTTGCAGATACGCATCAATATATGTAAGAAGGTTACCGCTTGGGCTGGTGGTCTGCCAGGTTGAGCGGAACTGGCTATTGGCTGTTCGGGAATTAATTGACCTGTGATACGGATTGATGCATGCAATCTTGGGGGCTACGCGTCCGACAACCCACCCTTCTGGTCCTCGTTTCTCCATCGCATGGAGGAGGGCTAATGCTATGTTGCACATTCTCGAATCATCGCATAACTCATCGAGCCACCGATGAGGATCAGGACGAGAAAGAGGATGAGAACAATGAAGGGTGAAGGGCCCCTTTCCGAACCACCTTGACAGACCGGTCCACGTTTTGCGCTCGACTCCAACGAGTGGGCAAATGGTCCTCCAATCTGGTCTACTAGAGGCATAGATAGCAGTTTTGCAACCATGCTGTTCAACCCAACGGGCGTGCTGTGTGGCGTCTATTATGCTGTGCGACTGCAATGCCGCTACACGTCATATCCCGGAGACTGACGCCGGGCTACACGGAGCAGTCATGTTATTCATCTTCCTGTCTAGGTCGCTGGGGTGTGCTTGTCAAATGCAGCTGCATTTCGCTCCGGTGCATATTACATGAAGCATGCGAGTACCAGGCAGGGAGACCTACATCATTAATAATCATTTCGCCGGGTATAGTCTTGCGTCGCTCGAGACTCATGTCACCTAGAAGAGAAGGGGTCCGATCAGGCGAGGCCAGTAACTACATCGAGACCTCTAGTCGTGCTATAGGCCGGTATATAGCGGTGAGTGTTTCCCCCTGACTCGCGCGTGCTTCGCAAAGGCAGGTCGGTTCGATAGTAAAATTTCACCAGCATGCTCACCCTATCAGAATCATAGATCATCTCGATCAGCCCATAGTCTGAATAATACACAACTAGTGACATGGATATCGAACAGTTGGGGGGGTTTGGGATTGGGTTTAGTTTGCGGCAAACTCGATTCAGGGGGAACCAGTCGACTTGTTTAGTGTTGAAACTCTGCGTATACTTGCCTATTCTACAATGTCGACAGGTTGAGAGAGGATATCACCAGCACACTCGTTTGGGTGCTCGGAGTTGCGATGTTCCGTTCAGGTACGGAAGCCTAGCCACGCGTACTGCCCCCCATCGGCTTTATTTGCGGCGCAGAGGAAGGATGATGCACCAGAGTGGTATCTCGCCCATACCGAGATATAGTTCCGAGTTGGAAGGGAAGAAAATAGACACGCGTGCCGTGGCTTAGAAACATACGGGCATGGAAAGTCCAGAACGGTGTTGAGCTTCTCTGGTTCAACGACCGGGTCATGTCCCCGGGGGAGTGAGTGACTGGTCCCTTGTTTGGGATTCAATATTGTGTGATTTGGCGTCATGATCTGTCGAATGATAGATAGATGCCAGCTCCAAGATCACACAACCACTGTACGAGCAAATGCTGTGTGTATGGTTGCAGCGCTCTGTTGGTCGCAGGTCAGGTCGGTCCAACCAACATGTATACGCAGTTAATGGTGGGGTCGGTTTGGTTTGGCTTGGGTGTGTTGCGGTTGATGGTTTTAGCCAAAGCCGAACGATCGATCAAATGGAAGATGGCGAGAATCTCGGATAGCCTGTTTCGTTTCTGGAGCTCTGGAGCTCTGGAGCTTTGGAGCTCTGGGGGTGGTGGTATAGGCCTCTCTGGCTGCTTTCCCTCTCCCAATCTCCTCATCTGAGCCCATGGACCATTGGACCATTGGACCATGGACTGATGGACTCACGGGCTCACGGACGCAGGAGGTTTGGGTGGAGCGGATGCGCAAGCTGCATTCTAAGCTTCATGCAGTGCAGGTGTTGAGCCCCACGTAGGGCGTCAAATCAAACGGCAAAGAACATTTCAACGTAGATTAAGGGAGGACAAGAGGGTGTCTGGAATCTTGCAGGGCATGCATCGAGTAGGGTGAGTAGGGTGAGTAGGGTGGAGATATGTCTGGACGGGACGTTGGTTGGAGTATTACATACATACATACCTCTTACATATTAGCAGTATGAGAATCCGCAAGCAGGAGGAGCTGCCATCCACCCACCCACTCGCCCGCTCGCCCACTGTCGCGATGGCGGGGTGATTAAGGTAGGTTAGGTAGTTCGTTAGGTAGTTGGTAGGCAAGCAAGCACGCAAGGTCAACTGGTAGATGGGCCTTGATAAGATAAGCCCCATACCGCAATTTGACGGCAGCCAGCTTACATGTAGTCGTACATACAGGCATGCATCCAGTGGTCAGTTAAAAGTCTGACAGACAGATAGATCTTCGTATAGACAGATGACAAAACCAGTAATGATATGATGCTGCTTCTTAGCTGAGATCGTATTCTGGCTTCCCCGCGCCCCTGGAAAGGCACTACCGTTAACGACAGGCCAGTCTGTCACGCCCGTCTTTCGACCTGTCCAGGCACGTAACGGGAGCTCTATAGTACACAGGAAACTACGGGGAATGCAGAATGCAGAATCCATCTACTGGAACAGACGGCATCCAAAAGAAGGCAGTCAGGGTGGATCACCACATATCTCCAAGGCCTCCTCCCCGTTTGTTTCAGGGCCGCAAACGCGGAGCCAGGAACACCTGTTGCTGACTGATGAGGCCTAGAACATGTGTTCCTCGCAAGTTGTCTTGTTAATATTGGCTAGGTAGGCAACCTTTACGTTGATCAGTTGGAAACAGTTTTTCATAGTACAGTGCAGTCTTTTGGTGGATGATGAGTCACTCTCGCTTGATATAGCCGGACCAAGAAGGCTAGGTAGAGAGCATGTGCTGGAACGGGTTACCGACAAACTGCCGCGGCACGGCTCCCGACTACCTTGCTTGCTTATGGACGGATGGGACGTCCTGACACCCTGATAATGAAGGCTGTCTCGTGTTGGGTTGCACATGATTCCCACTCCGTGTGTGTCTTGTTGTAGCATGTATGGAAGCCTTTTAGAAGCACCTCAGGGAGCGTCTCATGAATTCGACTTACCGCCTCTTTGCTCCGGGGGTGCGATTGGAACCTTCTGGCCGGCAGGGAACAACCCTTGGCGATATCAGGTCAAGTACTGGAGTACTGGTAGAAGAAAGTGCCTTGCCGAACAACGTCGACCAACGATAAAACCCCGGCGTCGACCGGCCCCTCAGAACCGCATGTAGTATGAAGTTGTGTCGACCGATAATCCTGGATGAACGAGTGAATGGCTTGCAGGAGATTATGTCTCGTTGGGTATGGCGTGGCTTCACTTTTGATGGTGGGGTTACCTTGGCCGCCCCCCCCCTCCCCCCTGCAACGCCCACCATCTGCGCCCACGGGGATACAGTTGGTATCACCATTTGTCGTGACGATTACCTGATCCAGGTGGAACTGACCGGGCCAGCAAGTCAAGTTCGCTATGAATAGAACGTATGTAGTATGAGTACAATCGTATAAACATATGTTACATTATTCATTGGTATGTACGTGTAAGCAATGAATAAGAAGCCCACTGGCCCGAGAAGCGGTTAATAGTTGCAGATAGTAACCTAAGTACTAAGTGGGAGTCAGTGAGCGCCTGAGCTACACCACATGCAGGCAAGATAGATGGAAGTAGGCAGGTAAGTACATGAGTCCGACCCCCAGCCTACACAGAAAACTCCAGATTTTCCGGCGCTTTTTACGGTGATACTCTATCGAGATAAGTGTGCCTGTCGCTTGTCACGGCGGGTGAGAGAAATTGTGTGAAGGGGAGTGAGCCTTCCTACTAGCTCCGGCTGCCAGGCAGTATCACACAATCACTGGGCTCGCACAAGCAATCTGTAAACAACACTCGGTCTGATACGGGAATGTCATTGGAGGGGGAGTTGCTTGACAAGCACAGCTAGGTTGGTCATTTGTTTCTGAGATATATCTATCACATTAATGACCTACCTACCTACCTGTATACATCAATAGCTCCCGATAGTAATGAAAAGTAAAGTCAGTAAAGTAGGTACCTAAGGTTGATGGCCCAGGCATACGCAATTCATACCAGACTTTGGACGATTGATATGAGAGACATAGGCAGAAGTACATCCATAGATGGAGACGGACCTCAGATGGAGATGCAGATGGAGATGGAGGTGGTGTTACGCGGCGTACGTGAGAGACTGGAGAGAGAGACCCTGCTACTTTTGCTACTTTTTGCTACCCTGCTCTCTACCCCTCCCCACCACACACACTCTGACACCCCTCCGACCCTACCATTTGCGCCTCTGCCCCTCACCTCCCGCACTGCGATCCAAGCAAATCGCTTCCGTTAATTCTCTTCTAGGCGTGAATATTTCTCAAAGTACTTAACAAAGAAGAGCATTGCTTTTCCCAAACGCGCCCGTTGTTATTAACATTCGATACAACTGTACGTACAGTAGTTTGCATCCAGCTTCCCAGTAAGTACCTACCTGACATTACATCTCCTCTTCCCCGATTACCCTGCGCCTTGGCTTGCTTGCTGCTACTGCCTCTACTGCTGCTGCTGCTGCCGCCGTTGCTTGCTTGCTTCCACCCGTCGAGATCCAAGCCCGCTGCTACCATACCATACCGTAACTGTCACTCACTCAGCCCGGCTACTAGGTTGACACTCCCTCTACGTTCTAGCAAAGGCCAATGTAAGTGACCTGTCTCACTTGGGCTTCCTGATTCTACTCCCCCCTCCCCCCCTACCGCCTACCGCGTACCTTACCACCCTTGGGTCTGCGTGCGTGCGTGTGTGCCTGCCTTTCCATCCCCCGGCGGCTTTTCGTGCCACACCCCCGAAAATTTTCATTCCCTAACAAGGCTACAGATATTGGCTTTGGGCATTCATATCCTTCGGGCACTCCTCCTCTTTTCCCTCCCTTTCCCCTTCCTCTTCTTTCACCATGAGCGCTCCAGTCCCCTCCGGTAGCGTAACCTCCAGCAACGCCTCAGCCGTTCCCGATGCCACGCGACGACAGCCCACCGCCCCCTCCTCCGGTGCCACCGAACTCGCCGGTCAATCGCTAGGCGCGTCGCAGGCAGACCGCGAAGAGACCAAGCAGCGCGTCATCAAGGCCCTGCGTTACTTCCCGGACTGGCCCACCCCCGGCGTCAACTTCATCGACATTCTGCCCATCTTCCAAGACCCCAAGATATTCGAATCCCTCCTGCAGGTCCTCGAGCTCCAGATCCGGGACTCCTTTGATACTCTGCCCGATGTCATTGTCGGCCTCGACGCCCGCGGCTTCCTCTTCGGCCCCCCCTTGGCCCTGCGCCTCAACTGCTCCTTCGTCCCGGTCCGCAAGATGGGCAAGATGCCCGGCGAGTGCAAGACTGCATCCTACATCAAGGAATACGGCGAGGATTTCTTCCAGATGCAGGTAGATGCTATCAAGCCCGGACAAAAGGTTCTGGTCGTCGATGATATCATTGCAACTGGTAAGTTGGACTTTACCCCTCCATGGCCTTATCGTGGTCCAGTGTTATCATTCCAGGAAACAGGTGTGCGATAAGCATGCGCAAGCATCTGGGCTGTCATTAGCAGTATCAGACGCGCCAGTCTGACTCGAGTGATATGACTGAACGTGCAAAATTGCGGCGTAGTATCTGGAATGATGAATCAAACTTGCCAATTACCCCTCTGAACACTTTGCTGACACTTCATTTCAGGAGGTTCCGCCGCCGCAGCTGGCTCGCTCGTCAGCCAATTGGGTGGAAGCCTGATGGGATACTTGTTCTTGATTGAAATCAGCTTCTTGGCTGGCCGAGCCAAGTTGGGTGATGTCCCGATTCTCACTCTGGTCGAAGAGAAGTAGGATGTCAACTGTTACCTACCTGATATTTCGCCCGTGACGGTATTTGGCTTTTTCGAAATGACGAATTCTTTCGGATTGAGATTTGTTGCACAGTGTTTGCAGAGTACAAGAGTTATTTCCAAGCTCTTCATATGCAAAACCCAATTGATAGAGGAGGATTTCTTTTTCTCGTTCTGTGCTTGGATACGACGATGCTGCCGTTTGGCTGGCGTGATGGAGGTGATAGAATAGGGGGGCACGCTTTGGCATGGGCTGGCGTATGGAGTTGAACTCACGCTTCGAAATAGGAATACGTTTTGTGGTATGTCTGCTACGTGAGCAGTACTACATAGAGGACAGACGTACCAACGTCTCATAATACCACATGCACAGCACAACACCGCTCCGTCGGATAAGTTGCTCATTATCCTCGTCAAACTATACTGCCGGTTTGTGTTTTTGATTGTATCATTGGGCCTATACAATCTTTGTCGAGAGATCAACCTGCAAGCAGTGAAGACTAGATGACTGCATCCCTCATTCGACTTCGACTGCCTTTACCAGTGGGCTCTCAACCCCTGAGGTCGTGTCTAGCGGCATGGTAGTTACATCCAATATTTGTGTCCGTTCCAATGCCAGAAGGGCAACCTGGAGTTAGAATGACAGAGGCTTGGGGACGCCACCCTAAGAGGGCGACCGGGTACTGGTACGAGCACTTCTGAGATAACCAGTACCGAACCAACATGTTTTTCGAAGCTTTCTTGGATGAAGCACGGGGTTATCACGACAGTAAAGTCCGAGTCACTTTGGGCATTTGAAAGAGAAGATGTCATGTCAACGTGTTTATTAGCTATTAGAGAATGATTCAGCTGTTACATACTGCACCCTAGTGGCGAGTACACAAGCAAACTGCATTCGGAGACATGCGACTTCATATGCTCCTCCAGTCCACCTCCCATGCCATCGTCAATTGAGTTTTCATAGTGTTTTTTTCTTGTTTCGCTGGTTTGTGTTGCTTTGTCCATCTTTCGTCCAAACGACTGGGTATACTGGGTATCAGCAGAGAGTAAAGGAAACATTTTGCGCAAAAAGCAGATGGCGTATGCATCGTCCCAACAAGGTACATGCAAAAACAAGCCGGGTGTGGCAACGAGAAAAGTCAAAAACCACGAAAGAAAATAAATCAAAGCAGGCCACCTTTCCAGCGCATCGCTCCAAACCATGCTCCGGTTCAACGACTAAATCAAATCGCTGCCAAGCAATGGCGTTGTGTTGACGTGGAAAGGCGGGGTATCAGTATAGGAACCAATTTCGACATGGGTATCTCGATGGAAATGCAGATCCGATCCCGACCAAACCCAACGTATTGGTATGACTCTCTAGAAAACATCGTAAAGAGATCCAAGGCTATCGCCGCGGACCAAACCCGGAGCGACCAAGTTTCGTAAGCTTCTTACGAGCCCGGCCGCTACCAAAGCGTTTGCTGAACTTTTTCTAAGCGGCAGCGGGAACAGCGCTGGGGGCGGAGGCGGTCAGGGGCTTCTCAGCGGTGGTGGTCTCCTCAGCGGGGGCGGCAGCAGCCTCAGCAGCCTCAACGGGCTTCTCCTCAGCGGCGGTGGCGGTGGAAGCCTCAGGGGCCTCAGCGACAGTCTCCTCGGTGGTCTTCTCAGCAGGCTTCTCGGTAGCCTTGCCCTTGCCCTTAACGGTCTGGCGGAGCTTGGAGAAGAGAGGGGACGACGACTTCTTCTCGCCCTCATCCTCAGAGGAAGCAGACTTATCCTTCTTGCCGAAGTTAAAGGGCAGGCTGGACTTGCGCTTGTCGCTCTTAACCTCCTTCTTCTCGCCGTTGGTAGCGGCAGTGGCCTCAGTGGTCTCGGTGGGGAGAGCGGTGGGCGACGCGACTTCAGTAGAGAGGGGCTCACTAGTCTCAACGGCGGGAATCACGGGAGCGTTCTCAGAGACGGGAGCGGCCTCGGTAGCAGGGGCAGTCTCGGCTGTGGGAGTGGTGGCAGTAGGCTCAACCTCGGCTCTCTTCTTGCCGAAAGACAGGTTGCCGAAAAGGCTGGCACGCTTGGTAGGAGTGGGCTTGACGGGCTTCTCCTCAGCGACAGGGGCGGCCTCAGTGGCGGCAGCACCCTCAGCGGCAGGCTCAACAACGGCAGGGGTCTCGCCGGCAGCGGCGGCCTCGGTGGTGCCCTCGGCGACAGCAGGGGTCTCCTCGGTCGCAACAACCTTCTCCTCCTTCTTGCCACCTCCAAGCAGGTTGCCGAAGATGGAAGCCCGCTTGCGGCTAGCAGAACGGCGCTGGTCCTTGGTCTCGTCCTTCTTGGGGGCACCGGCCTCAGCGGCGGGCTCGACAATAGCAGGAGTCTCAGTAGCGCCCTCAGTGGCGGCAGCACCCTCAGTGACGGCCGGAGTCTCAGCAACGACGGCGGCGGTCTCCTCCTTCTTGGCAGCTGGGGTAGGCTTCAGGGTCTCCAGGGTCTTCTTGTAGGTCTCAGACTCGGTGACGGTGGTGGCGAGCTCCTTGGCCTCAGCAATCTTGAGCTTCAGCTGGGACACCCAGTTGTCACGGTCAGCGGTGTTAGGGGCCTTGAAGGCGTGCTTCTGACCCTTGGCAACAATGGTGAACTTGTTCTGGCCCTCAGTGGTGGGCTCGGAGGCATCGGCCTATTGACTGTTAGTTTGTGTCTCGACCACGTCTGAAATGGGTTTACATACAAGAGGGATGATGCCGTGAGGGGTGGCCTTGTCGGCCTCCTTTCCGTAGAAGAGGAGACCCTTGCCGGTCTCGGTGGCCCAAGAGGCGACGTGGTGGCCAACCTCGGTAGCCTTCTCGCTCTTCAGGTAGGCGGCGAGCTTCTCGCTGGGGACAGCCTCGGAACCGAACCAGAAGTGGGTCTTGGAGAACATGAGGTTCCTGGATTGACGATTAGCGCCCGTGGTCTGGGTCGGACGAGGCGGTGGCAACTTACTTGGGGAAACCGGCGCCGGCACCCTTGTGCTCGAGGGTGCCCTCTTCAACAGGCTTCACCTCCTCATCCTTCTTAGCCTCCTCGGTAGCGGCGGGGGTCTCGGCGGCAGCCTCAGTAGCGGCAGCGGGCTCCTCGGCGGCGACCTCGGCGGGCTTGGTCTCAGCAGCAGCCTCGGTGGTGGCAGCAGCAGTGGTCTCGGCCGGAATGGGCTCGGTGGCAGCAGCCTCGACGACGGCCGGGGTGGTCTCGGGGACGACCTCAATGGGCTTCTGAATCTCGGCCATTGTGTATTAAGTTGTTGTGGTGAAAAGAGATGGGGTATCAAGAAAGTGGGGTATCTCAAGAGAAGTAAAGAAACACAACAAAGTATCTACTGAAGCAAAAGTAGAAGTACTCTCTATGTGGTGAATGCTGGTTGGGGATGGATGTCTGTCGATGACTCCTAGCAGACTCACAACAAAGAGGGTAGATGGTGGAAGATGGGGAGTTGAAGGAGGGAGGGGAAGGAAGATCCTTTAGACTTTTAATGAGTCGATTAATGGTAGAATGAAGAAGGGAGGGAGGGAGAGTGCAAGCGTTAAAGTCAGTGTTGCCGCTTTCTATTTATTTGCTTGTCTCGCAATAATAAGGAGGGCGTACCGTAAAGGGCAGCGTTCTGTTATTTTGCGGGACCATGCGAGAGATGCCAGGAGGGCCAGGAGTGACCAGGAGTGACCAAGAGTGACCAGGAGGTAGCTTGCCTGTTAGTGCAAGTACCACTACAAGGGTCGATGCCCTGCTGTAATTGGACCGGGACTGGGGTGCTGCAGGTGGAGGCCCTTAGGGGTGTTAGGGTGTTAGGGTGTTAGTGTGCTAGCAGGTGGGTCGTTCATTGGCAATCCAATGAATCCAATGATTCCAATGATTCCAATCCAGTCCAGTCCAGTCCAATCCAATCCAATTCTGAGAGTTAGGTAGGTACTGTAAGTAAGTCCAAATCCTGGACGGGACTCATTCTGGCTGGACACTCGGGCTGTCTGTCAGGTTCTCACTCCTGTCAAGGATGGATACTGACTTGACAGGACAGAATCACGATGGTGTCGTTCCCGTCTTTTAGATGTGTATGGAGTAGGGAGTAGGTAGATAGCTGTAGGTACTTCGCACTACTGCATGCACTTGAGCTGCATTGCACTGCACATACCTCAACTACCAGCCTACCTACCTTACCTACACATGAACATCAAAAGCTGGTTAGTACCTAACCTAGCTTGCCTAGTAGGTAGGTAGGTACAGTAGGTCGAGAATTGGAGAGCAAGACAGACAACCTTCCACCACACATTTGACACATCAGATTGGGATTGGTACTTTGTAGGTGGTGTGTGATCCAGCGCCCAGCGTTTGTCATTGCTTGTTGCTTGTTGCTTGTGTGCAGTACATCCAGTACTCTCTTGCCTGGCTGCACTAAAACCCAAAAGGCTAGAACCCGTAGTTGAAGCAACAATTGAACCCCCTAAATGCTACATGTAGGCTATGCCATGCCATGCCATGCCCTGCCATGCCCTGCCGTGGACTGTATGTAGGTATGTATCACTATGCACATGTGTAATACGTACCGTACCGGTAGCATATGCTATCGAACCACCACCACCACCACCACCCAACGCAGCCGACGACCCCATGATGCAAGCCCAACTTGGTCTTAGATCATCTTGTGTTTGTTCCCTCCCCAACCAGATCCAAGTCAAGATACTGATATATTAGTTGTGCGTCTCCTCCATTCCACGCTCCACAAAGCCGGCTTCTCGTCGTTCCAATCTCCCATCTCCAGAATGAGCTGCAGGAGAAAAAAAGAGGTGCCCCCCATGAGCAACACCCACCTCGTCCACATCCTGCCCTGCCAGTTGCTGGGTCATCGTGCGGCGGTGTGGTCCGTGCCGGTTGCGATTTTCAGTTCAGAACTGCTGAAATGAAGCAGCTCGGGCAAAAAAGAAATTACAACGTCGTTAGCAGTGTCACCGGCGACATTAACCTGAGCAGGGGTCACGGAAAGCCAAGACGCCAAAGGGGGATAACGAGCCCGCTACTATTTCCTATTTCCCTACATATGAAATATTTTTTCCCCTTAGACTGCTGGGACTCGGGAGAGAGGGGAGAAGCTCCTGGCAGACAAGGTAGGGAAAATAATAGAAAACACATTGGTCAAGCATGAAGATGCGCCACAAGGTGCCCTGGGATTTCGATGCCATGGAGCCCTTTGATTGGAGAGATGAGGACCATTGTCGCCTGTGTGGACTCGTGTTTCACCGTCTTCTTCTTCTTCTTTGTCATATCGAGCTACCCTGATGCTGGTGATGTTCACGGCAATGTGGCCCCCCCTTCGGCTGCCGCAGGTAGAGTGGAAAGGACGGGCCAGGCAAGCTACAGGTCTCACAGATCGAACGAGAATGCGAAATGTTGGTAACCTGCCGTACATGCGTACACAACAAGTTGTACTTGAAATTTATGCACGCAGCAATGATCAGCAAACCGTTGGTGAGCAGTCAGAGCAGACCGTAAGTAGCTGGCAGCCCGTCCACATGTCTATCCATCCTCGCGAATCACACGCTATGCTGGCTAGCAGAGGGGCTGTCTGGTGCAGGTACGGAGTACGAACCAGTACAAATGCAAATTGTTTATTAGTCGTTAGGCGTGTGTCCGTCTGATGGAATGAAACGACATGCTGCGTAGGAACATTATTATTAGCGGCCTTGTCGACGTTTGGGCCTTGAAACCTTATCATGATTTCCTGACGATGCGCATAAACAAGGCATTCTTGTCCGTTTGGCTGGCTGACTCGAGTTCCTACCTCAGTCCTGATCACTCGCCATGTTGGCCGACGGGAAAGAGTAGGCTGAGACCACACTTGATACGACGACATGGCTTCAGGCCAAGTAGCCAAGCTGCTGCTGCTGCTCTTGCACAAGCGATGCGCCCGAGTCGTTGCCCTCTCCAGACCACCTGGCTCTCAGTATCTGCAGTCATTCCATCAGTCAGGGATGAAGGGGTGGCAGTGGCTTATCAACGGCACCCGTAATTAACCTGGAGCGAGCGGCGTCAGCCTGCCAATGGAGGGCACACAGTACTGTACACCATCTGGTTGAATGCCCTACATCTACTCCTACTGCGACTCCCATTAGACAGACATTGCATTGCATGTGTCGATAATGAATGTAGGCAGGCAGGCAGGTGTGTGGCGGGTGTCTGCTGCTCTCGCCCGTCTCGTTTGGGTGTTTGCGCGTAACGTCCATCAATGTACTCACAAGTCGCTTGCCAAGTACCGGCATATGTATTTCACACCTTAGCAGCAGATGCTGGCTGTCTGGCTGGCTATCGGCCACCAACTGGCAGCTAATGTACCATACCCTTCTTTTTTTTTCTTCATGCCATGCTGGACGGGCAGCGGGCAGCATCTTTTGCACTAGCGCTCCCTATTGGCCGCTAGGGCACGTTTATTTCGACGCTACAAGTCCCTCTAACCTGCAGTAGGCCCGTACGCCATGCGACTGGAGATTTGCTTCTAAAATGAAAGTGGATATATTTGTCGTGATCAATTTTCGACGTGTCTGTTGCCAGCCAAGTCGATCGACAGGACCCCTTCACGCTTGGCCCTCGACTGATCAGTGCAGCAATAATAGGAGGGAAGCGGCTTGCCAATAGCCGTGTCGGATCCTGATAGGCGACCCCCCCAACCCCCCGTTCAGAGGAAAAACGTTGAATCTTCGGCCTGGGTACCGGATAGCACCAGCCAAGATTCTGCTTGTGTGGGCAAATGCTTCCATCACCAAAGTTCCAACGGGTGGTCGTCGGGGGTTTTTCTGCTCTGTTTGTTTCTTCCCTGGTTCTGGCTCATTGCTGTGGGTTTTGGTCCATGGCAATCCTTCTAGAGCAATTTCCATGTCGTGGTTGCGCTTACGTACTCGGGCCACACACCTGCAGCCGTGATCCAGGGCACTTTGAAAGTTGAAGTTGTTGACCTCAGCTGCTAACTGCCAACTAAGTACATGAATCTGCTGGCTGCTGGCCCAGCGAGGATGGCGGGTGGACGGCTGGACGGCGCTTGTCAGCGTGTCCGTGTTATTTTAATCTACAAGTACTGACTGATCTACCGCTGACAGTTGGCCCTTCTCTTCTCTGCCTTCTGGAGTTCCTACCTACATGTAGAGTAGCATGGGACCTTGCGGTGGCCCAGAGATTTGCATAACGACGTGAGCAGGCGAGGGTCCCGTAGTGGATCTTGATAGGTTTCCCTTGGCTCTCCTTCGCGATATTGTACAAGTAGGCGATCCACCCACCGCCGCTACTGGTGACTGGTGCTGGTCTTTTTATTTTTCCATCCCCCTTCCTAAATGAAGGGGTCCAGCCGGGCGTCAACCGGGAACTAGCCGCTCGAGATACAGTACATTGACCAGCCCTGGCACCTGGAGCACACCCCCCAAGGTAAGGTACTAACTACTATTACTCACGTCTGTTAAAGTAATCAGACGATCCTTTTCACCCCGCCAATCTCGACTTTTTCGCGGTCTTGCAAGTGACAAGGACCGCGCATCTCTTTAGCACAACGTCTATTTTCACGTGCCAATGCCAGCCAGCCTGCCCTGCCCTGCTCTGCCTGCGCAGCAACGCAAGATGTCGACACTCAACACTCAACACTCAATCAGGCGCCAACTCTATCGACAAAGCGACGCAGGCTGCTACGGCGCATCGCCGGTATCCTGTTTGTTACCAGGCCAAATGTGTGCAGTCGGCCCTTGAGAAATTGCTATATATATTTAATGCGCCCATCCCACTTCCCGCGCTTACACAAATGGTTTGCCCAATGGCGTACATACTATATGGGTTGTACTACGACCGTAGATGCGATTGCAGTTCCACTTGGTGGCCCCGGGTGGAACCGTCATCTAAAAGCCCAAGCTGATTGCTGCACCCGCCAATCCGCACAGGCAGCTATCGTATATTGCTGCTGGTCACAGATGTAGCTTAAGCGACCGACGGCGAATCATCTGTCTACGGTAAGGTTGGCAGCTCGTTTCATCTTTCATTGAAGAGCTAGAGCCTAGCAGTACTGTAGAGCAATTGGACGAGTTCGTACTACTACTCGATATCCGATTATTTATCACGACCCCTGTGTCATCCCGAGCCATACGCAACGCCACAGGAGGATGCGAAGCTGTGGTCGCCAAACTCATTATTACTTGATATGCCGCCGTCGCCAGTAGCAGGGCGGTCTCAACCACTTCCTCTATTGCGCCCGAACAGTGACAGCTCAAGCCTACCGGATGCAACTACGACTGTAGCCGCCAAGGCAGTAGCTCTGATGCGTCGTGACCATCCAACACATAGCCGACTTTCCGTTGCATCGGGTAGGTTACTCTTCCAATTGGGTAACTACACCTACGTTGGTGGCTCTCGTTTTGGCCTAGCGATGGGGAGGACTACAAATTCCTGCCAGTCGACACATGCTCACACAGGAAGCCAAAACCACCACACTTGACTCTACCTGCAACGCATACACGGCTCCAACCCACTGTTATGCTGTCCTGTTTACTGAGGAGGGAGGCCTGCGGGGAAACCCACGGGAGGAGGATCTGCTTGGTTTGGACACGCAAGCTTCTGCAGGACAGGTGACTGCGGTTGCATTGGCAAGCTCCTTCTTAGCCCTCTTCCCGACGCAAGCTGAAAAGAGGTTTGCTCCGTATGGCATAGCATACCGCATGGCTTGCTTTGGATCACGAGGTCGTGGCCAGCTTCGACGAATCTGGTTCGCCACCCGCTGGGACTGGATGGATGCTGCTGGCTGTTCTCACCCCCTGGATACCCTGGATACCCCGAATTCTTACCTCATCGGAACCCCGAATGGCATCAAATCGATCGATTTTGCGATTTTGCCGCCCAAGCCGACTCTAGCCTGGATTCGATTTTTTTTTCTTCCATGGTCTTTGGCCTTTCTTCTGCCACTGGGCCAGGCGAAAAGAGTTGCGGTCAAAATCAGGTTTGTATCGTTGGGCTCAAGCCTACAATCTCGAATTCCTAGATTGCTCTTTCTAGTGCCCGGGTATATGCCTGTTGGTGAATGGGCAGCTTGGTTGTGTTTACTAGAATGGCCCACCCCCCTCTTTCTTATAGTGCTATGCTAAAGCCGTTAGCATGACATAGGGCTATAAATGACTAAACTCAAACCCGGGAGTGAGGCGGTGACGTGGGCTCTACCACTATGCTATGCCCGCCATGCGCACACGCTCCCAGGAGCTGTATCATGACTGAAGATTGCATTGCATATCCCCATCGAGTAGCTGGTTTCAGCCCTCAACCACACATAACGACGACGTCGATCAGGCTTGGGCTAGCCAAATTGCTTACGACTACTCACAATGCTCATCTAGCCTCGTGAAGCCTCCAGATCTCTTTTAGATGAGCACGAACGAAACGCATCAAGGCAGCGCATGAAGACATGCCACTCGGCAGACCGGGCACTGGGCACTGGGCACTGGGCACTGGGCACTGGGCACTGGGCACTGGGCACTGGGCACTGGGCATGTCAATTATGTTGGATGACTATAGCGGTATAATAACCCTATAGCAAGGGACAGGGGCAGGGACTTCGACTTCGACTTCGACTTCTATCCCAGGCGAATATATGTAGCGAGCTGTCCATCCTCCACAAGCTGTGAAACTCTCAGTAATAACCCGGTGAATTGGATTGGCGCAAGGGTATGGATGTCACGGTATGTTTCCTCAGCACGAAGTGGAATGTGCAGAATGCTTTTGCAGCACGCATGGACCTCCCCACCAGAGAAAAATACATGATAGTCACATCAGAGCTTGAAGGTCCGCGACATGAAGCGCTCGTGCATGCTTTTTATAGTACATGTTCCATCGCGAATATCTGAGAGTCTCGCACTTCTTGTGTTATCGTTTATAAATATCTGGATTGTGAGACATGCATGCGGCCAGGTCTGCCGATGAGTCAAAAACATGTACCTCGTTGTAAATCCACATTTCCATAATAGGTCGCAGCTTGTGTCGCTCTCCGCACTTTGCGTCTCCCGAGGGTATAGAATATCAAAATGATGCTATTATGGTTTCTCGTGATCAAATATTTTTCCAAGCGCAATCACGGCCCATCCCCGCCCGCTCTCTTAATATGCATTCAACCACATCGCTTATCTTGATACACATTCACATCTCTTCTCTTTTCTGCTGCCCCCGGGGGGATCCTCGCTTCCCCGCCGGCGTATTGCGGTTAGCTAGGTAGGTAGGTAGGTAGGTAGATAGTTAGCTAGTAAGATCAACGTCGTCGTCGCCCAGAACCAGGATCCCTCCCCCGCCGGCGATCATTCTGTCAGTCACGTTCACCCGTCCACGCCCCGCCTCCCTTGTCTCATTAGTCGGTGGATTCGTTATCTATCTCGGTGGATGTGTGTGTGTGAGATGCGCATGCATACATACATTACCATTTCTAGCGATTGGAAAGGTATCAAGACATCGCTTCCTATCCCATCCCCCGCTTTTGTGAGATGCTTGGTGTGTGAAAAGAAGCATCTACCACTACACGCACGAAATGCACAATTCATCCCGGGTCAACCATGCTCACTTGACAGCTTTGACCTTTTCCGGCGCACATCAGACTGACCTCTTGTCACATTGTCCACACACATACACATATACACACATATATAGTCAAGCACTCACTCATCCATATTGCTGCATGGATTGAATGGGTGAGGATGAATATACCAGCCTAGCTGTACTCCATCCGAATCATACACGCCGTCTTGTTGTATGAGGCACGGCAAGACATTAATACGGGCTCCGAACAGAAATGCAGTCTGATTAGGATCTTATCTGCCAGTATTGATGGCCTGCCTGCCTGATAGCAAGCACAAACATGGAAGATGGCCATTCTCACCGTCTCGCTTAGACCTTTCCGGTTGTATGAAGTGATATATCTAGCAAATGACCCCTCACACCATCTTGCCGAAGTGTCAGATGGCATGCCTGCCGCACTTCTGCTATGCTTATTTATTCGCCTCTGATAACGAAAAGTTGCCAAAAGGAGATATCCTCCAGCGCCCAATGATATCATTATATTGACCGCCTTCCCATGATCCATGGTCAATGCTCCTAGCACACTCAACCGGCAACTCCCCGGCATCTCTGGTCACCTCTGATCGAGGAATCAATACACAATCGATGATGGGTAGTTGTGGTACATTGCTCAAAGTACCAGCGATCAGCCCTGTGGTATACTGTGCGACCCACGCTCGATGAAACGTCTTTCTTTCCTTCTTCCTTGCCCTATATAGGATTCCCCCTCTTCAGTTGATATGGGGCATGCAGGTAGCACGTATACATGTTTGCATTTAGTCACCGACTTTTGGCGCGCTTCAATACATTGACTGCTTAACGTGACTTCTTCTCCCGTAGCCATCCATAGCATCACAGGAGACAAGCATTGCTTGTGCTCCCTAGCCATCCTAGCCCATCGCAGGGCAAGCGTTCCGAAACGGTCCGCGTCTGCTGAGAACGGCCTTTCTCGACTCCGCATGGGGCAGACGTCGCTTGAGATCACTGGATCTTGCTGCTCGCACGCATCCATGTTTTAGAAAGATGTCGCTGCGCAGCGCACACCGGCCTGGGTGGACTTCTTCTCAGCAAGACCCAGCCTGTTCTTGACGGCTAGACTTTCGTGACGGAGATAGATATACTCCAGCAGATATCGGCTCTTCTTGCTGCGCATCAACGAAGCAAGGTCAGCTACTATGCCGTCTCAATGGTTGAAACATAGTCACCCGGGGCCAGCGGCATCGCACAATGGCGAGCTTGTTCCGCCATGGAATATTACGTTGGCAGAACAGGGTCATGTTCTACATCCAGACAAGATTACCTTTTACCAGTTCGCGGCGTTGTCTTTACAGACGACCTGGTAACATTATTGCCCTTGGCGACGAGAGCAATGTGCAGATAATCAGCGTTTGTTGACTCAATGGCGTGAAAGACGGGTCTAGGCGACTGCGCAAGCATGATCTTGAAAACAGACAGGCGCGAGACTGCTCCCGTCGATTCAAGAGGCGGGGAATCTGTAAGGAAGGTATCGCCCTCTACTACCCGTATCTTTCTGCTTGGGCCATCGTATGCCTGCCTCCCTGGGATACTGACGGTATTATACTGCGTGCAAAGAAGATATTGCCTTTGATTACCTCCGTCTGCCTCCGAACGCCATTTAATCACGGAATTACGTTATATGTTCCTACCTAAATCAATAAGAAGGTACTAGGTGTTGGAGATTCGAGTCCTTGTTTCTTGACTGTCGAGTGGAATTACACCCAGAGGATACGCCAAAGGCACTGCATTTCTAGACCGGTTATCACTTGGCGAGATAGAATATCGAGGATAATATCTCGGCAATCAAATAAACTTGAAGGGAGTACTATGTGCTTCGTCTTAGCCGAAGCGCTGGGGCAGTGCTGGAGCAAGCACGGATAGGAGATACTAGCACTGATAGGCTGCAGAGACGAGGCTCCTATTCAGCTGCCGCGCGGTATCGAGATCCATAGCCAGACTCTTGTCGTCGTCGTTGATTCATCGTTGATCGACGAGCTCCTGTCGCAAGCGGTCGGCTGTCTCGAGGATTTCGTCCTGCTCATCGTCGAGATCTTCGTTGATTTGATGGAGTTCATCTGCCACTCGTTCCGTGTGATGCAGTGATTTCACCATCTCCTAATGCTTGGATGACTTTACCCGGCTGCTTGCGTTAGTAGGGTGGTTCACCAGTGGGAGGAGTTATCCCGTCTCTCGGGTCTATCGAAGGTCTAGGTCAGGTGCTTAAAATATCGTTTCAAGCATCCTACATGCTTCAAGATGCATGAATCTGGGTAATGAGGGTCTTGGGGCTTGCATGTATCGCCAAGTTTTGCTTTTAAACAACACCTATGAGGAATGTGGATGGAGGGTCTGCAGTAGTTAGTGGGTTTAACCTGCCTCTATCGCGAGCTGGTCTGTTTTGTCACCGGGTAGCCGAGTTCATATTTCCGTGGGAAGCCGTCGTTGCGACATGGGTCACCGTGTACTCGAATCCTCTCCTCTTGACACAATGAACCAGGCGGACTGCGACCACTTGTCGGTATTTGAGTCGTTCAGTCAAACACCCGAGCAAGCAGTCACTCGTTGAGCGATAACAGGTATGGATATTGATAGAGTTGTCTGCCATGGAAATGATACAGACCATAACAAGGCAAAAATAACGTAACGCCGCAACGTCGCTCCGAAGCGGTCGACATTCGACATCCCTACTTGTACGTGACGTGTCTGGCCCAAGTCCTCCGGATCCCATTGATCTGATATGTAATGTATACTTAACTGAGACAAGTTCCTCGTGCATGGCTTTCTTCGAAGATGTAGCACTTCCTTATGTGCTCCCTTCTTGTTTTATTCCTCGCTGTGCCCCCTTTTCCTGATGTGTTCCTCATCTCCCGTCTTCCCGTCACCGCTCCTTCCACGTTTCTCCATTAGCCGGGAGTTCTCGTCGTATATGAAAAGGGGCGCTCCCGGCGTACTAGGCCTTGCGGTACGTCGGCGTGTGCGGCACGCCAGGGTCGTGTCGGTCGGTCAGAGGGTGGATGAGGATCGAGTGTTGATTGTTATGATATGTTGTGTCGTGTTATATCGTGACGTTATGCTGTGGTGTGTTATGCTGTGATGTCCACGAGAAAGCGAGCGAGTCTGAATATGAAGTTTGTTACTAGAAACATCAGTAACTGTGTTTGTAGTCCGTCCCCTGGATTCATGATAACTGACCTCGCCGCCCCTATATATACTGTACTCATATTTAGAGTAGAAGTGCAGTAGGCATGCCGAGTAGGAGCCGATACCCAACACCGCAGCTGGTAGTTCATTCTCCAGGCAATGGCCGTATCTGGGCTCTAGAGTACACCACTTCTTGTGGTTCGATATCCTATTCCCCTCCGGTCGAGGGCACCACCTCGCCGGCGGCCAGCGTATTCTAGTCAGGCTGTTCCTCAGCATCTTCGACCCGCGTCGCTCTGTCGTCTGGCCGAAATCTATCGTAACGCTCACTCCTACCAAGCCCGTGCCACCGAGCCACATTTCCAAATCCATACGGGCGCAGTGAACTATTGGCGTGGTGTTTCAGTGCGGCGTCGCGATAGTAACATCATCACTTTTCCTGGTCCGGCCCTTACCAGGGTGGCCCAGCAGAGCCGGATAACTCTATATATAGTCAACACATCGAATTTCCAACTTGAAAAAGAAGTCATCGTACCAGATGGCTTCCAAATCATCAAAAATGCAAACCACAACTATGACTCCAATTGACAACGAAAGTCTTGTTGGTATTGTCGGCAGCGGTACATACTAGGTCGGTAAGGTGCAGTATCGGTACATCAATCCCACATAAAATTTGAGTGCTAAGTGGTGTACACGACTTTCAGCTGCTTCCAAGGCACTGCAAGTGTATTGTATTGTATCTGTCCTTGTATCTCTTGTTGAAGGTACTTCACTTTTGTCATCCGATCTCTCGGCCCCGGTGGACCCATAAAAACGGAGGTCCATAAGTACGGATGACCCACAAAAACGGACCAGTCTCCGGGCCCCTTGAACGATCCCTTTCATAAAGACTCAACTTTACATGGCCAATCTGGCTTCTGCGATCACGAGCCTAGGATCTCAAGATGATGCGTAGAGACGGATTTCTCCCAAGAGTTCCTTGATGACATCCTCCGATTGCTATCTGCTCACACTATTTCATTTATACGTGATCAATCAAGGCGACTCGCATACAGCCTCACTGCTATGCATGGACTTCTCAACATAACCTGATAGCCCATGTTTAGCATCACGATACTCGTGACCTTGTCATCTAGAGAGTGTTCTAGTGACGTTCTCAGATTGACATCTGTTCATACCACTTCACTCCTACGTGATCTGCTGAGGCAATCCGCATACAACCTCACTGCAATTCAAAGACTGGCCAGCATGACTTGACAGTTCCTTCCCGGAATTGTAGTACTCAGAGCCATTATTATCCAGAGAGCGTTCTGGCGACGTTCTCAGACTGCCATCTGTTCACATCACTTCGCTCCTGCTTTGTCTGTCGAGGCAGTTTGCATACAATGCCACGATAAGAGTGGAATTAACATGACTTGACAGTTCCTGCTTGACACCATATCATTGACATTCACAAGTGAGTTGAGTGGAAGCCTTCCTCTCTATTCCCGGACACGCATATTTAAACCACTGTTTCCCTTCCCTCGCCCCCTCCCTCCTTCCTTTCTTTCTAACATCCCTTCCTCGCACTTTTCTTCACAACATCTAGCTACCTCACAGTCTGTCTTCTTTACTCAAAACTACACGACTACTTGGCCCATTGGGCTCGTATTATGTCGTGAAAGCCCTGAATGTGCCTTCCCTCTTCTCATAGCATCATCATTCACTGATCGCATTCGATAATTATTTCTGACTAAACATCCACCTCAACAGACACACACTTGTTACCTTTCACACTACAGACAAGCCACCTACACAATGGATAACGGGTACTGTCTGTACATCGAGTGCCGCTCGACCACTCGTGTCCTTGATACGGGAGACGAGAATCCCTCTGTGGTTCCCGTTAGCCAAGATGCCTACGATGTTCCGACCAACCAGCAGCGTGCTCGCCTCTTCTTCCTGGAGTCCCCTTGGGCTCAAGGTGAACACTTCAAGAATCATAACTGGATCACCTGGCTGGGAGGTCCGGAGTTCGGTCACACATCCCGTCCGGACCCATCTAACAAACTAATTTACTGCAGACTGCTGCCTGTACAGGAGTCTCTGATCAAGCAGGGCTTGATAGCCCGGCCCGAGAAGGGTGACATCGAGCGAGAGGTTTGCAAGTTCAATATTTCTCTGAACCCCAGGGAGTACATGACACGCACGAAGGCCTGGAAGGTAAACGATAATCGCGAGCAGCCAACCGCCGAAGAGTTGGTGTCTCTGCGCCTCGCACACTTTCCCAAAGTCCCCGGTCTTGTGACCAAGGTAAGAATATTTCATTCTTTATTCCTCTTGCCAAGCAGTCGTGTCCAATTGACCCATCTCGCAGGCTCCCATCGTTCTGAGCGGCGTCGCTCTCTCCAAGCCAGCTAACACCCAACTCTGCTCGTTTGAACGGACCATGGCCGTTCCGGAGATTCGCGAGGGAATCCTGAAGCCGCTGATGGCTCGCTGGCAGGCATTGAGCAACTTAGCTAGAACTAGCCAGACCATGTTCATGTCGATAGAGCTCCTCTATGTAAGTCACAATAATTACTAAAGCACTGCTCTGACGTTCGGATCTGACATACTAATAGTCACACTGGGATCTGACAAACCAGTGGTTCGGCGGACGGGACCTCACCATCAAAGATTATGATGAGAGAAAGTACCGTGGCGCCTGGACGAAGGAACAAAAGGCGCAAGCCAAGTTGATCCTGAAGACCATCGAGTTAGAGCGTCAGAAGAAGGAGAAGAAGGGGGCCCACGTAGAGCTGTTTGATCCGATCAAGATCGTTTCGGTTCACCCTGTCAGAAGTCGCCAGGTATTTGGCAGCAAAACCCTAGCAGGTGACAAGATCCCAGACACTGAGTGGTTTGACCACAGCGACTCCTTCCCAGATCCCATGAGCGAGGATCCAATCTTAAAAGGCGAGAGTCATATCAGCCTACGTAAGTTGCCTACGTAGAGAAGTATTCAGTGGTATCGTACTAACAGTATGAGCAGTCCGCAGCATCTATCGACATGGAGAGCATATCCAAGTTCTCAATCTCCACCGGACCCCGTTCCTGAATGTCGACACTGTCAAAGCGTTTGTACAGGCCATGCCTAACCTCCAGACTCTGGGAATTTACAGTTGCGATCTGCTGAACATTTCTCACACAAAGGATCTGCTGAACATCGTCATCGACGCGAACCGAGCCAACACAGCACGACCTCTTATCGAGTTCGACTACTACCCTCGTTTCTACCGAGGCCCAGTCGAGAACCGAGTCGGCTCATACGGCGTCTTCTGGAATGACGAGGGTGGCATAAATACCGCCAAGGCCGTGGCTGCCGGTCTGTTGAGCATCCTGCGAGTGGCCAAGCAGGGCAAGATCGAACTTGTAACCGCGGGCAAGGCCTTCCTCAAATGGCTCAACGATTTCCCCTGGGAGTTCTGTACCCTGCCTTCGATCTTGGTAAGCATTGCCCGTATCTTGGCGTACGAGGACCAGTACGAGTCGATGCTCGGTGGTGCGTACCAAGAGAGGCCCGGCGACTTGCGCCAGCTTCTCCTGGACAATGTGGCGCCTGATACGATCACGTTGCAGAGAACACTACACAACGACTTGTATGTTGCCGTCATGGGAACACCACTGCCAAAATGGCACATCGACCAAATGGAGTTCTTCAAGTGCTCCGAGTGTGGTGAGAAGCTCTACGCAAGCTTCTTCAAGGCAAACCAAGCAATCCGAGCACCTGGGAACAGAATGTGCCACGGCTGTGACCTCTTGGCCCTCCTACAGAACCCTTACCACAACTTCTCCGAGTTCAAGCGCATCATAGCTGCCGTACCCTGGATGCGCCGCAACGGCAAAGTTGACAATCTTCGGGCTCTCTTCCGCGGCGAGCACCTCGAGCGCCCCAATGACCAGAACTGGAAGACTAATCTGATCAAGGCCTGTCGGTTTTTGCGCGACGAAGCACCCGCCTCCATTGAGGACCAGGCTGCACTTGCGGAGCAACGACTTGCAGGACTGGTCGAGGAGAAGAGCAACGCCACTAACCAATGGCAGCATCGCAACTATGACAAGGAGATAGCTGAGGTCTGCGAGCTGCGTCATCATCACCGGACCGTCCTTGGCGAGCAGTTGCCGCCCGCCAACAAGCCGTCCGAGGCAAACGACTGGGACGATCTTCGTCGTAAGTACTGTCTCGACCTGGGCGTACAGACTGGACGCATCACTAACCAGGGTCCTCACATGGCGCTGGGCTGGCAGTCGTGGATGTAGAGCGCTTCGCTCCCCGAGTCCGCCACCTTCATGAATGGAATGCTCGAGTTCACTGGAACGACTAGTACGACCGGAAGGGGCGGCACCGATCGTAACATCTGCAATACTTGCATTATACTGCGTTGATTTTTACCCGAGATATTGAATCTCACCTGCGTTTCGATTTAACACACTCTCCTCTCATGTATCTACAGATAGAACAAGTTAGTTGACGCCAAAGAAAATAGTAGAATACAAGTACTGTACAACACCAACATTATTGAATGCCCTTCTTTCGGTATGTGACCGAGTACGCGGCTGTCAAAACTCACGAGTGACTTTCTAAGGCTGATGCCGACACCATTGTGACGCGACACAGTTCAATACGTTTATCGACAGCTGTCTCGCTGCTAGCTATTCTGGTATTCACTGCCTTTTTTTTCCCTTGATCGTAGAGGCGCTGCTTCCCGCATAGTGCCTCCCGCAGCCACAAGTAAGTAGCAAGCCCGTTATCCGATCGCCAATTATCCTGTCGATAAATCACCTAGCTGGAATGTCCCGAATTCTCGAGTACAACTGATTCGAACCGTTTTCATACCCCAATGCTGTAGCATTTGTCACAAGTGGGAAATCAGGACAGGTGAATTGGCGAACCCGGGTAGGGGGACAACGCCAACGTCATTGACCGCGGGAGGGTCACGGGAGAATACTGAAGAAGACGCAGGAAACCGAGAGAAGGGCTAATCACGACATCTCATAGTGCAAGAGGGGTATCTTCGCGAGTTTACTAATCTACATTAAGGCGTGACAAAGCTCAATCGGGGGCCCAGCAACCCAAGACCCTTCCTTTAGCCGGACCTCCTTGCCACCTCTGTAGCAGAGACGACGTTCCTCAAGTTACCAAAGGCAAGTGTGTCGTTGATCCTGGCAGCGCCCGAGAAGAGCATCACCAGTCGATCGATACCGCAGCCCCACCCGCCGGTCGGCGGAAGGCCATGCTCGAGCGCCTGGATGTAGCTCTCGTCGACGACGGCCTGCCCCTCTTCCCCGAGCAAATCACCGCTTCGGGAAGCAACCTGTAGCTCGAACTTCCTTCTTTGCTCGGCAGGATCGTTCTCCTCTTCGTAGAAGTTGGCGATTTCGCGGCCATGAATGAAGAGCTCAGCGCGGGCGGAAACGAGCTGACCGGACCGGGGACAAGTAAAACACTTGGCTAGCGGCGACATACAGGCCGGGTGGTGGATGATGAAGATGGGCATTTCATGAGAGCCTTTCTCCAGGTATGTGCCCGCAAGGTTATCGAGAAGCTTGTTCAGTGTGATGTTGGGAGGCACAACGTAGTCGGTGCGTGTGCTGATCATGTCGGATAACCGATCCAAGGCATCAGGCGCGGACAGATCTGGGAACTTCACGTCTAGCACTGCTTCCAATGCTGGTATGAACTCAAGTGCTTTGAAGTGAGACGAGGCGGCAGCCGTGCCCTTTGCTGGCGCGCCCTCCTGTTCATCTCCTGGGGAGCCAACCAACCCCTTGCTGAAGTATTGCAACTCAGGAGGTTGAAGTGTTGCGTACTTCTTCTCCTTGATATTGTGGGTATACTCTGCCAGCTCCTTGATGAGGCGGGTGGTGAACACCATCAAGTCAGGGAGGGTCGTGTAGGTAGAATAGAACTCGCACATGGTGAACTCAGCATTGTGAGTACCATCCAGGCCTTCATTGCGGAATGCCGTTCCAATCTCGAAAATCTTATCGAACCCTCCCACGATCAAGCGCTTCAGCCACAGCTCCGGAGCAATCCGCATGGCCAATTGCTTACTAGGGAACTCAGTGGCGGATGTGAGGAAGGGTCGAGCACTGGCACCGCCTGCATAGTCGGCTAGGACCGGGGTCTGGACTTCGAGGAAGTCCTTCTGGACGAAGAAACCCCTCAGCCACCATATCATTTCGGATCGAAACCGAAGGAGCTGCTGACTGTGGGGGTTGACCAGAAGATCAAGGTGCCGATTCAGTGCCATGGTTTCTTCATTGACGAGTTTAGTCGGTATGGGTGCCAAACTAGGGCTCAGCAGAGTAGGCAGTTGATTAGCCCGCAGTGTCAGCTCCCCGGCAGGAGTCATCGTCGCTGTTCCAATGACCGAAACACTGTCACCTCGCAAGAGTGCACGCAGCGTCTCCTTGTACTGCTCTACAGGCACTTCAGGCAGATTCCCGAAGGCGAACATAACTTGGACGGTTTGGAACTCGTGTTCTATGGTAATAAAAACTAACTTGGAGCTCATTCTCCGGACGGACAAGACCCTGCCATATAGAAGCACTTCCTCATCTTCTTTGAGGCTTGAGTTGAAGTAAGACTCACGAAAGTGAGGTACAGTCAGCTGCGTAGGACCTTGCGAGTGGACTAGACGTGGGTAATGAAGCGCGTTCAGATCCTTCAGCTTCTGGATTCGCGTGTCAGTGGCTCTGGATCGCGCGGCCGAGGTCTGAGATTCAGCCTCGGCAGCGGCGTCTTTTATATCCTTTGGGGATTTGGTTGAGTATGGTCTACTAGATGGCACCAGACTGTCATATGCCCGAGAGGCATAATGGTGGGAACATTTGGCAGAAAGAATTGAATAAAAGCGGCGGTATCCAGCTGTGTTAGTAGCCGGAACCTTGGAAGCATAAGGCCGGAGAATCTGAGAAAATGACATGGCCTATATCTGAACAAGCACCAAAGTTAGAACGAGTAAACAGCAATGCTTGGCAATTGAAGGGGAAATATTGATGGGAATCAGATAAGCTGGCAAAATGTGATCAACCACCACCGAAATGGTGTCAGTCGCAACGGTTCTAATGTTAAAGCAGGATCATCATGTTATTTTGAAGAAGAAAAACCTGTGACGCACACAAGCTATTGTTGAACTTACATTTTACATCAGGCCTACAAGGCTTCCTCGGTATAGATGACTATAGTGCATCAGACTTGAACTATAGCGTGCTTGACAACTCGATTGGTTGTAAACGTCTTCTTTGGCAGTCTGTCGAGGATTGAGTGAAGCTTTTTATGTTTGTTGACAGGAACTTTTCTGCCATTGACGATGTCGTTTTTCGGCCCAATGTTATCCCAGCATTTACTGGATCCCGCCCTCCGGGTCACCCACCGCCTGCCCTTCTTGAGCTCCCATGCCGCAATTGGCTTGTACTATCAGTTCAATTTGTCGTAACTGGGAGCTTGGAGCTGCAGCAGGCATTTACGTGCAAAAAGTTCATCATCGTCGATAATCACCAAGAATTGCACCTCCGGCCGACCACCGAATCCAAAAGCCTTCTTCGTACTACCGCTCATACCATAATCTAAAATGTCGTTCCTTGGTTTCGGTCGCCCCCAGCCCTCGTCGGCAGAGAAGATTGCTGCTGTCGAGGCAGAGATGAAGCTGATGTCTGATATGCTGAACCGGTACGAATAATTATAAACCCCTCTTCCCCAATGCCACAAGCTTGCGCATTGCTTGCGTATGACCATGCGCTTATAATTCCTCCTCAAAACAGTCTCAACCGTGCCTGCGCCAAGAAGTGTGTCCCCAACGACTACCGCGAAGGCGACCTCAACAAGGGCGAGAGTGTGTGCCTCGACCGGTGCGCCGCCAAGTTCTTCGACGTCCACCTGAAGGTGTCAGAGCAGATGCAAAACGAAGCTCAAGCTCGAGGAGGCGCCGGCGGTGGTAGTTTCGGGTTCGGAGGTTAAAGCTGGATGGAACTCGAGTGGGATCGAAAAGAATAATGACGTCTTTCAGGGAGGGGGCCCTAAAAAGACCCAAATGCATTTGCATATAAACCTGGAAACTGTATGATAAGAGGGTGTCGGTCGAGTACTATGCTCGATACGCACACACACACAACTGGCCTCAAGAACCGAGGCCAGGTATGTATCTACGACTATAGAAGCTCGGAGCCGGCGATGGGAGATCAAAGTGCTGTACACTATCGATCTCAGGCCAGGAACGGCCCGGGTAATTGGATGATTCCTCTCAACATCATACTCGTGCAAACACGTCTCGGCGCTGGCAAGTTACAAAAGCATGGCACCGGCGTGGTTTTCTATATTTGATGGCTACAGCTCCGGCTCAAACCCACCTTTTATTACGACTTCAAGTGGTTGGACTGCGTACAATGAACAATCTCTTGGCATATTTATTTGATTGGGAAGCAAGATGGATGGCTGTGCATAAGACCCCGCCCTACCTCGATACCCGCATGTCGAGACGGAGTGTGCTATACAGAGGGCTATCACATAGCACGAGCCTCATAATAGTCCACCTAGCCGAGTCTTCAGTGACGCGCAACGCTCGGTCGTTCCCTTCTAGAAGACGAAGGCAATCCTTCGGGAAAGTTGGCTAATGTCCGACTTGATACAATGACGCCATCACCACCAGTATATTACCTGTAACTATTGGTATAAGTCGCGGCAGGGACCAGTCTTTCTGTGGGAAATGCTCTCATCATGGGTCGCAATGTCCATTCTGGAGACTGATGAACGGTACTCTACAAGTGTGACCTTGGGTATCCTCAGTGTGCAAGTTTCGGACATTCTGAGTTCTGGGTGCTAGATGTGAACCGGATACTTCGGGCCAAAAAGCAGCCCTACAGTGGTAAGGTAAGCAACACCAGATACAAGCCCCGAACAAGTCCGATGCAAGATATGCCAACCAACTCGTATATACATAACTATAAACTTAAATAGGGCATATGCACTTCTGTAGCCGGCTGTCAAGGGCTAAATTATTACATGCTCGTATAGAAGCAGATACAGCGCCGGACAGCGGGGAATCTAACAAAGCGCATGCAGTGTCCAAGAAACCTATGTTCATGCGAATGGTGTTCGTTTTAAGTGAGCAAGAATTGAGGTACGTAGAATAAGCATGTTAGATAAGGTTGGTGAAGAGAGATGCTAGATAGCGTGCTATGCGTGGGGGTGGATTCGGTAACTTCATCCGGTGCTACGTCAAAGAGACTCGGACATCATACTGGGCCACTGTGGTTTTTCTAAGCTACTGTTTCCTTCATTTTGCTCTTTTCTAATACTGACATGGATTTGCAGGGAATATACTGGTGCAATCTTTGGGATCTCTGGAGTCTTTTCGTACTTGATTATATGAAGTTGAAGTAGGTCACCAACCTCATTGATTGTAATTGGAGCTCGGTGCTCGGCGGCCGTTGATCGGAGGGACTTTTCCAGATTTCCAGGATATGTGAGCTGATCACTGTAGCTGTTTGTCGAAGGAACATGCCAGATGCACGCCAGTATTATTCAGGTTACCGCCTCTGCCAGTCTGCTTAGAACCCTGGCAAGCCAGGCCTGACTCTGACTCTGTCTACTGTTCTGTCCAGTCAAGTGCCCTGACAGATCCCCCACAGCGACAAGCCACTAGCCTGCTAGCCACCCTCCAAGCAATCCCGCAGGCACCGGTGCGCTGGACTTCTGTGTCTTTAATCGTTGAGGCCCCACGCCGGACGCCTTTGCCTTTCTCGAAATCTCCGTGTCCCCTATCTATCTCTTTTCCCTTTCCTCCCACTTCTCGTCCATATTCCTAACTCGGCTTGGTAATCACAAGTGGTAATACTTGCCCATTTCAAATCATCTCTCCATCTATCTATCTACTTGTTGATCGGCGAAATGGATGTTTCCTAGATACATAAAATAACCTAGAGCATTGAAGCCTCAGCGTCTCTCTCAGCATTTTATTATTTGGCGTGACGTACTATCTTGCCCCGCTCCCCAACCAAGCGGGTACCTGCACAAACCCTTTCAGTTCGCCATTGCCAATATCGACTCCAAGCTCTTGGGCTTTTCTCGGTTTTTATTTTTATTCGACGCAACCACCCCATTGAGCGCAACACCGCAGACTGTCCATAGCTGGGCGCATCGCTGCTGCCCCTCCCCCTCTCTCCTACTCCCAACGCCAACTCTGCGACTTGGGCCCCCAGCAGCCGCAAGTCGCGTACTATGCGCCTCCGCAAGGCCGCCCGCGTGATCCTCGTCGGCGCGCCGGGTGTAGGAAAGGGCACACAGTCCGAGCGCCTGCTTGCCCGGTTCCCCCAGTTGTGCGCTATCTCCTCGGGTGATCTCCTGCGTCACAATGTCAAGAACCGGACGCCGCTCGGCATCAAGGTCGAGAGCACCATGAAGACGGGTGGCCTCGTGTCCGACAGCCTGATCTTGCGACTCATCACCAACGAGCTGGGCCAGCGAGGCTGGCTGTCCGGCGGTCGCTCTAATGTCATGACCCTCGAATCGTCTGGCTTGGGCATTGCCGAGGCTTACGAGGATGCCGACCCTTTCATCTCGACCATCGATGCGAACCCCCATGCCGCCGCGACAATGTCGGCTCACGCATCCGAGGACCCTACGGCTTCGTTCCTCCTGGACGGCTTCCCGCGCACCGCTGCTCAGGCCGAGAAGTTGGATGACATAGTGCCCATCAACTGGGTCGTTTCCATCAAGACCCCGTTCGACGTTATCTTACAGCGCATCGCCAGCCGCTGGGTCCACGAACCGTCTGGTCGGGTCTACAACACAGCCTTCCACGCACCCAAAGTCCCCGGAATCGATGATATCACGGGCGAGCCTCTTGTACAGAGGTCAGACGACAAGGAAGAGGTCTACCGCTCCCGCTTCCAGAAGTTCCAGGAGACGAATGAGCCGTTGCTTGAGCATTATGCCAAGAAGGGTGTGCTCTGGGAAGTTGAGGGCATGAGCAGCGATGAGATCAGCCCCAAACTTTTCCGGGAGTTCGAAAGACGCTTTATTTGAGCGGTTTCTTCTGGTCTTTCGAATTGATTTATTCCACCAATGCCACTGGACGTTGGTTGCAACGGTTTAAAGGAAATGGAGTGGCCATGTCGAGGGAAAACCCGACATCTCTACAGTTGTAGCGCCACAAGGAGTTTAGGGACATGCTTTTGGCGGCGGGAAGGTCGAAGCTGAATGACCTCTGTACGAAGTTTATGTATACTTGGGACCGAGCAATGAAGCGCAGTAGCGGTTCTTGCTCATATACGCATATGCCCATGATGATTACAATGCAATCATCGGCCGGAATTAATTTGCAAATACTACACAAATCTACCTATATCGGCGCTTTGAAGCCATTTACATAAGCTGTGATTATGTTGGCCAAATGAATAACTTGATAGGCCCAGGCTGGAATGGATTTCACGTGTAACTTTCCCTACCTGTCTTCCCCCAAAGATTTGTGACATGTTCGACCGAGAACAGTAGCAACCCGGCATACATCAACTTGCCATAGATGTTATCCTCGGCACTTGCTCGGTAATCGGGATGGGGTCATACGTCCAGTTCCTGTGAGGGTTGCCACTTGTCCAATGAGGGGAAAGCGGTACTCGCTTTGTCTTTTGTCTTCTCATAAGTAAGCTGTGGTCTTCCGTGCTGACCCGGTTTTATAGGACCTGGTTGAGTCCATATAGTCCGTGTAGTCTCATCGTCGAGGATGCCAGCAGTACACAGGTTTATACAATACTCGCCGCATAGAGAGACGGGCTTATGATCTACTCCGAAAGAAATATGACCGATACCGCCCGGCCGCAAGTTTCCGTTACCCCGCAAAAGATTGGGCCAGGGGGGGGAGGGAGGCGAAATACTAAGTCAAGGACCAATCCGCATGTTAGACGCCGTCCCCGGATTTCTTGCCCGGATTATTCCAAGTCTCCAGCCCTGGCTGCCTGGAGGTCTCTGCTTATTCTGCGGGCGGACGGGTAGTCGTGCTGCGCGCAGAGAGACTGGAGCCGACGACAGGGAGGGACCACCACTCCACCCCGCTGGGGGTGCTGCGTGCTGCATCTAAACAGTAGCGCATTACGTACTATCTGCCTACTTAGGTAGGTAGTAGTAGGTAGGGGGTGCAGGTATGGCATGGCCCAGCCGACGCGGAGTGCATGACACGACACGAGCAGACCTGAAGATCAGATTGATTGCATACATACATACGGCTGGGGGTGGTGGCATCTTGCATTTCCGATCGCCTTTTTCCCTCTGCGCCACGACCGGCTGTCTGCTTAAACGGCCTACCTCTATACTCCCTCCTATCAAAACAGATCAGGTCGTACCTTCTCATTGCTACGCTACCTACTTACTCAAGTACAAATTGATGGCAGTAGGCCACAATTGATGTAGGAACGGTTCGAGGTCGATGGCTCGTACTGTAGAGGCCTCGAACCAACCGGACGAGCAAATCCCGCGAGACGACAGCTGCTCGGCGGTAGGAGAGAAGGTCACATCCTGCATCGCACGCTACCACATCGCAAGACCTCAAAAAATCACATTACTATAGGCATGATTCTTGACCTGCCTGATCCATTGAGACAAACAGCTAAACAACGAAAACCGGCCTGCTTTAAACCGTCTGGTTTGAGACCTGAGGCTTGGCACCCATATTCTTATTGGACCGTGTTTGTCCCGGGTTGCATGTTTCGAACTCTTGGACCGGGGTAGCCTGACTGTGTCGTCTCCTCCTCGTATATTTCGCCTACATCGCCTTCAAGGCCAGGGCAGTCCAATCGTTGATCGACGTCCCTCATCCGCCTTGGCATAGAGCCTGCTTTACACTTGCTCGACTCCTCATCGTTTAGTTTCTTCTTTTCCTTCTTTTTTCTTCTGTTATACGCATCATCATCATCATCACGAACAGCACTCTGTAAACTCGCAGCTCCGTCCTGCTCCTGAACTCGTAGTGCGGTGTACAGCCGCACACGCTGGCATACGTCGCCAGCTGCCCCTCGTTGACGCAAGCTCCCCCCCCTTTTCTTCTCGTCAGCGCCCTTTGCTGTGCAAGTACGATAGGCGTCTGTTGACTTTGCTTTTTTATCTTGCGAAGTTGCATTGCACCTGAACCTGCCGAAATGGCTCATGCTGGACTGGCCCACTTTTGGCTGGCTCTGGTGGTTTGGTGGGGGTTTCTTAGCCATGGCGTAATCGCTATAGAGTCCCTGCCGGGTGAGAGGTGCTCGATCTTTGCTCCTGCGTATAAGAGCTGTGATGCATCCGCATTGCGCGACTTTGCGCCCCCAGCCAAGATTGTTGCTGCTACTATCCCTGAACGGGGCACGAAGAGCAGCGGTGTGCCGGATCTCGAGGTCCTGGTCGATGTGCTCAACAGCATAGGGGTCATGCAGACCGACTACTTTGCGCCATGGCTAGGGACGTGGCCTGACTCGATCGACTGGACGGGAGCCGTCATGGGCACTCACGTTTCCGGCACGCTCAGCACCCTCTCCGAGGCTTTCCCGTTACTGAACTCGAGTACCGCAGGCGGAGTGGAGGACTGGAAGCTCAAGGAGAACATCGTGGAGGGGTACTTCTCGCACATTATCGCATATTATTTCGGTGAAAACCACTTCGCCATCCGTAACGAGGCCTACGACGACATCCTATGGGTTGTGCTGGGCTGGCTCGAGGCGGTTAAGTTTATCAGGAAGCATACAGATCTACATTACGAGCTCAAAGCCCAGGGCTCGTCTCACTTGGGTACTTCCAAGGTCCTCGACAGCATCGCTGATATACTCTCCAACCAAACGTGGCATGGCAACGAGTGGATAGCCGGCTTTGCTCATAGGTCCCGCGTCTTTTGGGAACTGGGCTCCAAGGGCTGGGACACGGTGTATTGTGGCGGTGGCATGATCTGGAGTCCTCACTTGCTGCCCTACAAGAACGCCATTACTAACGAACTTTGGATAGCTGGATCTATCTCAATGTATTTGCATTTCCCCGGTGACGAAAACCCGTCACCTTACTATGAGAAGCAGAGCGTACTAGGCGCTGCTCGTTTCAGCTCTGGCCAGCTCCCAGCCAGGTCCAGGAACACCAAATTTCTGCAAGCTGCCGTGGACGGGTACAACTGGCTGGTGGGTTCGGGCATGATGGACGACCGGGGACTCTACACCGACGGCTTCCATATCAGCGGTATCTTGGACCCCGAGAACAACAATACAAAGTGCGACGAGCGCGATGGCATGGTCTTCACCTATAACCAGGGCGTCATCCTAACGGGACAGCGAGGGCTCTGGGAGGCTACAGGTTCACCTTCCTACCTGAGAGATGGTCATCGCCTCATCCAGAGCGTAATCAATGCGACTGGCTACGATCTGAAGCGCGGGAAACCCATCGACGATCCGTCTCAAACTCGGCCGCACACCCTCCCGCCCTGGCATGGACTCGGACGGGCAGGTATTCTGGAAGACCCATGTGATGCGAGTGGCTCTTGCAGCCAGGATGGCCAAACTTTCAAGGGCATTTATTTCCATCATCTGGCGTACTTCTGTGCACCCCTCACAACCCCTGTTACACCCGAAGAGCCGGAAGGCACGCAGCTGGATAAGCAAGCGTTCCAGACGGTCAAGGAGGCGCACGACGAGGCGTGCGCCAGCTACGGCGGCTGGCTCAAGCACAACGCCGACGCGGCTCTGGGCACCCGCGACGCCGACGGCAAGTTTGGTCAATGGTGGACCGCCAGTCTGCTCACCGACTACGCCGGGCCTTGGCCTACGTTGGAGACTGACGGCATCGATCACGCGTCGGCTGACAACGTCGACTATCGAAACTATGGCGTGCCCAACGATACCACCTGGAGGCGGCCGGGTGACTTGGCCTTGATGCCGGGACCCCCCAGGCTGCCCGTTGATGTACCCACAATCGCGGACTCGGGTGCTGAAGGTGGCCAGAAGCCCCTGAACCCAGCAGAGCGCCGGTCAGTCACGGAGAAGCGTGGCCCTGGACACGAAAAGGACCCCAATGATCGAGATCGGGGCCGTACGGTCGAGACCCAGGGAGGTGGGCTGGCCCTTATGAGAGCGTATTGGAGCATTGTGCATGCACCGCGCTAGATAGAGGAGGATGGACATAGAGCTGGTAACGACGTATGATGATGAGACGAGACGAAGCACGTTTGCATAGGCCATTAGAGAGTGCTCCATCGTGAGCAAGCAAGTACATAAGAGAGAAGACAGAGAGGAAATACCGCATTACAGAATATACATACAGCATCAGTATCAGACAATGTTCGTCATATTCGCATAGCATGAGCGGAACGCGTCACAATCAAGATAAGCTTGGTCAACCCTGGCATGGCTGTGTACTAAAGTGTGGGTAGATACTGTCTCTATATCCGTATCTACTCATAAACATATGCTCGTTTGTCAGGAGGTGAATGTATAATTCGATGTTGCCCAAGGCTGGGTACACCAGAGAGGCCGGCGAGGTATACAAGGTTGAGCATCACATCGAACAAGACCATAGTCGGCATACAGTAGTGCGCGATACTATCCATTGTGCTTTTCTTTCTATTTGAAAACTCCATTTAATGAGTAACCGGATGATAACTAGCAAGCCGCCCGCAAAGTGGTGTGGTACGCAAGCGTTGTACAGCCAGCGATGTCGTTGGAAGTAGCACACGCTATATCTTTTGGTGTCCCGCCTTTGTGGTTGTTCCTACGGGCTCCTGGGCAATTTGAGGGATTGGCTTGATATGCTGTCAAAGGCAAATAGTGTAATCAAGTATGTTTCATCTTAGGATAACTGTGGTGCTCATGCTCTGTCCGTACACATACACCGTCTCCCCTTATTTACAATATTCGTAACACGTCGGCATCATCGAGTTTGGTTCGGTGTCTGGGAACAAACCCAAGCCAGCCTTTAGCTATCCCATTCGCTTCCGTTAGTGACCCCGCTGGGGCCATCGGCTGTGCCATTTTTATTCTTCTTGTTGTTGTTCGAAGATGACGGCGCATCGTCATCACTATCATCTTCATCGTCAAGAGCCCTCGCCAACTCGTCGGGGTCCTTCATCTTGGCGTCGGGATCCACTTCGTCGTCGTTGAATCCATCCTGACTGGGACTGGTGGCGTCGTGCTCAGGCAGGGTATCATCTGCACTGATAGAGATGCCGCGAGAGCCCCATTTCGATCGCCGGGATCCCGTTGTTGCGTTTTCTTGGCCACGGTTGCCGTTCGCGCCGCCGAGGGCCGGCGCGCTCTCTTCGTCAAAGGACTCGGTCTCGGCGAAGCGCTTGTTACCGAAGATCTTGTTCAAGAGCCAGCCGCGGCGCAAGTCGTCGGCGTCCACCACGCCGCCGTTTCGGAGCTTGACGCGCTGTCGCGTGTAGTAGACCCAGGCGAAGTCGACGTAGAGGGCCGTCTGGATGATGCCGAAGATGACAGAGACGGCGCGGGGAGACCGGTCTTTCTTGTCCAGCCAGCGCCATATCCAATTCACAATGTAGAGCGCACGGTATGAGCCGAGGGCCAGGATGTAGCCCGAGTCGATGACGGTCGGCACGGTGGTTTGGCGCAGCAGCAGTAACTGCGGGAGGACGCAGACGGATTCGAGAACGAGGGAGAAATCGTTTAGCCACTATGACAGGGTCAGCAGGTGCGGCATCAGTTTAAAGAAGGGAGCGTTTCTTACCCCGCTGAAACGATACTTCTCGTCAAATATCAGCATGACGAAAGGGGATAATACCAAAGAGCCTCCCAGCACGCCGGCGCCCAGCTTCCAGGCTATCTCGCGCTCTCGGGTCCGCGGGTACCGCCATCGCATGATGGCGATGATGTAGAATGAAGATGATATGTAGAATATTTTGAAGAGTAGATTCCAGACGTAGACTTCATTGAAGATGTCGGTATATCGGGAACAGAAGACGACGGCGTAGAGGACTTGGGTGATCATGGAGACGCCCTCGGAGCTCCGATTGCGATGGATGGCGAATATGAGGATGCATTTCGAGAGCAAGTGGGAGCAGTCGCCCAGGATTCGGAATATCTGCAAAGAGGAGGAAGCTTTAGATGGAGTGAAGCAGGTGTGATGCGGACAGTGTACATACATTCCAACCCCCCATGGTGTCTGTCGGTTTTGTGGTTTTGTCAGTAACGTCAGTAAGCTGAAACTATTCCCTAAGCTTGGGACTGATTGTCGGCCGCCTTCAGATAGGGCTTTGCATCCAGTGCAATTGTGCTTTAGAGCATCGAGGTAATCGCTTTGTGAAGAGATAAGAGAAAAAAGTGGTAGAACGTCGTCGGTGATGTTGATTCCTGGCTTCGCCCAAGTGCAGTGCTGCCTGTTGTTTCAAAGAAGACAGTGAATGAATGCAGCTCCATGTGGTTGTCGCGGTTTGGTCGACACTATTACGTGGACCCTTTGGCCCTTTGGCCTTTTGGCCCTCTAGTCTCCATCCAATTGATGGGGGCGCTTGGCAGCTTGGGGGAGCTTCCAGCTGCTAACGGACCCCTGCTAGTTCAGCTGCGCCCCGTCCAGCCGTCCTTGGGGATGACGCCACTCAGGTAAATATATACCACTGTCTGTTACTATATTCAGCCCAACTCAATCCAAGCATGGTGATCTGTACACATGCAGTTCTCACAAGCATTCAATACCTCTATCTATGTATAGGGTTCTCCTTATGAAGTCAATGTTTCTGCCATCTTGTCATCGTGACACAAAACATTACCCTAGATCACAATATATAGAGAGCTCCATCCTTTGCATAGTCCAGTATCTACCTCCTAGCCCCCAATATAGTCGTACACTTAAAACACCAGAGTAGTTCATGCCGGCAATACTGACCACCCCTTACTTGTTGACATCGACACTTGCCAAATCGCCACAATGTTGAAGTGTCTGTAAAGCATGTTTTGTTTGTGAATGAGCTATTTACGACTCCCTGCGGGGTTATGGAATTATGAAAGCTGTTCACGGAATAAGCGATGCCAGTGAATTTATCGCCAATTCCCATGCCAGTTATGCAGGATTCTGGCCGTGGTCACGTTCAATGGTACAAGGTTAACCTATCTGTTTGTGTATATGGTTAATAGCAAACTCCAGTTCCTCTTCCATGGCATTGGTTTATGTGATTGTGTAAACTACACATGTACAGGGTGGCAGTCTGGCGGCGACGTGGTCTAACCCCTGTTTATTCTATCTTGAAAGCAACATATAATAATAAATGAAATCGATATACAAAGTCAAATAATGAGCTTTATATATGGATATTTGTGTGTGTTCTGTGGTGTTTGAAATCCTCTTGTTGACAGAATCTGCATCTCCTGAAATCCTACATATTACGCCTCCAAGGGGCAACATGGCCATAAAGATACGACCACATTTCACCGAGAATCAATGCTACTGTAACATATATAAACTTCCAGTCTATGGTATGTTTTATTTGAGAGCGACAACCAAGGGGTAGGGTGCCTCTTTCAGATCTCATGCATGTTCCGGTTCATCGGAGTCTGGTGATCAACTCTAGAGATCAATTCTGGATATTATACTATCATAGAATAGAATACTATAATGCAACAACAGCGACTCTTTCCAGGCATTCTTGATACCTTAGAAGCACAATTCTCACGGTTGCCATTGTATTACACATCATAGTGGGTTCATACCCTTAAATTTGGTCTATCTATGCCAACCTCTTACACGTTTGTTTACCTTTGGGCAGTAGTCCTCACGGGGTGGATTCACCATCTTGATATAACTCGACTTGGGCACGGCAGCATCACCAGTGCATTTTCGTCTAATGTGTTGAAGTACCTGATGTCTTGCTATTATTAACAATGCATCACTGGGTAACCGTTGAGATCCATAAGGAGCTGATGGGCCTTCAATAGAAGGCGTGCATGACAACAATCGACGCCAGTACGCAACTGCTATGTTCTGTGAAAAAATAAACTCTAGATATTCTATTGTTGTAACAGTTCTAAGAATAAACTGCTTCGCGCTCGTCTCCAGCCTTCCTCCTCCACCCTGCTTCTCTCCAGGGCAACCGAGGCTTACACCAAGCCATTATGCAAACCTCACTTGCCGTTCACTCCGTCTACTGAGGCCAACTTGGAAAATTTCTCTGCGCCCAGAATTCACAGCAGCTATTTATCCAGCTGCTTCGAATTAATCTGCCCTGAAGCCCAAGCTTGGCATCTTGCACCCCATGTGGTCACAATGAGTGCCTAGCAACCAACACCCAGCAGTAAGTCCCAAAATCGCGTCCTTGGAAATTTTGTCCCATCGACTTGGTCGTCATTTTCATGTACAACGCGATGCTGGTTTTCTTTCGATCTTAAAAAAAGAGACCCGACGTAACCAGTGATTTCACAGCAAGATATCAATCTTACCCAGTGAAGATGTGCAAGATCACCAACTTGCACTGCGAGGTCTGCCAGACCAACTCGCGACATCTCTTCCTTCCCTGTATGGACTTCCTCTCGACCAATGTGAAGGAAGATAATGGCGCTGTCAAGAACCACATCGAACCTGGAAAGCGCTTCTATTGCAGTGAGTTGAAGTGGCCGCTGGACCCCGACGAAGACAACAGCCACTGGGTCTGCAATGTTTGCTTAGAATTTGGACGGAAAAGCTACAAGGATAGCATCGATCTCGTCAAGTGCCTGAGCAAGGCGACGGGATCGCAATCTAACTGTGTCGGTTTCGTGCGCTGCAATCTGCCAAACAGCTACACTGAATTCACCCAGAATGCCGAATCTGCACAGGGTCATTTGCCGATGGAGTTCAGCGGCATGGCAACGACGACACGTGAGAGTCTGAAATCGCTCTATGACAGCACCTTCCCCGACAATATCTGGCAAGACTGCGCCGCATCTTCCGGCGGCTGCCACCTTACCGTTTGGATGCCGTGTTGCCCTGTTTGCAAAGACCCTATGGTAGATCCGAACAAAGAAGGTGGCATCGTCGACGTCGAGTTCGAGCCCAACTCAGAGCTTTGGCGCTGGCTGGCTATACACCAGAGACTGATACCAGAAGAAGTTCAAGCTTTCGAGGTCACTATCGCCACGGGCTTCATCGGCAAGGTCTGTGAGATCTGTGTCAACATGGAAACAGTGCTCCGCCAGCAAGTCAAGACTTACCTGCAGAACACTACCCGTCCTCGTTCCTGGGCTATTATAACTTGGCTCCTCAACCGTGGCATGCTGGACAAGCCGTTCTACGACTTTGCCGTACCTAATCTTGGCTTCCCCGACACAACGTCTCCGACGGACAAAGAGATAATGGGCCTGATGACGAAGAACTGGGAAAGACTGACAAATGGTATTGCCTTCGGGGACTGTATTGTCGACTCGGCTCCTCCTGTGGCATACTCAGCACCACTGACCCGCCACCAAGAGCCATTAATGCGTCTCAAGCAATGGGTTCAACTTATTGAGCCACACTCCAATAAGAAACTCAGTGTTAACAAACCTCCGCTGACTCTCAACCTGATGGCGTCGGATCCTTCCGTTGCTTTCTTGCTATCTAAAATGCCGACTGATGACCAGTCTGATGACATGGACCATGATCTCGACACTGGCGCAGGAGATTGTGGCGGAAATCAAGAGCACAGAGCATCCGACAAAGCCTACATTGATGAGGCTAGAATCCGCTCAATCGCGAACATTGACGACAGCAATGATAACGACAGCGTATCTTCGGGTGCGTCGTACACGTCATACCAAGAACCACCTGAGAAACCAGAGTTTCATTTCCGCCCGGACAAACCAAGATCATACATTATGTCAAAGAGAGCCTTCTTTGCCTTCAGCGACGATAATCACTGGCAGTCTCGCATTGCTCCAAAAGGCGAGGGACCCATGAAAACAACAGGTCTGTTGGAGCAAATCGCCATCGGATCAATAGACCCATATATTGCTCTATGGCACCTGCTTACTGAGTTTATGCTGACTCTACGGATGGGCAAGAGAAAGACGCACTATGGCATTCCCGAAGCAGAATGGATCCAAGTGCACTGCTTTCTGTCAATCATCGCAAAGTTTGCCGCGACAGTCTGGAAAGACCCCAAGAAGAAGTACAAGAGCAAAAACTTTGCGCAGTTCAGCGATGCGTTTTTCAGACCCTATAAAAAGGTTATAGACACACTTCTAGACAAAATGGCACGCAAACCAGGCTACAGCAGTGAGGCTGTTCAGTTCGACATGTCCGAGGCTCCAATTGGTATTGTGGCACTCCATTATCGACCAATTGAGGTTGGGCTGCTGGATCTTTACATGCCCGGTATCAGTTTCTCTGAGGGCGAAAGTGGCAGCCTCATTGCAACTATAAAAGGCTGGGCTGTATATAATGCAGAGTGGACAACCCAGCGCCATCGTATACACTCGAGATATCGGAAGATTGACGCCTGGAAGTTCACAGCCCCAGACTTTGAGGAATCGTTTGAGGCTGCAGCAAACGAGGGGTTATTCGTAAACGTTATGCGGAGGTCTCTGTTCGGTGAGAAGGAAGCAGGGCTGATGCATGGGGAGCGTCGTGTCACTACCCACAGCAGTGTGCAAGAGACTTCAGACAGCAATTCCCATTCTGTGGCCAGAGTGAAGGCCAAGGACATGCGGAAAGCTTCGGCGTTGGCAAGCAAGCACAGGCAGCCCAGCGAGAAGCATGTACGCTTCGCTTCAAGCCCAGACGTGTTTGACATAACCAGCCCCCACAAGCCGTGGTGGGAGATCGACCAGGACTCCGCTGGACCGTCCGGTCAGAAAGAGTCTAATGGTTCAGTGGCCGATGACGATGCTTCCATGGCTGATGCTGACGATAATTCTGACGTGGTCGATCTCGACGACGGACATGGTGGTTTTGTCCTCTGTGATAAGGGGGGATGGCACTATCTTGACGAGTTCGGTAGCCCCATGGGAGAGCTGATCTCACTACCGGGGCTTGGCCTTGAGATCGGCAGTGATGAGCTTGGCAGTGACGAAGTTGGTGATGATGAGCTCGGTGACGATGAGCTCGGCCATTGAACTGGATGAACTCGGTGACACGACTGGATGCGACTCGTATTCTTCTGTGCGAGGTTGGCTTGTGCGCGCGTTTGGCAGTTCATCTTACGCGCTTCATTTTGCAAATGGCTGATCGAAGGAAGCTTGATGGCGGGTCGTTGTGTGCGTTTGCGTTCAAAGGAAGTTCAACACGAATTGGCTTTTGGCATATGGCGTTCCCTTTGTTGCCGCTTGGCGACACCGAGCCTCTTTCATCAATAATGGGGCTGCAGAGTAGATTGACAATAAAATTGTGGCCCGTTGGGTCTTGAAATTCTTGTTATTGCAGTGATGACTGAAACTTAGATTGACACGCTTACAGTGACTTGCCGCTATATTCGTATCAATGGTACGATGAGCATGCGAATTCCCGAGAATAAATCTACCGCCATATGTTATGTATGCTTCAAGGTTTCATATTTGATGGCAAGTCAACAGTTGCTCAAAGGGGCTTGTACAGAGAGGGTCGTAAGGCTTGAGCGCTGAGGGTGTTGTGCAGGAATATTTTCATGACTTTAAGCAAGCAGAGAGTGTATTCAATGTTAGAAGATGAGGTTATTCTACAACATAGTAGTCCTCCGTACTGTAGAACTTGGTGATTTAGCTGCGCCCCACTTTGCCCAAAGAAACAGCCACACACTTTGGTCATCAAACTCGTGGCGCGTCCTTGACGCGCCTACAGCATCATTTGTTGACAACCGAACAATTCGATATAAATGAACTTGCATAGCACCAATGATTGCTTGATTAAACCTGCGCAGAATGGCTGAGAGTGAGTTTCAAAGTCATCGAAATACTAGGCGCAACGCTGACGTTTACTAGGCCGCGAGGAGCGCATGCAACAGCGCATGCGTGGGGCAGGGTGAGTAGTATGCGATGCTCTATACATACAAAATGACACCTAGCTGACATTGCACACGCGGACAGACGACATGAGGTTGCAGACGAGTCTTTCGGTCTGATACTACCGGTTGAAGAAGAGGAATCGCCCGAACCTTCTTCACCCGACCAGCCGACACCCGAGCCCGCTGCTCCCGAACCTGCTGCTGTTCCGGAGCCTCCTGCGCTTGAACCCGAACCCGAACCCGAACCAGAGTTGCCTCTTCAGCCAGCACCCGAAATTACACCCGAATCCGTACCTCGCTCGGCGCCTAATACGTCAGCCAAACGACGGCACTTAGTTAGCGACACGCCGAGGGCGCAGCAGCGGCAACAGCAACAACCGGTATCGGACAGGACGCGGTCATCTGCTAGATCAAGACCTTCAACGCAACCGAGCAGCCGTACACGTCTGGATCCCTACGAAATTGAGCCAGAATCACCACTTCAAAGAGCGGCAACATCGCCACCGCAGATAACCGTTGAAGAACCCCGCGATGTTAGTGATGCTACAGAGGTGCCAGCGGCAGTACCGCGGCCTACCTCGCGTGGCTCTGTTTCTTCGCGGTTGTCCAGCGGCGGTTATCATGTAGCCGAAGAGGTCACGGAAAGCCCCGCGGATGCACCGGGGAGCGGGCACCGACGACGAGTTAGGATCAGTCAAGGTTTGGCGACACAGAGCGCGCAATTGCAGAGGGCAGTGTTACTGGAGGAAGAAAAGGGCCATGGCGGTGAAATGACCACATCATCTCCTCTGGCGCGCAAGACACGCACGAGTGCTGCCACGACACGGACAAGTACCAGAAGTGCCCTGGCGGGGTCTCCAGATCTTGGCGAGGACCCAACTCCAACAGCACGTTCAAGCAGGAGGAGCAACAGCTCCATAGCAAGCGGCTCGGCTGGCTCCGGCGGATCCCGGCGAAGTACACGAAATGCAGTCCCCTCGGATCCGATCGAACCATCCTCTCCTATACCGCAAGCAGAGAGTCGACGGAAAGCTCAAGCCCAGGTCAAGGCTAAGGCCAAAAATTCCAAGGGAACACACGAGGAGGTTTCCAAGAAAGTCAAGGAGGCTCCGCAGCTCAAGCCCAAATCCAAACCGAAACCGAAACCCAACCCTAAACCCAAGGGTAGTGAGGCAGTTGCTGCCGATGTCGAGGAAGCCCAGGAAGCCGAAGAGGTAGAAGTTGACGAGGTGGCACGCCGCATTGGCCGGAAACGCCCCCGAGCCAGCCCGCCTAGAGAAGCATCCCCAGAGCTAGACGCCCGAGAAACAGAGCCTGAGCCCCCAGCAAAGAAGCGTCGACAGAGACGCTCTCAAGAAAGTCCAGCGAAACAATCGCAGCCCAAAGCTCCCAAGACCAAGACTAAAGCAAAGGAGAAGACCGGGGCCAAAGCTCACAGACGGCGGAGCGACACTGAACCAATTCCCATCGGTGTCCAGAGATATACCAAGCTCCAGCGTATCGACGAGGATGACAGCGACGCGGACATCCTCACCGCGGATATTCCTTTCACGAACCGTGGAGGCGTCAATGTTGTCGATGTCCTCTCTCAGATCTGCGAGGAAGTAATCGAAGCCAACTTGGCTACATTACAAGAAGCGGCAGTCAAGGCCGAAAATGCTCCCATGAAGAAGGAGTACAGGGCCAAGCTACGGGCATTGGAGGCGTTCCAGGAAGAGCTACGGACTCGCCTCTTGGAACATGTAAGTTTTGCGCTCTCAAGAATTACGCGGGACGCTGGCTAATATCAGCAGACGATTGCCTTGGATACGATGCATTCACTTAAAAAGCGAGTTCGATCAATACAGAAGGAAAAGATCACCCTACGCAACGAGATCCTGCGTGTACGAGCGGAGAGGGAGCAAGTTGCCCTTAAGATGGATGCTGTACGGCTGCAGCATGAAGTTGATAGTAAAGACTCTTTGGTAAGCAGTCTCTCCTTGCATACAAAACGGCAAGCGTCTTCGTCTAACTATTTGACCAGCAACAATTGGGCTTGTCCGCATCTATGCACGATATTGAGTTGGCCGTCGACCACGGCCGTTCCGCGCCAGAACTCACCCCCAGCGAGCAAAAGATGGCCGAACTAGCCAATCTGGAGCTTCTGGTCTCGCAAGTAGCCGGCCAGGCGTGTGCAGGCGGGGATGGCAGTGGTAACCTGAAGCAAATCCATGACTTCAATGCATTTCTGGAGCGGGCGGCGGCGGCTCTGGAGATGAGATGACGACTGTTACCTGATTGATGAGAACATGCTTTTGGACTGCGAAATGATACCCCTAAGGACTCAGCCACCGATAGATACACGATGGAGGCAGTCCTGCTATTCCAGTATGTAGAGATATGTTACCCCGATACCGAGTCAGTGCATCAATTAGGAGGAATAGGTATCCGGCATTCTTCTAAAGCTTAGCAGTGTACGAGGCGGAAATAGCCGATAAGTCTAGGTGTCGTTAGAGGCTACCTTGGGTGTGTCTATGGCGTACATACTTGGTAGTGAGTCGCAAGCCGAACAAAGACCCAGCGACATTGACGTTCTAGGCTCTGAATATCACTGGAACCATATCTAATTTCGTTGACGCTGGGGATAGCCGCTGTTTAGCTTATGGGCTGTCTCGTGCCTAACCGAATCAACGCAAGTATGGTTGTTGATGGCTTCTTTAAATTTCACCTCGGCCAACGGATTGGCCATGAGTAATCTCGTAGTGGTAAGTGTCGCATGTTCCATGCCAGCCGGTCGGTGTAACCTTGAGAGGCAATTAAACCTAAAATCACCGCAGCTGGCTTCCACTGTGACGCCCGCAAATGCCGAGTTCCGGGTCGCCGTGCTCGCTTCCAAGTTGGAGCAACCCGCACTATCACTATCATCTACCACTACCTGCTTCATCGCGTTCCGTCCGTTTGTTATGCACTACACCGTATTCTTGGAACGGAAGTACGACTAGAACCCACTTGAACACATAACACACATTTGATCGGTCGTACTACAGATTACGCGTTATATACTTACTTGGTGCTTAGGTGCCGACTCTTCCATGGTATCAGCACAAGTAGATCATGTCCATTCTATGCAGGTCAATTTGGCGAATGAACATGGAGCTCCATGCATCAAAATATTGGACCGCCCACCCGCATTGACAATATTCGACCCTGATCAATCCTCAATGACAACAAAGGTTAAAAAGAGGCAGCAAATCAAGGGTCCCGCTCCTGGCTCGTGTTACCAACGCATTGTAATTGGGCACATAATGCAGATACCGTGATACCTACCTAGCATATTCACTGCCACAATCAGGCGGCCTGGCTGCAGCATTACGGGTTCCTGTTTCCAGTCGTACTGTATGTCCCGACACACCTACATAAGGTACTTACCTACATTATCCAACCTCCCTCTCGTGCATATACTATGTACTAGGCCCCGTTTTAGTGTTGACGTTGGATCGGTGGCTGACTGACATTGACCAACTGGCAAATTCACGCACCATCATCACTGCCAACCCAATGGGATCTTGCTTAGGCGATCGGATGAAGTCAAGGTGCAGGGGTAAGCGCTTGGATATGCATTGGTATCAGTATCAGTACCTGTACTTGGACTGTCAACGCGGATGACAGGAGGTTGCAGTTGCCTTGCTTCTGGCCCTGCTGGCCCTGCCGGCCCTGCTGGTCCTGCTGGTCCGTCGATCATCTGGCCTACAAGCATTCCCGTATGTCGACCAATACCGCCAAGCTCAAGTAGGTAAGCGGGTTAGGATCGAATGAATTGAATCCTGATGAAGAAGGTACATGTACGTATCCAAAGTAAACCAACCCATCTGCTCATACGCTGTCACAGCCTATTCCGCAAATGGGTCAAGGTTGCCTCCTTCATCACTCACCGCACTTCCTGGCTGTTTCTTCCCAGTTTCCCTCTTTCTCTTCTCGCATATAAGATATCTCGCAACCTGACCTGCCTCCTGGAAGTTACCCAGACTCATCCTCACTCCTTTAGTCGCGAGACCAACCTGCCGAGTCATCAATCCCAATAGCCATCTTTATTCCACCAACTTTTACTATCTTTCGAGATGCCTGCTCCTATGGAACCCACCCAGCAAGCTCCCATGGACGCTGCTCCCGCCACCGGAGTCGTCTCCCAGCAGCCCGTGAGTCTTGCCCTCTTCCTACCGATATCCAACCTAGTGTTGGCCCCAACGCGGTCTCTCTTTTCATCTATTTGCAGGTCCCCCCATTACTAACACGAGACCATCTTGCTGCAGACCGTTGAGCCCCAACCCGATATGAACCTCCGTGGTGGTGAAGAGGCCGGCTGCGAGATCTGCTGTGGCTTGTGTGCCTGCCAGGAAGGCTGCTGCTAAAGCAAACGACCTGTACAATCCTTCGCCAACAAAGCCACACAGGAGTATTCACGATTACATACTCAACACCATCAACTCCATCAATAATCAGCGACGAAATGGGTTGCTGATCTTCGTGGTCTCGGGTGGAGAGATGGGGTTTGAGGGTATTCGGGACGCTTAGTTTATGACAACTACCATTGTAGTTGACGCAATTGATGATACAAATGACCAGAATCCTAGTAGTATTAATCTGTGGATTTGATTCGGTGATTTGGAGTGCAGGCGCCTCTCTCTCTCTCTCTGTCTCTCTCTCTCATACATGGGTGACCGTAACACTTGCTAAATCGATCGTTACCTACCTAATGACCGTGATCGCATTCACTTTTGCGAGATCTCTGCGCGCAGGATGTACAGAACATACAGGACACAAGACGGCGCCGATGCGTACCGCGTCCGGGCGACGGGGTAATGACGTGCGTGTTTCGTTCTTGAATATCTGATCCATGGACAACAAGTACAGATGGAAGAATCAGAGTCAGGGTCCAGTTGAATTAAGCCTTTACCCCAGAGTCGCCAAGACGGTACACCACACTTGGCATTACTTGGCGAACCATCTCATTTCCTATTTGGGCCACTTTGCACAGCGTTTGTCTCATAGCGTCCTCTGTTTTATGGGCTGGCCATTAGTGGCTTTTTGCGTCGCTGGAATGGCGGAATGTTTGTTGTGTACGTCGCACTTCGTGGCTAAGAAACAGAATAAACACGTACATATATGTAGCTGCCACATATATTCGCCATGGGGAAGGACAGACATAAGCCTAATATAGTCAGTCGTACTGCGATGCATTGGATCGGACGCATCGGCGCTATTAAGTGAAACCAAATGACATACGATACGATTACTCCCTCGTTTTCGTGACCACCGATACGGAGGCTATCTTCGAGAGCCAGCGATGTTGTCCAATTTATTTCCACTGCGCGCAAACCTCTATGATGCTCCAGTACTGCCACTAATACCAACCCGGGAACCTCCGCAACCATAAACTCGTGCTGTTCCTGGCCTGGCTGACTGAGCATCTGAAGAGTATCACCAATGATTGTCACTAGACATGCCTTGTCGCCGACGGCGGCTACTATTCATTGTTCACAGAACGATGGCACCGATGTCAGCTACGCAAATCGCGGAGGGGTGCAGCCATGGAGTCGCGAAGCTGCAGTGCTGAGGCATACCCTGCGTGGGCGAACTGTATCTTAACGACCTCCCCTCCCTCATATGCTTAAGTCGGCCCGTCGCGTGCGTGAAAAAGAATATTCCCAACCCTTCTTCGATATATTCCCGTGAAAGATAGCTGTACTCAATCGTAGACCTCGTCTATGGTATAGCAGGTTCCAGTCCCGACTAACTGTTCTCATACTCTCTCTTAGCGGGCCAGAGACCACAGGTCGCTACAGTCTTTTCTCTATTTTGGCGGCGACCTCCCCTCTCCATGTCGACGGAACAACAGGAGAAAGGCATGGCGACGGCGGCGAAAAAGGTGCAGTTCGGGCGCGACCAACACATCAAGACCACATCTTCCCCAACGATAGGCAAAGCCATTCCCTTCCCGCCGTACTGCTATAGCAAGCCTTTCAGCAACAACACCAACACCAACACCAACACCAACACCAACACCAACAACATCAATAGAGGCGGTCTCTTCCTAGCCAAGATCGAGTACTACAACCACGACCCGCGCCAACGCGACTTCTGCAGCCTCGAGGCCATCGACCTCAGCGGCAGCTGCGCCAAGAGCGCCAGCGCCGGCACCGGGTCGGCGGACATTATCGAAGTCATCGAGGCCCACCAGCGCGGCCGCATCGAGCGGCTGTACCCAGACGCGCCCTCGGGCGGCTTCACGGTGGGCCGGGCCCGCGTCTACTGGAACCTGAGCAGCGCGCGCCCGGAGTGCCCCGGTCCGGAGCTGACGCAGCTGCCCCGCGACGAGGTCTGGGAGCAGCTGGAGCTCATGAAGAACCGCGGCTACGTCGACTGCATCCACATCAAGATCGACGTGGCGCGGCGGAGCAAGGAGCTCGTGCGTTATGTGACGACGCCGCAGTCGATGGCCTCTCCTTCTTCCTCGCCTGAATGGCAGGTTTGACAGCCGGGCATGAAATGTACAAGGATGCCTTCTTTTTATGGATGGTTCGAGCCATGTTACACGGACGTCTTGGTTGTTGTATTGGGGGGTGAGGTCGCTAGAGTGAGCCCTATTCCTTTTCAGTGTCGCAGCCAGATTCAAGTGTGGTTTTGTTATGCTGTGTCTCCTGGTCTCTATATAGGTATACACTCGCATTGATGGATTTTGACCTCACCATATACAGACAATTCCAATATTGTATAAACCAGAGGACATAGCTTGTGGGTTGGGTGTCGAGATTGAGCCTCACATAGAGCAAAATCGTCATAACATGTTCTTTTCTTGAAGAAGTCAAGCTACTCCTGACTAGAGCGTTTATCCTTATGTTGGACCACAGCTATCGTGAAAGGGTATGATTCTATGAACACCCCCCCCCCCCCCCCCAAAACACCACCTATAAGTACCTGACCGACAATGCAATGCGCTGTTGAAGCCGACTAGGGGTGTTCAGACCCTTTTCCCATATTCCCAAATGCAGAGTTGATATATGCGACATAATACAATTATCTATAAGGCATCCGCGCCTTCTAGTATACCCAAAGCTCCTCCGACCAGATGAAGACTGCCCGTGATGAGGGCCTGTACAGTCTCACCTTCGTCTACGCCCTCGCCCAGCTTTCGGACGTAGTTGATGGCCTCTTCGATAGTCGGTAACACGACCACCTTCGTTTTCGGGTCCAGTGACGACCACTTCTCCGCAAACTGGTGCTGCGCGGTCAAGGCTTGTATCGCTTGCGGATCGTACTGGTGGTTGACGAAATCACGCTTGTACCCCGTAGCGGCGTACGTGACGTTGGAACAGAACACCGCATGATCGAACGATCCTCCGTCTTGGGCTTCGAGGGCGTCTACCATGCCTTTCAGGAAGTCGACCGCTTCGGTTCGTCCCTGCTGGTTGAAGATCAGAGCTTTGGGGCCGCGCTTGCCGGTGCACTCGCCGGCGAACCACTTTGTCGCCATTTTCAGACTGTCTACCGTATGCGCACCGTCTATATGCCAAGCGATGGGTCCCTCGGTTTTCACCTCGCACCTGCCCCTCCACACGACCTGTTCTAAGCCGTCTACAAATTCCTTTGGCAGCTTCTTAGAGTCCGGTTTGAAGCTCGGATCGAGCCTCTTCAATGCGACCTCTGCGAGTGCCACGCCCAAACTGGCGTTCTTCTTCTGAAATACCGCATTAGGTCGCACATTGACCCCCTGAAGCCTAGAATCAATGTCCAAGACCTTCATATCTACCCCTTTTTGTTCGGCCCGATTTTGCAGCACCTCGGCAGCCTCTGGGACTTGCTCAATCGTGAAAGCCGCGCTGCCCTTTTTCATGATCCCAGCCTTGTGCCATGCGATTTTCTCGACCGTGTTGCCCAGTGCAAAGACGTGATCGATACCCAGGGTGCTAATCGCTGTCGCGACCGGTCTCTCCACGATGTTCGTCGCGTCATACTCGCCGCCGATGCCCGTCTCGTACACGGCGACGTCCACGCCCTCCTGCAAGAAAAGATGATAGCTCATGAGCGTGAGGTAGCGCGCGTAGATCGGTCGCGTCGGCATGGGCACGTCCAATACGTTCTCGCTGCTTGCGACAGGTTTTCCCTCGTTTGTACTGTTTCCCTCTGCTTCTTCGGCCTGCCCCAGCATATCCCAGACCTCGAAAAAGTAGCGCGCGAACAGCTCCTCGCTCACCGGCTTACCGTCGATACGTATGCGCTCGCGGACGGCGATCAGGTGGGGGCTCGTGAACAGGCCGATTTTGCGGGGTACACCCTGGGAGGTCTGGTATTGCTGCAGAATCGACGCGGCGAAGGCGCAGGTGCTGCCCTTGCCCTTGGTGCCTGCGACGTGCAAGATGTTCAACCGGTCGAGAGTTGCGCCGTCGCCGTAGCCGATCCGTCGCAGATACGTGCGCATCTCGGCAATGGACGTGGCGTCTGGGCGGATCCCGGCCTTGCGGCGTGCTTCGATGATGGCATAGGGAGTCTGGAGCGAGTTGAGAGCGTCGATGGCATCCTGTTTGTGGAAGGAATATGTATTAGCATTTGCTTGCTTGTTTGGTCGTACAGGCGCAAGCATTCAACCATGCCCCTTACTTACATTGTAGGTTCTCGTCCTCTGCGCACCCACAACTGACGTTGCCGCCGCCGCCGTGGTACTAGTCGCCATTGTACGATGAGGACTGAAGAAGATTCTCAGAGTGCGTATCGAATAGGCGAGGCCAACTATACCGCGAGACACATGACGCATCCCAAGATGTGAACTTAAAGTTGCCGGCTCATTCTGTATTCATGACTCGGGAGGGCTAGAAGAATAAATTGAGCCTGCAATTCTAACCCTGAGGCCAGAGACAAAACAAAACATATGAGCCGTGGCAGACTATCTCACCCCGCTATCGGATGACTGGTGGGGCTAATCTCAGTTGAGATGGATGTTTGACGTTCTACATACAGTACTGTGAAATTGAATTGCACAGAGCTTCTAGCTGGACCGGAATAAGCAGAGATGGTGTATACTGACATTGATGCTCTGTAAGTTGAATCAAGTCGAGATTCTGATCAGGCACAAATATAAAAATGTCTGCCAATGACGTCAGTTGGATAGCTATCCATACTTAGACTCTATTCAGATCTCAGAGAAGCACGTCCCACACAACCGGCTACACAATTCACGAAGTATTCAATTCAGGCAATGAACGACCCTCTGCAACTCTCCGAGTAAAAATACGATGTCATTTTAATAAACGATCAATTTGGATACTTGAGGCCTTGATGCTGTCGCAGTCAATGTTGTTAAACTGCATCGTCCACACGACGATGGCATTGCGCCGAAGCAGAAAACTTCTTGAATAGCAACAAACTGCAAGCATAGCTAAGGGTATGAGGCGTAATCTCCGACCATGTCAAAGCAGTAGTTTCAAGATGCAAGATAGAGAAGGAATTGAATATTGGCGTTTGCTTCATAATAGTACACTTGATTAAATTGTACATTAAGTGTTGAGGGAATGTAATTCCGGCACCAGCAGATACCCCAGAATAGCATACGCATGACTGATGATATGTGGCTCTCACAAGTTGACTTATTTGTCCTTTGTGTTGCCCTTGAACGTACCGACGACCTTGTCCCACGTAGTCTCTTCGCCCATCTCCTTCCTCCTTTGCCGCTCGAGTTCTTGCTCTTTGTAGATGCCCTGCAATCGAGCCGCAGCATCCTGCCTGGCACGGATCTCTGCCCTGATAGCCATCTCCTCCGCCGTACGGTCCTGCTCGTCTACCTTGGCCAACCGCTCCTTCAGCATAGCCTGCTGTTCCTCTGTGAGCTCGTGTGTCGCCGCGGCGGTCGTCGCCTGGCCCAACACGGGCTGGCGCGGGACGAGGGGCTGGAACTTGGGGACTGGCCGGCCCTCGGCGCGCGCGGCCTCGATCTCGGCCTCCTGGGCCTGGAGGCGCTGGTAGAGGCTGTCGGCGTGCATCTGGATGTCCTCCTCGACCTCGGGGCTGCGGTCGAGGGTGGAGAGGTATCCCAGGGCCTTGAGGAGGCGCGTCTGGGTATTGTAGCACTTCTCAAACTTGCGCACCTGCGTGCGGCACATGGTCATGCGCTCCGACCACGACGGGTTGTTCATGCACTCGCGCCAGTCGACCTGCTCGAGCGCGCAGTTCTCGAGCGCAGCCCGCCCGATCTGCGCCTTGCGCTCCTTGTAGCCCTCGAGGACGTCCATGATCTTTTCTTGGTCGCTCTTAGTCTCGGCCTCGATCTCGGTGAGCGGCCGGTACGTCTTCCAGAGGTGGGCGTACCGGCCATCTTGGAACTCGGACTCTTTAGGTATTGACGGCTTCGACTGCTGTGCTTCTTCGGTCGACTGCGCGGACGACGGGTATGTGGTAGCGTCTACATAACTCGTCGGTTTCGTCGAGGTGGCGCCGGCTTCCCGTGCTTGCTGTTCCTGGGAGCCATATTTCACGGGCGATTCCCGCTCCAAATATTCACGTAGCTTGGGGTCAAGCTTGTGTAGAGGATCTTCGTTCTTGGACGGCCATAGGCTATCCCACCAACCCATTTTGGTCGATATCCTAGCTCTGTCGAGCAATACCCGGGAAATCCGATGTAATTCAAGGTTACAATGCCGTTTGTCGGAAGTAATTCGACTCCTCTCGTTGGCTTGCAATTCTCAGTGCTTCGAAAAGCTGACATGGGAGTTGCGCTCGGGATTTGCCGTTGATTGCCCAATAAGTTCCTATTGAATCCGCTAAAAAGTTGGCGACATGTTAAGCACCCTGAGAACATTGAAGTACGTGCGTCACCTCAGTATACACTGTGCCCGTACCCTTTCCCCTGTATTATCACAGCATGAGTAGATCATAAATTTGGATTATCCAGATGCCTCATATGACGGGATAGGAAATATTTCAACACTGATTCCGAATGGCGAGCCGAGATTGTTCATTTTGCTTTACTTGAGCTCAAGCCAGAGAGCAAGAGAGTTCTTGATTGTATACCTACGCAGTAAAACAACACTTGTAATAATACATGTATCTGTAAACGTGACAGCATCAAATCCGCAACGACTCGGCGATAAAACGAGTATGGTGGCGGCGCAGTATTCCTGGGGCGTTTGACATGGTACGATATAGCACTTCACAAATCTCGGACAGGAAGGGACTTTTGACCGCATACAATCATCAATGTCGTTCTCATTACGAACTTGAGACTGCCAATAACAACAACACGTGAGACGCCAGGAAAATCGACTCTATTGCCCGCAAAGCCCTTGTTGGCCGTCCAGACCTTCCTTCCATACTCGTGCAGAGGTACACGTCACCACCGAGAAGCCAATCGTAAAACGTGACGGGTATTGCGTGATGAATCGTTTTATTTCAGGACTGCCGAATTTTGCATCTCTGTGCTATAGCAGCCACCATAGTAATCCGCGCCCCAGTTCCGAATCGCGGAACGTGAAGTACCCTCATGCAAATGACGCCTATGATGCCAAGGAAAGACCCGATTTTTAGAACTTGCTGAAAGTCTTGACAGACTTGCCGGTACGGGGCAGGACGCGCAGGACGTTGAATCGGACCTAAGAAGAGTAGTCAGTATTGCCATCCTTATCAACTCTGGATCATACAGAGGACATACAGTCTTGCTGAGAGGTCTGCACTGGCCAACGGTGACCTGGTCACCCTCCTCAACACGGAAAGCTGGGGAGACGTGGGCGGCCAAGTTCTTGTGGCGCTTCTCGTAACGGGCGTACTTGGGGATGAAGTGGAGGTACTCGCGGCGGATGATGAGAGTTCGGTGCATCTTGGTGGAAACGACGGTGCCGGTCAGGATACGGCCACGAATGGAGACGAGACCGGTGAAGGGGCACTTCTTGTCTATAATTCGCAAGGCATGTCAGTCCTGTTGTCGCGCAAACCGACCATTTTCCCACAAATCCCTGGCACCATCATTCTCGGGTACCAGATCCCAGCGAAATTTCGCGTGGCTGGCACCTGACGAAGACGATGTCCAAACTTGTCGCATGGCGCGTCGAAACGTGCCAGTTGCGTTCAGGTAAGACTTACCGATGTAGCTGCCCTCAATGGCGGTCTTGGGGGTACGGAAACCCAGACCAACGTCCTTGTACCATCGGCGGCCACCCTTGCCAGGTCTGGCAGACTTGGTCTTGACCTTGCTGTTCTGGAAAATGTGAGGCTGCTTCTGGTAAGCACGCTCCGACTGGACGGTCAATTCGGTGGCCATTTTTGCGGTGGTTGTCGAGGGTCGTCGAATTGGTCGTTGATGGTTGAGTGTGTCGTCTACCTAAGCGAAAAGTTCAAGATTGAATAATGGAAGCTGTCTGTGGATTAATTTTCCATGTGGGCAGAATTGCCCTGAAAGTGGTAGTGCGGTGCCACAGAAAAAGTGGCTGGGCGGTGTGAGTGTGGCTGAGGCAAAATCCAAACCTCTTTTTTCGAGGCTTAGTGCGCTTTTGGTGGTAGTGGCGGTTGTAGTTGCTTTGGTGCGGGCACGGCACACTGCGGGGTCCTCCTTCAGAATTCAGCAGTCAGGCAGTTCAGCATTCGAAAGGTTTGGAGGTCTGAGCTTTTCAATGGGCACTCGCTCATCGTTCAATCAATCAATCTCCAATGTTATTGAGTCAAGGTCCACCACCACCACTACCACCACTACCACCACAATAAAGACTAGCAGTCTTGCAGTGCAACTTTTGACTTGGAGATATTTTCGTTTTTTTTTTCCTTCCAAGGGATGAGCAGGCTGACGACGTCTAGTAAAGAAATATCGCAAATGAAATGTGCGTATCATCGACTCTATTGGCAAAACCTTACTACCTGGATTTACTGCTTCCTCTTAGATGAAGATTGGCTGTCTTTTGCTCTTCCAGAGATTCTCGAGACCAATCTTATGCCTTATGCTCAATTCAATGATTACATAACCTAATAAATCGCTACACTCGGCCTCCTCTCCAAAAAAGATCCTTGGACGCTCACTTGACACACTTCCTTCTGTTGGTGGGGAACTACGCCCAATGAGGAAGTGATGTAAATAAACCGACGATTGACGCGCCTCACTTTGTCGCCCGCGATTGTCTTCCACACTATCATATCAAATGCTTACCTAAATTACTTGTGGTTGCCCCCAAACCAAAGTAACTTCACATTGCTTTAGAGATTTGAAGTCGCGTATTCTTTGGCCACTTTAAAATGGGAGACGTAACTCTACCACCGACGCGGCGGCCTCGCAAATCAACAGGTCATTCACCTGTCCGAAAGAGAATGGAGAAGGAGAACATCACTGTCGACGTAGCTAGCTCTTTGGCTGGTAATGCCGGTCGAAAGAAGTCGCGTAGTAAGAGTATGGGACCTGGAGGCCTGGATGTTCTGAAATCGGGATCTGGAAACCGACGAGTTGTAAGGACTTCCTTCATCCTCTTGTCGCACGGAAAGCAGTCCGCGCTGTCGCAATAACATATAGCTAATGTCACAATAGTCTCTAGCAGCGCCTGTCCGACCTCCGCCAAGGTCGATTCTCAAGCCTACAATACCACTACTGCCAGAAATCCCTCCACATAAACCGAAATCGCGACTTGCACAGCCCTCTGCAAATGCCCAGGGCGCCGAGAATATGCACAATCCCTTCCAGAATGAAGATTATAACTCTTCTGGGACCAAGATCGCGTTGCGCACTGAGGAGGAACAACAGGCTGCTGCGCGCGAACGGGAGGAGAAGGAGAGGAAGGAACTAGAGAAGGAGATCAAGGACCGAAGAGAGGCTCGCCGGAAGTCACTGGCTAATAGAAGGGTGTCCTTCGCGGCAGAGGCTACTTTGCACACATTCCATGAGGTCGAGGAATCGCATGACTCTACAACCTCTACAGACTCCACGCGACGAGCTTCATCCTATCCTTCAGCGCCTGATCCAACCCCCGAGCCGACAGACCCGCCGTCAACTCCTCCAGAGCAAGTTGAGGAGCCAGTTCCAGAAACCCCCGAGCACCAGCGGGATTTGCACCAGAAGAAGAACCGTAGAAGCTCGGCACTACCTCCAATGAGCTTCAACAATGGCGACGACGACCACACGATTGCTTCCACTATTTATAGCTCGGACTCGGACGCGACAGACGGCGGGACGGAAATCCATGAGGAGATACACTCCGATGACGGCAGCGACTCGGATGTCGATGGTACGACCATGGACTTGGTAGTCGATGAGGTGACGGGTACATCTGTTGCATCCGGCATTACAGCTCGCTCTATGTCACCCGACGAGACTAATAATACGCTGGATGATGCTTTACGGCTTGCCACCCGACAAGCCCAAACACAGAGCATCGACGAAGAAGAAGAAATTATTCCCTCATTCGGCTGGGCTAGAAAGCCGGCCCCTAAGAAGGACAACCCTGAGCGGCAGCAGCCAAGCCAATCTTATCGACCATACAATGGACCTAATGAGGACACAGTGGATCAGAGCGAGATGGATATGGATATGGACATGGACTTCACCAATGCAATGGGAGGAATACTCAATGCAGCTAACGCCCCCGAAGACGATATCTACGATGATGAGATGTCCATGGACGTTACGAGAGCACTAGGGGGTATCCTTCCGCAACAAGTAGCCCAACCCATGCGGAAATCCTCCAGCCCTCAACAGCCAGGTGACGCATCGTCAACAGACGACACTACCATGGATCTCACTATGGCCATTGGTGCCATCCGCCAAAACAACAACGTGCCGGATTTCGAAGTGGAGAGCAACGCTGACTACGAGGACATGTCCATGGAACTCACCTCTGTCATGGGGGCAGTATTGCCCTCTGGGGCAGGAGGATCAAGCAAGCGGAAGTCTCTCCCAAGCCGCCGTCGAACTCTTACGACAGCTAATGATGAGACTATGATGGATATGACAGTTGGGATGGGTCGTATTTTACCAGCGGCTCAAGCCGTGGACGATGAAGATGAAGACGAAAATCTGGACGAGGCTACGATGGGAATGGATATGACAATGGCCATGGGTGGGATCATTAAGGGTGCTTCCCCTGTCAAAGACCGGGCTCAAGCGAAACATATGATGGAGGAAGAAGTGGACAGAGCCGACAGCACCCCTATCCTGACTGCGTCTTCACCAAGGAGACGACTATCGGCAGGTATCGGGGCCCCTGCGCCTTCCGAAAAACCCGGCACTGGTGTCTCCCCTTTCCGGGTGACCGGCTTGCGTCGCAGCATAAGCCGGAGACCTTCAGATGTTTCCAATGCCAGTTCCCCCATCCGTCAACTTTCCCCATCAAAGCAAACTGGCACAGTCCGAGAAAGCAGCCCTCTGATAAGCGTCCAGTCCTCTCCTCTGAGGACACCGTCACCAGGAAAGCCGTCGAGCCGCACACCCTCCCCACAACGGTCGGCTACTGCCAGAGGCTCTTTGATGTCGAAGTCCCCATTCAAGAGCCCTTTCAAGAATTCAAACATCTTTCAGCAAAATCCCTCGACGGGTGTTTCAACACCGCGGGTTGTGTTGACTCCTCAACCGCGACGGGTCTCCGGCGTTGGTGCTGACCGTAGCGGCTTAGGGTCCCCCAAAGTTGCAGCCCTCTTCGATCGTCGGGAATCCATTGGTGATTCCGCCAGCAAATTTGTTCCCGGGAGAGCTGCCAGAGGCGTTACGTTTGCCGATCCTCGCATCATAGAAGTCGAGATTGACAACGAGCGTCGGGCAGAAGAGGACAGAGAGAATGGACGAAGCATCCTTGAAAGGGAGGCCGACGGTGGTGACGATGAGAATACCGCTACGCTCAAGGATATGATTGCCAGTATGTCCCCTAAAAAGAACAACCAGTTCAGAGGTCGCAAGAGTCTCCACGTTGGAAGTGCGAGAGGATTGCTAGGGAAGCGTCCGTCTGAACTGGATGACGAAGATGAAGAGGATAGAGATGGGGTAAAAAGACTCAAAGGTCACCAAGGAAGCCCCGTCAAGAATGTACACTTGCATGCTCCTCCTACTGTGGCGGAAACCACCGGACGTCTCACGCGATCCGTGAGTCGCACTCTGGAAGAAACAGGCAGTCACAACATTACGCCATCAATAGGCCTTTCGCCTTTAGCAGGCTCTGGGAGTGCAGCCACTTCGCCACGTCACCAACGCCGCTTCAAAAGAGTTGAGAATGACCAGCCGACGGACACCTTCAACTTTGAGGAGCCTCCTCGTCCATTGGAGCGGGATCTTCTCGACGACGATGATGAAGAGCGCATTCACTTGCAGGATTTCCTCAACATGACCAGCATTCGTTTCATGGAACTGACGACAACAAAACGCCGGCACACCCAAGCACCGGCTGCGTTGAAAGATAGTACATTGCAAAATGCAGATGATGTGTCTCTGGAGAGATGCGTCGTCGCTGGGGCATGCACTGTTCCGATGCTTGAACTATATCAGCACGTAAGTTAATTCCCACTGCTATGTTTCCTTTGAAGTGTAAGCTAACTAACGTATTATCATAGTCATGCCGTGAGCTGAAGAAGTACATCTCGGAAGGAAGAAGGATTGTACGTGAGATCGAAACCGAAACCTTCGACGAGAACCCCCCTTTATTCAAGGAATACATCTCTGCCACCCCCGATTTTAAGCTCTTGATGGACAACCAGTTCAAGAATGTCAAGACGCATGCACGACTGCTCAGCAAAGCCATGTGGTATGAATGGCGGATGAAGCTGCAGGATGGTCTCAAGGAAGGATTGGTGACGATCGCCAAGGACATGGAAGATGACGAGCAGCTTCTCCAAAAACAAGAGAACATGCTCAATGTCACTCTCCCTCAACTTTTAAAGGCATATGAAGCTCTGGAGCAGGAACACGGCAGCCTGCAGTCCATTGCCCAAGAAATTGCTAAATGTGACCCCGAAGAGCTTGAGGCCGCTAGGGCTGAACTCAGTGACGTGGACTCGGACGTCGCGGAAAAGATGCGCAAAATTGAGGAATTGCAACAGATACTTGGAGAGACTGAGTCAACAATCCAGGACATGGCAAACCGCAAACAAGAGTGCCTCGCGGCTATCGAGGAAGCGGAGAAAATCAGGGAGGAGTGCCGAGGTTGGAGCTCCAAGGAAATCAGCACTCTCAAGGGTAAGTCGGTATCTTCACGAGAATTACCCTTGCACACGCTAATCAAACATGCACAGTGAAAGTTGATGAGATCGAGAAGGAACATGGTTGGACTATTACCGGCATCTCAGGCACAATGGTCTCGATGACGTATCGTCGCGAGATCGAAGTGGCCTTCGACATCGGGGCCTTCCAAGACGCCAAGACAACTTCGCAGGTCAACCTATCCTACATTGCTGCAAATCGCGAGAAGAACCCGCAACCCAAGACGGTTGAGAAGGACTTCTTCGTGCAATGCATACGTGACTACGTACGCGGCCTGGTACAGACTCGGATGAAGATCTCCACTTTACTCCGTGCAATCGGTGCGGCGTGGGACAAAGCCGACGCTGCTGCCGACAACATCCGCTTACTCAACTGCACTTTCCCAACCGAAGTTGCCAGAACGAGTGACTCGTCTCTTGTAGCCAAAATCGATATGCTGCTCGTTCCCTTGGAGACGAAAGTGCAACTTAGCATGGGGCTACAAAGCCAACCTACACCAGATGGGATCGAGTTCAGTATTGTGCCAACAGCACAAGTGGTCTATGGCGAGCACTTCAAGATTGACAAGGTGTGCGAGTACCTGTCTACCAGGCTCGGAGAGAGGGTCACCACCAAGAAGGAAAATGAAGCTGTAGAGTCATGGAGCGATGTCATTGTGGAGTTACATGAGCGATTGGTCGCCAGAGGTCGGAAATGATGTTGACAACATCTTAGGAGGTTGGAGTTCCGGGCTTTACGAATTATGACAGTGTACTTGGTGGCTGTGCTTCTTGTAGCCGTAATGAGCGAAGCGTTGGAGTTTTGTATGTTAAATTTGGACATTGTTATGCTATGGCCTCTTGCCCCTTCATGCTATCTACCCCACCCAATCGTATGTCTTCTATCATGTTTGTGATATAAAGCTTGAAAGGATTATATGCGACCGTCATTCAGGAATTTGGACAAAACATGCCAAACAGGAGATGGAAATGATCATAGTTCCGTCGGGCAATAGGCAATCTCGTACCCGCATGGCCAGATGTAGATGTAGGATCATGGTTCAACATCAACGCCGGTCTTGTCAAATCAAGTTGCTACCTGTTAGCCCCTGCCTTGCCTATGGTAAGGAGAGCATCGAGGATCCAGCATGGATGTAAACAGTAAATAAACAGGTAGAGAAAATGCCAAGTACACATGGCGGCAAGCTATAGGGAAAGTGACCATTCATTCTATGAAGTACGGGTACCATGGCCATGATCTTTTCTGTCCAAACCTGTGAAACACTTCGAGGCACCAATTATGAAGTTCTCAGAACCATGCAACGAACGTATTTGGCGTAGTGACAGGATGTCCATCACACCCTGCTTGTATTTGCGTAGATTGTTGTTTTGTTTTTCTCCTTTGCCTCTGAATGAACTGCTTCTCCAATGTAAACGTAAGTGAGGTCCATCAGGGACAAGTCTTACTCCTGAGTTCATGTAGTCAGTCTCCGTATGATTTGCCTGCTAATCTTCACGCGTCTCGACATTCTGGCCATTAATGCCACCAAATGCCCCGAGAAGCCCGGAGAAATGCTCTTTGGAGTAAATAGTTGATGGCCACTTCCTGCGGCCAAGTGAAGGTATCCTCTTGCCTTTGAATGCCACTGTCACTGCACTGCTCTCGTTACTTTCGCTCTGTTTACTGCTTGACGGAGCCAACTATGGATAATCACCACTGCTATGCTTAAGCCTCCTATTTTACGTATTGTAGATCATTGATCCTCCTAATATCTCCGTGATATGTCTGACTGTAATAATTTCACCTGAAGCGAGCTAGGGGCTCCTGAAGGTATGAAAACAACGTCCAGCTACTTCACGGCGTAGAATGTAAGCGGCACCCCTTGGAATCACTGTGACAGTATGTATGTTTCTGAATGATGGGTGGTTAAACATCGTAACACGGTCTTGCACAATGTCTGCCAAAATAATGGCACCGTCTGGCACGATAGGCCATGACCTTTTGTGTTGGTGTGTGGGGTGTGTGCCTTAGTAGACAACATGGTTCCCAACGACGAGTATCAGCAGTCCCTGCAGACGGGCAAGACAGAAGGTGAGCGTCTGGATATGCGCGAGAACATACCTCTGTGAGTGAATACGAAGTAACATGCTTGGTTCTCACGACCATGTAGACCAATCTAGCTCCCCGTAGCGTGGCAAAGTCATAACAGAAGCACATCGCACGCTTGATGGCACCAACAGCCCAGCTCTTCATAATTATCATACATGTAATTATCATAGACACACGACGCTGGATTGTTCAACCATCACAAGTCGAGCCTGGGTATCTAGTCCTCGTTAACCACGTCTTCGTTGATTATATGGAACATGACCATCCATCTCTGAGAGTAGGCTCGGTGACATATTGGCAGTAACGAATTACACATCCCACATGTAAATAAGGGGGACAACGTTTCCTCCATGATGTTATGTGCTTTCTAACTCAACAGGCTTCCCTACCCGAGCATCATCATGCTGGCTCATTGACCTGCCCAAATCACTGGATGGACCGTCAATGTGCCTCTTCCCCTCCCTCGTAGTAGCCATATCGTAGCTAGACAGCCGTTGCCCGGCATCTGTTCCATAGCAACGCACACCAAAGTGAAGCTCCCCACCAAAGTGAAGCTGTCCCTCCCCCTAAATTATTCAGGCTCCCCGCCAGCAATTAGGTATCGTCCCCCTAATCGTCCCTGGCAACCAAGCTTCAGTTACCTGTTTTGTGGTGGCCCTCCCAGCAACCGAATAATTACCTGCCCTCCCTCCAGAATTTCCAAAACCTTTCCCTTCTTCCCTCTTCTCTCTTCCCTCTTCCCTCTCTTCCTCCCTCTTCCTCCATCCCGCATCATTCCTGTCTGAACTTCACGCTCGATTTGATCATCCAGCTATTGCCACGCTCGATATCTTTTCACTTCCTGAACGTTCATACACGTCTGAAGCTTTCCCTCCCCTCCACACACATCCCTTCCATTGTGCACTTGATCTTGTTGTCATCATCATCATCAGTCACAATGATCTACTCCATCGTCTCCGCATACTTCCTCGCCTTCTACGCCTGCTTCCTAGAGGCAGGCGAGGCCAGCATCAGAGCCGTGGCTGCCACCCTCGCTCTGTGTGCCTGGTTTGATTTCCCTTGGTCTTTCCCCTTGGCTCTCGTCGGCTACCACTTCGGCCAGCCTCTCTTGTTCGCCCTCGGTTTCTTCTTCACGGCTGCTCTTGAGGTCCACGGCGAAGCCTGGGATTCCTTCAAGCATATCGGTATTGATGTCGCCCATTGGGCCATCATTCTTGTAAGTGTGATTTCTCCCCTGGTTTTCTTGTCTGATCTTCCATTCATTGGAGATCAACTCTCATCCATCCCGTCCTATAAACATTATACACTTTTCTGTTTTTTTCGTTATTCACCATTGCGACTCTTAATTCACTTCTCTCCAACTTCAACACTCTTCGTGTGTTTTTTCTTCTTTTTCTTTTCCCACTCAATTCTCGTTTTCCACTCTTCTTGCTCCAGCTTAATGGTCCATATCAAATATGAACCTTTCTTTCTAATGAAACCAACACACAACTTTCTTGAAAACAAATATCCTAGTGTATACCAGCCACTGACCCAATGCATTTTAGATTCCTGGTTACCTGCTGGAGTTCCATCCTGAGCACTGCCTCCTCTTCTTCACGGCTTGGCAGCTGCTTAGGTTCAACTTCATGTACACTGTCTCGGCCATTGTCTCCGCTTACCGCTTCGTCACAGCGATTTACGCTCGCTGGTCGTCCCGCCACTCGTCTCCTGTCAACACCCCAACAGACGAGCCGGAAGTGGTATTGGAACCCGTGGCTGAGCCGGTGCCGGTTCGACTTGACACTCACCAACCCCAGCTGGACTGGAAGCCCAAGGGTGAACATATTCCTTCTCGAGGTCGACTCAACGTTGGAGGATATTCTCGCCCTCAGGCTCCTGGACCGTTTGGAGAGATAACGCCTGTTCTTCGCCGGGGTCGCCAGCTCCCGACTCGCCAGCTAACCATTGGTGCTAAGGCACAGCAGAACGCAGCCGCCCGGAGACCGCTCCAGCGCCGCATGCGACCTGCTGCTACGCAAGACTACAATCCCCTGGCGCCCAACTATGACCGTTTCGCTTCTTCCCGCCACGCCCGTTACAATGCCATCGATCCTGCATTGGAAGCTCGCAGACGCCAAGAGGATATTGACAGTGTGGCCAAGCCGGCGCCTGTGACTTTCCTTCGCTCGGACATCAACAAGGCTCAAGAAGCGTACGGTCTCGGTTGGATTTGGCACCTCAACGCCGCTACTCAGGGAGTTGAGATCGTGGAGGACGTCCCGTCCCAACATGGTCCCATGCCCGCCTTCGCCCCTGCCCCTGCTCCGGTCTTTGCCCCCGCCGCCCCCGTCTTTGCCCATGCTCCTTCGGTTCTGGCTTCCCCTCCCGCCGCTGCTCCTGGTTTTTTCTCGGCTCCAGCACCTGAGGTCTCATCTGTCAATGGTCCCGTACAGTTTCCTGTCATCGGTCAGGGCTAGTACCCCTCGAACGCGACTACGAACACTGTCCCTGATGGTTCTGCCTCCGGTCTGCCTGCTCCCGCCTTCCCTGAGCCCGGGCCTGAGTCCCAGCCCGCTGCTACTGCTCCGGTAATCTTCGGTGTGACAACTTCGTAAGTTATCTCCTAAAATGATCTTTTACTTTGGAAATAACTTCTAACTGTTTTCTTATTAGTGTGAAAGCTGAGGCTTCAATCAACAAGGTTCCTGCCGTTTCCCCTCAGGCATCCTTCCCTCAGCCGGCTCCCGCAGTCCCTGTCGTACCTGCTCCTGCTAGATCTGTTACTCCTGTTTCCAAGCCGGCCTCTCAACCCGTGATTCCCGTCTTCACCCCGGCTGTAACTCCTCCGTCTGTTGCCCCTCCTGGTGCCCCCGCCGCCAAGATCGAGCCAGATCCTGAGACGCCTTGCCCTCCCCCGCGTTCCCAGGCTTCTGCTCCTCCCCAGGCTTCTGCTCCTCCCCCGCGCCCCCAGGCTTCTGCTCCTCGCCCCAAGGGTCCTCCTTCCTGGTCCATGTCAATCGCCAGTGGTTCCAAGTCCAACCCTCGGACTTATGGCCACCCTATGGACCAAGGCGACGAGGAAGAGACCAACGAGGACAGCGAGTTTATCGCTTTCTCGGATGTCAAGAAGATGGGGCAACAGGCAAAGGATAAGGGAAAGCAGTTGCAGGAGAAGAAGAAGCAGCAGCAGCAACAGCAACAGCAGCAACAACAGCAACAACAGCAACAACAGCAACAGCAGCAGTCAACCTCTGCTTCCGGTCCCGCCCCAACTGCCGGATCCGCCGGTGCCAACATGACGCCGGAGATTCGCGAGCAGTACAAGAAGACAATTGCGGACTGGAAGAAGTCTCAAGAGAGCAAGGCCCCACGCCCAGAGGTTGCTCCCCGCGAGACGTCATCCGACACAAGCGTGGTTCCAGTCATGGCTGATGAAGAGACCATGGCTACCCGTAAGTTCATGAAGCCTCGCCTCAGCCGACGCGGCCGTTAAGTTGCAGCTGGTTGTTTGTTTCTTCTTTCCCGGATGTTTGATTGATGGGTTGAGCCAACGTGTGCCTGGGTTCGATTCCCGGGTATTCTTCAGACGGTCTTCGTTGGTTCGACCAGAAGTTGAGTAAGAGTGCGCTCTGTTCCCCGGCCGGGAATACGAAGTCGAGACTGGTTGCACTTTCGGGTTCGATCCCCGAAGACTGAGTTCAATTCTCGGTTTTTCATATTTGGTGAAGTTTCAGGTGCAACCATGATCTTCTGAGTATTTCCAGCCCCTTCGGACCACACACTGCTCTCTTCGCCCGTCATTCAGCTTTGGTTGCATGATCATGGCCATCGATCTCTTTCCATCCACTCTCTCGGTATTGGCTACATGGTTTCCTGTTTCCCGGTTTACTTCTCGATGCGATCTTCACCAACCCAACAGCCGGACACTGATAAGTACTTGCGTTGCTTTGACACTTCCATGTCAAGTGACTTGGTCTGGTACAATATCTTCAATCCCCTTTTCCGGTCGCCTGCGTCGCACTGATCTGAAAGCGAGGAACCCTCCCCATGGGGTGAAGTGAGTAAATGTCGACACTATGCAGGCCGCCCACCACTTCTGCCAGAGCATGTAGATCCCATCCCTAGGGGGGGAGTGCGAGCAGGTGGTGTGAGAGCTCTGACGGGACCCCCCGGGGTGGTCCTGGAAACTCTTGGTTGGCGAGCATGGCACGCTCTCGATAACGTCTCGATTTGGTTGATTCCTAAGCCGACTGGCAGTTTGCTTGTACAACGCGACTGTTCAGATGGCAGGCTGATAAGCCGGGCTTCCACTTCTTGGCCGAGCGTGTCACTGTTGGTTGGTTGTCGGTCCATCATCATCATCATCATCATACAACATTCTTGCTCGGTTTATTTCTGTTTCGTCGTCATCATACATCCTTGCTCATCATACATTGTCGGCGTTTGGGTTTTCATGTGTTGATCTTGTCGATCTTCGCATTGTTCGTTTCATTTTCTTTCCTGTTCATTCTTGTCATCCTTTCCCAGAAAATTCAAAAAGCGCAGTCGTGTGCACCAAAAAAAGTTGAAAACAGAAACCCGTTCAAAAAAGCGGTTAGCGGGGTAGATGTTGGGAACGAGTTGATGGAATCTTTCTGGAGGCTTTGGGGTCTGGGTGGCAGCAGCGACCATCGCCAAAGGATCGAGGAAGTCTCCTTGGGACCTCGTCCGAGACCTTAGCGCCGTATTTCCTATGTCTATTGTCTATGGTGGCACGGTGGCTTGTTGGTTCTAGTAAGTTTTCTCCCTCCTCATCCTAACCCTCCTCAACTTAAATTCTTTTGCTGACCATGGCTATGCAGGCTCTTGTTCCACGCCGCCGTCAAAGGTTGTTATTAGGGTACCGTGGTGGTGGCGAGATAGTTCGACGGTGATGGTAAGTCTCCTCCCTCATCTTTCTACTCCTCAACTCCAGATCATTGACGATGACTATGCAGGCTCGTGTTCCACACCACTTTTCAAGGTCGCTATCAGGGTACAGTGGCCCGGCTTGCGCCTAAGCACGTTGTTTTTGGTCGGGCTCACTGGGAGAGTGATGGAGTGAAACCCCGGGGCGGCGTGCCTGGACGCGTAGCCTTGGGGTAGGATCTATCATGGGTCGGGGAGCGAGCGTGTGTTGTTCCAGCACCTCTAATTCTTTGGAACTTGGCCTAGGCGCAGCTCTAACGGGCGTTGCTAATGGGTGTTCGGTCTATCTGGGTTTTCCCGAGACGGCTTGTCTGTCTCGGGTTTTCTCCCTTTCAGTTTGATGGCTGGTTCGTCCGGCGTCACGCAGAAGGATACGTATGCAACCAGAAGGATGGGGAGTGACAAGTCGCTCCTGTCATAGGTGGCTGATGACAAGATGCAGATTATCTTTCACGAAAATACATTGCAATATCAACATCATTATTTCAGACACACGACAGATGTTACCGTCTGCATCTGATGTGGAGGCAGTAGTCGGCTTGCTTCAAGCTCTGGCATGCTGAGAGTCATGGAGTTACCATCAGGCTTTGAAACCAAGACAAGAGGCAAAATAAGAACTACAGCATGGTTTCTGGTTTGGCACAATACTACTTTGGTACGAGTGAATAACTACCGGGAAGACAATTTGGAGAGTGCGAGGGGGGGTTTTGGAAAGTGTGGTATAGGAGCTGGATGGCTTCAGGGGATGAAGTTGCACTTGGAAGAAAGCATCGACAACATATTATTATTTTACTGTGAATATACAGATATCTTATGGAAGTATGGCGTGAGCAAGAAACAGCTTGGAAAAGCGGGCGTGGGAGCCATCACTTCACGGGTTGGAGAAGCAGCAAGTCAGCTTTGGAACTTTTCACTTGGGTACTTGGCTTTAAAACTTGGATGGCAAAGAGCCAATGGCCTGGAATCACCTGCTCACGGGATCATTCGTTGCTACCTACGTAGAGTAAGGTACGCTTCCCGAGATATCACCATGACGCATCTTACAACGTGCGAACGCCCCCTTGTTTGCTCAAGAAGCCCATTCCAAGAGAGTCGCTGTCAAGGAAGCAGAGCGGCCTCATATGCTATCTGAGAATGGAGTGGGTATGGCTTCAGAGACTGGGGACCACTACCAGTTACCACGGGTATTTTGATTACCGAGGCTTGATCTTGGTCCATCCGTTTGTGTTCTTTTCCCGGTCCTTGCCATAAACACCACCAGAAATTCCAGAGGCCGCCCGGGGAGAGGAAGCATCCAAGCCACCACCGCCCTTGACAGTGTTGACGCTCATGTAGCTCTCAAGGCCGAAACGCTGTGGCCCTTTGGCGCGGGACCGCGGTGTGCCGCCGACGAGCACACCGTCATCCAGGTCGTTAGGGCCGAACTCGTCGTCCTCAATCAGCTCCCACTCGGGTGCGGAGGGGGCCTCGTTTACAAGGCGGGCGCGGAGCTGGTCTGCCAGCTTGAGCGGGTTGGGAAGCTTAAAGTACTTGGTAAAGTCGTGACCGGCGGCGCCGCCAAGGTACGTGTGGGCAGTGCCGTGGGACCACTGGCCCATCCGGGGCGTCGTGGTTTTGTTGATCATAAGATCGCTTGTTGGGTCTCCTCCTCCTTCGACATTATTGTTGTTAATGTTGTCTGCCGCACTGGTGTTGTTGGTGCCGCGACGTCCAGGCGATGATGAAGGGTCCGCTTCGGCTAGTAACGGCTGTTGACCTGGCTGGTTCCGCTGCAGAGATGAGCCAATCAGGAGATTGTACAAGTTGCGGCCCATGCAAGCGAAGTCATCAAAATTGTTGCTGTTATCACCAACGGGTATACCCTGGGTGCGGCAAAGCCATACTATGTCATAGGCAAGGAGGCAGGCGCCTTCGGTAAATGCGGTATATGTCGGGGAGTCCTCTTTGGCAAGTGTCGATAGGGGTTTATCCAGGAAAAGGGGTCGAGGGTGGGGTACATGACTGTATCCTCGATCTCGAGGATCGTTTGGCAGCTGTGATGAGCCCGGAAAGGGGACCTGGCCATGATGGTATGACGAGACTAAAGAGAAGATGGTGGGTTTGGGGTAATCGTTATGTGGTAAGGTGATTTCTGCAGGGAGGCGGATCTCGAGGTAATGCGCAGCGAGCCATAGCAGATGTGCAACGTGGCCAAGAGACGCAGAAATATGCTCAGGAGTCATGTTGCTCATCTGGTGGAGGTCGACAATATCAATGCCGCCAATCTTGTATTCGAAGCGTACGGGATTCACTCGTCGGATACGTTGCAGCCGATAGATCTTGGCCACCTCTGTGCACAAGGCGGCACGATAATGTGCCATGGCCTCATACTCTCGATCCCACGTGTACTTGGTCATCTTTATGGCTTTACTGGTCTCTTCCAACTCCCGGTTCCTTCTGGCAGCTATTCCCTGCGATAGCGACGCTAGGTCGGCTTTGCGCCGAGCGATCTTGGCTTTGCGCGCTTCAAGATCCTTCTTCGCCTTGTCGATATTCTGTTGTAGTCTTTCTGCAGTCGCGATGATCTGCTCCGTTTCGTCCTCTGCTTCCTCGGCCGCCGAGACGCACTGGTCCACATAACGGCGCGTAGCTCGAATCGGAGTGGGCGTCGCGGAGTCTGGGTCGTCGCCTAGCTCGAGGGCGTTGATTTGACCGTCCAACCTCGTCGTCTCCATCAGATTATTTGCGTGCTTGATGCGACTCTCATACAGCATGTTGCGCGCATCCACGACACAGTAGAAGGGAAGCCGCTGCGGATGATGCTGCCGCTGGCAGACACCACAGCTCACAGGCTGTGCGCGATGGTCCATGATGGCAAGTTCCGATGGAATAGTGTTAGGGGTCGTCCGCGCCTTAGTCGGCTTCTGGGATATCAGGGCAGTGGTATGGAGTCTGACATTACGAGTCTGCGAGGCAATATGAGCATTTATGCGACAAAGAAAGGCCAAAGTCAGCTCGTACGTGATCGAATTCCCATATGGCCATGGAAGGGTGACGTCGGAAAGATACGAAGGTACAAGGGCTTATCGGCTTATCGGTGGCTCATCCCCAGAAAGCAGATGCAGCCAAGAACCTTATGTAGGCGGATCCCTGCAAGGAAGTCACGCTTTGGGCAGCGACGCGTCTACGTCTTTGTCAATTAAACATTCAAGTGTCAAGTTAGGGGCCGGGGCCATTCATGTAGGTATAAAGTGTCTGGACAGGTGCATTTATATTTCATGGAAGCTCCTTGTTATATATGATTGATTGAATGTGACAAGGCCCTATGAGCAAGCTGTCTGAATACTACACTCACTACCTACCTTACCTTTCCCCCGAAAAATTGTCAAATTCCGAGTCACAGGTCCTACTGATCACTTGATCAAGCCATCCTGGCCGGCTAGCTAAGTACATCTAGGCTGCTAGCCTGTAACAGGGTACTCGAGAACTTGCAACCGTTTGCCTTGGAATCGCCTGGAAAACACTCAAGATAAGAATCTGACACAATCATGTCCGAGTCTACCACCCCACCACCGCTTTCTACGGTGAAAGAGTCCTGGAGCCAAGAGGAGATGGCTGCGCGAGAAGCCATGAACGACGTGCCAGCGTATGAGGGTAACGGAGAGCTGCCTATGCCGCAAACCGTCTCACGCCAGTCATCGCGTCAGTCATCGCGCCAACAATCACGCCAACCCTCGCCAGACAAGTCACCCACCAAATCTTCAGCCCGGTCACCAACCAAGTCTGTAACCAAAGCTCCAGTTAGGTCTTCAACCAAGTCGCCGACCAAGTCACAGCCCCAGGCCAAGAAACCTCAGCAGCAAGAAGAGGAGGACGCCGAAGACGATGCGCCCTTGACGCAGACCCGGATGTCCGTAGACAGGCGTCAAACACGCACTCCTGAACTCCAACAGCGTCGGAGCCAGCGAGTATTGGTGCAACCCTCGCCCAGCACGCCCGGGCGTATTGCCCCTTTTGACTGGGATGATTTCGAGGCACGCTACCAGAAGGCTCTCGCAGAGGCCGACGAAAAGGAGAAGGCTATTTTAGAAGAGTTTGATCAGTTGGTCAAGGTTCGTCGAATTATTGCTTGCTCGTTGGAACTTTTCTGGCTGACTGTGCATTCCTGTAGTACTTCAATGTGTGGGCGTCGGCTTCGTCAAGCCACGACAACGAGCGCGCGGTAAAACGGTCAGTTGCGCTGTTTTTCATCATATGCACGTGCCGTGGCTAACATACTACTCAGGCTACAAACTCGTACGCGATTCGTTCATCTCTCTGAGCAGAAACTGAACCAGAAGAAAGAACACTGTAAGTATTGCTCATGTAAGTTCGTGTTCGATACTCGGTACTGACTATTGTTCCAGTGTCAGAAGTTGTCAAAGCATTCCAGAGTGCCTTGGCCCTCCTTAGTGCGGCATAACGGGCTACTATTAGGACCTCTGGTAGACGTTGGAGGGCTGGCACGATATCGCTTAGTCGATTGACATCCACGATGTCCTGCATGAATTACTCGCGGCGTTGGGCTGGTGTTATTTGCTTGGGAAACGAAATTACGTGATATGAGTTATGAATGTGTACTGTTAACATAGTCTGGAGGCGACGCTACTGACGACGCCTGCTCGGACTGCTACTTTCTATGGACCTGCTTTGAATTATATACAGTGTGGTATATACAAGAACCCGCTCTTTGCCTTGCCTTTCGACCTTCCACTCTGTATGTAATAATACAACGGACATAACTCAACCGGACCCTAGCCCGGCCCTCCCCTATTGTATCACCAGAGACCTGATCCCCTCTATTATGGCTTCTATCTCATCATTTTCGTCGTCTCTTGAATCGTCTGGTTCAAAGAGGAGCTCTCGGACAATTCGCATGACTGCCTCATCTGTCTCGTTGAGGTTGCTCTGCGGGTGATTCTCTCTATACCACGCCGCCGTCCGCGCGCGAATAGCCTCCATGGCTACTTGCTCCATGAGTTGCAGGCTTGTTGGTGCTGCGCTTCCCGATCCCATACTGGGGTCCACGAGCCTGTACAAGTCTTTATCAAGCGTTGGCTCATCCCTGAGCAAGACGTCCGGGTCACGGCCAGCGAGAAGCAGCGGTTCTAATTCCTTGCGTAGAAAACAAGCACTTGATATCAGCAGGAAAAGCTCGATATATACCCACTGTACGGGGCGGACTAGACGTGGGTTGAACTCACTTGATAGAGGAATTCCAGGAGTTTTTGGATTGCGGCATCCCATGCAGACAATGTGGGAGTCGGCCTCTTCTCTACACCGCCCAAGTCGATCATCTTCAGAATCGGCGTAAGCTCATGCTCTAGTGGGCCATCGCTGGGAAAGTGCCCAAACATGACTACGGAAAGAATTAGCCATTGTCCTCTCAGTCCTCCTCTTATGAAGGAGAGGTTGGGTGGTTTGGATGTCATACCATTGGCCGAATGCACGTCTGGATTATACAGAACGAACTCGGGATGCTCCTCCTCGATGGTCTCGAGCTGGATATCACCTGTTGCGTAGCGGGTAGGCCAGGCCAATGCAATATGCATCCTAATGACTATATAATGTTACACTAATGAGGCCCTTCCTGCATGAAGCCGGTTACAGATGAAAACTCACTACACATGAGGAGCCTCCAGATCAGTCGGTTGGGCAGTGGCGTCGGACGGGTCTTGGCCCGATTTGCAAACTGATCGAGGGTTCCGTTCTCGAGCCATTCCATGTAAACCCAACCTTTGATGATAGAGGTGGCCCCCGGGACCGGTTTCTCGAGAGGGTCGCCGAGAATGTCGAACTCATTCACCACGTGCATCGCGGATTGGAGCGCCTGTCATCGGCCATACATAGGTCTACTCATCAGCCAGGGGCACTCTTCGCACACAAGGCAAAGCCAGTATCGGTGTTTGTGCGTGTCAACAAACCTTCAAGGCTGCTTCTTCCGTTAAGAAATTGCGTCGCGCTGGCACTGCTACATCGTCGTCTGCCACAAAGGGGATCTTTAGGATGAAGCGTCTGGTCTCGGCCTCTTGATTCGTCGTCTTAAGCTTATAGACATGGCCCTCATTTCCATTGCCGACGAACCCCTCGGTTAAGTAGCGTCCGTCTTGGTCGAAGTAAAGCTGGACGTTCTTGGCCGCTTCCACAGGGTCTACTGGGCAATAAACCATGCTGAGAAAGTAGGCATGAGGCCCTGGAAGAAAATCGAGCACCCTTCGTCAGGTCTACGGTCAACATAAGGTTGGTCGGGTATGCAGGCCACACAGCCAAGGAGTACCTGGTTTGATAATATGATGCTACGCAAAAGAATAATGACGCTACTTCAGATCTATCATATTGACTCCCGTGGTGCATAGACTTCCTTCATGACAGCTGCGATTACAGAGGCTGTAGATATGTAGAACAATGAGATGGTCGCGGCGTTGAGGCCGAAAGAGAGACAAAGCTAAACCGTTCGGCTTTGTCAATACATTATGTTTCTTGCTGACCAACACTCGCCAAACGCAGACGACGGTATTGTTCAGTCATACACATGCTTATATTCTGGCCTCGACGACAGCTTGGGACAAATATTGTATAATCAAACTAGCAGGAGAGAGTGGTATGATGGCAGGTGAAATGGCGCGAGTCAAGAGATGAAACTAATATGGATGTTATCCAAGGGATGCAAAAGCAGCGGCCGACTCGGTCGGTCATGCAGCCCCTTAAGAAACGCAGAGCGGTTTTCGGAAGCCCCATCCTGTTGTCTGGGCTGCTGACGTGGCTGTAGGTTTGGTACGTGCGACGTATAACATTAGTACAGCAGAGAGTGCTGGAGTGCTGGAGTGCAGGAGTGCAGGAGTCCAGTAGTGGTGGGTGAAGATATAATGGCGCCAGGATCCATATTTTGGCTTCGATGACATGGAATCTTTGAGACATGACGGGAGTTTGACTGGGGGAGCAGAGGGGGAGTAGAGGGCATAGAGGGCATAGAGGGGGAAGACTGCTCGGTCTTTCTAATAATCCGGGCTTCGGCTGGGGGTCGGACAAGTCGGACATTGATCCATTGATCCATTGCTAAGGCCCAGCCCAGCAGCACTGGAAGCTAGGTAGGTAGGTAGTGGGCCTACCTACTTACTGATGGTAGGTTAGGTACATTGAAAACCCCTGCGTGTTCGGCTCAATGCTGCAAGTGGCGTGAAGGGGGGATTCTCTCAAGGTATCGAACCGCTACAGATCAGATACAGAAGGTACATGTGCTCTTGGCTACCTGTCATCCATGGAATTAGCCGAGCGTACCATGGCGACATGCCCGCCCATTTTATCAATCGCTTGCTTCTCAACAAGCTTCTCGATTCTTTCCCATTCCTATTAGTAGTAGTAGTACATCTTAATTCCGACCCTCCCTGCCCATCACTTACTTACACACCTTCACATATTCGCTTGTACTACCAAATTTTTTACTCAGATTCAAGGCCAATCCTTCGTTTGAAACAGACACGGCATCAGTAAAGCAGTCACTCCTTCCTTTTTGCATTCAGTCCAAATCAACCCGCGCTCTCGATCATGAGCGCATCCACCCACGTTGCCCGCCGGGCAGTGGCCAGAAATGCCTTCGCTGGCCGGACCGCAGCTATACGACCTGGTGTCGGCCTCGCATCTCACATCGCACGCTACTCCCGCAACTCCCCCGCCAACACATATGCGCTCGCACTACTCATCCCCGCTCGTCATGTTTCCACCGACCGACATGCCGCAGGACCTCCCGGCGCCCCGCCGCCGGGATTCAACGTAGAGGAGGCTAAGAAGCCGCTCCCCAAGGAAGATTCCAAATCGGCTGCCACATCCACCACCAAGAAGGATGGCACCATGACAACCACCACCCCCGGCGATGCTTCTGCCGAGGCCAAGACCCTGACTGAACTTTCAGCCAAGAAGGAGGTCGAAGCCAAGGAAAAGGAAGAGAAGCAAGGCAAGAAGTTGACATTGGGCCAGAGGATTAAACATGAGATTCAACACTACTGGGATGGCACCAAGCTGCTGGCCACCGAAGTCAGAATCAGCTCAAGGTTAGCCTTGAAGATGTCGAGTGGTTACGAACTTACCCGGAGAGAAAACCGCCAGCTTCAGCGAACAGTCCAGGATCTGGGACGCCTAGTGCCGTTCTCCGTCTTCATCATCGTGCCTTTCGCCGAGGCCCTCCTCCCAATCGCCCTGAAACTCTTCCCCAACCTGCTTCCCAGCACCTACGAAGGCCAGACCACAAAGGACAAGAAGGCTGCAACTCTGCGGGCTACGCGGAAGGAGGTCAGCTCTTTCCTGCGCACCACACTCAAGGAAACCGGTCTGCCATTGACCGCTGCTACTGCTGCCAAGGAGGAGTTCAGTACTTTCTTCCGGAAGCTGCGCGCCACCGGTGAAAAGCCCACTACCGAGGATGTCATCAAGGTCTGCAAGGTTTTCAGGGACGATCTGACCCTTGACAACCTCTCGAGGCCGCAGTTGGTGTCCATGTGCCGCTACATGAACCTGAACACATTCGGTACCGACATGATGTTGCGCTACCAGGTCCGCCACCGCATGAGACAAATCAAGCGAGACGACAAGGCCATCAGCTTCGAAGGCGTCGACAGCCTTAACGTTGCTGAGCTTCAGATGGCCTGCGCCAGCCGAGGTATTAAGACACATGGTGTTTCCCCTGCTAGGTTAAGAGAGGATTTACAGTCATGGCTTGACCTGCGCCTGAAGCATGGCGTCCCGTCTACGCTCTTGGTCCTTAGCAACGCCTACCACTACGGCCAGAGCACACAGGCTACCGGCTTCGACACCCAGATTGAGGCCCTCACCGGTGTGCTGTCTTCCATCCCCGAGGAGCTGTTCCACGAGATCGAGCTCGAGGTGCACAACGCCGAGGGTGCTGCCACCAACCGCCAGCGTCTCGAGGTTCTCAAGGAGCAGCAGGAGCTCATTGACGAGGAGAACGAGCAGAACCAAGAGAACCAGGAGACCGGTCTGGCGACGCCCAGAGACGTGGAGGATATCGACGAGAAGGAGGAGCGCCAAGCAACGGCCGACCAGGCCGGTGTAGAAAAGTCACAGGTCAGCGAGGCTGTGCAAGCCGAGTCTGACGGTCAGCTCGAGCAGGCGCAGGAGCAGCAGAAGAAGATGGAGGCGAAGAAGTCCGATAACTAAGCGGGCGGGCCGACGACGAAAGCTGCCCTTAGCGACATGACCTTTGTATTCTGAGGATACCGTATCCCACTCTTTTCTTGTGTTTTACTGTGTTATTACTACACTATAGCGAGAAGATGGGAAAACTTCTCGGGGAGTTAGCGGAACTGGGCATTGTTCATTATAGATTTGACAAACAGGCACATCTCTTGTCATGATTGAAGAGGTAAAATTACACAAAATAGACATTTTTACAACTCAATATCCTTGCTATTTGTATTATTGTAATATCGTAACGACTGGCGACAACTTGTCATTGTCAGCTCTCCCTCCGTCACTGTTAGCCAAACACCAAAACCCAGGATCAACCGGACATTTTCTGAGCTTACCCTGGCAGTACGCCTGCAGATCCAAAGCCCTGCCCCCGAAAGTACGTACACTAAGCACAAATGGGTCGAGTTGTTCCCAATCTCGCAAACCGTTTGGAAATTATAACAATTTCCAGCAGTAGTAGCCACGAAGACAGCATATCTACAATATTTGATACAATACTATACAGAAGAATACCATTGACCAATTCGTGCTCTTGGAAGCCAAGCCCGATCTGATTGCTTATCGTGACGTAGAGTAGGACATCAGTACTATGATATCGCCAACAAGCAAAACGTAGCACCCTGCGCGCCATGGGCTTCACTTCATAAAAGCGCACAGCTCCGAGTGTAGAACGCTGAAGCCAAGTTCACCGACTTATTTCTTCAAGTAGGTGGAGATGCAACAGCAGGTTTCCACTTGGAAATATTGCCCATGAGGTCGATCTTGGCGTTGGCACACGCTCGTACAAAAGGGGCTATGCCATGGAAATGCAGCAACTCTTGCGCCGAGCCGGGCGGGTCCAGGGCGAGTTTTCTGATGGTGGCTTCTGAGATGAGGGGCGGACTGCCCTCGGCGCGCTGCTCGGGCGGGAGCTTCGAGATCACCATGCGGCTCAGCGCCGTCAGTTTCTTCTCGAATATCATGGCATTTTTGGACAGAGCGGGTGTCGGTTTCGAGGGTGTCGTCAGGGGCGTTGAAGGCGATGACATTAAGGGTATCCTTGCAGCGTGTGGTGACGCTGCCATATGCCCCCTTTCCCCTAACTTGTTGGGGGTAAGTTGACCCAGAACAGGCCCTTTTGGGCTACTCCGAGGCGGAAGCACTTCAAACCGTCTCCGTTTGACATTTTCTCTCGAAGAGGTTGGGATAGGCGGTCCAAATGCCGATTCCTCGTCGGACGAGGATTCCTCCCGCATTTGGTTTTGTTTGTCGGTCGTGATCCTCGTATCTTCCATTGAAAACGACAAACCCATGTTCATCTGTGGCATAGGCGGTGATCCCTTGATCTCCAAGCTCTGGCCTACACGCTTGACGTTGGCCTTTGGTGCTACTGGGGGTTCTTCTTGGCTTAGGGGCATTTTTGCTTTATTCTCCTTGACGAACTTTCGAGTGATGTCGAGCCATATGTCTCCGTACTTCTCGACTTTCTTTGGTCCCATCCCACGTACACGGAGTAACTGCTGTTTTGTTGTCGGGCGCTGAGCAGATATGTCGTCGAGCATGGCATTAGTTGCCACACAGTACGCAGGGACCTTCTCTGACAGCGCTGTTCGTGTCCGCTGCACCTTGAGAATGTTAAGTAGTTGTGCCGATGTGTCATTGAGAGCCGACAATCCCAGATTTTGCGACAGTTTCGGACTGCTTGGCTTCGTGTCGGTTTGAGCATCGTCATCATGCTCGGGGTCTTTCCGCTTCTCACCGCGGTCCGCTGTCTTGTCGCGAGATGTGTCGAGGTTTTCATCTCGCTTCTCAATGGGTATTCCTTTGGCTTTGCGAAAGAAGTCCGCTGCAGTGTAGATGCCAGCACCTGGCCGCTCGGGCCGCAACCAAACACTACGGGTGCTTCCCAGCATACCACCACTACCGGGCCGGTCGTTCACGCCCGGATACTTATCCACATGTACCGGGAGGGTGGGTACAATGGCCATGGCCAAACGCTTAGCGTTCATACAGTGGTAGAGCATGTAGCCCGCGTAGGCATCATCGGCTGCGTAGGTAAGCTGCTCCTGAGTCAAGGGTTTGCTCCAGTCGCTGGTCCTCGCCTTACCCTTCCAGAGAGGAAGGCCCAAGTGCTCTTCGACTTGTTTTGCTAGCCCAACCAGCTTGGTCGTGATTAGGTCGTATTCTGCGTCCCCATGGTGTACTAGGTTGTGTAAGTGGCTCAGCTCGAAGGCTCCCTTGGGTTTGAGCCCGAAAAACTGGATGAGCCTTGCAAAGTCGGCATTCATGACGCCAACGCCAACTTTGGAGATGGCGGGCGACTCCAGGATAGTCCGCAAGGCAGGAGCAATCAGATTATCCACGGTAGTGCCCGGGTGCAGGGCGATATGGAAGAGGGCGATTTTGCCTTCGCTGGCCAGCTGGATTAAGGCTACTTTATTCTTGAGGCCGGTGCGCTTGTGGGCGTCCCAGGGCCACTCCATGTCGAAGCCAACGACAGGCAGGCCAAGAAAGAGCTCGGCGGCTTTCTGAGATTGGTCCTTGGTCTTACAATAGATTAGGGCGGGATTGTGGCCTTGGGTGTTGCTATATCGATAATAGTGCCACCATTGGCGCGGGCCCTGATGATGTGGCGACGACCCATTGTGGCTACCAGGAACGATTGCCTTGGGGATGGGGGTTTTCAGGCGATAGGACAAGGGCCAGACAGGTTTCTCTCCGGACGTCTTCTGGTGGGATGGCGTCCCTTGGGAGGAAGGGATTGGTGGTGGTGATGATGATGGAGGATTCGGCCCGCCCGCAGGTACTCGGGGTTGGCTCGACGACATGATTATAGGTGTCGGGAGCAGCCATCAGCGAAGCCAGGCATATTGTTGATTAGGTAACCAATGAAAGCGACGGTACAGTATGGGAAGTATCAAGTGTCAAGTGTCGGGCTCGGGTCACACGCGACACGATCGATCTCTCTCGGTTGCGTGTTCCGGGCAAATCAAGTTAAAGAAGTAACCTTAGGTACAACCCCACTCAGTCATACCTAGGATTGTCGTTCAAGACCTCCAATCCTTGCCATACATAACCGGGCTTTTACCGACAGACAGACTCTCAACTTCAATCAATGTTCTTAGGGAACCCTTTGCAGTCCATGTACAACACATAACATACCTAACCTACCTAGTCATTGATTTCATTGTTCTCACCTCAGTCGTGGCAGGATAAGATTGCATTATGAAAGAGGGGTTCTTTTGACGTTTCATCGCAAGGTTGGCTTAAATCAGCCTTAGCCTTACAGTAGTGCTGGCCCCCTGTGGCCCCCTGTACTCCCCTGTATTCTGCCCTGTACTCTGCCCTGTACATAGATCGATGCGCGCTGGGGCTTGATGGGCCCTTTTGCCCTTTAGTGCCAGCCCCTCCCGATGCTCCATTTCGGATCCGTCCTCTTACATTAGAGCACCAACTACTGCGTCGTACAGTACGCCTTCTGCGTGTAAGCCCAACGCTTTCGGTCACGATGTTACTTGACCAAGTTGCTACTTTAGTTTTTGATTATTATTATAATAACTCTTCTATTCTATCGTGCTATTATTCAGAATCGACAGATTGAATACCTTGTCCCCTTGGCTAGCTTTCTGCGTGGCCAGTGAAATCCGTTCTCAAGAGCCTACCTACTTAGCTCAACGCAACTCACTGTCTCACTATCTATATCTAGTCGCCTTCCCGATTAGGAAGTTATACAGCTTACAGGGAACTTAGGTGTTGTTGTCGCCAGTTCTGAAGAACGTCGTTGCGGGGCTGCATCGCCGACGCCATCTTTAGAAGTCGAGGAAGAAGAGAGCTAGAAGTGAGACTCGATCTTGACAGCTTGACGACACTTGAGGAGTCCCCCGAGGCCAGTCCTTCTGTATGGCCTTACTGAGCGCCCAAGCAAACATGGGCCATCTACTTTCTTTTGAAACTGATGCTGTAGACCGTCGCGCCTATAGTGTCCTTTGTGGACCCCTTGCTGAGCTACGGCACGCCTGCCGTTCATTGGCGATGCCGTCCCGAGACTAACACTCACTAGCACTGGCAAAGGGGCCGATGAGCTTCAGGTCTCGCTAAAGCGCATGAAATTTCGCTCTCATCAGCAGTAAGACCGGTCAGGCCGGCAACCGAAGCGTTAGTAGAAGAGGCGCGGTTGACAGGCCAAGCAAGCCCCTTCAGCCCATCCTTGTGTAGGTAGGTAGGTATATAAGTCCAGGTGCGTTTCCCTTTCGGGAAGCAGTTGTGACTGACTGACTAAGTTGTACACTTCTTGAACCATTTTGTATATATTCATATCCTATAATCAGCCAAGATGCGTCTGTCCACTCTTTTATACTCTGGCCTGCTAGCAGGCGCAGCCTCCGCTGCACCACCACCACCGCCGCCCCCAACGACCCCGTCGCCGCCGCCACCACCTCGGGGACCTCCCGGTCCGGCTCCCCCAGGGGCCCCGGGCGGTGCAAGCAACGAGTTCCTCGACTGGAGGACGTTCAAGGGCAACGGCGCCAATCTGGGTGCATGGCTGGCCAAGGAAAAGGGACACGACCCTCTCTGGTGGAAGTCACTCGGTGGAGCGGCCGCCGAGACCCCTGACGAGTGGACGCTGTGTGCCGTACTGGGCGACCAGTGCGGTCCCGTCCTTGAGGCCCGCTACGCCTCCTTCCTCAACACTTCGACCATCGACCAGCTGGCCAGCGTCGGTGTCAACGTCCTGCGTGTGCCCACGACTTACGCCCCCTGGGTCGAAGTCCCCGGCTCGCAGTACCACCGGGGGAACCAGCTGAAGTTCTTGAGCACCATCTCCAACTACGCCATCGAGAAGTACGGCATGCACGTTATTATTGACTTGCACTCGCTCCCCGGCGGCGTCAACGGCCTCGACATCGGCGAGAGCTTCGGGCACATGAGCTGGTTCAACAACCAGACCAACCTCGACTACAGCTTTGCCGCCATCGACTCGGTCCTCGCCTTCATCAAGGACAGCGGCCACATGAACTCCTTCACCATCTCGCCCCTCAACGAGGCTGCCGACAACCTCGAGAAGTTCGCCATGCCCGAGGGCCTGTCGGCGAGCTCGGCCGACTGGATCCTCAAGTACATGAACGGGGTGCTCGCCAAGGTGGACGCCGTGGACCGGCGCATCCCCGTCATGCTGCAGGACAGCTTCCAGGGCGCGGCCTTCTGGGCGTCGCGCTTCGAGCCGCGGCCCAACCTGGTCATGGACGTGCACGTCTACTTCTTCGCCGTGCCCGACGCCTTCGCGCACTACCTGGTGCCGAGCATCTGCACTAAGTCGCGCGTCGTGGCCGAGGACAAGAAGTTCCCGACCTTCATCGGCGAGTGGTCCCTCCAGGCCCTCCATGACAACTCGCTCGCCGTTGCCGACCGCAAGACCCTCTTCGACACCCAGCGCTTCGCCTGGCAGCGCAGCGCCAGCGGCGGCTCCTTCTGGAACGCCGTCTCCTACTCCGACACCCCCGTCGACGGCGAGGGCATCCAGGAGGACTACTGGAGCTACGTGGACCTCATCAAGGCCGGCGTCATTACCAAGCCCACTCCGTCTCGCTTCTGTTAGAACAAAGAGACTTTTTTTTAGCCCAATCATGTAAAGTTAGACGAAAATACGATAAAGAAAATAGAGGAAAAGTACAAAAGTGTAAAGAATTTTGGGAAGTTCCCCTTTGATCCGTTACGAATCATCAGTGTACCCTTGAATAAACATCAAAAAGAGAGAAGAAAGAAAAGGTAGTTAGAGTATAGTGCCCTCGTCCATCTTGACACGCGTCCAGCATACACTGGACAGGCAGCCGCTGACAAGTCCAAGGTTACATTTATACCGAGATGTCCTGACTCTGTACCTGTCATCCTGGATAGGAGAACCCCGTACGGTGTGAAACGCTTACAATCATGTCCGGGAATCGGTACCTATCCCGAGGTACCTGTTGCTCTATCTAGACATGGTACTGAGCCGTCCATCTTGGAACCCTTATCCTCCTCGAGATTCACTTGATTCTGGGCTCACGCGCTTACGCACTGAGCCACCAAGACCAGGCCGGTTGATATTATCTCAAACAATTAGGCATTATAAGAGCCTGGCCATTCATTAATTACCTTGGAGGTCACAAGGCCGACGGTTGTCAAGCTCCCTGCCAACCAACCCTTCCTGTTGCTCCCCTCCCCCACCCTGTCCCCCATCTACGTCGTTGCCCCTCCTCCCGTCACCGCTTCTTCTATGCTTCGTTTTCTCAATATGCCTACCGAATGAAGTTTCTTTCTAGCTTGGAGAGCCACCTGGTGATGGTGAAATAGCAGTAACGACACCAGACACCTAGCCACAGCAAACACTGAGTTTATTCCAGGACACCAACATCTAAATCCAACTGAATCGACATATGATCCAATTGAACAAACATTTACACGCAAACCTCAAACGTCGGTGACCATATCTGGCCTTCTGACTCGAGTCATCCTTTGAATACCTAATGCCCTGCCTTGCCTCTTTTGGTACACATTACAATACATACTACCCCAAGTAAAGGACGGGAACCTCGCACTACCCGATGCGAGGTATCATTATAAGGCGCCAAACCTTTGTGATTTCAAAACACTACTGCGTAAACCCCATCGTTCAACCTTGAGTCGCTGGATGCTTGCACTTTTGGGGGTTGCCATCGCCACTCCTAAAGCGAGGACGACGGGCATGTTGCACCCGAGCTTTATTACATTCACACCTAAAGGAAGAGAAAGGTATCCAAAACAAATAATCATAAATTCTAGTGGCAGCTATGTCTTTCTTATATATAATTTTATCCATGACATTTCACTTTCCAATTACTTCCCCCTTACCCCCCCCTTTTCCATATTACGTAATCATACCAAATCAAGACAGTCAAAACTCACACCCGCGCTCAGGAACCCGTTCCCCCTGCTTCCCGACACGACGCTAATGGTCAAGACCTGCCACTCGGAGGCGCTCTGTATCCACGCGCTGGCGGGCACGTCGTAGGTCAGCATGGCGTTGTTGCCGCGGTACGTGCCGACGGTGAGGCTGCGGGTGCCGCCCTGGTTGGTCGCGGGCGGAATCGGGCTCGTCCAGCCGTTGACGCGGACGCGCGGGCGGGCGCCGATGTAGGCCTCGGTGATGCCGATGCGCAGCTGGTGGCCCGCGGCGAGCTGCTCCGGCCGGAGCCGGAAGTAGACGACGTGGTCGTTGTTGACGTCGACCCACATGTAGCCCGGGAATATGGACGCCGTCGACGTGCCCACGATGTAGTTGGACGCGTCCCAGGGCGCCAGGCGCGAGTCGGCCGGGTGCATGTACGTCGGCTTCATGGGCGTGTCGGCAAAGTTCAAGAAGCCCTTGGGGGTGCCGTCCCACTCGCCGATGCGCCACAGCGCGGGCACGTCGGCCGGGTCCGCGCACGTGATGGTATGGACCGCAGCGCCCTTGCCCGCCTCGACGGTCACAGAGCTCGTGTGCACCTCGAGCTCCGACTTGTACACGGTGAGCTTGTAAGTGCCCGGGAGCACGCCCGTGATGCTCCAGGCGCCGTTGCTTCCGGCGGTGGCCCAGTATTGCGCGTCGGCGTTTGACAGGCCTACCACGTAGGCGTAGCCTTCCTTCATGTTGGCGAGGCCGATGCCGGCGACACGGCCGCGGCCCGACTGGGGCACCCAGCCCTCGATGCCCAGGTTGTCGAACCAGCCCCAGTCCGCGCGACGGGCGAACAGGTTGGGACTCGGCGGCTCGCCGTTGGTGAAGGCGAGCACGGTGGGGCCCTGCAGGCCGAATCGCTCGGGGTCCGTGTGGCCCATGTTGTAGTGATAGATCTCGTAGAGATCCTCACCGGTGAAGCTGCCACGGCGGACGAGCGAGCGGAAGAAGGGGCCACCCGAGGCCTTCTCGTGGTTACTGCGTACCATCCACATGCCTGCGTTGCCGTTGGATTTTCCCACGTAGTCGTCTATATGTCTCACGTTAGTAAAAATCCCTTATAGACATTCTGGACTTAACCGGCCACTTACAGTCAATAGTGCGGCCATAGGTGTTGCCCGCATAGTGCTTGCTTTCGGTGAAGCCGCGCGAGTCCTTCATGACGTCCGAGGCCTCGATCCACTCGCTTCCGTCGTCGTAGTAGTCGGCGTCATCAGGCGAGTGCGGGAAGATGTTGGCGGGGAAGCGCACGATGTAGCGTGAGACGGTGACGGAGGCGTCCTGCTTGTTGGTGAAGATGTAGACGTTGTTGTTCTTGTAGCGGAAGACCAGGTAGTGCTTCAGCGTGCCGTGCGTCACGCTGACCTTGATGACGGGATTCATCTGCTCGATGGTGACGGTGCTCGGGCCGAGTCCGATTTCCACCTGCGTATTCTTGCCACCGTATCCTTGATCTATAGTAGTCCAAGTCAGTCTGGTCTCCTCTCTGTTCTGGCAGGTATTTCGGTTGCTTACACTCAACACCCTTGAAGCGCATCGAGACAATGTCTCCGCAACATTTGCTAACCTTGATGACGAGGTCGGCACCACTATCAATCACGTAGTTTGCTCCATCGTCCGACCAACCAAAACCAGCAAGAACCGCTGCTGGCCACACCAGGAGAGAATAAAAAAGAGCGAGGAGAAGCATCGTGTCGAGGACAACAACTCCAGTAAATTAGGTATTATTAGTGATGCTTGCAGCAGAGGCATGAGCTGGTACCAAAAGAAAGCACTATGGTCGGGAGGAATAGCATGGTCTTATATCCTGAGAACAAACGTCCAGCCCATTGTAACGGCCTGGCTAGAGGTGTCACCTCGGGAGCACTCTGCCGAACATTTCGGCGATTCCACAGAGATCGGACAGTGAGATGGCCCAGGGATGCTCCTGGCCCCACCTGAGCTCGAGAGCCCGGGTTTCGCATGTTACCATGTCCATGGTGTTGGTGGAAATCAGAAGGCACTGCATGGGACTGCAGGGGGTTGCAGCAAGCAGCCCGGCGGCACTCAGGCACTCCTAGCTGTCTACCATTCGTGATCGACTCCTGGGTGTGTTCGGCAACGCTAGCTGGTCATGGTTAGGCTCCGCTTCTTGTCTCCCCACCGGAGGCGGAGTTGACCTTATGTAATTTGGGGATTGGCTACCGGGACTGCCATATCAGACGTGGACTCGCTGATTTCTACGTGGGGTCATGTAGCATGTTGAAGGTAATCATGGTTGATGCTGGTCCTGTATATCTAACAGCCAAATAGGAATGGGAAATCCCAAGCCTGCCACACTGCAAAGGGCAGGGCCGTGCTGATCCAGGGGTATGAAGAGGGAGAACGTCAAATGCGAGCGTGATTGGGTCGATCATTCCAGGTACGACAGGCTGTCTGTCTATGTCAACCCACATGCTCGCTCATACCGAGGGAGTACTGTAACACCCTAGAAAGTGTCCATCAGCCCTTTCAAATTGATGTCCTCGGGCATTAAGAGGGGTGATATGAGACGGGGTCGTGAAAGCATACTAAATGAGACCCACGGGTGGGACTCGCTCCTACCTTGAGCCTCAAATAGCCCTCAGCCCATCCCAGATCACCCAGTCCCTATAAGAGATGAATCACTATATCAACCGGTATATTAAGTTGAAGGCCATCAGATGCTACTAACTTAACGTCTTCCATCCCTCATAACTTCGGCCGCTAACTAATGTCCAAGTGCTATGCACATCGCAACCAAAAATAGGGGCCGATTCGCCGCCTACCCATCAATAGGGCATCGATACTCGCTCTCACGGCCATAATCATCCACCGAACGCACCTGATGGTCTCCCTGCTTTGCCTGGAGAGAGTCCAGGCAGCTTTGGTGGTAAATGTGTCTGCATGCGAGCACGACAAGTGCGCCCAAGGGCTGCTGCTGCCCGTTGCTTTGTCGTTGCTGTCCATCGATTCCAGGATTTTCCGCTGACTCCTCCTCGCCCCCAGAAGCCTTGGACTGCCCCTCTCCGCTACCACCACCCTCGGGGTGGCTCCCCTTCCCTTTATCTTTCCTGGCCCCCTCCGGAGAAGATTCGGCTCTGCCCTTGCCCCTCGACGCCGCCGCTCCGTTCCCAGCTTTATCGGCCTTCCGTTCTTCTCTTCTGTGATCCTCGATGACCTGACGTTCTTCCCATGCCTCAAACACGTTGCCCTGTACTCCAGGGCCCCATACTCTGCGGCCGCAGGCTTCGCATATGGATCCCTTAGGTCGCCAACCCCGCTGCCTCAACTGCACCGCCTCTTGTACGTTGACGAATAGTTGTTGCTCTAGCAATCGGTTTGACAGTTGAAGAATCGACTCTTCGTAAGCGTACGCAGAGAAGATAGACGTCAGCACAGCTCGGAGGTCTGCCAAATTTGGTGATGTCGCCGCAGCCTTGGTCAGGAAAGCTCGCAGAATGCGGAGGAAAGTAAGTGAACTTCCGGAAGAAGAGAGTAGCCTGCTAGGATTAGGTGAAGTCGCAGCCTGAGACGATGTTGCAGTAAGAAGGGCGGTGAAGGTGTGTTGGACCAGTGAACGAAGAAGTGTCAGCAATGCCTCCGTACCAAGAGCCTGGCTAGCCGTGGATCCGGTCTTGGAAGAATCATGGACATTGTTCGTCTTCATCGGTTCAATGGCAATTGAAAGTCTACGCGTGATTTGAACTGTGGTGTCGATCAGGTTCAACCAAAGGAGCTCCTCGGGGCAAAGCTCGCTCGAGGCGGTGGAACTTTGTCGACGTTGCAGCGCAGTCAGCTTCTTCGCCGTTTTCATTTGACCCTGACATAGCCATATGCCAACATAGGTATACTTCTGGAGGCCTTTAAGGAGGTCTTCTGCGGCTTCTTGTGAGTTCATTGCCTCTGCATGGCTGTTTAGCCCCGCAAGAAGTCCTTGCAGGGCAGATTCCAACGTCGTGAGGTGCTTTGTCAACCGTTGCATGGCATCCTGGACATGACCTTCTCTTGCCATGAGGATTACAGCAGCGTCAATAACGCCCGTGTCTTCCATAGTTGGCAAGAGTTTGTCTAGCCGAAGGTTCGTGCTTTGAACGAGGCCCACGTAGTCTGATACATGGGAGGCGTTGTACCGACACATGAGTCGTACGTACTGCTCGATGAAATCTCGATTGAGTGAAGTCTTCTGGTCGTTCTGCGCTTCGTTAGGTTCCAGCAGAGTCCTTAAATACTCGTATTGGAGATCAGAGCCTTCTGGTAGTGAGTCAACAGTATGCTGATGCAGTTCAGCCGCGTAGTTATCGATGGTGTAGGCTGCCTTTGCTGGATCAAAGCTGACTAGGTCACTCGAGTGCTGCTTGAGGACTTCATGGATATCGTGGATTTGCTTCTTGGTGAGTCCGGCGTGCGATCTAAGGCACTCTGCGATGCATTCAAAGACCTCATCCTGTCCCTCAGGGTCTTCAAAATAGGTTTCGAGCAGTTTGCCATATTGCCTCTCACTCTTGTAGATGCGCTTCAAGATCCGATAAAAACCAGCTTGCTTGAACAACGGCATCAGAGGCGAAAGTTCTGGTGGATGGTAAATAGAGAGCAGATATTCCGCGCTGAGCTGGGCGTCATCAGCCAAGTCCCGCCCTGGATAGTTGCATAGTCCTGCCACGACTCTGTTCAGGGTGGAACCCGGGAGAAGCAAGTACTGTGGGAACTTCGGTAAGTTGCGCGCAATGAACATGTCCAAGTAAATGGTATCTTCAGGGGCGAAATCGGCAGGATTCATGAGTTCCAACAAAATGGACACCACATATTGTCTGTCAACTGTAAGTCCAAATATCTGTTCCTCAGGTAGATCCAGCCCAGTGCCTCCGTTTAGCTGCTTTTCTTGCGCCTCGTTCAAGAAAGAGTCCTCAAACGCCTCGTTCAGTGCACTCAGAAAGCTTGGGGCGTCAAACTTGAGGATTAACCTCAGATATGGAAATGAAGGCTCCTCGCTGCCTTTAGGCCTAGTGTAGAAGGACTTGTTGCTGCCTTTAGGCCATTCAATGGTCTTCCCAGAGAATAGAAACCAGTAGAGCTCGGCTTTTGCTTGCGATGCCTGTGCGTCGCTCATCATCTCGCCAGTCGGGTATATCCGCCCCGTAAGTGTGTATGAGAGATAGGGAAACATCTTTAACGAATTGACACCAAAGATCTCATCGTTCATGAAGTTACCGGAAGACGCATAGTCTCCGTTCTGCATGAGAGGAATCAACAGGGCAAGCAGGTCGATGAGCGGCGTGATATAATCGCTCAGAGCCTGGTTCCACACGTAGATCAGGGCATCATACAGGCTGTGCTGTTTGCAAAGCAATGTGATCTGGTCTATATCAAGCGTCGCCGTATCCATATGCACAATCATTTCTTCAAGCCTGCTCTCCCAGCCTTTGCTCACATAGTGAGTAACCATGGCTTTGACAGCGGCAGGGGGTACGGTTGTGATGGTCTTTTCAAGAACGTAAGGCTCGAGTGTTTCGAGGAAAATGCCTTCCACGTCAGCATCTTCGTACCACTCATACATCTCATCGAAGAGAAAGTCGAGGTCGCCAACGCTCTGGCAAGCGACGAAACATGTCTCAGCAAGCTCTTGGAGATGTTGGTCGTCGATCGAGGCGTTGTTCTTCTGTTTTTGACCGAAGGCGTACTTCAAAGATGCGCTCATGATCTCCAGTAGCTTATCCCGCACCATTTGATGTCGTAGACTTGTATCTTCGGGCAAGCCTATTGTTAGTTTATTGGCATCGCCAGTGTAGTAAGAGGTTGCCAACTGTATTGCAGCAACGTAGTCGCGGTTTTCCATCAAGGCGATCAGCCGGTCTGCCCAGTTGGACAATGCCCCAATCGATACTTCATTGAAGCCCAAGAGGAATATCCGTCCCTTATAGGCCTTGAAGCTCATAAAGAAGGCATCTGCAACAACGCCATGCATCGAAGTATCTTCCTCATCTAGCTGTTCTACCAAGGCGTGAAGCTGCTTGGAGAAGAGATCTGCATGATAGATGTACTTCTGGATCATATCGAATCCTTCGGTGACTCGCATGGTTCGATCTTCTAACACAATAAGCCGTTGTGTAATTGTCAGCACCGCGAGAACCGAGCGAGTAAGCCATTGCACCGCAACTATAGATTCTTCACATTTCCAACGGCTTCGCGCTTTGAACTTAAGGTTTGGTGGCTTGTCTTTGTCTTCAGAAGGCATCTCATCCACATCCAGGACAGTCAGAACATTGGACCAACAATAAACAAGCTTGACTTTGGACATGGTGTCGCCTGTATGTGGGTCGGGAACCTTCAGTTTGACAGCAGGAAACCATGCCAGACAGCCGCTCATAGCGCTGTGGTGAGCCACATCTTTCGGCCTAGCAGACTTATGCTGCGTCTGGGCTATTGGGGTAGTAGACACAATGACCAGCAGATAGGGGGTTAGCATGGCTGTCAAACCCAATGAGTCTGCTCCCGTTTCCGTATTTCCAAGCGGTAATGACGAGAAAGCAAGCACTGTGCTGGGCTTCAGGGGTTTCCCCGGTGGCAATGGAGCATTGGGATAGCGCCCAAGAATTCGAACTGTTTTTACCGTCCGGCCTAGTGCCCCGGTGCCTCTAGTCGCTAGATGAGAAAATGCCATGCCCTTGTCATCGGCTGACACCAAAGCTGTATGTCGCGTACCAAGGAAACCGAGGTGAGTGATCGCCACATTTGGTATATGGCCATCAATCGTCCGATTGTCCACTTGGTTTGGATCCAGATGCGGGATGGTGAGGAATGGCCGAGATGCTCGGCTCGTATCCCATGTGAAGATGTTGCCACTAGCATGGCCGCCAGCAATCGTTGTGTGGTCTGCCGATATCGCTATAGCTGTTATAGAGCCGGATTCGACAGCTATTTGTTTGTCAGAAAGAGGATGCCGGTTGAGGACGGGCGGGCTTACCTTTGGTACCCGGGCCAATAATCATCTTTAAGTTTTGGTTATAATCGAATACCAGTATTATGCCCTTGGTGGTACCCAGGACTATCTGGGCCGACACTGCAATACATGTTGGCGACCCGAAGTTCCGCTTGCCAGCTTCAGAGAACGCCTGCCCGTTCAGTTTCTTTAACCTTGTCCAGCGTACAACCTCCCACGGCGGGGAAGGGGAATCGGTTTCGCCAGAGTCTAAAGCGAGCTGGCTAGTCACGGACACGGTCCTACTATGCCCAGTGAGATATGCAGGAGATGACGGCCGTGGGCTCAGGCCCGAAGGAGACACTATTCGAGACTGGAATCTACGATCGAAAGGCCTGAAAGACGGTGTAGGGCTGCTTAGGCCAGGCCGCGAAGCTACCGAAGGTAGAATGCTGCTGCTGGGAGAAGATAAGACGGAGCCCTGGGGTTTATGTTAGCCCATCCGTTCTTTATTGCTCGGATAACAAGTCTTGCTTACTTGAACTGAGTGTGTATCATCCGGAACGGAAAGTAACGAGTCGATTGGACTGCCCACTCGCTTGGGCAAGCCTTCTACCGACCCGGAATCGGAGGTATCATCCTGATCTCGGAGAAGCTGGCGATAGCGATTGGCCAGGGGCCCATGGTTTTCCGGCGCAGGGGCAGCCGCATCCTCTTGCCTCTCTTCCTCTAGGACCTCTGCTATGTGTTCTTGGTCCCGGTCTCCCTTTATGGTCTCCTCATCGCTGGAAACGTTGTCTCCCGGAGACAGATCTAGCTGATCGTCGTCCATAGCTCCCGAGCATCGTATTTCCTACCACTCTGAAGACTCATTGAGGTCGCATTATTGGTTTGGAGCAGGACAGGTCGGATTAAATAAATTTGATGGGCTTCGTAGATTTGTTGGAAGCTTGGCTCGGGTCTGGGCAGTGGGCTCTCGTGGGAGGTGCGGCAGGTTCGGTGATGGTGTGGGAGGACCGAGTCGCAAACGCTATCAAGCAAACAACGGAGTAGCCGACAGTTGATCGATGTTGTACAATTGACAAGCAATCTACACTCTAGGACTCGGAGCACAAGAAGCTATTCGTAGAGAAGGGAAATGGTGTAGAAAGCAAGGCCCAAGCTATGGGCGTCGTTGGACGATAGGCAGAAGGAGAGCTAAGTTTAGCATACAAGTAAGTAACAGAGACAGCATGCGATTGGCGTTCCCCCCTACGGTGGTGGATTGCTGGATTGCTGGGCTGCTGGGCTGCTGGGGTGTGCCTGGGCGCTGGGGGTCTCGGCGTCTCGCACGGGGTGGTTCAGTGGTGAGCCAGCCACATGTCAAGCTACATCATTGGCCAGTGCACCAATATATTTTAAGGTTACAGCACCGCGTGTCGCGACACAACCAAGAAAGCCACTGACTTGCAAAGCGGCAGCCTACTTAAGTATCATTTCCAACATTGGATAAACCACCGCCGCCACAGAAACAAAAACCAACCGCCACCCATAATGTCGTCTATAGGGCCCCAGTTACCACCACATCTCGCAAAGCGGAAGCGCTCAGTAGATGACGACGAAGCAGAGGCGGGATCCCCACCGCCCAAAATCCATGCGACCGGACCACAACTACCTTCCAACCGAGATGAGATCACACTAGACGACGACGACTCTTCGGGCGATGATGATGCTTATGGCCCTTCTATACCCAAAGCTGCTATGGAGGCGAAGCAAGAAAACAACAAACCATCCATTGGCCCTGCAATGCCAACCTCAATAGGACCGGCAATGCCACCGACAGCAGCCCCCTCCATAAGCGCGGCCGCACCGCCACCCAGCATCGGACCCTCCGCAGGCCCGACAAACACCGATGAGATAGATCTCGCAGACTCGGACGACGACGACGCCAGTCACGGCCCAGCGCCGCCCCCTAGCGGACCGCAACAACCCCAGCAACCAAAGCGCATCCACGGCCCCGCGCCACCGCCTGGCCCCCTATCAGAGCGGCCCCCGAACCCGCCGGACTCAGACTCAGACTCCGACGACGACGACTACGGCCCCGCGCTGCCCACCTCAAGTGCGCACCAAGCGCGCCAATCCCAAGCCGCCGCGGCCCTGTACTCCGCCCGCCAGGCCGCCGAGTCGACGGCGCCGCAGCGCGACGACTGGATGCTGGCGCCGCCTTCGGGTGGCGACCTGAACCACGCGCAGGATCCGACCAAGCTGAAGGCGCGCAAGTTCAACTCGGGTCCGCGCGCCAGCACGTCGGGCGGCGGCGAGATCAGCAGCATATGGACCGAGACGCCCGAGCAGAAGCGCAAGCGGCTCGAAGACGCCGTGCTAGGACGGAGCAGCGCGGCCGCCAGCGGACAGCCGCAGCAAGGACAAAAGGGGGCGGTTGCCGCCGGCGTGCCCAAGACACGGGAGGAGGAAGAGCGCGCGGAGCGCATACGGGAGAATATCCAGAAGGCGCGGGGACCGAGTTTGCTGGAAGCGCACCAGCGCAGCGATGGCAAGGGCAATGCTCGCGCTGTCGAGGAGGAAGAGGATGACCCGAGCAAGCGAGCTTTCGACAAGGAGAAGGATATGAAGCTTGGGGGTCGGATAGGCAACGCGCAACGCAATGAACTACTAAAGCGGTCTGCGAACTTCGGCGATAGATTCAGCAAAGGCAAGTATCTGTGAATAGAGCCCAAAAAGACCATTGCAATCTCGACTTGTACTGGTGGTACCCGCGAAAAATGAGTGTATATCACGTGGTGTTCTTCGATACCTAGAGGCATAGGGGCAATTTATACGAGATGGTAGGGTACAACCTTTAAATGTATGATTGTAAACGATGCGCTAAGTTCTACTATGTTACTACCTAGGGTCGCTGAACTCCGTCCCTGCTTGACAGCCGCAAGGATAAAAAGAAAGTATGCAGATCCTGAACACCTTTGCCCCTGAATTGATGCACCGGAGCCCTTGGCATCGATAAATAAGACTTGGAAGCCTTGCAAAACAGAGGCAAACACCTCATCACGATATGCAGCCACTTGCTCCCCACCCCCTTCCGCCCGTAAATGCCGCGCTGTGTGCACATCCAGGAGGAATATCTGGACCAGTAAGGAATTTATATAAACGCAAGTGGCAAATATCGCATACACCTCGTAGGGTAGAGGACGACCAGCACCTTGGTCGCCAAAAACAAGGAAAGACTGCCACTCAAAAACCCAATTATACCTGCGTCGTCTGATTGGCGGCTCGTAATGGTCGTGAGTTGATATACAAGAGTAGATTCTGAAAGACTCGATACACCGCATAGAGAACTCTTAAGTTGCGGCATTGGTCGCAGGCGTCTGCCCGGCCTCGAGTTGGGACGGGCTTGGCTGGGCATTGGCGGTAGAAGACCCACGACCTCGTCGTAGAGGATCAATACGGCCTCGAAGCCTGCCAAGAAGGCCCACGTTCTCACCAGTTGGTGTTTCTGTGGTCGGAGCTGGACGCTGTGGTCGGGAAGCTTGCGTTGTTCCTCGCTGTCCCGATCGATCCCACATCCTTCCGAACATGGAAGTGGTGCTGCTGTTGTTGTTGTTGTCGTTACCTCTGCGAGAGGCAGCGTTACGCGGTGTTTGCCTTAATGGCCACACTCCAAATGTCCTTTGGGGTGTCCTGGGCAGGTTCATGCGACCATTGTTGCGCGAGGGATCGGTTCCATGAGGTGACGTAGGGTTCGCTGGATCGCCATCAGCCGGAGCCGGTCTAGGCTTTGGTGTGTAATAATCGGCCTTGCAGAGCGGGCAACAGGCTCTCCGGTTGGTTAACCAGGGATCGAGACACACAGCATGGAAGGCGTGACCGCAAGTCAATCCGCGAACATCATCGTCGTCCTCCAGGGGGTCGATGCAAATAGCACATGAGTCTCCTGGCGTAGCCATCATCTCTGGGGGCAACGCAGGGTTGATATGCTCATCATCGTCTTCATCATCGCTGGCATGAGCTCGGTCAGGATCCTTCGTGAGAATGCTTCCGGCTGTTTGTGTCCTGGCCAGAGTAGCACCATCTTCCGTCGTGTTTTCGGCCGTAATTCCTTTGGCTGTCGCATCATCCTCCACGCCTTTTTGAGTAGTAGCACTCGTGTCAGGTCTATGTTCCGCGGCATTATTGGTCTCTTCTTTCAGAGCCACTTCGGGTACAATGCCTTCCACGCTTCGCACACTGCCGGCGCGGCTGGGTGGTGCCGAGACGCCACCAGCGGTTGGAAGTCCTTCTTGTGCGCGCGCGGCAACCCAGCTCTTGTACTTCATCATGGGGAACTTTTCATTGACCTCGTCCATGGTCATGAGCTTCTTTTCCCTGCGTCGCCGGTGGGGTCGCGTAGGCATGTTGTCCATGTTGATGGCTTCGCCATTTTCGTCGAGTCCTCGCAATTGGCGATTTCTGGCATTGTATCTGAAGCAGTACTTGACACCAACAATAATCCTATATCAATGGTTACAAGGACGAACGTATTTTCCAGCATGTGCTCCTAACAATGGCTTACCATAAATTGGTGAATACTACGCCGAAACCCAATGCGACAAAGAACAACAGTGGGGAGCTGGTCGCGCCAGAGTTTTGATTGCCCGGGTTGCCAGTGTCCATAGGATTATTAGCAGTCGATGTTCCTGCTGGTAGCGAAGTGCTCGCTACGCTAGGTGTAGGCGAACTGGTGAAGCTGGTCGGAGAGGGTGTCGAGGTAGGGCCGGGAGAAAAAGGATTTGTCTCGCTTGAGGCGGCTTGCCGGGCGACGACTCTGACCACGGCATGGACGGCATGAACGCCCTGGGCGAGGGCTTCGTTGACGACGGCCATGTTGATAAATTAGGGGCAGTCAAATTGAGCGAATTCCAATCAGAACTAGCTGGAATTACCGGCGGGCTGGTTGAGTCGCTTGGACCAAGGAATTAGGTGTCGCAATTCCGATCCGTCCTATAGATCCCCAAAATCCATTGAACTTTCTGGTGTTTGTTGCTGCGAATCTTTTTTGTTCTGGGGGAAACGGAAAAGAAAGCGAACTCCGTGGGACCGCAGGTTCCGAGCCACCTATTTTAGTCGTTTCGGCTGGCTTGCGACAGCGACAGCGACAAACTGATCTGTTGTTAGTTAGGAATAGTCCCGGTAAGAGAGAATGATGAGAAGAGTCGCTGTGACTGGTAACCAGTCCATCCAGCTACTACAAAGGCTGGAGAGAAAGGTGGAGAAAGATGCAAAGTGAAGACCCGAGGGGGGAGGGAACATATGATGATGATGATGACAGTCTGATTGAAGCGGGAGATTGATGGTTGAACGTACATACAGAGAGGAGTTTTTGTGGACCACCACTGGGACTGGTGATAGTTGAGGTCGTGGGGGAGGGAGGCAGGGAGGGATGGGCAAGCAGTAATAAGAGAAGAAACGGACAAGAAGGACGGGAAGGCAAAGCGAAGCGGATGGATTATGCTGTGACCTGACCTGGACAACAACCGTAAGATCGACAGACTGGGGGTGCTGGGATGGGCGATGGGCTTGGGTGTCGGGTGTGCAGCAGGTGGGCGTCTGGAGCGTGAAATCGGCTTCGGACTGGACGGGGACAGGACAGGATTACACAGGATAACATGAACTTAGCAAGGCCAGCCTGCAGGGACAGGGATCAAGGGTAGGGGCGATTTGTTTGAACGGCTGAATTGGAATGGGGGAAGAGAGGGCCCAGAGGCCCAGAGGGGACTGATGAATGACTTGGAACTTGGTCTTTAGTGAGCGGTCGTAGCGGAGTGACCATGACCATGACAAAGACAGACAGAGAGACCAGAGACAGAGACATGGAATTTGTATGTAACGAAGACTCAATACTCTACATACTTACGGATGATACCGTACATAGATCAATTCTACCACTACCCCTACCTTCCTTCCTTCCTTCCTTCCTTCCTTATGTCTCTGCATAAGGTAGGTGAGGTGGTCTTTCTTAGAAGAAGTAAGAAACCACCAGCACGCGTAAAGCAAAAGCGAGGCGAGGCGACCCGAATCAGCCGTAAAGTAATAACAAGTTCCTTCCTTCTGTGACGGACGGCGCCTGTTGCTTAGTTGCTTAGTTGCTTACACCTCTGAGCCTCACAGGCTCAAGGGTGGAGGGCTCTTGGATCAGCCAGCCTATTCCCGATATGCCAAATGCAGGAGAAAAGAACGGGGTCGAAAATCGCGGTGGCCCCTCGAGTAAGTCTGTTTGAGGTCAATAGTTGGAATCCGTCTGTTTCCAAACCAAGCGAAGAAAAGGACGGCACCTTTTGGACTTGGGGCAACTTGGGGCAACTTGGCTGCTTGGGGGGGCACTTTCGGCGGTTCCTGGCAGCCTGGTCTGACAAGAGATTTTTAGTTACATCTCAATCGTCTATCGAAATACACTAGGACCCATAAAGGACCTGATTCCATCGCCAAGTGGGCGACGGGTTCATCTGGATGGCTAGATGGGTATACGTCGGGGCTGCTTTGGAAACATCTTGTTCATTTACGATGAAACCAACTTACTCGCAGTAACGGTCATTCAAGAATAGAGATCCCGGTCGCCAAGGTTAAGCCGCAACTACCTAAGGTAGGATGGACAATATGGACAACGGACAATGGACAATGGACAATACCTACCACTACTCCGTACACGTATGGACATCGTGTTTAGGTTCGCCCGCGCATGCATCCGTGCTCGTTGCTTGGGTAAAATCTAAGTCGGAAAGTCCTGAAAGTCTTAAACTGAGGGTGGTATTGCTGCTGCACCTAACCGCCGTTACTAGTAATTAATTACATGTTACCTTACCCTTTTGGGGTCTTGCATAATGTCCGCCTACAGCAACAACAGCAGCAGCAGTAGCATAGTCCATTAAGGCGACTCGATCACCACTTGTACATTCCAAGTCTCACAATAGAATAAAGAAGGGGAAAAGGCCATAGCTAGCGCTGGCCGACCGAGCCCATCAAGTAGCTAACCGGGCCGGATATGGCGATCTCGCACAGATGCATCGCAGTGAAGACCCCTTGCATCACATAAACTCTACCAACTGTTCCTGCCGGCCGCATAACTAAGGGACGGATTTGCCGGATGGCACAGGTGTGCGCGCTCGCGCGTGTGGGTGTGTGTGTGATAAGGCAATATGAGCATGGATATTCAACAAATCAAACATTCACCATGGTAGGATCAGTGTTGCAGGCATTCCGGGGAACACGACGACTAAGTTTGGAGCTTGCCTGTGTATTTAGAACAGACGAACAAGAGCACATGGCAAGCCGACTCGAATGCCAGCCTGTCGAGTCAGGCCATTGAAGAACGGCTGAACAACGCCTCGGCGCACTAATACGGTAGAAGCATTTTGATTGATTGCCAGTCACAATTAGACACAAGGTGCCTCAATCACTAAATGGACGTCGCCAAAGTATTTCAATGAATCAGAGGTTGGAGGACGAGCAATCGGAAACACCAACATCGCCGATCTGTCATGCTTTCACTTACGCACCAACAGGAACAGAGGCAGCAGCAGTGAGTGGCAGTGGCAGTGGCAGCATACCAAATCCATCGTGCAAACATGATCAACCAAACCCAAAGGCCAACTCCTCCGGCATCTTTCCCAGAATCCCAGAATCCCAAAATCCCAGCGCAGGTGAAAAAGCATACCGCTAGCTGTAATAGTTGTACGATCTCGGACGGCTAATCGCATTGAGGCGTTCATAAGCTGCATTTATGATTTCACCCCTGCAAGGTCCAGCCGTTCGGGAGGCGCTACAATAGCTATGCATATCTATCTATGTCGATATAATTGCTACTAGTAGTACAATGTATTCGCGAAGTATTAGCCGACCCGTCTCAGTTCACCAACTTCAGGGCATCAGGTCTCAAATTGACATGTTTGTAGCACAACGCGCAGGAGCCTGTAGACAGGACGCGGGTTCAGTTTGAATAGGTTGGCTGAGCATTCGCATTTGCAATGGGACGTTGACCGACAACAAACCCGGACTTGTCAGCTTCATTAGCGTTCGAGCCATCGGGTTGACACGAATTACGACAAGAAGACCGGTCATCTAGCCAAGGTAAGGAAAGAAGACATCATCCGGCTTGCGCCACAGCACCCAGTCTAGGCCATGGACAGCCGTGTCTTAAGACCCCGAAGACGGGTAATAGAACGGCCAGTGCCAAGTGATGCCAAGCACTGATATTGAAGAAACGACCGCCGATATGGCACATGAGCCGAACTGCTCTGGCATACATCAACATCAATCTGCGGCCGACTTAATCACTACTCCCGCTGACAGCCAGACTTGGTGCATTTGGTGTTCTCCTGTATGCATGACAGATGATTGTAACGCCGTAAGAGCTTGTGCAAGCTATCAACAAATTCCCGTGAGCCACCAGGAACAGCGTCCATCAGAATGATGACATGGTTGCGCCACGAAGCGCGACCCGACAGTGAGATTGTGTCAATTAATAAACGTCACATGCATCGAGAAGAACTGTACCCGTTTGAAAAGGGGCTCTGTCAGCTTGGCGAGAATAGTTCCAGGCAGTTTTTGACATATCAAATAGGAGGAGGTTCGGAGTTCCAACGGGGCTAAAGCGAGGCTGAGTCTTACCGTACCCCCCATTGGGTCATACCTGCCAGTCGATTTGAATGCTGATGAATGACCGACCAGCCGCGATTGCCAAATTGATTTGTCAAGATCGGTGGTGGGTGGTGCTGGTGTGTAGGTATGCGGCATGCTCCTACATACTATATTGATATGACTGGAGCTACCCCGACTTGTATCGTCGTTACCCTCGCATCGCCCGACCACAATAGACTCTGGGCACTGGTTAATGCCAGCGGATGAGACCCTTTCTTGTTCTTCTGCCACGAGGCAAGCAATGCCAAATACTGTACCAGTTGGACTTAAGAGTAGCGAACCGGCACCCTTGCCGTTGTCGTTGACGTTGACATATCTTGGGGCTATCGATTTACACCCTTCTAAGTACCTAACCTACCTAAGCATCTAAGATGGACGGCCGTCACTCTTCACTGCCCAGCTTTCCGTATTGAACAAATCCTTCCATGTTCCATTGTTTCGGCACCCGGCACCAACACCGCATGCAGGCTATGAAGTCATACTCACAGGATGGGCTCACGATGCCGATCACTTAGCATAGTACTAGCTGGCTGCCATGCTTTTCACTGTTACTCATTCACCATTGTAGCCAGATACAGCAGAGAGCGTGGTAGCTCGACTTAAGCTTGCGGGGACTCCCAAGCGAACCATCCCGAATAGAGACTCTCCAGATCCATAAGGAGATCCATAGTGACCTGATGTTTGCCAATCTATCCCAGATTTCCAGATGGATGATTGGAAGCTCGCGGACAAGGGAATGAATGAGAAGAAAAAGAGATCGATCATTGGAAGCTGGGAACCTACCCAACCCCGCGCCCCACTCAGATAGGCAAGCAGACCAAGACCAGAAAAAGCACCCGCCACTTTTAAAGTGCAACTGCATTTCTAGCGGAGGAAGTGGGGAGCATTTTCGGCCTTCATCCTCCCACGAACCCGAAGCAAAACCGAACAGTAGCTCGAGACACGCCGGCGATTTCGGCTTGGAATTAGGAATTGCTAAGCTATCAAAGAAGCCAATACATACCTACTTGCAGCATGGCACCTACGCAGCTCCCGGCCTCGGGAAATCCCTTGTAAGTCACTTGTCTAACTTCCTGCTTGGTCAAGACACCCCCCTCCTTCACTCGTGTGTGTGGTGGTATGGATGTCGTAGTACTGTGTAGTGGTTGTGTCATCCCGGCAATTCCATTCAGTGGTGGCGGCTGAGTCTCGTCTCTATCACGACCCAACACACACACACACATACACATACACACACCGCACTTACGCGTTGCCAATGGTTTTCTAGCCATGCCGAACAAGCCGGTGTGAAACTAACGATTTACTCAATCATGCAGGGTCTTCTTCGACATCACTCTCGGAGGTAAGCTTGGCGATATCGCGAGATCATCTCACATTTGCCCACTTGCCCCATTGGGAAAACGAGTCCGAATGCGATTTGTGTTTCAGCTCGGGGTTATCACGTGACCAGTAGAACCTATATCCGGATCCTTCACCAATCAATCATCGTCGTCTATCTACACAGCCCGCGGCAATGATGCCTACATATGCCCTGTATGACATCGTGGACCTTGATCTAACTTGCTTGGCTTCGAATAGGAGAGCCGCTCGGTAGGATCACCTTCGAGCTCTTCAAGGATGTCGTCCCTCGCACGGCAGAGAACTTTCGCCAGTTCTGCACCGGCGAGTCCAAGACCCCCATGGGCAAGCCGCAGGGATACAAGGGCTCCAAGTTCCATCGTATAGTAAGTGGGAACTGTCGGGATATACCTTATACGATGGTTGCTTCAGCTCTGACCAAAATGATCCAAATAGATACCCAGCTTCATGTGCCAAGGCGGCGATTTCCTCAAGGGTGACGGCACGGGCAGTACGTGCATCTACGGAACCAAGGCATTCGCCGACGAGAACTTCACCTTGAAGCACGAGCAGCCGGGACTTCTCTCTATGGCGGTAGGTTGGCCATCGAAACCCTTTCTCTTTCAGATCCTAGACACTGACAGATGAATACCGATAGAACGCTGGTCCCAACACCAATGGCTCGCAGTTCTTCATCACCACAGTGCCCACCCCTTTCTTGGATGGCAAGCACACAGTGTTTGGCAAAGTCGTAGATGGGATGGATGTTGTGAAGAAGATGGAGGCCACCAAGACTGGATACCGCGGTAAAGACGTCCCGAACCTGGATGTGGTCATCGCTCAGTGCGGAGAGATGTAAACAAGACCCTGACTATCGTGAGGTGTTACATAGGATGGATATCTCAGAATATCATGCTAAAGTCTTGAATTTCACGAAATACATAATTGAGTCTTCCTCACACATTACCGCATATAATTTGGCGAGCTACCAAGTCTAGCTGTCAAGCCAATGGGAAGCATGTCTGTTCAGTGTCATCTTATCTGTGAAATAACCTGGCCATAGAAATAGTCGCAAGTTCAGCATGGCGTCACTTGCTTCACATTACAGCGCCCCTTTTCGCAAATAGTCGTGTTGCCAGATGCAACCTAGATTCCGTATGTCACCTTCTCCCAAAGGCACCATCATTCGGTATCTAAGTCCGGTTTTGCAACCGAAGATAATCCTAGATAGGGGTTCGCAGACTTAGCGGCAAACAATCGCATAATGCAGCTCTCTCTCCTTTAAGAACATGAACCAAGACACATTGGCGATATAGACGATATAAGGAGATCAGAATAGAAGATATACCGGCATCTCAAAATCTCAATTTGGATTTATCTCAATCTATATAGTACGGATCTAGAGTAACTAGCACAAAATTTACAATTGACTTATCTGGAGAAGTCTATGGACACCCTTTTATCGGGCCCATACAACGTATGTATGGCACTATACAAATATGGTGAGATTCTACTCAGGCATGTATTGTCATATCGCATACGGGTGCTTGGCAGTGTTTTCACTACCAGTGCAATTGTTCATACACTTATCCAAGGTCATATCAACCAACCACATCATAGAATACCAGCCCGTCTCCAGAAGATACTGGCGCCGCCGAAACAGGCCGTGACGCCGGTGAACACGATGAGTCCCCCATAGCCCGTACCGTAACCACTCGCAGCGCGTCCGAGCCACGGGAGCCCATCCAAGAGCCCTTCGCTGAGGGGCCCCGAGACAACATTACCAATACCGCGGCCGGCAGCGAGCCAAGCGAAGACCATGCCCGTATCAACGGGGCCGTACTTCTTCTTGGTACCGTTGCTGCCGTGGTGGGTCTCATGGGTTTCTGCCGTGTCAGTAGTACAGCTGTTCTCGTCATACACCACCACCTCATTGTCACTGGCCGCGGCCTTCTCCATGACAGCGCGCATGATGCCCGGCCAGGCCGAGGTGTATGACCCGGCGAAGAGGCCGTACAAGATACAGAAAGCGTAGAGCCCGGCGAGGGAGGATGCGAGGCCCCAGACCAGGAAGACGCAGAAGACGGCGCCGACCGTCGAGACCATGATGCACGTCGTGACGTGCAGGTGGTCTGTCAGCGAGCCCATGGCGACGCAGCCGACGACCGAGGCCACGTTGACGAGGAGGATCGTCGTGGCGGACGGGAGCGATCCAGAGGCAAAGACGCTGCGGGCGTAGGTGGGGAGGTAGATGGCTGGGCGGAGAAGGAAAAAGGGCTCATCAGCAAACCGGTTATTCATTGTTTTTTTTTGTGTATGGGCGGGCACTTGGATCTGCCCATGTAATAACTGATCACCGGAAGAAAGCTAAATGTGAACCCCTCAGGGGGACATTTAAGTGGCAATCGCTGCCAATGGTCCATCCGATGTGGCTGAAAAGCTTCATACATACTGGGGCCGAAGCGAAAGCCAAGGTCGGATTTATAAACTCACCTGGTAAAAAGAACCCAGTAGCCTCGAGGATGTTGGCCGTCTGGTAGATCAAAAACGAAGGCAACAACAGGAACTTGAAATTGAATGGCCGGGCTTTGTTAGCCCCCATGTTCCTGGAGACGGGCACGCGTGGCTTGATGAAGAAAGCCAGCGGTGCCGTGATGGCAAACAGCACGCCGGCCCACAGGCGTAGCGTGGTCTGGTAGCCCAGCGTGCGCAACAGGGACTCGAAGAGCAAGGGCAAGACGACGCCGGCGATGCCTGTGCCGCTCCACATGATGCCGTAGGCCAGGCCTTTGCGGCGGACGAACCACTCGTCGAGGTAGAGAATGCATGGGGCGTAGGCGATGCCGCCGCCGATGGCGTAGAGGCAGCCCTGGCAGGCGATGAGCTGGGGAACCGTGACGCAGAAGGAGGACAAGGCGAGCGAGATGCTCATGATGAAGAGGCCCACGATCGGGGTCCAGCGGGCCCAACGCGCGAAGATGCGGCACAGGCCGAAGGTAAGGGGTGCCGTCAGGTACATCAGTCCCATGGCGCAGGTGCCGATGACGGAGATGTTGGGGGAACCCTCGAACGGCGCATTGGTGGAGTAGTAGTCCTGGAAAATGCCGAAAGCGAAGGGGAAGCCTTTACGATACTGTTAGCTTGCCGTGTTATAGGATGGTGGGATAGATGATGGGCAAACGATTCCTACCCCAAACTAATGCCTCAACCGCGAAAGAGGCTGCGAGAAAAAGATAGGCATCTTTACCCCTATCAACGGGCGGGAGGATATCGACGTGGGCAAGGGAGGTGTGCGGGCCTGGCTCCTGCTGTATGGACACTTGACTTTCTTGAGCAGAGCAGTCCCCAAGTGATCTGTCGGCCTCAGGTCTTGCGACCGCAACCATCTCGGTTGATGTATATGTCATGGTTGACTTCTCGACTTGAACGCAACAGCTCACAGCTCACAGCTCATACGGTCACTTGAGGCATAGAGCTGACAATCAAGGGCAAGATCAAGATGTGAGGTCAAAGGAGCTCATGTTAATACCCAACATGATGTCCCGCAAGCTGCTCAACGTTAAATATTGGGTCATAACTACCTAGGTAGCATCCGATAAAGGAGCTCAAGTCGACTAAAATTGGTAGCGCTGATAGGCACTGAGCCTATCCTCTTACTTGCGTCGGCCTTTCATCCATGACCACGCCCTTCAGATGGAGTATGTAGATACTATGGCGGAGATCAGTGGAGTAGCGCACGCGCAGCGCCGCTTATGGACGGCTCTCGAATCTACGCCATCTTGGCCGGAGCTGCCGTATGCCTACGCACGATTTGAAGCTCACTCCATCTCGTGCGTAATCCAATGCGTTCCAAAGCCATGTAGGGTGGCGCAACAAGATAGAAAAAGTGCAATCACCAATAAGCGGAAAGTCTCGCCTTTCTTTTTTTCTCTTTTTCTGAAGGATACGTTAATTTGTGTAAAGCATATTGATTAACAAGGGCTGACCGCATATAAAATCAGCCGATCGTGAGCTGATTGCCTCTCTAAGGTGGACGCCGTAACTCCATGCCATCCTAATGAACTCTTTTACATCTCCTCACGCCAGGCCTCGCCCATTGGCGTTGTGGCTGACATTGCTCGCGTGTGCTATCAGGAATTTGCAGCAAGTTAGGGCAAACTTGCAGGCCTTGGTCCAACTATCATCGTTGGCAATTCCAAGCTTGATGCTGAAGTGCCCTATCCTGTCGTCACCAATCTTGTCACCTTCAATTTTGTAGGGTAGATCCAAGGGTGAGGTTATAAACTCGCCTCGTTCGTTGACTTTTCTCGTCTCCTGGTTAACGAAGGCCCCAAGCTGCCGCACCAGGTCGAGAAAAGCCACCATCGCCGTGTCAAACTTCCTATGCCAAAGCAGATTCAGGGGCAGATCTCCCGAAGAGAACAAGTCGAGAACCTGCTTTTTGGGGGCAGGCGGAGGGCCTCCTCGGGAACCCAGACGACTAGACGACGGAGAGGGATGATCATAGCGGACGATTTTGGACGTTGAACCCATAGGCAGAGGCTCGTATCCATCGAATTTGTAGCCCAGCTTGTCTGCGACTGTAACCACAAGTAGTAGTGCTTGTCCCCAGGCCGCGTTGATCTCGGGCCACTCGACTGGTTTGGCAGATGAGCGACCAAGCCTGAGGCCATTGATGGTGGCAAAGTTGCCGTCGTGGTGAATGGAAAATGTGTCGTTGTAAACGTTTGCTCGTTGCAACTTGGTGAGCAGCTGAGAGTCGTGGTCGAACTTGGAGTTGATGCTGTCTCTTTCATTCTGGAAGTGGGAGAGCTTGGTGCCAAACGAGTTTCGCTCTCTCCAGAACTCCTCTTCTTCTGCGTCAATATTTCTTGATTCTTCCTCTAGGATAGCCATTTCCCGGTCGAGAGCCTCTTGCTCGTTCTCGAGCTTGGTGAGTTTGTGTAACGCCTCTTCTTGGTCCCTTTTGGCCTTCTCCATGGCCTTTTCGGAAGCAGAAATATCTTCTTCTGACGGGACATCAGCCTGAACTTGCTTGAGATAGTCGGCGAACATATTTCTCTCCTTGATGGTGCTGTCCAGCCTCTTCTGCAGCCCTTCGACGAGCATGTCGGTGCATTCGACACATACTGGATGGTCTATATCGGACCGAGCAGAGAGGATCTCGAAGAGCTTGTTGATGCGCTCAGCTTCGTGGGGCTTGACTGTATTGGCCATGGTGCTTGAGCCGTTCGATAACGAGGACTGGCGACGCTGCTGGGGGGTGGAGTGGTGCTCGTTTGAAGGCGTGAGCTTCGGAGGGGCGAGTTGCGACTCGGTTAATAGAATGAAGGACCCATCGCTACGGTGAGCAGTTCCTTGTTTCTTAAACAAGGAATTTGTAGTATTCTTGGAGATTCTGTCGTAGAAGCCTCGTCGTTCAGCTTCCTGGGGGTAAGATGGTGGTGCGACCGCTGGGCGTTTGGATTGTTGTTGCGACGAGGCAGCTATTTCGACGGTCAGTCATGGCCTGAACGAGCGACCTCCGGGGATTAGGTCGGAGTCAAAAGGGCCAACAAGGCAGGGCGGACAGGACAACGGGCACAAACCTATGAGTAAATCATATGCAGCAGGATTAAGCTCTGACAACGAGTTGTCGAGCTTAAGAGGCGTGCGACACTTCTGGCAATACATGGTCGCCGGAGTCCATTCTACTTGTAGCCTGTAGACGGTGGTTGCAGATGGACACTTATCGACACTGTAAGGTCAAGTTCAGTATGTCGCGAACATGATTAGAAATATAGAGTTGGCTAGAGACGGTAGTTTTGAGAGCGGAAGGGGGTCACGATGGGAGCTTTAGAAGTTGGAACATTGAGCTGCATGTGCTTCACGAAATGCCGTAACGTCACAACCCCCACTAAGCTTTTTAGTAGGCAGCAGATAGCCCCAGCAGCAGGAGCTGGTAGGTTGGTACTGGCTGGTACTGGTTGGTGAGTAACCTTAGGTACCTCGGTGTGCTAGGGCTGTGGAGTGCCGCTGCCTGCAGGATGCTCCCTACCCCCATACTTTAAGCAATCTATCCATTAAATTGATTTGCTCATAGAAATGTATCCGTATTGTTGAAATCCAATGTTGATTTTGCGACCGCCCCAGCAACCGTGGGTGGTTTCTATTTCTTAACATGTTTCCAGTACCCATTGCCTAGACAGAAAGTTTTGATGCGCTCTGGAGGGCAGAGTAGCAATGCGCCTTATAATTTATATACATTTCTCTTTCCTCCTTGTATCGTGAAGCGATATCGTTTGCGCCGGCTCGTCTCTGCGACAACGACAGCAGCAACAACAGCAACAATATGGAGCCGCCTGCTAAGCGCCTTAAAGTTGGCCAACCGCCGCTACACGATGATCGCCACAACGAAGCCAACGACGACGAGCTGTCTTTGCATCCAGGGGAGTTCGACGCTCGACAGGATCCTCTCTACGAGCTAGACAAGAGCAGAGCAAAGGCCGCCTTCAAGCTCAAGTCCCGCTTCGAGTCCATTTTCGACAAGTATGAACACGACTTCGAGGGCGAAGGCGACGAAATCAACCTGCATACTGGAGAAGTCATAATCAACAATGGCCATCTGCTGTCTCTCGAGGACGAGAAAGATAAGGAAGACCTATCGGCAGATGAGGAGGAAGAAGAACGTATATTACAGGGCAAGAACCCACCACCCACATCGACATCCTTGACCTCGGGGATTCCAGCACCATACAATGCTGCCTCGCAGCTGCAGAACAACTGGGCACAATCTCCAATATCCAATGGTGCCTTTCCAAGTTTCTCGGGTCTATCAACGCCAGCGCAGAGCTATGGGATGCCGCCTCCCTTTGCAGCTTTTAGCCCTGCTCCAATAGACCCGTTGTGGCAAACTCCTGAACTTCAGATGGGCGGTCCTCAGGGTCATCTTGGGCTTTTTGCAAATACATATCTTGGGCAGATGAATCCCTTCCAAGGTGGCTATGGAGGTGGGATCGGTCGCCTGCTAAACCGCAGAGCCCCGAGGAGAATCGCCACCGCAAAAGAACTTGAGGTCAGAAATCGCCAAGATGCATTCCTTGGAGAAGAGCTTGTCGAAGACGAGGAGAACGACGGCTCTAAAGACCATGATGATGTGGAGGATGGGGATGAGGATGGGCTGCTGGGCGTCTCCAAAGAAAACAGCAGGCCTAAACAGTCCCCAGATTCCTCGACGCAGAAGCCACAGAAATATATACCAAAGCCCCCTGCCACGATATTAGAGGAGCGCCTTCCGAGGAATGATACAATCAGCAAAAGCGAATCCACTACAACTGGCAATGTTCGGTCAGGAAGTCACAGATTACCTGCTGTTTCCGACGTGACCCGGATGGGAAATGCTACTTCCGTAGGATCTTCTGTGTCTCAGTTACAGCAAGAACATTCTGCACTGAGTAACGGGAAGATAGAGCACTCGACTGCAAGGGAGAATGGGCAGATACCCGAAAAACGTTCTTCTTTTATCATAGAACTGCGGTCGGCGCGTGGAGGTGATAAGTCACAGAAACAGTTGATTGCGAAGAAGATCCGCAAAGAAGATCCTCTACAAGAGAAAGATATTGATGGGGGCTCCCAAGGTCGGCGCCCCGGGCGACCACGGACAAAACCTGAGTTTCACGGCAACACTTCTCGCTTGAAGATGAGAAGACCAAAAGCCGACCTGGAGACAATGCTGGACTCCAATCCAAACGAGGAAGGCCAGACGCGATCACAAGAACCAAAAGAAATGCCAGACACCGATATAGCGATTACAGATACACCGAACGGCACGGAATCCTTGATTGAACGGCCATTTTTGGATGAAATAGAGGAGCCCCAGCCCAGTGACTTTGGGAACAAAGCCTTCATCGAGGCCGCGGAAAGTATATTCCTCTCGCGATTCGGCCATGACACAGAATCTAGGGGTGAGGGTGAGGCCCATGAACCGACGCCGAATATATCTTCGGAGGTACAAGCACAGCCGAGAGTAGAGAACGAGCAAGCCAAACCGACCCCGCAACCAGAGTCCTTTTCCAGGAACCAGATAGACCCCTCTTACAATTTCTCGGACGACGAGGATGAGGTTGGAATTGCCGAATCGTCGGGGCTGCGAAGGGAAGCTAGGGCGGCCCCCCGGACAAGTACGGAGCCCGAGGGTGAAGGCTATGCTTCGTCTAATCGCACCAGTGGAATCACGGCAACACTGAAAAACGAGGAGATTACCGAGCTTCCGACTAATCAGGATGAGGAGATGCCATCAGTGGAGTCTCCATCGATAGCCACAGCAGTTGAGACATCGGAGTTCTCACGAATCCCGCCGTCCGAAGGAGATATTGCCGAGACTACCAACACAGTTGCGCAGGAAATCGGAGAAGAGCAAGGAGATGCTGGAGCTGCGAGCCCGGAAATACTTAAAACCCGATCTGCGAATGCGGACTCGACCGCAAGCCGAAGAGCGAGCAATTCTGTGGAAGAACAAGTCCCTTCGGCTCTAACGGAACCCCCAGAAGCCCGACACGACTCTTCCCCTCCCCCCTTGGACCCCGAGCCATCGCCGTCACCATTGCCATCTCGGACAATACCCAAGCCACGAAAACCCGTCGTGGAGTCGGTTGTACCTCGGACTCCGACGAAGAAGTCGAAGCAGAAGCTCTCCCACCATGAAAGTCAAGTAGGAGGGGAAGATGAGAAGAAGAGGACGAGACAATCCACTACTTCTGAGTCGAACCGCCTCACGTCGTCGGCCAAGAAGCATGCCCTAGCGTCCCTGATCCCCGACAACTCAGACGACGAGGACGAGATCAGCATTCTCGCTCACACGCCCACTTCCTCAAGATACGGAGACGCGCCATCGCCGGCATCATCGCCACTGCGCAACACCATTGAGCCCTTCACGCCGTCGCACCGGCCTCGCAATCGCAGCAGCCTCGGATCCGCCGCGGCACAGTCAGGATCGCGTTACGCGCCAGCTACCGAGTCGAGAGCATTGGGACTGGGAGGCCATTCGTCGTCATCCGCATCCAGACGGAAAAGCAGAGCGAACTATCGTTCGACAACGACAAAGGCCACGGCATTTAGCTCGCCCTTGCTTCAACGGGTTCTCAAGACGCCTCGCACAGGCCGAAGGTACCATAATCCAGGGGATGAAGAAGACGGGCTGGTCCGTACTCCGGGTGGGACCATGAGGCGATGCGGTGTCGACGGGTTTGTATGCGATCGCGATTTTTGCCTGACTTGCTGTAAATAACAAATTACTTGTCGGGACCAAGCCCTTTCTTTGCCATGCATTAGATATACCCGCCTGGCAGACCGTTTGTATCTATATATACCTACAAAATATGACATATGATCTGGAACGCCACAGGATGAGCATGTATACGTTTCGAGACAGTCCGGCCGCCTAATATAAGGATTTGATATATTCACCTTTGAACATTGAGTAACCTCTGAGCCTTCAGAACCCTGCCCTTGGACGAGATGATGTGACCGTCGCTTCACATCCCAAAGAGGTTATGTTGGGAGAAGCATACAATGAATTGACAACATTTCTATGAACAATTGCCCAATATAGTAGATGGGAAATGATTAGAGAATAGGGGGTTCGTAGGTGTACGATTACGTGACTGGCCAGTAGCTTATTGTCGATGTTCTTGACAGGGGTATCTTGCTGCTCCAATTAACACCTACATCTTCTACGAGAGGCGACTACAGCTATGATCTCAATAAACAACATTCAGATTGCATTACCATACTATTAGAATAATACGCTTCTTTGTGATGTTCATTCCGCGAAGCAGATATCTGCTCGCCAGTGTGCAAAGGCCAGCGCTTCGAGGGGCGTTAACGGATACGCATAAAGAATGCCTTGTAATGCAATTCTTCTGGAAGAATGTATTTTCTTGCCTTCGACAGAGCCAGCGCCCAACGCCATACATTGTCTGTCCGCATTTGTCCAACAGTTGACAACCCCTGCAAACTGCCTCACGCCAACGCCTTGGACCATTTCATATCGCATTACTGTGAACAGTCGCGCAAGGGCAAATTCCTGTGGAAACACCATCCAGGACCAGTGGATTCCAGCCAGAAAAAGGATATGGCTGTGGCAACGAGACCGAGTATTCACAGAGAGGACGATGCTCATTGGGGTGTGCATCGAGTGTGCCTTAACAACGATCGACTCCGATCTAACACAATCAAAGATGCCTCATAGTGCTAGTGGCCAGTGGGGTATCTCGAGAAGAAGTGGCCTAGAAAGAAACCGGAGATTTCTTCATGATCATCGTCAAAGCAGGCTCTCAGGATGCTGAGCTCACGGGCGCTCCATTGAGGTATTGCATCAGGGTGGCCTCATCGCGAATAGGGGCGAAATAGGGGTGAGCCATAGCTTCTTTGGCAGTCAAACGCTCCTAAAAGACTGTCAGCAAAATTGTTCACGTTTAACAAGTACATTTCACTGGATCTTACCTGGTGGTCGTATCGGAGAAGCTTATCGAGGAAATCGATGGCTTCGTTGCTGACGAAGCGTTGGTTCTCGCCATTGACAAAGCTGTGCCAAGGCTTCTTCTGGAAGCGACCCAAGATGTCATCGTATTGCGGATCGAGCTCAATCTCATACTTGTCAAGATAGTCAAACAGGTCGTCGGTACCGAGGACCTTGGCAATCTTGACGAGCTGGTCAGAGTTACTCTGACCATGGAAGAAAGGCTCCTTGCGGAAAATCATCGAAGCGAACATAGCACCCAAGCTCCACATATCCAAGCTGTAGTCGTATTCCTGGAAGTCCACCAACAGCTCAGGTCCCTTAAAGTATCGGGAAGCAACGCGCACATTGTACTCAGTACCGGGGTGGTAGAACTCAGCCAGACCCCAGTCGATGAGACGTAACTGAAAATCGCGTAAGCGGAAGAGACCGGAGATGGATAGATGGATGAGCAACATACCTTTCGGTTCTCATGATCGATCATAACGTTATGAGGTTTGACGTCTCTGTGCATGATGCCCTTGCTGTGGCAGAAGTCGAGAGCCTTGAGAAGCTCAAAGATGTAGTAACGGACATCAATGTCGTTGAACTTGGGGTAGAGGCTGCGGAAGTCTGTGTTGTTCACGTACTCGAAGATGAGTGACGGCGTTTTGCTCTATACAACAGCCGTCAGAATGACGCGTTAGCGGTTGCTAAGAGCACATTGAGAACAGAGCAGCAGGCTGATCCACGGCCATGAACCTAGGGTCGTAGCACCTCGGGATACCAAAGACAAAGGAGACAACGCTTGCGCAATACACAGCGCCGAAGCAAAATTGGAAATAAGGATGCTCACCTGACTATCCCGGACAACGTCAAGCAGAGCAACGATGTTGGGTCCGCCAGACAAATTCTGCAGAATTTTGATCTCTCGCTTGATCTTCTTCTTCTTAACCGGCTTCAAGACCTTGATAACACACTTCTGGTAGTTGACAATGTTGATTCCCTCGAAAACCTCCGAGTACTTTCCGCGGCCTATATGGGAAAAAGTCGTACGTTAACCACAGCTCAAGTATTGGGGAATTTGCGGTTGCTGCAGCAGCAAAGCCTGATATAGGGTACGTAGGGTCGGAAACTCGTCTCACGTACCGATCTTGCGCACGACTTCGTAATTCTCCAAAACGCCCCAGCCTAGAGAGATATAAAGGTCAGCCCGATGTCTTTGCTATGGTGTGGGGGACAGGTCGGCGGCCATGGAGAGCGGGTGCTCTTGCGCGACGATATAGCGATAAATACGTCGCCGACCAGCCATCGCCGACAGTGGAATTGCAACTCACTGATATTAACAGAGTCATAGTCCCAGTAGCTTCGGGGCATGGTCTGGTTGTAGTCTGCGTAGACTCTAGCCATGATTGCGGCTTGGTGGTGGCGCTCACCACGATGCGAATCGAATGTTGTTGTTGTTGGCGGGCGGTATAGGGAGGACCAGGACAGGGCTGGAACCTGGAAGTTGGGAAGAGAGGAGGATGGCGATGCGATGCGATGCGATGCAAACAGGAGAATTGCTTGCCTCGTCGCTTGGCGGAATCTGGGTGACTACTGGAAGGAGGGGTGCCGAGCCTTCACAATTGAATTCAAGTTCAAGTTGAACCTTAGGTGAAATGTCAGGCTCTCCCTAAACAAGTCGGGACCAGAAGCAGTCAAACTTGCTTGGTGGGCTGTGAGATAAGGCAAGGTTACTTGTAGGTGCAAGGTAGGCCAAGGTTATTACTTAGGTAGGTAGCCAAGGTAGGCTGGTAGGCTGGTAGGCACCGGGGAAAGGGCCAGTAGAAAAGGGCCACCTCCAACCCAAGTAACCTAACCGTCCAACGGATTCATCCAGGCGAAATCAGATCAGTGCGCCCTACTCAATACTGACTGACTTGACTGGCACTTGCAGCCTCTACCCCACATATGTCTGATCCTGATGCATTTAGCACGTACATTAGGCGCTCAAGATAATCCCGCGATTAATGAAAGCCCGCCGAAGCCAGTGGAGAGCGTTTTATGCAAGGCTGTGTGAGTGGCAGACGAACTCCAGCATAAGTAGTCGAGGTTGTGAAATAGTTGGAAGGTTGGATTGGATGGAACATGCATTAACGGGGTTTCAATAGTATAAATAGAATAAATATATTATATTCGTCAAGGGAAACTTGAATTAAGCACGAGAATCCTTGGTCTCTGCATGTACGTACGTACGTATTGGTCGACGATCTACATCACCTAACACTACTCAGGTATCGACATTATTTACTAAAAGCCTGAAGCAAGCTTTTGTTGCTCAGCAGAGCTTCGGGGCTATACTCCTCCTAAAGCCGACGCCCGACAGCTAACAGCAACAACTATTGACTTACTGTCCTCCCCTTACTGCTTCCCTCCCAAGAGTCACTGATAGAGTCGATCAAGGTTGAGTCACCCACCTCTTACGAGATGCCGGTTCAAGCAGTTGTTACTCAAGCCGAGCCCGCAATCAAGGGCGTATTATATTGATCCTCGTCAGGAACAAAGCTTGTGTAGGAACTGGACTTGCTTTCGTTAGTAACATTATTTCCCAACATAAATGTTGCATGCATTGTAGATAGATAAATCCTGCAATTTCAGAGAGAAGATTAAGTCGACATGCGTCCGGTCCTACGCCAGGTAATCGCCGGTAAACCAGCTTTAACTGGTCCCGTGCTTTGACTGACCCGGCCAAAACTTCCGGCTAAGGATGACGATAAAAGGATTCATCATGCGAGGCAAGGCTGGGAAAATTTGACGGGAATACTGACTGACCTTACTGTGAAGTGTTGCCTGCGTATGTGATGCGCTGTATTGGAATAACTCCTCTTCCCAACGAAAAAAATGAGGCTATGATTACATCCCATGACCAAGGTCAGTGGTGTTATCGCATGGTGATCTCAGTCATCATATGATATCTTCCGTCTCTGGGTGGGAGGCTCAGAATTGTTACCAAATTCAGGCTGGGGGGCGTCTTCGTAGTCCAGCGAGTCCATTCCCGTCTCGACTTTGTCCCAGGTTCTCTTCCGCAGGTCTGGCTTGACGTTCTTCTTAAACCAACCCGGTTCGTTCTGCTGAGCATTGTGAGCGGCGTTCCTAGCTTTCTTTTTGTTCTTCCTGGCCTTCCTCCTCTTTACCGTCGCCGAGACGGGCTTGGGCGTGTCAGACTCCAGTTCGCCATCTTCACTACCAGAGGCGTGCTGGCCTTCGTCTCGCCTGATGGAGCCCGCATCTGACGGTCCGATTGTGGTCTGATCGTTCTGAGAGTCGGAGCTCTTTTTACCGTTGGCCTTGTCGCGTCGTAGAGTCTCGATCTCCGAATGCCGGAAGATGGCAATCTGTTCGTCTGTCAAGGTGCGTTTAACCCCGTCGGAGTAGTAGCCCAAATCGTCCTCTTCTTCTTCAAGATATTCGTCATTAGCGTCATACGCGTAGTCCTTGGTTGCCGCTGGGTTCTCAATAAACCCGGAGGAAAAGTGCTGGGTTGCAGTCGAGGAGAAATGTTCGGTATGGAATGCTGCTATGTCTGCCTAGCAGGTTCACAAGTCAGCTACAGGTACCTTTTTGATTTTATAGACGCGAACTTACTTGAGACACGTCAGGTGCTTTCGGACCTTCCAAATAGGTCAGAACAGCGGCCATAATGGCTACAGGTGAAGGCCGTGGTCACCGTGCAAAACAAGCCTGAAAGCATTGGTGAGATTGATGGATGTTGGGCCAGAAGCTGTTTGATCAAGGTAGGTAGGTAGGCAAATAAGGCATAGCAGGGGTTCAATAAAGAGCCCCACCCCAGGTACGGAGTCGGTAAATTGGCTCCCCAACGTTAGACGTAGGTCTGGATCTGGTGCCTGACGTACGTACAGTACACTCGGTATGTTCAAATTACATAGGGGAGTCAATGATCCAACAGTCTAAGCTGCTACGGACATTTCTCTAACCAGCACTTAGACAATATATATTGAATTCATTTACAAGATTGAATTAAGAGCGACACCACAAAGCCTATCGTATCATTTGGTAATAATTCAATCGCTGTCAAACCGATTCAAAAAGAAGCCCACATGAGTGGCTAACATATACATAATCGGCCATGGGGTCATGGCAGTCTCGTAACTCTCCCAACGCCAGGTACAGAGCTCGATAGACCTCCTTTAAACGCCGGGTCCCCTACAAACAAGTAACCGTAGAACGCCGGGTCCCCTTACCTCGCTGGGCTCGGTACAAAGTCCCTGAAAATCCCATCCTTATAAAACAATTTCCCTCGCATCCTGGAGGCGGCCTTCGCTCGGGCAGTACGGGCACTTGCACTTATTGTTCTTGCAGAGTCGCTGCAAGCTTTCCCGGGCAAGCACATGACCGCAAGGCAGCATCATAGGCGGGTTGGCGTCGGTCGTCTGCTCCTTGCTGACCGGGCAGACAAAGATCGAGTGATACACCATGCTCTTTGGCAGTGGTGTCTCAAAGGCCAGCTCTTGATCCGTGGTCCACTCGGTACCTTTACCCTTGACTTTGTTGAGAAATTTCATAAGCTGCGGCAGCGCTATCGACCCAGCCGTCGCAGCAACGTAGAGAGGAGACTCAGCAGAGAGCCCGAGCAGCGAGCAGAACTCGCGGGTAAATGACGCCGCCACCTCATCGAATGCGAGTGTGATGTCAAACATGGCACGGTAAGGCGAGGCCCCCAGGTTAGATGAGTAGACCATGGCGCAGCTGAGCTGCTGGATTTCTCGTAGATGGCGATGTTGAAAGTGGCTGAAGTTGTTTCGAGCGTACTGCAACGCTCCTGATCGTCCGTTTTCTGGCGTGTCAGGCAGACCGTTCACCTCTGGGCCCTTGAATAACCAGATGAACTGCAATTTACAGAGCTCGAACTCGAGGTTAGATCCCCTGGCCTCAAGCTCGGCGCAATTATTCCGCGCCCACATAATAGCTGGCTGTAAGTCATGTGCTTTGAGAGAAGAAAGGATGGAGTACATAGATGCGAAAGAGGCTTGGAGGGCCTCCGAGTGAAGGGCCGAAAGCTCGGAAGACGGGTCGGCATCCACTATGGGCACATCAGTGGGCGTGGGAGAGCGCGGTGATGTTGGTGAGGCAAGCGTCGCCGGGGAAAGTTGGGACTGGAATTGGGCCATAGAGTTCTCCTCTTGCGGCTGGGCCTCACTGATGAAGGTAGATGCGACACCAAACTGTCCTTCCCGTAACAGGTGCATAGCGATGGCACGGTTTATGAGGTCCGGATACGCAGCCATAGGGTCATGCTCGGTGGGCAGAGCGCCCTTGATGACCTTGTCATTTGTAAATGCTTGCTGTAAAGCCTTCCCGAACTTATTTTGGCTCTTGTGTACTCCTTTCAAGTCTTCGTTGACGGCCTCCAGACCTTCCCGGATAGGGTTTTGCAGCTTCGTTAGGGTAAGGATTGTCGTGTGAGGATCGTTGCCTATCGAATTGCGAATTAGCATGACGCCGACATGGACGGTTCCAAGAGCTACCAACCTGATTCTGCCACTCTCTGCCTGGCTTCGGTCAGCAAATCGATGATTTTGTCGACATCATGTACTGCCTCAGACAGTCTCGCCGATTTGGAGAGCTTCTCCAGCTCCTTCTCAAGTTGTAACATCGCCATTTCGTCGCTGTGTGTGCAAGTAGCACCGTAATTGATGGAGGGCCGTCGAACGGTGTTATACAGAAAGACGGGCCGTACTCCGTTCGCCCGTTGAGGCGCCAATACTGACTTTCCCGTCCCTACCTATGCTGGAAGTAATCGACGACCTCTTGAGCGCAAGGGATCGAACATAACGGAGTGAGTGGGAAGGAGTCGTTGGAGGCACTGAATCGACATGCACCGGGATCGGAAAGTATGTCACCGAGGGCGTTGAAGACGGGCGTCGGTTGTGGTGCTCCAGGCGTTGTTGATACCAAATAGCGCTAAAAGTGGCACTCAATGTGCGCCTACCAACTCAGCACATGGATGCTGTTTCCACTGTAGCAAACGTACCTCCCTACATCTCCCTACATACTATTTGTACCTACCTATATTCACCCACGTTTGATTCTGTTTCTTATGCAAACCCGTTCCAGTAATTCACGATTTACGAGCATAATGACGTGGCATGATTACGTAGAAGTGTGTTCATTCATCTATATGAACCAGAACATATTCTCTTGATGGAAATAGCAGCCATCATTGCTCATACCTATACTCCAGCAATTCAGGGGATATGTCCAGAGGCATGTACTTTCAAGAGTGCTTATCTTATTCGGCATTCAACTCCAGTTCTAAATTGGTGACGGTAGATCTACCTGGGGAGAGTCCCAAATACGCACTGTCTCACCTGCAATAGAAGTCCCTACCTAACCTTAAGGTCGTCCCTTACTCGGAATGACGCATGAATAGCCTGACTTGGCCCCCAACACCCCGCCGAAAGTTAGCGTAGCTTCCACTACTAACCTTACCTTCCAGGCTCTTTCCACAGAGAAGGTACCACTGTCGTATTCCGGGTTCAGCTCTCCCGCCCACCTGGACACGCACGCTGAACGGCAGGGGATGCCACACCCTTGGGGGTTAAACCTTCACATGCTCCATGAAACCTCGGGGGAGCTGGGACATTGATACAAAGAATTAGTTCATGAAAGTCGGTCCCTACTTGTCTCCAACTTGCCCAAATTCCCCCTTTCGTATTCTTCTTTTCTCCCTCGAATCGAAATCGCGAATGTCTTCCCAATAATGATTACGCGCGGGAGAAAGCAACCGAATCGCTACGAGGACGAGATTCTCGCAGCAGCCGCCTTGAACCATGGCGTTTCGGTTCCCCTTGAATACGTCCGACGCAAGGGTTCATAGAGAGGAAGACATCACCCTCTTGCGAAAGGCTTCGCATAGAAACAACAACCCTCGAGCCAGCCAACACCAACTAGACGGCACGGTTGCCTCCGCCCCAGCTCCCGACCCAACACAAACTGTACCAGCCGTTGCGGAAGCCGCGCCGCCGCTTACCGGACCGCAACGCCGCCGAATCGTCCTCGCAGATCCTGTCGCTTTCAGATACCTCGAAGAAGATCCGTCCGTCAATGTCATCGAACGCAAGAGCGTGCTTCGTGGCTACGAGCTGTACATGGTGGAACAGTGGGCCTGCTCCAGATCGTCACCTACACTGGTTATAGTGACCTATACGGGCGACGAGAAACACTCGGTTGTAGTTGGCGTACTCGGTGTCCCCCAGGATGAGAGTACTTGGACTCCCAAGTTGCGGGTCTACTTCAAGGCCATCCAACAGTTTCATGCGCGCCCAAAGACAACTCCTTTAGGGGAGCTGATGTTGACCAACCTGAGCAGCTTCCCCTCTGCCCTGACGGTGATACCCGTCCCGGATGGAGACATCAAACTGCATCGTCAAGAGTTCATCGTGAACGAGGATCTCAAACGGCTAGGTTGCTCTGGGCGTTCGGGCATGACTCTTTCCGAGCCTACCCCTGCCGCCAAAGCCAAATTCCTGCAACTATACAAAACTAATGAGAAGATCGCATTTGCCGATGCGGTTATTGAACTGGTAAAGCTGTGCCAAGTAGCCCTGTTGATGTTTGGGAAGTTGGAGCAGGATTATATCGATGGCCTACTGTGTGACCTGACAGAAACTGCGGTTGGGGACTGGTGGACCGAGTTTGGAACCGAGTATTACAATATTGAGCCTACCGATGGGATCCTTGGCCCGACTACTGTAGCCGCGTTGCTGGGCCTCTTGATGGGAGCCCGTAATCGACTCAGTTACTTTGGGGCTCCTATCTCAAAAGACGTCTTCGACATTGACGCCACCAAGAGGGGCATCAGCTACTTCCAGAAGTATCAAAAGCTCGAACGAAACCGACGACTCGACAGGCAGACACTGCACAAGCTTCATGGCGCCACTGCGAAAGCTGCGGCTGGAGAAGGCTGGGGTGTGCAGAAAGCCGTCAAATCTACAGTCACAGAAATAGGGGGTAAGAGGGGAGAGCTCGTGCTGGGGATGGTGGGAGGGCGAGACAAGGGTGGTATTGGGGACATTGAGACCCTGGATCTCGAGAGGTTCATCAGCTTAGCCCACGGTGAACGAGCGAAATGGCTCTGGTACGGGAAGCCAAAACGAACAACAATTGAGCAGCCAGATCGGTCGATGCCTGACATCCCTAATATGCTCTTTGGTAAAGATGACCAGGCAGAGCCGGTTAAGAGGATACACTCTGCTCCTCTAGACGAGGAGCTTAATGCACGCCGGAAAGAAGATTCTTCGGCCGTCTACTCTGGTACAGTCCCCGGTTCCGCAACGAGTATTGCCGATAGTCCCGGGGAGAAAGATGCGCTACGAAGAGGCGTCTTTAAGAGTGTGGCTGGGAAAATGAGCGACGCACGGTCTGGTCTGGGACGTATCAAAGATGCTGTCTCCGGAGCGGGTAGCAGAGGGCATGTCCCCAGACCCTCTAGAGACGAGTCATCTGGGACGACAGCCTATTCAGGGACCGACAACTCATTTCTCTCACCTACATCGGCCCTTGTTGGAAGCCCTACACCTGCCGCAGGTATTGGTAGAGCTTTTACCTGGAAGAACAAGCCTGAAGAATATCATGATGGGTTTAGAAAAGATCTCGAGAATACGTCATCGGCACCAGTCTCGGTTGGAGGATTTGAACAACTAGACACACTTCCTGATGGACAGCCACATGTGATCCAATCAGGCGACGAAAAATTAGTGGCAGATGCAATAGCCCGGCAGTCGCAGGTATCAGAGATACGCAACGAGGTCGCTAAACTCGAATCGTCCGTTGCCGATATGGGGAAGGACAACCGCAAGAACCTCCAAGGGCCTGCAGTGGGGATCGTGAGTCGCCTGGACAGTTCGGTATTACAGTTGTACCGAAGACATAGTGTAGCTGGCATCGAAGCACAGACATCCTTACTCAACGAGAATCGATGGCCCCGCCGACTCTCCTTTGGCGACGCGGAAGAAGCAGTCCTCACCTGGACCGAGCTTGCCATCCTGGACAGCGAAGAGGGAGACGACAATAACGATGATCTCGCCGAGAATCGCAACGCTAGCCTGGATCGCCAGGCGCAGCTGGCCGAGGTGGCGCGCGGCCTGTACATGAACGTGCACGGCATCGCGCGGCGCATGCAGCCCTGGGTCGAGACGAAGGTCGAGTCCATCGCGGCCCTTGACGAGCGCTACGCCGCCCAGCAGGAGGAGCTGCAGGGCCTGTACTACCAGCTCATGGACGCGTACCGGCGGGCCCAGGACAACTCCCAAGAGATGCTGGCGGGCGAGCGCGCGAACCTCACCGAGGCCGTCAAGGACGTCGAGGTCACCATCGCCAAGCTCGAGTACGAGATCAACGCCCTCGTCTCCCGCGTCGCCGATGTTGAGGACGGCGTCGCCCAGTTCGAGATACAGGTCGACGCCGTCGAGAGGCGCGCCGACGAGCTCAAGGCCCAGCTCGAGACCGAGGGCTGGCTGCACTGGGCCGTCCGTACGTTGACGGGGATTGGCACGGGTCCCAACATCACGCAAGAACAGAGGTGATCTGCATATATGTCATGGCTTGCTGCTTCAGTCCCCTTTTTCATTTCGTTTCGTTTGGCATTACATATGTGGACCAGCTGTACGGGGAAAGCATAGCCATTATTACATGGCAACACGGTGTTTGGGAAAGAAAGAAAGCCGTATTAACGGCATTTTTATTATTATGTTATAAGCGCAGATACCCGCCCCCAGTCTATGGCTGCCGCATTGCGTGATCACTTTGGTCTTATAGTTTCCTAGTAATATAATGACATATATTATATATATATATACTTAATTGGCTGCAACAACCCCTGACCGGAACCGAGGACGAGTCAGCATTCTAGAAGACCTTGCGCGCGTAAGACAATTTGGAAGGCTGTAGGCTGCATAATTGTTCAAGATCGACACTTCAACGAATAGATTGGACAGATGCTAATGCGATGTCTACCTAGAGGCACTTCACCATTGCTAGTTGCCTCCAATGCACGCTTTCAGAAATGGGAAGGATAGTAATTGTGAGGGACTATAGCTCTGTTTTGGTCATTTATATCTACCTCTACGCTTCATCCAAGCCAGTTTATACGAACTAGACTTGAACAACGAAGCATGTATGCAAATACATCCCAGATACTACCAATAACCCAGCCACTACTTGATATCATCGCCATTAAATGAACGCTCGCCTGGACTTGACCAGCGTGAAAGCAACACATGGGGAATAAAGCCTTCAGAAATTCCGTAAAACTCCGCCCCTTCTCAAAATTAAGGGGCTTGAACAAAAAAAAATACCAGTCGCTGAACGCCATGAATTGACACGTGCCGGGGGTTGTTCCTGTTTCTCCCTCTTCACGCTAACCCGTAGGGCTTGCTTTTGACCAATTTGGTCGGATATCTGTGAGAAAATGCAAAAGGAGAGTCGTGAAGATCGTGCCATTTTGTACAGGTAAGAGCACTCTGTATGTCCTGCCCAACCAATCACGCTTAGTCGATGGTCATCCTGCTGGGTATTTGCGGCTTGACATCGGTCATCGAGTAGCTGGCCTGATCCTTGTCCATCTCACGCTGCGGCTTGTTCTCGAGATGCTGCTTGAGGCCGGCTCCGAAATTGAACATGCAGATCATGGCGTTGATGATGGTCAGGACGATGAGGATGATGGTCAAGACGGCAAACGTAGTCAGCGACTTCTGCACCGACTTGTAGAACTGCTTGTGCGTCTCGTCATAGATTCGAGACAATTTGAAGATGAAATAGGCCATTCCTCCCAGATACAGCACGATGGCAACGATCATGCCCCATTTCCACTCTTTGCGGACAAACACTGCTGCCGCTAGCAGAATCGCGATCGTCACGGGTACCGCGGCTGAGGTCAGACCGAATTCGGCATCTGTCTTGCCACCGACAATGACGAGGAACTGGATTGTGAATCCAAGGAAAAAGAAGAAATCGAACTTCAGAAGTGCGATGTAAACCTGTAGCATGTTAGTCACGCGTTTTGCTCTCAATCCAGGGGGTGCGCCTTACCTGATAGTACAAGAATCGCTTTTTCATCCTATAGTCAGCTCCTATGTGCTTCAGGATGTCCCATGCGAATTCTTGGTACAACTTCCAGGCAATAATGCCAAGTAGAATGCTGGTCAAGGCCAATACACAAGGGATGGCGACCAGTAGGGGTTTGACGTCGGTCCAAAGGTTGTCCACCGTCATGGCTCCTTTGTTTTTGAGAATGTCGACTGCCTCTTTAATCTGCTCAATCTGGATGCCCGTGTACACGAGCAGGGCAAGGTTTGCGATACACAAGCCAATTACTTGAATAGTATTCTTCATGCGCAGTGCATCCCAGCAGAGAAGCAGCACGTAGAGAAACCCGAAGATGAAGAGAGCCAAGAAAGTGGGAATAGTCTTGAGTTGCGACTGAACCTCATCGTCATCTTTGAAACGATCTTTGATATTGTCTTTCAGACTGCCTTGGAACTTGGCAAATGTATAGCTGCGACAACATGTTAGGCGCCATTGAAAGAAAAAAAAAAGCTGTGGATAATTGGAAAACATACGCTTCAAACACGATGCAAATGACAGCCTGCAAAAAGGCGACCAGCAAGAAGTATCGCGGCCACTTCTTCTGGAATATTTCGCCAGTGCCCTTGACTAAGCTACCACCACGGCTGCGCTTGGACGAGGACGCCGCCATAGTGGGAAATGATTGCTGGTACTGTTGTTGGGCGATGGGATAGGATTGTCGCGGTTGTTGTTGGGTGGGAAACTGGGCGGGAGGGTTTTGCGATTGAGAGTACTCGGGGTATTGCGCGTAGGTGGTTTGTTGTTCAGAAAAGCCCGGGTCCCCCTCAAGGAGAGACAGGCGGGTATCTCGTTGGAAAGCCAGGGCGGGCAATTACGGGAATTGACTCCTCACGTCAGTGGAGGAGTCTACTCCGATAAACAAAGAAATCTAAAGTTACGAGCGATTGATAGGGCGTCGGGGACGTTGTCGCTACGTTGTCGCCAAGTGTGCGCTGAAAGTCTCCTTGGTGGTGTTGTGTTGTGTCTCACGTTAGATGATTTAACGAATGTGACGGGATGCCGCCGTAGGAGAGGATAGGCAGGTGGGATGCAGGACAAGAATGTGACGGGAGGTAGGTATGTAGGTTGATGATGTGTGGCGCGTTGACCTGGATTTTGGGGGGGTCCGAATGAAGATATTCAAGATAGCAAAGGAAAAATTGGAAAGCAGCGACCAGGACGACAAAATTGAGCTCGTCGTTGACCCAGTGCTGAGATGTGAATGAATTAATTAGATGGTCAGTGATGGTATGGTTGGGTCGGCTGAAACAAGCTGAGGAGTTTGATCCGTAACGAGGGTGATGCCGAAGGATCAAATGGGCCAGGGGTGCCGCCAACTAGCCAGACAGGAACCCAAGACACCTATGAAAGCTGGAAGTCCTGCTTCGGGTTTCTTCTTTTTCGTCTTCTTGGGCGTGTGAGAAAGATGTGCGAATGATTGATGAGCCTTGGGTCTCTCTTGGCCTCGGTCTTGGTGTGTGTGCGAAGAGGATTGGTCCTTTTAAGCGAGCGGCAAATCCAATGCAGCAAAGGTCGTGTTTATCCTTTTTGGGAGAAGGCAAGCAACGTCGACGTGCGTGAAGGGAGGGAAGGGAAAAGAGAAGAAGCTTTTCTTTCCCAACGCTGGTACGGACGGAGTAGGTAAATGTCGATGTCTATTCTATACCCAATACAAAAATGATGCAATGGGGGGAAAAGAGGGAGGGATAGGTTGGGGAACGAGTCACAAAAGAGCGGACGTCAGCCTTCGAATGAGGCTATGCAAAAGGGTTTTTTTTTTATCAGAAGGTAAGGTAGAGAGAGCTGGGGAATTTCACTAAAACAACAAGCGATTCGTGGAGGCAGTGAGAAGAACGAACACCTTGAAATGTCACGAATGAGGATATGGGAAAACGGGCTGTGCTGGATTAATGTTACTGCTGCGAGGCCTGGAACTTGGCACCACCACTACCAGGGCGCTACTAGCACGCCTAGGCAGCTGCGGACTACAACTGGGACCGGCGCATCCACTAATTTTTCCCCAGGGAACCAAGGGAATGTGGGAAGGGTCATCTTGGCAGCGAGTCCTTATGGGCTTGGCCGGGACTGACAGGGGGGCAGGGGGGAGCACAATTATTGAACACTGAACCGACAGTGTGATTAGGCTCAGAGCTGGACTGTCCCGTCTCCCGGCCCCCGAAAGGTCGTCTATTTGGCGAGAAAAAAGTCCCTTAGATTGTTGGATGGATTTACGAGGCACTGTACTTCCCCCGTCTACCCGTCGGCACCTCCTGACAGTTTCAAGATGCCTTTAAAGTAGGCACTCATCGACTCCCGTCACAGTGAGACCTGGAACCTGCAGGGGCCAAGTTTTTTTTCTCCCTTAAGAGTGGTCGTCAGCTCCCGTCAAAACATCAAGATTGAAGCTGGAGAAGTCCACTTTTCGATTCCAACTTATTCTTTGCTTTTCCTCTTGTCGGCTTGGGGTGTGAGACTTTCTAGACGCAATGCAGAGTTCAAGCCCTTCACGAGGTGCAGTGCATGAGTGGAGGGGCTTGCCATGGCTTGCTGGCTATGCGGCTTTGCTTGCTGCTCCCGAGCTTATGGCCGACTAAGTGCTTACCTTATGAGGCAGTACCTAAGGTTACTTACCTAGTAGTATCTGAGAGAGAGACGAGGAACCCTGACAAGCGCACGAAGGTAATCAACCCCTAAGCCCAATTAATGGCTTGTCACCTTGCCTATTCAGGACCGGGCCATTGTCACGAGTAAAGAGTCTATCATCTGGCGTGTCCGACATCCCAAACTCTGAAGTCTGTCGGTAAAAAGAGCCGTCTGGTGTCCGGACGACCTCGAGTTCACAATGGCACGAGGAAGATTACCGATATAGTGCAACCTGGATATCACGTCGTATTATCCGATTTATTGATCCTACATACTTAAGGTAATATTAAAGCCCCCCATACAAAAACCATTCTGCTATTGGATTTCAACAAATGGCATATATCGATCTAAGTCTCCATAAGGTTTGATTGCTTCCAATTGATTATGGGACTGATCGGCCTCTTAACTATTTCGTGCTCGGCATAAACGGCAGCGCAGCTATTCAACCACGTTCAGCCGCCGTAAGCAACTCAGCCCAAGCAGTGCTAGGGCTAGCCAGTACCTAGCACAGAGACACACACACCCTGGGGCCGATTCCGAGTGTCTGTGAGAGCGGTATAGACCGGATAGGGATCTTCCCTGTCTGTGTAGTCAGGATAAGCCGTTTCAACTCTTAATAAGTCGGGCGTGTGAGATTTTCAAAGGAGAGACAGATCTCATATGCCGACTTTTACGACTAGACGACTAGTCTTAGGTCCTGACTGCACCAATACTGATTACTAGGCTGAGAGATAATTCCCGCGAAGGCGGAATGCGTTGCCGTGTCGTGCGAGTCAGAATTCAAGTTGACTCGTTACGTGCTACGTAGGCATGTAGTTGCAGAGTATCATCGCATTGGCCAGATGGTCCATTATTCATCTGATACCAACATACTAGCAGTTGGTAGCTTGGTAAATCGGGGACAGCATGGCAATTGCGACGATAGGGAGAGCCAATTCTTGATACAAAAATACCTACCTACCTAGGTACGCATCCGTCCGCAACGCGGCGCTCTGCCGGAGATACAGAACTAAAAATGGAAAATGAGACGTCGTAAACAGATGGTGACGAGGCTGATCGAGCGCAAGGAGTGTGTCCCGGTCCATGCGTTCCATTCTCTGGGTAATGGCAATCATGCATGCAGCAGTCCGCCATGGCATGGCATATGGCATATGGTATATATGGCATGGTGCATGGGCATGGCAGGATTTCTGGACAGGATGGGTTGTCAGGTTGTTGGGGAAGGAATATCTTCGGGCTGGTTTGGTTAGCACAGCCTCCCCGTCCAATGTCCATGTCCATGTCCATGTTTGTCGTTCGTCCATCGCGCCATCCGCCTGCCCTTGACGAAACTAATTGCCCATCAAGCAATGGCAACTCCTATCGAGGTTATGCGCAGATATGCATGCAGACGTTGTGATTCTAGAATATTGCTTGGTTGACAACGACTCCAGTTTGTCTCAGTCACATACTTACTTCGGGTAGGTAGGTCAAGTAATTGAACGGGTATCTTTAGTGGTCCAGTTGCTAGTATGCAGAGACAGTACTGCATGTGGACAGTAGACAGTGGGGGTTTTAGGGGTTTTAGGGGCTCTACTTGCCACTGAGACTGGCTTCGGATTTAATTTTAGGGGACCTTTGAACCTGTAGCCGCCTCTCCAGAAGCCTCTCAACTCCCCAACTCAGGCTACTGTACTGCGATGGATTTTCTCCACAGGGATTCCACCACCAGCTAGCCAACCAACGCGTAGGCGCGCGTCCACGATCTGCGGCTACGTCAAACGTCGGGAATTTCCAATTCAAGGATGCATCTTCGATAGCCTTCGCGACAATCCGCCATCTTCAGCAGTCCAACGCTGAGGAATTCAACACCCCCCATAGCCCAAAATGATGGACATCGATGAAGATGACCTCTTGAACAATGTCGCCGCGACTGGCACCATGGACTAGTAAGAAATAACCAATCATGTCCAAAAACAACCAAGACACCTTCGTGAGGATTGTGGCTCTGACGTAAATCCACCAGCTCCATGTGGCCAGCCTTGTTGCCGCGCATTGTATCGCGAATAGAGAAGGTCAGTCGGCAACAACAACAACATCAACAGAGAGAAAGCCCCCGATCAAGGTCCGCTTGCCCAGCTTTACTGACATCGGCATGGTGGCGCGCTGCTAGATTGCCCATGATGACTTCCCCGTACCTCAAATGCCGCCGCCGCCGCCGGCAGCGACCAATATGACATCTATGGCACATCACCCCGCCACCTCAGATTCGGAAGACACCGAGAACTTCCTTGCACCGCTACCATCCTCACCTACAGAGCCACCCAGCACCACGTCTTCCCAAGAGACAAATAAGGAAAACACCCCGGTGGCACCGCGGTCAACGGCGCCGGTGCCCGTCGTCGCTGCGTCCGCAGTCGCAGAACCGCTACCGCCCGGCACGATCCCGCCCCAGGTCACCGCCATGCTGAACGAGATCACGACGACCCTGACGTCTACCTTCCCAACCTACCCGCCGCATTCCATCCAGCGGCTCGCCGAGCTGGTCCTGGCGCCGAAACACCACTACAAGTCGCTGCCGACCTATCTGCATGCCCTGGACCGCGTCGTGCACGTCACCTCGGGCCTGAACGTCTACCCGCTCCCGCCCGCCGTCCCCGATGCTTCGAGCATATCGCTCCTGCCCAACGGGGCCACGGACGCCGTCGCGCCCTCGCCCTGGGCCGCACCCGGTAGCGACGAAGCTCTCGGTGGTGCTTTACTGACACCTATCCCCTGGCTGCAGCATGGCGGCTCGCAGGGGCATGGCGGGCTTTCGCCGACATCGTCACAGCTGTCCGACTCGTCGAGCACCGCCGGCGGCGACCGCGCGTCGTCGTCGAGCGATGCCGAGCAGGGCGAGCTCCGGACTGAGAGCACCGAGACCATTGATGGGCCCAACGGCATGGGCAGCATCGAGACGGTCACGGTCACGGTCAACGGCGTGTCCTCGATGGGCGCGCGTGTCGGCGTCGGCGTCACCCAGGGGGAACTCCTCCGCCAAGAACAACGCGCAGGCGTAGTGCCCGTGAGTCAACTTGTACCAACCCACCACATCCATCCTCACCACCCCGGACAACAGTTCCAGCAACAGCAGAATACTCAACAACAGCAACAGCAGCAACAACAACTGGATCAGGACCAGGAACGTGGCCAGCAGGACCAGAACGATGGCGTTTCCCCCTCCACAACGGCGACTATGGCAGACGACTCTCCGGCCACCGAGAACAGGGAGGGCGGCGAGGAAGAGGCTGCCGAGCTGCCTGTATCTGACCGCACCGAGGACGAAAGACCCCACGCCCGAGGTCCCGAGGAGATCGGCGCCGAAGACATGGGTCCACAGCGTGAATCCAATTCCACGGCGAACTACGGTGGCGGGGCCAGCCTGGATATGCACGGCATCGACGTTGAAGCTGCGGTAGGACGCAAGGCGACCGAGACGCGCACGTCTCCCGACACTGCCTCTACGGCCACCGTTACACCCGACGCGGATGACACCGCAGACAATGCTGCTAACCTTGAAAAGGACGACGACGAGATGGAAGGGGTTGAAACTGCAGCGGCTGAAAAAGCACGGTCATTGACGCCCAAAAGGGAGGCCGAGGATGAACTCGAGGGCACGAACAAGAAGCTCAAGGAGGACCGCGCAAAGAGAAGTTCGCCTAAAGAGGAGGAGACCGAGGCCGATGACAGAGGAGACAAAGCGAAGTCCAGCAGTTAGAGATATGTTGACATCTCGAGTCGACTAAGGGGAAATCGGCACTCCTTTTTATGAATTCTGTGTGAGGTTTTGGTTTGTCCCTCCTGGGAAAGGAGAGGCGTCATTATCGGCATGGCGAGCAAGATGCGTTCTGGTTGTTGCGCTTCAACTGATGATAGTGAGAAGAGTGGAAAGATCAAGCCCGTGTAAAAATAGTCTGAATACTGAAAGAGATGCGAGAACGCATTGAATTGATGATACCAATCAAGAATGATCAAACATGCCCATACGAACTACCTATAGGGATATGTGAGCAGAACGAGGTCGGTAGATCTGAGATGACTTGGTTTGGGTATCCAACAGCCTGAGCATATTTGAAAAGGGAGGTACAGTCGGTACGCAAGACAATAGCTATTTGGCGCATTACGGTTTGGGGAAAAGACAAGTGTATCGGGATGTGGGTGGAAACTTTTGTCATTATCATGATCTACGGTCCTTTCATGCCAATGCAACAGCTCGAGGATGTCATAGAGCTGGGCCTTGTAAACACAGGCTGCGATCAACTCCTGCTAGAACAACGACGAAGACGCTCAACTGCTTTCCCTCAATAATACAATGCATACGTACATAGCCTGCCCCTTTCTCAAGAGCTAGGTCAAATCAACAACCAATATTCTCGAAAACGCCATTCGCGATGCAATCTTCAACCACCAATGCCCCCAATCAAACATGCGTCAATGGAAAATGGAACATTAGCCAAAGAACAGAGTTCAATGGCAGGGTTGTTCCCCAGCCTTTCCTTAGAGCACCCGCCTGATACTCTCCCTCTTGATAGTAGAGTTCTGGTGTTCATCTCGTCCAACGCGGTAAAAGTAATCGCAAAAGTCGGAACATCGCATATAACGGAGAAACTCCTCGTCGTGAGTGATGATAATGAGCTGGAAGTTGCTCTGGGAGCGACGGTCGTTGATCAAGTTATGCAGGGATTCAGCCAGGGCTCGAATATTATCGCTATCAAGGTTGGTAGTAGGCTCGTCGAGGGCGATGAGACCGCAGTTGGCACCAAAAGTCTCCGCAAGTGCGAGGCGGATGATAATCGATGCCAACACCTTCTGACCGGCGGAACATCGGCCGCGCATGTCCATCTCGGTATCTTGCTTGACCATGCAAACGCGATAGTTATAAGAGCGTCGGCCAGTCGCTGACTCGTTGTCTGAGCGGATAAGAATTGTGTCGATGTCCGTACCCTGGTATGTCCTCTTCCATAAGTCGCCAGCTATTCGATTGACATCATCCATCTTGAGTGAGTGGTATCTCATAATCGCAGAATCAAGAGCCTGCCCGTAGAGTCCCAAATCCTCGATCGCGGCTTTCGTTGTCTCGACTTTGACGTGCGCCTGCCGATATTTTCTTGCTGCATCCTGGTACTCCCTTTCCCATGTGCCCATTAGACGGAGCAGCTCGCTGTCCTTCATCGTCATGGCTCCGATTTTGCGACTTCGCTCCGCATTCAAGTCCTTGCTCTCCTCTTTCAGCCACTCTAACTCACCACTTAGCCGCTCATAATCTTCCGTTGCATTGCGAGTCTCCAACTCGATAATCTCGGTTTTCAGAGTCTCAACCTCGCGAAGGCTCTTCCGGTAGTTGAGATTATCCCGGATATTCCGTTTCTGCTGATCGCTACTGCTGATTTCTTCTCTGAGCTTGTTGGTGCTCGCAGCTAGCTCCTGCATGTCTTTCTCGATACGGGTCTCACTCTTCTGGAGGGTATGGATCTCTCGATCAGTTGTCGCAAGAAGCGAGGGTCCGCCGCGACTAACGTAGTCCTGGATATCGTTCTCAACCAGTTTCAGCTCATTAACGGAGCCCGCAAGCCCATCACGCTCCCCGGCAACCTTTGATTCTTTCTCATGGCCTCGTTCTATGACATCGTTACGGATAGCCCTGGCTTTCACGATTTCCGGCTCAACCTTTTCCAGGTCTTTGTCAGACTGGTGGATGATGTCCTTCTGATGGGCAAGATCCTCCTTCTGACTTTGGATCTGATTCCTTAGGTCGTCCCGTCGCTCCACTTGTCGGGCGGCGTCGCTGACCTTGTTCACCAATCCGCTGCGGTCTAGCTCAAGAGAACTGATCGAGTCCCTGATACGCTGCCTTTCCGATTGGAGAGTGGCCAACCTGGCCTTCACGGATCTCATCTGCTCGGCACACGTCTCTTGCATCTCGCGGATTTCCTCTGGCGTACGTGTTGCACCGCTGGCCTGCTGTTGAGAAAGAATTCTTTCAACCTGGTTTTCGGCTTCGGTGATATCCTGGTGAGTACGCGATATGGCTGAGACCGTTTTGTTCATAGTTTCAAGATCTTGGCACTCCTCCTGCTTTTCTCTTACAGCTTGGTCGAGTTCTTCAAGCCTTCTGAGGATGATTTCTTCCTTTTCTTTCAGGGCGTGAATCTCCTGTCTCAGTCCGGGCTTCTCGGATGAGAGACGAACATACGTGTCGTACTGAGATCGAACCATGCGCAGGCTCCCAAGCTGCTGCTCAGCAAGTGTCAGCTCATCTTTGGCCTTCTCTTTGCCCTTCTCATTGAGCCCATTCTGGATCTGCTCAATAAGCTTGGCTTTTTCGGCAGCTCCGCTGCCGAAGGCGCGATCACAGAGTAAGCATTTGTTCTTCTTGTTCATAGCTTTCTGGCATCGGCCGTAGAACTCCTTTAGGCTATCGAATAAGGAAACATCCTTCTCAAGCGTGAGAACTGACTCCTCGAGCTCTTCAATATCGTTGGGTAGATTATCCACATTTGGATTGTCATCTCCGTTCACCTCGCTCAGTGCTTTGCACACTGCGGCCTTGCTTCTCTCCAGCTGATCTCCTTGGACCTTTGCTTTCTCTTCGAGACTTCTGATACTGAACTGTGCTTGCTTCAGTTGCTGGTCCTGTTCGTCACGCTTTCGAGTTGCCTCCTCCAAGACTTTAGCTCTGTCTTTTTGCGCACGATGGAACTCCTGCTCAATGGAATCAGGTTTCCAATCTGGGGCGATCATGGAAGATAATTTATCACCCCAGGTGCTGGTGATTGTGTTCAGATTACACTTTTTCTCGGCCACCTGCTTCTTCCGTAGGCCCAGTTGGGCGCGGTCATCAGCTAGTCTTGTGCAATCCACCATGTCGCGGCCAAGTCTGTCATTTTCGGCCTCCAACTTAGCAAGCTCATTGGATTCGTGGCGAATTTTGTTGTCAAACTCGGCGGTCTGGAAACCCTCGTTGAGCTTTTGAAGTCGCTGCTCGACATCACTCAGTTCCGCGTCCAAAACAGCCTTACGGCCATCATCAACGTCTAAACCATTCAGTTGGGCTTGTAGAGCACCGACCCTCTTCTCCACGTTGCCTATTCTTTGCTTGGCAAAGGTACGGTCTCGGATATAGCCTGCTTTGCGTCCTTCGCACTCAGTGATGATGGTTTGTTTCTTGTCCGCCTCATCTCTGTTTTCTTTCTGCAGAAACTCAAGTTCACGCTTCTTGTCATTGAGGATTTTTTGGATGCGCTCGGAAAATTGTTGTGCTTGTTTGTCGTTTAGCTGACCGTCGTACCCACGAATGCCGTGCAGGTTGGCCGCATGTTGAATGAGTTCTAACCGTACCTCAAGCTGTCTTTCGTATTTGTCTTTGTCAGATTGATGCTTTCCACGCTCTGCCTGTTTCGTGCCGAGTGAACGACGAGATTGTTGCAGCTCTTTCTGCAGCTCAGCATATCGATCCTTATTTTCCTCGAGCTCTGTCTCATGTCTGGCCACCTTCTCCTCGAACTGTGCCAGGTTTTCTTCCAGCCACTGATCAGGTTCACCCAACTCCTTGAAACTGGACTTGAGATCCTGTACCGTGTCCTGGCGGAATTCAAGTTGTGATCGCTTGTTGGCCATTTTCTCAACAATACCCTTAAAGCTCTGGACCTGTGCGTCCTTGGACGAGATGTTCTTGTCAAGTTCTTTGATCTGAGCCTCCGTCGCTGCAATCTCCGAACGTAGCTCTTCGATCTCGGACTGCATGCCTTCCAGACGCCTTTCGCAATCATCTGCTCTCTCCTTATTTTCTTTCTCGTTCCTTTCAAGATCCTTGAACTTGGCAAGCTGCTCCCCGTGCTTCTTGCGAATGACCTTGAGATTGTCGATCGCCTTGATGTATTTTTGAGCCTCGAAAATTTCGTCGAACCGTTTCTTGAGGGCAGCGGGCTCGCTCATAGGCCATAGGGATTCGTCCTGGTGGCAAAAGATGACGGCATCGAGGACTGCTGGGGCGACATTGAGCGTTTTGGGGACCATGTTGTCGATCTGGGCATTTTTAGACGATAGCACTGTTCTCTCGCCATCTCTGATGGTGGACATGGTGGATTCCAGTGTCTTCTGAGATCGGGCGGTCTTCTTGACGGTAAGCTGGATTCTGCGCGACACAACATGTTCGGCATTGGGGGGTGTTCTAAACTTCAATTTGACTTGGGCGAGGACTTCTCGCTCGCCTGTCAAACTGGGGTCGTGAATGAAAGCACCTCCTTTACTGTTGGGGGGGAGTTCGCCCGTAGTAGCATACTTCAAGCACTCGATGATCGTCGTCTTGCCCGAGCCGTTGTAGCCGACAATCAGGGTAAGAGGTGTGTTGAACTGGATGGCCTGGGGTTCGTCAAATCCGAATGACCGCACACCCGACACCAATAGCTTCTCTATGCGAGACATTTTGGCCTTTGGCAGACCGAGAGACACAATTCACCTCTTCCAGGTCACGAGGACAGAAAACTGCAGTACTTTGCCGAAGCAAGTTGTTATCCGTTATCCAGAACACGATGCGTCTGATGGATTAGAAGTGTGTAGGTAGGTTACGGTACCATCTCTAGAAGATGTGTACGGAATACATAAGTCGCCTCGTGGATCTTGTGTTATTTCCAAGCTTTGTTGCTGTGCTCGTTTCGTCTGATGACGGTAAGAAGTTGGAGTTCAGATGATAATGGCGAACAGATCGCTTCGTAATGTTGAAAACGCGTGTTCGGCTTTTTTGGAGGTGGTGGAAGACGCGCCTTCCCTCGGCGACCCTTAATTACTTAGGCAGCACTGGCCTGCTGGCCCCAACAGAGCAATTGCCTAACTGCCACCCCGCATATCCGCTTATGGCAGGCCCGCAGGTCGCTAAGGCAAGTGGCCTACAAGATGTACCTGCATTTATGATGTAAGCAAGCGTTGGTACCACTCACATACAATTATATTGATTGATTCGATTTAACTCGGTAGATCAGTTGATTCTGTAAACATTGAAGCGAAAATCGAACTTCTTGATGTAAGCGTACAAGAGCCTATCAAGTTCGCCAAGTCCTGATGTCTCATGTCGTTGGTTCCCTATTCTCTATGTTGGGCGGGCAAGGAACTGTGTCCGGCCACCAACCATCAAGTCCAGGTTCAATAATGGTGGTGAATGCACTCGAGGGCGAAAACGCTGCTTCTACCAAATTGTGCCGTACTGAACCGGTCAGGGGCCTTCCTATCGACTCGCAAAACATATGTTACTCTGCATGTAAAAAGAACTTGACCATTCCCCTAATACCTCACCCCAGGTCAGGTATTACAGATCCATCATGTAGCCGGCAACGAAGCGCGCCAACGCCCACCCACAGCGCCCCAGGCGGCGCTTGTTTCGGTGAAGGAAATCCAAACGACCACAGACCAAAAGCAGTCGTCAGCGGCACTGCTTAGTAAATATACTATTTCAGCGAGTATGCAGCGGGATCGCATTGGGTTTTGTAGATAGCAAACGAGCACTACGTCACAGAGCAGAGATGTGCGAGCCAGATGTCTACCAGCGCTAAAGCCGGAATATAGAGGCAGATCGGGAGAGGCTGACGCGGCTAGCATGTAAGACCATCCTGATTCAGTACCTGTCGCCTTATACCTATATAGACGGGTCATTTCTGGAATCGGCTCAGACTGGCATGGTAAGTTACCAAATACACCACGATAAATCAAGTAATAATCATGAGGATTTAGGGCTTCTGGCCAACTTTCGCCAAATTCCGGGAGCGGCCCGCGAGTCTAAAAGGGGTTCCCGCTTTTACTTCACCATATTACCACCTTGCAACGTATATATTCTTGGTCCCTAAGTGGCTACTTCCAAGCTCTCGTTACGACTTCACAGGCAGTTCTAACGATTGTGTAAGGCACAGTCGATAGAATACGGAATTCTGCTCGTTTTATCACAATATTCTCTGTTTGCATTGCGTGGCCATTAACACTTCAAGGACGAGGACCCTGGACCGCTCAGGGGTCTACACTCTGTGATGTCAGATGTGGGGGCCAGTACCGAATCTCCCGGATCGCCGACGATCCATCACTTGCAGTTTAGCAGAATAATGGCACTGAGATCCGAGAGGCAGGTTTTGATGGGTTGGGGTTCCAATAGCGGGTATAGTCTATAGATCCAGTACAGCATTAGAAATGCAGATACGAGTCATGATTCTGTGCTGCGCTGAGCTACCAGATGCTCGGTTTAAAACTCCTCGCATCTAGCAAACAGCAGAGAGCTAGCTCCGACGCATCGCATGTGCTTATCTACATGCGGTGTGACCCCTGAGCAATCCGGGTAGCTCATGTGACCAAGTCTGCCAGTTATGGTATCATTTCGCGTCATATGTGTGCCTTAAGCTGTAGTAGTAAGGAAGTATGCGTCTGCTGGTGCTCGGAATGTTGTTCATGAGAGTCGCTCCTGCCATTGAAACGAGACTTGTGTAAGCTCCAAGTTGAGTCTCGAGGTAAATGTCCGCTGTTGACATACTTCCTGATAACTGGACCCCTAGTAGTATCTGCTTTCCGAGGCAGATATCTATTCATGTAGGGATGGATCTTGCATGCTGTAGATTGACAGGGTTTTTATTCCTAGACAGATTGTCAGTCGCACCTTGAGTAAGTGCGCGCCATTTATCAGCTTTGAGTCTTGCAGCGCATAGAGTTGGTATTGTTTCTGTATGCATGTAGGCGAGCTGAGATTGGATGAAAACGCATATACCGAGCTTGGCCTTGCGAATGGTATTCATTGCTGGATAAGTCAAATGCCAATCGTGCATGCTTGGGTCGTGGTACTCCGTACAGGTTGAGAGATGGCACCCAGGGTATAGTCGCACCACATACACCTTAGACCTCCGCGGATCAAGGATCTAGATGTTGCACATGTACTTCACATAGATCTGTATCTTAATCTTAGACGGGGAAATGTCTTCGTTCAATCCTCTCCCTCCCAGTACCATCCAACTCTGCTGCTATCTTTTCTTTTTTTCAAAGCAAAGCTGCTGCTCCTTTGTCTGTCGCTGAATTCATAGTCCGCCTCCCCGCGGCGGCCCCCCGCCGACACGCCTTGGTCCCAGTATCCGCCCCGGAAACCCATCTTTTTTTCCCCCCTACCCTCTCTCAAACACCCAAACACATCCCATCAAGACCCATGTGGTCGGGAGATAGCGGATTCAGGTTAATTGGGCTGGAGCAAAAGCTCCGGTTTCTTCTAGTAAGTCTTTGGAAGCCGTGCGAATTCAATTTTTCCATCGGCGGTTTTTTTTTTTCGCGGCGACGGAGCCAACTATATTCAAGGCATTTGGCACCTCCGAAAATCGAACAGAGGCACTACTAGATAACCTCTAGCTGGAAAAAGAAACGTGCACAAATGCCTGATGTATCAATGGATTGGATGTCTTACTGAGTGACGTATGCAGATCCCTCCGGCTTCGAGGACCTAATAGAGGTATATACTGCTACTATTAAAACCATCCCGCCCATGCCAGCGACAATTAATAACAGGGTCCAGCTAGGTCAGGTCATGAGAACCCCCCCCCCCCCCGTTCTTATTTCGTTAGGGGATGCAGCACTCAGTCACAAGCCGATCCTCTAGCTATCGAGAATTCAAGCACATTTGAAAATCCCATCCCTCCTCTCCCCCAACTCCACCCTTTTCTTCGGCATCTCGTTTCTGCTGCCCATTGACTTCCAGGTCCCCCTGCAGCAGCTTCGACCATTCGCACAAGAAATAATCTCCTTTTGTCCCCTCCCCAAACCCCAGGGTTTTCCGTTTGGTCGGAAGCATCCTGCCAGCCTGCTCTGTATGTTTCTGGACTGCTGAGAAAAAGAAGGTCTGGAAGCCAGGCGCCCCTTACGTCAACCCCAGTGTAGTGGTGCATGCAGTGCCTGGACCCGGATACCTTCCCTTCTCTAGCCGGCCAACCTTCACATTCACGGGAGCTGGTTGACTCTGTCCTTTCACTTTCGCCAAAAAGAATACCGCCGTCAGTCGCGCCGTGCATGGGGCGCTGGGTTTCACGGAGAAGATTGCCCTCACCCTCGTTGCCACCGTCCGCGCCGTTCGTGCTGCTGCCAGACTGCCATCATGAACCACTCGGCCCCGCCGCCTGCGGGCAATGGCAATAGCAATAGCAACGGCAACAACGGCAGCATGTTTAACTTTCCTGCGCCGAATGCGATGAGTGTAAGAGAAAACCACCTGCTAGCCATGATCAGATACTGCCCTATCCTAATACCTAATTCCTCCCCCCTTGCCTTTTGCGCTTGGTCCCTGTGATGGGATATCAAATGGGACGCATGGCCGTGTACATTCGTATGCACCACCCAACTCATTCAACGATCCTAACCTAAATAAGCAGTCGTCCAACCCACCGCTCCAAATGGCAGCAGCCGACAACTCGAACGACATAATGGACCTCCTCAACAGCCCCATGTATTCGAATTTAGATACAGGATCAGGAATGCCAATGAACCTTGACCTCGATCTCGACATGCCGCCGCCTCCGCAGCCGTCGACGTTCGCGCCCAGCTCGACCACCAATTCGAACCCACCCCAGTCCGCCATGGGTCAATCCGAAATGGAGGACAGCCCAGCCGCGCAGTCCAGTAACGGCTTTGGTACACCTGCTGCGCAGTCAAACGCCAATTCTGGGAGTAACACACTGACGGAATTTACGAAGCGACGGAACTGGCCCGCCAAGGTCGTCGAAGAGTTAAAGGATTTTCTGCAAATCCTGGATGCGCATGGAAGAATCAAATACGTCTCCCCCAGTGTGACAAGTGTAACGGGCTATCAAAGCGAAGACATTGTCGAATCCTTTCTGAAAGACCTTATTCACCCTGACGATGTGGGTACATTTACGTCGGAGATGAACGAGTCAATAGCGACCGGCAATCCGCTGCGAATGTTCTACCGCCTAAAGAAGAAAGATGGCCAATATGCTATATTCGAATCGGTGGGGCATGCCCATATTGCTTCGGCCAAGTTTGCTCCCAACCCGGACAACCAAACGGCCTTCTGTCAAGCGGTTTTCATCATGTCCAGGCCGTATCCGACCCGGAATGCTCAATTGCTGGACTCCTTCCTGGAGCACAAGATTGAGAACGAACGATTACGCAGGCGAATTGCCGAGCTGCGTCGAGAAGAGGAAGAGGAGGAGGCGTCGCAAAAGAGCTGGCTGGCTGCTCAAGAAGCGTCAGATATGACCCCTTCGGAGGACGTGCAGTCCTCTGTCGGCACTTCGTACTACCAACCCACGCAACCCGACACCAGTTCGATGCCCCCACCGGAGAGGCCCTCTTCTCTGAGCATGTCATTAACACGAGAAAACCTGGAGGGGGCAAATGCCGCCGGTCGCTCAGATTCTATTAAGGATAAGATGGCAAGGTTCGAGGGAGCGTCGCACACAGATACCATCGAGATGCTCACTGGCCTTCGCTACGTCGAAGGAGAGCGGAGTCGTGGTATCACTACCGGCAACCATAGCCCAACACTCATTAGAGGCGATGCCGGGATTGCCATACCCATTGATCGGGATCCCAGGACAGGCGAGAAGAAGAAGAAACTCAAGGTTGCAGAGGAATATGTCTGCACTGACTGCGGTTCGTTGTCACATCCACTCATGCCGTCGTTCGGTTCACTCATTGTATTACTTCTTAGGTACCCTCGACTCTCCCGAATGGCGGAAAGGTCCAAGCGGGCCCAAGACGCTCTGCAATGCTTGTGGTTTGCGGTGGGCCAAAAAGGAGAAGAAGAAGAACACCAGCAATGGCGCCGGCAAAGACACGTCACAGATGCCCGCCGTCGAGTCGCAATAAGAGCGATGTCTCTTCACAAACAAACCAGAGCGACGCAAGACGGTTGCTTGAGGTTTTAATGACTATAGATCCTTTCAGTGTTCCAGCGCAATAGCCCTATTCACCATGCGGGAACTCTGATTTGCAATAAGGAGGGGGAAATACGGGCAAAAAGCCAGGAGTTCAGGGCGTAAACACAGGGAGGGAGGGGTTGATTTGGCCGGCCGGATGCTTTTTGATGGCCACGACGTTTTCAAAGAATTCTTGAGATACCTTTGCTGGGTTTGATTCGTACGATATTTTCAAGTGCGTGGTACCCAACGGAACGCGTCTGTACAAAAAAGACGTAACGGCGGCTCGCTAGGCAACATAGCTTTTCGAATTATTTATGAGTTATCATCTTTATCATTTATCAACTACTGAAGTCCTCCGTATCGTGACAATGGAAATCAGTTCGTTTATGAGGTCGGTTTGTTGTCAGATGCCGAATAGGGGCCATAGAGAACCCTGAAGCCCAATCGGCTGGAGGGCTCACCACATCGACCAGCCGTCTTATTTATAACATCTTCCTCTTTCTAAGCCCATAGGCAAAAGGTGGAATAGCTCTGGGATAAAGCAGTATTTCTAGATTACCTTACCTACCTAGATTTGTTTTTTATTCGGGGGTGTCCTGCTAAACGTTCACCGATGCCATGCTTGGCGAAGGCTGGATGTATATGGTGAAAGATAGCTTGTTCATAACTCGGTCAACATGTTCTGATTTAGATAGCAAACATAGTTATTGAACGCTTTGTGGAACTAGCTCTCGTACACAATCGTCAATAGACGTTGCTCGAGACTGCCAGGCAGCATGCTCTCTCCCTCGCATTCAAACCAAGCAAATATCGTACAACAAATACCGCCGGCCAACGTAAATGTTGAGTAAAAGACACACAGTCTATGAAGGTTACCCAGTCGTTGACTAATCAAGTGAACATCATCTACCGTACTCGAATTGTGTTTGCTGCCTCCGTGGATGAATATTGGCAGCTAGCAACTGCTAATGTTCTTGCAACCAAAAGTTGTGCCATGGCCCCCTAGTCCATTCTTATTGCGTTTGAGGTCGTCATATGACGTGGCTTAAAAGTGAGCGCTTTCTTGGGAGATGCCGTGAGTGGTTGGCGGGATAGATGATATATCGATGTCGTACGGTCTTGCAACCGGAATAGGGGTTCCTTGCGTCGTTCAGATAATACTAACCACCACGCGTGACAAACCCCCTCGTTCGACAGTAAGTGTTGGGCTTTCAAAGAAGCATAGAAGATCATGTCGCTATACATTTGGGTATGATGGAAATATACATATAAATATGCATCCGCTTGTAAATACGTAACCGAAAGGTGCGCCGACATTCAGTGAGCTTGGCTTTTACAGCCGTTGTTCTATGATGAACTCTTTCGAATCATTCCAAGCTGAAATGCAATCCATTAATCAATTATTTGGGCGTCTTTCAGGCTAGGTTCGCCTCTAGTATGGCCTCATAACTCTGGTACTCTTCGTGCAGACTGTGATCCGCCTTCTGACCCAAGGAATCCGTCGACTTGCCGGCGATGACTAGCCAACGTGTCTCGTGTTCGTACGTATTGATCCTCTACAGTCGAATGATCACGTCGTCTCCGCAAGCTATATCAGTTAAGCTAATCATTCCTGCGTGACGTCCGTAGGTCATCGCCACACTTCTGTCCTTCGTCACCATGGGTGTGGCAAGGAACAGCCATAATCGACTCATCGTCGACGGGAACGCTTGGTTGCGCATCGCCACCCAACTTCCGGAGCAAGCTCAGGGTCTTTCCACGGGCTCCAAGTGGCTCTTGGTTAGATGCTTCGCATATTCCGGGTTCATATGGATGGAGAGGTTGGCCCTTCTTTTCTTGTTGAAGCATATTACGCGCGGTCTTGCCGTGCCAGTAAAGCCTCCCGGGTCAGAAATGGCTTTAAATGTATTCTCGATCTTCTCACTCCCTCTGGCTTTCCCCATAGGACCCCTTGCCACTGGAGCGACCACGTGTATAAGAAGTCACCGATTGATTCCTGATCAGACTCCGGCTCCGGCCATATGCTGACACGGAAACCCTCCGTTGGCGGTTCTGGCGCCTCCGAATCCTTGTGGCTGCTTGCCGTTCCCGGGATGGGGATTCTCTGTCGGCCTGTTTGGCAGAGGAGGCTTCGGGGTTAATCTGTGAACCTGCGATGGTCGATTTCTCCGAAAGAGTCGTCACCATGCGGCGGTTGAATTCTTTGTCCTGATGCGCCATGGCAGAATAGATCTAACCATGTCTCTCGGTCAGTCCTACTGGTTTCATTGTGCATCGTGTTTGGTATTCTAGTGTGTCGAGATAAGGAAAGATGCAATGACAACTTACAACGTCAATCTGGGCTCTGCAACGAAGCTCCGCCAAGCGCCGATCTGTCTCAAGCGCAGTACACAACCGCCATTGGCATTCCACGTATTGCCGGATTGCGTTCCAATGTGATCGTAACTCTTCAGCAGCATGATCCCAGTCAGGTTTCGCGGTTCTGCTGGGTGACCCCGATGACATTGAATCCAAGACAGAAACCGAATCCCCGTCGCTATCATCGCCTTTTTCCCTCTGCTTCTTTCCAAGAGTAGCACTCAGCTCATCGCCGATTGTGACCATCAGTTTTGTAGCCCGCTCGATCCAGCGCAGTGTATCCAATAGCTTAATTGCTAAATTCAACACTTCATGAGCCCTCGTCATCAATTGTATTGCCTGTGTACTTTCACTGCGATGAGGTGTTTGTTCCAATTTCATCGAGGTGCCGGTGACAACGTTACTGTCCTTAGCAGCTTCAGGCATAGGTCTCTGACCATCACTCCTGGAATGACGTTAGTCTCGCACTTGCATATCCTCAAACTTGTGAAACGGCATACTTAAATAGATCGGTCATCTCTGCGACGCTCAGCTCCAATTTCTGTACTTGAAGTTCCAAGAAGCTCCCCGCTTCTTCAGCTCGTGAGAAATGCAACCTGAAGCAGCACAACGGGTAAGGTCAATGGATGAGATAAGTGATCCCGGCATGCTTCCAAAAGTTCCTCATATTCATTGAGGTCGAGTGAGTCATTCCACTTTGGAGAAGAGCCCTCGCGTATCAAGGCATTTGTTGTCCTTGTGAGGGTATTATAACGCATGGAGAGAAAATCGTAGGGCGCGGGAGTCTGTGCACAAAACCCAAAGATTACATCTAAGTAGGTTAACGACAAAGGGCTGTATATGAGTCTTCAAGCCGCATCCAGAGAACTTCAAAGCGAACTGGCAGTGTGCTCACATAAATTGTTGTACCCAGTGTCCCAGATGGCACACTCGTGCGTATTTCGGTGTAGTGAAGATAAAGTCCATGGGTGTAGCTCCAAGTAGTCGTAGTCTTTGGGTGTCAATTCCAACCGATGATTCTGATTAAAAGATGGTGTTTGGTGCATGGAAGAGGAGATCTGTGACGTTTGTTCCAAGCCCTCACTTATCACTGCACCTGAGGGCTTTGGTTTTTGCGACTTTGCTATACTATGAACCGCAACTTGAAGTCAGTCATTTGCAGTCTTCAAGCGACAAAAGCCTCAGGATAAGACTTAAAAGGTTTTACTAGACATAAGGAATGTACTTACTTACATTAATCGTGTTCTTGACTTTAATTTAAGCATCATTACGGGTAATTCAACGAGATTTCCCTATAGTGATAGCATTAGCAATGTTATATGGATGTGAATGAGTACACATAAAGGTGATGATGCCTATTTCCTGGGCTCAATATAGTTATCTTGACCTCCCTCAATTAATAATGGAATGCTAAACACGTACCTTTTCATCCAAGCCAATACCCCTTTTCATAGCGCCATGAAACGTATCCAATGCAGCTTGTCCATCGGCCATAATGCTGGTCATAAAATCCTCTTCGCTCGTTTCATCCTCGTCCGGAAGAAACACTGCATACTCACTGTACGATATACGGCTGTTCCCCGCTTGTAACAAGTTCTTCTTGTAAAGTTGGGCTGATTCATGTGCCCATAGTCCAAACGCCTTTGGAATATGGCTTCGCTCGAGTAGATCGTGGCGCTGTCCAGGTTTAATCGTCCTGATCGCTAGCCGCTGCCTTGTAGGGGGCTCATGGCTGTCAGGTCTTTTGTACCAAGATCATTTCAACAGCACACTCGTATTCAGAAACACAGCTCTTACGATGTCTGAATACATCCATGAGCCAATCACCACAGAATCAACAACAAGAATGCTCATTCTTCACAATGGCGCCTACAAGGATGAATTAACCGGTGACCTTGAGGTTGCTGAACTTGACAATTGTCCACCTTGGGAAGCCCTCTCCTATGCATGGGGAACAACAAGCGCCTACTCTAGCATCAAGATTGGAAATAGGTTTATCAAGATTAGCAGCAATCTCGACAGCGCTTTAAGGAGACTCCGTTACGATAATAATGACGAATCAATCGGGGATCCTGGTGTTCGGTTGTGGGTTGATCAGATCTGTATTGACCAAGAGAATATCCAGGAACGAAGTGAACAGGTCCAGCTGATGTACAGTATCTATAAGAACGCTCAAAATATTCTTGTATGGCTGGGACCAGATCACGATAAGGTCGCAAAGAAGGCGTTCTTCACTCTCCGCTTAATAGCATCTTTAGATAACGATCAGAGACGCTTGATACGACGTGATGGTTCGGAGGCTCTTGCACCATTACTTGAGGACCTTAAACTCCTATTCGAGCAATCGTGGGTACGCTACTTTTAGTCCAAATATATCACCCTCGATGCCAAAGTCTAAGTAACAGTTGGATTTAGTTCTCGCGATTATGGATCGTGCAAGAAATAGGCACGGATACTCCAGCTGAGTTCTATTGGGGCCAGGAATGCATTACCTTTGAGACACTCCATGCTGGGTGCAAGATTTTATCAGAATGCCTATTCATTATGGCGCGTGAGTCTGGCATACGTTGTCATACTGTCTTGGGACTCTATAAGACATTTGTTAAGGGGTATGAGGTGACAAGCCGCATAGCTCAAGATTTCGTATATCAGCTCTACCGTTTTAACAGGCTTTTTCGACAGCAATGCCTTGATCCAAGAGATAGAGTATTTGCTCTACTAGGACACTACTCAGCCTATATAGGCCCCGATAAGCACCCAATAATGCGAGCTGACTATAGCTCCCCCACGAGGATCGTCTACCGAGAGCTAGCGATTCAAGCTTTGACCGACGCCAAGTCTTCGTACATACTCAACGTTGTTCAGCACAGAGGCAAGCAAACGCGCTCATATGGTCATTTGTCATGCCCCTTATCTAATACAAAGCAGACACAATCGATGTACCCTCTTGGGTATCGGATTGGAATTCCAAGACATTCCATCATGCGTTACCCACAATTGGTATCGACTTGGCAGGCGCACCTGGTAGTCATCTACTGAGGGCCCGAGTTATAAGGCCCCAAGACACGCTTCAGATCCAAGGATTTGTGTTCGACGTAGTGGGCGCTTCGTCGAGGCCTTTCGAAGCCACTGACTTCAAGCTAGAGTCGCCGGCCTCGGGAACAGAACACATATTGGCACATATATGGAGAGAAATTTGTGGCCATGGCGTCTTTGATATGCTGAGTGGCTACCATGTTCTGGAATCGAGTGCATTGGTAGCGTTCCTGGATACGTGCCGCGCCGGCTGGGAACCGCCCCTTCTTTTCGCCAACAGGAACTCCATGGAGAATACGGCTGCACTATTGATGCCAGAGCAGCGGATCATTGATGGCATTTCCTACTTGTGTCAAATCTTGCCCCTGGTGCCCTTGGACCCAAATTTTAGCTCCCTGGCCAGTGAAGATGGCGCCGATAGGTGGCAAGATGCCTCCGAAATGTTTGCTGGAAATAGAAGATTTGTAAGAACTAAGAGCGGTTATTACGCGTTGTGCCCCGGCCTTGTGAAGGTGGGAGACCTCATCGTCGTTTTGATGGGTTGCATGACCCCTTTTGTTCTTCGGCCCGCTGGCGACGGCTATCTTCTTGTGGGAGACTGTTACGTCCATGGGATTATGCAAGGTCAGGCTACGTCTATGCTGGACGAGGGGAATATCGTTCTTTCCGACTTTTTGGTTATCTAAGATGATGCTATATAGGGTTCTAAGTACACCACTGACGCAACTAGTGCAATGGGTAGATGCTTTGCGAGTTGAGGCCACTCCGGTGGAAGTCTGGCTAGTGACCAATGAGATCGTCATGGAATCGGCAGGCGTAGGAAAGTAGTTAAATGAGGTTGGTGCCAGCGTAGGTTATGTGTAATCGATTCTTCGGTGCATGGCATCTGCTAGTGAATTGCTTCTACATGTGGACGAAATAATAAGTACCTAAATAGTACTGTGAGTATTTGCAATGGGTTACTAGACTACGCGTATATCATCTATGCGATCTTTGGATCTGCTAGCATCGGTGATCCTTTTCTGTCAATCGCCCCCTTTTCATACACATAAAATACATAGCTTTGATAGGACAACTCGCAACTCTGAGAGAGAAAATGTACATTTCCCTACTCCGATGCCTCGATGAAGAATCGGGGTAAAGGAGGATAAATCAAATTTTACTCTTGAGCCAGCTCAGCACACCATTATTACCACTCTCCTCTGTCGCCGCCTCCTTCTTGCCCTCCCGCCAGGGCCACACGGCTGGCTTGTCCGTCTCCCAGCGGGCCTCGAACCTCGGCTCTCGCTTCTCGAGGAAGGACTGGATGCCCTCCCGGGCGTCGGCGCCGCGGAACAGGTCGAAGAAGACGCGGCTCTCGAGCCGCTCGGCCTCCTGGGGCGTGGCGGGCCCGTGATAGAGCATGTCGCGCATGGCCTTGGTCGCGACGGCGCTCGTGCTGCCGGCGATCTCCTCGGCCAGCCCCAACGCACGGGGCAGGACCGCGGCGGGCTCGTCGAGGACCTCGAGGAACAGGTCGCGCACCGTGGCCGGGTCCGAGGCCGGGTAGGTCGCGCCCGTGGTGACGAGGGTGAGGGCCCGGCCGGGACCCAGGATTCGAGGCAGAAAGAAGGATGAGCAGCCTTCCATGTTGATCCCCCGCCGCGCGAAGACGAAGCCGATCTTGGCGTTGGCGTGGGTGATGCGTGCCGCACAGGCCAGAGTCATGGTGATGCCCACGCCCACGGCATGCCCGTTCAGCGCGGCGATGACGGGCTTCTGGCACCGGTGGATGGCCAGGCTGACCTGGGCGCCGCCGTCGCGGTGGGCCTCACGCTGTCTAAGCAGCTCTTCGGGACTAGGCTGGGCATCGGTAGTTGTGGTCGTGTTCTTAGACGCCCCGTCCAGGTCCATGCCCGGGCAGAAGATGCGGTTGCGCGGATCGCCACCTGTGAAGACGATGGCCTTGACGCGAGGATCCGTGGAAAGCAGGTCGAAGGCGGTGACCAGCGATGTCACCATGGTATCGGTGAAGGCATTATTAGCTTCGGGCCGGTTGAGGACTACGAGGATTACCGGGGTAGGCACGGGCGCCGAGGCCGGGTGGTGAGACAGCTTGATCTGGGGGAGTGGGTAGTCATTGTAAGAGAGCGGATGGCTTGGAGATGTCATATTGCGCAGCTACGGAAAAGGAGGTATTCTTAGGTAGATAGTGCTTGCTATAATTGGGCTTTACATCTGCCGGCTTTGGCAATGCCATATACTGAGATTCACGGCTGCGGAGGTAGTCGGCATAGACATGTTCGCTTACTTGACGTTCCAGTTGTGCGGGTTGTACATGCGGGGAGATGCGGCCGGTGAGTTGGGGTAAGCAGGGTGCCGAGGTTCGCCCACGTTGGTTCAAGTTGGTTCAAGTTGGTTCACGTTATCTGGCCTGCATCCTTCTAGAATCCTGTCACTTTTGCTGAAGAACTTCCAATTATTGTCTTTTCTGCTCCACGCCGAGCCAATGGATTTGCCTCGTATATGTAGCCGCCCGTCAACTCTTGTTTTTAAGCTACGCGCGCCAGTAAGACGATTGATAGACGAAGAGGTGGTGTAGTTGGTTAGCTGCATGGCACGATCTGAGGTCACTCTATTTTAAGACCTCCAATCAAGCCGGCCGCGAGTCAGCCGGGCCAATCAATTAGCGGTGCTCCCGGCGGCAGGCAGGCAGGGTCAGGTCGCATTGCATCCTCACCACCCAACCACTGCAGGAAGGTAGGTAAAGGTTATTTTCCGTTGCAGAAAGACGGCATTACCAATCATGCATGCCCATATTCACCTTCACATTCACATTCACATTCATATTCATATTCATATCGATGATGATGGTACTAAATGTTGATGAGATGGCTGATTGACTCAAGTTTGTTGAAAACAGTTGACAGGAAACTGAAACTGCGTTATGAAGTCGGTGGGATAGAAAAGAGAAATGGTCATGTTGATCAGGGACCTGCAGCTAACCTAGCTACTGTGCGAGTCCTCTACTGTACTTAATATGCCCAACCGACGGGGCTCCTGTGAGTTAGTTGGCTTGGGCTACCAGAGACGAAAGTCCCAATTACTGGGTTAAGCTTATATCTCCGCATCGCACACTTCGTCTCATCTTTCGGGGGTCTCAGGCTCTTGCGTCTTGCTTGCTTTCACGATTGACGTTGGTTGGCTTGGAATAGAATCAGTTGCGATCGCAACACAGACAGATGCAGATGCAGATGCGTTTTTGCACCAGGAGAAAGCTGCCATTTCCGACTTCAGACGCATTTGAGATGGATCCGGCAACCACGCGCCGGGGGTTGATAGGGTTTTTTGACACAAGCCAAGATGTCGAGACGACTAGGACGGGGTCAGGGGGCTGGCCACCAGCCAATGGCAGCCCCGGATCTCACTAAAAGCAAACACCCTGGTCAGCCGCTGTGCCTGATCGATGCTTCAGACGGCACTTCAACAACCGGAAAGCATCATGGTCATGGCGACTTGGGCCAGTGTGTGCCATTCTGGGCCATCCACCATCCGAGATTTTGACAGGCTTGCCTGATTCGATACTACGTAACCGTAGGTATGTACTACTACTACGGAGTACTGCACACTGCACACTACATACTACACAGGACGTCCCATGTTTGAGAGCCATCTTCTTATTTCCGCCGCCCCCAGTAGTACTGCCCAGCGGGGCCATGCTCAATGGGAACAAAGTTGCCGTGCCCTGCAGAGACGCACCCTGCCCCGTTCACCGTCCATCGCCGCCTCTGCTCTCTACTACTAGCAGTACTGTGCCTGCGACCCTGCTGTGCCATACCAGTCGTATGTTCGTTCCACTCATGGCCGGAGGGTCATCGTGAAACTCTTTCTTTTCCGATTTCTCTCTCCTCTCTTCTTTCTTCTTCTTACCTCTCTTTCTCTGCAATACGGTTTCTCTCGCTCAAGTTTGGCCTCTTCCATATTCATTTCTTTTCTCATTCCTCCTACCGATACGACTGAGTCGATTGCGGAGTTTTCCACTAACTGCCAACTAATTACTTGGTGATCTCTTCTAATTTCCTTGGCTGGCCAATCATTCTTTTTTATACGCCCCCTCTTTCAACCACGGCGGCTATAATCACAAGATCGAAAGAATTATAAACTCGAATCTATCACCAGACTCCAATTATCCAACCCCAAAAGGCAGGAACAGCAACACCGCCGACACCATGATCTTCTCACCTTTCTCTCTGTTCTACCTCCTGCTCTCGCTTCTGAGCCTCCAAGTCGCGGCCGAGTCGGTGGATGTCGTGGATGGACTTGCTGCACGACAAGCGCCCGGCGGAGGCGCTCCCGCCGGTGGCCAGGCTGGTGGCCAGGTTCCCACCGTCGTCTCGTGCGCCGAGTATTCGCGGATAGCCAACCTGACCATCATCGGCAAGAACTCAACCTACCGCGCCGCCTTCCTGCGCTCCGGCCCCTTCGGCACTGACCAGATGTCGGGCATGGTCGACCAGGCCGCCCCTCTTCTGCCTCCTCTGACGCTCGACAAGACCCTCAACCAGCAGTGCGGCAATGCCACCGCCATCGCGCTGGCCGGCGCTGAGGCCAATTTCACCCAGGGCATCGTGGCCGATTTCGCCATTGCTGAGGCTCCCGGTATTGGTGTGGACGGCTTCACCACCTTGATCGTGGTCACTGTTCTCACTTTATTCATGGGCCTTGTTTGGATGACGATGGAGTAAAGCGCACGCAGCGTGGTATGGGCGAGGACATGGCGAGGAAGAGACGAAAATATATATCCCGGCCGCGGAAGATTTGGTCATCATGAAAAGTTGTCAGCTACGTCAACGGGCAAGGTCGGATTGGAAACTGTCGGTTGCAATTCCCAACTCGAGTGAGATAGTGTAGACGTTCAGAAGGAGGAAGGAGAGAAACAAGACAATCTCAATTGTACCACCATCTAGACAATTCACTATTTACAAAGACGTGGCGGCCACAAACAAGCACAGTTGCGTCTCACGACGGAATACAATTCAAACTACCAAAATAAAGTCTTATACATACTTACACATGCCCGACTCGTCATTGATGCGCTAGGGATTGTACGTGTGCGCGGGTATAGATAACTGATGACTGCACATTGATCACAAACAAATATTTTTTGTCAGGCCAGTCGTACGAGATCAGATGACCTAAGCATCAGAGACACGAAGCTTCTGATGTATGTATGGTACGGTTCTATTTCGCAGATATGAGGCAGTATATGACCACATAGGCCATGTTGAGGCAACCCCTTGGTGGCCTTGGTGGCCTTGGTGCCCTTGGTATGGATGAAGATATTATATGCTTAACGACATTTAAAACACTCGTCAAGGTTATCGCCTTTAGAGTTATGTTAGTTTAGTTTAAATTCGTGCCGGGGTCAGCCCACCTGCACTGCTGCGTCGGCTGGTTGGGACAGTAAGTGGAAGTTTTAAACTGAAGTGTTCCAGAAGTCAGAAGGGTGCACGAGGGCCTGTTCTATGCGGACAGGGATCGCTGCTTCAATAGAGTTTCAAGTCCCCTGTGCGGGGCCAATGACGCATCGCGGCCTAAAGAGGTATGATCGTATGGTTCGCCAGCAAGCGAACAACACATCAACCCGCTTCGACTGTCAGTCATTCTCCAAAACATCGCTTCTCGTGAACCGTCGTACAAACATACAAATCAGAATAAAAGCAATCGACAACCTTCAGTCAGTATACTTATTCAAATATCAATTCAAATATCAATCAATCAACATGTCCTATTCCGGCGGAGATAACAACAACAGTGGTGAGAGACGCCAAGGTAGGTACACACAACACTACAATCAACACTACCCCCCGCAATTCGCTGCTTGGCCCTTCCGGAACCCCTTAAAATCCCACGGGAAACAAGCCTTATAGGAATCGACTAACTGACTTGGCAACACCCAACTTATTACAGATATCGGCGGCAACAGTATGTCCTTCTCCGACCGAATTAGTCTGACTACATGCATCTCAAAGCAGCCAAGAGTTCTCAGCAACTAACATGGGGGACCCCTTCTTCCGTACAAAGTGACACACGGCGGATCCTACCCCGCCGGCGGCTACGGTGCCGAAGATGACGACTTCCGCGGCGCCGCCGAACATGCCAGCCGCCACGCCGGCGACTCGGGCGACTCGAGCCTCTTCACCACTCTGCTCGGCGCCCTGACTCAGAAGAAGCAGAGCCTGGCAGAACAAGATGTCGACGAAGATGGTAGGTAATGTGATGGTGGCCTCCCCGCACCCCAGGAGAAGAGAGCCAAGGCATATATACATCGACGGGACGCTATCTGACAAAACGGAATATCATTGCAGACGCGGTCAAGCAGCACCAGAAGCTCTACAAGGACGACGATGGCGAGGAAGCCAATGACCGGTCTATGGGCTCGGCTGCCGCCATGCAGGCCTTGAAGATGTTCACGGGTGGTGCCAGTGGCAGCACGCAGGTAAAACCCCATCACTAACATGCCCTATTATTAAAACCGTATCATTTTGTACTCATGACCGTCTGCAGCAGGGCAACAGCCAGAGTGCTTTCATTGGCACGGCTATGGCCGAAGCGAGCAAGGTATGCATGCCTGTTTCCCATTCTCCTGATATTCCTTTAACCTCATTGTTGCATAGCTTTTCGACCAAAAGGCCTCTCAGGGCAAGGTCTCGGGCGACTCGAGCAAGGAGTCCGCCATCATGCAGGCCGGCGAGATGGCCCTCAAGATGTACATGAAGAGCCGCGGAGGCGGAGCTGCCGAAGCTGGAGGCTCCTCGTCCAGCGGCCTGCTGTCTCTGGCATCCAAGTTCATGAAATAATCGATGACGACTGCTGATTGTTGCAGCCAATGAATGGCTCTCTAGGTAGTCAGTCAAATAGATTGTTGATAACCTCAATAAAAACACGGTCCGATCATATTTTATCCCCCTTTTTGGTGAAACCACCCCACCACCACACAGATACACGCAACGCCCCTTCAGCATGTGTTAAAAAGTCGTGCTTGGGGCCGAGCCTCAACCCGACCGTTAGCAGCAAGAAAGCATAACGTGGATTAGCAAGCTGGAACCCATCAAATGGCTGATAGCAAACTGGCAACTAGCTCTAAACTACTGATCCACAGTGACAGAGGGTGGCCATCCTGGGTTAGGTCTCGCTCTTGCGGAGACAGCTATCTTGAGGGATGCCGCTGGTAGGTATATTCAAAGCAACTGCAGTGACGTCCCATGCCTAAATTACCACACGAGCACAATGAATCTCCTGTACAGCTCAGGTGAAATCGAGCGCCTAATCTACGAGACCCTGAATGCCAACGTCGGACTCGATAGCAACACTACCTATGCGGTGAGAGCAGGCTGCTCTGATCCCCTTCGATCTCTTATTACATGGCCGACGGACCAATAGCGTGAAGATCTGAATAAAAACCAACATTGTGCGGCTGGTGGCGGATAGACGAGAATGCTGAGACTGGGCTATGTTAGGAGTTGGCCGGGTTCTTTGCTCTGAATGCACCGATAAGATGGGTTGCTGCTGCCTAGAGGTACATTATGTTGCCAGGGTCCTAGGGAAGCAGCAGTGACATAAGCAACTTCCAGATCTCAAGTAAACATAAGCTACACTAACTTGTATCTGTGTAACCTCGCTTGCTTGTTTCACCGACTTAACTTGTGTTCATATTATTTATATCAATGGTGCCGTCATTGTAAATCCTCTTTTCTTGTAAGGTTATCCTCCATCTTTCATCGTCTAAACTCCAAACTTGCCTGGTAGCGGGATATGGGCTGTCACCCCTGAGTAAGTACAGACGTTTGGATTAGTATCTGGATGACTCCGGGTTAATCCGTATGACGCGACAGGCAGTTTCACCACCACACGCCACCATGACCACGAGGCCAAAACCCGCCCCCCTCGTTGTCTTCCCCTCCGAGCTGCTGTCGCTTCCCATCACCACCAACGTGACCAGCGCTGAGCCAACACTTGCGCTTGCGCTATTGACTCGCGTCAACCGGCATAGAGTCTACAGCTTCTACGGCCCCTTCGACGGCGAAGCCGGTATCACCCCCGATCTGCTGCCGGCGTCGGCGGCGGCGTGTATCGCGTCCAACTCGGATGGCGACCCAGACCGTCTAGCTGGCGTCCTCCGCTACTTCCTTAACAGCGCCCGGCGTGACTGCATCGCCGAGGCCGCGCCGCCAGACCAACCCCAAATTAACCAGGCGTGCTGGCTCGTCGTGCGCATGTTCAAGCCCTCGAAGGAGTATGAGGTTCCGCGCTGGCACCGCGACGGCCGCATGTTCCCATGTTCTTGCTCGGGTTCACCATCGGCCACCGGGGAGGAGCCATCATCTCCAGGCAAGCCGAAACCAAAACAGTTGCCACATTCCAAGTACGCCGTCACACTTCTGGGCCCCTCGACGCGAGTTTTGAAACCGAGCGAAACGGTGGACGCCGCGCTCAATCGTGTGAAGGAGAACCGAGGGCTGGAATACAACGAACCAAAGGAGCGGGCAGAACTTGCTGAGGCATTGAGGGAATGTGAGGAGTATGAGGTGCGGCGTGGCCAGATGATCCGCTTCTCCTGGGGACAGGACGATTCGCCCCTGCACTCAGAGCCAGACTTCAACGGCGAAGACCGAGTCTTCGTCAGCGTGTTGTTTGGGAGCGAAGAGGAGATCCGGGAGATGTGTCGATGGAGGCGGCAACCGTTCGGGGAGGCAACGGTAAGTACGTGATTGAAGTGCAGACAAGTTCTGGCAAGTCGACCAGGAGGACTTTCGGACCCCTCTTCTAATCAGCCCTCTAACATGGTTGCGGTATAATACTATTATAAACAAAAATACCTTGAAGAATGGAATACTAGCAATATTGTGTAAACAAGTGCATACATAGAACAATACTTTGTATCATAGAGAATAGCTGGTGCAGCCATGATGAGGCTGATCAGTCTATTCATATGACCTCGAGACTGTGAAGATAGGGCCAAATGTCTATGCACTTCTTATGACTAGCCGGTTACTAATGACCGTTTTCTTTTATCTCGACAAGAACATGGCAGCTTGTTAAACATATCTTGGTATTTAGGGAGCGTCTAGATAATGTTAATCTTTGGAAGCTTTACTCAAGTGAACCAACAGCCGTGGTTTCAAGCGAAGGTCGGGAAGCTTTCGGATTTCCAACGACAGCGATAAATTACGCGATAATCCCGAGTGAGGTAAGCACCAACAGTTGTGCTGTAGCCCTAGAGCAAGCAGAGCATGCAAAATATCACCCCCCCCCCCCCCCGAATCTACTTGGGGCAGTGCGTCTTGTCTTGTGCGTTTGAGCCAGCGCAAGTGCTGGACTTGCCGTAGCTGCAGCAACCTCCATCCGGGTTGCATCTGTATGAAGAAATTTGTTAGCAGTGAGCACAAGCACGATATAGGCGAGGCGTAGCATGGGAAAGGGAATACTAACTCGAAGATGTCGTTGGCGTAGTCAAAGCCCGAGCCTGAGTAGAGGACCTGGGAGCCTGTATCGAAGAGCAAGATAGGTAGTAAGTATGATGTTTCGGAAAAGGGGGGTGATGTCAAAGAAGGACAGTGGGCACTTACACATGCCGCAGTATTGACCGCGCTTCGTCCCCTTGGCGCACTTGCAACTACCTGTGCAAGCACGCTTCTCCAATGGCAGGTCATTGGCAGCGAGATCCAGGCCGGCCCCGCGAGCGACGATGGAGTCGCTGGCGACGCGCTTCAGCTTCAGGGTGTCAGATTCGGCGACTTTTTTTTCCCGAAAGTTGATGTTGTTAGTTTATTTGACATGTCCTCGCTAACCTTGACCAAGGCAGGGTGAGAGGAAAGGATGGAAGTCGTGGTGTAATATTGGCATAGATGTATGTGGTTTGTATAAGAAGTGTAGTAGTTGTGTGTATGATGTGTACATGTGTGGAAGCCAAAGTAGGATAAGAGTGATGAAAGGGGGTGACTGACTATCTTCGACCAAGGCAGCAGCATGAGCGGCGCCTACGATGGAGGCGATGAGCAGGATGGACTTGGTGAACTGCATGTTGATCGATGACTTGTTTCTCTTGTCAGTCAGTTCAGGTATCATCAGCAGTCCTATCAGGAAGGCGCAGACCTGGGATGGATATGGGACCTGGGAGTTTATTCGAGCGGGTTGGCTTGTTCTTGCTTTTGGCTACTGTTGTGATGATGCGATGAGAGATGGGGATTGCAACATCTGAGCGATGAGAAATAGGCCCCTATTTATATCCGCCATCTACGAGAGATGCCTGGGCTGTCCGCTGCCGGGTTCTGAATGTCTTCACATCTTTTCTCTTTCTTTTCTTTTCTAGTATGTCTCGTTCAGCATTCCGTGCAGTTGTTGGTACACACCCCCTTCCACAACCGGGGAGAAGGCCGGCATACCTACCAATCCCGAGATGGCAAGTCATGCAACAAGTGAGTGCATCTCTGCATATCGTATTTCGTATCAGTCGCTCAGTACTTTGCCAAGTGCAGCCACCATGATGAATGACTAAGGCTATATAGGTATACCAGGTAGGCCGACTATATAGAACTCTTGATCCAAACTGTTAAGTTTGTACGTAAGCATAAAGCAATATATGTTCTGGACCGAGTCCAAAAGGGCCTGGGTAGGGTAGCCGACGGACTGCATGCATGGTTGCCTGCAGCGGCTGAAATCTGGGCTGAAATCTGGGCTGAGAAGTAAGCGTGACTCGATGGAAGGCTCACGATTGGGTGACTATAAATGCAAGATTCAAAAAATAACCATTCTGACCCAATCAGAGTTGCAGTTCATTCCCCCGCTTGAGCAAGTCGAGTACGTTGTAGCAGCAAAGCCGGTGAGCTTGGTGTGACGATTCTATATATGTAATCTTTCAACTTCACCAAACATAATCACCAACATAGTTGACCCGATCATGAAGTGACCTTCAGATAAAACCGGACAAGTGGCGTCGACGGTGATGTTTAATTGTAGCATACAGTCGGTCCGACGTATACTACGAATAAGCAAGGCTAGGAAGGCCCAAGGGAGTTTCATCCGCCAAGAAGACGCCACGACGGCAACGTTACTACTAGCTGGCATGGTTTAGAGTTCTAGCATGCCGTGCCGTTCCTCTGCAGCCAATATTGCGTCGAGCAACGCGCCAAGAAAACTTGGATGGGTGAGTCATGGAGGTGCTATGAGGCGGTGGTGATGCATTCGCTGTACTACAATATCTCATGGTAGGTGTCATTCGACTCTGGGTCTTTTCTCTTACTAGAGCAACAGCATAAGATCAAGGAAGAGTTAGAACTCGACATTCACAAAATGGCAGCAAGGAGTTGCAGAATATTCCCTATATTTCCATTGAATTGAGGCCGAGACTAGCTCAACCGACTGTAATGTATGCGAATGCACAAAAGGTGCAACAATCAACTATGTATGTGCTGTCCGGGTTGTGTGTACCTGAACGCCAATTCCCCTTTGTGCAAGACAAAAACCAATGCCAATGCAATGAACCGTCCTCGAAAGCAAAAATGGGTATCTTTTTTCCCCTTCCCCTCAAATGAAACGCCTTTCCGATGTGCCTTCCAGGCCCTTGTCGTCATGTATCCTTGTCATTGCCAAATCATTGTCGTTATGCCAGCGGGGCTTACCAAGTGGTAGGAGAAGACCCTGGGCTTGTTCCCTCGGTGACCAGTTGTCGCCTAGCTCTATTCGTGCAGTGTGTATCCCTTGAGTCCTTTGTGAAAAGGCCCCCTCTTGAAAACGTATGAACAGAAAGTGAAGAAGATGTACTGCTGAGAAATAGTACGGTGTAGGTAAAAGGTAGGCGCGAGGTGCCTCTACTAGGCCCGGGCATCCCTTCGGGCCTTGCCAGTAGCACGAACCTTCAAGAAAGGTGTGACAGACAAGACAGGCACATTGCTTGTCGGTACAGCAGCAGAGCTTCCGGCCTTAACCGAAGTCTGAAGTGTCGAGGCAGTAATGGGGCTTGTTTGTTGGTTGCCACTACCAGCTGTGACCGTCTTGTACTTGGTAACTGTAGTCGGAGCGGCCGTAACAGTAACTGTCTTGATGCCATGGGCGCCGGTGGGAGAGGGAAGATGAGACTTGTTACCCGTGGGGGTCGGGGCAGGAGCAATGGCGCCATTGCCATTGCCACTGCCGGCGGTAGGACCAGTATAAGCAGGGGGCGAAGCAGTGCCGGTACCGAGAGCACCAGCCTCAATCATGCGTTCGACTTGAGACGGAATGGCCATGGCCATATTCTGCATCTTCTTGTTGTTGTTGTGCTTGGCGAACTTGATGCCGTGCTTGGCTGCGCTGGTCTTAGCAGTGACGGGTCCAAGGTTGATCTCGATGCAGCTGGTGTATATCTCGGGAACCATGCCGACCTCGTTGGGCTTCTGGGCCCAGTCCCAGACCCAGTACATGGTGTAGACACCAGAATCAGGCAAGTCTTGAGGCAGCTGTACATCCGTCTGGCAGAAGAGCTCGTCGACTCCATACTTCTTACTACGCTCCGTGTAGACGGGGAAGGCCGTGTTGCCTTTACCCCTGTTCTGGTAGCATTGGCCATCGTCATAATAATGAGTCGCCAGAAGCTTGCCCTTCTTGTCGCCTCCAGATTGGTCGGCGTTCCACTTCTGAACGTCGTTCAGCTTGTCGCCGGCGTCTTGCCGCAGGGTACCGTACACGTGAGTAAGACCACCTCTGTAGGGGCGCGATGTGAGGGTAGGATCGGTCACGTGGCCATTCTCTTGGTAAGAGAGAGCGACGTAGTCACCAGCAGAAGCCTCAAGGGGACCGAAGCTCGAGTTGAGATACTTGCCCTGGGAGAACTGGCGGCATACTGGAGGGTTTGTTGCAGGAAAGAGGATCTTGTTCTGCACGTTGTCGTCACTGTAGCCAGGTTGATCACGAGGCATGTATCCAAGGGCATAACCAGGTTTGGGGGCAAAGGAGCCATCTGAGTTCAGTTTGAAGGCCTGCTCGATCCAAGAGTGGCTGATGGTAGCTTGAACCAAGGTGAGCACCACCAGGACTTGAGAGAAGTTGAAGAAGGACATGTTGGCAATGTGGGTTCAGACCAAGTCTTGTCCTGTTGAATGAAAGTTGCGTCGAATTTTTTGGTTTCAGATGAAAATCAGAAAAGATCTCGCCGGCGAGAAGGATTGCAGAGGTATCGAATTGTCGAGGAAAAGAATCGAATGGATCGTGTTTTTGCTCAAGGTTGAAGTCGTGCCCAAAAATAAATATGGGCGTAGAGGTGTGGGCTTGTTTGTGTTGTATGTAGAGAATGCTTTGTTTATTCTTCAAATGATATCTTTTTCTTGTCCTTTTGTTGATTGTAATGGTTTCCTTTGTAATCGAAAGAGAGAGAATCAAACAATAGGGATTGCAATAGCTTGTTGAGTGCAAACCAGAATTAAACGGTAAAAATGACGCCCAGCGAATAACACGCACAGCGTTCAAAAGTCAGGCCAAGCTGAGTCACGAAGAGAAATAGTTGGAGAGGTTCTTTGTTCTGCTACCACATCTTTGAGGGAAGTGGCGTGACAAAGACGGTAGCTGGTGGACAATCGAGGTAGGCGATCTGGCCGTGAGAACAAAGTGAGGGCCGGGTGATGGAGGTATGGAGGTCTCGAGGTCGGTCTAGATGGTAGGCAGGCGACCGTTACACACAAAGACGGGTGTAATATGGGTGGGTGCCTGGGGGGAGCTGTGGCGGATGAGGAAGAAGGTGAGGAAACGATGTTTCTTTGTGTTGAGGCCAGGTGAGATCTTTCTACTCATAAGCCTAGACGATATGAGTCTGGCCCGGTCAATATAATGAATGAGCCTTCGGTATTACAGTGTTGTATTCGTGTACGGGAGGCGCCCTACTACGACTTAGACGGAAATGACTCTGCTCGAGGCCCCTCTTTATGATTTACACGCGCAGAGTTTCTCGATTCCCACCCAATTATCCCGTGGCGGGGACTCAGATCCAAGTCCCAGCTAGCCAGGTCAAACGCCCAAGATGAAGGGTGTACATTAAGTTATGGAGTTATGGGCCTTATTTAGCCACATATGCTAGCTACGCAGCTACTGGTACGGGATGGCAGAGAGAAGACGGAAGATTGGCAAAGTGAGAACTGTCAGAGAAGTGATGGTGTGGGACAGCCCCTGTCCGGGTTGCAATAGGATATCGGACGACGATGGAGGCGACTGGACGAGATTGTTTCTAGCCGATTTTTCTGGGGAACTGTGGACGGCTTCTGGACAGAGCTTGTCCACATGCAGGGTTGATGGAGAGATTCATGCGGCTACAAAGGCTAGGGACGATTCGTGTTTTCGTGCTTCTGGGATCCAAGATGGGCGGTATGTACATGCACGACTTACAGCGATTGGGAAGACTCGATCAAGCCGTCAAGCCTCAAAGTCGCAAAGTCGCAAAAGTCGGAGGAGGTCGTTGCTCAACAGCTAACAAACAGCTCCGCTTGGTGGAGCCGGGCAAGCAGGGGAATGGTGAACGGCGGCAACGCGAGACGGGCTGACGGGGTAGAGCTTGGTAAGAGCTTGGGAGGAGCAACAGGGCCCAAAGGTCGATCCCGTCTCTCATCCCATCAAAACCCGACCATGGGCGGCTCCCAGGCTTGTTTAGGCTAGAACGTATCATCTGCAAGCAGGCAAGGGCATAATTCGAGTTCTTGAAGCACGGGGCAACCGGCGGCGCCTAAGCGAGGAAAAGCTGGGAAAGATGGGAAACACAAAAGTACCACAGCCTATCAATCTGGCGGACAGGGTACCTCCTTCTTGGGGCTTTCCTTCTTTCTTTAGGTCTTTAGTCCATGTGGTTTGGTTACCTGCATATTCTCGAACACCACACTCACAAAGGAGGCTCTTCTCGTCCACCCCACTTGCCCACCTACATGCACCTTCCCCACTTGGATGTTTCTCCCTTGCACCTTTTTCCCTTTCTGGTGCTTGCCATCCAGTCAATGCGGGCTTGTATTTATTCGCCGTAACGCCCCCCGAAAGCCCTTGCTACTGGCCGAGTGCCATTGAATGGCTGCAGCATCAACCACTCTGCGGCAGCTAGCCACTTCTTGAGACCATTTAATTTACTGCGAGTCCCAGCTGCCAGACCTTTTGTTTGACCGTCGTGCCACTGTAACTCGTCTAAACTCGTCTGCTACTACTACTACTACTACTTGCTAGATGCTAGGTTAATATGATGGACTAACGATACCTGCTTTTCGCGCCCACGAAGGCCGACGACCACCGACGACCACCCGAATATACCTCGGTACGCCAACGGAAAACGAAATGACTTAGCCGCAGCGCAGCAGGTATGGCGCTCCGCAGGCGGTTATCAGTCTCTGGTTGGCTCTGTTGGCGCCATCTTGGCGGGGCAAGCAAACTCCTTGCCCGCATATTTCTTTCTATTCTACATAATCTATGTATATCTTCCCCTCCTCTTATCTAGTCTCGGCCTCTTTCGTCGCTTCGTGGTTGCAGAGCGCTATCTGGTCTCTTTGCCGCCGTGCATCTATTTCCAGGAGTCAGGAGTCGGTCTGGCCATCTATATATATGTGGGATTCGTACGAGACATATTGGCGCCGCCGCACGTCTTGCCTAGCGGCCGTCCATCTTGTGGAGCTGTTCCCTGAAAATGGGATGGAGCGCAGACCATCCTGCGATCCTGCTTGTTCACGCGGAATATGCCTGCCATTGCCGGTGCCTGCAAGCCTTGGCTGCCACAATGCAGATGAGGCAGTTAAGGAAGACGAAGAAGAAGAAGCCCGGTCTGCCGCCGTCCAGGCCAGGCCAGACTCTGCTCTGCTCTGACGGGGGCTACTAGCTACACATGGGCCATGGGGATCATGACTTCCGCCACATATCCATTCTGTTGGACTGGCACAACTGGGACCATCTATCTATCTACAGTATGCAGTTGTTTGCTTCTTACATATTTACTTATGTTGGGTTCATCCGATTGGGGTGATCCTTGATAAGCGCAACCCCTTGGCTGTTATCTTGGCTTTTTACAGTGCAACAGAAACGAATGTTTATGCTTTATTTGCCGGGGCAGATAAGCCAGTGACAAATGAACGATCATGTTGCATCCAGAGAGAATCTGGATAAAAAGAAAAGAAATAGACATGAGCCTGTGACATGTTGACTCTTGATCCAGCTAAAGATACTTTGAGTCCATGATTAGGCATTTATTTCATTTACAAGTAACCGAATACTGTATACTATAATTTGTGACCACCAATAACAAAGGCGATGCCCATTTGGCCGGTACGATAGAATTACCGAATTGGGTAGACCGGATTTCCACTTATCGGTGTTGCAGCTATCACAAATTGTTGCTCTATCGCGAAGTGGAGTTCTCGGCTTGGGTGGCCGTGGATTCTTCGTCTGATCTTGCCTGCTGCACTTCTTGTTTCACACATGCTTAGCATGCTGGAAGCTTTCCCCAGACCGAACATAAAAAAAAAGAATCGTCCGGTGTCTCCATTCCAGATTGCTGATCTCTGTGGATCTTTGAGGATCACTTGGAATCCATCTCTGGGCGAGCGAACGAGCGATGGGTTGAGAAGGAGTAAGTCGGGATCGAACAAACAAGAACAGTTCTGATATATCAGCACCTTCGGCAGACGACGATCCCCTTCCTTCGGCGCGCGCGGCTTTCCTTTCTTTCGGCGCCAACCATGGTGTAGTGTAGCGCTGTAGCGCCCGTAGCTACGACGGACCGAAAAGCGCAATACGACATGTCAAATAAGTAAGTAGCATCCGGTCATTTGTCAGGTGCTTGCCCTGCTTGCCCTGCTCGCACCCCCCCTTGTCCAACGTAACCTTATTCGGCGTGAAACCAGAAACCAAAGACTTGAGACGATTTGCGTGGGGCGCCCAGATCGATACGAACACTACAAGAGAGAGACAACGAGAGAGATTTACACAAGGGATTCTGGCCTGGCGCCAATTGTTTCGTAGATCCTCCCAAAACGGGGTCACACCAGGAGTGGTACCAAGAGTAGTACAGTGGTCACTGTGTCTAATTACTAGAGTCCTCGACTGGTTTACCCATCGTACATGGTAGTATCCAACCGCGCAAGGGATGATTTTGACGGAATCATCGGAAGTTTTCCTAGCGATTGCGACATAGGAGCGCTGAGCGCCCACCTACTACTATACCTACCACGAGGCAAGCTCGCAACTCATCATCAATCCGCCAGGGTACCGGCCGGGGGGCGGGGAGTTCCCAACTGCCGCCTCCACTCGCTTTCTCTCGCCTTCCGGCCCCTATCAAAAGCTGACGATATGTAGGCACGCATGCATGCATCAAGCAAACATCTTGCTCGACTTCTCTTCTTCTAGTTGTAAGCAAGCCAATAAACCTTGCAAAGCAGCGGGTGTCTGAGCGTCCGAATCTGGCAGACAAGGGTTGCAAATCTGCTTGCCTTTGTCCCGCACGCACGACTGTCCGTCCGTCCGTGTTCGTTCACTCGTCGCGAGAAACGCTCAGGCTTTCCTCCTTGATTGGTATAAGCGAATAGCACCGGCTCGACTGGGATTGACGAGTTCAGGACTGTCGCCGTAGATTAGCCCGGATATGACGTTCGATAATCTCGGGAGGAAAGGAAAGACGAAGACAAATAATTTGGACGCCGAGATCGGTCGGACATGGGATAGCGGCATAACAAAACGCAAACCCCGTCGTCCATCACGAGGTCTGTCATATGTTCAGACACTCAGATACCTTACTCAGATGCGAAGTCGCACCTCGAGCTGACCTGTGTATGGGTATGGCGCAAACAACCACCACCTGCATACTTGGCGAATGAAGCTTGGGTAACGAAAAACGCAACGAGGGATGATGTCGATTGTCGAACAAACAAATGGTCATGCTGAATGAATGAATGATCGAAGCTCGCTGCATGCAAGTTGCATCGCGCATCGCATCCGAGCCTGCAGCTCAGCTTCATGATCAACAAGGCGGATGTTACATCCCATTACGTTCCTGGTGGGAGGGGGACCAGAGATATCTAATCTATCTCAAGAGTACCCTGGTCAGGAAAATAGACGAGCCAAGAGGGGTTCTCGTTCATGGTCGTATTGGCCGGCGCTTAAGTTGGAGTCTTGTCATGGCCCGGGAGCGTTGGAATGCGTAAAGAGGTTCCCCATATGTTCGTCAGATTTGGTTGTTGATTATTCATAAGGTAACATTTTGGTAAAGCATCGGGTCATGAACGCCTCCCTCCTTTTGGCCTTTTGTCTAGTAAACAGAAGAGACAGAGAGTAAGAGTTAGATGCAAGCCATTTGTCTGCCCCCCCTAAGCCTTTTCTAAGCGATGACTAGAATAAACTGCGTACATTCTTTTCTAGTCACCACACCACCACGCCGGCAAGAGAAACCACTTTATACTCGAGAAGTAAACCAACATTAATACACAAACGCCCCCAACCCATACCGTTTGTAAAGCTTTTTCGACCCCAACTCCGTCATCGCCTTCACCTAGGTCTGTATAGCAAACAAAAACGCCGCCCCGGGATTGACAACATACTCCATTCCATGTGTACGTACACCAGCAGTAACGGCAGAGAGAGAACACAACCCATGTCCCCCGGCCCAACTAAGTGGAAAGTAAGTGAATGAACGAGAGGAAAGAAGCGAATTCCAAATATATCCCGGGTAGCATCATGATCCAATGTCACTGAGCCACCCACATCCCACGCACTTTCCATTCCAATGGACACTATCCATTCGCAAGAGAACTCAAAAGAGAGAAGGCAGTTGAAAGGATTATTCCCCCTCACTCCAGTATTGCTCCGCCTCCCTATCCTGTCCATGTATGCGTCTCGATGCCTGAGTAGTGAGTGGTATGAATACCATGAACCTGGAATAAACCCCAAAACCCGGCAATAAGTGTACCATCCGCCGATCCCTTTGAACGCCTAAGGAGTAAAAGACCTCGCACATCGGGGGAAGAGACAGTATAGCTGCTCGCTTATGCACGTAAACCAAACGCCTCTCATTTTCAAGTCTCCTCACTTCTTGTTTGCTTGCTTGCGTGCGTGCATACCTGCCATCCTGCTTGGTATGGCGCAGGGGCATGTATGACAGGTAGACGGTTGAAGCCGGCGGATGAGCGTGGACGTCGGCTAGTCAATGCCTACTGCGACACTCCCTGGTATGGCTGTGTGGTGAACGTGACCCTTCTAGTTCACAGAAAGGCCTGGCCAAGTGTATCCCTATGACTATGACATGAATGGGGGCAGCGGGGCATTCTGATGATGGTGGTGTGGGTGATCCTCGTCCTGGGCCATGGCAGCAGTCGCCGCTGGGCGGTGCGCTAGCTTCCTGCGCATAGATGCGTGCATGGCATAGCCGTTGCTGCCATCATCGTCGTATTCGTTGTGGCCGTAGCCAGCGCTGTGGTTGCTCCGGCCGCTGCAACTGCTATTGTCGTCGTCATCTGGGTCCCGCGTGCGTTTGCGACCTCTTGTAGTGTTGATAGCATCTTGCTGGTCGAGAGAGGCGTATATATCATGAGACTGATGATGCTGGCTCTGCTGCTGCTCTTCGTTCTTGATCGTGATGGTAGGTGTGCCTGATGAGGTAAACGAGTGGTGGTAATGTTGATCCTCCGAGCCAGAAGGTTGCTGTTGCTGCGTCTCTAGCTGTTGCCCAAGATGGTCCTCATCCCATAGACTACCTGTGGCCGTATCGGTGCTACTCAGGCTGCCTATTGACATGGATCTCCCGAGGTCATCCGTCGTAGATTGCTGTTGCTGCTGCGAAATCGCCCACGATCGTTGTTGGTCGTGGGTAGTAGATCCAGATGCCACTCCCCAAGTATCCATAGAACCTGTACTCGACACAGCCAAGCCTCCCTGTTGATGTGCTGACCCCTGCGTAGCCCACAGTGTATCTTTCCCTTCGTGCCAGGGCGTACCATCGCGAGACTCGTCGTGGTGATGCTGATGACTTGCCGTGTTCCATGCATGGCTGTCCATTGACGCCATGTCCTCGGCACTCATCGACCAACCGCCGAGGCCAGTATTGTGGTGTTGGCTGCCATCAAACGACGCTGTAGTCCAGTGGGACGCGTCCAGGCCTTGCAGAGACTCTGCCGTAGACACGCCCCCTGCTGTTGCTGGCCAGGAATCCTCGACGAACGAGGTGCTCACTGGTACGCCGAGACCCGAGAGAAAGGAGTCGGCATTTGGGTCCGCGGCTCCGGCGCCGCCCGTGGACCCGTCAGATGCAAAGTTGAGATGCAGCTGCAGGCTGTCCGTGCTCGAGATGGTAGCCGTGTCATAGCAGTTGCTCTGGGCTGCGGCGTAGCTGTTGGAGGGGAGACAGGCAGTAGGAGGCGGCGTGGCCAGGCCATTGGAGAAGCCATCGAGCATGTTCAAATTGGCCAAATGAGCATGCTGCTGCTGACTTGGAAGTGCGAGGCCCGTCACGTCGTAGGCTGAGCCAAAGTTCTCGTGCATGACGGCGCCGAGGTGGTGCTGATAGCCCGGGTCCGGCGACGTGATGCTGTCCCTAGAGACGTTGGGGGTTCCCGGTAGATAAGCTCGCTGCTGGTGGTACTGGGACATTGGGTCCAGCTTCGAAAGAAATCGCCAGGTTGTTCCGGCCGGCACCTTAGGCTGCTCCTTGAAAGATTGTTTGCCCTTGGTTTCTTCGACCTTGGTGCGGACGTTCGAAAAAGTCCAGAGCACTACAGAACGACGGGTCCAATTTGGTTCCCTTGAGCCGTCGTTGGGCGCTGACCAGATCTCTTGGTACATGGCGATTTGCTCAAGCATGTCAAACGGCGTGGGGAGCTTCGAGCCCTTGCTACTGCTGCTGCTGCTGCCACCTTCCCTCTTGACCTTCGACTCACTACCCCTTTCCATTTTCTCCCGCTGTTTCTTCTCCCGTTCTGCTGAAACATATTTCGCCAGGCGGCAGAAGGTGTTGGCCCAGCTAGTAGCCGGGAAGTCGACCTCGATTGTGTCGCGGGCATTGCCGCGGCGTGAAGGGCGACAAGCGTCTGTGTGATCCCAGAAGGGAGGCTCTGATGCGTCAAGGTACAACTCGCGGGGCTTGACAACACAAGTAGAGGAGCGCCACATATGGTTGGAAAGCTCCGGGCGGCTGATGTTGAACTCGACCCTCCCATCTAGATTGGTGCCTACGGGGAACTGGCTCGTCCCGTGCAGGTCTAGGACGACCTCCATGTGGATGATATCGCAGGGCCCCATGACGCAACGTGCCGTTTGCTCATGCGAAGGATGCGTGTCATCGAGGGCCCCCATGAGCTTGTCTCGAAGTTCAGGGAACCGGTGGTCCCATTTGGACGAGATGTCCCGGACAGAACTGGACTCGGTCTGAGTGAGGGACTCGGTGTATTCATGGAGCAGGTAGGTCCGCGGCTCGTCCCGGCCACCACGATGCACGTCACGCTTGGTGTTTTTGTTACTGTTTTTCTCCAGATGCGGGAAATCGCCTTGGGACTCGAGCCGGGTGCCATCGGGGGCGTAAGCATCGACTTGCAAACATGTTCCATCAAGGGTGTAGGCTTTCCTACAATCCTCGCTCATGGTGAGCTCGGAGTGGGATGTGTAGATATGGCATGTTTTCGGCCGGAGAAAGACTTCAGAGTCGGCGGCGAGAAGACGGGCAAAGTAGGCGTAGTTCGGCCGCTCCTCTGGCAAGCGGCCCTCTGCTAATGCAATAAGGACGCGGTTGTTCTTGAATGACTTGGTTTCGCCTTCCTCTTCTTTCAGCGGCCTCCTGTCTTCGTCTTTCTCGTCATTCTTCCGTGGGAAGAAGAAGTGGACTGTAATGTGATACGACTCCAGTCAGTTACAGTAGGGAGTTAAAAGTCTCAAGGGACTCGCAGAAGGGTTACTCACAAACGGGAAGTGTCGTAAAGAAGCCCTTTAACACCTGGATGTGGCTTGAGACCTGCTTTCTTGTCCGATACTTTGGGTGGGCAAGCCTCCCGGGTCCCTTCTCACGATCCTTACCCGCAGGGACTATCTCCCCTGGCCCAGGCGGGAAGAGGACCCAGTGGCAAATCCACAGATATTCGCTGATTAGCATATTACGTCCATACAAGGTACCCTTTGAGCTGTACTTCTGCCTTCCCATTATGGGTACAAGAAGGATTGCTTGTGTCCGAGTTAGCACTTGTTGCCCAAAAACAGGCTCCCCTTGAACATAATATTTTGGGCTGGCTTACCGTCAAGGAAGGCATCTTCGAGATACATGGGCCACTTTGGATCGTCACCTTCCCGTTCTTTTTGAGCCACTTTGGTACGATAGTCGTGGAAGTGCTTCCACGCATAGATGGGGTTCCTGCCACCCCTTGAGTGAGCCATCGAGGATTCCCGCAGCGAAACATCTCGATGGAACGACCGTCTAGCCCGCAAGCTAGTCCCGTATGCTGAAGTGACGGATTGTGTTGGAAGAATAGGAGGTGTTGGGATGTGTTGAACTGGAGGCGAGAGAGCCAATGGCCCCTGATGACACAATGCCAAAGCAGCGATGTTCTGCGGCTGAGCGTTGCCTGTGGATTCCCCTAGAGGGGTCCTCGATGGCTGTATTACTTCGTGATGGTTGTCAAATGGGTAGTCACTACTAGGTGAATACCTTTGATGGGGGAGAGCCGGCCTTCGGTGCTCCATTATGGGCTTTGTTGTAGGTCAAGCACCGGAAGACGAGAAGAATGCTTCATGAAAGAACAGAGAATCCAGATGAATGCCTCGAGACAGGTCAAGAACGCTGGGAAACAGGATCAGATATGTAGAAAGGAATGGCAGTGGCAAAGATGTCACTAATTGTTATGAACCAGCTCGGTTTCCCGAACATATCTCAGGCATGGAAGAAGAAGGCCTTACAACTTATAAGAGGTCTGGACTGCAAAGTAGGTAACTTGATTCGATCTTCCCTAAGTACTTAGGCTATCGAGGAAAATAGCAATTATTGCCTGCTAACAAACACGCACCCTAGCGACCCCACACACAGGAGTTATCAAGGGAGTCTTGAGGAAAGCTCCGAATAGTACACGCGCCACCACGATGAAGAGCAAGTATCTATGGGGGGACGCTGGTCCGGTTGGCACGTAACAAGACCAGGATGGAGGTCATCAGAGAGAAGAGACAACAACAGTCTTACCCAAGAATGCTCAATTTGACGATGCCGACCAGCCAGTGCGAACTCGGGCCGTCAAGAGACAAATCGCTATACTGGCTGTGGAGCGGAATGTGGTTTTGATGATGTACACATACAGATGAGCAAGTGTCTGGGACTTTGGGTACACAGGTACCCAAGTAGCTGGCGAGAGCAAACGAGGGGGCGATGGGTGGGATGGGATGCGACCCGCAGGAGGGGCCACCCCTTGCCAATTCCGTTATTCTGGTTCAAGGAACCGCATCCGATTTCAGCCCCCTGTACAAGGGATAAATACGCAATAGACCATGCCCTTACCAAGGTAAAGAGCGTGGCCATGCCCTTGCAATGTCGACAAAATTAGCCCAGAGATGCATAAGTAGAACAACACTTGCTTCAGACTTCGCCGTCCTCGTCCTCGCCTTCAAGCGTGACCTTCTTACGTCCCTGTCCGGTAAGCTGCTGCAAACGGACCTTGTTCACCTGGCCCTCAACCTTCTTCTGCATCTTTTCTATTTCCATTTCAGGATCGATCTCATCAGCTTCGGCGAATTGAATCACCAGTCTTCTTCCCAATAAGTGGGTGTCCTGGAGGGCTGCGACCGCATTCTGTGCTTCGCTTGGACTTGTGAACTCGACGAAAGCGTATCCGCGCGATCGCGAATTCATGTTCTTGGGCAATCGGACTGCCCGAAGCTGTCCGTAGCTGGAGAAGAGTGTCCTCATGTCCTTCTTCGTTGCTTGGAAGGGGACGTTCTTGATCAGTACCTTGCTGTGTTGATTTGCCAATTTCTTGGCATTGTCAGCTCGTCGCTGCTCTTCGGCAGCATCATGTCCTCGATGCGACAGGCGCACTTGAAGCTTGTGACCCTGCAACTCATAGCCATCCATAGCCTTCATTGCAGCTTCAGCAGCTTCTTTGGTTGTCATCTCAATGAAGCCGAATCCCATGCTCAGGACTCCCCTCGTAGCATCGGTCTTCGTCTTGACATTTGCGGATCTGAAACCGTCCAACTTGCCAAAACATTCCACCAGATCTGGTGTCCTTGTGGCAAAGTTGAGACCTTTGATGAACAAAGTGCTAGTTTCAGGCTCCGGGTTGTCAGTGCGATCAAGCAGTTCCGCGGCCGAGAGCTTCTCCTTGTTCGATTCACCGCTGGCTTTCTCAGATTGCTCTTGTTCAGTGAACAGCACTTTCGGGCCCTTCTCTAGGAACAATATAGAGTCCTTGAGTCTACGATACGCGAGTTTTGCGAATGCCTGCTTACCCTCATTCGCATGCGCGAATTGTACAATTGCAATAGTACCAGTAGGAGGCATCAGCACCTTGAGAACTTTGCCATGCTGCTCGAAAAGATCTCGTAGCTCTTGCGGAGATGTGCCGTAGGCAAAGCCCTTGACCAAGATGACCGTGTCGCCTCTCTGAGTTGACTTGAAGCTGTTCAAGTCAATACCCTGGGAGAGGAAGTAAGCCTTGGTGTCATTAATCGTCGATGCCTCTGCCAACGCTTGCTTCACGCCAGCGTCAGCGCTTGTGGGATCTAGAAGTTCGGACTTGGAGACACCAAGACGATCAGCCACTGATGTGTTGACCGCATCCTGGCTCATGTACAAAGTGGACCAGTTGAACTTGGAAGTCGATGCCTGTGCCTTCTTGCGGATCTTGGCTTGAGTCTTGAGCGGCAGCTTAGACAAGGCAAACTCGTCAAGGTTGTGATCGCGCTTGCGTGAAGCAGGTAGCACATGAAGAAGTCTTCCTTGAAACGTAGCCCCATCAATGGCCTGGAACGCTGACACGGCGGCTTCGGACCCTGCGAATGAGACAAACGCCAGTCCCTTGTTGTTTGCAGAAGAGCGATCTGTTGGAATGTGGACCTGATTGATATTTGACGTTAGCGGGAATGAAGAGCTACCAACGGCAAAGTGACAATGTTTTAACAAAGAAGTTCGGCGATCAGTCTCCAGAGCATCTACTAAAATACTGGCTCCAGGCATATCATCATATACCCATAAGGTATAAGCTGTCCCTATCAGAGGTTCATCATGCGAACAAGGAAAATTGAATAAAGAAAAAATGTCAAGTTCTCACCTCTTCAATATCCCCGAAAGGTTCCAGGTATGCCTTCAGGTCGTCTTCAGTCGCGGTGTACGCAATGTTCCTCAAGAAAAGGCGGCGCGATTCACGTATCGTTTCCAATGTGTCTTTGCCACCTGACACCAGAGGCTCTGGTTTGGGTTGCGGCTCCTCATTCTCGACAGAGGGTGGTGAGGGAGGAGGGGCGGTTGCTGTCTGCGATGGTTGCTGTCCAACTTGCGCTGGAGTAATGGTTTCGGGACTGATATCGTCATCATCAACCAAATCAAGTAATCGATTGGTTCTATTCCTCAACCATTCGTCATCAGTAGCGGGGCCAGTCGTCGCAGCTGGCTCATTAGACTCGTCAACATCCATTTGTTTCGTAGAATCGTCGTCAATAGCAGGTGCAGATGCGATGGCTGTGGATGGCTCCTTGGCCATGGAAGGCTGGGGAGATACTGGTGCAGCCGCTTGGTCTGTTTGACGTGATACTCGTTTGGCCGGCCGTTCCGGGACAGTCTCGTACTCGTCATCAGACGCGCCGCCGTCGGCCTTGGGCTGGCCGACAGCAGTCGGAGGGGTGGTGATAGTCAAACCATCCACATCCATGCCGTGCACCAGGTTTGCCGAGTTCTTTGCGTGCTGCATGACATTTAGATACTCTTGAAACTTGGGATTCGACTCGTCCACGGCATCTCGTTTTCGTTTCTTCTCATTAGCTTCGGCATTTTGCTCATTGCCCGCCTCGGCCGCACCCTTGTTCGGTACAGCTGTTGGATGCGAGGTGTTGTAGCTATTGTGCTTGGCTTTGAGGAGGGAGGGATCGGACACGGGTTTCGCAAGCTCGACCGAGATCTTACTCATCCGGATGAAAGATTTGTTGAAAAGCTTGACGGCCAGTCTTGCTTCCTCGGGCGTCGCATATCCAACAAAACCTAACCGACGGTTGGGTATTATCTTGATATCCGTTATTTGGCCTCTGGAGAAGTGCTTGCGAAAGTCGGCTTCATTGATGGTCGGGGGCAGCCCCCTCACGAAGACTCGGGAAATGTCCATAATAGTAAAGAAAATGAATAAAAACCTCTTCTCTCCTCTCTACTCAAAGCTCTTGATCCAGAGAAACTAAACGTAGATTACTGGGAAGAGAATGAGAGAGAGGACAGGAAAATTACTTTCAACCCATTTGGGGAAAACATCAAGTAAGTACCTTGAGAATCAGTAGCTGTTTTCTTTGGAGATGAAAAAAAAAATCCTATCGTTCTTTATCGGCACGTGCTAAGTCTTATCTAGATGGGGCCCGTCGAAACCGCTGCCCCTCCAAAAGCTCGTCAATTGTACCTAATCAGCTTAGATGATCGGCATTGGTCTGTGTGCCACCAAAGGCTGGAGGTGCTGGCTTACCGCCTGCCTGATTCGGGCCAAATTGAAGCTGGATATCCAAACAAACCCCTGTCGTCTCGTTAGGTTGATTGGAAACAACCGCCTTGTCTGTGATGATCTCGGGCGCAAGCGCTTTGACAAGCTAAACAACAATCGTGACTTAGTGAAGCGGTCAACACGACACGAATACCGATTCTCAGCAACCGACGCCTTCCATGCGACACGCATGAACTGACAAAAATACCGTTCGTCTCCCCATCTTCGTAGGCAAGATTGTGTTTCTACTTCATCCTCATCCGCTCCCTGAAATCAAGTAACCGTCGCGATACTTTTGTGAGCACCAACTCAGCCTGATCTACAATCCGACCATTTCTGCCCATGCTTTCCGGGACTTAATGCTGACTTCCCGTGGCTTTTGCATCAGGGCGATCATCCAGACCGATATACCACCTCCTCTTTGTCCGAAATCGCAAACATGTCCGACGAGAAGATGTCGCCTCCTCCTGCTGGGAGTCGCGATAAGCTTGAAGGTTGGTGCTTATTCCTTTCCTACTCCGGTAGCTATGCAAGAGAAGTCACTGACCATCAGCATAGCAACTATCAAGTCCGCAGACATGGTGGGTTATACGAGCCGAGAGAACGAAAGTTGCTTCGCTACATAGGGTTTGTGCTGATCCCAATTTAGACGGACGACATGCAAGCTGAGGCTATCGATGTTGGTACGTCAGATTGAACTTTGTACACCTGCTCTGATGTTCTTCATGCTGATAATCATTGTTTGCAGCTCAGGAAGCCATGGGCAAATTCACCATCGAGAAGGACATTGCCCAGCACATCAAGAGAACTGTATGCTTAGTACTCCGAGTCAATGTTTCCACGTCCTCGCTAACACTCAGCAGTTCGACGACCGCAAAGGACCGACGTGGCACTGCATTGTCGGACGCAACTTTGGAAGCTACGTTACTCATGGTTCGTCGTGGGCCCCGTGCGATTCACATTTTCGCCATGCTAATCGTATGACAGAGACCAAACACTTCATCTATTTCTATCTCGGCCATTGCGCCATCCTCCTCTTCAAGACGCAGTAGAGCATGCTGTTTCAAACGGACTGCTCGTGCGATGGCATTCGGGCCTAATGGAGTTCAGAATTGGCGACAGTAAGATGCGCCTCTACAGGGAAATGCTGCGACGAACGAGTACTCGGTATTCTGTTATAACTGGATACAGCTCATTGAGCAGCGGTTGCGGGGGGTATGGCGGTAATGTTATCGTCGTCTTCTTAAGGGTCAATGGAAGAAATTGCCTGCTTACACTGTCACGTATGGCGTGGAACATGTGCAACTCTGTAAAACTGATAGTCAGGAAGGATCTGGTCGAAAGATCTCCAGGGGCTTCCGTCAAATATTTCCTCCATCTGGGAGATCTACGAGGATGTCCGGCGTCATTCGCTCAGATCTGAAACCAATCGCCAAGTAGGTCAGATCTGTGGAAATTGCTGCTCGCTTCGCCCGAGGGATGGACGGAGGGAGGAATTACCTGATGCCCAGACCACGGGGACCTCGTGTCTAATTATACATATGTAATTTATGGCGGAAAAAGGTGTTGCTGCCATTAGAGGCAAGATTGTCTCGCCTCCGCAACAAGTGCACTCCACTCAACTTTAATTGGCCTGTTCCGCCTTGTCTCCGGAGGCTTCGCCGACATATGTTTCAGATGCTAAAGAAGTAGTAGATGATAGCACAGCTGCAAGACTTCGCTATCATATCAACATGCCTCTCAAAGTGGCAGCTTTTGGTAAAACCTCTCGTGAATCTATTTGACGATCAGCATTGAACCGTCATTCGGCATGATCCCTGCATAACCAGGAACGGGAAATCCTGCCCCGCTTTAGGCTCTTTTGAGTCTTTGCTGCAACGACCAACTGGACCCCCAACCAGTAGGTTAACCCCGATGGCAGGCAGGTACGAAAAACGCGTAGCAGCGCAGAGCGAGATATATTAATAATATAGTAGGTATGATCACCAACCCCACCACCCCGCTCCGATGATTTGTTAATTATGTTATGAGATGGGATCGCCATCACGATCGAGTGCATTTTCTAGAGATGCTGATGCACTACCTATCTCTTTCTTTCTCTCTTTCTCTCTTTCTCTCGTATGTTGTTCGGGAATAGGAATTTGCTGGGCAATCATACCGCCATCTGATTGTTGCTAGTTGGTTACAGTTACAGAAATGCGTTGCCTTATGGGGTCGGGTCTCTGGGCGATCTTTCGAATTTGACTCAGGCAGACGACGAGTTCAGAATAGCCCCGGAAGCGCCAGGAACCCTAATATATAGCGGTCAAGTTTAACTTCGGATGGACGGCGTAGAAGGTGGTGGTGCAGTTTGTGTGTACATATGTAAGTCGCACTTGTAGTTGCATGTGTGAATAGGTATTGTGCTTTGGTCCCTGTTGAGGTTCTTGTATTGAGAATTCTGGGCCCATTGCGGGAGTCTGACGAACACAGCAATCATTCCTGCTATGTTCCTGGGGCGACTCAGCATCATCAACAAATTCGTCACTGTTGTTTGTGTTCACCAACGTCTCGCTGTTGGTGCTGCTCTTGCCCTATGGCTTCAATTTGACCCTCGGACTGGCTGTCCGTTGCAACCTGCCATAATGCCTCCCTCCTCCGGATTGCTCGCCTTCATGCACCTCGAAAGTGTGGTCTGGGACCCACATTACGTACACCATCTACTGCACGCAACATGCATCAATGAGGTAGATGTTGACGGAGTTCGCTCTCTCTGGGCGGCTTGGTCCGTCCAACGAAGGGCAGGTGCGAAAATCGAAAATCACGCACTCTGTTGAACATCGTTGCCAGCCACATAAGGCGGGTTACAACCAAGACTAATATGGCTTGTCTTTCCGCAGTTGCGTAGAAACGGTGGTAGAGGCTCTGTCCCTCCCTCTCCACAGCAAGCATGGTCGGATGATCATGTAGGCGCGAAGGTATAGTCGCTCTCCCGTCCGCACCGGAGTCTAGAGCCCATGCCTCCGGATCCAGATGGGTGCATCTCACATAGCATAGCATTGGGCAGCATCAGCATGGAGGGGAAAGGTCTCTGAGGTACATACATATAACTCGTTCGAGTCAGACGCAGCATCAGTCCCCAGTTCGCACGCACTTCGAAGCCACCTACTTACTACCCTACACACAAGCAACTGTAGCCGCCGCCAACGCTAGCGTGGACCGCCGGTCCCAAATAGGCTGGCCGGAGTTCGCTCGCTCGCTCATGTGTGTGTGTGTGCGTGTGCGTGTGTGTGCGCGCGTGTGTATGGTGGGTGTATTGCTCGGCAAATCGAACGACTATTTGCTGTTTGGTACTACAGCGTACGTGATTGCTACTTACTACCTACGACCGACTGCAACTGCTCGCATGGGATTTCTAGATGCACTGGGAAAAGGGAAACAATCGGCATCGAGGCGTTTGTGCGTCGATTAGATTTTGCTCGGGCTCAGGGATCCAATGCTAGGTATATCCTCATGACTAACCTGCCTACACAGCTGTGTATATCATACATCATCACATTGCAAATCTGGACCGGGGCTGGCTGGGTTCTCATTCGGCCGTCTTCTGCAAGGCATGTCGTACAACGTGCGCCCTACCAAGTTCTGTTTCTGTGGTTTGTATCGGGCTTCCCTTTCCGTCAGCAAAAGTCACGATTACGTTGATTGTGGCGTGCGCAAACAGATCGATAGGGATGTCAATGGAAGACATCTTGCGAACGCATAAACAGTAAGACAGACAGCATCGAAAGCATGGCAAGAGCGGCTATCTGGGTTATTCTTCATGCCGATTTAAGAAATGGGATTTTATTAGGGATGCACTTCTGCTTCATGGCAAGACAGCAGCTGGCCACACCCACCCCTAAACAGCATCCTTCGCGGTCAACCTGCATGTACTGTGCCACTTATTAATGGCCATGTGTGTGGGGACCTTCCTCGGTGTATGGGTCCGTTTGTCGCCATGGCACCTGCACCATCCACGTTGTCTGGCCGTCGAGTCGAGGTTCCGTTCATGTGCCTATCCCCCTTCAGGTTCGTTCGTTCACAGCAAGCCGCAGCCAGCAGCCTCCCATCTGGCTAGCTGGCTCGCCGTGGCAGCGTGGTCCAAGTAAGGGGACTTTTGCCTGCCCCCACGGCACGGCGGGCGGATCGACTGTGCAGTTCGCGAGCGAGAGCACCCAACCCAAGCCAACCCATACGGATCCATGCATTAGAAATCGTATCATCCATCAATGTTCAATGCCGCGAGATGTATGTATCACTTCGGGGTTTTTGGTTGCGAGCTGCCGAAAGTGCATGCTCTCTTTGCTTTCCATGCTTTACGAGCAATGGAATTGAATTCATTAATAGAATTCAAGGCAAGCGCGCGATCGGCGGAGGCTTAGGTACGCACGGCTACGGCACCCCCTTCAACTTTTCGACTCTTCCAGCAGTACGAGCGATACATGTCCGTGATGAAGGCGGGGCAGGCAGTTTGTCTTCAATTGTCATGGGTCGTTGAATAGGCGGTACGGTTTTCCAACGTGGCGCATCCGCTAACGATCCTAGGCAATAAGTAGGTTAGCTGGTGGTGGTATCGATCCCAGCCATCAGGTACGCTGTTGATACATCCGCGCCATCCACCATCCAAGTTGGGGATCGGTCGCGTCTTATTTTCTAGCATGCATTTATTTTAGTAACACCCTTTCGAGAAAAAGCCCAGGAAGCGTCATCGGCCGGAGGAGAGAGGGAGAGAGAGCTGCTCACCTTTGCAGCAGTCGGGCCTTTGAGGCTTTGAACCGCTTCATGTCAGCTCATACCTAGCTAAACATCGTGCAACCCGTTCGGCCTGTACGTGCATTCGAGACGGTCACCTCAGCTGGTGAGCTCTCTGGGCCGGGTTTCGCTCACCTGATTTCACAGCAGGAGGTTGAGAGACATTTCACCGCCTTGGAGCGGGCCGTTGCCCGTACAATGAACGTAGATGATGAGCGCAGGGCCGTTTAGTATGTCCGATAGCTTCACTAGTTGATCGCCGAGCCGTTGCGTCTCTTGCCTGTCAGGGACTCCAGAAATGACGGGTAAAACATTTCTATTACTCTCATTTGAGACACTAATAAGAATGCCTTACTATTAATTCGTTCGGCCGCTGGCTACTATCCCGAATTTGCAGTAATACAGTGCATTTCTGAGTGCAGATTGCATGTAGTACGACAACAGCCTCTCAGGGGCTGACCTGCTCTAACCAAACCTTGAGTTGTTGGACATGAAGCAACGTTGAACCCAAAGGATCCTGTCAACTCATTATCGCTCCTCTTCTTTGCAGTATGTCGTTGACTGGGGATGACTGGGCTTATCCATCCATACCTAATAAAAGTACTTAAGGTAAGGAAAGTGGAGGGAAGAAGAAGACCTTGCGTAGCCCAATCAAGTTTAGGAGATGAGATCCTTCGAGTGTTGTACCGGGCAATGGGAAGGAAATCCATTAATCTTCAGTACATACCTAGTAGTACAGTAGATAATGTGACAATCCGGGCCATCAACGTTTCGCCCCAGCTGCTTGTAACTCATTAATCAACCGAGAAACAGACCTGTTGAAGGATACAAGTGATATATCGATAAGCCCCTGTTCAGAACAAGCCTCCGGGACAAGGACTTTCTTTGTTGTTATGTTGGCGAAGGTTTGACTCGTTTCGTTGTACGGCAAGCCTCTCGTGCCGTGGATTCTCTTACACTGTAATTAAGTACCAGGATTCAAAGATGTTTCAGACACCTCGTTGGCTAATGGATAATTAATAACATAATTATGATGGAGTTATGCCTTGGCCCTGACTACCTATGTATCAATCGTATCTACCAATCATTCTTGGTTTGCGTGCACCTGGAAAAACAGTAGCATCGATGATTGACAGGTTACCATCGATGTAGATGTTTGTTGGCAGTTTTGACAACCGTACATTGGGCTGGAGAATATCTCGATGCACCTACATGGAGGTATGTAGGTAGATAGGTAGATAGGTAGGTAGGTAGGCAGGTAAGTCGGCAAAATGCTACATGATGGCAGATACAGATACATTACCTCCAGTGTCTGTCAAACTGCGGCCCTTTGCGCGGGAACCATTCAAGGAAGTAACTTGCTTCTCGCCCCAGCCCGTTAAGCTTACGATCTTGACGGGTTTGGACATCCTTTGATAGTCACGAGTTGCTGACCACAAGAAGCCTCTCTCGTACATACACTACGGGCACTAGTTGTAGTGCCTAATCCCAAGCATGGTCGGGTGGTGGTGGTAGTCGGGTGGTAGTGGCAGTAATGGAGTACTCATCAAGTACTCTGGGATGGCTGGCCTTGCCTACCTGCTGGGTGTCTGTCTGCTGCTGGAGAAAAGCTGAGAGTGCGCAGTACAAGACCAATCAATATGGTCAAGTGGGCCGGCCGGCTTAATCCGTAAGTGGTACATCTTCTGTGCTGCGCTGTGCTGGCGCTGTCGGTCGTACTTAGTAGGTATGGCCTGTACTGACCGGACTGTGCAGCCGATGGAAGCGGGCGTGGATTTCTTTTTATTATCCCCTCGAATACCTAAACCAAGGCAGGTGGTCGGTCTTGCAGCTTTGAGTTCTTGTACTCTGTGGCCAGGACACCTCCGAGAGCTTCCGAGAAGCGGTCAATTGACAAGTCCAGACGTCCCGTTGGGGAACCCATTTGTATACTGACAGGCAGGCGTTGGCTGACAGGGCAGACCGGAGATGCCACCAACGACATTGCCTCGTACATACATATAAGTATTGATAGGTTAGTCGTGGGGATGGAGGCGGTGGGCGAGCGGCTTTGCTGTCTGATGCTTAGTGGGACACTCGTACTTGTGACGGCTGGCGATGACCATGAGGTAATCAATGAAAGGAAGTCCCTAGGTCCTTGTTATTTCTTCGCCGTCATGCTTATTCGCTGCTTTCGATAGCAGGCGAAGCACATGCTGCCCTTCGCCTTCGGTGTACCTGGCCCTGCACGCAGTTTGCGATTGAACTGATTAGGGGGAAGTTTCACTATTTAATAACCTGGCGGTAGGCGGGGCATCATTGCGCTTTGGGCTTGCTTTTTCACCTTCTAGAGAACGGTAAAACCGGGTTAAGGTTGTCAGGGCTTCTATACGTACTGAATTTTCCCATACGTAGTAGTAAGTATCCCCCCTCTCCAGTATTGGTGTATCCCACGAGTGTTTTGCATTGTTGCGGTGGTGTAGGTAGGCATATGGGTATCTGCTGTTCTGGAAAGACGGGATGCATTCACACAATATTAAGGTTGTACCGTACTATGTTATTAGCTAAGGGAAAGAACTGGCTGCTGGCTGACTGGAAACGATGGGGCGGAAGAAAACAACACAGCACAGCCCAGTCTGATAAGACGGACAGACAGGCAGGCAGTTCTTCTTCGAGTTGGCAGAATCCCATCTCTCCCCCCTGTCCCTTTGTCTTGTCTCTTGCAGTACGCTAGCCACGACTGTGACAACGACTGCCCTCATCTGGGTCGGTGGTTGTTTAAAGGGCCATCATTGACGAGGTTTGGCCAAATCGAATTCAGGTATCTGAAGTCAGTGGCTAATATTTTAAGTACATTTGGGTAGCGATCTTCAATCATCATTTGCTGTTGAAACGCAAGAGGTCTGTCGTCTGGTCTGTCTATTGACCAGCGTCCATGCTTGCTGGGCTTTGCTTTGTGTACCAAGCTTTTGAACCCAAGGCAAGCATGGCAGCGTGGTAAAGCAATGAGGTAGATGGGAAGAGGAGAGGGGGTCAGAAATGCATGTACATAGACACAAAGATTCATTATGCTCTCTCCAAAGCTGACACAAAGGATCGTTGCTGCGTTGATATGTATGCAACTGTAATAGTCAGCACCTATGCAGCGCAGCGGTCGATACTGAACTGAAGATGCATCGAATACATCCAATGTACTGATGCTATGCAGCAGCAGCAACAGCAGCAACAACGCAAGCAAGCGGCATCAGACTAATAAGGTTGGCTTGGACTATTTGACCACCTGCTTCCATACAACATACAGAGGCAGGCACTACATGTAACAATAAAATACCACACTACCTGCAATATACAATACACAATACACAATACACAATACACCTTGATTCTATATAAGTAGAGCAAAGAGGTAATAATCTAACCTAGGTACTGACCGTCCTTCCCTCCATTGACGGTAATAATACTGACTTGACTGTTCTGCATCTGCCCTGCTGGCCCTGTTGCCCTGCTGCTCCCGTACATCCAAGACCCTTGTCCTTGGTGTGCTGGGGGGAGGCACCTCCAGGGCCTGGTACCGCTGGGAGGTGAGCACCAGAGAGCACTGGCAAAGTCGTTCTGTGCAACAAACCACTACAAAGTGTACCTGGACAGTACTTTGTCTCAGGCGACCCACTTGTTCTATGCAACTCAACTCAACTCAACTCACGCTCTTGATCCACCATCCACCATTGATCCATGGGCCATCCATCCATCCACTCACCCCGGGCTGACTTCCTTTCTCCTCTTGAGTCTTGGACCCAAAGGGACTGGACTGGACTGGACCCGACCCGTACAACCTCTCGCTCGCTCGTACTTTCTATCCTGCCTACTACCATAATTCTGCTTTGCTCTTCTCTTCCCCTACTACTCCTACTACTACTACTACATACAACCCAATCTGCAAAGCTTGAATAACGAGCCCTTACTATTCTCTACCCGACTTGGCTTTTCGTAACGAGTGCATTCCCGCCTCTATCCATCCTTCGCTGTAATCTGCCAGCCAAGTTCGCCATCAGCCTGATCATGTAACCAAGCTGCATTCGAGATCGACCATTGTCACGCAGGACTCTCCATAGTCTGGTTGGGTGCAGAGTGCAGTGCAGGTGCAGGTCTTTCTCCTCGAACGAACCACAGCCGACTCCTCATATCCCCTTCCTCGACATCACTTGCTTTACACCCTACTTTCCGCCAAACATCCTTTCCCCTTGAGCTCCGAGCTCACCTCCCAACATGCCGGCACTCGCGATCCCCGATACGGGCCTCCAGCTGGAGAGCCCACCCAGCAACTCCAACCCTTTACCAATGCAAGCCTTCGGTCTTGTACTGAATGACGACGTGATTGAGGACATGATTAGATGTGTACAAAATGGGGAGAACCTCGAACTGTGCTTAGGAAACAGTCCGGTAAGTTTTTGGTTGGGTGTTCGCCCCTGGCTCTCTCCTACTGTTGCCCAACCGACAATAGCGAGAAGAGTGAACCGAAATCGCTCTTCTCGCTAGGTTGGCTTCATACAACATACCTGTTTGATGCCTGAACTTGTCTACCTTGTGGCCCTGGGAACGATCAAAGCTCGCTCTTATTGCCCTTCTCCATGGGCTCTCCTATACAAACCAGTGCTAAACAATCGTGCCTGCAGAGCTTGCGATATGGCAACCAGGAACATGAAATCAAGCCGACACCCATTTCCTCTGACTACGATCTATTCCTCACAAATCCTTCCGAGTCGGCCAGTAAAGCACAGAAGTTGCCAAACCCTACAATGTCGATATTCAAGAAGTTCACGCCCATCAAGCCCGTACAGTCTACAATACGAGTCGAGAAGGGTACCAAGGGCGGCAAAGCGTCCAAGATAATGCCCCCTGGAAAGAATGCCATGTCCTCGGTATATTCATCCAACAGCACGACACGATCATTACCTACGAGTCCTGCCCCCAATGGCGTGTTGTCGCCGTCGCTCAACCCAGCTTTCACAGCCTCGCAACAGAAGCTGGAGAAGAACAAGGAACAACGGAGCGTCATTGTCCACGAACTGGCCGTACGAGATCAAACCCCGGAGCACCTAAAGGGGAAATGGACCGGATCCGAGTCTGATTTCAAAGATGTTCTCGGTAGAGTTGCCGATTTGATCAACGGCAAATGGAGCATGAAGAAGCAGTTCTGGAAGGAACTAGACGTCTGGAGCTACGACTACGACTCACAGGATGAGCGCCAAGCAGCGATCGACAATGCTATCAAGCAGTACGACAAACAACGCTACAGCTCTACTGCCCCCGAGTGGGAACGACTGCTGAAGAAGGCCGACCGGGGTAAGGGCATTGTACTGAGCAAACTCCAAGACCGACTTGCCAAGGGGAACATTACGCCTGTGCCCAAGGCCCCCAAGACCGATGAGGCGGCGAAGAACAGTAGTGACGAAAGCTCCAAGGCAAAGGCCGGCGAGGCTATGGCCAGGTCCAGCTCGCAGCCGGTTCCCTCTAAGCCAAAGGCCAAGACGAGCGATCGGGAAACCCAAGCGAAGCGACTACTTTCGAACAATCCCAAGAAGCCAGCGCCGCCGAAAAAGTCGGCACCCCAAAGCAAAGCGAAAGCGGTGGCGGATAAACCTGGATCTAAGAAAGTCCTTTCGGCCGAATTTGTGCAAGATTCCTCAAGCAGCGAAGATGAAGTTCCGTTGTCTGCCTCCGCAAAGCCGAAACCCGCCGAGAAGACCGTGGACAGGACGATCACGAAGCTGGCCGAGAAGATTCTTGAAAAGCCCAAGGAATCACCAGCCCCTGCGGCGAAGCCCAAGTCTAAGCCGGTCGTCCGGGCACCAAAGGCTGCCCCTGCCAAACCATCAGCAGGTACACCCAAACCGGCTCCTAAGAGGTCTCGCGAAGAGGAAGATAGCAGCTCAAGCTCTGGGGCCCCGCTTGCCAAGCGTTTGAACAAGACAAAGGAGGCGCCAAAGCCATTATCCAACACAACATCGGCGAAGCACCGCCCTTCAGATGCCAGTCAGGCCTCGCGAGTTACTGGGTCCTCAAACATATCATACAAAAGCAAGAACACATCGCCGGCCAAGTCCTCACCCCTGGCTTCTTCACCGCCTACCAATGCCTCGGATTTCGACGAAGATAGCCAGGTCCACAGTCAACGCCAGCCAACACGCACGAATGGCGTCTCGAATGGGACAGTCCCCGTTTCTAAGAAACGTAAGGACTACTCGCGAGATATGGAAGTCGTGCAGCCCACCAAGAAGCCTCGTGTGAGCCCGTCAGTTTTGAAGAAGGCCCAAGAATTCGAGATATACTACAAGAGATATGAAACCCTGCACCACGAGCTGATCTCGGTCCGGGATCCACCCCAAGAAGACCTCGACAAGCTGTTGAAGATGCGCACAAGACTCGCAAGCCTGAAAGATGCCATTTCAAAAGAGGTCTCTGGTGCTGCATGAGGTGTTAGCGCCATCGGGCTCAGCCGGCTTCGTAGGTGTGCGACATATTATGGAGGGACAGATCCATCCTCGGCCTACATCAGCGCACAAAAAACGAAGAGATGGTTGATCTTCTAGCGACCAGGGTTTTAATTGGAGGCGAATCATAGAGGATGGCATTTTCATTTTTGGCTGCTGGTACCACCCACGGATTGGGATCTGGCGGCAGATTAACAATTGCATCTAGCGAGAGAGAGAAAGGCCAAGCATCTTTATTTGTTTTTTGAACTGGAATGGGCACTCGGAACGACATTTGGCAATCTCGAGCACAGGAGTCAAGGCGTAACACCTACATGGAACAGCGATTGTTTTATTTTATCATTTCCATATACTCCAAGCGTATCTGTTTCTCTCGTCTCTCTCTCTCTCTCTCTCTCTCTCTATCTCTCTCTCTCATTTCTTTTTCTCATTCGGGTGATTTACTACCATTTGCATTATCATGTAAGGATACAGGATATGGACTGGAAAACATGCAGGTACCAGCTTTTGCATCAAAGTGGTTCCTGCACGACGTGTGACGCGATGATGGGTACATGCCCGGGAATTGAAGACAAGGCCACACGCATAGTGAACGCCAAAGTCAAACGAAGAATGGGGGAGACAAAGAAAGCCTTGCCGTTGGTTGCAGGGCATCGAACACATACCTCGTTTTGCATTTCCCCAGCTGCAAGTGGCACTTGACAGGATGGCGCGGCCGGCCGACTTTGCCGAAATCTATGTAGCAAATAAATCAATATCTAATGTGATTGCAATACGAGATGATATATGACCTCGCAACCGAATTCTGTGAGGCCTTGAATGGAATGCCGTGTCGTGTGATGAAGAAGATATCCTGCATGTGCTGACGTATGCTGTGTTCTCTCCGTGTCTTGGTGTCGGTCTCGTGCCCTGTCAACCGACGGAGCCAAGTTGGTTATAGTGCGCACCCGACGAAGAGTGAGTCTCATTTGGTGACGTCATTTCCTTGTACTAGATAGATTACGTACGGAGGTAACCTTAGTGGGTTTCTGTTGGGAAGAGGTTTAACATAGCTTGTCTAGTTGCTGCTGCTGCTGCAGGGCCGTTTTTCAAAGTCATAAGAGTTGTATGCTGTACTCTCTAGGCGGCCTAGCTGACCACGAAAGGGGGGTGGGGAGGGATCCTTCGAACCACTTTGAGTCTATTGATGGCGGGTACTGCGGTAAACCAGCTCGCGACCCTGCATGCGACATGCAGGCAGCCTTGTTGCTACTGCTACTGGAAGGCAGTTCGCGTAGATCAATCTGCTGCCGCATCCGGCATATCTAGTTCCAAGTCTTTACTAAAGTACTTATCACACATGTGGAGGACGTCTAGATGCCACACTGAAGATCCAACAACGAAGGACAACCCGCGCACCGGCGCTATCCACACTCGCATACTAGCCTTACAGTGTACCTGCATAGTATGGGCGGGATGAATGGATGAGAGCTTAGGCAGTAACATCCCCATAACGGGGTCGCCATATCCGAGCAGGGCCAAACACCGACTTACAGAAACTAAGCAGGAGTAGCAACACGGTCATGCAGCAGTCTTGGGAAGCCAAACTTTACTTACGCTGCGCCTCAAGTATGAATAAGACGCCAGGGAGAGCAGAACCGACCAGGTCTATGTGTTGGTTTGTCTGCCTCTCAACAAGCAAGAGTGCGATCCAAGCCTAGGCGAGTATACGGAGGATCAGTAGGTTACCGGAAATAGTCAAGGTGAAGGAAAGCACGATGTTGATGCTGCTTCTGCTGCGGAATACCACTACAGGGAAAGAAGCGAAGAGCGATCTAGGGGTGGGCGTACTTGGTCAACCAATCGCGTCTTGATCAGAGGTAGATGGGTGAACGACTAGAGCCCCTACCCGTACCCGCATCCGCTCCATTCCACATGGGTCCGAGGACGACGGCCGGCCGGCAAACGGAGGGTAAAGGGCTCTCGAAGCCGGCGGCTTTGGAACAAGCGTTCTGAGCACCCAGCCCCCCTGTGAGGGTCACTTTACTTGACACCCTTACACATGCTCATACTCCCCCTCGAACTGATCCTGCGTGCGCGTGTGTGTATGTGTGTGTGCTATGCGCGCTATATATGGAATGGCGCTGTTCTGCCCCCCTCGTCCCCCCATCAAGATGGGCAGGCCACGCCCCCAACTGCATAGTCCGCATACCCGGCGTATACTACGGCCACCTTCCTATCAGAGCCAGTGGGTAGTGTTGGTCCCGACGGTTCGGTAGGGGCACACACACACACACACACATCGACGGCTACTTACACACACCGAAAGGAACGCGAGCGCACCTGGTTCCGGGCGCATGCAGCCTGCGAGGCCTGGGGCAGGGCAGTGGTTGACACGGATATATCTCTCCTGCGAGCCCGACGACGATGCCGGTGGCCTTGTCTGGTTGACCGAGTCTGACTTCGACATAGTCTCAATTGTATTTAGAGCGCTCGTATCATTTCGCGGACGGGCTTCCAGCACCCCGTCCGAGGTATTGACAGGAGACATAATAGTGAATAGTAGTTCGCTCTTCTTGTACTGCGGTCGTCATGCTTCGGCACTACTCACTTAGGTAATGCAGAATAGAAGCTGCCGGCAACCATGTCTCCGCCGGGAACGGGAAGCCACCCGTGGGGCCCTGTCGTCGTTATTGCATGTCTCGGCGGGCAGCGGGCAGCGGGCCAACCAACAGAGACCAAGGTTTGGCAGGGGTTTGATGGGAAGCAAGGAAGCAAGGATAAAGAACGGACGAAAAGAGGATGATGGCCACTTTCAACCCACGCGGGGCTACACGTAGACGACTGCCAAGAAAGACAGGGGAGGAGGAGGGGCAGGCAGGCAGGAGGGAGAGAGAGGCATGCTGCACATGGCTATCGTTGATGATCAGACGATGCAGGTCCCGGTACCCTCATCGTATGCAAGGCAGAATAACACAGGATCGACGTTGTCGTTGGTTGGGTGTTTAGGTAGTCTTAGACATGGGGTTGGCAGAGAGAGAGGAGAGGAAAGAGAGGAAATGCTCCGCCCACGGCCTCTTCTTGGAAGTTACTTGTAGGTGGAAGCAAACAGGTGTGGGTGGGGGGATCTTGGATGGGATTGGATGGGATTGACCAGTCACAGCAGGCCCGGAGAAGAAAGAAGGTGTAAGTCATTGGAACAGTCCAGTATGCAAGTATGGAAGATGTATGCAGGTATGCAGGTATGCAGGTCCAATTTGACCCAGCACTCTGGTAACGCGCCCAGAGCAGAATGGAGCAGAATGGAGCAAAATGGAGCAAAATGGAAAAGGGATTACTCACATGCCTCACGCATCTAATTGGCTACACAAAGGTAGGCGGCCCAGTTTGAAGCCGACTATTTACATATGTACCTACCTATTGACCTGCCTTAGGTCCCTACATACGGACAGTGGCATACCAACACAGTCATCATCTCAGTGCTGGACCCCACCAACAAGCAAACGAAAAAGCATAAGTAAGCATGGATACGAATCCTATCTTACTTGAAACTTGTGAGTGTGAGCGGGGTCCAAACAGGGGAAATAGGTGAGGAGGAGGAGGAGGAGGAGGAGGAGGAGGGGGGGGGGAACACAAACCTTGAGAAGGACAAGAAATGCAGAATGCATGGTAGCAATCGGCCAAGCGGGTATCTTGCACCTGCTTTTCCGCGCTGAAGGTGGGTGCAGGGACGCGGGCTCGTGGTATAAGCCTCTCTTCGTTGTTGCAGTCGCATATGTTTAGCAGATGTGTATGCATGCAAAGACACAATTTAGCAAACAAGCAGAAGCGGGCGAGCAAACACAAAATAATGCGAGTGAGATGTCAGTCGGAGAGGTTGATTAAAGTAGTACTTTAAGTACCTAACTTATATTGCTAATATGCAGGACGCGCTTAGCCAGCGTCGTACGCACGGGGTGGCGCTTAAGAGACCAGCCAGACCCGGAGGCACATACATACCTAATGGATGGCCATGTATGATATCTGATCCTATTAATAACCCCACTCATATTGCGGCATCTGCATACACTTTACTGCATCAGGTCACTGTCGACATCATAACGCCTTGGTTTCCCATCTGGTTTGCTTATACCCCCCGGGCTTCGGCATGCCACCGGGCTGTGCAGATATGTATGTCTGAAGAGCATGGGAAATGTAGGCAAGATAATTAGTACCTGTATACATGCCTACTCGCTGAGCAACAGAGAAGTATCCATGGGCTTCAAGATGACTAGAGCGACCTGTGTGGATTGGCTTGCTTGCTATGTATGTGGTATGCAGTATGGATTACAAACTCCCCATGTCTGGCATGCATGCATCCACACTCGCTGAATCCACCAGACCAAACCGGAGGATCATGGCAATACTGAACGGCATCTATTCAGTCGGTAATCCACCGATCCATCCCTCGTGCCGTATTCACATGGTGGCAGTTGGTTGACTCCGTCTGTCGCCACCAGGGGAGGGGATTATCGACTACCCATGTGGGTATGGATACACACCGTGTTGCCATGTGTGGTTCGTGTAAGCCTAATGGTGTGTCGTGTTGGTAGAAGCATCCATGGACGCATATTACCCTTCCAAGTTCCAACAGCAACCCCCACTCCCCTCTCTCTGCCTTCCCATGCGGTCGAGGGTCGGTACATCTGTGAAATACATGTCCAAGTACCCCGACTTACGGTACCAGAGAAGATACAAAGTGATGAAGTAGGCTGTAGTCGCTTGCCGCATGGGCGATCATGCACGTGGGATTTAGATGGAGACTTCGGCCCGTGGCTGTCTGGCTGGCTTGCTGGCTGGCTTGCTGGCTGGCTAGCTTCAGGAGACCATGCATCAGGAGAGGGCCGGCTGAAGCATGCCCGAAGACGGCCAAGAGGCCAAGCATCTGTGGCTCCTCCATCTATTGATGGCTATGGCTGTCGTTGCATGTAGCTTCCCGTGCTTGAAGGCCATGGAGATGAAGCAGTCGGCTTACCGCACCAGCCAATGCTTGTTCTTTTGGTTTGGCATATGCCCATGGTAGCCTGAGAACACATACATACCTACACACACACATACATGATGTGGCCGAACAAACTCCAATAAAACGCAATCTGGTTTGCCAGGCATAGCATGACAGCAGCAATGAAGAGTTGCTGTGATTATAAAACCGCTTTGGACAGTACATATATCGTAAATGCGGCGAATAGCAAGGCGTACAGAATGCTCTAGTTATGCGAAGCCAGCAACTTTTGCAAGTAATTATCTTACACAATCCTAACTATCTGCATCCAATCTCAATCACAGACCTGGACTTGAGCTGGAGAAGACGTAAACAATGGCTCGAAAGCATCAGCGACCCATCATCGACCCGGCCCAGTTCGCTATCCCGCAGTATGGCCCTCCTTATGGTCCAAGCAACAGCCACCACCAAATGCTCGCACCCTACAGCTACCACCCAGCCTATAGCGGCATGTATATGGACCCTAATGGAAATCACTTCTTTCTCCATCCGCTTGCTTCGACTGGCGACCTTCCCAAAGCAGGCCACCGTCACGCTGTTGTCAAGAAGGGCAGCATGAAAGGCGACGCAGTCAAGGCGCAAGGCGACACAGCCGAGGTCCATCAGCCTGAGATGCAAGTCATCCACGCTGCTCGCCAACTTTACAACCAGAGCGAGGCTAATTTGAAATCACACGAAAAACTGCTCGCGGCATACGACAACGATACAAAACCAATTAGAGGCTACGTCCACGAAAGCCATCTTCTTGAGCATATCTGGAAGCTGAAGGTGGACAAGTTTCAGAAGGACAAGCCGAACGAAGAACAAGCACCTGCTGCCCAGAAGGCCAAGTTGGCCTTTTGCCTCGACGAGATGGACAAAGCCGCGCAGCATCTCCTGGCTGAGCTCTTATCAGGCGAACGTGAACATGACTGCCGAACAACGGTCCTGGAGAAGCTTCAACAGGCCGGGAATCGATTGCGAGATCTTACAGACAAAGCGAGCACATACGTAAACGCTCACAAGGATTTGGTGGAAGAATTGAAGACGATTAAGAAGCTAACAGATCCGAAGTCGAGCGCTCTCTATCACATCGAGAAGTCTGAAGCCGGCTCTCAAGACCAAGATCAATCTCAAGAAGGCAATGACGATGATTCCTGAACGAGCAGCGTGTGTCACCAGTGCAGTTGCAGACCTTCGCAAGAGCGTGGCACGACATGACGGTGAGGTGCAAATGGGTATTGGCGGATGACTTGGAGAGGGAGTTTTGTATTTTCAGATATTAGCAGTATCCTGGAACATGGGGAGGGGAAGGATGATTTTGTACCACGTACCTAGAAGAAAAAGAAGGGTGAAGCATCGTCCTCATCAGAGTAATCAGAATCGAATTGTAGGCGCGTGGTCCCCCCGAAGGAAAGACTGCCACCCACGCTGCGTATTGCACTCAAGTGATTTTGTACACACAATCTTCAGAACAGCTCTCCCATAGGGAACACCGGTCGCCCCTCGTCTTCTCCTTGCGGATATGCACAAGGGTGCCGGAGCCCTGTTTTCTGATGCCCATTCTAGACTTGAAAAGTCAAGCCAGGTCCTTACGGACAGACCACGTCAGATCCCACGCTGGGCGGGTGACTGGTAAGAAGGTGAAGATTACTCCGAATTTCTCATATGCAAATTGGGATAGTCTGGCAAATCCCCCAGAAGAAGGAATGCCAGACCGAGAAGCTGCTTGCGCAGCCTCTCTGTGTTTGTGGCATAGAAACGCAGCGTTGATGAGGACGATGCTTGAGGAAGGAAAAGGAAAGAAGGAAAACAAGAGTCACCCAAAATTCGATATTTGAGGTCAAAATTGCATGGAGCCCAGTTGCGGGAGTCAAAAGTGGACACCAACTAGCCGGCCAATCACAGCGGCTGATTGTGGGTGAGCTCTGTATCAGTGGACCCTTGGATTGCTATTTTTTCTAGGTACCTTCGTACCTGCCTATACCGGCTTATGGCTTGTGGCTTCCTCCCGAGCAAGTCGGCGCCGCCATTTGCCTTTGGCTCGGGATACCCTATGATTGACTCAATCTGACACGCTAACCCTGTATCCATCCAGAATGGCAGTTGTTCTAGACCTCGCCCTGTCCACTTGTAGGTAATTCGCTTCGTTCGTCCGTGTGCGTTGCTTTCTCCTTTGCTTTCCTTCTCCTTTCTTCCAGCCGAAACTCCTATTTCCTTTCCTGATTCTCTGCGTGCGTGCCTTTTAGAGGAGGAAAAAAAATAGAAAACAAATATCGCAAAAATGCATACATCTCCAGCGGACTACCCTCAAGTCTGGCAAAGGCCACCTTTTGAGGATTTACTGGCCTGTCTTCAGAAACTGCGAGTTGATCCACCCGTTTGGAATCCCAGCTCGTCACGCAAGATCATCCTGAGAGACCATGAGAACTCCGCCGCTTTCCGCCGTGAAGTAGCGGCTTACCTTGGCACTATCATCTCGAGCAGTCTCAAATGGATCGACGACGATGACCAGAAGGAGGTCTTGTGGGAAGAGGCCAGTCGGCGCTTGTCGGAGCGGTGCGGCAGGGCCGGCATGGGCGAGATCACCCGGAGATGGCCCTTCGAAGATGCAGCTTACCCGCCTTTTGAATTGACAATCCGTGAGCCTCCCATCACGGGAGATGCGCTGGGTTTGAAGACATGGGGTTCCTCGTACGTCCTCGCGCAACAGCTGAGTCGGATCGCCACCGGCCCACTGTCTCATCTGCTATCCAAGACAGCCATGGAATCCCCTCCCAATGTGTTGGAGCTCGGGTCAGGAACAGGTCTCCTCGGTTTGGCAGCGGCCGCGATCTGGCAGACCGGAGTGGCACTCAGTGATCTTCCGAACATCGTACCAAACCTTGCCTTCAACGTTGGTACAAACCGTGACTTGATCGAGGCCCGCGGTGGTAAAGTTGAGGCAGACGCCCTGACTTGGGGTGGGTCGGGCGAAGACGATGGTCAGCTCTTTGCAAAGAAGAATCAGTTCAAGGTTAGAACGTAGTCGCCCAATCCGAGTGAACGCTACTTACCAACCATCTACAGATATTGCTTGTAGCTGATCCCCTATATGACGATGACCACCCTACGCTACTCACGTCAGTTATTCAAGATCACTTGGCTCTTGATAAGGATTCTAGGGCAGTCGTCATGGTACCCCAAAGAGACGCAGCGACGGCAAAGCTCCTGTCTACCCTTCGGGCTCTCTTGTCACACGGAGATAACCCAGTGGTGTGCCTGGAAGAGGATGTATTACCTTGCCAAGACGACTGGGATGAGAACGATGAGTCTACTCAACTAGAATGCTGGTGGGGCATATTCGGAAGGCAGCATGCTTCGTGTTGAACTGCGTGCAACTGCGTTAACACTAAATCGCTTGCAGAGGATGTTCCCAGACCAGCGTAGAAAGAGGCTGGTCATCGAACAGTTATGATTTTTTGAGACCTAGATAGACTAGAATAGAGCATGGCGTTGAGATAGCCTGATACATTGGCTGCATAGATGGCTACACATAGATAGAGCTATGGCGTTCTGAATTAGAGCACGGTTTTTTCGTGGGCCCCCTTTCTCTTACTTCCCATGTATATGTTGTGTTCGATGTGCTAATGCTGTGCAGTTTCCTGACGGACGTGGCGATTCATTAGACCCACTGGGTATGGAAATTCTTTCTCTACTGGCAAATTACGAAATAATCCAGCCTACAGAGGACAGAAGAAAGGTCTTGCGGTATTCAACATGAATTAGGACCTGGTAAGCACATAATTGCCCTGAATTATCACCGTAGTTTATATATTCCGAGGTTGTTGAGAGGGTGAACTTCAGTGCCGTCTCTTGATGACTCCATCACCACAAAGCGAGTCGTCAATATGTCGGCAAATACGGGGACTAATAAATAGTCGATGAGGCAAGTCCATGTTATAAGAATACTCTACTCCTGGCTTTGGTATTAACAATGATAGACACTGATTTGATGCTTCATCGTATTGCCATTTTTTGAGGACATGTTAGCCGCCTCCAAGCAAGGCAAGTAAGCATTAGTGTATATCAACGTAGATAGAACAGGCTGACCTGAACCAAGGAGTTTCCCTTCTGGTCACATATCAGCATAATTTGAGTATTTACGTAATTACATTGAGGTGTGACTACACCTCCCTGGCCGACATGTCCTGGTCCTCCGACGGATCGTTGACGGCCAACTCACGGAGTTCGTGGCCATCATCACGCTACGTGGCTTTTGCCCACGAAATCGATTATTGGCGTCACTCGAACGTGACGTGCCTCGATATCCGATCTATCCGATTCTTCGAATAGTTCCAAATGTGTTCACTTATTCAGCAGTATCACCTTAGGCCACAGTGGACAATCGACCTGAGGAGGCATTGAAAAGGCGCTAGTGGTCTCAGTGGACTTGAGCCCTCTTCTCTTCTCTTTCACTTCACTCTTCATAAGTTTTCTTTCTCATTCTTCACTGTTACCAGCACTTCTTACTGGAACATCCATCACTCGAAGGCAGACCACTTTCGAAGCAAATAACTTCACACTATGGGAAGGGGAAGGAAACGAAAGACGGCGTGTGGACTGTGGTAGGTAATGTCCATCTTCCGTCTTCCATCTTCCATCTTTCCTTTCCTTCCAACCACCATTCATACCCTATCACCCGCTGTCACATGTAAGCCTTCATCCACCCCCATCCACCTTCCAGCACCGCTGCAGTGGCCTTGGACCGAAAGCCTGCAGTGTTTAAGTATACATCACAGAGTATCGTTGAGTTACAAGATACAACGTACTCCTTGTGTGGCATCTGGCATTTCACGTCAGAGGTAAGCATTTTGTTTCCGTTTCTCACCGCCCATCGGAAATATCGAATGTATCGGAAATAGCCCAACAAGCTATGATTTGTCAAGGACAAGGACACTATGGCAATGACCATAGTATGGTAAGTAGGCGCAGCCTTTGTGACAAGGTAGCCCGTGAGCGAAAGCTCGCCACACGAGTGTTACTTCTATTGAACTGCACTGCGACTACATCATGGAGATCAACAATTGGTCCCGTGCTAACATGTTCGAGCATAGGCCTGATTTGAACCCTCTGATTCTTTTTCGAGGCGTACAAGGCCTCAAACATTCGCAACCGACGCATCCCAGAGCGTTCGTTCGCCATTCTCATTACCTTGCATTACCCCTGCACTGCTTGAAAGATCTTCCGTTCAGATCAACCAGCAACTGGCACGTCTTGTCGCAGAATTTGCCACCCTGTCTACAACGTCTGGCATGGCCCTGAAGATATCAAAAGTCGTTGGATAATGATCTAGCAACTCAGAGACTGTTGAGCGTGCCGGCACCTGGCCTATAGTAAGTGCTTCTCTCCCTTGAGTATTCTGTGAGCCACCTTCATTAACCAGTTAGGAGATTTAGGTGTCCCGATAACTTATAGTTACACGTTATTTGGGGAAGAGATGTCTGTCCGGCCAGAATATGGTATGACCGGTTCACCTGGTGTCGGATGTCACTAGTTGGTAGTGCCTCTTGAGGATGAGGAAATCTTTTTCTTTCTCCAGGTATGTTAAGTTTACTATTGTAACCATATATGCTTGTTCAGCCCGGTATCAGTGTATATTGGTCTCGCCTTTCATAGCATACCAGTGATCTTACTGGTATGTAATGGTTCGTATGGTCAAGAGGTAATCAGCTGATGTGATAATGGCGAGATGTGACTGGGTGACACACGGCTTTGTCCATCGAGTTACTATATTCACTATCTCCTAATATTATATTGACTGAAAAATATGACAAGCGTACTGATTAACCGAATGCAGATACGGACAGCAGTACTGCCAACTGGGTAGCAACCGCACCAGCAACAGCAGCAGCACCATATTAGCGGCAGCACTGGCAACGTCCACCACGATGAGATAATGTTTGCCTTCCGTTTGGCGAAGAATCGTCGAAGAGCATGCCCCAAATGGCCTTGACTGGATCTACCCAGTCTTATATTCGCTGTTTATCCAGGGGTGCTTGCTATATGCACTGCATGTGCAGTCTTTATGGCGGTCCGGAGATACTCCTCCTCTTCCTCCTCCCCTTTGTACTTCTCTTCCTCCTCCTTCCCCTTCCCCGTCCCCTTCTGTCATTATGTGCAGTGGCTGAGGTGAATGGTACTGCGCGCCTCAGTTGGCAAGTATCAGTTATTGCAATTCGATGACGGTGAGGAGCTGTCGCGAAGTGTGCAATTCAATGCTGAATTGAATGTAGTGTGTATAGCACCCGCCTTATATGGTCGTGCACGACTCGCCTCAAGTCAGTACATCATTCACTGACACTCATTTGCGCAACAGTCTATTACGTTCACATCCCCGGCCGGGCTATAAATTCCACGCCCCCTTTCTGCTCCCCGGAGTCTCTTCTTCCTCTAGACCATCGTCTAGATACAACAGTATACCATCACCAACAGCAACGCTACTGCTATGTCAAGCCCCCAAGACCTTTCAGACATAGCCATTTATAGCGACAGAGCTATATATATACTCCACATTCGAGAGTAAAAAGAACCGGAAGAAGACGCTGCAACCACTGAAACATGGGAGGAACACGATCGTACACGAACGAGCAGATCAAGTTCGTCCTGGACGCCTGGATCGATGGCAAGAAAGCACCAGAGATCGTGCAGGCATACCGGCAGGCATTCGGGGACCAGAGATTTGGCGTATCTCAGGTCAAGTACCTGAAGTCGGCATACGGCGAGGACGCAGAGTTTGGGTAAGTTTCAAAACCCTTTCCTTGAACCGACTGCGGTGTTGCGCAACCCTTCTTCCTCCGACGCCTTAGAACGAACGACGCTGGCGACATATGTTTTCTCTACCACGTCTTCTTACTCAGCTACAAGACCGTAGTTTGTAAGTACTTAACTAATCATACCTAAGCAGAGTACCTCTGGTCAACAGAGTAGTGAGACCTTCCTCTGCGACAGGCCGCGCTGTCCAGTCTGCTCGAACATTGGCTGGCGCCAGTTTGTCGCAGAGGGGGTTCGGTCGCCCTTCGATGCGCCCCCTTCTGGGCACCGGTACGAACCAGATGCTGACGAGCGCGCAACAACCCGCTGACTTCCCAGCACGATTGGCCTCGGAGCCGACTCCCGCGTCGATTCAAGGATACGACTTCGGCGGCACATTCTCGGGCGGTCCCAGTGCCTCAGGCTTCTCAGCCATCAGCGCGACTGCTTCGAGTACATCTACAGCAGGTACGTCGACAGGCGCTAGCCTGCGTAACATCTCGTTTGGTGCTGCTCGCACTCCCTACGGCCCGGTCGCTCAGGGAGGCATTCTCGGGCGCGATGCGATCATGCCCGGCCTTTCTTCGTCAGGTCCCGGAGACGCCTCCTGGAGTGGACCGGGCCAGGGTCCCTCTATATCGGCCCAGAAAAGCGCGGCCGAAATGCGCGCTTTGACAGCCCCCGTTAGCGGCACCGACGGTACCCTTCCTGATGCGGCCATCGGTTTGATGACGCCCGACCTTCCTAGCTTGTCAAGTTTTCCTGCCGAAACCGCGGGGCCATCTGCTTCTGCATTGGTCATGCAGGCGGGAAAGGCACCAACAGGCGGCGAGAGATCCTTGCTGCTCCCAACCGCCCCGGAGAACTCAAAGGCAGCCAACGGCTCGCCGGGAGACCTGGCCCCGTTCTCTCCGCAAGCAGCCGCCGTAGGAGAAGACATGGTCGGCTGGCATAACACAAGCCACCATGGGTGCCCAGTAAGTGTTAACAGACCGTGCCCCGCATCTTCCCATGACCTTTTCCTTCGTGCTAACCCATCACCTCCCACGCAGATCCAAGCAAAGCACCGCCACGACGCGGATGGCGGCATCCACTTCGGCGGCATGCGCGACCTGCGCCAAGCTATGGCGGCGCACACTTGCAGCAAGCTCGAGGAGGTCTCGCGGGCCGAGTGGGGGGCGATTTCCCAAGGGGAGCAGCCGCAGCAGCCGGAGCAGCCGGAGCAACAGGGAGAGGATCGCGAACAGAAGGAATTCGCTCGCTCTGAAGCACCCGAGACTCCGGTCGCTGAGGACGAGAGCACTGCGATGGAGGAGTGTGACGACGACGATTGAGATATTTTAATTGTTAGACTTTCTTTGTGATTGGCCTTCTTGTATACCTGAATGTAGCTCGCGCCTCAGTCAAAGTTGCCAAGTGCAAAACGAATTAGCTGGTTAATATAGCAAAAGTCAACTCCTGATAAACTTATATCGACCAGCTGTCAAACGGAACTAAGATGTAGTAAAACGTATTTCAGATCTTGACGAACGAGTTCTATGTCTGTTTCAAATTAGCGATTTTTTGTGGCAATATTCCTCACAAATTAAAGCATTATACTATCAGAGGGCTAAGGGGGTTAAGGGAGTATAATATCTCAGATAACTGCTGTGCTGTAAAGTTAGAAGGATAATAAATAGCCACAAAAATATAAAAACTAGTAGTAGTATATATAATAGATAGATCAGGCAAACGACGCCTCGTTGATCTAGCGTAACCATGATAAATCGACGAAACGCACTGCTTGCAAAAGTCTACCCAAATCACACGTTCCTTTGCGCCATAAAGTCCATCCATAAGGGTATCTTCAGCAGGGAGGGCTGGAACGAACAAACAAAATCAAGCGTTGACAGAGGTGCCTGTTGGCTGTCATCCAACGTAACGGGCATGAGGGGGTATCTCTTGTGGAAATAGTCGTGGCTATCGTCTCCTTTCGATCCCGGCGATGTCGAAAAGAGTGTGTAGTGGGACTCCTAGACCGATATACTGACATTCTTTCTCGTTTCAGCCTCATCCATTTGGAAACCGAAGACCAATTTAAACAGATCCCTCAGGAAACTGTACTGGGCAGAGCGGTGGGTCATCCAAGTTATACTCTTCGCCATGTCGTTGGCGGTTACCCGCTTCCCCTTGGATGGCAAGGTTGATGCTTGTCGAAACGAGGAGTCTGCAACCACAAGGTTTTTGTAGTTCTGTAGCAATGTGGTGTGGGTAGGTAAAGATCCAAATGAGCCGGTGGGCAACGACTTGACGAAGGCTTGCAGCGAGGCAGCTCCGTTGTGACCTTTAGTTACGTCGTCCCGAGAAAACCCGACATTCATCGCCGCCTTCAAAATCAGCATCTTCAGTCGCGAGATGTTGACGTCTTCTGCCGTGGTCGCTGTGGTTGCGGTACTAGAAGTCCTCTGACTACTCTGGGAGTAGCTGGATAGATTTGATGCACTGCTGGACCACCGCCCGCCGTTTCGATTGTTCTCTGTCCCAAAAACCATAATATTCGGAACTTGCGGTGATTGATCAGGCGAGATGGGCGTATCTTCGAATTCCGTCACGGGTGTTTCGGGTACCGGCGGAGGTTTCCTTGGTTTGTCCTGGGGAGCGCTCTTCAAACTATCTCGCTTAGAGCGATTAGATGTTCGGCTGGCTCTGCCGTCTTGTTCGCGGTCGCTAGTCGGCTGGTAGTTGAAGAAGTTGGCTTGGCTTGGTCTCGGAGTACCCCTATCTGGTCGTATTTGTGTCCAGCCTTCTCTGAAAATATCGCATAATTCCCAGCATGCTTGGACAGCTGAGCCCAGCAATTCTTCATCTGGCACCTTTCCATCTCTCTTGTTCTGGCGAATGCTAAAGAGCATCTCTGCGAGTGACCAACACGCACGGAGTAGTGAATCAGTCTCCTCTGCAAGCTCATTGCGTTGTTTCATCAGTCGATGACACAGCGTAATATAGAAGTCCAAAGTTCTTTCTCGGAAAGCCTCTGGTAAGTTGCGATTATCCTGAGCGCTATATAGACTAGTGGTGATGTTAGCTCGTGCCTCAGTGGTCGGTCGACTCGATGTGGTATCATCAACTCACTGGTTGTTAAGCTCAAAGCTCACACGTAATACCGAGTCTGCGGTCTCGTCCTTTCGTTGCCTCACGTCAAATAGGGCTTGGCAGAAGTCCCGACAAAGGTCAAGGTTAACTCGGACATTGAAAGAAGTGTCGTCTTCGTCCCGGTTGTCATACAGACGTTGGCAAAGTTTCCAGCAACATTTCCATGCTCTTTCGTGATCATCCGGGGTCCCTGAAGTGATAAAAACCCGTTCGCGGTGGTGGGTGCTGAGAGTAGCCAGGGTGTTGCATAGTGTCCAGCATTCTGCTAGAGCTGTTTTGAGCGATCTGATATCCATGTCCTCATCGCCACTGGGTGTGACAAATTCGTCCTCATAGTCGGCTTCCGTCTCCGGCTCGGCATCGGTTTCCGGTTCCCTTGACTCTGGAATGACTGTGTCGCGAGTAAGCATACGAAACGCCATAAATAGGAACTGCGTTTGACTTACGTTCAAGGCTGCTAGTGCTACTTGAACGAATCCTAGATGAGTCACTGAGAGAACTCTGCACTTCCTGGAGATTCTGAGCTCTCGGAGTGGCGCTCTCCAGACTGAACCGTGCAGATCCGACATTTGTCGATATGGGCGGTGGTGTAGGTAAGCCAGGGGATCTTGCCTATACCAAAATCAGGAGACGGCGCGCTTTAGAGAGGACGGGATCTATACCTTTGAAGAATTGTCATTCAGCGGTGGAACACGGATGTTTTCAGGTTTCGGAGAGCCCTTGGGTGATGCTTTCTCTTGGGTCGCATCGGTCTGTGGAAGAGCTGTGTCAGAGGATGCCTGGGTCTTTCAGTCAGCGAATAGCTCATTGCCTTTCCTTGGAGGAAGCACTTACCCAGCTCTGAAAGCTCTCGGGCGCATGTATGACCGAAACAGCTTCTTCACTCAGGGACTGTCGAACTTGGTCCGAAATGTTAGTTCGCAACATCAACAACTGCTTAAAACCAGTCAGTGTCACCGACCATAATATATAGTACCGGCAATGGCCTTACCTGAGGCTGTGGTTCGGAGTGTTCCGATGCCGACTCAAGCTTAGCATCGTCAGATGCTTCATCCTCTATCTCGGTGACTTCTGTTCCCACCGACGTTACTGGAGAAGGGCCCACGATATCGCTAGGGCTCATCAAGTGATTGTTGGCCGAAGAAGCGCGAGCAATTGAGGAAGGGCGAAGGGAGTTTGACTCGACAGAACCGACGGACGACCTAGTCAAAGTGATATCAGCCACTGATATAGTTCAACCGCCACTCTGGTAACCTACATTGTGCGAAAGTGTGAGTGAAGAGCGGGTGACTCAGGCGAGGAGATCGGATACTCGTTCAGAGGCGAGAACGCAGCTAAGATATTTCCAGTCGTTGATTTCAAGGGAGCCTCGAGAGCCATGGCTAGTGTCGAGCTTGATACGTCAGGCCGCCTGTTGGGTCGGCCTTGTTATAAATCAACGTATGAACTATCTGATTTCGGCGGACCGCGTCTCTTTAAACCAAAGAGATGGCCGAGAGCCCCATATAGCGCGCTTATATTTGAGCTATTGCTGGATTACGGCCCGGGCAGGCACAATCATCGGCTATGCCTTGCGCTTGGTCTGGTCAGGCGGTCGTGGAGTGAAAACGTCCTGAGAAGCTTGGTCGACGGAGACGGTTGGCAGACGGATGGCGAAGTAATGGGATGCGTATTAGTTAAGGATATATGGCGTCTGACCACAATTCGGATGGCTCTAGTTGGGCAGAGGCGATCGAGTCAGCCTATGTCGCAGTCAGTACATAGGACTCGTTTCGGGCCGGATGGCTCAGCTACTATCGAGTATGCGCAAACTCTATAGCCCAGGGTTGGGTCAAGCTATGGTCCCGGGTTCCTCCCGGTAGGCGCGCTCGAAGGAAGGTAGGCAGTAGGGGCAGTAGGGGCAGTAGGGGCAGTAGGGGCAGTAGGGGCAGTAGGGGCAGTAGGCAGCAAAGCAACTTACATAGAGCTGTTCAATCGTGGCGGGCTCAAGGAGGGGTCACAAGGTGTTGCTCCACTCAGAAAGTAATCCACCGCGTGTGGAGAGTGAAATATGACGGGAGTTGCGTGCGAGCTATTAGGTTAGGTTAGGACTGTTGTCGTGACCGGTGACAGCGCCTGTATAGCCGATGTGATAGCAAGCCGCCGTATTGTATGGAGGATGTGGGTGGTTGTTGGCTGCCCCTCCAGAGTGCAGAGTGCAGAGTGCCGGAGCTCTAAACTACATACAACCAATGGAGAATCAATCGACCTGCGATAGTTTTGCCGGACCAGAAAGGAGACGAGACAGCTGATGGATGAGCAGCCGCCTCTATTGGAATGGTAGCAGGCTTAGAGAGATAGCTTGCCTGGAGCTTTCCAGATTTCGAGATTTTCAGAAACTAGAGATAATGCGGTGCAGTCGCCTCAGTCGCTCATGAGCTTGCAGATGCAAATGTTCTTGGGGCAACTTTCAATCAGCGAGTCGGGCCAGTCAGAGAGCAGCACAGAGCAGCAGGTAGATCTGACGGAGGATGGGCGAGAGCCTTGAGTGGATGAGCTGCATGGAGTGGACAGGGCCTCGGCGCTTAGTAGCTGTGGCTCGCTTCAACCGGCGAGTCACACGCATGCATTTCCCATCACCGACCCTGGTCCCGGATTTGGGCTCAAAAGAAATCTGGATGCTGGATGCTGTCCATGCAAGTTAGCCCTTGGAGCCCATGCTAGCCATGCTAGCCATGCTGCCTACCATGCTAACCAGCCTGCCGGGGCAGAAATGTTTCAGGGTTGCGTCCATGTACGTACAAATCATAGGCCAAAGGGCCAAAAGGACCAATGGCTATATGCCATGATAGCACTGTTGTTGCTGCGAGATGCGCGTCCCGACTACACCATCTCCTTTCCTAAACCGGTGGCACGAACCGATTGCAACGGTTATGCCCGGCTCGTAAGGATCGACTTTGCCGACCTTGCACCATGCTTATACTACTTTTTTTCCAAGTCCCCTTCTCGAGATGGGATGAGTCAATGTTCATCAAGCTTAAGTACTTAACATATCTACGCCCACCCGTGCCCGTACAATTGGTTCCAGCAGATGAATTGGTAGATGGTGGATGGTGTATGGACTATTACATTTATGAGTCGGAATGCCTACAAGGACCGGTGGCGGCCGGGCAGGATTAGAGTGAGCGAGTTCCCCTCATCCACCCCAATTTCGCAGCTCCCGAAATCCGAAGATCTGGTTTGCCTAAGGTAGTCAGAGCTCCCGGGCTATTTTAGAAACCTGCCTAGCCTTAGCGTCCCGCGTGCGGGACAGCCATGAAAGGGTCCAAGCTGAGGTAGACTGCGACAACTTGAACCGCCACGACGACAACCAAGAGAAAAAAAAGAAAGAATTTTATTGAAAATCGTGTTTTGGACAGTAAACCAACGTGGGACAGGAGGGAAGAAGTAATCCCCGGACAGAGTAAGATATCCATGTTGGACCAAGCCATGTTGGTAGCAGTGAAAGTGAAGAGGTAGGTATGTATGTATGGGTATGGAGGTTCCGACTTGGCAATAAGACAATGCAGTAATGTTAGATAAAAGCTGAAGTGTATGCGCATGCAAGCAGCATTATCTTGGACGGTATAGCATCTCAACAGAGAAACGTTGTAACGTTCAGTCTTCATGCTGATAGTCACAGTGTACTCCGTAGCGTAGTAGCAGAAAGCAAGGTCTGGTCTGCCTCTGCTCCTAAGCTAGATGCCCTGGGTACCTAGAGAAAAGACTTCGACGAACTATTCGTTGCCGATCAAGTTGTCCCACCCACCGCCAAGGACTGCCCCCGAGGCGTCCATTGGCTATCGCAGATGATGTTGGAGCTGACAAAGAACAAGCTGGAGGGGTAGACATGAGCTGATTTGGACTCACACCGACAATACGTTGGCCAGGAGTTCCATGTCAGTCGCTCAGCCACTCAGCTTGGAGAAGCCGCCCAAGCTTTGGGTGATTCAGTAAGGCTGAGGACGGCAATTGCAATTCTGCATTCTCATTGAGATTGAGTTGGGGGGCGGCCATGGAAGCTAACCTAGCAACTAGTATGGAACTTCTTTTCCTTCCTTTCTTCTTTCTTTCTTCCAGCAGATGGCGGGCAAACAATTCAACTACTCCCGATGCGGACATATTTCGAATGGATTGATCGTCAAAATGGCTGTATTTCAGGAAAAGCCAACACCCCAAACAACTCAGGGCATATTTCGTGTCTACGGACATGGGGGTAACAGACTCTTGGAGGAGCTTTTGACGCGGCTGGGGTATTGCATTCTTCCAGAACGACTAGCTGCGAAAGGGGTGCCTCCGCTCCTCAGACGTGCATAGGCGCCGTGCTACGTCGCCAACAAGGCAAATGCGCCGCATCTCGGGGCCTGTGTCCTATTAGAGACTGCGGGCTGGATTAGTGAACCGCCTTTTTTTACTGCTAGCTCCGAGTTGGCCGCCAGAATAACACGCTTGTATGTGTGTTGGAACCAACAACAACCCGGCCCCAAGGGATTTTGATGCTGTCAGACATGCATCTATCTAGACTGTCAAGCAACCCTTCCGAGCCTGTGAGGTAGTCTCTTGGTACGCTGGTTGTATTGTTGGCATCCTTTATGTCGCCGGATATATGATGGCTGACCACCAGAAGGAAGGCTGTTTTGCTATAACCTTCAAGGGAGAATTCCCCTCAGCCGGGTGCTTTTATCAGGCGGACATTGCGACCGAGAGGACTCAGCATTAAATTTCGCGGTCCTCACGTTCTGCGTTTGAACAAATAAATGCTTAAAAACAAGATAGCATCGCTGCCATAAATTGTACAGCGATATGCCGGTTCTTGCTGTATATCTACCTAGGTATTATAACCTGAAATTATCACAAAGTACCTTACCGTACTGTCCGAGTGCAGAAAGCTACTGCTTGAGCAGAACTTCAATATCACCTGACGATCTCTCTCTGAGAACATAACATGGTAGATCTAGTTACCTTGAACTCACAACAATTCTAGATAGAGGTGAGGATCATAACTCATTGAAATTAACCAATTTTTGGTATCATAGGTAGGTGTAACATGACCAGTCTCTGCAGATAGAGGTGCCAGATCAATCGCAGGGAGATTCACCAGTCAGATTAGCAGGGGGCTATAAATATAAAAATAAGAAGTAAGGCTTCCGATTTTGAAATTCTCCGAAGAAAGAATAGTTTGGCTTCATGGGAGGGTGGTGGTCTCCGCATCGAGTAGGATCAAGGTGGTTATTATGCACTACGAACCAAAAGAGGAAATATCCGTTGAACTATGCTGATCAAATACTACTGTGATTGTGATGGTACCAATCGCTATTCGGGTACAAGAGGTCGGCCCGGGCTCACCAACAAACCTGCAACGCCTGTAAAGAGTTCTGCCGAGAGTAGCACAGCCGTTCGTAAAAGCAGCAACGAGTTCATCCACAGCACTCATCGCATGAAGATGCCTGACCCAGACGTCTGGTAACGACCACAATTATAGGCAACACAACCTTTGACAAGAGGCGGTGAATACGCGGCACATAGAAGATCTCTGCATGTACACCGCAACCCAGGAGACCTGCGCGGCAAGGTAAGATGCACTCCTTGCTCCAGATACAAGTCACATGACGGCGGCATCATTGACCATTCTTGCGACATAGCGGTCAAAAAAACCGTTATACTCTTTCGATTTATCCCTGTTTTCATGCAATGGGTCGGCTATGAGAAGACCACCTCCTCGACCACAGCAGCAACGAGGGAGTCAGGGGCGTGGCTATGGCCGACTCTCCCTTTGATCTTGGCCTTGAAGGTGGTCTACGTCAAGCCCGAAGGAGGGGCCTTCGTTGCGGAGTAAACATCCGGCCTTCAAGATAGATCCTAACATTGATGGGGTTTCGTTGGCACCGCGTCTATTTCGTAACTGCGAAATGATGTGTATGCCCTTTTTGCCTGTCCCAAAGTCCGTAGACCATAATGCAAATCGCTTGTCCAAACGCCTAATAATGCAGAAATGCCTACGAGCAGGCAGCGTTGTCGTTTCGTATGTGTTGAGCCCCTTATCCATTCTAGACTTGAGCAAGCTGGATCTTCTTCTCGTTTCGGCCATCCGGAGTGTATCTGTTTCGATATATGTCAGCACTCATCGTTTCGCCAGACTATAATTTGCGAAGAAAAAACAAGAACAAGAGAAAAAAACAGGTTGCGTCGGCTCGTGTTGCCGGAAGAGGGCGTAAACGTACTTGAGGAGTTTCTCGATCAGGTCGACGTGGGTCATGATCATGCGGCGGCAGCAGTATCGCTTCAGGCCAAGCTGGTCCATGGCATCACTGTTAAAGCGTGTTAGCTAAAAGCCGAGTGGTCAGAGTGCTTCTTTAACCTACCCATCAGGAGTGCCCTCGTCAATGAGCTTCAAGTAGCGCTCCCACAGGTCGCCGGTGACCTAGTCGCATTGTGGTCAGTCAAAACGTCCGAGTACGCTACATCCACAAGACAGTCGGTCTTACCTTGCCGCAAGAGAAACAACGGATGGGAATAATCATCTTCACGGTTTGAATCGATGGATGCTGGTTGCGAAACGTTGGGGCGAAAGGCGTGAGGTTGGAGTGTCGCGCGAGTTGGCGTACAAAGAAATCCAAGTCTTTCTTCAAGAATGCGCCGACTCACAAGGTAAAACTTTGGCTCGCTCACGCATTGGTACGAACGACCGCGACCTGGGATAAGATAAGCAAAGACCATCGACTTTTGCTGGGTCCTTCCTTACCTAAGCTTTTTCCCAGCTCTGCGCTTCAGCAGATACGGGCAATACATATTAAACCTTTGCATATTATTATGTAAGTTAACATAGCAGCTATATATATACAGGATCTTAAAAAAAGAAAAACCATTAAAAATTATTGTTATTATTAAACCCCGTATTCTGGTACATATTGTTCAGATGTCAAATCGGCGTCGTCTGCTCTGTTCAATCAATTGATGTTGCCAAGGCCATCATATCCTGAAGTTGAAGAAGTACATGCCCCACCTTACCCGCCCTGTAGACTGATAAGCTTATCGCCAACCTGACTCCAGTTATTTTTCTGAAATGTTTTACGGCCTGCACTTCTGGAGAGACAAGATCGTGCATTTAGACGGCCTTCTAACCGGCACCCATTTTCAACCGCCCTTCCCACAATGGCTCCTATAATGCTCGAGGTATGTCTGCAGGCCTTCTACCTTCCTATCTGCTTAGTTCTTCCAACGAACTAACACCTTGTTCTTCATAGGACGAGACCTTGGCGGCGATCAAGAGAAAACGGGAAGCCAATGACAATGGCAAATCAACACCCAAGAAATCGAAACTGAAGCACAAAGACGCCCTTCGCAATGGAACCGCCTCAGTTAGAACGCCCGCAAAGGCCGAAGCTGGAACTCCTGTCCGAAATGGTTCCCATCGAAAGAGCAAGGCCGAGAAGAAGCTAGGCGAGAGCGCATTGGCGGACGCATGGAAGGTGTCGCAACCCATTGGAGGGAGAATGCTCGATATCGATGCCATTCTGACAGACGACGAACAGTGGGTTACTCCCTCCCGTATCCTCTGCAATCTCGACTGACGTCTATTCAGACATCTCGTCCTGGCCTACAGTGCCTCTATCCAAGTTTACAGTACAGTTGATTCCCTGCTTGTCCGGAAGATCCCTATCAAAGTTACGACGAAATCGAGCGAAGATGAGAGCATCGTCGCCATGCGCATGTCGCGAACCTCCCCGAACATGATATGGGTCGCATCATCTGCAGGCCGTGTATGGAAAATAGACTGGACGAGCGGCAGTGGCTCTGGTACCTGCCTCAAGCTGGAGTGTGATCTTCTTTCGGATCTTGAGGTCGATGTCACCCAAGTCGGGAGCAATGCTCAGGATGTCCTTCTAGTCTCTATGGCCGTGGAAGACAAGTGGCAGCTTCTGGCTTGTGACGTTGAGAACCTTCAGCTGAAGGCCACCAAGACAGTTGTGGACAGGACAGCCCCCATTCAAAACCTGAGGTTCTCTTGGGATGGCCAAGTCTTGGCAGCTTCGTCGGGGAAGGATATCATTATTGGTACTCTGAACTCACCTCCTGGTTCACCTTTCTCGGAGCTTTGGTACGAGGTGTTCATTCTGGACTGCAGCGATGACATCACCTGCTTAGATCTACGAGTTTCGCAGCGTGTACACTTGACGAAACAATCCCAAATTGAGATGGGCAACCAGCTCGTCCTCGATGTGGTGGTGGGATGCGCTCGTGGAGGAATCTTCTACTACAACGATCTTCTGCCCCAACTGCGGTTGCTTCACAAAGCTACAAATATCACAAAGTCGCTCCAACCGCGCAGACTTCACTGGCACCGAAAGGCAGTGCATGCGGTGAAATGGTCGCGTGATGGTGAGTCTCTCATATTCACCGTTGCTTCTACAATGCAAAATACTAACTGGATATCCTAGGCAATTACATCATATCTGGTGGTTCCGAATCTGTTCTTATCCAATGGCAGCTCGATACGAACAAGAGGGACCCTCTTCCTCATTTGGCGGGATCTATCGAGAATATCGTTGTATCGACCAAAGGATCATCATATATTGTTCATTTGGATGACAACTCAACCATGGTTCTCTCCACCGCGGAGATGAAGCCCATCACGTACGTGTCGGGCATTCAGACTCTTGTTACTCCTCCACCTCCCTCCAAGGACAATATCGTTACTCGCGTAGGAAACCAGAGGCTTCGATCTGAGTTTATGAGGATACCTGCGACAATCGATCCGGCTCACCCAAGTCATCTACTGCTAGGCGTTGCGAATGGCCAGCAGATCGTCGACACCGGAGTTCCAACCTCGATACCTATGCTGCAAACGGTGGAGATGAGTACAGTGCAAGGAATTGCGAAGCAGCCTTTGACCAGGACACATCCTACGGACGTAAACATAACGCCCAAGGGCCAGCCACTGACCGAGCCTCAGGTTACTCACCTCGAGGCGTCTTTCGATGGCAAGTGGCTTGCTACCGTCGACGAATGGCTCCCGCCGTCCAGAGATGTGTCAGTGCTTGACGCAGCAGCCGCAGAACGACGGGAGGTACACCTCAAGTTTTGGATGCATGGCAAAGAAGACAATGCTTTTGAACTCGTTTCTCGCATCAACGGCCCTCACTACACGGGTCGAAGCGAACACATCCTCGATTTGTCAGCCGATCCAAGCTCACACCGATTCGCAACCCTGGGCGAAGACGGTGTTGTGAGATTTTGGCAGCCCGTGGTGAGAGAGCGCGATGGACTCGTTGTCAAAAACCAGGCCGGTCGCCAATTGGAGCAGTGGACGTGCCTCCATACTGTTCATCTGCATGAGACAAAGCCTGTTGGAGTTACCACGAATGCCCCCAACGACTTGCCAGCGCGGAGTGGAGCTCTTTCGTTCTCGCTAGATGGATCTACTGTTGCCTGTGCTTTCCGTAACGGCGCAGAATCTGCAGTTTACCTGATCGATACAGAATCAGGAAGAGTTATGGATTCCATGGATGGATTCAGCCGCGGTGATATCCATGCTGTGAGAATCTTGTCATCCCAACTGATCGTGCTCAGCGAAGATCTGGTTGTATACAACGTTGTCTTGGATGAGTTGAGCTATGGTATACGACTTAGCCTGGATGATGGCTCTGCAAAATCCACTCTTTTGATCCCTCAACTTGCTGTTGATTATACGTCAGAGAAGTTCGCCGTCGTGATGTCGCGGCCTGGCAAGCACGGCACGATCCGCTCGGAACTGGCTACATTCGGTCTCGACCAGAGCGAGCCCGAATCATTGGTGAAATTCTCATTTCCAATTGTGTCGCTGATGACAGCGCCTGGTTCCGGCGGTTTTGTCATCCTTGACGCTGCTGCTCAACTGTGGTCCGTGAATCAGCGCAGTCAGACCGGTTCTGTCACTCTCGCTCAACCGCTTGCGGATATTGACTTGGACAAAGTGGAAGAGGCAGTGCAGCAGAATGATACGAAGCCACTTGCCTTGTTCAACGACACCGAAGAGGCAAGCGATGATGAGATGGAACTGGATGGCCCCGAAGACGACGCGGACATGAGCGATGCTTACCCCGTGGTTGTGCCGCCCCAGAAACTCGCGGAACTACTGGACTCCGCGCCCGTATATGCCATGCCTCCTGTCGAGGATATGTTTTACGAGGTTGCCAAGTTATTCTCAGCGAAACGGAATGTCAACGCTTCCTAGGCTTGCATGTGCATTCAAGGGCTGGTCATGGTGGCCAATATTGCCATTCCATCCCTGGGCATATGAGATCGCCGAGATTCCGGTCCAGGCTGAAAAGTCATCGGGCCGGAGACGGTCTGATGGTGCGGCGCACGTCTTCTCCACAGGAGATGACCGACTGGAATTCCCCTAATCCGCGGCATATGCACTGCCCCCATTTTGCGCCAAGGATCTAAGCACAATACTCTTACACCCAAATGCGCAAATGCGAGTGTATGGCGTAGAAGAGGTGGGCGTTTGCACTGGCCGAGGTCGCAGCCACAGGCAAAACAAGGGTGTTTGTTTATCAAACATCTAGTCAAGGAGGGGCCTTGGTCGCTGAAAGGGACACAAGCTGTAATAATATGCTCGGCTATATACGCCCATGTCCAGCGAATTTAAGTTATGTTGATTGGTCAGGATCGGCGTTGATAGTTGTTCTGTGGGGTAGTGATTCAAGCCCGAGGCCGATGTTAGCAATTACGCCATTTGAAAGTGGCATGAGGAGTGCAGCTCTACGAAGCTCTCACTCCTCCATTGCAATAGCAATATAAAACATACCATTATTTTCCCATCTATCACCTGATATTTCTTCATACTTCACTATAATTTACCTGTCTTAATCAACGCTAGGATATCTAAGAGGCCTGGTTCCCGGTTGATTATGGTTCTTTCCTGAACCCGAAATAGAGTAGCCCAACATCGTCTCCTTACTTCTTTACTTACCTACCTAGCTAGTCTATGGGATATTGAACATTTCTGAGAAACATGTCGTTTACCGAGATCCCTATATTAGACATGGCCCTTGCAAGAGACCCGGCGACTAAGCCGGGCTTCTTGGCCGATCTGCGCCATGCGCTGATGGAGGTTGGCTTTTTATACCTAAAGAATGTCGGCATTTCCGAAGAGCTTTTCGCGCGGGTTATCAAGGAGGGCCGTTCGTTCTTCGATATCCCAACTGAGGAGAAGTAAGTCCCTAACCGTACGATATGTAGCTTGTTCTCTTCCCCCCTTTTCCAACTCCCTGGCTTACGGTTTATCGATTTCTACTTCTTGTTGTCTGGCATACGTCCCCCACTCCTTACTTACCGTCGCATACATCACAGACTCAAGATCGAGATGAAGAACGCACCCTCGTTCCTGGGCTACTCGCAACTCTCGGCAGAGATCACGGCGGGCCAGATCGACCACCGCGAGCAGATCGACCTGTCCACGGAGCACCCCGTACCCGGCCCAGACGCGCCGCTCCACCACAACCTGCTGGCGCCGAACCAGTGGCCGTCGGAGTCAGTGTTCCCGGATTTCCGCAGCGTGTTTACCGAGTACATCTCCCGTATGGGTGCCGTCTCGGTCCAGTTCACGTCGCTCATCGCCGAGGCCGTGGGCTTGCCGCCCGACGCCTTCGACAAGTACTTCGAGCCGGGCGCGGACCAGCAGCACAAGCTCAAGATTGTCAAGTACCCGGACGTCGCGGAGCTGGGCCTGTCGTCGGGACCAGGCGATGGTGGTGGTGTTCAGGGCCAGGGCGTCGGCCCCCACAAGGACTCGATGCTCACGTCGTACCTGCTGCAGGCGAGCGGACACCGCGGACTGCAGGTCCAGAATATGCGGGGCCAATGGATCGACTGCCCGCCCCTGGACGGCACGCTCGTCGTGGCCATCGGGCAGGGGCTCGAGGCGCTGACGCAGGGCGTGTGTTGTTCGACGACCCACCGGGTGCTGTCGCCCGCCGCGGGCGAGGGCGCGCGCTACAGCATCCCCTTCTTCCAGGGGGTGCGGGGCGACGCCACCTTTGCGGACCTCGAGACTGTCGGCGTGGGGACGGTGCCGCAAGATGTCCGGGACCAGCGACGCCAGGTGCTGGAGGCCAACGGCGGCGGCAGGCTGGACGATGTGGAGTTCACGTTTCGGGCCGGGGGCGTCGCCAAGACGCTCGGCGAGGCGACGCTGCGGAACCGGGTCAAGAGTCACCCCGACGTGGGCGAGCGGTGGTATCCGGACATCTTGCGGGACATCCGGGAGCAGCAGGCCAGGGAGGCTAGGGAGAAGAAGGAAGGAGGTGACGCGGGTGTTGTGGGGAAAGCGGCGGCGACGGATGGGGCAGCAGCATCTCAGGGTCAATCACATGCTACTAATAATAGTACTACGGCAGTGGAGGCGCACTAATAAGTGTTGGCTGTATAGTGGTATATCATCAGAGACAATCCTCTTACGGCACCTTGGTCCCGCAGATTTCAGAACCGTACGAACAACACGTATAGTCAGGAGAGGATCGTACACCAGTCACTTTTCTTCGTCTTCAAAGGCCTTGCTTCCCCATCTTGGATGCAGACTTTGTCGCAAAAATATCCAATGTCAGGTTTCAACAGCTTCAAGACACCTGGTTTCTTCTCAGGTGTGCCGAATTGGGAAAAATCATTTATTCGTAGCCTCGTCAAGTGATTGATGACCTGCTCTAAAAAGGCAGCCCCTGTTATACGCCATTCGCTATGTCAGTTCCCTTTCTTGCGCATGGCGTGTATTCTTCCGCAATCGCGCCACCTTCTTCGAGCGGGACTACCCATTCATGTAAGCGCTCGCATCATCGCAACCATTTCTCTATTTCGCCTCGTAGGTAGGGAAACAGTCGGTGATGGTTTTGCTGTGCTTGTTGGCGGCGTGCTCGGTGAGCCTATGGCACAAGAGAGTTAGTTTCTTTTTCCCTCGCTGTCTAGATAGAATAGGGGGGCTTCGGGTTGCTGTGTAGTGGTCAAACGTACTGGGGAGCGCGAGTCGTCTTGAGGAAGGTCGACTTGCAGATGACGCACTGGATATCCATGGCCTGTTGGTTCTGTAGAGGGGCAAGAACGGTGTCCGATTAGCACACGTTGATTCGGGTAAAGCTGGCATAACAAAGAAAGGGATGACTTACGACCTTGAGCTGCGACTTGGCGACGCCCTTGCCGTCCTTTGCGTTGCGCTCACGCTTCTGCTGTGCCTTGGCTCCCTATAATGATACAGCGGGGTGTCAGCGAAAAGTTTGGCATCCTCAGTTTTGTCGCAAGTAGGTGCCCCGCCAAAGGGAACATACGTTACCCATTTTGTAGGATTTAGGTTGATTGACGTGTGGAAATATGGAGAGAGTTGCCGATCAGTGGTGGTGTAGAGTGGTGAGAGTGGTAGCAAGCGGTCGGATCCAGGGGACTGATATCGAAGATGTTGGCGTTGTTGGGTCGTTCGGAAAAAGGAGGGATGGGATTTTTCTTACCGGCCTGAAGAAACCCCTTCAAATAAATCCATTTCAGCGCTTCCTGCTTCCGGGAGATCGTCAGGTCTGGACCGCCAGGTGGGGTGAAAAACGTTGCCTGCGCACGGATCTTATTCGCCGAGCTTGCCTGCTTGCTGCTGCGCCTGCTGAGGCTGGTGAAGGGTCGGCCAATCCTCTTTCAAGCCTCATTGCCAGCCATTGATTTCCATCAAGATTGATTTGATATTGGTCCATGTCGCAGTCACTATTGACCGGTTTTTGCAATTTTGGTATGAGTTGGAGAAAATTCCATATAGAAATTGCGACATAATCCACATCATGGTGCAGAGTAGCCTCCTCTATGAGAACATCTCACCAGATCTGTTTGGCCAGTTGTTGAACAAGTATGGGGATTTGCTCGAATCTATATCCAGTGCCAAACCTGGTGAGTCGGACGTCTGCTATCACTGTGCGCATATTGACCTTTCGCAGCCAAACAAGGACAGCGGACTCTTTCTGAATTGGATGAGTTCCGTTACAAGACCGCTGTAGAGCTGTTCAGCTCAGAAAAGCCACAGCGTGCCATGCAACATAACGATGTCAAGTCGCTCGTGGAATGGAAGTTGTCAGTAAAGTTATGTCCCAACAAACTAATAAATATCCAACTCATCGGGTGTTAGACGTCATGGAAAGTTCCGCCCAACCCTCATGAAACTTGTCAGTTCCAACGACGAGGACACCGTCGCCGACACTCTTGAGGGAGCCATGAGCGCGTACTGGAAAGCCCCTGATGTCACCAAGGCAGTTGACGCTATCGCTAAACTGAAGGGCATCGGACCGGCCACTGCGTCATTGCTGTTATCTGTCCATGACCCTGATAAGGTCATCTTCTTCTCGGACGAAGCTTTTTATTGGCTCTGTCATGACGCCAAGCCGGGTCCCATCAAGTACAACGCAAAGGAGTATCGAGATCTCAACGCATCCGCTCAAAAACTGGCCAAGCGCTTAGATGTCAGCGCGACAGATGTCGAGAAGGTAGCCTTTGTTCTGATGCGGACGAACCACGATGATGTAGTTTTCCCACGGCAAGAACCACCCCTACCGGTGTCCAGAAGCGACGACACATCATCTGAGGAAGGGGGAAATAAACGGAAATTTCAAAAGGAACGCGATGAAATTACACCTCCGCAGCTAAGACGGAGCAAGCGAGGGAAGACATGACCCCGGCCAGGTTACAGGGCATGGACTTGTTTTGTGGCGGGGTTATGTTGCCGGAATTACCGCTCAACTCACCACTCCCGGACGGGCCAGCTGTTGCTCATTGTAGGAATGGCGTATGGAGTGAGTCTCCTAGAAGTCATCATGGCCCTCTTTATGCGAGATACAACGGTGGCATAGTCTCCTACCTCTGGAAAGACTAAATTATGTAATCCAGCCATATCGATACCTCTCTTGGCGGATGGGACAGGAGGCGGGAAAATCCAAGACCAGATAAGATGGCCAAGCCAGACGCTGCTTCGCTGGACAACTTGGTCATGTCATGCAAGACCCAAAATCTCAAAAAAAAAAAGAAGAAAAGGAGAAAAGTCCGACCTTATCACTACGCGCAAGGGGACAGAAGCGAACAGCACGATGAATGGCCCGAATCGAGAAGCCAGTCACGATTCTATGTACGTTGGTCAGTCGTCAAACCCCACTTGTCGGACGTTTTCTCCCGCTTGGTGGAACTCGGTAGGGCGGGATCAATATCTCGACAGCAAAAAATCTGAGCATTCAAAAAAGTGTCTTGCAGGAGAAACCATCCCGCCCGGCTCGGTGGATGAACTCCTAAAAGTGGAGGGGTGGGACTGTCAGGCCGTTTTGAGAAACTGTTTCGGGTTTAAATCGTCGTCGAGAGCCTTATTGCTTGAGCCTCAATCCCCTGGTGTTCACCCCCCTTCTAGCGTTATGGGTCGGGGGTTAAGCCAGTTCGCTATCTGACATCATCGAGCAAAAGTCTTAGCTGGGTTACCTTGAGCAGTCCAGGAACATGACTTTTATTCAACAATGATGCTGGTTCTTTTCTCCCCTTTTGTTTCGCAGCGACGATCTATGTACACATAAGATTGGCATTAACACGCAGCTTGTCACCGGTCAAGAAGCAGTCTCGACTTGCAAACGCTCTGCAGATCTGCATGAACCATCTTTCGTGATGTACGGATATTGGGCACTCACACAAAAGATAGAGTTTTCGTATCCATTCAAGGTGGTGATACTCCGATCTAGATGATTGTTGGTCTGATCCAAAGTTGGCTATGTACATGCTAGATCCCGCGTAGCAATGGGAGATCTATCATAACTGGGTACGGCCCATAGTATACCCTATGTAGATGATGGCGAGGTGGGTTCGCTAGTAGCATGTCGTGAGCCATCCCGGAGGTTTGGTCCGCCTAATCGACTGTACGCTACTGAATTTGATACTTATTGTTGGCATCCCGAGAGCTTCAGTCTCTATATCAGGCCTTAATGCTATCTCAATATCCCCCAAAAGGAGAAGGAGTAATCCAACATATCTTAATATCTAGTCTTTCCCCCTACCTTCCCCCCTACTTCTCCTGCTTCTCGAAACTATTCAAGTTATCACCTCGAAATCACACACATACGCAAATACACCAATGGTTTACCTCCAGAACCGCTGGTGGGCTCGGCCATTCGCAAAACTCCGACCATCCGCTGTTAAGCCAGCTCTCCAGTGCACACCGATCAGCCGAATCCAGAGCCGGAATGGCGGCCTCTACCTCATCGACCAGTTCCGGGACCGGATGCCCATCGGGATCCAGCACAACATTGTTGCTTCGCTGTCCGAGTTCGTCGGCACCTTCTTCTATATGCTGACGGCGCTCGGCTGCACCGCTGTTGTGAACGCGCCCAGCACGGCCGAGCAAAAGGACGGTGACAACCTCGCCGCCAACCCGGCCAAACTGCAGTTCATCGCCCTGGCCTGGGGCATGTCCATTGCCGTCAACGCCTGGGTCTTCTTTCGGATTAGCGGCGGCCTCTTCAACCCGGCCGTTACCTTCGCCATGCTTCTCATCCGCGCCACGGGGCCACTCCGGGCTCTGCTCATCGTCGTAGGCCAGATGCTCGGCTCCATCGCCGCCTCCGCCGTAATCCGCGGGCTATTGCCCAACGGCACGGCCGCGGGCACTAAGCTAGCCGCCGGGACCACGGTCACCCAGGGGTTGTTCATAGAGATGTTCCTCACGGCCCAGGTTGTCTTTGCTATATTCATGCTGGCGGCTGAGAAGCACCGGGCTACTTATGTCGCCCCCGTGGGCATTGGACTCGCAGTATTCATATGCGTCATGATGTAAGGTTAAAATTCCACCTTACCCCTTTTATCCGTCTCTATTTCCTTCCGGCATGGCCGCTGACTTGTTCCAATCTTTAGGGGCGCATATTACACAGGCGCTGGCCTCAATCCGGCCCGCTCTTTCGGCCCGTGTGTGGTGACGTGGGACTTCCCGTCATATCACTGGATCTACTGGGCAGGCCCTTTCCTGGGCAGCTGCCTCGCCACGGGCTTCTACATGCTCGTGCGGAAGCTCGAGTACTGGACCGTCAACCCACACCAGGACGCCGACGCTGGCCTGGTGGGAGCTTTCCTCGCTGGTGACGACCCCAAGCGGCACGACAAGAAGGGTGGCGAGATCCATGCCGAAAAGAGTGACGGCCAGCTTTGTCACGCGGAAAAGAAAAACAAAAACAAACTCAAGCACCACAATAACGATAAGGGTGTCCTCGGCAACGAAATCGGGGGCAACGGCGGCAAAGACGACCACGACCTCGACTACGACAAGGACAAGAACATGCCCGATTCACCCAACGAGACTAGCACATCTTCTCTGGCGACGACGGCTTCGACGAGGAGTATACAAGACGACACAGCGAGCGATCGTCACCGATTTGCTAGCAATGAAATAGATGCCGAAGAGGGTCAAATTAGTCGGATACCAACTCGGGTATCTCGCACCCAAACCCACGAATAAGCCAGTTGAACTGCCGTACAGTAGGCGTTTCTTGGGAAAATGGAGTTGGAATTGGGGATGGATCGGCAGCAATGAGATTTCTGCACCCCTCTTTCTGGTATTACATGAGATCATCATTTCTTTACCAACATGCTGAGAAGGTGCCAGCAGCTGCACTGTATGGGTTCTTGTTATGAGAACAGTCCTTTTTTTTTTTTGCCACCTTCCGGTTCTACATAGCGATTTCCAGCGGTGTCATTATTTGGGTAGCGGAAACTCTTGAGGTATTTGGGCATTGATAAAGTAGACATGATATCACGGGCTTATGACGGAGTTAAATGGTTCTATTTATCTTAGTTTGTTTTCCAATGCATTTGGTTATTGCTTACGTGTGGTATTCAAAAATCCAATACAGCTGCGGCATGCATATTTGACGCAGTTTCTTTCTTTCTTGGCTCACTTGCATGCAGCCTGCCTAGAGCTGCACTATTAGTGAAGCTCATGTCTGGCATTGGCAGATAGATTTCTTAGTCATTCTCTCTCTCTCTCTCTCTCTGGATGTTGAATCTTTCGACGACCAACTCTCATGTGAGAAATTTCTACCTTGAATCCTTCCCTTGTTCCCGCGCAGAGATGGCCGCACCGAATGGCCTCGCGATTGCTGACCGGCGGCTCAACCCCAATCAAGGACTTGAATGAGACGCATTTCGTGGCCGTCCAATTTCCTTCGGCCGCTTCGCTTCTGAAGCCTCGGGACCGGAGTCCAGCTACTATCCCCTGCACCTGCTTGTTCTACATACATTGTCGCATGGCCCCCAATGATACCCCCCCCCCCCCCCAAATCCCCCACGAACAAACCAGTCAGGGGCACAATGTCAAGATACCAACTTGATGACGATATGGCCCATAAGGAGTAGGTAAATCGGCGTTTGGACTGTGGCGATGGGGTTTCTTCTTTCTATTTTTCCTCTTGTAGATGGGGTCCATTGCGTGAGTTGGTGTTGTTCGTCGGCGGTTCCTACCGTACCATATCAGACACCATCTATCTATCTACTGTACGGGTTTACTAGTGCGAACGGTTCTTTCGACAGGGATGCTACCCGACCAATTGAGGCTGCAGAGCCAAGACCTTTACCCGCCTCTCATCATCACTCAAATGAGAATTTGCTTGCTGCACATACATAGTACTGCGGTCCCAGACGACGGCATTGGGTTGTGGGCGTGGCAATGCAGTAGCAGTACGGCTCGATTGCCCCCTCCCCCCTTTTATACTCTCTCCCCCGCAAGCGATATTGATTGCTTACTACTACTACTGCTGCTGCTAAACCCATGAAGAAAGTAAAACCCCCAAAGAGCCAATGCAACATGCCATTCCCATCCTTCAGAGTCAGTAGTCGAGAGACATGGGGTAACACTGGCCTGGCACAAACAGATTGATGACAGGGTGGGTGTTACTCCGGCCCTTCCCCTCGAAATAGATCGGGCTTAGCACAAATTTGGGTTATCCAAATCTGGAAATGGCCCTGTGTACCCCTGGTGGGCTTGAGAAGATGTAGGGATGAGGTTTGGGGTAAGTTATGTAAACAGATATGAAATATGAGATTTTACTAGGAGTCTGGGGCAGGGAATAAAGCTCGAGTTTCCCCCGTTCCCTTAGTCGCGCTACGTGTATCCTTGCTAATGATCTTGGATCATGGTCTGGTAAGGTGACTTTACCGCTATTAATCGCCGTCTTCGTTGATTGTTGTTACTCCTGAAAGAAAGCCGATGCCATACACGACAATGGCTTGACCCGAGACAAGACGACTGGAAGATTATTCTTATATCGATAACGCAGAGGAAGAAAAAGAAAAGGGAAGTTCTAGCCAGTATAGCATGGAACTCCTGCGTAACTTGATCAAACCGAAAGCCGTCGCTGCCGTCCGGCTTTCCTCTCGGCAATGGGGTCCACCAGGCGGCGGACGTCCGCCCTGCGCTCGCAACTGCTGTGGGTTTTCTTTTCACTTATTACCTCGTTCCATATGTCCTGAATATACGGACATCCCTCCCGTGTACAATGCTGGAATTGAGAAATAACCAATGACCCTCTCCATCACGTAGACGCCGCCTATGTTACCTCAAATAACACGGGTAAAGTGCCCGCACTCTGCACGCCCGATGGTCCATTCCTGACGGAGTACACGGGATGCGTGGCGTGCTGCGAGGAACAGTCACACAACGGCAATGGCAACGGTGGTGGTGGATGGGGAGGTGGGCCGCCGCCGTGGGTATCATGGGGACATCCGCCCGGCAACAACCCAACGGCAAACGCGTCGTTGCCGCCCTACCTCAACCCGTCCTTCGGTCAGTACCTCGGCTACTGCAATGTCAGCGACGTGCTGGTCACGTATACGGTGACGGCCACCACTTCCGCGGCAGGCGGCGGCGGCGCTGCGATGTCGATCGCACAGTCCGTCTTCACGACGGACGTCAAGCTGCCGTCTGATTTCACGGCAGCGTTGCAGACGAGCCCGACCGCCACCGTAGCGACGGCGCCGAGCCCGAATGGCGGTGTTCCGAACCCAACCTCGACACCACTAAACGCCGTCAGCTCAGCCAGTGAGGACAGGAGTTGGATCGCCGGCCCCATCGTGGGCGCAGTACTGGGAACGGCGCTCGTGATACTATCTATCGCCTTTGTCTTGTACCGGCGGAAGAAGAAGCGCCGGGCCACCGACGCCGAAGGCCTTGAAAACGGTGGCCCGGATACCGGCCCGGAGGTACAAAATCACGAATATCAGCAGTCGTCGCAATGGAAGAACGAGTTGGAGGCCCAGCAGATCGAGAAAGCGCAGCTTCACTCGGACAGCATGGTGCCGAGGGCCACACCACACGAGCTAGAGGGAGAAGGAGGCGCATCTCCGGAGGAACCGGACGTCGAGAGGACGTACGCCGAGCTACCAGGACACGGTGACGCCAATACTTTGGCGACGCATCGTGACCGGTTGCCTCACGAACTGGCCGGGGGTGACAAAGAGCGCTTGGGTGTCATTGGGAATAGGAGCGAGCTGCCCTAACGACTGTGAAATTTGCAGCAATCCAAAACAGTATATAATGTTTGAGGTAGTAGTCATATATATATAATGAAATGCCAGCATATTAGGAGGAAGATGTTGCAAGTCCGGCTGCTCGTGTGGCTGTTACGAGAGAGAAATAAACGAGGTCATATAAGAGACACCACGTCTGCAATGACACCCAATGGCCCGTATTCAATATCTGATCGACGTGGACATTACCCACGGAGCTGCCATAACGTCTAGAGAGATGTTGTAGATATGGTAAATCGTAAGCATCTGTATGGACAGAAAAGGATGGGCCCCAAGAGACTTGCAAGCACCAGCCTAGTTACGACTTGTGTTCGCAGCGGCCAGTACATGAAAAACATTCTACTCGACTTTGGGACCGTATTGATATACCTGAATACTTCTAGTAGGATGGAATAGTATTATTCCAGGACTACATTGTAATAAACACACGACGTCTCTAGCAAATCCCCTAATCCCTGAAAACCCACCCGGGCCTCAGGAGTAAATAGCCAAGTGATCAATACCGTTGCCGCTATAACTCTCACGCGTCCCTTTGCGCCTAGGACATGCACCATACAATCGTCATCATCAACAATAACAACGACAACAACAGCAGGAGGTACCGCCTCACTAACAGCCGCCCTAGGGGAGCGAGGGGCGAGGAGCGGGAGGTATACCGAAGCCAGGCGTGGATAGCAGGGCCCATCGCCGGGTCTCCAGTGGGAAGTTCCCATCTCTTATTTTGACGGGAGTAATCATCCTCTTACTCCAAATAACAAATTAAGTAGAAAGGGTGGCAGAAAAAAGAACGGACGGATCGACATCAGGGGACTGGTGCAACGACGTAGCTGAAAAAACACAATTCCATTCAGATTACCTTCCCAGTCCAATGTCCAACGAAGTTGAAAACGGCGAGAGCCGACGGTTATCCCTCGAACTACCCAAAACACATGTTGGCGAAGAGGGTGCACATGAACCCACCCAAATCTCTGAGCCCAGTCGAGCTGGAAACACCAAACGACAGTGGCAGCAGCGCCGAACAGTCCATTTACGGAAGGGGAAGGGGTTGTGATCACTAGTCCCTGTTATCTAGTAAAATACAGACACGGTATATACCTTTGCATTGGTGGTCTTGACAGCGCTTCACCTGGTACTAACTTAGACGATCAAACACACAAAAGAGGAATTAGGAGATGAGTTCTATGTCGAAAATTAACAAGAGCAACGTGAGGATTTAGGCGTTTTACATTCGGGGAGCAGATGCTCTCTTTATATCCTACAAATACAGACACATTCACCTCCCTTGAACGCCTCCGCCTCGCCTATAATGATACCAACTCGGTATATATCACGCGACCCCATGTCAATGGCCACAATCCCATCTGCCAGCTCCATACAAGCGTACAGTCGTAACGCACACCTTTGTTTTTATGTTTGCTAATTCGTGCTCAACCACGGACTAGGCGTTGTGTAGTCAGGTCGGTCTTTAATGGTTTATTTGTCCTTGCGGGTGCCGGCAGGGGGCTGGGTGGCGCCGTACTTCTCGGTCAGCTCGTGGTACTCCTTCTGGAGGCCCTCAGACTGCTTCTTGAGGGTGGCGATGTCGCGGTCCTTCTCGTCGAGCTTGCGGCGAAGAGTGCCGATCTCGCCGGCCTCACCAGCCTGAGCCAGCTTGGAGCTCTGCTTGGTGTTGCTGTCGGTGCCCTCGTACTGCTTGACCTTCTCCTCCAGGCGGAGGACCTCGAGGATCATCATGTAGGTGCGGTTGAGGATGAGCGAGAGGAACAGGGTGAAGCCGCAGAGGTACATGTTGCGCTGCGAGTAGAACTTGCGTGCCTGGACTTCGAGGCGCTCGTGGCCCATGATGGCGCTATATTAAGTTTACCTGGTCAGCTTTGGGCGATCTATAACATTGCTGGGTCCGTGGCAAGCAGTCGAGAGGACAAGTGAAGAGAAGGGAGGAGAAGGAGGGTGGAAGAGGAACTTACGCGCTACCCTTGTTAGAGTCGGTTGCTGCCGCCAGCTCGATCTGCACGCGGTAGACGCGGTTGACGCTGTCGATGAACAGAATCAATATGAATATGAATGTTATTTTCAATCCGTATTGTAGTTTCGCCACGAATTTACTCTCGGAAATGAAACTATGGCGGTGATGTTAGCAGGCGTTCAGGTAGGCAATTTTCACAGATGCTGGGGCGTAGAGTTAGTTGGTGGGACGTACGTAAAGATCTTTCGGCGGACCGAGAAGGGCATGGGGACGATGAGCCCCATGAACAGGGCCATCTCTGCCACGAGGAGCAGGAAGACCTGGTTGCAGAAAGTCAGCACAGCTATCTTCAACATGGCTTGCGACAATGCGGGGTCAAGAGCAAGGCAAACCCACAAGAGAGTAATACAGCGTCATTTTGGCTGTGGTGTTGGGTGGTATGCGTAATGGCAATGGCAATGGCTTCGGAGGGTGCAAAGGTGAGGGAAGCAGTTAGTGGGATGGTATGGTCGAGTCCTGGAAGACGTCGATTGTGGTGTGGGTGCGGGAGGATGGGAGAAGAGAAAGAGAAGACAATGGATTTTCAGTCGGGTCTCTTTAAGAAATGGATTTCTTGCAGAGGATGTGACGGCAGGGAGATGGAGACGGGGAAAAGAGCCTGGGTGATTGGGCGGGTGCAGACTTATGTAGCCCGGTAAGTAAGGATGTACTTCACAATGACAACTGTGTGTGTGTGTGTGTGTGTGTGTGTGTGTGTCTGTGTCTGTGTCTTGCTCTCTCTCTGGTCTTTTTCAACGCATACGTAGCTACGTCAGGCTGGTGAAAGAAGACAGACAGTGCTTGCTGGAAGAAGCTCCAGCCCACTTCCTGCTTAGTCTGCCTGCTATGACTTGCTACCCCCCTAGCTGCTACCTGCTACCTGCTACCCCCCGGCACTGCGGAAGCAACAACACCAATGGAAACTGGCAATCAACAACGTCATAGGTGGCTTCAGCTGCTCCCCCCTGCTAGCGTCCGGCGGCACACGACACGCTATGTCGTATGTGGGGAGAGTCTGAGGCTGATGCAATCCTCCATCTGAGGTCTTCTTCATTCATCTTTAACTAATCACATGCATACATATACTTGGTGTAGTGTAGTTGCGACTACAATCCCACAAACCCCCCCAGCTTTGTCATCTCGCACCTGTCTTGACCATGTTCTCTGCCAACCAAGCTCCCGTAAAATGGCCATTTCGTAGCTAGATGCAGAAAAATGCACCGCAATCCTCCTAATACCCCTTCAAAAGACCCTTCCGAAGACCCTTTCCATCTGCTTCATCGCCGTTCTCCTGCTCAACCGTCGCTGGCAGAGCACTTGCGCTTATGCTGTGGACCGAGCAGGTCATTGAAATACTTCTTTTCGTTGTAATTCACACGGTCGGCAGCACAGCGTCTTGGACGGGGTAAGCTGCTCGGCGGGCTAGATCCGGGTACCGTCTTCGTACTAGACGAATATAGTTCCAGGTCATTGTCACTGGCTCCCGGCTCAAGGGTAACCACCGCCTCCGGCGCCTTTGGATTGGGCACTCTGTAGGGTATCTCCTCTTCAAAGTCCCCAGTTGAGTCTGTATCATAAGCTACTGACCGCCGTCCAGTTTCCGGGCTGATTTCTTCAAGAATTGTCAGTGGCTTATATGAGGCACTGCTGGCAATGTACTCACTAGTCTTCTTATCCGCATGTTCTTGAGTCGGAGGCATGCGAGGGTCCTTTGCAGGAGCAGCTCTTTCAGCAGGCGGGCTTCGTGCTCGTTCTGAGAGAAGTGTGAGCCTCCGACACACCAACCCGGTGAGAGTGTATACTTACTACTGGCAGCGGTGTCTTTCATCTCTGAGGACAAGACCGAGAGCTCACGACGCAAGATAGGTGACTGTGTTTGCGAGCGTGAGGTAAAGACACCTGAATCAGTTTCACTTCGGCGAGTACTGTGGCCCTTATCAAGCATCAACTGTAGATGATCAAGGGGTTTGTCTTCCTTGATAAGCTCTGCGAACTCTTTGTCGATCTCCTGCCGCTTCGCCTGGATTTCCTCGTCTGCGTTTTTCTGAAGAGTTTCAAGGTAGGAATCCAGCTCCAACAGGGCTGTCCTCGTCTTTTGATTCATCTCGCCCAGGATTGCTTCCTCCGCTCGACGCTTTTTGTCGTCACGCATCGTTTCAAAGCTGGTATCAAGCCCGGATTTTCGATAATCCATCTTGAAACTTCACAATCGTGACTTGGACCATGCGGCGGATACGGAGGACATACACGAGAGGGACGGGGAAGGAGACGTGGGAAGTGGAAAGAGTAAAGTGTGGCACACCATATGTACCAAGAGGTATTGCACGGTTGCCGAAGTATTGAGGGCATACAAGTGCAGTTTCTCGATAGCTTTTTGGCAAGAACAATCCCAGAACGAACTGTAAACGTCGGTACTCAAGTAGGTAGTTGTATGTAGGCAAGACTAACTGCCAGAATGCAGCTACCCGTATGTCGAATGTGGAAGAAGGGTCCGGCCCCAGATATCAATCGGCTTTTGGGCATGAAGTTGTGATCAGTTCGGATAATCAATATAGGTAAATGCATCTACCCAGCGAGATCAAGTTGGAGAGGATCGCGTCGCGCGTGCTTGCCTGGAAAGATAGTGGGATGGGAGACTTGGTCAAAGTCAAAACTTGACACGATGAGGGGAGTACCAGAAGCACCACCACAACTTCTAACTGTTTGTGTGACTGTGGGACGCGACAAAGAGGAAACCACGATGGCCGACCACAATCGTACTGACATGTACGCAAGTACATCAGCTTTCGAGCGAGCAAATCACATCTGCTTGTAGCCTTGCAATCACCAATTTTCTAAACACCGCAGTGCAGTAGAGTATATCGACAATTTTTCCCTCTCTCATCTGAGGTCCAACCAATAAGTGGTAGATGTCCCCAGGCATGCGTAACGAAGACGAAGCCAGCTAAGCAGGTGTAGATGGAAACCCACCTATATGAAATCGCACCAGCACGTTAAACCTTCATCTTTCCAAATGCCTCCAACTCCTTGCTCGTACTATCAGGAAAAGAAAACAAAAGACATCAGATCCCAGAAGGCCTATGATACATATTAGACATTCCCATCCATCAGGTACCGTCTTCCACCACCCCCATTCAATTGGTCTCGTCCAATTCTCTGCCAGGAATAAATAGGTATGAAGTATGGCCACATCTTCCAATGGGCCTGATCACTTCCTTGTCAACACGGACTAGGCCCAGCCAACTCTCTAGCAGTGCTAAACCATCACGCAATCCACTGGGATGCAGCGCTGTCGTGATAATTATATATATATATATATATATATGTCGCGTATGAGTGTGGCGCAATAAGCAAGTATGGATGCTGTTAAGTGGTGATCGGGTGCGGTAAGGCCAAGGCTTTGAGACATGTCGCACCCGGCATACGGCTTCCCTAAGACTTTCGCAAACGCCGGGTATTTTGGGTTCGATAGCTAAGCCGTGTCTCAGATTATGTTGATTATTTTGTTTGCCATGACATTGGCTAATGAAGACCCGCGTTTCAGGTTTCCTGCCTGCCCGGGGTTTGTGAGTATTAATAACGTCTATGTTCGTCCAGGCGCCTCCCGTCCAAGAACCTTGGGCTGCGCTCATCGTAATAGGGCATTGGTGCCTGTTGTTGTTTCCTGGCCTCGAACGCCATCCGCTCTTCTTCGTCTAGAGCAAATGCCTTCTTCAACCATCCAAAGGCGCTCCTCTTCTTCTTGAGAGTCTTACCATCCCCATTCTCCGGGTTTAGGGTGGATACATTGCTCAGCCTACTCATGGCCATCGCAGAGGGCGTGTTTCGTTGTTGGTGATGGCCCTGGTGATAGTCTCTGGTTGTAGCCGAAGTGTGTGGTCGAGCTACCGGATTGACGTTGCCCGAGGTCCAAGGCCGCTGTAATGGCGAATGGGGGCTAGCCTGGACAGGCCGGAAGTGATGCTGATCGCTTAACGGTGATGGGATCGGGTTGTTTCGATTCGGGAAACCTGGCGGAGGCAGGTTGGCAAACGAGTCGGCCACTGAGTGAACTGTCGGCTGTCGTTGTTGTTCTCGTTCGGGGATGTAAACCGAAGTCGTATCCTGCCAAGTCGAAACCCGAGGCGGCGGAGGTGGCCTTGGCCGGTTCGCATTTCTCGGCGGCACTTGAATGGACCCAGGAGGATTGCTTCCTCGGAGAGACAGTCGCTGCCGCAGAGACGTTCTCTTGGGAACCTCTTCTTGATGTGGTGATTCTATTTCCCGTGGAGATGGAGGATTGCGTATCATTGGAGACGGGAGAGGCTCGGGAGGCTGGGGGGTGTAAGTGCGGGGCTGAAGAATATATAAGCCTTGGTCTTCGGTGGGACTCTGGGCTCCATCGTCTTCATCCAGGGAGAACGACCCGTCGTCGTCATCATCATACTCATCTTCCACTATCACGGGCTCTGGCGCTATAAGAATCTCAAGCGTAGGACCGCGATTCATGATGGACTCTCGTTTTGTAGGTGGTTGATAGTATGTTTGCGGGAGCAAGTCTTTTGCGGCAGGGGACGAAGGCGGTGACTTTTGCGATGGACTCTTAGGGGAGGTTGGCGCTGAGTGCGCCTGTGATTGAGCATCGGAGCATGGCCTACTTCGACTGGACTCGGTCCGTGGGCTCGATCTGCCTGAACCCTCGGAGGCGTGAGAAGAACCTGCCGAGTACCGACTATTCGTGTTGGTAGGCTCATGGTCTGCGGCGAGCGGTTCTGTCACGTCGGTGGGTTTGGACGTGGCGGTGTGTGCATTGCTTGTATGAGGCGGTTCTGGGAATGAGTCCAGACCAAACTGCAATGGCATCAACGCACTCGCTCGCAGGTCAAGCTGAAACGCATCATCCTTGCTTTCTTTTTTGCCACTATTCTCCTCACTAACGAAAACGCCTTGCCCGAGAACCTCTTCCTCGAGATCATCTTCCCCGAGATAATCATCAAGGAAATCGTCGTCAATGGGTTCTTCTTCATCGAGATTCTCGGGAACGCTTTCACTCACGCTAGCGATGGTCCGTCGGCTGACCTCACCAGCGAGCTGGTCCATCTCAGCAACCATCTGACTAAGTTTTGCCAGCATGGATTCCAAATTAGTAGAGAGATCCTGGAGGTCGACAAATGCCTTGTACCAGCCCTCGGCGTTGCCTTTCATAGCGTCAAAAATCTCTACGACACTAGGTCTCTCCTGTCGCCATGGTCGTGCTTGCTGGTCGTTCAAGTACATGGCAAACTCCTTGGTGGCCTTGAGTCCCTCCTCCACATCATCGAGATAGGCTTCAAGTGCGAGAGACGACCTGAGGCAGATATGCTCGATCTTCTCATTGCCGGTGACGATTTGCAGGCGGAAGTCGCGGTCTTCCAACATTTTCTCAAATGTGTCCCGATTCTCCATGGGCAATTCCAAGTGCTTGATGCGATCTTGCACATCGGCAATGGCTAAATTCACATCTTCCATGGCGGTCTCAAGAAACTCATCCACCTCGTCGATGTGACCCTGAAGAATGTTCACGACCTGAATGTTGCTGTTGGCCATCCCACCAAGAAGAAGATAGACTCCAAACGAAATCTGGGCCATCAGTTTCCATAGCTCGTGGTGTACATGCCCAGGTCGTTGTCGCCACAGGTCTGCAGGGAGGCCCGCGTCTGCTTCAGCGTCCAGCAAGCAGGCTCTGCGTTCATCCGCCCCGGCAAACTTGAGCTTTGGTTTTTGATCGGCACTGTTCGTCGTGGCCTCAACCAGCGACTCGGCGAAGGGTGCTTGCATGGCCGGGATGGGATGGGCTGGGACATTAGCTGCTGCATCTTCGGTCTTTTGCTTCAAGGAGGCTTCGTCGTGGGAGTCGGCATCGTGAACGGGACGGTTTGGGTTCCTGCTGGGAGGATTGATCGGCATATTGTCGTCGGATTCGTCTTCAGAGTCGGAAAGGAGCATGACCGGAATGTCATCGCCTTCCAGAGACAAGGGAAGCGCCATGATGCTTGACAACTGCTGTTAATGCAACCAACAACCAACCGAGCAAACCGGCTCAACGCATATGATGGCCCAACCTCCTGGGCCACCGGTGAAGTGCAGCTACAGCAAAGTATCCGGGGTGTCTTTGCGTGCGTTTGTAGGGTACCCAACAAGGGGTAGGATAAGTAGACCCGGCCAACGACTACTTGCTTTCCCGATGGTAGGGATCAACTGTACGCTGAGTGCCGAGTAGGATATGGAGGCACCGTATGTGACACCTTGCAAAGCCCTAACACAAATATATATAACTGCTAACAATCGACGGAACAGTACAGCTTCGGATGCAGAAAACGACTGGTACTAGCGGCGCGAGTCGGGGTGGTTTCGTAGTATCGGATAATATATTGTTATGGTAATTGATCGGCCTCGATGTATAGTGCGTGTGTGGGTGCGTATATGAGCCCCGAGGAACAAATGCAGATCACCGCAGGGGGGGGGCTCCTGGTATATTTGGTGCCGTGGAATGCCGATATCAAGGCTTCTCCAGCCAACTTAGCACCGCCATTCGAATGTGCGCCGGGATTAAGGAATGTAGTGGGCGAAAAAGTGCAGCGGTCGTGGCGCCCCTGTTCGAGGTCGGGAGTAACTAAGCCACGCGCAACGACTCCGGGAAATATCCAACAGTTGGTGTTGGTGTTGGTGTTTTGTGGAGGGGGTAACAGAGCAATGAAACAGTAAGTATAGAACGAGTGACTAGAGCGAGAATTTCAATGGCGTATGAGAAGGATGAAGCCTCGCTACCGTTCACTAAATGTAAGTGTGAGCGGGATACAGAATGTCTAAGGAGAAGACGAGGAGGGGACAAAATGGGCACGAAGGAGAAGAAGGAAATGCGGAAGAGCAAGGAGAGGAAATCAAGCAACAACAACACCGCCCCCGGGAGACAAGATGATGGGGTTTGTCGCTTGGCATCCAAGTAAGGTAGAGACGTAAGGTAGGTTAGGTTACATACCTAGAGAACTAGCTGCAACTCAGCTACAATACAAATGGGAACTTATTAAATCGCAGGAGCCGAAGTAGACACAATCCCGGGTGAGACGGCGGGCAGGCGGGCTTGGGTGACAAACAGTTAATAGTGGTAGGTAGCTGGGTAGAAGAAATGACAGGCCATAACATATTCAGACTCAGGCTAGGTATTCCACTTACCACGTATTGCACCAACCCCCATGATCCATGAAGGGACCCCATCCATCCATCAATCGTTATGGATCCAGGCTGGCGTCAATTTTGTGTATGTAGTAGTAGTAACCTAACCTAGTATATACATATTAATGTACCTGCTTTTTTTTTTTTTTTTTTTTCTGACTACCTGCCCGTCTGCTGTCTACCTTATACTCTATACTAGGTAGGATATGTACATATTTTTACTAACTGGAGGTTAACCTGCCTGGGTGAGTGCCCAAACAGACAAGCAAAAAGGATAGGTACGCATTCCAGGAACCAGAGAAGCAGCAATCTTTTCGGATCGTCTTTTACGGACAACGTCAAGGGCCACTTACGAAGAGACCATTCCTCTTTACGATAGACCCTTGACCTCTTCAGGGCACTGGGCGGCCCGGGTGGCTTGGAGTTGTGTGCGTCTAGTCTCTCTAGCAGGTCTAGTCTCCCTGAGCCCCTGGTCAGGCTGGTCTGCCCGTGGCTTCTCCACCCCAATAGCGCCAAAAGTACGAGCCAGCGCGTGGCCCAGCGGCTCTAGAAGGCCAGTGGTTTTTAGCGGTTTTTCCCACCGACTCCTCCGAGCTCGATACCCAATGTCCACAAGATTGGTCAATTGGAACATTGAAAGGACTTCTTCTTTCTCCATGGCATGGCAGATGCTTTCCCCCTGAGCACAAGATCCCTGGAATCTGGACTCTAGACTCTGGACTCTGGACTCTGGACTCTGGACTGCAACTTGTCGGCACAGCCTGGCCATTAAACTGTAGGTATCCCTCATCGATCGAGGCCGATGTTTGATTATGTGCAGAGTTCAGCGAATTGGATCCAAACTCCCTACTACTACTCCCTACGCATCCAAGCATCCTACTACATCCACGTGCATAATCCAACAACCAACGCAGCTCCCAACCCCCCTCCCCTCCCTACCTACTCACTTAGCGCCATGGCCCCCCCCTGTGAAAGCCCGCCCTAAACGGCCCTGTGCTGGTGGAATGCAAAGCTTCACTCTTTGAGGTCCCAGAGCGTGGAGGCATAGTCTGTGAGTCAAGCCCTATAGCCGCCGGGCAGTATGGATAATATTACCATCTGCATATCTGGTCCATTCTTGGATGCGTTCTGACAGGAGTTTATCTTGTTGTTGCTGGTCATCCGCAGGAACTATAAAGCGGTGACAAGGACATGGACTTGAGAGATTCTCACTCACATGCGCCCTAGCACATGCATGTACAACGCATTCTACCTACTACTACCTACACACCACACCTAACTTACTTCCATATCAAGGTCGAGGTAAAGAAGTAAGCACGGAGGAGGTAGGTATGTACTTCTGATACATGACACATAGCCAATACATTGACCAAATTGATGCGCCCAACCGCCTGGGCACGAGGCTGGACTGCCGAAAGATGTAAGATGCTGCAGCATAATAATTTCCCGTGCCAGTCCCATACTTTGCTTTTCCATGGATGAACGCCTCCGAAGGTCTAATACCTGCCACCGAGTCGCCCGTCTACCTTGGACGATGACGGACTGGCATGAACGACGACGGGCGAGTCGTCAGTGCCTGACTGTGACTGTGACTGTGACTGTGACCTCTTTATTTCTGTAAATACACGTTTCGTTTACCCGCAACGCGAACACGAGCATACATACCTATACTACCTGATTGGGTTTCAGGTCAGCTCATACCAACACCAACTCGCACAAGAGTTGATCTCTCACCTTGGCAGCTGAAGTTGACCGACCGATAGAAGAACACTTCATTCCTCAATGATGTGTATGATACCTACCTACCTACCTAGGTAGACTTACCTAACACACTCCGAAGTTACAGGTCGACCGCGCCCTGATACCCTCGCGCCTTTTGGGTCCACACGGACGACAACGGGGAGCAGAGCGGGTCTCCCTCCGTGTGCTGTCGATATCCGAGATTCTTAGTTTAGGTAGTTAGCCGTTATATTAACCTTTCTTTTGACATTGACGAATTCCCCATCCTCCGCTATTATGATTATGGTTACAAGTATTTGATTCTTCTTGCCCTGGAGGCATCGAATGCATTGATGCAATTACCGGGCAAATGGAGACCATCAGCAGCATTTCCTTCAATAAGTGTGCTGCCCATCGTATTGACCGGCACAAATAGTCACCAATATTTGTGAGTCCCGTCGCGTGCAAGCTCATTTACTTCTCTCAATAGTGGCACAGGCCCCGAAGGAGACCCACCACACAACCCCCGAAGCCGTTGCTACGTTAGGTCACCATCATGCTTTTTAGTTGATCATCAATCTGCCGATTGATCCTTCACCCCTATTCTTTCCCGCCCAGTCGCCAAGGTATCAAGCCTTCAATGGCAGAATCGGCGTCGCGGATGTTGTGTGAATATCATCACCTCTCATTGATGTCGTCTAGGCAATCCTGGGGGATTCAGGACCAGGTCTGATGCGATGGAAGGAAGTCGTCTATGTTGATCCTGTCAGCACTCAAGTTTGACAGCGCCTGCTCCATACAATCCACATGGGTATGCTGGTGAGCCCGGGTTCTGAGTTTGCTCCTTGATCATCTCTTGATCTTGTCAATCCTTCAACGTTCTTGGCCAAATGGCGTTCTTTTGGAGGGGAAGGTTGTGCCTCGTGGAAAGTCGACCGCCTGGAAAAGGATGACATAGTATCCTACCCAAAGGCCTGAGTGTCGATCTTCAGTGGCACTGGAGCTTGAAAGCGCCGGCGCGTGTTACTACCAAGTATGGAGGAGAGCTTAGTGAACGCCCGAAAGGACGGTGTCGTTTCTAACCTTAGCGGGGTCATTCAACTCTTTTTCTTCCTTTTCCCCCTGCCTGCCTGCTGAGCATGGAGTTTTCGAATTGGCATATGTTCACCCTAGCCAAGACAAGCTTCGTGTCGCTACTACTCTGTAGATCTGCCAGAAGAGGGAAACGCGCTGTTCCTCTATTAGACATATTGTCAACCAGGATAGCCCAATGGGCATCTCAGGTGAGATGCACATACTCGCCGTGCCAAAGTCCTGGGAGCGCTTTTAAGTGGTAGTCGCGACATGGCGTCGGTTTTGCGACATGGCCGCCGAGGCTTGAACGAGAACCCACAGCTTGTCACACGGTTTTAGTAGTACCGATTTTAGGGATATGCCACTTTATTAGACACATGTCAGGAAATTTGGAAATTCGTGACAGGGTAAACCTTGGTTGACGTACTTGCATCTCAACAACGACGGTATGCCTTTTGCAGGAGCCGAGAGTCATGAATTCGCGGGCTGTGCACCAAAGCATAAGAAATCGAGTCAAATCGCTTGGCTATATTATATCATTCGCTATAGGTAACTCTACCAATCGAGGGGTTGCCCAGGGAGACATGTTGGTTGGTATATAGAAGATCACATAACATTCGCAATCCGTCTTGGCAGTGCTCTGTTTGTATGTGCGTGTTCTATTCATGGCTATGTTGCTGATATGCCACAGTCATTCAGTGTGCAGAACTGCAACGTAGATCCGCTCATATCTCCGTGACATGGGGGAAGCCCGCGCCGAAAGGCCTAGCAAGGAAGGTCCAGGTCCCTGGAGGTGTTGCCCTGACTGAGTGGGCCGCAAGCAAATGAGACTTGGCTATTCTCGGTCACCTCTGCGCCAAAAAGTCGCAAAAAATCGCCAAAAAGTCCCATGGCGTTGCCGCGTTGGTGCTAGGCCGACCCTGGACCATCGCGAACCCCAGCCGTCTTGTCGTATGGAAGCCCAGCTGAATGGAGAAAGAAAAGAAGAGGAAGAGGGAGGAAAAAACGAAGCAGATTCGAAACGACGTGCCCCTCGCTGTATCGAAACTCTTCAAGTGAACGAACGAAAGCGAGACATGTAGCAATAGCTACTTACTGTACTAGAGGAGTAGTGCCCGCCGTCAAACTCGCGCACGACCGTTTCTTGCCAATCTGCATTTGTCATTCGCGCGCTGTTTCCCATCCTGTCGGGACTGCCATCTCGTCTTATGCGCGCCTGTGCCCCGTACGATCTAGAGTCGCTCGCTTCCCGTCTTCCTTTCGTTTCTTTTCCCCCCATCTTACGGCGCAGCGCAGCCGTGTGACAAGATCGATACCTAGCCTTCTTCCTGGATCCGAACGACAACATATTTTTCCAGAGTCGACTTCGCCAGGTGTGATTGGGATTGTCCACTTACACTAGAAAAAATCGCAACATACTTCGGAGCTACCAAAAGTAGGATACAACGGCGCCGAAAAAGAAGAAAACAATGGCGAAGGCGTTTAAGTTCGGAGACGGTCTCTGGGATCCGTCGCATCGGTTTGAGACGTCATGGCTGGTGTCGCCCTACGTCTTGTTCGCCATTAGAGCAATCATTGTATGTGGAAAGCAAGAAGGACACAAGATTTTATTTTTCCCCCGGCATTACCTGTGTTTCCAGTTTGCGAAACGGTCGCCTAGAGCTGAGCGCAACCCCGCGGTTTTAGGGGCTGCGATCGGATCTGGCGATCTACAGTTTTGCTAGCGCTTCGCAGAACTGGCAGGCTGGTTGTATTGACCTGATTATGTGCAATGTGTACCGCGCATGCCGGCATAACTCTTTGTGAACCATTATACTGACCTTTTTGCGCTTGTGCTCTCTGCCGTCATACAGTCGCTCTATACCTTTACGACCATCTTCTTCGTGCTGGGCTGGCAGTGCACACACCCGTCCAAGGACTTGACGTACGCCTGCCAGAACTCGGCCGCCAGCTTCTCCTTCTTCACGCACTTGACGTACTGGGGCCTCGCCTTCTACTTCCTCGTGGCCTCGGTGCACACCTTCACCTACGCGCGCTGGAATGTGGCCCTGCTGGACAAGTGGCCGCGCCCCCTGCAGGCCCTGCACGCCTTCTTCTACAGCACCATCACCTGCTACCCCTTCCTCGTCACGGCCGTGTACTGGGGCCTCATCTATGGCGCCCTGCCAGGGTGGTTCCCGACGGCCTTCGGCGCCTGGAGCAACATTGCCATGCACGCCATGAACAGCCTCTTCGCCCTCTTCGAGATTATCGTCCCGCGCACCGACCCGAGCCCCCTCGTCCACATGTTCTGGCTGATTGTCGTCCTCGCCCTCTACCTCGCCCTCGCTTACGTCACCAAGGCCACCAAGGGCTTCTACACCTACGCCTTCCTCGACCCCTCCATCCAGAAGCACGGCATGGTCGCCGCCTACGTCTTCGGCATCGCCGTCGCCATCCTCATCGTCTTCATGCTTGTCTGGGGCCTTGTTTGGACCCGCAAGTGGCTGACGGAGCGCAAGATGGGCATGGACGGCAAGTTTGCCAAGGGCGGTCGTCCCATGGCCACGAGCCACGTATCGACCTGGCAAGACGACCGTGAGCAGCACGAGATGGTTAGCACGACGAATTTCGCTAAGCACAGAAATTCCGGCCGCTTTTCGTGACGATGAAGCAGGGAGGCACAAGAGGTGGGTGTTGGGACAAGGAAAGGAGATGGATGAGTGAATGTAATATAATCAGATATGAGCATGTTGGGATGGCGTTATTTGGCCGCATTTGGGGCTTCTTAGCTCCGAGGGGGTTTTCATCTCAGGGGGTTGGTCGGTTGGTTTGCATTATAGAACGGCTTTTCTTTTATTCTCTTTTCTTCCCTTGGAACTTTGTTGGAACTGGATGGACTACTTACTCTAATATCCGGGGTTCATATATATATCTTATTGCGGGATGCGACTATGTTTGCTCACCCGACTGTCGCAGATTCAAATACCTTTTAGAAAACAAAGTTGTGTCGTGGCTTGAGCTGCCCGTTTTTTGGTGACAAGTTGTTAGTAGATAAAGGTCCATATGACGCAAATGTAGAATTACTAGCGAAAGTTCGAGTACTCGCGGATTTGTCTAGCAGACTAGAACCAGCCAGGAACGTGAATGATATAATTACTCGGGGTGTGTATAGAATTGTATAGTACAGTCATCACATTATTTACTCATATGGTACGCATTCGCATTATAAACACGAAGCCAATGCCACTCCATCAACGTCTTCTCATTAACCCTTTGTCATGATGCCTCGTCGAAGTTCAGACTCGCGAACCTCTATCATAAGATGGCATCCACAGAATAGTGCGGCGCAGGCAGAGAGGAAGAAGGTGAAGCCTTTGCAAGTTGTTAGCAAAGGTGTATGGTGAGTCAAAATTGAACGGTGAGGCTGATATATCACCCCATGGAGATAGAGGGACAGAGAGTGGGGAGAGCGCAAAGACTTACCGAATAGATCCTTAAACATACCCGCTACCACCTCCCGGAACCCATCCACGCCAAATGCGAATCCAACCAAGTTCGCTGCCATCATCATGAGAATATTGAAAACAGAGCCCGCAGCTTGGCCCATACGGTAGATGTTTGGCCAGTTCTCGAATTTGCGGGCGGGGAAAAATACTCGTCCAACCATCTCGGGCAGCATGAAAAGCACGATAAGCCAGCCCCAAACCAGAAGATTCAGCTGGATATCGTGCCAGAGCGCGACGAAGGTGAACGTTAAGACGTAGTTGGCGATGGAGCGGATCGACGACGTCGCGTTTTTGAACGACGAGCCGCCAAGGGGAACATACAGATACCGCGTCAACCATCGGTTGTAGGACCGGTGCCAAGAGCGCCAGAACGCAAATGTACTGTAATTGTTGCTTACGCACCGCAGCATGTTCTCCGGAGGGTCGATGCCGTCAATCAGCGCCCACAGGCGAAACAGCCGCCACGGTAGCAGCAACTTGAGCCAGATCATATGCAGGTTGAAGTACGAGAGTACGCTGAGCTGTGCTGTCGAGTACTCATCCCATTTTGGCTTGGACTTGCCAATGGCTTGGACGTAGTCGAAGTGCAGCATCAGTTCCATGACCAAAAGAGTACCTAAGAACCGGACACCATAGCGGATAGTTCGCGATGTTTCAATCGTAGCTGGTCGATAGCGCAGCTGCGAGATGAAATCATTGAACGTCAAGATTGGGCCGGTAAGGTATAGGGGCGCATAGATGGCGTAGGCGACATAGTTGCGGAAGCTGAAGTCTTTGGCCTGTGCCGGGATCTTGACACGGTCACGCTCGCTCAAAGACGAGGGATCAAGCTGCTTCTTCTTGGGTCCGTCAGGATTGGTTATGTTATAGTAGAGAGGGCACAATAGCAACTTACCTCGACAGGGCTGTAGCTTCTCCGATCCAGACTCCAATAGTAGTCCATGTCAAAACTGATAAGTCGGAGCACGGTGATGTTGAAGAGAATCTCCCATCGACTCATGATGCCTCCATAGCTGTCAAGCCAATGTCCCCAGACAATAAAGGCTGACGGGTCGCTGACCAGCGACTCTTGCGCCCGGCCAAACAACTGAGTAGCCACCACACCAAACTTGAACCCCTTGGTCATTTCATTGGCGAACAAGATACCGATGTTGAATGTCCATGCCGCGGTTGGTATGTATTTTCGCGGCAGGGTGGTGGCAAGTTGATAATTGATATATAAAATGGCGAGAACCTTGAACGCAGAGATGCCGTGCAGAACGAGCAGGAAGACAATGGCGAAGACATAATCAAAGGAGGCTCGTTGATCCAGCCTCAGGTCTGCTTCTTCGAGAGTTGGCCGGGCCGATGGGCTACCCGACGAAACCGGGTGTATTATGGAATTGTACAACTTTCGCAAGAGGGGGTGGAATACGAGCAGGGACGCCAAGTAGGGCCCATTCGATCGGAAGGTGTGGTATTGCGCATCGGAAGTGTCCTGTGCGATGTCAGCGGCGGGTCGCCAAAAGGCTTACGGTGGAAGTGCCTACGATTTTGCGCCCAGGTATCCATCCCGGAGACAGGAACCGTTCAATGCTCTTGTAGTGCGGATTTGTCGCTATATCATATGCAATTTTGTCAACCCTGAAGCACAGATGAGAAGATTGGGCGCACGGGTTGCCTACGTTTGGATACATCATATGCCACCCAGAGCATGTAGGGGATGACATAGCTAAGGATCACGTAGTAGAGGATGAACTCGGGCGATCGCCATCTTGACGGTTTCGTCCTGCCGCTGTACCTGGCTGCCCGTTCCTGGTTTGCTTTCGTGTCGTTTCGCGATTCCACAATCGTCTTGTAAGGCGTGGTAGAGTCGGTGGTGAAGCGAGTGTCGAGGGTGTCGAGCTCGTAGAGACTACTGAGGAAGGATAAGACACCCATTGCGACGAGGCGGGCGTGTCAAAAAGAGAGTGTGTAATAAGTTCAGGGCCAAGCAATTGAGATTATGCGAGGGCCATTGAGTGAGAAGAGAGAGAGGGGAAGAGATAGGGCAGAATATAGACCGCGGGCCTCCCTATTCCATGTTGTTGGGTTTGAAGAAGGAAAAGTTGACGTCGTACTGGCATCCCCAAAATCAAAAGACCCTTTTGACAGATGCGATTTCAGTTATTCCTGGACACACAAGCATGAGATTCTTGCTAGGGTGGGCAGTAGTGTACAGCTTATCATGCGCCTGCCTGCCTGCCCAGACCTGCCAATTCACCATCTTCTACAGGTAATCCAGTGGATCCAACGGACCCCCACCACCTAAAAAAAGAAGGTGCCTCGGAGCGAGAGGTGCTATGAGCAAGTATCAAAAGCCCCCTGCTGCTAACCTACTCACCTTATTTTGTTTATATCGACCCCTGACTCTTTAGCACATCACCTACCTAGGCACATAGTCAATTGAGATGTTGCCGAGCAAATCGTGGGCTCGAGATTACTAAACCTCCGTTGCACCCGTGCAGCCGTACAGTATAAGCTATACTTGTTATTTCGGGGTGCTCAAAAGATTGCCGTAAACCCTTACATTGATGTATTTGCTGACACAAACACGGCATTAATTAATATATTTGACACGTACCTGTACTACTTTTACCGTGCGGGATCGATTCCTTAGGTCAACTTCCAATACGTATGTGCCTCAACTAGTACATTCCCACGGGATTATTTTCCAAGCGCGTTTTCACATCCTATTGCAAACACCGCGGCAAGTAAAACTGGGTTGGCATGTGCTCAGGCGCAAACCACAGCATTGACGGGATCAAGAGGCCTTCAATGCCAATGCTAATGTCTCATGTCGTAGGATGATTAACGAATTATGGTATTAACTGATCAAGTCATAATGAGGACATCACGTCGTGTATATACTGGCCCCCCTGATCGAACAAATTAGGAGAGCCATGGCCCCAAGAAATCAGTCCAGCCGTTGGCGCCACGCATAACAATCCGGCTTAAAGCCGCCCTGGAAACTGATATAGCTGAGCCCAAACAGCCAGATCTCGTGGTACTCGGCGTCCGGCCGGCCTCGCCATCTTCGGAAGCCGAACCACGTGTCATCACATGTATCGCAGAACCCGATGGAGTCCTTCATATCGCAACAACCCCCTTCTGACTTGATCCCTCCTCCCTTCTCGCTGCCGTGTTCCGAGCGACTCAGGGCAGCGGCCACGGAGACCTGGGCGCCGCCGTCGGCTTCATGCAGATGCGGGCAGCTGATGGAGTCAGCGAGGTCGACGATGCGCTCGCTGTTGAGGTTGACATGACCGCATATGCAGTTGGTGGACGCGGCCTGGAGCAGGTCGAGCTTCTGACGCAGGTGACGGGCGAGGACGGGCGAACCCGCAGGCACTATACAAACGAGCTCCTCGAAGTAGGTCGACAGCATGACGGCGCCATCATCCTCGATACCCACGCTCACCTGCGGCATCATGGCCTCGTAGTCAAGTCGCGCGCTACGGTCCAGGTGGTGCCGCGTGCCCTTGAGGTGGCTCTCGTCTTCGCACCGCAAGATCACACCTCCGGTCGTTGGTGATAGGTGCGTTCGGGGTAGTGCCTGCTCGATTGCCCCGAAGTCGATGCGCTGATGCCGGCACAGGCTAAAGGAGCCTTCACGCCCCAGGCACAGCCGCTCATGGTCCCGCCCGGCCCGCTGCCACGGCGAGAATTCATTCCGCGCATGGGTCGTCTCGCAACCACTGCAGTAGTCGGACGGCTTAGGGATGAATGAGTGCCTGGAAGAGACGGAAACAGGCGCCGATTCTGTGGCGGGCGGAGAGCAGATCGCTGGCGGTAACGGAGCAACATCGTCCTCGGGTATCACGATTTCTTTGAGTGCTTTTTTGGCTGGAGATCGGGAACGTGTGAAAGTCCCCGTAGAAGATGCAGAAGCGCTCTGACGACGCCACTTTCCTGTCCTTGAGGCGGTGCTACCTTTGTTGAGATCGGAACTGGAGATCTCGCTCAGGACGTCACCGTAGGATCGACCCTTCTTTGTAGCAGCAGACCCGGCGTCTTTGCGCGGTGGTGTAGCGCTGTGATCATGATCCCGCTGGACGAACAGAACACTGCTACGACGGTTGGGAATTTGCGAGACTTTGCTGCCGAGTAGATTGATGAGGGATTCCATGGTGGTTGCAGGCTAACAGTCCCATCCTGAGGTTTAGAGATGCTTTTCCAAGAAGCAGAAGGCAGGAGAGGAAGGAAAATAATAAACATCAGAACCAAGTCTCCAAACGCGGTAATCTCAGAGACTGTGGTGATGGGTCAATCATGGGGTCTAGGGTAAGGGGAACGTGTGAGACTATGTAAACTTTATATGACTTCGACATCTCTAGTGCAGCGCCGCACTCAGACAACGCAATAGAAGCAGTTCACCATCATCTCCTCTCATTATCTCATTAATACGCATGTCCGGGGAATTGGGATACTGCAGTTGCTATGCACATTGGAACGGTAGATGTTGAGATCTCATTACTAGCGAGTCATCCAAGATTGGGCTCATAAGGGCAAACAACGTAGCATGGAATCAGCCGAACCATATCAACAGCAATAATGTTTTATTTTTATGTCTCAGGCGACTTGTTTACTATTGGTAATGCATTTCACCGATCTCGTCAGAGAATTGATACCAGAGGCTACACCTATGCTCAATCAAATATATAAAGATATGGCATTCGCTTCCAAAAATCCGTCCCTATTTATCTGCACGCAGGCTCTTTACTGCGATCAAGCTACGTAATATAGGTCAGCATGGACTCATGAATTCCGCGGCTTTAACCCCTCACCCCCCTACGATGTGTGGCTGAGATATATGCAGGAAAGAAGAAGAGAAAAAAAAACCTCCGCGTTGCCCGAGCCTCTCATATCAAGAGGTGCATTCCCGATATAGCTCACTTATTAAAGCACTTTTCTGCAACTGCTGATTGGGTAAATTACGACTGCTGATAACATCACCCTTCTCGCTTGCTTTCGAGTAGGGTGCCAACGGTCATGTATAAAGATGGGCTGTATCCTCTAATGGCTCCCATAATCTACGAAAGGGATGATTCAGAAACAGGAACGTGTCTGGTTCTTTCAAATGAGACACCACTGATAGAGAATGGTCGGGTTTCCGAAAAATAGCAAATGCTCGACATGCCGCCAACGCAAAGTAAAGGTATCAATCTTTGACCTATACCGAAAGTATGGAGTGTGTATACTAAAGCCACTGATTCTCTGTAGTGTGACGAGAGACGTCCTGTCTGCAGTCAATGTATGAAGTCAAGAAGACCTTGTATAGTAACCGCGAAGCCAAGCTATCATTTTATTGAGCAACGGAACGTACCGCTCCCCGACACCCAGCATCCAGATGACCGAACTCCTCTAGAAGCTGTGGCCTCCATGCCCCTGATTCGAGCCCAAGCAAAAGGAGATGGGGGGATCTACCACAAGTTCCGGTTTGGACGCCGCTTAAGAGACGGCGGTAGACCACTTATACCAGGAATACAGCCACACTTGACGGCAACAGAGACCCTTCGATATCAATTCCTAGCTGCTCGGAGCCATCCGCGACAAGGCATGCGTCTTAACCTTTGGCCTTACTTCTTAGACTCGCTATTACCGTACCTAGGCTCCTCTGAAGCACTTGATGCCTCTATACGGTGTCTGCTCCATCACCACGGCAACTCCTCGCGGCGGGTAATTTCGAGTGCCACCTTCCGAAGCAGTAGAGGTAGCCTGGACGACGACACACGATTGTATAGTATTGCTCTGCACCGCCTTCAGCAGGCCATTCAGGACACGGAAGAATGTTATGCTAGCACGACTCTTGCGGCTATTGCGGCCTTGGCCATCGCTGAATTTATACAGCCCGCTTACATGGGTACCAAGTTCGTGACACATTGCGATGGTCTCACAACTATGCTGCGACTGCGAGGACCAGCGCGATGCCGCGACGACGACCTATCCAGGGCCGTGGTTCTGGGTGTGCTTGGAGTCTGGTAAGATAGTATCTTATTGACTGGCATTTCTTTAACGTAGTCTTTCTCTATTCTTGGGTTACCAGGTGACCATAAGAAGCGTGACTGACCATGCCTAATTTATCATTCCCAGACACGCAGTGCCATGTGTGGTGATGTCCTGTTTGGAGGGGACGACTGGCCGCTGCCGTTCTTCGATCCACCAGGCCTTACATATTGTCGAAGTGTCTTCTTCAAACTGGAAGCATTGGTATATCGATGCGGCGCCCTTCTCCCCGAGACGCGCAGCGTACATCAACGCATAAACAGCGGCGAGCTCAGCTTGGAGAACCTAGTAGCTCGCGCTCTCGCTATACGCTCGGCTTTTTATGAGATTGGCAAGGAGCTCGCCGCGCAAAGATTTTACCGCCAGAAACCGTCCGAGCTGGGTGATCAAGAAGTGCCTCTGTGCTACGAGTTCGATGATTTCCTGGCGATGCAGATTAACATTGCGTGGTGGTCGGGCAGCGTGGCCATCAACGCAGCAACTAACCAGCTGCATGCAAACCTGTCGGCCATGTTGTTATTGGGGAGCAGTACCAGAGCAGTACTAAGTGCCCTCGGACCGCTCGTGGCCCAGAATGTGGCAGACTGTTGGACCATGAGTGAGCACATATGCAGATCGTTCGAGTGCGTTTTGAAATGGGCTCCCCTCGAGTCCGTATGGGCTGTTCTCCTCCTGTGCCTCACTTATGGGTTTGTCTGCCATAGACGTAAGCCCTGGGTTATCGCGGCGGTGAACAAGTTGTACGGCGGCGCATTCCCGCACATATTCTATGATGCTCAAAAGATGGAGCAAAGGTGGAAATATTTCACGGGTGTCGATGTTTCATTGACCTAGGCAGTAGAAGGAAGTTCCATTCTCTCCTATGATCGACAGTTGAATATAGTAGAGGGTACAACTGTCGCTGCGACAACAATTTGTGTTTCTCCCTTTTCTCCATTTCCCCCTTTTTGCTCCCCCTTCATATGTTCCGCATTTTCTCTTCCCCAGACTCTTCCAACCCCCTCTCCATCATGTGAGCAAGGCAATTCCACCACGCCTATAAAACGTATAGATGGGCAAGCACTGGCTTCTTATATGGTAGATATGAGTTGGTATCTCCACAGGCGACCGTAGAAGGGAGAGTCTTATTCCTGCTGTACCTACCCAAATAACCTGCTGTGTGAAATACAAGGAAGGGTTCTCAAGAATGTGGCCCATGCATTCGAAATATCTCAATTGGCAGACTAGCATATGCCGCATCGCTTTGTAACCAGAGCTAGACTATTGCGCAAAAATCGGCATGTCACCCAGAGAGAGTGGTTGCGGATTGGTCTCGACGTAGGTCCCCATGAAACTGTGCCTGGATAGCACGCCCTGCAGTGCGGGAGTAGGGAAAGGCATGTACGTTTCCAGGAACCCCCTAAGGTGGCCCCAAAATTGCATCCACACTTACACAGTCAGGCTCATCTACGACCTAATCAGTGTTGAGCTAGGTACATGTGGATTAGCAACTTACACAATCCTCGAGCTGTGGCGAACAAATAGACAAGCACTCGTCACATTTGCCATATCGAACTTTGCACGTGTTGTATCTGATCCAGCTTACCCGGGGTTGCGACCCGTGATGTTACCTGACCTCTCTACTCGAAAGGCCCCAGGCTTGGTCCTGGCAATCTTCCTGGAGGAGATTCATGCCCTACAGGCCAGTTTGTGATGAGTTCTAGATGTCTAAATAAACGCACGATGCCAGCAAACCCGGTTGGTGAAAGTGGGGACATGGAAAGATCGTGGACCACGCCGTATCACTCACTGGATACCTCTTATACAATAACCGTCGGTACCCGAACGGCTTCTCCAGAGGACAGAGGACAGAGGACAGAGGACGGCAAGTAGCAAGTTTCTATTTGTGTATCCGGAAACCACCAGCAACTCGGGCTGGTAGTACATTGATTGGCCTTCAAATCATCATGTTATTGGTGGACTTTGTTCAGCTCTTAGTCTGTAAAGTGCACGAATAAGTCGAATGCGATCTACGGACCACGTGCGGTGGGGAAATCAGAGACCACCGTCGCGTGCTTTTACTGCAGCGGCTGGATCCTGGAGAGTCTGAATCGACAGAGTGAGCTTCAAAAGTAATCGACATGCTTGATGCTTGATGCTTGATGCTTGGGCGGCAAGCGATGCAGCGGCAGCTGACTGCCTGGGGTGGCATGTCGCTTCCTTCCCTATTTACTCGACACATGTAGTAGGTTGGTGTGGTGCCTACCGTAGGTGCGTGGTGCGTGGTGTGGTGGGGGGTTTCACGACATTTAGCAGTCGCCAGTCTCCAGTATCGGGGTAGGTATCGTGACCATTGGTGGATTGGCGGGGACTCCAACTGGGAGCAAGACTGCGGGGTGATTGGTGCGCTAGAGGCAGTGGGCTCCGGGGCAGCGCTCCCCGAACGTCATCCTTCTCTCCTACCACATACTACCCCACATACTGCCAGCAATATCGAGAGCCGCTTCCAGTGGCTCGAATCGTTGGGCCGGTGCAGTCATTGGCCACATCAAGCCATAGTCATTGCGGGCTATTGCTCGTTGCGCGGAACGGGAGTCTGCTTATAGTCTAGACTTGCCTAGAAATGTCCGAGGGCCGGCCGAAGTCGCGACACTGTACCTGGTCCAAGGTAATGTGGAAAAAATCACAAACGGCAGCAGCTAGGGTCCAAGTCGAAAAAAGGGTTCCTACCTTGGATATAATGAGAGGTTCCCCTCCCCTCATTTCGAGCTGGCGGATCGGTGGGGGGACACGTAACAGACTGTCTCGCGTCTTCTTTCACTTCCACTCTCTCGTCAACACATTCTTCCCAAATTCGAAACCCAACCCTGTTCCTGTACCTGTACCTGTACCGCTGCTGTTACTGTAGCTGCCTTCGATATGAGCCCCGTGGAAGTCAAGCCGTCCAAGGCTAACATTGGTGTCTACACCAACCCTGCCCATGACTTATGGATCAATGAAGCTGAGCCCTCGCTGCAGAGCTTGGAGAAGGGAGACACTTTGCAGCACGGCGAAGTGACCGTTGCTATCAAGAGCACTGGTATCTGCGGGTATGTATTCCAACGCCAGAACAGCCCAGACCGATTCTTACAGTGACAGGTCTGACGTGCATTTCTGGCACCACGGATGTATCGGCCCTATGATCGTTGAGGGCGACCACATCCTCGGCCACGAGTCTGCCGGCCAAGTCATTGCCGTGCATCCCTCCGTCACTCATCTGCAACCTGGAGACCGAGTAGCCATTGAGCCTAATGTTATCTGCAACGAATGCGAGCCGTGCCTGACGGGCCGATACAACGGTTGCGAGAAGGTGCAATTCCTATCGACACCGCCGGTCCCTGGACTTCTGCGACGATACGTAAACCACCCAGCCATCTGGTGCCACAAGATTGGAGAAATGTCATATGAGAATGGCTCAATGCTGGAGCCTCTCAGCGTTGCCTTGGCGGGTCTGCAAAGAGCTAGGGTTGGCCTGGGTGACCCGGTGGTTATCTGCGGTGCCGGCCCCATCGGTCTGATTACACTGCTCTGTTGCAAGGCGGCTGGCGCTTGTCCTATTGTCATTACTGATATCGACGAGGGCCGATTGAAGTTTGCCAAGGAGCTATGCCCATCCGTGATAGCACACAAAGTCGAGCGCGGGACCCCGGAGGAGGCTGGTAAAGCCATAGTCACATCAATGGGAGGCATCGAGCCGTCCATAGCTATTGAGTGTACTGGAGTGGAGACCAGCGTGGCTGCTGCCATCTGGGCCGTCAAGTTTGGAGGCAAGGTGTTCGTGGTGGGCGTTGGGAAGAACGAGATCAACTTCCCATTCATGAGATGCAGCACAAGGGAGGTTGACCTCCAGTTCCAATACCGATACAGCAACACTTGGCCTCGAGCCATCCGGCTGGTGGAGAACGGTGTGATCGATCTCTCCAAGCTCGTAACCCACCGATTCAAGCTGGAGGACGCTCTTGATGCTTTCAAGACGGCAGCGGATCCCAAGACTGGAGCAATCAAAGTGCAGATTCAGAGTTTAGATTGAGGAGGGAACATAGAACATAGTAATAAGTTCAGGAGCCGATGATTTGAGAGCTTGGCATGGTGTGGGTGTTATTCAAGTGGATTGCGGACTGGGTTCCATTCCCATTCCTTGACGCTGAAGTTGGGGGAAGGGATCGATCGCGTTGAGACATGTATGCATTTAGCTGAATCTTGACGATAGACGGCCTGCAGACTTACTTTACTTATAAGCGCCTACTACAACTACAACTACATATATAGAGCTGGCTCCGAAATGCAATGATAAACAAGCAATGAACAACTCGTTTCGCAGGATATCCTTTCTCGTCTCGTGAGACGGGAATTTGAACCGTGAGTGTCCAAGATATATCTTATGTACCTTGAGTAATTCTGGGCAGTAGGTATTGCTGAATTACAGCTGCGAGCAAGGGCCCACTGAAAGCAGATGACGATAACGAATTAGCGAGCTGTGGGCTTTGATTGGCCAATGCCACAGCTATTAGTGGGCTCTCACACCAAACGCCTTGGTCGCTGCTCAGTCAAGGTTAGTCGGTCTTAGGTCTTAGCTCCAGCCGGGTAATGGTTCTTTTTTTGCCCATAGCCCCAAGCGTGAAATTCCGAACAGAACGAACGACCTGTGCTGCAGAGCTGTTTTTTTTACCAGAGCTTCCTCGTCCTTGTCGTCGTTGTTGTCGCCGTGTCTTGTTTCTTCCGCCCTCCCTACTTTTATCCCGCCCGCCCTTAATCAATCGCTTTCCAGACTTCCTGTCCGGAAACCGTCTGCGAGCCACCCCCTCTTTCATCTTTTAATCCCGCACAATCAATTGACACCATGTCGTCAATGGCCCTCGCGCGACCCGCCATCCGGCAATCCGGAAACCTGAGCCGCATGGCCGCCCGGCGATTCCAGTCCAACGCCACGACGAAGGCCACCGAGGCCGCAAAGGACTCCGCCTCGAAGGCGACCGAAGCTGCGAAGGAGACCGTCACCAAGGCGTCAGAGGCCACCAAGCAATCCGCCTCCAAGGCCACCGAGGCCACCAAGGCATCCGAAGCCACCAAGCAGTCTGCCTCCAAGGCCACCGAGGCCACCAAGGAGACCGTCTCCAAGGCCTCCGAGGCTGCAAAGGAGTCTGCCTCTAAGGCGACTGAGGCCACCAAGGAGACCGCCTCCAAAGCCTCCGAGGCTGCGAAGGAGTCTGCGTCGAAGACGTCCGATGCTGCAAAGCAGTCTGCCGCCAAGGCGACCGAGGCTGCGAAGGAGGCTGCCGCAAAGGCTTCTGCAAGCGCTTCTGAGTACGCCGCCAAGGCGCAACAGGGTCTCTCCAGAGTCTCATCCGCTGCTGGCCCGGCCATCTCGGGCGCTGCAAAGGGGCTTGCCAACTCTCTGGGCAAGGTTGGCGGACGAACAGGCAGAGTGGTCGGTTTCGCTGAGCGTACGTTACAAAATTCCCAACCTGACCAAGGAGCGGGATTATCACATGCATTTCAATGCATGAAGACGAATACCGGTTACTATATACGGAACTGACTAGGCAAATAGGACAAGTCCCTCAGGTTCTTTACTGGGGAAGGGTTGGCTCTGAGCTCGCCAAGCTTGTGTTCCGCAACCAGAAGATGTCTCCTCCGTAAGTTGAAAATCGCGGGTATCGGCTTGTGGCAGTGTGGCTAATTCTTGTTATAGCTCCGTGCAAACCTTCCAGAGCTACTACCAGACCATGTTGAACACCATCCGAAACCCCAGTGCTCTCGCGCAGACTGCCTCCAAGGCTACTCAACAACCTGCATCTATGATGCAACAGGTGCGGAACGTCAAGACTGCCCAGCTCATTGCTGGTGGTGTCGTGGCTGCCGAGTGCCTTGGTTTCTTCACCGTTGGTGAGATGATCGGCCGATTCAAGATCATTGGTTACCATGGCGAGCACAGTGCCGAGCACCACTAAATATTGCGACCACGAGAGAATGGATGATGTGTATACAGTATTCTCCAAGCAATTTCGAGGCTCTTTCGACCGCATACTTGGGGGAAAACTAGACATAGCAAGTAGTAATGCTTGTTAAGGGGTTGTGATACTACAATCGGCGAAATCATGGGCAAGTCCACTTTCCCGAGCGCATAGACTGGCATGTGTGGTCATCCTTGGACCCAAGGCCTTTGGGGGGTTCCGTTCTCACCAGGAGACCAGGAGACCAGGAGGAGCGATTGATTATGTCAATCGCCAAGGTCGCACTGGTTCGACCTTGTATAGTTATTCGTTCTAGACCTTGATCCCCCTCGTACTAGTTTCCTTTGTCATCCTGTACAATAACGAGGGCAGCAGATGATGCATTTGGCGGGGAATAAAATAATCAGCATAAATGGGCTAGAACCACTCCTTGCCTCGGCATACCTACTGTGATGGATGTCTCTCCATGATCCAGCGCAACTTACTGGGCCAAATGAGTCACAGTATCTGGTAGCACCTCTTATTTAGTCAGAATACGGGTAGTGAAGGCAACCCTAGGTGCAATTAATGTGGACTTCTTGAGAGCATTGTATTCTATTAGGGGGCTTGATGCTATTACGCATACCTATTTTCGGAGGGTATAAGGAAAGCTAATACTTCCTATTTGAGATGCTTTTCTTTGAAAGAAATACAGAATATTCCAGACCACTTCAGATCTTGTTTCTGAGGAAGGGACCGCTGCTAATTATGTTTAATAACAATCCGCTCTATCTTAGCTGCCGCGGTTTGGCATCAACTCGGGTTCATACACTTGAAGGGGATAAAGGTGATCTCCCCGTCATGGCAGGTTTCTCTGATAGCCAAGGAGTATATAGATGAAGCCCGTCAAAGTCCATCAATGTTGCATTCAAAGGGGTTTGCTGAGAAGTTTGGTTGTAATCAATAACCCTCTCCTAAGTCATATTTATGTACAGAACTTATCCATTCGCTCCCAGGCAGGGCTGGAATTGTGCCTACACTGGCAGACGTATTCCAGGGTTGTGAGTGTGTTGCAAGTCGGTTTGCAAACAGTACACTTGCTCAACGAGTAGGCTCAATACCAGAAGTTCAAACTACATATATATTCACACCTCGATCGAGAACAGCTGTTCTCATGTATTCAAAGCCGCTACCACTCTGGAAATAACTTGGAGCAGGTAGGTAGGTGATGTGGCGGAGGCCAAGGACAAGAAAGCCATTGCGTCTGTAGCGAAGCACATACAGGACCTTGGCACTTATTCTCTTGAACGGTATTCTTGAACGCTTGACCAGACGAATTCAATTTGATTGCAACTTCATTCTTGATCAAGTGAATAACAGCATTACAATTCCACACAAGGGATGATGCACATGTCATTCAATTTGGTTGCGTTGGCCTGTGCTTGAATCTTTAAGTTAGGTACTTACCTGCTTCTCAAGGAAGGAACCAGCCGAGGTCACGTGTGCCGCCAGGCAATGCTTAGTTAGTTCAGTGGGAAGCTGATGTGACTTAACCTTCAACATCACACCGCAGAGAGTGAACTGGATGCCAACGAATGCGAAATCCAGCACTACAGCATACCCAGCAGCGTCGGCTTTGATATAAATTACGTTCGGATACAAAGAGAAGCAGGAACAAGAGGATTTCCGACACGCGCAACACTCGCGAACGAAGGAAAGGTCAGCTTGGTCCTCGAACTTCCTCATATCCATTACCCATCCACCTACCTGCCATCCACGCGCGTTTGGCCTTTGCGATTCTCGACGACGATACTTCACCTGTCGCATCCTCGACGTAAACCATCTAGACCAGCATTGTAAACCCCATGCGCACGGAACAGGAAAGAGCGCACTTGTGGTGAAGGAAAAACAGGCCCTCACGTCGACAGTGCTACTTGCAGCACTACAAACCTCTAGATACGCTCGATTTCGACCTCAGGTCCGTCTTACTTCAAGATGTCGAATTCGGCTGTGGGCAACGTCTACCAGCAGATCATTGCGGATGTCATCGAGGCGTCGCGGGTCGATTTGGAAGAGAACGGCGTAGATGAGAGCATTCTGGACGAGTTGAAGCAGGTGAGCCATCCATCCAACTTTCTGAGCCATTACCTCTTTTTCCCTGTCTCGCAGCAGCGTATCATCCCAAACGTACAAGAAAATCACAATGGAGAAGAAATCCGTTGATACAAATTTCCCTTTTACCCTTCTCCACTACCACAAAGTGAATGGCGGGTGTTTGATGTCGCCGATGCGTTTTTCTGTTTGTTTCGACGATATCTCGGCCAGCCGGTTTTCGGTGTTCTGAAGGGAGCGACCGGTTCTAGCGACATGAGGGGGGCCCAGGCTCTATTTGGGGCCTTTTTATGTGTCTGGGCTGTCCGCTAATTAAAAGTCCCCGACCCCATTGGAGCCTGCCTGGAGTGAATGACCCTGACCCTGGTCTTGATTGGCCTGAGCATCAGTCACAGTCACCCATCCTCCTCATCCATGCACCATTTCATCACGTGTTACCCATTTTGTGTACCTCACAAACATCTGAGCCCACCCACTTCTATCCTTGCACTCGAGCTTCATCTTCTTAACCCTCTATAATGTCAACAACTAATCTTTTCATGTGTAGGGATGGCAGCGCAAGCTTACTGCGCAGCAGCTTGCTATCTTCCCCTGGGACCCCAAGCCGGACCCGCCTGCTCCTACTCAACCGCCCCCGGCCCCTGTCGCCAATAATGGAGGGAATGCTGGCAACCAAGCCTATATGCAGCAACAGCAGCAGCAGCAGCAGCAACAACAACAGCAACAGCAGCAGCAGCAGCAACAGCAGCATCAGCATCAGCAGCAGCCGTCTGCCAGTGGCATGTCGTACGCTCCTGTAGGCAGCAATCCCTTGCCCGGAGACGCTCATATCAAGGCCGAGCCTGGCGTGAAGATCGAACCAGGTCTCGATCCAGCTGTAGCCAACAACCAGCATCAGACGGCGGCTACTAGTGATGTCGTCCAGCAGCGTCTCGCCAACAATCTTAGGAATCAGTTTGGCGATAGAGCCTCTAATACGATTAAGAATCTGCAGGTTGGGGAGATGAGACAGGGTGCACCTCAGCATCCAGGTCAGCAACGGCCTCTTGGTCAGCAGCCTACTCAAGCCCAGATGCAGGCCAATGCCCAGGCTCAATACAACCAGAGCATGGCTGCTAGTACCGCTCAACATGTGCAGGGTCAGGCGGCTCAGAATGGCCAGGGGGTTTATCCACCGCAGGTTGATGGTACTGCAGAGGAAACATCCTTCTCTGGTGTCCTCATGCAGAGGGGCGCCGATGGCGAAACGACTGAGTTGGGGCGTGTTGAAATTGACCGCATGCTCCATGCCGCCATCGAGGCCAAAGCCAAGAGTATGGAAGGCGGCGGATTGATGCTGCCGTTGAAGAGGGCCAGTCGAAAGCACGCGTCCAGTCAGCAAATCTCATCGGCTGGCTCGGGGCCTAGCAGATTCGATGGTGGAGATGACGAAGAGGATGACGATGAGGCCATCAACTCGGACCTTGATGATTCCGATGATAATGGCGATGAAGAGGACGACGATGACGATGCTGGGCAAATCATGCTTTGCATGTATGACAAGGTCCAGCGTGTGAAGAACAAGTGGTACGTTTCAGCACTATTCTGGACGATGATAGATGTTCTAACTGTTTCACAGGAAGTGTGTTCTGAAAGACGGCGTGCTCAGCGTCAACGGAAAAGACTACGTCTTCCACAAGGCTACTGGCGAATACGAGTGGTAATTGCTGAGTGGCTACGTTTCACTGCACACTGTGCAGGAGAGCGATGTTTCATTATTTGTATCATTGGATTACAGCGTCATTTGCCCTGGTCAGGGTTCCTGCATAGTGCAGTTTCGACGCAAGAGGCAATTACACAAGGGCTTTCTTGCGTTTCCGGACCTAGAAAGGAATATGGGGATTTGGGCGAAGATTTCACAACTTGCCTTCGATATCCCCATCCATCTAGTCGGAGGGGTGTCATGCTGGACCCGTCAGCAAACATTCTCTTTACGCCATAGATCTAAATGGTATGTCTCTTCGTTCACTTGCACTTGTTATCGGCTGGGGCCAGCGATGGGTGAATGCTGCCAAACAGACCAGGGTGGTCCCTCTCAGAAGAGAGCATAAATAGATCAATAATTTGTCTCCGTAAAGCTATCCTGACGATGTCCTGGTTTGTTCACCCACGTTGTGTATATTTGTGTCCACAGCTTCTCGTGTCCAATGCTGTCCCATGATTTACCCCTATCCCGCGCCCAACCAAGTCCGATGAGAGATTATCATCCAGACACATTAGGAATATTTCTACCTGAGATATTCGCTTGGCTGAGTATTGTGATGTTGGTCCAAATGCTTTCATCCCTGACAAAACCCGTCGTATCTCAAGAGCTGCTAGTACGCCATCGCAAACGAACGTTTTTGGCCACGAACTACCGAGGCTGACCTGACGAAAACTGTCCAGAAATCACGCACATCAACCTGTATCGTATTTCTTCCGAAAGTGGTGTGAAGGTGCGACTGCTATCCACCCCAAGGTCGTCGCCCAATTATTCCCAAGATGAAGATATCTTGCGATGCACACTGCAAGACACTCCTCTTCCAATGAGCATGGATCTCGACATCTTGGTCAGGAAGGAATTTTCTTCTCCATGGGTAATCATCCCCAATTTGATCTCTACCGCAAGCCATGGTGGGCACACAAGGCCTGTGGGAGCAAATTTCATAGTTGGCTGGTTGACAAGATAAGTCCACCATATTAATATACGTTAAGTTCGATCGTCTTAGCCTGCTACTTGTCTGCTCTTCTTCATCGCGAGCAGCTCCTATCAGCCCATAACTGGACACCGATATCCTCTGTCATTTGTAGTTGTTATTATTAATGTGCTACTTGGTCATACGATGGCTGCAACAAGTTCTAGCCACCCGTTTCTCACTACTCAGCCGGGAGGATTGCGAGAAAGCCGGTCCTGGTCTCCAGTCGCACCTCATTTTGCTGGCAAACTGGCCACAGGCACCATCGAAGCGGCCAGGAAGATGGCAGCTATGGCCCTGGAGCTGAAACCGTTGGTGTCGACGACATCGCGAGTTCTCGACGCCGGCGCCGGCTCGGGTGCCATCACGGAGACGGTGCGGGCCCTGGACCCGGAGGTGCCCATCGTGGCCGTGGACAAGGTGCCCGGCATGGTCGAGTTTCTGGCCCGCAAGAACATCTCGAATGTCACGACGGGCTTGGCGGACGTGAAGGCGATGGTGGGCCAAGACCGGGGCGGCCTGGTGCCCGAGGCCGGATTCACCCACGCCTTCGCCGCTCTCGTCGTCCAGTTCTGCGGCGAGCACCAGACCGACATGCTCACCGAGCTATTCCGCGCCGTGGAGCCAGGCGGCGTGGCTGGCGCCTCCATCACGCGCGACATCACGGTCAGGGAGCCCTGGCACCTGGCCTGCGAACGATTGGACCCAGAAAGTTACCGACGCTTCGAGACGCACGACGCGCCGCCGGTGTGGATGTCGGCCGACGAGGTCGATGCTGGCATGCGAGCCGTGGGGTTCCGAGATACCCGGTCAGCTACGCTGCCGACCGAGTTCACGTGGGACAGCGCCGAGGACTACATCAAGTTCTGGTTCGAAGGGGGCCACCCGGGCCTCCGGAAGGAGATGAGGGGCTGGGAAGAAGGGCTGGGTCGGGACCCGGACGAGGTGCGACTTGAGGTCGAGAAGGCCGGTCGAGAGCAGTTCGACGGGGCACCGAGGCTGGGTTGCAACGTGGACATCGTCGTCGGACGGAGACCAGTGTAGATAGATATAGGTAAATGAAGGCACACCTCATGCCGGTTCAAGTTGCTCACTTAAATTAGCCAATTCTGATGTGCTGTGTCTTCATGGCCATCGTCGTCTAGAAAGACCATTGACCGGACGGTAAGAATTACTCGTCATCTTGCCCCTGAAAGGGGTTAATACGATCCAAGACTGTTCACAATATACGAAACTGCTTTACGATCTCGGCCTGTTGGGTTCTAAGCTCGAGAGGCGATATCTCCCGCCCAGTTTACGAAAGCCAGGTTCGTAGGGAAGATTGTCTGTGACCATTGGTCTTTGTCATCTCTCAGATCCCTCTAAGTCAGTTCCCGCGATAGTGGTTCACGTTATTAAAGCCTCAGGCTATCGACATAACCCATCCGCCCACTCACTTATTTCATGACAAGCCCGTAATGTCAACTTCTGAATATACCCCATCCCAGTCTGAGGTGGCAGGTTTATTTAGGGGCTGGATGACTTACACAATCCAATCCAACTACCGGCCCACCATGACTCGTGTGTTGGCCGTCCTATTTGATTATGCAGGGGAACGGGAAGGGGAGGGGGTGTCTGCCCTCCCTCTTCACTCCTCAAACAAGTAACTGAGTGTCTCGACCAAGTGGTTCGACTCACAGCCCTTGTGGCGATGTGTGCATGCGGCCCAGCAGCAACCCGAGTGCAGTCGGCACACACTTGAGGCCTAACCTCCTACATCCGGGTGAGATTTGGCCAAAGACAAAAGTGCCTCATCATAACTCAGCCTTGGCTAAGCGGGCAAACCTGCCCAGGACCAGTCATGATATGGTGTCTTTCCCCTCTGATTGCATTGCTCCAAAGCAGTGAGACGCCGCTGAACTATGTCAAGCGGTGGGTCGTCCGGCAGGTAAGCCCGTCGGTGATTCGCTGGATATTTCGGCGAGTTTACCAAACTGTCGGGACGGAATGCTGACACTGACTGGGCTGGCGGGGAACGGTGGTGGTCAGTGTGCGGAGAGTATAATTACTTCCAATATTTGTTAGCTTGACCGCCTCCTTGGTTGGGGGAGGAGAGGAGGAGAGGAGGAAAGGAGAGGAGGATTTTGTAAGATACTACTAGTCGTGAGTGACAGGTCATATCCTCCTCGCCGTCTCATTTTCCCTTTCCATGTGCGCAACGTACCATGTAGACATGCATGCCCGTGATCCCGGATCCAGGCTAGTCTCCGGCACTTATGTATGCGGTGGCATGAAAGCCGGAGGATCAACAACAAACGTACGTGTTTCGTCATGCATATGAGTAGGAGGTGCCAGGGAAATTGTGGAGTGGTGTCTTTTTTCCTCTTCAGGCGATTCCCGGTGATACGGTCCAGAGAGATACTACCTTGCTACCTTGCTAGCGAGGACCTTGCTCATCTATCCCTTGCCTGAGGAAACAAAGCTTGGCATCAAGGTCGTATTCGTGCCCAATAGTAAGCCAGCTTATAGCACGCCTTGCGACACGAATACACACTTGTGGCTTCTGGCTTCTCCTTTCTTTTGCGGACCGGTCTGTCGGCTTCACAAGCCGGCTCGCCTCTGAGTCTCCTCGGGCAACAACCCTGAGTTGTTTGCTACTGCGGTGCAACAGATTTTGGAAAGAATTAAAAAGCCAGTGGCGGATTCCGGTTTCACGGGAACGCTCGATACAAGCTTGCAGGGCGTTTCTTTGGGGTCAAAGTAGCGTGATCCGCGTCCTCGGTATCGAATCATATAACTTCGCACATGGGGCCTTTCAAGCCACTTCCACCCACCCCCGTCCCCTTTTTCAGCCTGTCGAGGACACACCCTTTTTCGTCTAGAAGCCAGGGGACTTGACGCAGGCCCCTGACCGGATCACAGCATTGAGGCTGTTTGCTTCCTATCGTCGGCTGTCGTCGGGATCCTTCCGCGCAGAGGTCCTGGGTGCGCTGTACTAACGTATGGGCTGGCCTGCACTACATACCAAACGAAATGCCCCTCCAGATAGACTTTTCTAATGGGAGATGGTTGATGGGGTCACATCAGTTGTACAGGACTCTTAATCAGATGTAGGCTATCAACACATTACGAAGAGGTGATTGGAGGGTACGACTTCACCTCACATGATGTAAGCTTCGTTGTCCAGTTGTGATACCCCCCCTTAAGCGTTTAAGCGGGTGGGCTGCCAGTACACCCTGGCTGCCGTGTTACGTCTCTGTAAGTACCGACCCACCACGATTCGGTTTGGTTTTAGGTGATCATGATTGAGGTCTTGGGTTAGCCAACAACGACTGGGCTGGGCTGGGCTTTGTTGTGGTGAGATAGTAATCACTTGTAACTGGTCAATAGATAGCGACGGGTTTCTGTTGCAGGCCACGGACCCTACGTAATGTATTTGCGCCATTCATGTGATACTCTTTGTTTATATAGTAAACGAATCGACCATGCCAGAAGATGCCGCAAGGCTGCCTCTGCCTCCACCGTAGGCAAGGAAAGGGGCGTCGGAACTAGTGTCTTGGTCCCAACCCCTCGGGCCTTGGATCAAAGAGATCTTGGATCTTTCTCCCATTGGTTTGGCTTCAGAATGACTCTGCATGCCACGGGATCCAAGCCCTCGGTTCGAAAAAAGGGCTCGTGCTCGTGCCGTGGGTGAGCTGTTGTTCGGAGATGGAATAACAGACTCGAGTTCGTCTTGTACGCGCCGTATATGTGCCAGAGCCGGCAGACCCTCTCGAGTGAGGTATCATAAATAACAGACTACCAGAAATCTCGAAAGACTGGCCACTTTCCTACCATGCCTCGCTTCCATATTTGATGGATAGCATTGGTCTTGCCTCAGCTACCGACTGCGGTCGGTACATAATACACTGCCGTGCGCAACGAAGGGTTCTTGGCGGGAGCAATAATGGTCGGTTTTCTAGAGCTGGCGAAGTCAATCTATTAGACCTCTCCGATTGTACCAATCCACCGTGGTGGTTTCAAATGCGGGTAGGAGGAGGGAGGAAATGGGAAACAGAGAGCGAGAGGTCGTACTACCGTGTACCCATACACGAATCATGCCCATGCTCCTTGCAATTCGCCTGGCATCCCTTCCCGCTAAATACTGTATGCGCTTTCTCGGAACCAAACCGTCGGGTCCAAAGGCCCAAGTACTTAGGCAATGGTGGTTGGCTTCGCCGAGTACAAGGAGGGACTTGGGTGTAGCGCTGACCTGGTGCCTGTCGCGATTGTGACTTGCCAAATCGAGTAATATCATCAACCCCCTAGCTAAGTACACGCGCGGAGGTACTTCTCGATGGTACACAGCATCCTTGCGATGTGATAACCAAAGAAATGAGCCCCGGAAGGACCTTTTTAACATACTGGGGCCCTTAGCACATCAATATAAATATGCTGTTGTCGGTAGCCCTTAGCCTCCCTCGCTGGTCAACTGTGGTGATGGACTTGTGGGACTTATAGCCGCCTTATGTGACCAGCGTCCGAAATGAGGTTACCATGGTGCGCGCGCGTGTGTGTGTGTGGGTGTGTGGTTGTGATGTGTTGGTTCAGCCTTGGACCGCCAAATGCCACAGAACCCTGTCCATGCCCATTCCCCCATGAACCGGGAAGCCTGTTTGACATTCAAACATCGCAGAACGGGATGCAAGATACGCGTAGGGTCGTTTTCGAGATCTTCTGGCATATGCAGTCTTCCTAGAAGCTTCATGTAGAAACTCGAGGCTGTATACAGTGTGAGCGGACGGTGTTCGAGCCGGTTGAGTTGCCCGTCCCTGAAGGTTTCAAGTCGTAGGAACGTGGTCGCATCATGATCGTCGTCCACAGATTCCCGCCGCCCTGACAGGGTCCCAACTCCACCTATGCAATGAGTAGCAGGGTTGTATGCAGAGAGCAAAAAGCTGGCGGAAATCCAAAGCCCATAATGGAGTAGAACACAGTGATAATAACGACATTGCTCTCGTTGTCGAAGTTTCCAGCCTCACTTGTGCTTTGTCTTGGCTTTTTCTTTGGGTCGCACTGTGGGTGTCCACTCGCGGTGTGACTACTACTTGTAGTTGAACTGCCCAGTCAGCCGTGCTTGACTTTCGCTTGACTTTCGTAATGAGCAGTAGACAGGGAAACGAGCCAGCGAAGCGAAGCGAAGTGACGTGACCGTACGGTACGGTACGGTTGCTGCGGCTGCGGTGCACATTGTCCCTCTTATCAGGGTCAGCCTTAGGTGCCGGCACGGTAACATTGTACGGACAGACAGTCCTTCCTCCTTCAGGCTCTCCAGTATGAGTAGAAATCAATGCATATAGCAGTCGCGATCCCTCTCAGTTGTGTAGCAACCGGCTATCCGCCAATCAACGGCGAGACTTCATATATAGAACGTGGGCCATAACTACAGTAGCTCAGCTTTGTTTGTTGTTCACCCACTGCGAACTAGGTAGAGAAGTGAAATGCAGCTCTTGCGGTGGGTAAGTAACGTTCAGCTGAGACCAGGTGAACGGTGCTATGGTGTGGCCACTTGACGTCGACGGTACGAGGCTTTTTCTTTCTTTTTTTCTTCTTTTCTGAGCGGCAGCAGACGTCGCATGTATTATAGTGGTCCGGTCTGCCCTGGTTGCATGAGATGTAACGATGATAGTTGATATGCCGATGTTTCGTTGCTTGCCCAGAATTGGCAACTGGGCCGAAATCCCCCGAGACACCCCGAAATAACTGAACCATCGTGTCGGGTCTCGAATGTTGCGCGCGGTGAATCCAATCTTGTGGTGTGGTGATTGGTACGGGCGCCTCTGTGGTGTACCTTGGGGATGATTTGGAGATAGCAACTCTTCTCCTGGCTGCTCAGGGCAGGCGTCCAAACATGTTCCAGACATGACGATATTGTACAGTAGGTAGGGATCAGCAACCCCTTGTTAAGCGGGCCGCCCCTCTGGTTACACAGAAGCCATTTCCGTACCCTCGATCAGAAATTGGTGGAACAACACCGGTCAATAGTCAGGACACTCGGGTATCTTTTTGGTATGGTGATAGTAAGTCCATAAAGCGGGAAACAACAATTGGCTATGTGAAGAATTCCGTCAGCCAATTGTAGATGGATCGTGTTTGATTATGGCGTACTTGGTCTAAATTGATGTTCGAGATCTGCAATGGGCCGAATCAATTGCCTGCTAGGTATTTATCAACAGCCGATCAACAAGGCCTGCAGGTAGGCATCGTGATGGGGTTCCAACCTGCGCTTCGCTTCCATGTTGCGGCAATCCTTGGTAGGCTTAAGTCAAGCGCGGGCGGGTGAAGTGCGGCGGCGGCTTTGGTTGCAGTTACTGTTGCAGTTGCAGTTGCAGTTGCAGTCTGTACATACTGTAAGGCATTAATCAATACTATCTTACATCCATACTTACTTACATAAGGGATTGCCAAGTTGAACAACCACTAAAGCAATGCTCGTCATAAGCGTTGGCGGAGTCTAGCCAAAAAGCGGTCTAGATTGAGTAGGTAGGTAGGTAGGTACTCTGGTACCCGACTGTAGGACTGCTGCAGCCTGTAGGTATGTAGTGGTAGTAGTGGTAGTAGTGTTAGTAGTGTTAGTATCATCAGTCCAGAAAGAGAAGGCGTCTCGGGCTGTTCTTTACCCTGCGTCATTGCAGCGCTAGGCCAATTGGCCCTGACTCGTGACACAAGCAATGTGCCATGTTGTCCCGCAAATTGAGGAGCACTGGAGAAGGAATGCAGATGAAAGAGATGTTCTCCATCGGCAATTTTCCGACTATGGAGACGGCACGGACTGTACCCAGGTAGCGTTGCAGCCAACTGGATCCAATTGGATACAACTGGATTCTTCTACGGTACACGGTACAAGAAGGGAGGAAGGCTTGATGCTTGATCGAACAAGGTGCAACAGCTCGAAGCAGGTGGCATGGGAATCTGCCAGTCTCTGGGGCCGCCCTAACGGCAGGAGGGTGGCCTCGACCCAAACAAATCGTACGAGTTTGAGCACATGGGCCCCAATGAAGCGGTATGAGGAGGAAGAGTAAAGAGTAACAGAATCAGAATGACAGCCCACGACAAAGATGCGTCTCCGTTAATTGCTTTAGGTGGTGCCGCGCCGACGAAGAACCTTGGAAGTCTTCGGCAACTTTACCATGTATGTATCTATCTATTTCAGATTTCTACAGTAGCAGTCCTTTTCTGCTTTGAGACCCATGTCTTATGTCTTTAGATATTGCCAGACTGGAGACACTATGCATGTGTTGAGAAACCCTGTAAGCCAATAATGTACAGAGTATGGCGGGCGTACACAAGTAATTCAATGGCAATGGGCTACATATGTACATATGATATGTTTTCAAAGGTCCCTTGAGATCCCATAATTCGATGACATCTTATTGGTTACCAAGCTGTCGGGACCAATCATAGTCGAGCCTTTCTGAGAAAACCCACTAGTATCCGCAAATCATTCTCCGTCCACTTCGTCCACTCACACTCAAGATTGAATATTTGTCTCAAGTACTCCGTAGCCAGGTCCTTGATTGGACCGTCTGTGAACCCGGAGTTGGAAGATGAAAAAGAAGCTTCAAGAACATGGAAGCTATGCAAGTCCTAGCTTCAGTTGGTTTACCACTGGCGGGCTGGCGGGCTGGCTACCTGTAGGCAATGGTGGACACGAGTAATAGGTAACGTGTTGGATTGAGAATGAATAACGACAAGGCCCGGGTCAGTTCCATCAGTCATGCTACCTGGGTTACAATATATGGCCAACCTTCGGCCGCGACGACTGACGCATCGACTACGTGTCCGCCTTGACGTGGGATTGCCAGCCTTGGTCGACCTTTTAATCAACCGGCGACTGTTGAGGCTCGAAAGTGGTACGTTCTGGTGCTGACCGTCTCTGCATGAAACATCGAACAGCGAGACATATCCATTATTGGTCTGAGGGGTGTCTTTGTTCAACTCGGCTCGGTATGTTCAGGTATACCTAGGTAGGCAGTGGGTAAGCCAGTCGCAAGCGCGAGGTCGCTCGGTTACGCAATTCTGCTAGGCGCATTGCCGCGATCACTACACGTATGTAGTTTGCTGACACTGACACACTGACACACTGACACCCAGTCCACCCGTCACACATCCTTCCAATGTCCCCTGTCTGCCTGTCCTGTCAGCCAGTCGAAGTGGTTGATAAAGCTCGGCTCACCCCAACGGGGGGTTCCGAAAGTACACTCTTGAAGAGCAAAGTTGAAAGTTGGCCATGGAACGGAAGGCCGAGTCGGAAGCTCTTTACCCGCCCCCTGCAGCGCAGACCGTCTCCCCCGTCCGGCCAGCTCCAACTGATTATAGTATTGAGAATTAGAATTGGAAATACACTCTCCGGTCTGCCCGCTTTTCTATTTGAACTGGGCCGAGCGAGAAACCCAGCCTGACCCGTGCATTTCCTCTACTCGTACGCCATCTATTTCCGAGATAGAACCAAAGACACACAAGCACACCGAAATGCACACTGATTAATCATTCTGGCCCCAAGCGGAACCAGCTCGAAGCGGTGTGATACATATGCACACAGTAAATAAACATCGAAGCATGCTCGACCCAACCTTGTGCACCTTGGCCGGGTCAATTGACAAGGACTCAACCAGTGGGTGGTATAACGGAACAACTCAGACGACATTGAACCTAATGCTGGGTCTAGGAACACCCAACTTTAACCAATATTGGTATGAAGAAGGGCAGCGACACCTACGTAAAGTAGGTATTGATGTGATTATTATTCTCAATTTCCAGCGTACGGTATGCCATGGTACGCAGTACCTTGCTTGACATGAAAATGAAACGGTAAAAGTCATTTGTGGAAATTGTGAGAGAAATTTCTTCGCTCAGCCACCTTGTAGACCTTGTAACGACTATCAGAGAGGGCATTCGAGGGGCTTCTTCATAGCCAAGTAGTCAGCCGTCCAGATCTGGAATCTATCCCGATTGATATGTGTTGAACTCTGATAAACAAGGACGTGTTCAGGCTGGGAGCATGGAAGGTGAGCAAGCACATGTTTGGGCTTGCTTGCACATTGCGCATCGCGCATCGCGCATCGGACAACGCATTTCGCACTTCCAACAACCCAACCCAACCCGACCCGGGCCATGGGATGAGTCGCAATCTGTCTGTTGCCCACACACCTGAAGGCTACTGTGACGGCCGCCTTCATCCCAGACAACTCATATCGGCGAGCTGTACGCGGGTGGTCGCAGCGTGTAGGTCCACGATAGATGCCTTGTGGGGATGGGAAACACTGGGCTGAAGCTGAAGAAAATCAATCTTGTAGGTTTGGGAGCAGTGATCGATGACCGAACAGGAAGCAAACTTTCCGGGAGTAGCTTGGGATTTGCAGTAGATAGGTAGGTAGGTAGGCATGCATCAATTCATTTCATATGCATACTCCAAGTCAAATCGATTATGGATGGGTTCAATGTTGCGTTTGTCCGTGCCCTGTACTTATAAGTTGAGGCAGGTGCTTCGCCATCGCCATCGACAATATGAACATGAACATTAGTGAGATACATACAGACATGCATACCGTTTACTCCAGGGGGGGTGTGGGTGCTGGTGGTGGTGCTAGTGGCTAGGCTGCCCGGGCAGGTAGGCAGAAGATAGGTAGGGCCCCCCCCCAGGTACCTAAGGTACTCTGCGCGACACTAAGTTCAACATTGAGTGCAAAGGTGGACAAAAAGTAGTAGGTCCCCTAAGGTACTTCAAGTACCGGAGCTTATATTGATATTATAAATTAGCGAAAGGACTCTTACCGTAGTAGGTAAGTACCTATAGAAAAGAAGTACACATTTCCCTCTAGAATCTGCGTCTTAAACTCAAGTACTCATTGATGGCTCGCTCTGAACTACCACTTGGCCCAGCATATATAGCTGGGTAGGTCGTTTTTCATTTACCTTGATCACAAGTTCTATTGACCCGCCACTAGAAACATCATCGATCGTTTTCAAATTCCCGCCATCACGCTGCGCTGCCAGATCCTCGAAAACGTCGACTATTAATACCCTCTACACATGACACTGCTTTCTTCGTTATCGGGCTTGTCATCGTGGCCTTCTTTGCAGATTCACATTCAGACTCAGATTGAACTCCCCTTGTCACGGAACCTACTCCGAAGCCCATTGGTGTGCTCCAGGCAATAACCTAGGGGCTCCTCAGCCCACCCGACTTGGAAACACTCGCAGATCTCGCGTCGACGACCTCAGCTTTCTGCCACCATGGCCAATAGCGGGAGCAGTCCTCCCGAGTAAGTTGCCTCTACAAACCCCGCAGGGCCACACTGGCATACGACAACCAATTCTAACCTGCAGTAGCAAAATGGCCTTGGCTTTGGCCTATCGCGAGGAGAATGGTCGCTGTTATTGTCCATACCGCGACTGCCCTCTCCCGATCGATGATGTGAGCAGTGTTCCGCCCTGCAGAATTGGGGCGCACCCGTGAACTAACTGGCTATAGATTGAACAAGATAGACTTGATATTATGCACAAATTCTTTACCGTTGCCCGTGAAGATCATGGCGAAAGTCCAGGCCAGAAACGCTCGGAAAAAGGTCTTCACGCACGGCCCCTGCTGTGCAATGGACCACCGAGGATCCTCGATCTCGGTTGTGGCACGGGTATCTGGTGTAATGACATGGCTGAGTATGGGCATAGCCTCCCCCATCATCAACCGCATTGCACAAATTACTAAATTACTAAATTATTGATGGTGTGTCCAGTCACTATCCTGGCGCAAATATCCTCGGGTGGGATCTCAGCTTGAGAATGCAGCCTGACAGGTACGACTCCTGTCCATGTCCTCCAGCGCCTTTTTAACGCAAGTTTAGGATGCCATTTGGTGTGCACTACCAACCACAGGATATTTCAGACCCTACCTGGGATCTTGAACCGAACTCAATGGATCTTATTCACATGCGGTTGCTCGGAGGTTGCGTGCCTGACTGGCGCGCCGTATACCAAAACGTTTTCAAGTTAGTCGCAGTTCTTCCTACCAACTAGAAAAGAACACTGACGGTCCCTTTAAGCCATCTGAAGCCAGGCACCGGGCTTTTCGAGCACATTGAGATTGACTACCGTCCTATCAGCTACAATAATACCTTGCCTGAAAACTCGAGCGTCAATCGTTGGATGAAAGCAGTGTATGGAGCTTACGAACAGTCTGGGCGGCCTTTATTTCCCAAAGAGGATCTTCATAATACGCTCAGTCAGCTTGGATTCACGGACATTATGCACGAGGATCAAGAGATACCGTACCATCCGTGGCCTGAAAATGAGCACCTTAGGGAAATTTCACGGTGGTTCAACCTGGCCATGCAATCAGCCATACCCGCGATATCGCTAGCGCCATTGACTCGCTATGCTGGATGGAGTGCCAAAGAGGTCACCATCCTCAACGCTGACGTCAAGCGGGAGATCTGTATGCGGCCAATGGAGTTTTCATGTCGAATGTGGGTATCACCATCTGTCTCTATAAACGGGCTATGTTCACTAACAAATTTACAGGCACATCTGGCATGCAAGAAGGCCATAATTGCAAAGCTATCGAGCAGCACGTTTCACGCTTTCACTGTGGTGATATATAGTGTGTATATGTTGATCCAACATGCCTCCTGCAGATTGGGTCCTGGACACTTCCGAAGGAAGTCAAGCTGGGAAGCTGAAGAAAAGGCCATTGCATGAAGTTGGATTTAGCAGTAGACATTGCTACTCTGCGAGCTTCGGAGAGGTAGCAGAGGTCAAGCTATCCCCGGGACCTCTACAGAGAGCCGCGAGTGATCGGTGTGGCCAACACAATTTCGCATGGCCATGGGGTTACCTAGAAAACTCCCATAAGCCCAATTGTGGTTTACCGGGGCTACACACTACTCAATCCTGTCACACCTCCAAGCGTCTTATCGATCCACCGAGTCGGCGGTCACTCCCCGAGCTTGACAGCTACCGCAGGGTCTGGTGTATATTGGCAAGCAGGCCCCGGACGTTCTTACGTCGACGACAACGACAACGACGACACATCTCTACACAGGGCCAAGATTACATGAAGTGAGACGGACGCATTCGCTGTGTCTTCGGCATGTCTATACAACAGCGCCAAGGGTAAATCCTTTAGCGATTGAGGCTACCAATACGGCCCCTTCTTTGAAAAGATTAACTAGGATAACACCTCTCTATGGTACTCCTGGGTCGATCTAAATACGCACGTTGGACTTGCGGGATACCTTGCGTACACTGGTAGTCGCGTAAGAAGGGGTATTTTGTCAGGAAACCCAGTATGAGGCTACGGGGATATCACGGTGCAATGATCTTTTGAGATGTGGATCTGAATGGCAGAGAGTTGAGCATGGATAGAACCGGCGGGTATCACATCTGCTGTTGTATCGGTTGAAACCGGTCATTTACTAGCCAACTAAATTGTAATGTTTGTTTTCCCGTGTTGTCACTTGGGAGTCGGCCTGAGGTCGCGGTCATGTTGGGGCCATGGCCTCCAATCGGCCACGGTCAGCGGTCATGGCCAACGACGATTTGAAAAGCTGGAAACGGCAAGCCACATGACTTTTCTTTTTTGAACCTCAGTCTTATCAATATACCCTTGCTACCTCCAAGGTGATAATACCACGTCACTACGCGTCACTATGCACTACCGTGACACATCATCAACAAAAACATGGCTGGGGCAGTGGTCGGTATTCAAAGGCCTCCGAAGGGTTGCTTTCACCTTCGATGCCATGACTTACACACTAGGCCAGCTTCAGGGGACGACGGCCCACTTGTCTAGAATACTCACATGTACTATAGCCGCGGTCTCATCCAGCCCTGCCGACTGGTTTCCGCATCATCCACCTGGCAGCCCTATAGCTGCCAACCTACACAATGCCCGCCCTGGCGCCGAGGACCTAATTAAGCGCGGCATTGCTCGGAACTGATGGGCGCACGAAACAGGCATATGGCCTCGCAACGCCTCACGAGCAGGATGCCTATCCCCGCTACCATCTCCAAGACGAATCATCGACGGTTCCCCACACACACACACCCAGCCGGCTGGGACCACTCAAGAAGACGGAAATGCAGAACAGCTGGCAGTCACGGTACCGCCCGTCGAACCAGACTCCCGCTCCCCCATTTATTCCCCTCCTAGATATTCCACATTGATGGATCTTGGACGCCCAGTGGTGACTATGTATCCTTGCTACCCTCTTCTCCATGGTTCGTGTGGCCTTATTCTAGTGACGGGATGGGAATGAGGGCTGCACGCCATCATGGGCAAAGGACGCACGTATGCGCCCCTCAATATCCCGTTGTCTCACTCGGCCCGGCACAAGATCTGTCTCTCCGCCCACCCCATGCCTGTGGACGTTCCTGATACCCAATCTCGTTTGCAGGAGCAGATGGCATGTATGTTGGAGGGGTAGGGATACCTGCGATGTCGTACTCGGATGGATGCTCCATCATCCTGCTGGCTCGTCGTTCAGTCGGGCTACCACTCCACCCTTACAATGCATGCAATGCCCGAGTGTAAGCAAACAAGATCCGTCCACGTAGCACCATCAGCATGAGACTCGCTGACATGACTTATCATTTCCGTCCTTCCTTCTCTGGTTCCTTTCGCCTTGGCTCCTTCTGACCTCAGCCAGCCCCTGGCAGCAGATCGGTTGATGAACATGCATGTGCCATGACCAGGAAAGAAACCGCGGCTGCTGTTGCTGCTTTGGGCGGAGATGTACTTTGCGGTATACCTACCTTCCAACCAACTTCATCGCCTGCTACCCCTTTGCGAAACTGTGATGTGCGGATGTAGTGGCAATTTGGCTGTCAAGATGACTCGACCGGTAAAAGATTGCATCCTGTTGATTGGCTTAGTAGGTATGGACGTTATCTGCGCCTCAGAAAACAGACCGAGGCAATATATATATATGTATATTTATGTATATAGCCATCTATCTCTATTCGGTAATACGCAGTAGATCGCAACAAAGAATAAATATAGAAAAATCGCACCAGGGATGTAACTTCACAAAAGGAAATGGAGGGAAAGGGATTGAGAAGTTGTTTGCCACCACCCATGATCTACAACTCCAAAATGCGATGCATGATAGTCAGTAGTCGGAAAGTGGCTTCGGCCTGCCATCCCTTCCCCTTACTTTGATAACTATATATAAGTACATAGGTAATGAATGGTTACTTGCATGATGCCGGTTCTGACATTATTGATGTTATTGCTTCGGCAGTGATGGTCCATCGGCTTTTCCTTCCAAAAAAAAAAAAAAAAAAAAAAAAAAAAAGGAGTCCTCCTTTTACTTCCCTTTAATGGCCTAAAGAGAAGAATAGGAGCAAAGCCCGGGTATGCACGCCGTTCGGAGGTACCAGTCGCATATCGGCTGCAGCTCGGCAAGCCCGAGGATTGGGCCGGTTCCAATATCGCGCCTATTGCGCCTGCAGCGCCTGCGTATTTCCGTGGTGACACAAGGACACACCCGCACGCAAACAAATCAATCTTCTGCTTCGCTTCCCTTTCTCGTCCGTAAGCATGTTTCATGCATGTCGGACACATACTCACTCACCACACAACCGCCATGATGACTGGATGAGGAATGATGGGCGAGTAGAGGATATAGAGTACGCATCGTTCAATACACACACGTACGCATAGAGAGACACACATATACAGGCAGAGGGTAGAGGGAGAGGATAAGGATAGAGGGGCTCAGTTGATAGGCCATTGCAAGTCCTTACGCAGCACGCAGAAAAGGGAACTTTGAATTCATTAATCGTTGAACCCAGATGCATGCATCGCATGCAACAGCACCAACGTTCGATTACCACGAAGACCTGACGTCTGGATTCGTTTTTTGCTGCAGTCAGCATGCATAACGAAGTAGGTAGTATATAAACCTGTAAGTAAGCAACCACGCAACCCAGGCATGGAAATCTTATCTCATCCTGCAACCTGTTGTAATAACAGCCTATGGAAGCTGACCGCCAAGGAACAAGAGACGGTGTGGTTCCCCCAAAAGAAGAAGAAGAGGAGGAGCAGGAGTATGAGAGCGAAGAAGAAGCCAGCATTGGTTACATCCGTCGTCTTTCGCCCCTTTTGGGTTAGACAACCCCCCTTGGTTGCTGTCTCTCCTAAGTATGGTGTGCGGCAGCAATACTTGAATTGTTCTTCGCTTAAAAATATTGCAAGTATTTATTGGCCAATGCATCGAAATGAAAAGGGAAATCGGAAAAGGAAACGAGGGAAAAGAAGATTCGTGTTGTTGGCCAATAAAACGAGTCAATCCCAGATACTCGTCCCTTCCCACTCACAACCTTTCCCGGGTGGATGCGCTGGTCTTGTTGCTGTCTTTCTCAGCCAGAGAATCTTGGGTCTGGAATCTAAGAAGAGAACAAAGACTGCGGAGTCACTTTGCAGTAGGCGCGGGTGGCCCCTGAAATTTACAAGCTACCCCTATTCAACTTCAAATAGGGGTAGCTCGTAAATTTCAGGGGCCACCCGCGCCTACTGCGAACACCAGGTTTTGCATAAATGACATCGAACAAACGGATGGAGGAAAGCTCGAGTAAGTACACACCCTGTGTATCGTGCTCTTTCACCTTTACAGCATCCAGACACTGAACTCGAAACGATTGTGTCCGTTCATTCCGACCAGATGTGCCGCAGAGAGTAGCGTCTCTGGTGTAGAAACCAATCTAGACATGGCTTTACTATCTAATCAGGCTTCATTACTATCTACGGGGGGACGGGATGGACTTTTTCAGTAGAAAGGGCATCGAGCCTTATGTGTCATGTTTCCTAAAACGCCCCTAAAATAATACAGTACAAGTAATCAAACAATTTAAAACTCCTTTTGATGTGGTGGTATCTCTGTGCCCCTCAGGGCGTTGCGTGCTGTGCTGCGCAATAAACGTTTCTCATGACCAAAGCCAAAATCGGGGCTGATGCTGTTTCCCAACTCCTCGCTGAAATGACTTTAAGACATCAAAACCCGCAGTACCGGAAATGCCAGAATGAAACCGTAAATACCTACTGTTGATCTCTGTTGTTGACGTGGGGTCTGACATTCACACTTATTTTACCGACCATGGGGTTTATCGGATAGTCATTTGCTTGGTCATCTCGGCCTTGCTGGAAGAACCGCTGGCACCAACACCGGAGGAGGAGGCACCAGCCTTCTTCTCGAAAACCTTCCAGAACTTCAAGCTCTCGTCGGCAGCTAGTAGAACGTGTTAGTAGGGAGATCATCGTCGAGACATATAGACGTGGGGATTAGCAAACTTACCGGCAGTGGCAAGCATCTGGCCATCGGGGCTGAGGCAGCTGTGAAGGACTCGGCTCTCGTGAGCGGGAATCTCGACGTTACGGACCAGAGTAGGGTAGCTCCAGATGCTCAGCGAGTTGTCAGGGAAACCACTAGAGCTGACAATCTCCTTGTAGCTGGTGCTCCAGCGCAAGCTAGTCACCTGAGAGCCGGTGTCAATGCTGTTGACGCGGGCACCAGAGGTGGTGTTCCAGAAGTGGATATGGCGATCGTATGAGCCACCTCCGGTGGCAAGGAGGTTGGCATTCCAGGGGCACCAGGCAAGGGCCTTGACGGCAGCCTTGTGGTTGGTCTTGGTGAACTTGGGGACGACCAGGGATCGGGCATCCCAGATCGACACCAGGTTGTCGTTGCCACCAGTGGCCAGCTGGGCGCCATCGGCACGCCACTCGAGGCCGCAGACCTCGGACGTGTGGGACACGAGCTCGGCAACCTTGTGCTCGGCGATACGAACATCGTGGTTGTAGACGAGGCCGCTGCGGGCGCCAGTGGAGAGGAGGTGCTTGTTCCAGCCCATGACACCAACACGGGTATCATGGCCGAACATGCTTCGGATCTTCTGGCCCTCGGCAACGTCCCAGATCTGGACCTCGCCGGTTCCAAGACCAACGCTGACGTAGGCACCATCACCAGACCACTTAACGCTGCTGACGTAGGTGTCAGGGTTCGTTTCGAGCAGGCAGCTGACGCTGCCCTCGTCGGCGGACCAGACATAGACATTGCGCTCCAGACCAATCGCAACCTGGTTGCCACTGCTCCAGTCAAGGAGGTTCAGGTAGTAGTCATCGATAAGACCCGGTGCGTCGAGGACGCGCTCAGGCGCGGTTGCCACGCGGCGACGGAACTGAGCCGGGGCGTTGGCGGCCTTGAGAGGTCGGTTGTACTGCTGTCTGAGGTCGATGGGCTTAGACGACTCCGGGGGAGCAGGCTTGAATTGAAGAATGCGAGTGCTCAGGTTGACGCCACAGGCATTAGCAAGTGAGTCTTGGTAAGCGATGCTGTTGGGTGAGGGGCGCGAGTATGAGGCAGTGTCGTCATCGTCGTTGATGTTAAGGCCTTCAAGGGCGGCAATGGCTTCATCCGCGGCTGAAGAGAGAACGGCCGAAGACTCGTTGCTGGACTTGGGTCGCTGCTTGTCTTGGATGTCGAGCTTGCCCGAGCCAGCATTGGCAATAGCAGAGCTGTTGCTCCGGTTGGGAATGAAGCGGTCGGCAGCGTATGTGACAGTCGTCTTGCTCGACTGTTGTTTCCTGACCGAAACCTTCTTGGGCTTGGCGGCACCTGAGGGAGGGGTGGTCTTGGTCTTGTTGTTGCCAGTACCCACGAGGGTAAAGTTGGAGACGCCGAGCTCGAGAGCTTTGCGGGGAGTCGAAGCCTCGCGGGCAATGTTGGACTTGTTGGACTTGGCCTTGGGAGAGTCACGGTGTGACCTTGAGGCCTTGGCAAAGTGTGAAGAAAGGTTGCCGCCGTACACGGACTTGTTCGAGGGACGAGTGACGTCACTGGACTTCCTCTCTGGGGTGAAGGGAGACGAGTCGACGTTGGAGGCAGTGACTTGACGTTGGCTAGGCGAAGGAGTCAAGGGCATGCGACCGCCAGCGGTGCGGGAGCAGAAAAGTCCCGTGTGGGACTTGAGAGGGGTGGACACTACGACGGAAGCCATGTTGTCTGACTTTGATCCGAGTTGTGCGTGTGTAGAGTGAGTATGGGCAAGTGGAAGCTCCGAAGAAATCGAGCGAGCTCCAAGAGACTCAAGCTAATGGTTCCTGGAATTTGTGTTGTATTGTTAGTAATCTGTCGTTGTCGTGCTCGATAAATCGAAGGCTGCCTTCACGAAGAATGGCTCTAGTCGGCAGGGTGATCAAATGGCTAGTGAGGCAGCGATGAGATCTAGTAGACCGATGTTGGCTTGGCTTGGCTTGTGGAAGGCTTGGATGATTGGCTCTCTAAGGAAATAGAGAGTTGCAGGTGATAAGGAGCTTAGGAGCTTAGGAGCTTTAGAGCTTTAGAGCTTTAGGAGGAGCTGGAGAAAAGCAGGTGTGAGAGAGATGATGTTGTATGTAGCATAAGGGAAGGAGAGTAATAATTGCTACCTCAGAAGTGATGGCCAACTTATAAAAACAAGTTTCCCCTTTGGAGCCTCTGGCCGGACAACCAGTGCGGGCCCCCGCGACAGCAACGGGACAGCAACCAGCAACCGCAGGAAAGTGGAGAAAAGGACCCTTATTAACTGCCCTGCCATCCTGCTTGCCTTATCCCTCAATTGTGGCTTATGCCGCCCAAATGCCAAGCTCTGTGGCTTGATCTCCGGTTAGCTGACTGCGGCAGGTGGCAGGTATTCGGTTGCTTACTTACAGTACCAGAGTACCTACTCCTACCTGCCAAGTCATGCGCGCTAACGACAAAACCGGCGACAATCAAATGCCTGATCGATCACAAGGCAAGGCTACTGACACTCTTGTGATAACGTAACTCAAAAAGTCCCACTGGATCACCCCAGCCTTGACCGAACCGATAACGACTCCGACATCGACATCGATATCGACATCGACATCGACTGCGACTGGACTGCCAGCAAGCGGCACTGTGTTGTTGATTCTCTACATTCATTCCAGTGTCCCAGGCGTCGCTTCCTGCGTCCTCTGTCGCTGCCATACGACGCAGCAATGATCGCATGACCATCGACTACGTCCGCCCGCGATTGTCTTTGCCTGCCTACCATTGAACCTTCCAATATCCATACCGACCCGATATGGACCAGCAACCAGGAAGTTGCCAAACATCCCTCTTTGGCGGCCCTCCGGCCTCAGCTCCGCCATCAGTCTCCTCCTCCTTCTCGAATGCCATTGCACTTCCGCCACCCCAAGTCCCAGTTCCACCGCCAGCAGCAGCGCCAACCTTCTCCCCGATGGCCTCGAACGCAGGAACCCCGGCCTCGGTCGCATCATCCAACAACACCTTCGTTATGCCCAACTCCCCGATCAAGAACCGGACCATGATTGACGGAAGCTATCGGCCAAAAGTCACGCGGACTCTGGGTTCGCGCCCGGCATGCCTCGTCAACGCCTCCGTCACCTACTGCGGTAACAACCATATATACGCCTTTGGTGGCTTCGACCAGTATACCGATGAAGTCTACAACCACGTCCTGAAGTTAGATCTTATCAGCCATCAATGGAGTCTCGTGGATAACTTCGGCGACATCCCGGGGGTCAGAATGGGTAGGTCTTGTTCGACGAGCTGATGTTGTGCTCACCCACCACTAAGACATGATTTCTAGGCCACACCGCGACGCTATACCAGGGCGACAAACTTCTTGTGTTCGGCGGCGAAAACGAACACCGCACCTATCTCTCGGATTTGATAGTATTCGATCTCAAAACGGCGCACTGGATGCAGCCACATGTCAATGGTCCTGTTCCCAAAGGCAGAGCCCGCCACGCCGCCGTCTTGCACGAAGACAAACTGTTCATCATCGGTGGAATTACAGGCCACGACAACTATGTTCTCGACGATATCTGCTATCTTGATCTCAAGACTTACACATGGTCTAAGTCTTGGCGCTTTGTAAGCCGCTTCGACCATTCTGCATACATCTGGGGTGATAGGCTATGGGTTTTCGGCGGCCTCAGCGAGGATATGGACAAGACGGGGGATCTGTGGTGGCTGGATCTTAAGGGGAATCCTGCCTTTGAAACAAGTCCTCATATGGGCGGATCAGATAGGCACTCGTCTATCAGCCGGACAACTGGATCACCACGCCAGCCATACTCTATCAGCAGCCCCACGGTTATAGGGGCCTCGGGCTATGCTGCCAATTCCCGGACGGCACAAGTCAACACTCCTTCCTTTCAGCTCAAGACATATGCTCCTATGGCTCCTGGGTCTATATCGGCAATGAAATTCGTTTCTGGCGCCAATGTTCCATCGCAAGGTGCGGGGAGGCATTTCCACATCTACTCGGCAGGAACACTTCTTGACTTCGTAACTCCTGCAGCTACCATAGCCCCAAAAGAATGCTCGTTGTCCTCGCTTGACTTGGGGGCTTTGCGGTGGCAAAAGTTGGCCGAAGGACGTGAGATTTTCAAGGCAGGCTACGACTGGCACTATTGTACTATGAATGAGGACGGCACGAAGGCCTGGCTACTTGGCTGTCCTAAAGACAACTCAGGTCATGATATGGTTCCGGCAGTCTCCGAAGAATACCTGAGCGATATTGTGGAAATCGATCTTCGGCGGTATGGTTTCCTGGGGAACAATGCCCCAGAGCCACGAGCTGAATCATCCAGACCGTCTTTTCAGAGGTCGCATGAACAGCCCTCGAAAGGTTTGGGGTCAGACCTTGCAAGGCTGTTCAACCAACCGCCCGATACAGGCAGCGGCACGGATTTCATTATCACGGCTCTCGCTGGGGACTACGAGGACGATGATATGATGAGTGCCGGCCAGTTCCGGGCCAGTGAAATGCCGTCCGATCAGAACTGGCTCTCCCCGGATGCGCCGACATCACCGCCCATCTATGTCCATAAACTCATTCTCCAAGCCAGATGGCCGCACTTTGCGCGCATGTATAATGCGCAAATGGCCGAATTCCACACCAAAAAGATGCACATTCCCGAACCGTACAGCGTAGTGAAGGCTTTCCTCAACTACCTATATACGGATAGCATCCACGCAGAGGATGGCGTGACTGATCTTGCTGATGTCGCCGGGTTGCTTGTCATGTCGAATATCTACAACATTCCCCATCTCCGTCTCTTGTGTGTCAACCGATTGGCCAAGGAACTAGATGTTATCCACGCCTGCATCATCTGGTATTGTGCAGGTCTGGCCAACGAAGAATGGTTGAGAAAGAGGGCTGCGTCGTTCTGCCTCACAAATTGGGGAAGGATCGTGCGTACGCAGGGATTCTTGCGGCTCCCAAGGTCCGCCCTGGTTGAGTTGTCCCAAGAGATTGACACGGAAGGCCGTGTCATCGGCGGAGAAGAGCTGGAGTATGTGGATGGGAACTACGGCAATAGGTTCGACAACTCCAGCATGTCTCGCAAGGATAGCATCAGCAGCGAGCGTACGCAGGCTTTACCGTCGGACATTGATGACTCGGAAGGCATGGATCTTGCTTAGTAAGTCCATCGTCCTTGATTACGGGAGTAAGAAGAGGAGATCTCTGACTGATGCAGGTGGTACCTCGGTAAGGGAGGGGTCGCCGACTTTGACTCACAGCTCGTTGGGAGTTCGTGGCGGCGGCGGCAAGGTGAGGGGTAGAGAGAGCGGTATGATTTGCATGAGCGGTATGAGGTTACACATGAGGGCTGTTGTGCATGGCCAGACATGCCCACTGTCTGGAGACAAGCCCTTTTCTTTTGCTTACGACGATGACATTTAGCTTGGAGTTGGGAAAGGGATTTGGCATATGCGGGGAGAGGTTCACACATGTTGATAAGAAAAAGACGTCGCAACGTTGGAGAATAGGGGTCCTTATCCACATGAGCATGTATCGCTACTAGCAGCTTAGCAGCACTGCCAAGATGGATACATCAAAAGTGTCGCTTCCTGCTGGGGTCTGGAACGCACTGTACAGTAGAATTATCATTATTATAGTAGTTAGACGCTCGAACCGTAGCTCGGCCGAATAGAAGAGAGAAGACTCCATCCGTCGCGCGAAGCTAGGGCTTTGATTTCCAGATTTGATCAGCATGGGAGGGATCTTGATTTCGGATAGTTCTGCTACAAGTAAGTAGATGGACAGGCGGGCCTTGCCCTTGCCACTCCTCTCTCTCTCAGGGCCCAGAGTTTCAAGCTCGTTTGCTACTTGGTCGAGTATCCACGTTTGGCCCATGGCCCATGGCCCATGGAGACCCTGAGACGGCACTACTAAGGTGGAGGAAAGAGGAAGAGGAGGCGGCGGTGGAGGAGGCATGAAGGACGGGGAGAGGGGCTGGGATAATGAGATAATAATTTTAGCAGAGCGAGCCAAAAGGATGCAAACAAGCAAGCGAGAAAGAGAATATTGAACTGCCGCGAAACCCGAACCCGGCGCCGGCACTTGGGAGGAAACCCTGCCCTGGGCTGAGTCAAGGCGCATTAACCGATCTCAGCCCCACGGAGCATTGTAGGAAAAAGAAACTGTCCGTTCGTTGGAAATTGGGAAGGAGAAAAAAAAGCAAGTCGCAGAGGCTGGGTCGTGTGCTCGATGGACTCGAGTAGTAAAGATGGTCAAGATAGGTATGCGATGACAAAGCATGAAGCATCTACAGTAGGTACTTATTACAGAGGTATGTAGTAGCGGTACTCTGCGAATTTTGGTGGGGGTGGTGGCTCCTTGTGCGGAACTGCAGCGCGGGGAGGGGCCATCATTTAGCAGTAGTAGTCCATTCTTTCAATGGCAGGCAGGCTCGGTAGCTCCTGCTGCTGCTGTATGTACATACCTATGTAACCTAACTTGTAGGCACGGAGCCTCTTCTCCTCCATGCCATGCCTAAGGTTCTCTCCATTTGGGCCTCCATAATCTAGATATCCATTATCCATAGGTAGGCAGTATACTACTAGCACTATACTTACTACTTCGGGGGGCAGCCAAGGTGTCGTTCGGGTGAACTGTGGCGTCAACAACCATGCGTACCACAAGCCAGACGGAAACGGATCCCCCAGCCCATGCATTATTTGGAAAGATTTGGATCTACTAATATACTGTAAGTGAGAACCATGAAAGCACGCATATGCAGCCAAAGCAATTGGAAGGCTGCATACAACGAATTGAAGCTCGCCAGTCGCGCCTTGCGGTTCAATACAGAGAGGGGCGAGCAACAGGAAGCAAATCCACTGTTGCAGTTCTTGCAGTTCCATGCACACACATACCATGTTCTCTCTCTATCGTTCATACATACATACATACATACATACCCCTCCATCTCCATCCCCGCCCCTGCGCGGCGGCGGCGCTTGCCATGGTGATATCTCGGGGCCACTTGGCTATTGAAGACGTAATAGCTCTGCTTCGGCACTATTCAAAGGCTTAGCTGAGTGCCTTAGTAAAGACAGGCGGCGGGATTGGCTGGGCCTGATGAGGATCAGCTCGAGGTAGACTGGGCAGATTAGATTAACCCGGAGAAGAGCAGCAATAAGAAAGAAGCCAGATTTGATGCCAAGTTATTAAAAACGTGTCTCGTGTGTGTACCTAGGCATAGTGGTAGTCGGAAAAAGGGGGAGGGAGGGGGAAAGCGCCGCCACTGGTCAATGACCGATCTGTAGGTCCTGGGTCTAGACGAAGGGATCGTGTTCGCCCGTTCCTGGAAGAAGAAAAAGACGGCACAATAGAAGAAGGGAAAATATCGATAACCAATCAAGGCCCAAGCCCGTGTTGCCGCCTCGGCGCCGGTTGAATGGTAGTCGTTGTTAGTCGCAGGTAACGCGCCGCCTTCCCACAACCCCTGTTACCATGTTTTTCCCTACTGCTAGTAAACTCCTCCTTCCTTCCTCCTCTTTTGCCCATCTCGCATCCATCACGATGATATGATGACGGGGTGAATGAACGGGGCAAGCCTGAACGTCTAGCTTGGCATTGTCTATCTGCGTTCGGATTCGAACAAAAAGAAGAAAATTTCAAAAACCCATTACACTTGCAGCAACCAGCATCATCACACATGCTTGATCCATACTCTTCCCACCCGCATTGGCTATGTATGTGCGTTGCTTAGGTCACGATACTCTAGATGGAGATACAAAATGTGATGTGAAATGCACGTCACGTCAGCCATTCAATGCACAGACGTCCCCCCTGCCTTGTTACTTGGTAACGTCGTGCATGGACACACTGGACACACTGGACACACTGGATACTCTGGCCACGGCGATGCAAGGCCCCGCGTTAGCGTCGGGCAGGGTAGCCTGCCATCGTTGTAACCTGTGCGCAGCACGCTTGTGTTGCGAGTCATTGCTTGTATGGTGGGCTGGCTACGGGGTCTGCTATCGGTCCACCTTCATGACAACCCCTTGCCGAACTTCCACCCACGCTGGTTGGGCCTTCCTTTCACGTGATGGCTGGCGGCGCTGACGTAGAGGAAGCATGTTTCCAAACTGCCACATGCCACATGCGGCGAGCATGCAATGGATTGGTCCGGCCCGTCCGGCCAGCCACGAGGCTTGTGATCGACAGTAGAGCTACAGTAGAGCTACAGTAGCTACTACGCCTTGCCAACTAGGTTCGTATCCGACATGTCACGGCTCTCGCCCGGCCTGCCAGGAACAGTGAACGCTGTAAATTCATGAATGAGAACGCCTATCTGCTTTTGGGTACGTACAGCAACAGTAAAGGGTGAAACGAGTTGAGAGGAATCCGTACAGTGGCATCACGCTGCCGCAATGTCGAGCAATGTCGATCAAAACACAAAACAAATAACTTTTAGTAACCTCCCTCCTTTCCTCACCTCACTCATATAAGGTGTTTTCGTATACCGAGTGATGCAAGCGTCAAGTCTATCGGGGTATATAACGGCAATCCACCGTCCAAAAGCAATCTCAAACGCCTGCCCAAATGCATAATGAAAACCCTGACTTTTCTGAGCCATACGTGAAGACCTCCGAGGCCATGGCGAAAGGGCCAGCTGTATCCAGTCTATGTGTGAAATGTCTAAAATGTAGAAGAAGCCCAGTGCTGCGCCTTTCGTGTCCCTACACGGTCGAGTACTGCTGCTGAACGTGACAAAACAATGCCATGCGAGGGTCTTGTCGACAAGACGCACCCTCTTACATCTGCATCTCTTCGCCAATGCCAGGTAGGCCTTGGGACATGTTCATGTTGTTGAGGGCGCTGAGATTTAGCGTGTCCGGTAAGTTGAGGTTCATCGGGTTGCCAGTAGCACCACCACCGGCTAGCTGAGCCTTCAACTCGGCCATCTGGGCCATGGCTTCGCAAGGTGGTGAATGGAGTTTGTGCTGCGCCATGTGTTAGCCACTAAATGACCGATGGTCACCGAAGGGAGAAAGTCAAAAACTTACATATTTCAGGCCATTCAGATTCTTGTATCGCTTGTTACACCATTCGCACTTATGCGGCTTCTCTTTCTCCATGCCCATTTCACCGGGGTAGGGGGCTGATGTCTCTGGGTTGACAATGGAAAATGTTCCATCTCCATTTTCGTGCAACTGTTGTGTTTGATGACCATGTTGTTTGTGGTACCTTGCATAATCGATTAGCAGCCGCATTCCAAGGAGCCAACGGAACAGCAAAGCCATTCCCGACAAAATAAAAAACTTACTTGAGACCGTTCTGGTTCTTATACGCCTTCTCGCATCCGATTACTGGACACTTGAACGGTTTGTCCTCTTCGCGGGGGATCATAAGACCGTTCGGGTTGCCACCAATGGCTCGTTGCAGCATAGCCAGTTGCTGAGGATCAGTAATGTCGCCAAACTGGGATTGATCTAGACCGAATTGCGCCATTTGCTGCTGCAGAGCCCGCTGTTGTGCGGAAGCTCCGTTCGGGCTGTACAGGCGCTTGGCTGGATCGTCGATGAAGAAGCCAAGATCTTGAGAGAAGTCGCCAAAATCGTTCAGATTGCCCATCCCACCGAGGCCATCGTCGACTCCGTTCGGTTGCTGTGTGGTGAGGGTTGGCGTATTCACCGACGAGACAGTAGGATTGTTCTGGAAGCCGAAGCCGGTCGTGCCAGGGGTCGACGGTTGCGAGGTGCGAAGCGCCTGCTGCTGCATATTGGTGCCGTTCAGGTTGAGCTGGAGCTGTGGCCGTTGCTGTTGGCCAAACATCTGTCGGGTTTGCTGGATGGTACGATGGGTGCTGTCGTCAAGTTCCATGTGTCCGACAGCATCTTCCATCTCCATGTCGCCCATCGTGTCGAGGTCATCGTGGGCTTGAACGTTAAGCAGCTGTGATTGCTTGTGAGCTGAACCGTCCAGCCCCGAATGTTGCCGACCCATCGAGATGCCCCCGAAGCCCAGGCCATTTCCGTTGCTTGCAATATTGCGGCCTTGTTGGCCGAGGCCAAAACCACTAGTGGGCTGGAAGCCCTGTCCGTTATGTGGTGCACTGGTCATTCCGGAGCCAGACCCCGATGGTCTGCTAATCGACAGCCTCTGGCCCATAACATTTGTCCTGTTCGGTTGCACATTGTTGTTGGTGTGTACTGTCTCATAATGGCGTAGTAGGTCGTGCATCGTATCCAGCTTCTGGTCGCAGCACACAAAGTTGCGCAGATATTCGGCCTCCATTTTAGGGATGTACGACGAAGAATGGAACGAAGACGACGGCTGTGCGCCCGTGAAGGGCGAGCCAGTCACCATGAGGCTGTCGCAGAAGTGTCAGTGGACGATGCGACTTACACGTCAAGAACTCTATGCCAATGTCTCAAACACCAGCAATCGACGCGGGGTTATGGTACACGAGATGGCAATTACTTACTCGTCGCGGATGAAGCTACCGACGGATAAACCTCCCCAGCTCATGCCATTCATAAGACTGCCTGCGAGACTTTCGCGGCGGCCGCGGGCTTGGTCGCGGTTGGCGTTCATAGAGATGGGCTTGGGCCCAGCGCTCACAAAGGAATCATGACGACCACGGCCAAAGGCCGTGTCCAGACCTGGTGCAGTCATGTCGAGGTCGCCGTCAGTGTCAGTGTCAGCTTGGATGTAGTCGGTAGTGATGCCGTCAATGAAGCCGGAATTGCTGTGCACCTGTTTTTGGAGGGGGTTGCTGTGGAAATTTTGGTTGTGACTACTGGAGTTGTTGTGGTGGTCCAAGTCGTTTAAAGTGGTGGGCGATTGTGACCGCGAAGAACGGAAGTTCAGGGTGGCGATATTGATGGGTTGCGACTTGCTAGTGGAGGAATGGGCGAAAAAGGCACTACTTGTCGTGTCGACGGGCGTCGCAGGCTGTGGTGAGGGCGAGGGCGAGTCGAGAGAATGTGAAGAAGATGGTGTAGGAGCAGCAGCGACGGCGACAGCGGAATCGCCTGCAAACGTATCGTTGCTGGTGCGGCTGGCAGACGGGTGTTCGGGGGTGGTATTACTACTATTTGTCGTGGATGTACCCGTCTTGCCTGTCAACCAAGAACCTATGCCTCTCATGGCAGCGATGTGGGGTTCCTCTGAATAAGATCCGGGAGAGGCAGCGCGAGGAAGTGGGAGAGGGCAGAGACAAGAGAGGAGCGAGTACAGGCAGTAAGTCAAGCGCTAGGGCACTTCTGGAAAGTAGTACGTGCTGCTGATGGAGATGGCCAACAATAGTTGTAGGTGGGAATGCAAACCACGGAAGCCGACAAGAGAGCAGAGAGATATCCAAATTCCACAAACCACTCTGGTCACCACAAGAGTATATTGCGTATGGGTATTTTTGTGTGTGTTAAGTATGTGTGTGAAATGCAACAACAGTGAATAAGAGATGTCGCCAGGCGGAAAAGAAAAGGATGGGTTGCGAGGGTTGCCGACTTAATGAGGTATCATAAGATGTTATGTACTGTAGGATGGATGCGCAGCCAAGGTTGGCAAGCAGACTGCAGACAGGGCAGGTACTGTACTGTACTGTACTGTACTGGTAGGCAAGGTAGGCAGGTAGGCAGGTAGGCCTATGGAAGGTAAGTACCACCTGCACCTGCATGCACCCTGCACCCCCTGCAATTGAACGTATGAATTGCCGCTTATGGGGGGGTTAGGCTTCGGCGCAAGGCCGGTCACAAGTACGGGATCTCTAACTTGCTCTTGTCTCTAAATTGGCTTGTACCGCGCCAGACCAGACTGAAAGGAAAAGTACTTCCCAGAGCTGGCAGTGTCAGTATGGGTTCCCAGATTTGTGGCCGCCGTAGGCTTTACGAAGGAGGCGGTCGGGGTTATGGATGGATGGATATGAGCAGTTATGGGGTATGTGTAATGGATAATTGGGCTGGATGGAAAACGGAGTCGTTTAAAGCCAGCGGCGGCTTGACGCGACTAAATTTCCAAAGGGTCCAGGTCCAGGTTCAAGGTCCAGGGAAGTCGCTAGCTGACCACGCCAGCAACATGCCAGGATCAAGGCTGTTCGTCGTTGTTGAGTCGTAGCAGAGAGAGAGCAGAGAGAGCAGAGAGAGCATAGCAGAGAGCAGAGAGCAGAGAGTGGTGGGTATGTGGCAGATATTCACCACCTGTTGTGTGTGTGGTGCGACGTCAACGGCCAGGGAGTTAAGGAAAAGGCAGCTTCTTTCGAGTCGTTTCTGTCTTGGGCTCTTGGCTGGTCTCGATAGGAATCATACATATGTACGTAGTAGGATATGTGCCGGGGAGAGTTTATGTGGTGTGAACGCAAACAAGGCCGCAACATTGAAGTCACTTCCCCGTCTTATAAGTACGGTAGCACGTAGCAGTACCGGTCCCAGTGCAAGGCAAACCAAACCAAGAACCGGAGTGAGGGCTAATGTAATCTGAGGGTCCGTGGCTGCAGATGCCACATGGGAATTACAACCTTATTCCAAAGGTGAGTCAAGTTGGTTTGCCTCTAGCAGTAACTCGCGCCTTGGTGCTTGGTTCATCTTGGGATATTCAGACAGCATGATATGGTCTGAGATATGTATCTACATGTAGCTAGCTACCTGGGAAATAATGAAGTAAGGCGGGTGCCTGGATGCTTCCCAATAGATCTGCATAATTAACAAACAGATCTTGCTGCTTGCTTGCTGGCTCATGCACCGACACCCAATGATAATAATAATAATAATAGTAGTAGTAGTAACAGTAACAATAATAACTGATGTCGAACCCGACCCTCGGAGTTGAAGAAAGAGCGCTACTGCGACGCAAGAGCCTCGACAGCCGGTCCTGGGACTTGGGACGAGATGAGGAGATAAGATGAAATGGGGAACTGGGACTGGAGTATACCGTACACGTACCAACTGGCAGTGATAGATGTGGCGCTCAAGTTGACGCTTTGCGCATCAACTTGTGGGGATATCTGTGTTGCGCGTCTCGTGGGTTCAGGTGCCTCATGTCCGGGTGCAGATCTACGACTACAGTACAAGTATCATGGAGGGGGAGTGGCCTGATAGGCCACCTCGACTCCGACTTGAATTGACAAGTAACCTGAAGATCTGGCGGTTTTCGAGGAAACGAGCCTCACCCACCTTGGAATCGACAGCTTCTCGCCTATCAGTCTGAAGGTTAACTGACGTTCGATGTCGTAGCTTCCTCAGGCATATGCACGAGGGATTCAATTAAGCCAGGGGGGGAACTGAGGCCAGCCGGCCGGATTCAGTCACGGTAGCCAATGATATGCTGCTGAGAGCCACTTTTTGTTGGGAATAGAGAAGCAATTTCTGGGTACGCTATGAACGCTACTCCAAATGTATCGATCAAATGCTCGTAATGATTCCCTTCATCGTTTGTCTTCCCCATGAGAGAAGAGAGCAGATTGGCAGGAATCGTCTACGTCGTAAACCCCTCCCCTTGGTCCATCGTATTCCATTGCACCCCCATCGCATCGCTGACGTTTGAGTCGATAGAAAGTACCGCTTCCCAATTATCGTCGACCTGTTTGCCTTCAGTCCTGACTCATGTATGCATGTCAGATGCAGAAGAGGGTGTGCAGTCATTGAATGATTGTGTAGTGGTAGTGCCAGTGTGTCAGGGTTACACTTGGATTATGGGCGAGTCACTTGTGATCAATTTGATGGTGAGACCCTAATTCATGCAAATAAGCCGGGATCCCGGGAGTCGAGAATCCTCAACCGCCTTGGACTGGACTTGGCAGCTTCAAGGGAGGAAATATGTCTCCGGGTTCGATCCGCGAGCGACGACATCATCCCGCTCCCTAACCTGCTGCCGGCTCTGCTGATAGAGTTTGGAATTATTGATCTACAGCTGGGCTGATAAGCAGTCGATTACATCAGTTTGGCACCTTCGATACGAAGATCAAACGACACCATAGTCGGCGAAAGGGACTCTGGCCTCGTCTCGCGGGCGCAATGAGGATGGAATCGCCATGGTCTCGATAGCAAGTGACGATGGCATTAGATATCAGATATTCCTTGGAACTGCTAGCCTTCCATTGGCAACTAACCCCACGAGGCTAGGACCCAGGTGCTACCTTAGGTACTGCTACGGCAACCATAAAATGCTCCTCGAACCAAGAAAGCTATGTGCATACCACTACTTCGGACGAAAACCCCCTCACTGGAAGCCTGGAAGAAGGCGGCGGCGACTCGGCTGAGTTTACAATTACTGTATGATTATGACAACATGTCAAACACGGCCTCTGATTGGCGTGCGCATGTTCGGGTAATTGCTCTAAAAACCGCCTTTGGCAACAATTGTGTCTCCTCTCCGTGTCTCCGTGTCTCCGTGTCTCCGTGTCTCCGTACCTATAGAACCTACCACCGTTACCCCAATATCTGCCCCAAGCCTGGTGCTTTCTCGATGCCTCCTATGTACGGAGTATAGCTCGTACTACAAACCATACTGCGCTGGTCTCTCGGATCGACGCAGAGATCCCCTCGCGCAGCGTGCACTTATGTCAAGAGATGGAAAGGGACCGACCGTCCGGCTTCATCTCGATCTCTTCACAGACAATCCACTCAAATGCTCTTCTCTGAGGCTTCTCTGCCATGGTACTAACGGCCGCTTGACTCATGGGGCTGCATCGACTACCAAGTTGGGTTCTTGCCTAGTGGTCTTGACAGCATGGGTCCTTTACACCCCATTGGACGAGCCGACCCAGCCATTCAATTTAGCTAGGCTGAACTAACTAGTCGCGTGCGGCCCCCAGCACTTGTCGACTATTAACCTTGTCGAGGTACTTTGCCTTGCAAACATCACAGCTGGCACGCACTCAGCACCCAGCACTGGTAACTCTGGCACTGACGCTGGGCGACCAGAAGAAACCCCCCTGTAACCAAAGACACCTTGCACATTGTCAAGGCGCCGCAAATGCTTGCTTTACATACAATCAGGGTCTACTGATGAATTGTCAATGATGTGGGATTCTTTTTCTGGAGTGCGGGTGTTCTGCGTGGATGAAGGAAGATGTAACACCGAAACAAACAGCTCGTACGCTTGCTTGGGTTTTCTTCTGGACCGGTTGTGGCGTTGGTTATGTCTTTCCTGGCCTTTCCCGTGGGAAATAGGATCTGGGACCGCAGCCGAAGCAAACAATTCCCGTGGCAATCAGAACGGCGGCGATCCAACGGGAGAGGCACTGGTGTACGCCCCAGGCCAGTCCGGCTCGATCTAGGAACATAGCAGAACCAGCAGCTTCATTAGTACCGCCTCTCGCGTCTTTGCGTAGCAGCGAGGCTGCAACGCACTCATCATACATTTGGAACTGCTAAAGACTCGGGCGTACGCATATGAGTGCAAGTGTGTGCAAGTGTGGCCGCCGGATCGGTCTGCAACCGTCCACGGGGTTTGGGCACCATGATCGCCAGGAGATGACCGATGCTCTTTGGATGTTGCAGGTGGGCCATGCAGATGCGGTTTCCTGACCATCTTTAGGCGTTGCTACCTACTTACGTAGGGAGGGACGTCGTGACACGATACAAAGTGCCCATTTCTCGGTCTTTGGTGGGGTCGCCCGTCATTCTGTGCCTTTCTTGACTTGATCCGTTGGGGGACCCAAACTTTCCGCAAGGATCACCCCTCAACACTGACCGTCAATGGAAATGTCATTCATACAAGTGCAATAAGACTCTCTACGCCCGCAAGATACATTTCATGTCGCTAATGCATCAACATGATTCAATATGCAACGCCCCCTCCTACCATATCGATAGTGGTAAAGTAGTGGGAGACTGCGAGTTCAGTAAGTGCCGTAGCGCTTCAGCAATAAATAACAATAAGCTGCATCTGCAATGCGACAGCGACCAAACCACTGCGATGCGAACCAGTCAGCGGTCGAGTTACACATATGTACTTACTTTAGGCGCTAGCCAAGGAGACGGGAACATCCATCCATCATCTCAGCTTCCTGTTCCTCTGAACGCTATCCTTTCTTTGGTCTGCCACTATACTGTATCGATGTCGGCCACAGCCGGACGGCATTGACGCCTCTCGGCCCTCGCCCGACTGACACAGTAACCTTCCTGTCGCGGGAGCCGCCTCAAGGACTTATATCCGACCGAACCTCTTTCAATTCCGACGAGTTTGGCGCTACGCTCAATGCTGATCTACATATCTAAAAGATGTCCACACTATCTATATGCCGAGGGATATCAAGGGTAATGGGGGTTTCTTATGCGGACCGACGGCATCTTGGCGTGGACGGGTTCGTTCGGAGCAATGAATTACCCTACAGCGGGACAACCTTTCAGAAAAACCAACGAAAGATAGAATAAGGAACAAAACCAAAAATAAAATAGAATACTGTTCTTTTTTTTTGGTGCGGAAACTTCACCGACAGGTTGACATCATTGTCGACTACTTCCCCCCATCTACCGCGGGATCCTGGACTCGAACATCGAATGCGATTGATCACAAGGAGATTTCGCTTGAGTAGTTGCATGTTCACCGCCTTTGGCATTTTCCCGCTCGGCAGGACGGCAGCCACTGATGGTGGGTAAGTCATTTCCCGGCGTGTTTGTGTATGGCTATTGTCGAGGAGAGGCTGTCTAGCTGTCCGTCCATTTGTTGTTGTTGGGGTCCTCGCTGGATTAGTGGAGTGTTTCTGCTTTGTTTGTCGCTTCTCCAGCCAAACCAAGAAGCCTGTATCAGTTTTCCCTCCTGCCTGCTAGCTAGCAGCAGCTAGTAAGAGTGGTAACGTCGTGCCTCCGCTTAGACGAGCATCGTGACCTTTACGGTCGACTGCACAGACAGAGATCGATCACCGAGAGGAGAGAGGAGGGGCAGAGGAGTTGGTGTTGGTGGATTGCCTCAATGCTGGCCTGGGCTCCTCTCTGTCGCTCCATCTCCATGTTCACATGGAGCCTTTGAAACGTAATGGCCGATTCGCTTTGGCCGATTGATGGGACTATTTGTCCTGTTGTATCCTAGCAATCCCGGTCGCCCCCTCTCCGAGCGCAACCTCGTGGAAACCATCGTGCCGGGACACACCAGGTCATCACAGTCACTCTGGCTCCATATATGTTTCCCAGCGGATATGGACAATGCACGACAGCCGCGGCTCGTACAATGTACTGATCTCGTTTACAGAATACGACATTCTATGTAAGTAGGTGCGAATGTTTACTAATGATACGTCCCTGCATAATCTTCAACTGTAAATGCGAGCGGCTCGATCATATCTCCGGTTAGCACCTATATACGGAGCGCTATTCGCAGGGAAAAGGCTTCTCCTCTTTCTCTTTCTTCGAGACAAGCAACCATTTCAACGGCTTTGCGGGTCGGCCGCCAGTACAGTCACACTGCGTCACTGTTGATGCGGGGGGCTTGACGTGACATGGAAGTCCAGGAGACAACAGGTTCTATATTGATATTTGTTTCAACTCATCATCGTCGACCCTCGAAGTGCCATTGACCCGCTGGTCGCCATTGGTGGTAGGCATGACAATACCGCAATCGTATGGGCTATCGCGGGTTTCAGGTCTTCCTCACCGATATGAGTGAGCATTGCCCAGGCTCCAGCAGTAGTAATAGCCACTACTTCATATTACTATGACACTTGAGTATGTAAAATTCCACCTTATGACTCGCGGTATTTTACAGCTGCTTCTATCGTGTTGAATGCCAGCAAAGATGCGGCTCCAACCAAATCTCGAATACATCCACCTATTTGAAGACACATTGTGGCGGTCAAAGGGCTTTTGAGGGGGCTCATACACACCGCATGCTTCTCTTGTCAACATTACACTTGGGGTCCTTGTCTGGATAGTCTCGTGTCCCAGACCGACCAGCCACAGCGACTGCCGAGGTATGTGGGATGGATTTGGCCCAGGATCCCCTCGCTCAGTTTTGAGGCAACAAGGTACAGAAAGTGCTGGGAATCAGCCTTGCCGATGGGCTGCGCCCGCAGTCTCGCCGAATTCCATCCCCGGGAGTATACGACGGAGCCTAGAATTTTTCTAGAAGCACAACCCGCCGCCAGCGGCCAGGCTACTGCACTGGAAATTTACAACGCCGAGTACCCCATGTCATGTTACCTCGCATCCAGGCGTCCAGCACACACATGCACCACTACTGCTCCCTTTCATTGCGGTACATCTAGGTTCACATGATCCCGTGCATGGTTTACAATGAGCTATCCTATTACCTTAAAATAAGATTCCCCCAAACATTCTTATATCCTCTAGAACCATGATCTTTTCTCCATGCCTTCCCATCTAGGAAATGAGGTGTTGCCTCTTTCGCCTTTCCAGGTAAGGGTGTTGTGCACTGGATGTTTCAACATAGTGAGATTTGTTCAATATTTCCAGAAACCGACAAACCAGAGACCGCGGCGTACAGTCCGGGCTTGAGCGCCATTCAGCCGTAAGTCGGGATGGTCTGCATCTGCTCCAAACAACGAAGTGTGAGATTGCAGGTTGCATCGTAGCGGCCAAATGATCCCCCCTCGTTCGGCTTGTTAGACAAGCTGTCTAGTTGTGGGAGAAGCGCGCGGAAGAACGGCCTGGCCGTGTTCTCTATCCCGGAACTTCGCGAAGGATGAGCGCTTGTTCCCGCCTGTTTTCGCAATGCGCCGCCGGTAACAGGTTGGTTTGCCTTGGTTTTTTAATTTGCGGCGTTCATGAGGTAAGCAAAAGCAAACACCGGGGTAGCGACCAAACGGCGACAGCCCCACAGCCACCGCTCTGGCAGATGGCAAGCATAGGCGGCTCCGTGCCATGGCACAGCTGCAGCTGGCGGACCAGAGACCGGGCCAAACTCGGGGTTTGAAAAGAATAGCGTCCTTCAGAATCTGGCATGATATCATCCATAATCGCATGATGAATTGAAGCTACACCAAAGCTCCTAGGAAAAACGTCGTCGTGCAAACTTACTCAGCTTCCGCCAGCCTGCGGAAACCTGTCCTAGAACTTCCGTAAACCTAAAAGTATTTTTTTTTCCTACCGGAGTTGCCTATCTTTGCAACTTCTTCGATATCCTTTTACATATATAGATCTGGTTGCGACATCAAGGCCCATCCTTCTTGTCCTCAACTCCCGCAATCCCCAAATCGTATCAAATATCTCTCATATCATACCACTCCTCCGCAAAACACAGACACCTCGACACAAACGTGTGGACCTACAGCTCCATCTACAAACCTACGCGCATCTGACCATCTCGTTCGTGCACGTAAACCGCCCATTTTCAAAAGGGGCTGAAAGAGGATAACAAGTTCGGCCGTTGCTTTACCTGGTTTTTCTTTCTTGTCGAACGTTTTCAACTCGATTCGATTCGATACCACCGCACATCCCCTCAAGATATAACGGAACAACCCCGCCAAAATGAAGGTCGTCTCGCAGGAAGAGGAAGCAGCCCACTACAACTCCGTGCTCAAGGGCGGATCCATCGGAGGCGGGCTGGGCCTGGGTCTCGGTCTGCTGGGCGTGATAGGCGCGTCGAAGCGCTACCCGGCCTTCCGCGGCTTGACGCTTCCATTCCGGTCCTTCCTGGTGACGTCGACGGCGACGTTCGGTGCCATGGTCAACGCCGAGCGCTACAGTATCGAGTTTCAAAAGCACAACAACCCGATGAACTTCTACGTTGATGAGGCCACCAAGGCCAACCAAATCGCCGACCAGCAAAAGACGACAGCGGAGCGCCTCAACGACTGGGGTCGCGAGAACCGCTACTCGATCGTCTTCTTCTCGTGGCTCGCCTCCATGGGCCTCGCCGGCGCCATGGTCGGCCGTAACAAGTACCTGTCCACGTCGCAGAAGTTGGTCCAGGCCCGTGTGTATGCCCAAGGCCTTACCCTCGCCGTCCTGATCGCCACCGCCGCATTTGAGACCGCCGACGCCCGCTCCGGCCAAGGCCGCTGGGAGACGGTCAAGATCCTCGACCCCGACGACCCTGAGCACAAGAAGATCATTGAGAAGCGCGTACACAAGGAGGAGTACGAGGGTCAGGACCTGTGGATGGACATGGTCGCCGCCGAGGAGCGTCGTCTGGCTGACCGCGAGAAGGCCAAGACGCCGGAAGGCAAGGAGGGTGTCAGTAAATAAAAAACCTCACCGGATTGATCTTTGCTTTGGGTCCCTAGCACGGCAAACCTAGACATTTGTCGTCCGTCGGGGAGGCTCGAATAAACAAATGCGGCATTGCTTTACATCGCTGGAGTTGGGAGGTTTTTTGGCTTCTTGCATGGCGGAGGTGGTTTCGCTTCATACCATTTCCCTTTATTTGTACGTTAGTTATATCGAAGCCCGCTCTCTCAAGGCAACAGAATTGCCAATAGGGCGGGCCAGGGACGAAGTGATCGACGCCCCTTTTGTTGGATAGACATAGAAGTATTGGAGAATGCATCTCACAGGCATTGCACCTACCATAAAACGATTGCGGTCATATTGACTTGAAGTTAGGTGCCTGGCGTAGAGCCTCGCCCGAAGTGAATGGATAGGAGGTGCGAAATCGTCCCAACGGGCAGTCAACTCTCACTGTAACGGTGTTCCATGAAGCTTTGTAAGAGAGCAAAGCAAAACTGCTCTTGCGAGCACATATATGTATACAAGTAAGTAATGTACATCCCAACAGTATTTTCCCACATATGCGGCAGATCGTGGCCAAATCGCAAGATTGGCGGACGGGCGTCACTCACTTTGAGCCATGATCAGCTGTTGTCATGCTACATGTAGCTATCTAGCGGGTACCCAAACCCATACCATTCCATGCAAAACCCCACGAGCGAAGAATTGTTCGCTACACGTACGCATGTTCATATGAGGGAGAGGTCGTGTCTCTTTGTCCAAGCAAAGTCAGTACCACTTGTTTGGGAGGTCACGATAGGAACTTGCCATACATACATAGGGGTGACTAAAAGTGGGCTGCAGACTACCCGTATAATTAATTGCTTCATTATTAGCGAACTGATCGATGGCTTTCCCAGGGTTCATACATGTTATAAATTCTCAGTTATGACCTTGCTTGAGTATTGTAGGTGCGAGGCTGAGGTTTGGGCTGTAATGAGTTCCGTCCCCTCTGGGCTGTTGCCGTCGTTGCAGTCAGTTATTGACGATAGGGGGATACATGTCTAAGGAGCAATTGTCTGTCCTGAGGTCCTGGAGGAGAGGGAGTTGATATTAGCGGTAGTGTATATGGGTTTGAAGTTCTATCAACCGCTGTCATAGCTCGACGGTTCTTTACGCGACTTCGTTGTGGTGTGTCGAAGGGACGCCGGGCTATTCTGGCGGAACGGAAGGGGGCGATATACCGGCGTCCCTATCCGCGAGAGACAACTGGCGTCGGTTGTCCTCGTCAACACAACGTCGGTAAGCAATTGATGGGCTGACTACAGGCGCCTGAAGGAAAACCAAGTCCGAGAGAGTGCATATAAAGTCTGTTCAGGTCGACGACACCCCTAAGCCTTTCACATACAAGTCGTTATTTTCTGTTGCTCTTCCACTTCTCTTCTTCACGATACAGATGGGACATCAATCATTATAAATACTGTCATAATTATACAGTTCTTTCGCATCAGATATCGAAGAAAGGGGTATTTCATAAAGATGTCCCGCTATTCCATCAATCGTAAAACGCTTTCCCCCAAAAATACAGACCAAAGTACTACCAAACAGACATTGTGTATCCAAAAGTAAATAAGAAACCCGCCGTTCCCCTGGCGGTCAGTTGCTACTCTTTCTTCAAACTTGCGTGAGTTGTTGTAGCAGCCGTTGTGGGTTTCTCTCATAGATGCAAATACCACAAAATAGTGTATGGCCGGGCTTTCTGCCGAGTCTGGTTACTCCTATCTCATACCCCTTTTCTCCCTCCAGTCCAACATTCTAGGCGTGAATAGGTATCTTAGACAACATAATTCATCCGATAAGTAGCTTGCAAAATTCGACGTAGGAACAGAGCAGCAGCTGAAGAAGCTTATCTTATTGGCAATGTAAGCATCGTACTCCAAAGGCTAGATGTCGACGAGCTGACGCCCCCATAAGATGGGTAAATATATCCAAAAGGGGGACGTCAGCTCCGACTCGTGATGGGGCTAGCCAGCATACGTCAGAGGTCATAACTTGGACGAGATTCGCTGACGAAATCCGTCACGTCCCCTTCACCATCCAACATGACTGGCTGATCACACTTCAATGGTGAAATGGCTTATTTGGGAGTAATAAGCATGTACCGCCAGCTCCAGCATCCATACATCGCTGAACACTTCGCTGCCGTCGAAGCCGCCAATCACCACCAGGCGACTGTCGTATAATATGGTGCCGTGGTAGCCTCTGCCGCTGGGCGGTAGGCCGTATATCCTCCGCTTGTCCCACGTCATGGTCACCAGATTTAGCAGTAGGACGTCGTTGGAGTACTCGTTGCCGTCGTGACCTCCTATCACAAAGAGGTACGACCCCACGATGGTGGCCGTGTGTGAAAGCCGCCGGAAGGTGATTGGTATGCTCACGGCTTTCCACGTGTGAGTGTCGACGTCGTACACCCACACGTCGTTGAAACACTCTCCGCCGTCCGACCCGCCGTAGATGATCAGCTTGCTGCCTACCATGTTTGCGGTGTGGTAGCCTCGAGCCTTCGGTCGGTTGTCCCGCGCTGTCGTGCTGTTGGGGCTGCTGGTGGTAGGGCTCGACACGAGTTTCCAGCTCATCTTGGTCACATCAGAGACATCGAGCCTCCAAATGTCATTGAGCGCCCGGACGCCATCACCGCCTCCAAAAACGTATATGCCGTTTTTGTACAAACACGCCGTATGCGCCCTCCTCGGACTAGGCGCCTTCTCCCCGACTATCTTTGGCCGGTGCCACCGGAAGTTCACTGTGTCTAGTACATAGACGTCGTTATAGTATGCTGGTCCGTCGCCGCCTCCAAATATGACCAATTTTTTCCCCACCGCCGTACACGTCATGGCCCGCAGCGGAACGGGGATATCGCCCACCACATGAGGACTGCTCCAGTGGAAAGAATCGGCGTCCAGTACGTACAGCTCGTTGAAGCAGGCCCGGGAATCACAGCCTCCAAAAATGTAGACGTTGCTTCCAACCAATGTCGTGGTATGAGCACGGAGAGGCGTGTGCGCAGCCCCTGAAACGGGAGCTCGCGACCAGTACATACCGGACGAGGGAGCAGCTGGAACGTCGGGCGCCGTCGCGGGATCCTGAAGAGGAGGGAATGCTGTGTAGGGACCACGTGCGCGGGCAGCCGGGTTCGGTTTCCGTGGAGGGTTTTCTTTGGCCGGGGCGGGCTTGCTGGCGATGGCAGAGGTGGAGCGCAAGGCTAACGGACGTCTGGGATCGCTATCTCGCCCTCCACCCTCTGTTGACGAGCCAGCATATATATCACCAGAGGAGCGCGCGCTGGCGCTAGTGTCGCCATTGGTAGAAGCCGTCTTGAAGGCGGGCGGGGGTTGCGCTGGCTGGGTCGGCTGGGTCGGTTGGGTCGGCTGTGGCGGCGGGGGTGCAGCAAACGAAGCTTTGGCTACTGTAGACTGGGAGCGCTGCCGTATCGAACTCTCTGAAGCCTTGCGCCGACCTCCGTGGCTCTGGCTCTTGGAGGACAAATGGCCTGGGGTATGGCTTCGGATGGGGAGGGCGCGGTCGAGCGATTCGTCCTGGTCCGAGGCTTGGCCTTGAGCTGTGGTGGGAGAGGGCAGTTGGATCTTCTGAGAGCGCACTGTCCGAGTCTTTGAAGATGACGAAGGACGGGAGGTGTCGGCCATGGTTGTTGATTAGCAGGCTGGAACGGGCGATAGTGACATGTCGTAACCCCTGAGAGTGAAAAATGAAATTCGAAAAGAACGTGTTATAGTCGCAATGACGAAGGAGTTGCTGGCGGTATTGGTGACAGCAGGCTGGGGCAGTCCTGGGGTGTTGCGAAACACTGTAAACGGCACGCGACGTCAATGTCAACAGGGGGGCTCTCGGCTGCGACAATGCAGGATCAGGCGCAGATCTCACCAAGGACCCAATTGCAAGAACAAAAAGCAAGCAAATCAAAAAACAATTATTTGACGCCTAATCTGGTCGTATGGAAGATAGCTAAGACTGGACATGGGACAGAAGCTGGAATGAGCGAAAGAAGAAAAAGGAGCATGAGCTTTGTCAATGCGTGGCTGCGTTGTTGCGTTGCGTGGCAGGTTACAGGCAGACAACAACGACGGTGCTTCTTCACGTTTGGTCTGGTCTGGTCTGGTCTGGCCTGTGGGCGTGGACGTGGACGGTAGACGGTGGACGTGGACTGGAGACCTTTGGAATGCAGGCAATCACAGCTAAGCTGGGTGGTTTTGTTTTTGCTTGCTCTCCTGGCTTCTGGCTCCTGGCTGGATCCTGTTGTTGGGCCCCTCCACCGAATCCCAGACCAAAAAAAAGAGACGAGGAGAGAGATTGCGGAGACGCTTAGGTGCAGCGGAGCAGTTGCAGAGTGCCGAACAGAAAAGAATAAACGGATACAGGGATGGATTCGCTGTGGATTTGGGGGGACGGTTGGTTTGAGACATTTGAGAGGACAGAGGACGGCCAGGGGCTTGCTGTCAATCAATGTCATGTCATGTGCGCTCTCTCTCAGGACCAACCTACCTAGAGGACTAGAAGACTAGAGGACTGACTACCTAGCAAGCAAGCAAAGCAGCTCGACAGCTCAGCCCGGTGAAGGTCAATCAATCTAGGTACATACAGTACTTTTAGGTAGGTAGAGTATGTAGGCAGGTACTACTACGGACCCTACCCGCGCTGCAACATTTAGAACTAGCCCAGCCCCCTGCATGAAGCTGATGATTCTGGGTTTCGTCCCGTCTTGATGGCTTAGGTTAGGTATATTACACTTCTGGAATTACAGGAGCTGAACAGCAACAACGCTCTCAGGCTGTTTACTGTCCTGTAGGCTGTACTCCGTATCCCATCAATCAATGTCACATCGAGTGCAACGAGAAAAGCCAAGCACTGGCAGACTGGAGTATTGATGGCCGTGCCCACCTTCTGCAACTACAATTTTGGACCGTTTAACTGAACGAGCACATGCAATTGCACACATCAATACCTTACCTACCTACCTCTTACCGTACAACAGGTACAGATACAAGGTTATTTCCTTCGTCTGAACATTGAAGTCGATGCAATTTTCCAGCTGGAAGTTACGTTATCAAGTGAAGCTTAAACTAGGACTGGTGTGTTTTGTGAGGTGACGGCCCCGGAGCTTAAACGGGATGTTCCGAGCACACCGTCCTCGAAATCTGGCCATCGTAATTCGGTGGTTTTTGTCTTGCACCCACCTGGCCAAGTACCTTCATACTTTACATACCTATAGGTATCTTTGATGTATGATTTGGAGGAGAGAGTTTGGGTGCATGGGATTAGCATTCATACAAATGGGTCAATGGTCAGGGGGCCTTGGAGTAAATATCACATTCACCTGCATCAGGTTGGTTATGTGTTGCATGTGTTGCATTCCGCATTGTTCAAGAATAATAATACCTACCGTACATACTCCGTTGGATGTAAGCCATCCAATTCCCTAAGTTGGCAAGTTGGCAAGCATTCATTCGGAAGGTGGGGTAAGGTTACAGGGCACTGACTGATCTCGGTGGTCCTCAAAGTTTAGTGTGATGAATCTGTGAGTGCGGCAGTGCCTCTATCTGTCTATCAAATTTCAATGGGGCAAATCCATATCGTATCGATTAACGAGAGGTCTAGAGGTACCAACCAAGACAACCTTAGCTGCAAGTACGCCACGCTACTGCTGCCGCGCAAATTGGCCTACCGGGTCGCAGACCTGAAAATTTATGACAAAGTTACAGTGGCATAACCAACCAGCAGCGTTAGGACATCTTGGTGCATCGCGCCTCTCACAGACACACCCCTGATAGATTACCATGGCTACCGAGGGGCCCTCCGACACAAAGATGGAGGATTCGCTTCATCCCGCAACCAAGCGTGAGAACGACGACAATGTTGCTCAACCTGAAGATGGAACCGAGGGTCCGGCTTCTAAGAAAGTTAAAACTCAAGACGACCCCATCGACAACAGGAGAAAAGGCTTCGCAGCCATCAAAGCCGAGTAAGTATCATACCCCATCCATCATCTTGACATATACCACCGATTCCGTATGCTAACAAGTTCAGGTACCTCATCAACAATAATGTTGCCCAGACTAAGGTAGTCGATGATGATGCAGCCGAGGCATCCATCAGCACCAGTGACCCTGTCAATGGCAAGCCAGACCCTCGCGGCGATTCTCGTGGTGATTCTCGTGGTGATTCCCGCGGTGATTCTCGCGATGATAGGGACAACGGCAAGAAGGAGAAGCCCCGCAAGAAGCAGAAGGGCCAGAACAAGGAACGCCAGTACGGAAACTTCTCGGATGCCATCAAGCTTTGTAACAGCGTTGCCTACTCCAATGAGTTTTCACCCAGGGAATGCAGGTTTGGCGAGAGATGCAACATGGGCCACAGCCTGCGAGACTACATGGCCCAGGGACGACGTGAGGATCTTGATACCCTCGGTGGAAAGTGTCCCGTCTTCGAGTCCTTCGGAAAGTGTCCGTCAGGCTGGAAATGCCGCTTTGTCAAGAGCCACTCCGAGGAGATCGAGCACGAAGACGGCCGAAAGGAACTCGTCCTCCGTGGCGCTGGTGAATCTTCTAAGCCTTTCTCTGGCGAGGATGACTCGGCAGACTCGCGCCCAGGAACAGTCAATATTTCCACCAGTGAACAAAAATGGAGCCTCGCAAAGAAGAAGGCAAACCTGGAAAAGTCCGACAAGTACATTCAATGGCTCAATGCCGACGCCTCGCGTTCAAGAGACTTCTACAACAAGAAAGGAGGCTCGAGCACCGAAAACCAAGAAGATCTGAAAACAGCACGCGATGAATTCAGAGCCCAGTTCGTGGAGCCTCCGCTCAAGCCAAGCGAAAAGCGCAAGATCTACTTCGGCCGCGAGACGCCAGTGCTTGCCCCGCTGACGACGCAGGGAAATCTCCCCTTTCGGAGACTTTGTGTGGAGCTGGGTGCGCAGGTCACATATTCCGAGATGGCAATGGCGATGCCTCTAATTCAGGGACAAAAGGGAGATTGGGCTCTTATGAAGGCGTCTACGTCCGAAATCTCCCCTCCCCGCTTCACCCCTTCAGATGGCCAGATCGTGAAGGGATACGATAACTCGAGGGATCTCAAGTTCGGTGCGCAGATCTCGGCCAACCAGCCCTGGATTGCTACCAAGGCAACCGAGGCACTTACCAGCTTTATGCCTCATCTGCGAGTGGTTGATCTCAACTGTGGATGCCCTATTGATATGGTGTACACTACAGGCGCTGGGTCCGGACTCCTCGACGCACCTAACAAAATGGAACGGATGATTCGGGGAATGAACACTGTTTCTGGCGAGGTACCCATAACAGCCAAGCTGCGTATGGGCATCCGCGATGCTAAGCCGAATGCAGCCAAAACCATTGAGAGGTTAGCCTTCGGTGGCGAAGAGCAACGTGAGTTCCTGGGGGCCCCTGGATGTGCCGCGGTTACACTACATGGCCGAAGCCGCCAACAGCGTTACACACGGAGCGCCAACTGGACTTATATCGCGGAATGCGCCGCCATGATCAAGGGGTACAATCAGAAGAAGGACGACCTTGCAGACACAGCGAAGGAGCCCGATGCCAGCACTCAAGCGAACTCGGCTGACGGGAAGATGTACTTCCTGGGCAACGGCGACTGCTACTCTCATGTTGACTACTTCGACCACGTCGACAACGCGAAGGTCGACAGCGTCATGATTGCCCGTGGTGCCATGATCAAACCCTGGATCTTCGAGGAAATCGAGAAGGGTCAGTATCTCGACAAGTCTGCCACCGAGCGGCTGGAGTACGTCGAGAAGTTCTGCAAGTACGGTATGGAGGCTTGGGGCTCTGACGAGCTGGGCCTCGGATTTACACGGCGATTTCTGCTCGAGTGGTTGAGCTTCACGCACCGCTACGTCCCCATTGGAATTCTAGAGCATCTACCACCTAACCTGAATGATCGACCACCAGCGTATCGGGGCCGCAACGAACTCGAGACGCTCTTGGCCAGTGACAACTACAAGGATTGGATCAAGATCAGGTAAGCACCTCCCTCATTCGTGTAAAAACACCCCGAAGAAATGTACGCTAACTCTGATTTTAGCGAGATGTATCTCGGACCGGCCCATCCTGGTTTCAATTTCCAGCCTAAACACAGGTCCAACAGCTACGAAATGGAGGCCGAGGGTTAAGAGTTGGTCTAATGTATCTTGTAGAATGAACGATAACGGCCGCTGTACTATGTCATTTGCTCATGGAATAGATAAAAAAGATCCAGGCTACCTAGCTAGTCGTTTTCGGAGAAATCAATGTGTTTCTTCTATACCCCGCCAAAGCCGTAACTCTTCACGCGACTAAAGTAATAGGCCTTGTCGTTCTTCAGCTCAAATGTGCCCCAGTCGTCCGTCAGCCGGTTGTAGCTCCAGAACCCCTTCCAGACCAGCTTGTTGTTGCGCGCGCCCTTGCCGGCACTCTTGAGGGCCAGGTCCATGCGGTACTCGTACTTGGGCCCGACGGCGCTCTCCGTCTCGATGAACAGGTCGCCCTCCACCTCGGCGAGGTCAGCGTCGGACCCTTCCTCCTTGTCGAGGGCGGGGCACGACAAGCGCCAGCGACCCTTGCGAGCCTCGCTCATGACCGCGGTGGGCAGGTGGGCCATGGCCTTGTTCTCGTGCTGGCGGACGAGCTCCTTGGTTAAGTTGTGGACTACGTCGGCCGGGTCGACGGTCGTGAGCAGACTGATGACGGTGCCGTCGCGGAAGAAGCGCAAGTAGCGGTAGTAGGTCACAATGTGCACGGGTGAGTTCCAGGTGATTTGGTTGCCCGTCGAGTGGCCCTGGCGGAAGTAGTTGACGGTGCTGATGTAGCAACCGTTGAACCGGATGCGTGGGCGGCGCCGCCACATGTTCTGCCACGACGACGCGTACAGGCTGCTCCGCACCAGCTCGAGCGTCGTGGCCTCGGCCTCGGCCTGCTGGTGCCGCCGCAGCTCCTCGAGGCTCAGGAGGTTCTCGGCGTCCTCGAGCGTCGTCGGGGTGTCGCGGCTCAGGTCCTCCCAAGAGATGCCCCGCTGGAAGTGGTAGACCATGGCGCCGAAGCCGAATTCCTCTCCCAGGCTGACGCGGCGCCAGATCCGGTCCTCGGTGGCCACCAGGAAGGCGAAGCGCTTACAGACCTGGGACAGGCGGACAAAGTCGGCGATATCGAGAACGGCCACGTCCCGCAGAATGTGGATCAGAATCTCCTCGGGGAGCTGGGACATGGGGCTGGGAGGGGGCGGCATCCCCTCCACTGGCGCCGGTGCTGCTTGGATGCTCAGCCCGGCGAAGCTGGCAATGAGGTCGGGCAGCGACAGAGGTGGTCCATCTAGGGAATGGTGGGCCGTGTTTGGAACCGTGACGGGCGCATTGGATGGATTTACGGCTGCCGTCTCAACAGGGGGTGCTTGCGACTGCTTGCCCCACCGGCCCGGGAAATGCTTATCTCGGTAGGCCTTTTCCACGTGGTTATCGAGCCGGAAGGCGCGGCGGTAGAGGTGGAGACTGTCCCCAAGCTTGCCGGCGGTCTCCTTGTCCACAGCCTTCTCATAAAACTCAAGAGCCGTTTCTGGCTCTTTCTCAACTTCTCCAGGGCCCTGTGCAAATGCCGCCAGGGTGTTGGGGGCTGGGACCGGGCCAGCCGGTTCGTCGAATGCCTCGCCCCTGGTAAGGTCATCATCATCTTCTTGATGCTGGTGGGATGCAATTTTGGATGCAATCTTTGGGTTTGTGGGCGGGTCATGTTTTCTAGGAGGATGCACTCTAGATGAGGATGATGACGGAGCTGCCTGGGCTTTTGGGGGACGTTGCTGCTGTTGTTGCTGGGTTGAGGTGCTGCCGCTGGCGGCCGTGTTTCTAGACCGGGCCACCTCGGCTCGCCACTGTTCTCTGAAGTTCTCTAATTCGGACTCCATGTTGTGCAGATTTGCAATGGAAAGATCAGTTGGGATATCTACAGATTCTATTAGGTAGTCAGGTTATTAATACACCTTCATCAATCAACTGAACGGCCGCAGGTCAGATGGGAGTCATTCGGCGAACGGCGAAGTGAATGATAGGAGGCTATGCTTTATCTTATCGCCATAGTGGGTGGGTTGTAGTGCATTGATCAATGATGTACCGCAGGTATGGTACCTGTCTGGTTGGATGGCACAAAGCAAAGTACAGGATTATGTAATCTGCCCAGAGCTCTCAGAGTCTTGACACATGTTAATAAATCTGTCAACTGTCTCCTGGAACAAAGTGACGAGATCCGGCTGATTGTATCAATTGAAAGACGATCGTACATACTAACTGCATATCATAGGTACCTTGAGTAGTTTTTGTTTAAAATAGCCTATTTCTCGACTACATGTATCCGTCGCTGCAGTAGAAGTAGTACAGACACGACTCCATCGGGCATCGTTGGAGGCACACTTTGATTGATAAACGGATGACATCATGACAGTGTCTGGTATGCTCCTTCTGCTGGTGACTTGATGAGACTAATGAGATGGAATCTACTCCATACTAAGGGGACTATTACAGTAGGTGGCAATTTATTCCATAACTACATACTTCATACATTTGTGTACTGGTAGGCCATTGATCTCTCATAATACCGGTATAACCATTGCCCGTCTCTCTCTCCTCGCTCGTGGAAACTATTCGCCCAAGGTGGAAGAAGGCACATCAACCAGTTCCTGACGGAAGTCAGTTAGTCAGCGTGGCATTTATGTTAGTGCGCCCTTCTGATCCCCCGCTGATACCCGCGAATCCCATCCCAGCGGGTCCTTTCATATCGGGGTTCCTGCAAGTTGCGCAGCGCAGCATAGAAAAAAAAGTCTTGGCCCAGTTCACTAGTACTGCACCGGCCTGGGGAATCCAGTCCGCAATCGCACCCGACTATCGACTATCGCCGTTCTTGTCTCTTTTCGCCATTGACTTCGCTGCCCGCCCCCTCATCTGCTCATCTGAGCCAATTACCCAATTCCTCTTTCATCTCCGAACACAAAGCCATCTTGTAAAGCAGCAACGCCCCCTTCCCATTGTCCTGCGATTCGACGAAGCGACCTTTCCCGGACAGCCCGGGGGTCGCCTACACGATGAGTAACGTAACTCAAACCTTCAGTGATCTGAATCACAACAGATTGGGAGCCCAGCCGACACGGCACCCCGAAGATGCTTTTGTCGGACAAACCATGGTCGCATCTCAAGACGATACTGAGCCCGGCGCGCTCGTCGAAATCACGGCCGGTCAAAAGATGTTATCTGCCATATCCGGCAGCCTGTTCACGTCTATGCTGAGTGCGTTCCTGCTGCACCACCCATTGTGCAAAAGCTTGCATGCTAACCTGGAAACAGTGACGCCCCTCGATGTTGTGCGCGTTCGACTGCAATCCCAAGCCTCGACCCAACCACAAGCCTATACAGCCGATTTGCAAAAGCTTGCCGTCTCGACCCCGAATGTCTTCCGTCCTTCCAATCTAGGCGTCACGGCTTGCTGTCGGGAGGTCTTTTTCATGAACAACAATGCCGAAGCTTGCATCGCAACAAATGTAGGCGAGGCCCAAGTGGCAGGCGATTGTGCAGTGGAGCATGCGCAGCGAAGGACCTTCAACTCGACCTTCGACGGCATCAGGAAGATCGCTCGCAACGAGGGTATTACAACACTCTGGCGGGGTCTTTCGCCAACCCTGGTCATGGCCGTACCGGCCAACATCATCTACTTCACGGGCTACGAGTGGCTCCGATACAACAAGTCAAGCCCCATAAATAACATCAGCTCAGACACCACTGCGCCCCTATACGCTGGCGCTACAGCCCGGGTGGTTGCGGCTTCGGCAATCAACCCAATCGAACTCTTCCGCACACGTCTCCAGGCATCTCGCGGAGCCAGTGCGACAAGTGCCATGGCCGAGACAGTGACTGGCGTGAAGGACATGGTCGCCCAGCACGGTTATCGCTCGCTCTGGCGCGGCATCACCCTGACTCTGTGGCGCGATGTACCATTCTCTGGAATGTACTGGTTTGGTTACGAGACAATTCGAGGGAAACTTACAGACATGCGTGAGGAGCGCCGTGGTCGATCGGTCTTGCCCGAGGATGGTTCAAAAACACGAGCTCGTAGTCGGTCGCAGAGTAGGGAGAACCACACGGCAACTTTCCTGGATAGTTTCGCTGCGGGTGCGACGTCGGGCGCATTTGCGACTATTGTCACTATGCCCTTTGACGTTGGCAAAACGAGAACACAGGTATTCCAAGACGGCTCAAAGAAGGCCGCGACTGGAGCAGAAAACTTGGCACCAGAGGAGCAATCTATGTTACGGTTGCTCCGGCATATCATTGCCACCGAGGGCATATCAGGGCTCTGGAAAGGCTGGTTCCCACGTGTTCTCAAGGTTGCCCCGTCGTGTGCGATCATGATCAGCAGCTACGAAGTGGGCAAGCGAGTGTTCCGTGGCATCAACGAAAAGAAAGCCAAAGAGAAGCTCGGGCTCGAGACCCCCTGAAGCACCAAAAGCATCCCCACTCATATCTTGATTTTGCATAGCAGGCGTTTTCTTCACACTTTTCACACGATACCTACATCAGGAGCGCCGGTGGGCTTACGAATTGAAACAGATGACTCCAAATAGATGTTGGGAACGCGAGTATTCCGAATAGACGATGACCTCATAGACGCGTCAGATGGCGTCCGTGTAATGATACGATAATATAGATATATGTACCTACATATTTGTACACTAGTCAAAAAGCCCTAAGCAATATAGCTTCGTTGCCTAACCTCCCCTAATGAATTCTGCCGTCCAGCTCGCAATGCTGCAAAATACAGTAGTGATTGGTCTGCTTGCTTGCTTGCTTCTTTGAATGGGTTCATGTTACTAATAGTACTCCGTAATCCCTAAGCTTTCACACGATCTGCAAGCACTTTAGCTCATCGCGTGCGTTTCGCGTTTTGCACACGAACTCCACGTCGCGTCCAAAACGCGCTCTGACGTCGTTAATCCCAGCACCACTTTACAGCTACGTGTACAGCCTCCCATTTTCTCCTCAACTAGGCTACAAACCACCCCTGCTGTTTCACACCGACTGTCGGAACTAAAACTGATGATTTTCTTGTTTCCCCAGATCCAACTTCCAATTCTAGTACCCACGAGTTTCGGTGTTTGCCCAAAACATTAGAAGAAGCCCGATTCAAAATTGCGGTTTCACGTGTACATCGATATATTCCCTTCTCGTCCTCCTCCTCCTCCTCACCACCCTGCCCTTACCTATACCCACATTGGCGTATCAATTCTCCACGGGTGCTTCCACTACGGCCTCTGCTCCGGCCCCTGCCTGCTCCAGATATCCTGGATAATCTCCGTTGTTCAATCTCCATCTCATCACACATCGCCACCATGTCGACATTAAAACGAAAGGCTGCGGCTGCCAACGAGGCCAACAAGAAGTCGAGGCCCAATGCCAGCATCACATCCTTCTTTGGTGCTCCCAAGCCCGCCGCATCTTCCTCAGCCAATGGGGCCTCTTCCTCAGCGCCGGCTGCTCCTGAGCCGGCTGTCAAGTTCGACAAGGCCAAGTGGGTGGCAAGCCTAACGCCCGAGCAGAAGAAGCTGCTGCAGCTCGAGATCGACACATTGGACGTCAGCTGGTTGGCTCACCTCAAAGACGATATTACGAGCAAGGAGTTCCTAGAGCTCAAGCAGTTCCTCGATCGTGAGAAAACTCAGGGCAAGAAGGTGTTCCCGCCAGCAGAGGACATCTATTCATGGTACGTCGTTATACTTCGTTGCTCCTAAATCCCTCTTTCTTCTTGTATTCTCGTTACTATACCATTGCAACACAACACACGACTAATAGTACATTTCTTCCTGTTCTTTAGGTCCCGCCATACCCCGTTCCACACCGTCAAGGTCGTCATCCTGGGCCAGGATCCGTACCACAATGTCAACCAGGCCCATGGTCTCGCCTTCTCGGTGCGGCCCCCGACGCTGACGCCGCCCTCGCTGCGTAACATATTCATCGGTCTGAAGAAGGACTACCCGGACTTCGTGGTGCCGGCCAAGAACGCGGGCCTCCTGACCCCCTGGGCCGACCGGGGCGTCCTCATGCTCAACACGTGCCTGACGGTGCGTGCCCACGAGGCCAACTCGCACGCCAACCGCGGCTGGGAGCGCTTCACGCAGCGCGTCATCGACCTGGTAGCGGCCCGCCGCACGCGCGGGGTCGTCTTCATGGCCTGGGGCACCCCCGCGGGCAAGCGCGTCATGAAGGTTGACACCAAGCGCCATCTCGTGCTCAAGTCGGTTCACCCAAGCCCCCTGAGCGCCTCGAGGGGCTTCTTCGACTGCGGGCACTTTCGCAAGGCCAACGATTGGCTCGTCACCAAGTATGGGGCCGGTGCAGAAATCGACTGGGACCTGGGCCCCAAGAAGGCGGCGGCAGCGGCGAAGGCGGCCCCGGCTCCGGCATCATCAGACACCAAAGCTGAGGAGAAGAAGCCCGAGGTTAAGACGGAGGTTAAGGATGAGAAGGAGAAGGAGAATGTCGTTCCCCCTCCTGCTGTCGTGGTGGTAGGCACGGACGAGGAAGAAGAGGACGGCACCGTCCAGGAAGCGAGCGAGGTGTTGGATAAGGCGGGCGAGGCTCCAACCGTCGACGAAGAGAAATGAGGGTAGGCACCTGTTCGGGGTGTGGACATACGATATATGTGCCGGGCATTGGAGAGACTGGCTGGTCATGACGAAACTACATAAAATGCTTGCAAACGAAAGGCTTACGATGTTCCCTGTCCTGGGATAGTAAGGGGGCGTTCTGCATATTCGCTGGAATTAGCGGATATCAGTTGGAGTTGTGTTTTTACACACAAAATTTGTACTATATGGATGGATGGTTGGATGGTTGGTTGCTTCTGGGAGATATTGATACTCGATCGAGGGGTTTGTGCAAAGGAATAGCGAGCTCGACAATGTCTGTTGCCCGATCCTGGTGGGCAATATTGCACATACAAATGGCACTGCAAGAGTCCCAGATACTGGATTTACTAGGTTGTGATCAAAATATGTAATCAAGAGACACGAAACACATTACGACGATTCGATGTGCTGCCGGTTCTTCTTTGACGTTTTGGGCAACCCTGATCATACCGGTGATGTAGCTTGGTCTGCTTGTGACTGCATCTTGCGACGATGAAGCATATTGCGGATGGACTGTGGAGAAACTCGAGTGCTGGTTTCTAGTCATGATAACTGCCTGCTATATGGCCTCGATATCGTCGCCGCCTACCTCGCCTCTTGACCCCTGCATAGACACGTAGAAAGACCCCGTCTCTAGTTCTGCGTCTGAAACCCAACTGCCCCCTTGATGTCAACAAAGAAAAGGAGGTTGAAGAAACCGCAAACATATCAGTTTTCATACATTCCAGCTTCCGTGTCCAACCCCATAGCACCAATGCCAATACTCGGCTCTGGGGGACACTACCGCGGTCTTCAAACTGGCTAGCGGTTGATGCGATAAGAAGACGACATGCTGTTTCCGTCCGAATATCGTGACTATTAAGTCAGCCTGCTATACAAGAGGGTGTGTGCTAAGGGCTGGTGCCGGTCATATGCGGGATGAACGCCCATTGTAAGACAGACTGTATCTATTTCTCCTGGTAGGCTACATATACTACGTTCCACTTATGTGCTTATCCTTTGTATATCACTGACGAGCAGTCAAGCATTATCTCCAAATGTCGACCAAAGTAACTCATATATCGCATCGGGATCCTCTCGGGGTAATGGGGCACCATTTATCAACAAGGACGGCTGACTTGGCTAAGGAGGGTTGGTCGGCTCTCTGCATGAGTCTCGTCTAACACCTCGTAAAGAGCCTACCTTGGGATATACTCTCTTTTCCAAGTCTAAAGTTCCACAGTGATATTGTGGCCAGCCCCTATTTCGTCTTGACACATTAGACAAACCATTTGGACCCATGTGTCATGCAAGGCCACTCACTGGGCTCTGGGACCCCGGTGCGGTTTCGTAATTGCGCTGCAGACACTCACACGCAGTGGCTGCGGGCCTGCGACACCGATTACACCTCCACAGCCAGCTCCCGCCAGGTTCGTCGTCTCCCGTCTTGGATCAAGTCCTTGAAACAGTGCTCTAGGGAGGTCGATGTGGTTGGTGGTCTGTCGGCCAATTTTACCTACCCTTTGGTGTTCATACGAGGAATCAAAATTTTGTTTGCCGATATTCAAAGTCACATAGTGCGACATTTGTGAGTATGCAGATGACGGCTACTCAACCCGCGGCCTAGGTAGCCAACTTCATCAGCAATAGGCAGTCCAGCCTTGTATGGGGTTGGGTATCTTTCACTGGGCAGTTTGGGAACACAAAGTCCATCTCCCCCTGGACTAGCCGGCCCCGTGACTGGCAACTCCCGAGGCAGAGGCTGTACCAGGATGGAGGTGGTGAAGCAATGCTCGTACACCGTGATGCTCGCTTTGAATTACAACTGACTGAAGCCTCCAAGACGGATCAATTGTTTTGTTGTGATGGTACGAGTCTCGGGGGACCCTTTTTCTCCAGATAACAGCGCACCAGGTGAGACTGGAGTGTACAACTGCATCTCAGACGTGGTGGTAGCTGGGCCGCCGGTGGTGTACAAAGGAGGATATTTTCTATCATCTGTCTTGGAATGAGGCCATCCATCTACTTACTTCACTTGACCAAGCTCTCTAACCTACTGGGCTACGAGCCATGATGGGCGTGTAAGTATGCGTAGAGACCGACACGATGACGAAAAAGGTAAAAAGGGGGATCAAGCTTGCCCTGGTCAGCTGGAGATTATCTAAGACATGGTACACGTAGAATAAGGTGCTTATAGAGCGTACGTAGATTACGTGCAACCATCAGCTTCCAGATGAAGCTGATTGGCTGATTGGCATAGGTAGATGGCAAAAGATGATGCATGTAAGTTTAAGACATGGAATAAATTGAAGGCGGGCTGAGAAGCGCCATCTGAAACCAAAAATCCCGGAAAGCTGGAATGACTAAAAAACATTTGGGATGCTCGGTTGGGTGAGTGACTCTAAAGAAGATTACGCTACAATACGGACGGGCACATGCATAGGTGCATTTACTCGGCAATCTGGACGAACAGTGAGTGATATTCTCGATACGAGTTAGAAAGAATCATAAGGAGAAAAAGAGTGAAGGTAAAAAAAGAAAAAGAAAAGAAAAAGAAGTCAACGTCGCCTCTACAATGCTGGTCCAATGAGGTCGGGATGATGAAACGTACAGTAAGTTAGGTAGGCAGCACAGGTAGGGCGACATGTCAGATAGTATGGATACATACCAACCAGTATCATCTGATAATTGATTTTACATTTACCGACGCCCCACCAGCCCGGAGGCGGAGGGAATGTGTCTCGAAAAAGGTTCTGCTTCAACGTGGGATTCCTGTCTGTGTTAACCTTGGCCACAAAAAAACCCCCCTCCCCGCAAAACTCGGGCGAGACTATTAAGTATGGTACTGCGATATGTTCTGCAAGTCCTTGGGATGTTGCATTGATACCCGCCCGTTGGTGGAGTAAGAGATGACGGCGGCGCTAGATCCGGACTGCGGACGGACTGTGGAATGATGACTGGCAGGAGAAGCAGAATCTTGGTCGGCCATGCCCTGCAGGTCCTGCCTGAGATGCACCACTGTGTAGGTGTGACGTGTGGCCATTTACAGTATATATGCATTATGCAGGCACCCTCCGCATCTAGGTCCTAAGTACGGAGTAATTGCCGGATATCTGATTAGAATTTTATCCCGCGCAGTCAGTTCGTAAATATCGGAACCTCGTGAGCCCAAAACGGCGTGTGGAGACAGACCCCTCGATACTTTTTTTCCCCCGGACCATACACCGGAGTCCTCAGCTGCGCCCTTTATTCGTTCCTGGCGACGACGTAGGTCATAATGATGAGGATGGCGGTGTTGTTGTTGTTGTTGTTGTTGGGGCATGGTTAGTAAGTAGTATGAAGTAGTTACGGGCGCAGAGCTGGCGTCGATCGATTTGAACCTTGAAACCTAAAATGGTGCGGTAGATCGGTTCAATGGTCGGACGTGCTTGTTAGTGTCGAGAAGGAATCAACTACCGAACTACCGACGATTGTACCAAAGAGGGCTTCGCCTCACCGGAGTAACCTGTCTAATGATTAATCATACTTCATAAAGCCACGGGCAATAACCGTAGGGCTCGCTAGACTAGTAAGTAGTATTCGTCTGACACGTTGCCCCATACAATGACGGCGTTTCTACCGGCGCCAGCAGGTTGTATTTGGGGTGCACAGGTGCGGGATACATAGACGGGTGCACGGGATACATAAGGCCTGAGTGCGTGCCCCTCGTTCGTGGCCATAGCATAGTCATAGTCATGGCCATGGCCATTAGCTGAGCCATCTTGCCATGCCCATGCCCATGCCCATGCCCATGCCCTGTCCATGCGATGCTATGCTATGCCATGGGTGTGTGTGCGCGCGCGTGTGTTGTGCAGTCTGGGTGATTGATTGCCAACTCATACATCTATCTATCTGGCTTGTCTTAACCACCAAGATGGGCAGTCTTGAGAGAACCAATGGTCATCGTCAGACGGCCGATCATCAGTTTGATGAGCTGTGTGCTTTATGCATCGCTGCGCTCTCGATTGGCCTGGGAAAAAGGGGCTGGGGTGGAGACGTGGTGGGGGAGCTGGCTTTGCATAGTGTTGGCACCTACCGAGTACAGTGACACCAGCGAAGAATTTCATGTCTACACGTTTTACTTGCCAGCTTGCTTGCTGCTTTTCTCGGGTTTTCTTCTTGCTTTGCCATCGTCGATGGAAAGGTCAGCTGGCTGGCTGCCTGACGACAAAACACTTTCTGTGCATGAAGTAGAGTAGCTGAAAGTTAAGAAGCATATACGCCTTGCCTCGTCTTGTCTTGTCTTGTCCAAGCCCACCACCAGCAGCAGCAGCAGAGCTTCATTCGTCATGGGCTGTCGTGCTGTATGCAGTTGTTGACTGACTACTTCTGGCGTGCAGGAGTCGTACGAAGCATTCTGCAGCGCCTGCAGATTTCGCGGCGATAGTGCTGTTCATGGCGTCATCGGAAATTGGGCGTGATACGGAAGAAATTGGAGCTTCTGGTCGGGGATACTGGGGCTACATCTGCATTCAGATCGCATTGGATAACTGCAGTATCATTACGGAGTATTATTCCCAGCCAGCTTATAGTCGCGCCTGTAGTCGAGTCGATATCCAGTGCGGAGTAGATCCAACTGTACTGGACATATGATATTTTGTTTTATTGTGCGAGTGTTTGCGTCGATAATAAATATAAGCAGACGAAGAGTTGTCGATAGAATCTAAGACAATTTGTCAGAGAGATAGTGGAATGGCTTCGTTATAGTAGCAGACAGAGATACATGTACCTAGTACCCTAGCGTGGGTATAGGATGTGGTAATTTTAGATCCTTGTGACAAGTTTTGGGGGGGCACTTGGTGCTGGGGGGTGAAATGGAGAAAAAAAAGAGAATTGGACGAAAAAAAGACGACAGACCCCGGACGCTCTCGGCGACAGAGACGAACTACGTCCCAAGGCAGTTAGATCGCAGGTTAGACAGGCCATCCTTAAGCCACCCTTTCATCTCCTGAAAAGTCGCGTATTGCTTATTCGCGCCTCGGCCAAAGAAACTAGAAGCAAACAAGGCCATATTAATCCTGACCCAAAGCAAAGCAAGGAGATTCGGGCACGCTTGAAGAAATAATAAAACCTAGCCTTGCATTAGGCCTTGTGCTTGCTGTGTCCAGCTTGCTCTACTAACGTAATATGAACAACGAGGGACGGAACATTCAATGTTGAATGGATGGGATGCCCTTTGCCCGCCGTCACACATGCACATCACTCGTCAGTATCCTCCACGCTTGACGCTTGACGCTTGACGTTGAACACACATGCTGCACACTACACACTACACACTACACACTACTGTAGCCTAGCCTGTAGGAGTGTACCGTCGTAGGTACTACTACCTAGGTAGACTCCAAGCTCTAGACGAATGTACCTACCTACATACATACAGTAGCTGGACTAGCAAGTGGGCAGGCAGTATCTACTCAAGCTACTCTGCCTACCTCTCCACTGCAATGGCTCGGGACATGGGACAAGATGCATGTGTTTGTCGAGGCGACTAGGCCTAATCAGGCATCACGTTCAATATCAGATTCAGGGGACCACGGCTTACTGGGGTCTCGTCCAATCAATGCGGCCCAAAACCAGCGTCCATTTCCATACACAGACAGCATCAACGACAACCCGGCAAGAAACACTTCGCTGGTCCATCATTCGTTCCGCATCCACCCCTCGGCCTGAGCACGACAGGACTGGGTGCTGCTGGGCAAGCGCAGTCAGTGAGTGGACAGGCCAAATCGAAACAATCTCTAATCTCTCTTGGGTGCTTTGCGCTGTGCGCGTGATAGGAGGAGGACAGCGAGGAAACAGAGAGGGAAAGGAAGAGAGAGAAAGAAAAAAAACAGATGCTGTAATAAACCCGGTCCAACCAGGGAGAGGGAGGGGGGTTACTGCTCCCATCCATGTTCGGATGCCTCTGCCCCCGTCACACTACATACATACATTGCATACCACTACTACCTACTCTCTCTACTACTACTACTCCTACATACAGTGTACCTACTTGACTTTCTTGACTTTCTTGACTTTCCCATCCGTCAATATCCACCCCCTCGCTAATTCTATCTCGTCGGCTTCTGCTTTGACTTCGACCCAATCCTTTCTTTATTGAAACCTACGCGTGTTGGCACCGATTTCCTCCTATTCAGGGTTTTGCAAGATTGGTTGATGCTTTTTATCTAAGCTGTCATTTTCGTCCCGGGCCGCCGTTTATTCGTTCTTTCCAAGTCGGTTTACTCGTCCCGTTCGTTCGCTCGCTCGCTCGTTCGTGTAGTGACCGTAGTCCACCCGTTTTCCCATCCTATCAGACTTTCTCTATCTCGACTTGGATTTACGGACGCCAGACACATTTATCCTGGTCCAATACTAGACCAATTATTCTTCTACCACCCAACCTGTACCCAAGGAATTCCTCTTTCCCACCCGACGTCCTTTCGACTTCCTCATTGATGTCATTTCCTTTTTGTCAACTGACACCAAGTACTTTCCCCTCCAAGACGACGACGACACTACGACGACGACAGGCTCGCCCAACAGTTCAAAGCACCTGCTTTACGGGAAATACCCCTTGCAACCTAACATATTAGGATAAAAGCCCCAGCCGCGCCATATCGTTTCAATCAACCCAAAATGCCGGGCCTCTTCTCCCGAATTAGGGGCAAAGACGGCCAGGGAAAAACAAAGTCCAAAAAAGGCGCCAACGTCGACGACCTATCCCACCAATTGCCCCAAAAACCGCAATGGGATGATGCCTACACGAGAACCTCGGTTGATCCAGAGGAGGTTGGAGAGCTGATTCATGCCTGTACTGAGGAGCTCAAGGCTAGGGGTATGTCCAGATCCTTCTTCCCAGCTTGCACAAAATAACCACACAAAAGTATACTTGGACTGACTTGTTTGTCGCAAACTGCAGCCCTCGACCTCCCGTTCCTCCTGTTGCCTTTCCGACCGACTTCGGACCCGAGCGCGGTGCGCAATTTCATCCGACACTTCTTCGATGGCGCCCAGCCTACGCGGGGCGACTTCCTCGCCCAGGAGCTGCGCATGACGGAGCCCATGGTCATCTCTGGTGTACTTAAATGGTGCTGGAGTCGTCTGCAGGGTGGTGTGGTAGGATGGGACGCCTACGAGCTCTTCAAGGTTGGAGAGCAGGACTCAAACATGGCCCGTGACTCGTTCAGGACATTTATACCCCTAAGTGTGGACAACGAAGTACGCACCAGCATCATTTTCGACTACTTTGACCTCCTGTCAGCGGTGGCGGCCCACGGCAAGATGAACGGATTTGGAGGCCGCAAGCTCTCCCGTATGGCATCTTGGTGGGCTTTCGAGCACAAAGACACCGGGAACGGCTTCGAGGGCGGTTATAGATCTTGGCTAACCGCTGCCGATGCCACGAGTCACATGTTCTTTGCCTATCTGCGGTCATTGGCGCCCCAACCGACTCTCGGTGGCATCTCGATGCTCCCTATGTCATTGCAGAAACTCCTGCAGGAAACCGAGTACCCCCCACAAAAACCGTCCCTCATGCAATCCACCACGAATAGGGTCGTTATGATTGTTGACTCTGTGTCGCCTACTCCGTTTGCCCTGCTGCGTCGTGCTAACCACTTCCAATACCGTGAGAATGACCGAGCATTGCATCAGTTCTCCGAATACGACGATCCTGTAAAGGCGCTTACCGAGGAGTGCCGCCGAGTCCTGAAAGCCATCTCCCTTGCAAACCAGAAATCGCAGGTTTCTAGCGCGAAACATTCGACTGGATTGCGGGACGCTTCATGGTCGCGGTTCGAGGACATTGGATTTGGTGGAGCTGTCGAGGAGGAGGAAGAGGACGAGTCCTCGCGAGCGCAAAGCGCACGGAATGCTCGAGGATTAAGGTCAACGCCGGCTTCAGGCGTAACCAACCTAGGGCGGCCAACCACACCTTCGTGGGCTGATTTCTTGTCATCTGGCTTCGTGGACGACTCCCCGAACAGTCCTTCGATGTTGCTACCTCCGGACAAGGTACTCCCGCCGATTGACACCACGGTTCGTCAACGGAGCTCCCAGTCCCATAACCCGCGTCTCGAGAGCTCGCAATTTCTGGAACCTGGTGAGCTGGCCAACATAACTAAATTCGACTTGGACGAGTCATTCTGGTGGGTTTGGATGAGTAGTCTGGCGCCTGAAGAAACACCTGACCGGAAATCTGCCTTTGGTCGTTGCGCTGTGATAGAAACAATAATTCGCTCCGGCCGCTGGCTTGTCATGGAGGAGATGGTTAAGGGGGCTGCCCCAGAGCCTGAAGCTGGTGCCTATGTCGCAGAGAAGAAGGGACTTTTCAGCTGGACCAAACGCAACAAGGACAAGGGCATCTCTCGCAGCAAGTCGGTGGCAGGAAAGCGTGCACTCGAGCCACAAGGTCAATTGAACCCAAACGGAGGGTTGAGCAAGACGAGTATTGGGCCTGATCAGCAGGCCAGGATACAGGCTGCTGCACAACAGCTGCAGGCTAAGGAGTACCACGACATGCAGAATGCTTCTATTCCGATGCGACGCGGACGGACAGACACGGAGCTGATGAGGGAAAAGACGACCAGCATTCTTACTTTGCAGCCCGCCGTCATGAAGGAGGCTTCACCTGCGATGAAATGGGCCAACAAGTATGACAAGGATGCTATCAGAGATGCATATCTGTCCAGTACCAATCTCGGCCGTGGTCTAGAACAAGCCACCATGCAGACGAACGGACACTCAGAGAACAACTCGATGACCAACGGCTCGTACCGCCATAATCTTCAAAGCCAATCGCCTGCCATGTCGCCTCAGCCTTCCCCTGGGTTGATGCCGCCTTCGGCACAAGGTCAATATGAACAGGCCAACGGATCTCGCAGTAGAACGCCTGAACCTCATAGAGATTATGACAAGGAGATGGAAGCTTCTCAAAATGTACATCCTCTGCAAAGGTCGGAGGCTACGGGACGTGACTCCCCACTCCCACCCCCTCCGCAGGACTTCGCGTCAATGGAGGCAGCTCGATCGAACGTGATTTCTCCCGAGCCAACAAAAATGAGCCCAGAGGGCAAGAAGCATCAAAAGAAACTCCACAAGGACAAGGAAGAGAAGAAGTCTGGCGGTGGATTCCGGAAACTTTTCGGCCGCAAGAACCGGGCGTCTAAAGTCCCAGACAATGCTGCTAACGATGTCAATAAGATGATCGCGGAGGCGCCAGCAGCCGCTCCCGAGAAGCACCCGGAGCCGGTGCAACCCGAGCCTGCTGAGGTGCCAGTTCCTGAGCCCGCAATGGAACCTATCGAGGAAGCCTCCCCGACTCCCACCCAGGAGGAACACCATGCTCATGAGCCTGATCATGAACAAGCCTACGAGCCTTCGATAGACGACAACATTTCCCGGGTTGACACTGCGGATGTGGCGGAAGCCAACCAAGCTTTCTCTCGCTTCGACCAAGGGCCCCTTTCCGACCAGCCAGCATTCGTTCCAGAAGAGGATGGCAGTGACGATGAGGCGGCCCCGCCACCCATCGCACGTAACCCAAGCAGCCAGGGGCAGAGGCACAAGGAAGAAGTTGAGGAAGTGCCTTCGACTGGGGTGCCGGCTCTGGACCGATGGGCACAGATTAGGAAGAATGCGGCTGAGCGTGCCCGACAAAGCGAAGACCAAAGCAGCAGGGGCGGCTATAGCAAAGCTACGACAGAGGGCGACGATGAAACGAGCGGCGAAGAGAGTAAGTGTCCTTCTCCCCGGAGGAATATTAACGTACGAGTGACTTTGCTAACGCTATGACACAGCCATTGAGTCTCGGGTAGCTCGCATCAAGGCTCGTGTTGCTGAGCTGACGGGCAACATGGAAAACACCGCTGCTCCAGAAACGCGAACTCCTCCCTCTCGACGTTAGGGACGGATATGGGATGACGATTTTGTGATGCACCTCGACGGATAATATTCATTTTGGAATTCGTACCCTCTTGGGAGGAGGGATTATCGTTCCTCTTTATGGCAGGCCTCTTCTTCTTCTTCTACTACTACTACTACTCCCCGTTCTCCTCTTTCGTTCTTCTGGGTTGACGACGCTCGCACACAGTCTTGACGTTCTGTTTTACGTGTCAAGCTGGGCAGGGACTTCGCCGGGTGCCACCTCCCCCTACTTGGCCTTTTTTGTTCTTGCTTCTAATTTTCTCCCCCGACATCAAGATTTGTCACAATCCAACCCACACGATGATACCACTAGAAAGTCTCTGTCTGTTTGTCTTTTTTTTCTCGATATACCAGCGCGCGCACACCTTGCCTTGCCTTCTTCCTCTTCTTTTATCCCCAAATTCCCATCTACAACAACAAAAAGGGCCCGAGAGTGAGACATTATGTAATCGTCCACGGGGGAGCGGATTTGTAGCAATAATAATGTTTCTCATCATCATCTTGTTTTCCTCTTGGTTTCTCGTCGGGTGGAATGGGTCAACCATCACTGACTTTAACAAAAATACCAATGTGACATGAAAGTGATACTTCAGAGTAAGTACAAAGCCAGGTCTGATTGTTGGCTGTTGGCTCCTTTCATTGTAGGCTTTGACTATGTTACGTATAAGAGGTTTGCGATCCTGGCTATGCTTGAGGTATCGTAGTAAAGCCCGAGCTTGTCACCCATAACCAGAATGAAGGAATGAAAATTTGGCAGTTACGGAGTAGGGATGATCCAATACGCGGTAATAGCATCACAGTCTTCAAAAAGGAAATCAATGTATACGAAGAGTGAATTTGCTCGAAACTGTTCCAACATATACGCATAGAAACCACAGCAGACAGCAATCCACCGTTCTAACGTACAATCTCTTGATGATAAAAAACATGTTAAACGCCATGAAAACGCCCACTCAATGCGACCACTCATAAAATCATATTTTTGTCGCCCCTGCCTTTTACAAATGCAAGCATCCAAACATCGTGAAGAAGGTTGAAAAGAGCCCCATTACTTTGACGCAACCAAAGCCCCCTCCACCACTCTATATCAGAATACTCGAAACCCTGATTACAATCCCAAAGATAAAGTCGCTGTCGGACTAGAACCAAATATAATAATAATACCAGGACGCCATACAATGCTTTCGGTATCCAAACGAAAGTTCAGAAGAGAGACAAGCGAACATCGCTCGTGCGGTATAAAGTGATAAACCCTTGAAAAGCTCGATATCGATAAACACATCCGCCAAGTGCATCGAGGCCGAAGGGCCATGCTCGCGTGTCGCTTTTTGAAGATATAGAAGTATGATGTGATTGTGTTGTACAGTCCGCAGAAATGATGCGGAGAAAGGCGTTCGAATAGTAAGTAGCTGGGGCAGAAAACGAACACCCCCCAAGAAGGAAATACGGTGAAAACAATCTAGGAGTCAACCCTCACTCTCTTGGCTTCGACCCCTTCTGGCCCGTCAGATGAGGGCCCAGCGGTGTTGATCTCGGGACTCTTGCGTTTGTGGGGGTTCTCGTCCCTCAGGAAAGACGGACCAGAACCATGCACGGGAGTGGCAAAATTCAAGGGGCTTGGTAGAGTGTTGCTGTCGTTGCCCCGGAAATTCCACTCGGGATAGAAGCTACTGGGGCTTGGTAAAAACTCATTGTTCAGGAAACGGGAAGGCAGCGCCGAGACAGGAGTATCGATGTTCATGCTGTTGTTATTATTGTTGGCGGTCTGAGACTGAGGCAACGGTCTCGCAAAAGGATTTGGGGGCCCTGTGGCTCCGGCGGAAAGCAGCGCAGAAGCCGAGGGAGACGGTGGCGGAAGGACAGGGCCGGTCCCGTGATTTTCACCATTATTGCGGCGGTTGGCTTGTGTCGCCGTTTCCGATGGGTTTGCCGGCGACGTGCTTGATTCTTGAGTATTACTGCCAGCTTCCGAGGCTTCATCGGGAATCTGCACTTTGAGTTTGGGCCGTGGGGCGCCACCACCGGCGCCACCGCTGCCAACTCTCAGACTATTGGATCGCGAGGGAGGAGTGAACGTTGTCTCGGGAATAGACCCAGATATGGATTTCCGGTTTAGTCCAGGACCCAAATTGCTCGGCACATTGGACGTGTTGGATCTCTGAGGCGGCGGCGGTGGGGAGCTGTTGTTGCGTGAAACAGCGCCTACATCCACAGACTGTGACCGGTTGCCTCCGGCAGATTCATCTTTGCCGTTGCGGGGTTCCGCGCCAAAGGACTCCAGATGTTGGGACAGTATAGAGCGGTTCTCGTCGATAGGAGTAAAGATGCTGTGTTGTTTGCGTTGCGGCAGCTTCTTAATTGCAGAAGTGGTATCGAGAAATGTGCGGTTTGGTCTCTCGGGCGCGGCGTCAGATCTAGGTTCCATAGGTGGGAGAGGTTGCTGGGGCTCTTGTGGCGGGGGCGGATGGTGTTGAATCTGCGGCGGCTCGAGGTGCTGATGCTGCGGTTGCGGAGGGGACATGTGCGGAACGGACTGAGACTGCTGAGGAAGCTGTTGTGGTTGAGACTGCGGTGGCGAGGCTTGTGGGCGCTGCATGGATTGGTTTTGCGCAGGACCTTGTGGGTAGCTGGGAGGAGGGACCGAGGAGCGTCTGTCTTCCATGTACTGGGGCATCGGAGGTTGCGGTTGCGGTTGCTGGTGGTGCTGAGGAGGCGGGTACGGGAACTGGGTTGGCTGATGAGTCGTCATATGCGACATGTTGGACATGTTAGGTTGGCCTTGCGGGTTGTAGATTGCGGGGTGAGGCATGTAAGCGTAGCCGTTAGAATGTTGTCCGGTCGGTCGTCTGAAGTCGGTTCTCGAGGAGGGTCTGGATCCCATCTGCGGCTGAGGGGTGTGACCTCGGGGCACGAAGGGGACACCGTTGATGGGCGGCGAGGCCGATGGAGTGTGTCCTCGTAATTGCGGGAAAGGCGGTTGACCTTGGGTTTGGTAGTGAGGGGGAATCATCTGGGGCTCGACGGAGCCCTCATGGCCGTGAGGTGGCGTGGCGTCACCATCTTCGTCGTCGTCGTCCTCGCCGCCGTTGAAGTCCGTCGGACCTTTGTGCTCGTTTGGTCCACCATGCTGCGATATCATTTCTCGTTAGTTTGCCTTGTTGCGCGTTGCGGTACAGGTGATAAGATACGCACATATGTGTAACGCGTGATCAGTTCGCGCATGTCGCCCGAGGAGTATTCATAGAGCTTCTTGTTGCTGCCGAATATGAAGACAGCCACGTCGACCGAGCAGAGGACGGAAAGCTCATGCGCCTTCTTGAACAGACCACCTTTGCGCTTCAAAAAGGTACTGTAGGCAGAAGAAAATTAGTCTTGGGTTGCAATGCGCGCGAGTTGGAGGCAAACCTACACTGAGCGGTTCCTGTCATCCTTGATCGCTTTGATCTCAATCTTTCTCCGCCCCATCTTGGATTAGATGGCTGATTTGCGGCTGGGAGACGGAAGATAGAGGGCGGCGTTCCGTGGGGCTATTTAGACAATTGCGACGGGAGTTGCGCCAGGATTGGATTACTTCGCGTTGCGGTCGCCCAATGCTATGGTGTCGGAAAGACTTGGTCTGGAGTGGGCAGGGACCGATTGCGACGGCGAAAAGGCGAAAATGCGGTACAACCAAGTGCCGGGAAGATGGCGCGCCCAAAGGTGGCAGAGGCAGAGAAGCAGAGGCAGAGGCGGACTATGCTATGCCGTGCGGGCGCTGTCAAACCAAGCTCTAACAAATGCAATAAGAAATAACAGAGTTTGGAACTAGTGGAAGCCGGCCTTTTTGACTTTGGGGGAGGATGGTGAGCATGCAGAGGCTGTAGATTGTAGATAGACAGATAGTAGTCGGTAGTCGGTGGTAGATAGATTATACAAGGAACAACAAGCAAAAAGGAAGTGTATGGAGAGAGATCTATGTATAGCGTCTGTGTGTATGTATAAAAGATAAAAAAAGGTGACGACCTTGCTAGCCTTGGGGCCAAGGATGAATAGAAAAGCAGCCCGTTGCGTACGTAGTCTTGTGGAGAGCAGGGAGTGAGTGTGTGAGAGTGAGAGAATAGAGGGAACGGGTGCGGGTCAAAATATGAAACGGGGCTTGCTGGATGGGAGAGGCACAGGACACTGAGGCACTGAGGACAGGACAGAGAGGGAGAGAAGAAAGTCGAGCGCGCACACGCCTGCTTATCAACGATTTGCTCCGGATCACGACACTTGGTGTGGTGCGCGATGTTGCTTCTTTTCCGTTCTGTCTGGACGGCCGGCCGAGTTGGTGTCGTCGTTGCTGGATAGAGAGGTCGCGATGCAGATACAATGATACATGCAAACAAACATACATAAGAGAGAGAAAACGCTATGTACTTACAGACGTCGGTGCTTGTGCAGGGCGATGGGGCTGAATTGGCTGGTTGATTCTAATAATAGATGGATCGTGTTCACCACGTCTTGTCACTTGCTCGGGATGGGAGCAGAGAACAAAAAAAAAGAAGACTGGAGGGAATGGGAAGGGTGGGAAACGGGGGAGCAGAGGGCGGGGGGTTTCAATGGACACACACTCTCTCTCTCTCACACACACACTTCTTGTTCTACTGTTCTTGCTCTCGTCTCTCGCTCATCTCATCGACCAAGAAAGTGGGCGGGCAGGTTGGCAGTCAGTAACAATCAATCAATTAATTGACCTCAAATCAATTGAGTCGAGTCCGAGTCCTACTCCTTGGTTCCTTGGTGGGTACCTAAGGTACAGTACGGCGTGCATGTACTTGTCGGTGCTAGCAGGCTTGGGCCATTGAGTGCTGTAGCTATCGGGATTTGCATACTTGTTTGTACAAGACCACTCACTGTCCTGCCTGCTCCTGCCTGCTCTGCCTCTACGTAGTATGTATGTATGTGCCTCTATGCTATGCCTCTAGTCTCACACCGTTTCTGTGCTGCCAAGCAAATGCAAGCTTGAAAGGGGAGATGGAAAGTGCCGTCCACGGAATTGCATTGGGCCAATGGGAAGCAAAAGCTGCTGCGAAGGGGAATAGCCTGTCCAGAATTGTCCACTTCTTGCCCATCCCGAGAAACCGTTGCTCCGAATTGAAGCTGCTTCCATGTCCCAATTCCCCACTAGCTAAGGTACTTTGGCATCTTTGTTCAATGCAGGCTAAGTCCATTCGAGTACTAAACTCTCAATGTTGCTTTGCTTGGTTTTACTCTTCTTCACTGGTTTCGGTAACGGCTATGTACCTAGCACTGGGCACTGGGCACTGGTCACTGTCAAGCCCGTGACGTGACGTGATGCCTTGGTAGTGTGTCTCTCTCTCTCTCTCTCTCGCTTTGCCATTTACACCACAGCTGCTGACAACAGCCACGAGCTGTGACCTACTGCTATTCCTCGAGTACATACTTAACCACCCAGATCAACCTCGCTTACCTTGTCTCGCAAGAGCAGCAGCAGATTTAGATGATGCTTATTATGAGACTCTCATCAGCGTTCGACTGGGCAAAGCCAAGGAGAGTCTGTACTTTATCTATTCCCTGCAATCGTAGTCACATGCCCTCGGCCCTGGGAAGCGGGTAGGGCATCCCCAGCATTATTACCTGATGGACGATATCACATTGTTACCTGTCTACCTGCACGTAACAAGACCCGGGCTACCTGATCCTCCTCCCCTACTAATACAGTATTTGCTTTGAACATATGACTAAACGTGGCATGGCTAGCTGGGGCAGCTGTCACCTTCAGCCTTACCAATCAAAGGCTGTCCGGGTCTGCAGCTTAGCATATGCATCGCCTGTTACTCGCATCTTGGTTGCGAAACATGTCCCCAATCACAGCCGAGACCCCTAGAGCCTCAACGGTGGCTGTGTTTATTTTTGGGAATGCGGCATGCTTCTCGAAGTTTTTCATGATTACTCTTCAATGTCTGTCCCTGTTGATCTTCACGCGATTCTGCAATCCGCCCCTTACTCCCTCTTGCAGCCGCCTTCCTTCTACTCTGTTGGAGATGGGGGAAGCATATCTTTCCGGGCCAATGAGCCTAGAACCGCCGTCTATCGACCCTCCAGGGTTAAGCGGCACCTTGCTTGGGGATACTCGATATAGAACGTGTTCGTCATCTCGCGACCAAGTTTAGATATCTGAAGCACGGGAAAAGGGACATCTCATTTCTCTGCTGACGTGCGGCATTCCCAGCCGCGAATGGCTCAAGCTCAAGCAGATGACCGGTTGCATATGGTACATAGTAGATACTGCAACCATCGCAGGTTCTTGTCGTTGGTGCATGGGTGGCATCGAAGGTGGACGTTGGCAGGTACCACCAGTTGCATTCGGACTCCGGTCCCGAGTAAGCTACGAGCAGCGGTGCCTGCATGGACCTTGCAGCAGATACAACACTGACTGATAAACCTTGAACCGTACGGGGAGACTTTGGGCAAATTGCTCAGCATTGTCGATGGTGTTATGTTTCGATATGGGCTGCAGCGTTCTACATAGATTCAACACATGATCCACTATGCGTACCATGGAAGACGATTCGAGCATCCCCATGGGCCCAAACTTAAGCGCCGGGTGTTCTGGGACGCTAGAGGGATAGATAGTTGGGCAGATGGCTTGCAGTCTTGGGATTGACTTGGAGATGCTGATTGGAGTTGATGTCTATCTAATGGCAAGGTAAGGCTACCACTAGGTACTGTAAGATAGATTTCACCACCCCGCCAATCTGGTAAGTGTGCAGCCAAGCCCACACACACACACATAATGCATACTTACACAGCACAACAACCACGCGATGATGCTGTTACTAAAAATAGCTATTTATAGCAGTAACCCCGCTTGCTTGCATCGATATGTCGCACAACTTTCTCACCTTCATCCCTTTCCGGCCAATTAGCCCTCGAGCGCGGCTGGCTTATGTGGGTAAATTAACCCTCCAAGCCCGGGGCCAACTTGGCCAAGCCATGACTGCGAGGAAACGGCCGAGATGATCCTTGCTGTTGCGCCCCGAGGCCATCAACAAGAAACAACACCTTCCCTGTTGGCACACTCTTACCGTTCAACGCTAGCCCGGCGAACCTAAACACGGATGATGGATTCGTTTCCCATGGGTTCAGCTTATGGAACACAGCAAGCTTGTGACAATGATAATGCGACGCTGATTTTCCTAGGATCGTGACCGAGTGAGTGAGCCCCCTCTTGTGATTGTTGTCCGGCATCTCTCTCCTTCTCTCCCCCCCTCTGGGCGGTCCCGATTCATGGAGCCGAGTTGCGCCAGTTCCCATCGAGCAACATCTCCAGATCTACAATCGGATAAACACCTACTACGTGAGGCCAGGCAGGGGGGGTGGTTCATCTTACGTGGTATTTGCTTCGACTCTGCCGAACGAACAGCACCGGTACACCGACAAGTTAATTAGTTGTTGGTGACTACAAAACTTGATCGTCACAGATTAGCCGCCGAACTGGGAAATATACATAAACCAACTAACTACCTTGAATGCAAGGACGACCAGCACACAATTGGCATTGTACAGTGGATTTGTTCGTTTACATGTTATTACATACATATTAGCCCAACGGACCGGTATGGGCCAGCGACCATCCGGGGAAACAAGGGGGGTTCGCGTTCCATTGAGTGTACTTTCGGCACGGAGATCTTCGAGTACGGTATATTACTATTTTTCACCCCCCTTTGTTCAAGGAATCTTACGTACGCGGCCATCCCTAGGCCCGGCTCCCGCTGACCCTGGATGGGTGAGAATCCGCCTGTCGTGCTTCACACCGCAAAAAGAAGCAGCAGAAGAAGAAAAAAGAGGTTGCACGATAGAAGAACATGGGTATGACTTCCAGTAGATTGGTTAGATAGATGCAGAAGGCATGTGGTCAATATGCATCACTTTCCAATTCCGAGAAACTGATGTGATGGGATCCCAGACTGTCTCCATACCTAAAGTAGGTACATAGATGAGAGGCACTCTGCAGATGGTGTACGCGGCAGCGCGGGGTATTATCCCAATAACATCGAGATTGTAAGCTGGCCTAATTAACCCCCTCTACAGAGCTGACCAGCCAGGGAGCCAGGCTGGGCTGCCACCCACTCCCTCCCAGTCAAGTCAAGTTAAGTCATGTGTGATAATTATCATTGCGTCAGTCGAACAAACAACTTACCAAGACATCACATACGCAGGGCTAGGCACGCACCTAGTGGGTAGTGAGTAGTGAGTAAGTATGGGATAATGCACTCCCAAGCTGCAGGAACCGCATCCCTCGCCTCGGGTACTATGTTTAGCAACGGTAAACCTGCATGCGTTTTCTCCAGTCCCCGGTCTCCATCCAGTTCACCAGTCTATCTACCTCCTGACCTACACGCTAGGCGCTGCTGCTGCTGCTGCTGCTGCTGCTACTGCAATCACGGCGAGATGGTTATAGATTTCAAGTTTTTTTTTATATGCACCCACATGCATACTGGCTATCTATTCCCGGGACCCCATGCCTGACACCCATTATCGCCAACATGAACAGCAGCAAACAAGGTTTTGTTCCTCCCCTCCCCACCACATCTGCGTCGATGAGGGACTAGACCTCGGTGATCTATCTCGCTAGGAGATTTTCGTTTAAACAAGTCTCGACAGATGTAATGTTTTTAGGCGCTCATATCCTTGCAATAGGACCCTGATGATTACATCTCACCATATTTATCACCCAGTCATCAGACAGTTTCACCTTTTCGGGGGTATCACATTGTTATCAACGATACGATGAGCTATATCCGCACGATCGTAACGGCTCGCGTAGTGTATTAATGGCTGCCGTAGCAGAAGGGTTGCCTGTCATTGGACAGCAACCTATGATGATATTTCCTACAACCCTCTTCCTCCTTGGCGCGGGTGATCTCAAGAGTGTTACATCGTGGGCCTCACGATGCAGCGAGAAGAGCCAAATTTCGTAAGGGGAAAAAATAAACCTGAACGCCAATTTTTGATGCTTGCCCCTTTCCATGCAGGTACCCTCACTTCCATATTTGGATCATCATCCATCCATCTTGATCACCAGCCAGTCATATGCCTTGCTAGCATGGAAAGAAACCTCAACGCCTGGCCTTGCAACAAAGTGCGCGCTTCTGCAGATGATGGATGCTCCAGACCCGAAAAGAAAAAGAAAAAGACAGAGTTGCATATGCAAATCCAAATACAAACCCTTCCTGCTCTCCCTTGCTCTGGTGTACCTGCGACTACCGACTAGTTATTGATGTGGGATGGCCTGCCGGAGCCTAAATATAGGACACTGCGAACTCCTGGCGCCCGTTGATCGAGTTGAAGATGACCATAGGCGTGGAGCTTGGCGGCAAACTGGATATACAAACTCGCTCTCAAAATATATACGTTGTGCAGCGCACTAGTAACCAATCTCTTCTTCGGATCGGATAGCCTCGCTTGAAATGCTTCGCGGCAAGGCTGTGCGGCAGCTCATTAGGGCGAGGCTGCTGAACCCCCAGCCGCGGGGGCGCTGAAAGAACCAAATCCTCCACTGTCATTGGCGCTGTCGGGATTTGTGATAGTACCGTTGAGCAGAGGACACTTGCTATTAGCCCAAATGAGTTAGCGATGTTGCAGACCGCAAATCTCTAGGATGCTGAGACGAAGTAAAGGAAATCGGAAGGGAACTTGATTCCCCATACGGGTACTTCAACTAGAAGCTGCCACTAGGCGAGAGCAAGTATTGAGAGAAGCCAGTGGGCAGTCTCATTTCTCGCTGACATATGCTCCCATATGGGACAAACCCCAATCATCTGAGGTGGAGGTGCTTTGATCATGAAAGGTTTGAGGATCGCATCGATGGACGAACCTTTTATTGGTCTTGATGTGTCCAACCTGCCCGCAGTTTGCGCACTTCCGGGTCGTGCCTCCTGCCGTCTTATCGGCAGAACCAGACGGATCCGGGGACGCTGCATCGGGATCGGCGATGGCATTCTTCTTCTTTTTGCCTTTGCCCTGTTTCTCGCGCACTTGACGTCGGTCTTGGTTTTTGAGCAGACGCGACAACTCCTTCTCGACCCTATACCGTGTTAGCTAACGACTCAACACGCGCTGAACAAATCACAACTTACAGTTTCATGCGCTCCCTGTCTGCATCCGCGTCGCCAGTTGCTTTGAGACTGTACACACTGTGAACAAACGTTAGCTAGATTCCACGACAGAAACGGCACTTAGTACATACTCTCGAGAGGTTTCTTCCGTCTCTTTCCTCAACTTCATGTAGTTCCGGATGACCGCTGGGTTGTCGAGAATAACCGTCTCCATCACCTCATTGCCATCCTCGTCGCGCACCTTACGGTTAATCTTCAACTTGCGTTTGCTCTGGAGTCGACTACCAGCACTGGTTCGTGAGAATTGACTGCGCCCATCATCGACGTGAGCAGCTGGTGTATAGTCAGATTTTTTGGTGTTGAATCGATCGTCCTCGTTTGTCGTGTCCAACACATCCGCATCTTCATGCGTTGTAGGGTCGGACAACGTTGACTTCTGTCGTTCCCAAATGTCCCCGATGGCAGCAGTATACATGTCGTGTTGCTTCTTCACATTGTAAGAATGGCCGCCGTTTGCTTTGCGCTCTTTCTCGATGGCATCAGCGCTGGTAGCGAGGGGTCCTTGCACAGCGTTGATATAACCTCCTTTCATAGATGTTTTGATGAAACTGAAACCAAGGCCATGACCCGTAGGGTCACCCTCGCCGTGGAGTGCCACCATGGCCTTCTGTGCACTTGCTTCAAGGAAGTTGGACGTAAGTTTCCAGGGGGCCATCTTGATTGCCAGCGGCTCTTCAGCTCCACCTTCATCTTCGTCGTCCGCAGTGGTAGCGTTCTTTCTGTTCACGTCATAACCGGCGGCTTGCAATTGCATCTGTCCGATTTGCATTGCCTCGATTAAGCACACATCTTCGGGTTTGATCATTGCACGGATGTCCTTCTCGTCCATCAGAGACTCGCCTTCCTTGAGCTTCCAGGTCTTGGAGTCTCGGTCGTACGCCAGGAATTCTTTCATTTTTTGTCTACGTTGTGTTAGTTCATATTTGTTTGCCTTCTGTTCTGTGAAGCTGTAGAAGTGGTCTATCCTCTGAGAGATATCTGTTCCTCGTTTGTGTTGGGGCACAGGGAAATTGTAAATATGATCGTTAATGTTGACGCACCTATTCTGAGGATCGAACTTGTCAAATACATGAGGTGTAATCTCATGAATATCGACGTCCTGTGTTGGCCGTTTCCTCATCATGCGATAAGAGATCATCTTCAGCCGATTTTTGGCAGTGCTAGTAACCTTGCGGGCGTGAGGGCCTGGAACCTCAACCGACGGGAAAGTCTGGCCCACGACGTAGATGTGATCGATGGCCTTCAAGTAGAATCGTGGACCATCATGAACATTAGTGCTGAAGCCAAGAAGGAAATCGTTCGGTCTTGGCTCGTGTTTGAAGATGGGAGCTCTGTACATTTCATTGTGAAGCGTTGGAACGGTCTCGCCAGGCTCAACTTTACCAAATATTGAGAACGGTGACTTGTCTTCAGGCATTAGTATGTGCGGCTCGCCAATGTCGGCCTTAGCTGTCTTGCTGTCTTCCTCCTTGTCATCTTTGCGACGGTGGTAGTTGATCACACGACTTCCCATGCCGAAGTTGGATAGCATGACGGGCGCTTGCTCCGAGTATTCGAACAGCACGGCTGACGAATTGTCGTTGAGACTGAGGTCTTTACTAGTCCTAAAGATGTCCTGTACGCTCCTGTTCTTGAGCTCCTTGCGTTTTGTCCTAGAGTGTTTCTTGAAGGTAATAGCGCTCCGCACAACCTTGTCCACGTCGAATTTCTTCCGGTGGTGTTCCCAGAAGTTGCCCTCGAGCTTTGTTCGGTAGAATGGGAACGTCAATTTGAGAGCCGGCAAACTGTGCTCCACTGCAAGATTCCCAAGTGTAGCTCTGACCTTGCTCTTGTTGTTAGCTTTGAGCGCGTTGTAGGCGTCATCGTTGGAAATATTGAAGCGAGCCTTGACATCCCTGCCAAGTTGCCCGTTCGCCATTCGCGTCGTTTTCTCTTCGTCCTTTGGCTTCTTCTTGGGTCTGTCAGACTGCAGATCTTCTGTAATCAAGAAAGGATCGTTAAGGTCAAGCCGGACGCGTTGGCCGAAGCGTTTCGTAGCCTCAGTAAAGTTCTCGATGCCCGACGTATCGAATGATGAGATGTCAGGCAGGCCGACGTCTATTTTGCGCTTTTTCTTAGTCTGCTGACGGTCCGGCTGCAGGAACTCCCGATCCCAATCGTCCATTTCCTCGTCTTCGTTGTGTGGTGGTGTGACAAGGCCATTTGCCCTATCCAGCACTGCTGATGGATCATGAACGTCCCAGTCATCGCAAACTGTTGCAATCTCGGCCAATGTGAAACCACCAACTGGCTCATTCTCATCTTCTGAATCTGACTCTGGCTCTTCCATATCCATAGCAATAGATCCCATGAAGCGGCTCCATTCGTTTTCCTCGCCATACTGCTGCTGTGGCCGTTTCTGTGTTGCAGCAATAGTACTATCCGAGAGACGGAACAGCTTGGCAGAGTCACCCTCAAGTTCGAGTTCTAGCTTAGTAGGGACTAACGCAGGTGGGCTTTTGAGAGGTTCCTTGTAACTGAACTCAGCAGGCCATTCCTGGAAAAGTTCCCTCCAGTAGAGGATTTTGTAGGGTGCGAAGGCGGGAAACTTATGTTCGAGCAGTTCATCGATATTCTGAGGCGGTATGGGAATGTCGGGATGCTCTTGGCGACTCGATTGCTCGTTGACCCAAGCGCTGACACTGCTTTCCCCTTGTTGAGGGAAGTTGAGGCGCATCCGCTCCTCGAAAGACATGTTATTCCAGTCATCGTCAGTAACGTGGGCATCGACAGGAGCTGCGCCTGGTGCAGCAGGCAAAGAGGACCGGTTTGCTTCGCCGTCAGGCTCGCCTTTGATGTCGCGCTCATCGTCCTGGGTGGGCTGGGTTGGAGGCTCGGTTGTGGGTGGTGATGAGGGAATCAAGTGATCGTCGCCATCGCCGTCGCCATCACCGAACAGGTCGTCAAACGCGTCGTGGTCATGACTAGTGCCACTATCTTCGGTCAAGTTCGGAGCTTGAGACATGCTGGTATCAAGGTCCTTGCGGAGGCCATCCTCCGAGGCGATATCATCATCACTGATGTCCTCATAGTCGATGGCATCGTCAGCCTTGTCGGTTTGGTCAAGCTGCTTATCGCCAAAGCCCTCCAGATTCAGTTTTGCGCCTTGTCCACCACTGACTCCTGCCAGCATCGTCTCGATCGCCTTATCGTCTTCGACAGCCTGGTTTGTCCAGTCGATGGTTTCGAAGCCGGGGGAATCTCTGGCTTCAGACTTGATGTCCTTGAGCGGCTGTTTGTTTGGGTCGTTGGAGTCGTCCGCCATTTCGACATCTTCAGCGCCGGCAAAGCCATCAGCGGCCAGCATGTCGAGTTCGTCCATGGTGTCGGCTCTTTTCCTCTCGCCTTCACAATCGTAACCCTCCTAGAAAGTCGTGAACCACGCGCGCGTGACCTTTGACAGGTCGTATAATTATTTCATTCCGGAAAATGTAGAGGCTTGTATCGCTACCGTGGGAGCTGATGTTTTCGGAGTGTCGCGACGATTTCGGTAGTGGCCAGCGCAGCCAGAGTCGAAAGATGGTTGTTAGGCACGGCGTGCGTGAATCGAAGGATGTTGAATGAATGTTGGAGAGGTGACGAGAAGTGTTGCCAAGACCTTAGTGGAGTCGAAGTCGCCTAAGCACCGCGTTTTTGCCTAGCCACGGCCCCACTGATCTGGGGAACAGGGAAGACAGTGAACTAGCGTGTGGCTGAAAGATGTGGCTTAGGTGCAACAATGTGGGTGAGTATATTGTGAAGCGTGGGTAAGTTGGATCATAGACTGATGCTCTTGGTGCTTGTATCTGCAATGAAGGGAATAAGAACTGAACGAAACGTTGACGGTATTCATTAATGGAATGGGTTATGAAATGGCTGTTGAGGGATTCAATTGATGTGAGACGTGGGAAAAGTAGAAATGCCCGATTGATTGTCCCTCTGATTTCTGACTCGCTGTGTTCTTGATTGTGGTGATTCGGTAACCTTAGGAGGAAGGTAACGCTTACCTCGGCCTATCTACATAATGTCAGCCCAGGTCATTGAGTACTCCGTGCCTACTCGGGTGTGTTCCCGAACAGATACACACGTCAAAAGAGAGGCATTAGATAAGATGTGAGCAAAAAAACTTCATGAACACATGTAGGTAAGCACATGCAAATAGGTGAAGAGGTCTGTAGGTACGTTGATCTGAGTTGGGAGTGAGTGAGTGGTGGGGTTGAAAGTGCTTTTATCTACCAAGTTAATCTGAGCGCAACCACTCAACATTGAACGGTAAATATCTTGACCTGTCCTGTAATCCGTTGTCGACTTCAACATTTCCAACAGGGCGTCCTATGATTACGAAGATACTGGCGAGGAACTACCTTATCAATTCGTCGGAAGTATTGTACATTAGTATACCTACTTAACCTAAGGAATTTGACTATTTACGACAGACCAGGTTTGAGGTGGAACCTGTCACGACATGGAGCAGCTTCATGTGCGTGCCTAATGCATACCTGACATAAGGTATAGGTATCGCATCCCACCCGACATCGAGGAATCCGACTCTGGATCACCATGAAAAGATAGTGCATGTGGGGACGGACCCAGACCTCACAACAGACAAGTGTTGGCTACCTACCTACTTATGTGTAGAATATTGCCTGATTACCTAGGCTCTTGAGACTAATAATAAAAGCAGGTAAAGTACATGTAACCAGCAATCGCCGATTATCGCAGTCTAAAACTCCCGTGGATTGTCTTCTTTCCTGGCCCGTTGATGCACCCCTTCTTGTAATTTGAACATTCCCCAACCCGTTCTTTGAATCGTCATCACTTCTACTTGACCTTGACATTGTCGCCGGAGCGATCGTGCGCACACTCACTCACACAGAATGGCAAGGGACTTGTTGAAGGCGCAATATGTGGGCAAGAGCCTGTATAACGTCCCCACCCCGGCCCTGGTCCTCGACCTGGCTAAGGTCGAGGCCAACTGCAACTTGATGCTGGGTGCAGCACAACGACTGAACCTCAACTGGCGTGCCCATATCAAGACTCACAAAGTAAGCATTGGATATTTAGTATTTGTTAGAAACTTGAGAAGGGGTCGGGGAGTCGGGGGCTCCTGCTTCTGGCATTTCCCTATGCAGGAGTACAATCCACCCGCCCACGCGTATAGCTTCGCATCAGCTCGTAGCTAGACCCAAGATGGCTTTGAGGTTGGCTACCTGCCTCTTTTGGGGTAAAGACTGGATCAATTGGGAAGTGTTTCTTTTTCCTAGATCCCAGCTAATGCAGAGTTACAGACGACTGAACTTACAAGGCTTCAAGTTGGAGACAAGAGCAGCACCCCGGTCAACTTGGCCGTATCGACGTTAGCTGAGGCCGAGAATATTGTACCGCTCTTGAAGGAGTACCAGGAAAGCAGCCGCAAAGTTAATGTAAGAGTTTGGCGTCGATACCTTCCTCCCCATGTACTCAATCTCAATCTGGCTTTCTGACATGTGTTTGATAGCTACTCTTCGCGTTCCCTATCTATTCGACATGTGTAGATCGTCTGGCCCCTATATCCGCCCAACTCGGGCCCGGCGGGCTCTCGGTCATGGTTGACCATCCTGATCAGATTAAGCATCTGACCGCCCTGGCCAGCAAATCTGGAAACCCGCCCTTGGTGTTCCTGAAGATCAACTGCGGGAGCGACCGCGCCGGCGTCATTCCGGATACGCCCGAGTGCAACAGTTTGATCGATAAGCTTCTCGTCTCCGAAGCAGTAGGGTCCTGTGAGTTCATGGGCATCTACGCCCACACCAGCCAGTCGTACGACACCCGATCAAACTGGGAGGCCCTCGAATACCTAGGCACCGAGCTCGGCGCCGTGTACCGCGCGGCCCAGGTGGTTCGCAAAGAGCGGCCCGACCACCCCCTGATTATCGCGGTCGGCGCTTCGCCGCAGGTGACGTCGCTGCAGCACCCCGGGTTCAGCGAGCCCGCGACCGGCACCCCTTCGACGCCCTCCGAGGCCCTGGTCCAGAAGATGTCGCATCTGATGTCCACGCTCAAGGCCGAGAACCTGACCCTCGAAGCCCACGCGGGCGTCTACACGACCCTGGACGTCCAGCAGCTCGCCTCGCACGCCCGCTCCTCGGACTACCTTAACTCGGCCGCCCTGGCACTTACTGTACTTGTTGAGGTTGTCTCGCTGTACCCGCAGCGCAACGGCGACAATGGCACCGCGGAGGCACTCATCAACGGCGGCACCCTGGCCTTGGCGCGCGAACCCTGCAAAGACAAGGGTTCGCCGCCCGGCAAACACTACAGCGCCTGGGGTCTCGTGAGCCCCTGGAATTGCGGTGGCCAACCGGTTCCCGGGCCAAACTTCCCCGCGGAGCACGAGGGCTGGGAGGTCGGCCGCGTGACGCAGGAACATGGCATTTTAACTTGGGCTGGTGCAGCCGAGGAGCAGCAGCGCGCTCCTTTGTATGTCGGTCAACGATTACGGGTATGGCCAAACCATGCCTGTATTACGGGCGCCCAACATGGCTGGTACCTTATCGTAGACAGTCGAAACAGGGGCCGCGAGGACGAAATTGTCGATGTGTGGCCACGTTGGAGTGGTTGGTGATGTGCGTTGGCCTTTTCGCTGGATATTTCTTTTCAACTTGCATATAGACAGACCATCCAAGAACTAAGAGGGCGATTTCGATTTTCATAGATAGGCGTGAAGCCTTCTACTTTAGACTAAGAAGACTGCTCCTAATCTAGATTATACTCCTCCATTTCAAAGACTATGTTACTCCAGACGCCGCCTGTATCTCCAGAAAACGCATCTCACTGTATCAAACAGATGCAAAAGAGTCTCAACGACGACCCATAACAGTGGCGTTTCTTTTGGGGGTTACCATACTCCGTCTATTCTTAGACTCAACTGTTCAAGAAACGCTTTACTTGCAGCGTTTCTCGACAATGCCAGCACCGTTCTCGTCATACTCCTTCTTCGAGATCCACATTTGGTGGAATGTACCTAAGCTTGCCAGTATCGAGCCACCAATCCACGATCCAAATCGTCGTTCCGTTGTCAGACCAGCTGCGTGAAGCTTCACGCGCATGCCGGGGTACATGGCCATTAGCTCGTTGTTCAAGCGATCGTTGAATCCGTTCAGTAGACTGGTGCCTCCCGTGACCACGATGTTGCCAAGCAAGTTAGGTCGTAGATCCACATCCACGGCGTTGAGGCAGGCACGAATCAGTTCGGGGATCGTCTGAGCCTTGGTGATGCGGTCTTCCTCCGAGGCAGTAGGCAGTTGGGCGGTCTCATCCCACATGCCCTCGGAGACGCGGTAGCGCTGTTCGCGCCACATTTGGTTGGAGCCGTCGGGCATCTCGAAAATGCGGCCAGGTTGCGTCTTGACGAGATCTTCGTTTCCGGGATTGGCGTAGCGTCCAGGGCCACGCCATACTTCTACCACAGATTCCTTGTATTCCGTAAGAAGACGCTCATCCTCATAGGCACGATACGAGGGGTGAAGGTCGTAGTTGAGTTTGCGCAGGATGGCTTGGCTAGGGGCGCCGGCATCGACCGGGACCTTGCTCTCAATCATGTAGCTGGGTCTAACCTCGATCTTGGGGTCGCTGCTGTCGAACATGGATCGGATCTGGCTAGAGAGCCAGAGACCGCCAACGTGTGACTTCTGAATGGATCGCTTCAGGATCATGCCGTCGTGCACCGCAGTTACGCTCGTGTTTGCACCTCCTACATCCACCACCAGTGCACTAGCCTTGCCTGCGGCGAATGCCGCACAGACTGGTGTTCGCGACAGCCAGAACGCAGGGCAGCCCCAGTTCTCCATTGCGATTTCGATAGCCTTTTCTCGGGCCTTGCCCTGGTTCCAGGGCGCCTCGGTCATCAGCAATGGGCTTTCGGCCAAAGGCTTCTCAGCATTCTCGGCGTTCTCGGCAGATGTAGCGGCATCCTCCATGGACACATCGCCTTCTCCGTCTGCGCCATCGTTCAGGCCGTTCTTAGAGGGCTGCGTTTGGCGGCGCTCGGGTTGCAGACGGTCCAAGAGCATCGACTCCCATACCTGCACAGCCGTGTCCCAATCTTCCACAACGGACTCGGTCCTTGACATGTAGTTCTTGACCTCGAAGTCGGGGCGGGCAAAAATGTAATCCTCGCCGAAGACGTTACGCGAGCCCGAAGCGGCATTGGTATCTTTGATGGAGCCGTAGAAAGAGGGAAGGACGGACTTGGGCACGTCTTCGCCCGCGAAGCCGGCGCGTGTCTGGCAGTATCCTGCATCGAGTACAAGAGCTGATACCTCATCTGTTTTTTGTGATCAGCACCGACCTCTATACCAAGTAAGAAGGCGAGGCTACTCCTCGGACAACATACCTCCACCGTAGATGTCAGTCGGCGCAGACGCCGTAGTGAGGGGTTGAGCCATGATGGCAATGTGTCGGGATCAATTCGATGGTATCACTGCCTCGAAATATGGCGGGAATTATAAGAAGAGAAAAATTGCTGTACAAAATTGATGATCGCAATAGCTTCGAGTTGAACCGCGTCGCGTGGCTGGTGCGTCGAATTGGAAGTGGCAGGCAGCTTTAAGTCTTAGCGATTGCGACCTGCTGGAAATCAACGGAAGGGCCCGTGCACCAACAGCTGGGGAGCTTCTAGTTCAGGTACATGAGGTATTCCAGTTATGTAAAGTAACCTAAGCAGCTAAGGTTAGTTAGTGGGTGGTGGGGGAACTTGCGAAGGAGCTTCATTCTATGATTGACCAGTGCAACAACCACTTCCAGCCCCGAAACTGTTGCCAAAAACGAATCAATGGCAGTCGAGGCCTTGAATCTGCGATATATTATCACAGACCTAGCTGCCGGCGCTTTAGAAGATCGTAAAAAAGCCAGATGCTGGTTATGAAGACTGAGCTGAGCACCAACCGATCAAACATCTCGAAATCAGCGGCTTAGGTAGCGCATTGCCAACATCTATAATAATATCACTATCGCAACTCGCCCAGCATGTCCGACTTCTCAGACGAAGACCCGGCGCTCGACTTCCCCGAGACATCATCATCGGAAGAAGCCTCCTCAGACGAAGACGCGCAGCCGCTGCCGCCCATCTCGTCCAACTACTTCGCGCCGCCCTTCTACGGGCGCCCGCCCACGCCTCTACCGCCCTCGCCCTCGCTGACCTCGCTCCTGCGCCCCTCGCGGCCGACGACCCCCGACGCCTCGGACGATGAGCTGGAGCCGGTGCCGCGGGCGGCGCCGCAGGTGCCCACGTACGAGTACTACGGGTTCGTCTTGTACCTGTTTAGTACGCTGACCTTCCTCGTCTACCTGCTGTGGGCATACCTACCCTCGGCCTTTCTGCACGCCATGGGCATATACTACTACCCGAATCGGTGGTGGGCACTCGCCATCCCCGCCTTCCTGGTCGTGCTCATCGTCTATATCTATGTCGCCTTGGCCGCCTACAACGTCGAGTACCTGACGCTACCCCTGACGGACCTAGAGACCATCGTCGACGATGCGGCCAACGTCGCTACCATCGACTCCCGGGGCCGCATACGGGGCCAGGGGCGAGGTGCTGATGAAAAGGGGGGCACCAAGCGTCATCAGATGCCTACAAGAGAGCTCGACTGGCACCGCATATGGAACAGGGGAACGGACGCTGTCATGGATGTGCCGCTGGCAGGCGTGAATGAGGTTCTCTATGGAGGCCATGCGAGTTACAAAGATGACACAGCTAGAGAAGTTAGTGGCTGAAAGTCGAGATACCACTTTTGTACGATTCAGTTGTTGTAGCATCGTGTGTGGCGTTCAGGTTTGGTCAGAGAAGACTTCCAAATACCCGTAACATAGAATATACATCATTTTGCACAAGTAACTCAGTATATACATGCCTGGTGCAATAGTTTAACATCGCACAAGATTCATGATCAAGCCAACGTCTCCTGTGCATGTTAGGCATCATGGTCTATTCATATTTTCTATAGTACAGACCCCAGGCCCCCTCACTCTTCATCTCTAGAGCGCATCCGCCCCATGATACGCCAGAATGGCAAATATACAGTTGACATAGGGAACTTTCACAAGTCATCATTACTGCTCCACCTTGAGACTTTGCAGTCTAGCCTCAGTAGAAATAACCTGCAAGACTTAGTTAGGACACTGACAGTGAAATGATTGGGGAAACATGAGAAAACTTACGTCAAGCGCCTGTTGGACTTCGAGAACCTTTCTCACCTCACCGAGCCAGTCTTTGCTGAGGGTTTTGGCCCAGCCCTGAAGCCCGTTCATCTCTCGCGCCGCGCTGTCCAAATCGCCCTCTTCGAGGTAAGTTTGCGTTCTCGTGAGAATGCTTTCGACATCGTCACCGGCTGCGAGGCCCTGCTTCTTGAACATGACCTTGCTCAAGACCCAGCTGCTGGCGTGGCTAGCCACACCAGCATCCTCAGGGAGGAGGCTAGCCTTGCGTACCTCAGAAGCCACACGTCGGAAACGGTCGATGAGCTGAGAGGGGTTGCTGATGCCGCGCTGGTATGCGGTAGGGTTGATAGATGCGATAGCGGCGTTGACAACATCATCATCTGAAGCAATCGACCTAAGAGCCACGAGCTCGCGGACGAAAGGTCGGGGATGCTCGGTGTCCTCAAGACTAGCTCGAACGGCCTCTACAGCAACATGGAGTTGCTGAGTCCTGAGGTTCATGTCCACCACATCGTTCCAGCCAGTCGTCAATTGCTCAAGCTCCTTGATAGCTCCGCTCAGCTGGTCCAGTCTGCCCAAGCGGCCTTGACGTTCCGCCTCGACGCTCTTCTTGATCTCCGACTGGAATTCACGCTTAAGCTGCACGGCCTGTTCTAGCAGCTTATTGGTAAGCTTCTGCTCGTTGACAAGCTTTTCGCGCTCCATCTCAGTCTGGATACGAGAGTTGTAAGACTCATGCAAGCGCTTGATTTCAGCCTCGAACTCCTCGCGCCAGGCGCTCTCCTGGGCAATCAGAGCCTTCTCGACACGAGAGACGAGCTCGTTGGCAGCTGAGTCAAACTCGTTGACTCTGGAAGCAACCTGAGAGGCAGCCTCCTCCTCAGCCTGGGTCTTCAAATCGCGAATCTTGGACCCAATTTTGTTGAGTTCATTCTTGGCCTTTCCGATGGTAGAAGAATAGCGATCGTCCGCATTATCGGCGTTGACAACGGTGATGATGTCGTTGAGCATCTTGACCAAGTCCTGAACCACGGGATCCTCGGCATCTTTGACTGTGAGGGGGTCGATAGGAGAAGCAGGCGGGAACCGAGAAGGCTCGTCAACTTCGGGGGCTTTGTAGGAGCCCACCGGCTTTGCCTCTTTCGATGCAACGACCTTTTCAGCAGAGCTGCTGGTCTTGGCCGAAGCAGCTTCGGGGGCGGGCTTCGGCTCAGCCTTGCTTTTGGTCTCCTTTTTCAACGAGGACTTTCCGACAGCGCTGGATGTCCTACTAGACGGCTCGCTGCTGTCTGCGACTCTCCAAGACGCTCCACTCTGAGGCCCGATCTTGACTTCGGCACCAGTATCCTTTGATCGCAACGGGTTGCCAGACAAAGCACGTGGGTATCGTTTCTTCAGATCCAACTCTTCGAAGTAGAGAACAGCCTGCTCGCCGAAAGGCACATACTCGGTGAAGAAGTCGTGGAAGTTGTCGCTGATGCGCGAATACGCAACACCGCCACCGAACGTCACGGTGCCGAGTATCAGAATGGTAAGGACAAGGTTGCGAAGGCGGCGGAAGAAGCCCTTCTTCTTGACGGGAGTGGGCGGGGGCGTAGGAAGCTTTGCCCCAGTGGCTGCCGAAGAAGCAATGGCCTCGGGCTTGGGAGGTGTGAGAGGAACATCCTTTGATGCGACTTGGCTTTCTGTCTTCAGCGAGGGGGGTTCACTGGCGACAGAAGTGGAGGTCTCAGAAGCGGGAAGCTTTGAATCGTCTATCCGCTTCTCATCGGCATAGAATCTCTGTGTAAAAATGTGTCAATGATATGTTCGTGCCAACATTCTGGGGAGGATTGCATCATCGGCGTACCCTTCCAGCCAGGCGAACAGTTGAGGTGATTGCAGGCTGCCATTGACGGGAAACAGCAGAGGCAATGGGCGCATTGCCCACTGCCCTTACGGATCGCAACGAAGACCGCAACATGGGGACATCGAGGAACTGTCCAGAGAGCAGTTATGGTGGGTAGACTGGTGATGTTATTGCACGGATTGAGGTAAAAACGCTGTGCTGCTGGGGAGCTCGGGTTCGGTCGACGGGCTATGGAGCTTTTTTGCGTTGTAGGTGGATCCTGGGCAGGAAGAGGTACACATGTACAGTCGCCAGTTCCGGTCATACGTAATCCAGCAGCCCAGCAGCCAAGGCTTCCTCTCGCGGAAGCAGATACGAATGTCAACATTATTCCATACCTAAAATTTAGGTATAAAATACACCGATGTACATATCTTTAAGTACAATAATTCCTATGTACTGATCAACTATAAGGTAGGATTGGATGGTGGTATCATGAACTTGAAGCGAAGCAAGTGTTCATAAACCGCCGTTTCTGTACCTAGGTAGGTATACTGCTTGTGGGAGCCGGTAGGTATGAAGCCGGGAACATTAGGACCAGCAACTGGTCCGCCATTGATAGGCTGGCCATGCAGTTCCTGGCACTCCATCACCTTGTCCTCCATATAGTCGGCCACCTGTGAAATCCAGGTATACTACCTGGGGATTATAGTTACATACATCAACGTAGTCACATAGATCAATACACATCTGGGTGCAAAGTATTCAACCCAGTCCATCCACTTCTGCAGGGCGGTGTTTTCGAGAAATTGGTTTGTTTAACTGCGATTTGCCAACCTTCCTACGTACCTGCCTACCTAATCAGACACTAAATGGATATCAAACTCGAATCAACGCAGTGTATTAAAAAGCTTATGCCGTCCACCCTCATGATACTCCGAGAACAAAGAGAATACCAGACCCAAGTCTGCAGATCTCCCGTAGAAACCCCAAGCGAAGCCTCTTAACAGCTGCAAGCCCCTCCGGCCTGTGTGTTTGCGCCCTCACCGCTCGCCCCCAAGCTCACACCTCCTGCTCGCTGTCCGGGTCGAGTATGTCTAGGGCCGACTTGATCCAGCGGGAGCTTCTTAGCGATGGCTGTGAATAGCTCGCGCACATTCTCCGCAGTCTTGGCCGATGTCTCGAAGAATAAAAGACCGGCTTCGTTGGCGTACGCTTCGGCATCCGCGGCAGGCACAGCCCGCTTGTCGGGCTGCTCGGTGACCAAATCCAACTTGTTTCCTGCAAGAGCAATAATAATATTCTCGTTCGCCTGTCGCTGCAGTTCCTTAACCCATGACTTGGCCTTATCAAGAGAAGCCTATCGCGGGAATGTCAGTGCCCCATACTCAAGATCCTTCCAAGGGAACAACGTACAGCTTGTGTGATATCGTAGACGACAACGGCGCAGTTCGCGTTGCGGTAGTACATGGGTGCCAGGGACTTGTAACGCTCCTGGCCGGCCGTATCCCAGATCTCGAACTTCACCGTGGTGTTCTCATCCAAAGAGATGGTCTGTGTGAGGAAGGCAGCGCCAATGGTGGATTCTCGGTAGGAATCGAATTGATCTTTGACGAAACGAAGAACAATCGAACTCTGCCCGGGTAGAGTCAGTAACGATAGATTGAGGGCTTCGCATCAACCTGGAATGGCGTTGGTTACCTTGCCGACTGCGGATTCGCCTGTAGAGAGCATGACGTTAGCACCCGAGCGCAATGCAGAGAGCGAAATGGGCTGTACCTAGTAGAACCAGCTTGAATTGCGCAAAGCGTGCGTTCATTCCACGCGCAGCTGCAGGGCCACCTCTGGTAGACATTGTGACGATGAAAGAAGATCGGCGACTATATGAATAGGTTGCGACAGGTCGCTCTGCTGGAAATGCTGTAGGATTATGGTATTACGGAGGCGGCGTGGCAGGGTTTCGTTTTCGGCGAGAGAAGAAAATCGTTCTTTGTTGGGGAAGGTTTGGTGATGAAAAGCCGAGTAGGTGTAGATAATTTCGTTTGGCTCTACTGAGGATGGTCAATATTCAAATGTGACTGCCTTGTTGAAGCTCCCGCTGTTCCAGTCTTCTGGCTGAGCAACTGGCCCACGTCAGTTGAATGAATGCAGGTGGCGCCCGGTTCCAAGGGTTGCGGGTGCCGGAAGCCTACGTTCTGGGTGCTCGGGGCGCTGCATTTGCGCTGAAGATTGTCGCTGTTGGGGGGTTTTTAGCCACACGACTGATAAGTACAGTACATGTACCTGCACTAAAAGGCCTCTATTGTTGGAACTGGAGGGCAGGTGACAGTGAACTCCAGACCCCATTGTCTAAGATCGGTTGACGTACTATTACTACCTAACCTTGCATTCAATCAATGCGACTCTCTTTCAGCGTCTCTATCCAGTTGCCGCCACCTCAGTATTAGGTACAGTAAGGTATCAACAGGTGAAATCTGCAGCTCTCCAAGTTAATAGACAACGTTGATGTAAGAACCCCAGTATGTAGGGAGATAGTTGCACCTGCCCTGAGTTCAGATTGTATGTACTGTGACTGCAAAGGATATCAGTGAATGTTCGGTGAGGATTGGAAGTCCGTCGTCACCCAATCGATCGAATGATGCACGTGCTGCTACGTCGATAGTCGTAGTCGATGAGCATATGCACTGAGATGTGGCTCAGCAGCGTGTGCACACGTACACTATGAGGTCACGGCCCGTGCTGCTTTACTTGGTAAAAGCATCCACTGAACGGTAGACTTGGCATCACAAGCTTGCCAGGTTTCCCCATCACAACGTCCAGAGCCCCCTGGAAGTCAATTCGTGTTAATAAGGACAGGGAACTGTACCAGCATTGCTCAAGATGTAAGTAACCCCTACTCCACCAACAGCCTGCATTCCTTCAAATACTCATTCTATCTTGTGATTCTTTCTGTCTAGAAACCCGCCAAGGACATGTATTAACCAGGACCGACTTTCCTTCAACACAGTCCGCTATTGCATCTGGAAACCCCGAACGGGCAAGCCCAAGCCGTCGACAACCCTTCCACCACCGTCATCATGAGTCTCCCCTTTCGCGATATCAACGTACAGGTGGCCCCAGACTCCTATACCTTCACCTCGCCATCTTCTCCCAATGCGCCGGCTCTAGTCATCGACCGTCCCACCGGGGACTTGCGCCTGAGCGAGGGCAACGCTTATCCCAACAAGCGCATCACCCGTCAGACCAGCGTTGCCGGTATCCTGGGCATGATCAGGCTGAGACTGGATAAATATGTCATCGTCATCACCAAGGCCCAACCCATGGGTCGCCTCAAGGGCCATATGGTATACAAAGTCATCTCAACCGACTTCTTGCCCATGCGCGAGCGTCAGATTCGAGACCCCGACGAGGACCAGTTCCTGTCCTTGCTCAAGACCTTCGTCATGACAGGCCCCATGTACTTCTCCTATTCGCTCGACCTCACCAACAGCTTCCAGCGACAAGCCACTATGGACAACTCTCAACCCCTATGGATGCGAGCCGACGATCGTTTCTTCTGGAACAAGTTCGTCCAGACAGACCTCATGGATTTCCGTACCCGGGGTAGCCGATCGCAACATGGTGCTCAGCCCGCCGCTGACCCTTTCATCCTGCCTATCATGTGGGGCACTCTTGAGATCCGACCAACTACCCTTAAAGGCCAGCCTCTGACCATCAGTCTCCTCACACGCAAGTCTCGCTACCGTGCTGGAACGCGGTATTTCACCCGAGGACTCGATGCGGAGGGACACGCAGCCAACTACAACGAAACAGAACAAGTGGTCATTCTGAACGACACAGGAAGTGGCATGGGCGGGTTCGCTGGGAGTTCCGATATGCAAAGCGGCAAGCTTGGAGGCTCTGAAGGCAAAGAGATGCAGATCCTTTCCTACGTTCAGACCAGAGGAAGCATACCAACCTACTGGGCGGAGATTAACGCACTCAAGTATACGCCAAAGCTGCAGGTCAAATCGTGTGAGATGGCGCTGCCAGCGGCCAAGAAACACTTCGAGGAGCAAATCCGGATCTATGGTGACAACTATTTGGTCAACCTGGTCAACCAAAAGGGGCGGGAGAAGCGCATGAAGGACGCCTACGAAGAGATGGTGTCGATGCTCGTGACGTCGCCCAAGGAAGGTACCAAGGCCGACGCCAGGACGGATGAGAAGTTCCACGTAGTCGAGCCCAGCTCCTCGAAACAGGAGTTTGACCGCCTGCACTATACCTATTTCGACTATCACCACGAAACCAGGGGCATGCAGATGCAACGCGCCATGCTGCTTGTCGACCAGCTCAAGGATGCGTTGATGGCACAGCAGTACTTCCGCGGTGTCGATATGCCGGCCAACGGAGGCCTCGAGACGCGCAACTTCCAAACCAGCGTCGTGCGGACAAACTGCATGGACTCTTTGGACCGTACGAACGTAGTGCAAAGCATGCTCGCTCGTTGGACCCTGGATCGCATGTTCGTAGATCTTGGACTCTTGCAGCGCGGTGAGGACTTTGCCACTGCCGACAAGGACTTTTACTTTCTCTTCCGCAATATCTGGGCTGATAATGCCGACACTGTCTCGCGCGCCTATGCCGGCACAGGTGCCATGAAGACGGACATTACCCGTATGGGTACACGCACTACTGCTGGTAAATTGGCAGATGGTAATATTGCCGTGACTCGCTATTACCTCAACAACTTCCGGGACGGACCGCGTCAAGACGCATTCGACCTGTTCTTGGGGGCCTACGAGCCTTCAGAGGGCAATATCGGCTCAACCCTCGTCTTTGCGGACCGTAGACCGGTCCTCATTCAAAGCATTCCCTATGTACTTGCTTTTAGCCTTCTCTTCATATTTGTGGCACTGTTCACGCGCCGACCTGCCGATGCCTCCGTCGTTGTCATGCGGTTGTTCATCATGTTCTGGACCGTTGTTGCAGCCTGGTGCGGCCGTTTCGTCCTGAACAACGGCATCCTCTATGTAAGTCTACCAGAGCCATTTGCTATTCTGCAGTATACCGTCTGGGATGATGGACTAATAATTTACTCTACAGGTCAACTGGCCGAAGCTGAACCCCCGCCCTTGGGCGGTCGAAGGTTACCAGGATACGATTAGCAAGATCAGGAAGGACAAGTTGATCGGACCGCTCGTGGCCAAGCACGAACGGGGATTGAGCACTGCAAGGTATCTCAGTGCCGAGGAGGGCAAGAAGAGAATCGAGTAGGGAGACGAATACAGAAGTGGGTGTTTGTTTTGTGGGGGAGGGAAAAAAAGAAAAGAAAAATTGCCAGGGCCATCTTTTCATTGCCTTCGATGCTCTGAAGCTGTGTAGGGATTCCCGGATTATAATACATTGTAAACTAATTAATAGACCTTTATAGCATGTTGGATTTTGCTCATCCTTGGCCACTCATACTATTGTCGGAAATGCTTAGAATTGTCACATCGCGCTTCGTGCCTAATAATAAGCACTCCGTGATACCTAATTACTTACTTTCGGAATACATGATCTTCCAGACTGAATCGCGAGGCATCCATCCATCAACTACTTCTGCCCAGCAATCTGCCTCGCAGAAGTCAGTATGGGATGACACGAGATCAATCCAAAGAAAGTCCTTCGCTATTCCTATAAGTCCCATGAAAATTCCCATTACCATTCACTGCTTTTGGTTCTGGATAATGCATGTGATTACTGTAGTACCAAGTCAGGACTACTTGAGCCACCTACCCCTATCAAAGTCTAAGTGCTTGAGGATGGATATAAAAGTATGCTGCATCGCCTTCCGATTGGACAATGCTGGTTGGCCTGGGCATCATTAGATGCCCGTATTTGTCTCTGGCAGTGGATGTGCTTGGGTAAATTGAAATCAATCAATATACGGACGGACTTAAAGGTTGCGTAGTGTTTATGCCAACCATCCATGGATGACTAATATATCGGGACTTTTGTGCCTGATCTATGAACCATGTACAGTAAGTAGTATGTAGTACAGTGCCACTACTTTATGTACCGAACCGAGGATCCCAGTCGGTCGTGGTGGTGGTCGTGGTGGAAAAGGGTAAAAGAGCGACGGAGGTGACGCGCGCAACCATTCCGTTGACAGCAAATGAGTGCCGTGCGCTAACGTTCTGAGGCAACGCCCAAAGCTTCTAGGCTAGCACATGTCACTAACTTACATGCCTAACCTTCACTACGCTGCCATTCCATAACCACCACAACCACTTTGTGCCTCGCCCATCATCACGCCAACGCATTTGCGCTGGCTACACTACCTGGGGGCTTGCATATTTCATTAATCCCCCATTCACATGGCAAACCCGCAATCTGCCACTGTACCACCGCAACCTCCTTATTTAGCACATCGTCCATGTCTCTAATCAATTGAATTGCGTTTGGACACACAAAGAACATGCGCCCCAGCTCCCGTTATCCGTACACCCGACCTTCTTGAGTTACGTTACTACCCCCCGAAGCCTGGCATGCGACTGATTGGACGCAATCTTTCGTCGGCCAAGTAGCGCCATGGCAGACGATAATGAGAGCCATAACTTCCGTGTCAAGACCGCACCGCGCCACTCCAAGACTTCGACTTCCCGAACCAGGCACAGCTATGGTAGCTACGAGACGGGCGAATCAAGCGCAGATGCGAGCGCTTTATATGACTCTTCGCCGCTGAGAGACCCTGATGACAACGAAAATGCCCGAAATAGACGTCGATCGTACCGGCCACGGCCGTCGGGGGGCTTTCTTCTTGCGAACCCAATCGCAAATGAACGATCAGCCAGGCCTCGCGAGAAGACCTTGCCGCGTCAAGACGGAACCCGCAGGAGATCTAGAATACCCGTGGATAGTCGGCGGAAAGGCAAGAGCCCTATAGGGGCCCCGCTGGATCGAAGTGACTCCGGCTCCTCTTCGACTTTCGAAACCAGCACCGACACTAGGGATATGGAGGGGTATGCGGTTTCTCGTCAAGAGCGCCGCCCAAGTCCGAATGCGCGCCCGACTTCGTCTTCCCGAATCCCGTCCCCAAGGCCAAGCGCTGCTCCCCTCGACATGGACTCAACTCAGATCGTTAATATGGCTCTGAACCTCAGCGAGTCGAGGAGGATGGCCCAGCGAAGGCATGTCTCTAACCCTGTGCCTCCACGCCTTGCACCACTCCCGGATAGTCCTGGTGGTGGAGGTCTTAAGCAACACCTCCAGCAGCAAAGGCGAACTTCTCGGCACTTGTCTCCACATCCTGACAATAATGCCCCTTTGAGGAATATCTCGACCTCCATACCCCGCGTCAACAGCCCTCTTCAAGGTACATTTGACCCTGAAGGAAACTACACATATCACTTTTCTCCATCAACACTCAACAGGGCTCAAAAGGCGAAAGAACAGCTTGAACTTATGGCTCAACATAGACGTCTTCTACAGTTGATTCCCCCATTGGATCACGACGTGCATCAGGGTAGCCGACCATCGACTTCCAATATACCGAACTCTCCCACGAGCGGCGCTTCTGCTCAGAATCCTTTCAATGCTAGCACTTATGTCCCCCTAGGCCGTCCTTACAACCCACTGCAATACATACGCAATCGAAAGGTCCGAGCAAGGGAGAGAAAGGCAATCGATGGCGAAGCCCAAGGCTTTTCCGATGTGTCAAGGGTCACAGACTGGGTAGATCAAGCCGCTGCGTCCGCGGCCGCTTCCCCTTTTATGCCCGGACCCCCTACTATTCCCTCTTTTGCTGGGACGCAAATGCCACCTACCTCTCATCAACAACCATCAAACATCCCTGTGCCTGTTTCTGCCAACGCGAAACCCAAGAGGCCTAGGATTGACTGGGACATCGACGCTGCAGATATGCTTGCCGATGTCAACTGGGTGGAACAAGACAACAACAAGTCGCTTATTGAAGATCGTCACTACGCTCGCATATTCCCCACACGAGCGGCCGCTTCGTCCAGGCCTTTATCACACCAGGAAGAAGAGTCTGCCGCGAATTCTCTACGAGGTCGCCAAAGCATTGAACATGGCCATGATGATGTCTTCGTTGAGCCAAAACCTTCGGACTTTAATGCGGTATCGAAGGCGGACACTGATCTGTCACATACAAGTGCGCGCGAGAGAGCTAGGCATAAACTTCATGAGCTCAGAGGCATGCATCACCGGCACAATAGTTCTGTGCATAGCCATCATGATTTCCTGAATTTCCGAAAGGGCTCGTTCTCAGATACGTCTGAAAGTGAGACTGATCGCAAGAGGCGTGGGCGAAGCGGGACTGTTAGTGCTGATAGCAAGGCTGTTCTAGAAAAGCAGATGAATGAAATGATGGCACGGGAGGCACTAGAAGACCAGAAGCAGTCTCTTGATGAAGATCGCAGACAAATTCAACAAGCTCTTATGTCACCCGATAGGTCCTCCGAGCCTTCAGCACAGGGCCATTCTCGTATGGGTTCGCGGGCAGATGACAAGGGAGACCCGGAAAAGGCTATGCGCGCCCCGGCCAGGGCGAGTTCTCCGGTTCGATCTTTCCGTGAAAGCTTGGAAGTCCCCGGCTTCAACTCAAGGTTCTCGATGGATTTTGATAGTTCTGCGCCACCTTCACCAGACCTCAAGCCACTCAAACGACGCAACAATAACTTCAAACCAAGTATTGGCATGGACTTGTCGCCGCCAAGCAGCCGCCCAGTATCACCCGTGCGAAATCCCTTCTCAAAAGTGAAGAGCATGTTCCGTGATCGAAGTCGGGACCGGGAACGAGAAAAGGACAGAGGGGCCGACCAGGTGAACATCATCAAAGAGGAAAGCCCTAGTAACGCTCTTGAGCCAGTCGAGTCGTCCACTTTGTCTCCTGTTTCTACGGAGAGCCTTGGGAACATGCTAAGGTCAAGGTCCCGCAGCCCAGCGCCAAAAATAGCTTCGCGCAATACTGGTGAGAGCCACAAGTCACATAAGTCGATGGGTAGCCTCAGACTAGGGCGCGATGATCAAAGTGGACTTCGAACCATTTTCAAAGGAGGTGCCAAAATTGATGGAATCATCCGCGGTGGTGTCTCCAAAGTGTCGGACCTCTTCTGGAAAAAAGAGGACGACGAAGACTCATCATCCGATACGTCCAGCGATGAATCAGATCAGGGGCCCTCCAGAGGGAGATCTGGAGGCCCGAAGCCTGTTTCGCAAGTGGGATCTACTCTGCCCCAGGAGAACCGACAGGCCAAGACCTATCTGGATGTGATGCCCTCTTTCAAGCCCGCATCGGAGGTCGAAAAGGCAGCCCCGTCTGAAGCTGGCACACTTGACATCCCCGTAGACATATCACCCCCAAGTCGTCGCTCAAGCCGTTTTGACAAACTTAAGCCTCCACGCATTGATGTGATGAACGCCTCACCGGGATCATCGCCAACAACGCAGCTCAACGGTGGCGATCCTTCTGTATCCGACGTGTCCGAGTCGGATGCTGACGAACGAACAAAGGCTAAGGTAATTGACGGAGTGCGAAAATCTTCTGGTCAACTCAACGCCGTTCTGTTTGTCCCGCCACTCTCGAAACGACAACGCGACTCGTTGGGTGGCTCACGTCATTGGTCAATCTCGGATCAATCATCGACACTGCAGCGGAAGACACAGCTTTCAAAACGTGAAGCAGCTCGTCTTCGCGCCCTCATCCTCTCATCCGGTATCAAAGCCATGGAGATTGCTCGTCGCTTCGAGGAACCTCGGGCGTTATCCACGCTGCAGAGGACGCCTGCTGGCTTGTCGTGGGATGACTTGTCGCAGTTCACCCCTGCGGAGCAGGCCAACCTTGCCGTCTCCCAACAAGAATTGTATTTGACGAGTGCGCGTATCCTCAGCACCGGTGTTGAAGAGTCCAGCTTCGCCCTCGAGAAACAAATGCATGCCTTCACGCAGAACGAGGTGCGGCATCTGCATGGGCGTGCAGATGCGCTCCATCAGCGCGTTGCTACGGAATTGATTGACATGACGCGTCGCGCCGCTGACGATGCCGACGAGTGCTCTCGGGACATCAACGACGGGCAGCGACTCAAGGTCAAACACGTCCTGGATATCATAGACAAGCTGATGCGGCGCAAGCGGCGTCGCTTCAGGTGGGCGAGGCGCGGCGGCTGGCTCATGGTCGAATGGGCCCTGGTGGGGCTCATGTGGTATGTATGGTTCGTTGTCATGATTGCCAGGATTTTCATGGGCATTGGCAGTGGTGTAGTAGGCGTGGTGAGATGGCTATTGTGGCTATGAGAGCCGCTCCGAGAGGGTGGGTTCGATGACTTGTTATTGGCGTCAAGAAGTCTCGAGGATGATATACCCCGGCACTGAGGCCGCTGCGTCTACGAGCAATTACATGACTGTACACCTTTCTATGGTTGCGGTTCTACTATATGTTTCCTTTTTTTTATGTACCGCTAACCCCCTTAACTACATTTCCCTTCGCTCTTGTCATTACTAGTACAGCATCAGCCCCGGCGTCGGGTTTGGGTCGCATGGATTCAGGAGTAGCCAGCAACATTCGTCGTATTTTGACGGCAAGGAGGCTACGGGATATATGCCTGTGCCTGTTTTAATCTATTAGAGCTTGGATGAGCAATACAGTTTGTAATCATGATATACCCTCTTTCTTCAAAAAGAGTCCGCAATGTTCATTTGTCACCGTGCCGTGTATCTTAGAGCTGTCGCGCACAACGCATATCGGAAATCTCTATCAAGATATTTGTATTACTACTAGACCACTGTTACTGATTATATTCATGGCCTACCAGACGATATGCATATGTTTGATCCTCCTTTCCCGGTATCCTTACTACAGTCACGTCGCTGACTAAACTAAGCAAAGTAGTAGAGGCTGCATCGCTTAAAGTTCGAAACATTGTCCTTGCGGCTCTTGTCGAGTACGAAGACTACTGCACCTTGACAGGTATGCATGTTTCATTGCAACTGTGTCATACATCAGATGGCAAAGTTTGTCTTCAACGGTTAGGCGTTCCTTTCGCGGAACCTTACTGTCCGCTTACCCGATAGTACATACGATACTGATCTAATGATAACCTGAAAGGCTTACCCTCTCTCAAAGAGTCGAGGGCTAAAACTGGTACCCAAAAACAATATGTTGTTCCAATGGTGAATGACTGGGCACATGTTGGCCTTTACCGAACACCACGAGCTGACAATATAGTCAAGGGGGTGTATACAAATCGGAAAAAGACTATTGTCCGGGAAATACCGGTGCAAACCACCGTGATAAGGGGTGCCCGAGCGAGAACCATGCGTTTGCAGCCTCTGTATTGAATAGACAGGATAGCCAGGTTCAACCATGTTGCTCTAACCGATATACCGGGGAAGCGGCGGCTGAACGTTGCTCAACACCGTCGGATATTGGGCAACTTCCGTTGTGATCTTGTACGTTAGCTGTGGATTATGGCCAACTTGGCGAGGAATGCTCAGAAGCGGCAATAGTGCCGACCAATACTATCATTGCACAAAGGAGACATTGGCGAATATAAGCTTGATCCCATGGGTGAGCCGTGTCAAACTGACGGCTCAAAGCTATTCACTTCTGACGCAATTGTCGCCCTATTCATTGTTGATCAGCAAAGCACAACAGCGTAGCGTTGCTCCTGCATCATGGTCTATGGCCTATGGCCCATGGCCCATGGGGGCAGAGGCGATAGCCCGAGAGCCTCGCATGACGTATGGACTGCCGATTGGTCGCTGAAGTTGACCAACATCTGTGCATCATGTAACGACTAACGTCTTCGATGGCGCTCCGCTTCAGACATTGTCTGATAGATGGCAATCTATTCATTCAGATAACTCCTGTCTGGCACAGCCATGCATCGAGACTCGTCTGGACTCGGGCATTTGGGCCAACTTTTCTCTTCAAAAGGAGTGGTAACCTGACATATCAAGCGCCGGCAACTGACGTGGCCGTATCGTGGAGTCTTCCTTCCATTGTTCCTGTGAAATCACATTTTCCATATTGTCAGCCATGAACGGCGTAACTGGCGAAGTCGGCACCGTGGCCAAGTCGGTCAGCAGTATTCGTAGGCTCATCTGCAGTACCCTGAAAGCCACCATTGTCTTGAGGGATCATCTCAAACGCATCAGATATCAGCCTCCGGCAGCGCCCGACGTGCTCAAGGACTTACGATCCTTGGAGCAGATCCTAGAAGACGCCGTCGACTTACTCAACAAGCACAACGATGTGTCGGCTGAGGATCCCCGGCTGGAAATGTCGCTTGGCAGGTTGGAGACGGACCTACAGGACTGTCTAAATCAAATCAACGACTGGGTCGCCGATGACGCACTGCAGCCATCATGTGGCAAACAGTGGAGCGACTTGTTCAAAAAGATACGGTACGCGGGTTATAGGGAAGTCTATGACGAACTGTCGACCAAGCTGGCTGCGCACCGGGCCGTTTTGTGGCTTCATCTCACGTTCCTCAAAAGGCAGGTTCCTGGCAAGAAAGAGTATGTGCGGACTTGGATTCTAACGTAGTCTAGGTTCTACGACGAGACGGCGACCGAGAGGTGCGTCCGGTTCGAACAGAGACTACAGCAACTCGAGAAAGAGGTCGTCTACGTGCCCAACGAGGTGTCAGACGTTCAGTCGAGTAAGGAGGATACGGCGTCGAGTAATTCGCAGTATGCGGAAAAAGAAAAGGAAGCCGAGAAGAGCGACTCGTCCTCTAGCATCAAGACCAGCATCCGGCGCTACGGGTCTGGTAGGAACAGTATACAGCCAAAGTCTTTGCGAAATGCAGCGCGGGACCCTACCAAGCCCCAGGTGTGTCACTGGACTTGTGACGCATTGAATGGCATCGATGATGCATTCGAGTATCACGATAGCGACGGGTACTCAGTCTGCAAGTTCTGTAGCTTCAAGTACTACTGGACCGATGACGAGTGCTTCACCCGACAAGGCCAACATCTGGTCAAGCGGCACGCGTTCGGGTGTTGCGAAAGCCCTGGTTCATTTGAGAAAAAGGACAATTTTTTGCACCATTTGGCCGTCTTTCACAAGATGATGGTTCGTGACTTCAACCACGGGTCCCCAAAGGAGTGGCCCAACAGATCCTGGATCGATGACCTCTTTCGCCGATGGGGTTCCGCCCCTGAGCCTTCAGATATCCCCGTCACAAGACTCGACGGCACCGCCCATCTTTCCTATTCCAGTTTATCACTGAAGTTGGTCAATGAAATATCCAGGATATTGCAAGCTTCGGGTCTGATGCGGCGTTTGGACTATTGCATGCCAAAAGGAGAATTGACTGGCCATCCTTGGAACCGATCGGCCGCCGTGACGGAGATCTGCAGTGCCTTGGCCATGCTGGACGATGACGAAACGGCCCAGATCCTGGGCCGTCGGGAATACCTTCGTGTCTGCTACACCATCGGCTGCCTCCAAGAAGAACTGGCGATAACGGGCTACGAAGAGTTGCTGGCGCTTGAAACATACAAATCCTCAGCACACGACGCACTATGGCACTCCATAAGCACGAGCAACATGCAGATGGCGGTGCACCGGGTGAACTCGTGTTGGCAGCTTCCCCTGCAAGACAACGAGCCGCCCGTGCAGTGCGCGACGCTCCTGGATGCCCTGCGTCTGCAGAACCGCGCCTTCGACCGGGACGAGGCCTTCAAGCGGGCCGGCCCCCGCGCCATTGCGCGGATGCTGGAGTGTCTCCAGACCGAGATCAGCCGGTCGCCCTCCACGAGCCCCATGGGCCGTCTGCATGCCCGCGCCATCACTACGCCCTTCCGGTTGGAGCGGGACCAAACGCTGTCGGCAAAGGAGGCGCGGCGTGCGCAGACGTTGGCGCGCAAGATCGACGAGTGGATGATGGGCACCTTTGTCCACTCGATCCCGACGCGGCGCGTGCTCATGAGTGGGAAGGCCATGCCGGAGCTTGCCAGCACGACCCCGACGGCATGGGCCCTGGGGATGGTGGAGCATTGGGCCGAGGCACCAGCGATACAGTTGGAGGATGATCAAGAGGAGCAGTATGAAAAAGGCCCCATCCCGGCTACGTATCCCGACTCGGCATATTCACCGGCGACTATGTCGTCTATGTCATCGTCGAGTGGGACGATTCGCGTGAAGAGGCTTACGCTCTTCCAAGACACGCAGGGCAAGGTGCAGAAGAGCGCGGCGCATGTGGTTCGCGAAGTGCACCCCGAGGTGAGGCCGCTGAGTTCGCATTGTTCTACGCATATCTTGCATGACACTACCGCCTTTGGAAAGGGAGATTCAACAGTGTCGACTCTCCCCCCAGACTAAAAAGAGAGATTGCTCGAGTATTTGCTTTTCCAAGGACGCAGTATGCATCTATTGTGTGAACGGCTCAGATTTCTTGGGCCCCCAAGTCTATATAATCCTAAACCTAGCCTGGTATTTTTAAATTATGTACAGCCATCCATGTGATGCTGGGAACACCAAGAGAAGAACCGTGGGCTACAGAACTGTAGATAGGAGAAGAACCAATTTTTATATTGCTTAACCCAACTGCTCCTGCTCTTCGTTGCAATCGCGGTTCACTTTCTCATTGTCGTCAGGGCGGCCCCAACCGCCACCTCCAGGGGTGTTGATCTGCATAACCTCCCCAATATTCAAGCTCACTACCGCCTTGCCACCGATGTTGATCCGCTCCAGCGTCCCTTCGTCGTTGAACTTGTACACATAGTTGCGTCCGGCCTCGCCGGGCCCGCCGCCGGCCATGCCGTAGGGCCGGTACACGCGGCGGTCACTCAGGATGCTGAACTTGAGCGGGACGCGGGCCTCGATCTCGCGCACGACGCCGTCGCCGCCGCGGAATTGCCCCACGCCGCCGCTGCCCCGGCGCACGCCGTAGCGCTTGACGAGGACCGCCGTGCGCTTCTCGATGACCTCGGGGTCCGTGTTGCGCGTGTTGGTCGAGTGCACGTTGGTCGCCGACTCGCCGTGCCACCCAGGCCCCGCGCCCACGCCGCCGCCCAGCGACTCCCCGTAGTTCCAGCCCGGGATGATCTTGGTGGGGTCCGTCGGGTCCCGGCCGCCCATGCCCCAGCCGAAGCTGTTGGCGCAGCCCTGGGATGCGGCGCAGCGGCCGAAAGCCCGCAGGATGGTGTCGACGACGCGCTGGCTGGCGAGCGTCGAGCCGCAGACGGCGACGGCAGGCGTCGGATTCAGAATGGAGCCGGCGGGGATCTTGATCGAAACAGGGGCCAGGCAGCCCTCGTTGAGCGGGATGTCGGCGTCCACAAGACACCGGACCGTGTAGATGATGGCCGAGTGCGTGATGCTTACGGGACAGTTGTAGTTACCCCAGGTCTGGGGACCGGTCCCTGCGAAGTCGTAGACAGCCGACCCCGTCTCGGCGTCGAGAGTGATGCGCACGCGAATCGCCGTGCCGTCGTCGAAGTAGTCGGTAGCCTCCAGCGGGTGCTGCGTCTGCTTAGCCACGCGCTTGAAGAAGTCCCGCACGGCAACCTCGGCGTTGGCCTGGATGCCGTGCATGTACGTGTGCACGACGGACAAGCCGAACTCGTTGCAGAGTTTGTCGAGAAGCGTGATGCCCCGCTGGTTGGACGAGATCTGCGCCTTGAGGTCCGACAGGTTGTCCGCGATGCGCCGCGTCGCGCTGCAGCCGGGGAACTCGCCCGCCCGGGCGAAGGCGGCGCGCACGTCGTCTTCGAGGAAGACACCGCCGCTCACGATCTTCATGGACTTGATGTTGATCCCCTCCTCCCAGAGCTCCTTGCTCTCGGGCATCATGGACGTGATGCCCTTGCCGCCGATGTCGGTGTGATGCCCCCGCGAGGCCACGTAGAAGACAATGCGGTCCGCGAAGAAGACGGGGCTGACGACCGTCAGGTCGGGCAGATGGGTTCCGCCGCACTGCGGGTGGTTGGTCAGGAGCACGTCGCCGGGCGTCAGCTTGCCCTCCCAGAGCCGGTGCTGGTACTGGATTGCGAACTGCATGGATCCCAGGTGGATCGGAATATGGGGCGCGTTGGCCACCAGCTTGCCGTCCGGCGAGAAGATGGCGCAGGAGAAGTCGAGACGCTCCTTGATGCTGGTGGATATCGATGTCCTCTGCAGGGTGTTGCCCATTTGCTCTGCGATAGACATGAATCTATGGGCAAAGACGGATAGCTGGATAGGGTTGATCGAGTCCGCTGAAATTGTCATCGCACTATTGAGCGTTGATGATGACGGCTCGCTCTGTACCTTCTCTAGAACGACGTGATTTGTTAAGATGTACCCCTTAAATTGGGGCTCTACGAAGATAGTCTGGGTCTTGTCGATGACTAGAGCCGGCCCTTCCAACACCGATCCTTTCGAGACCTTTTCGAGCCGGAAAACAGCCACGTCCCGCCAGCCTCCGCTGACATAGACACTTTGCATTTCTTCGGCTTGCAGAGTATCATGGCTGCCCGCGGCTAGAGCGTCTAGTTCCTTGAATGGTGACTCATCACGTACAACGGCACTAGCTGACCCAGTGCCCCTGACCTTGATCGAGTCAATGACAATGTTACGGTTCAGGGTGAAGGCAAATTCGCGTAGATGATGTGCTTTGAAAGCAGACCCATAATCCTCGTCTTCGGGTTTGGATATCGTGATGGTCGTATCCGTACCGAAGTAGCGGAGCACAAGGGACTCGTCATATGTAATCGAGTCCGCCTCTGCTCCCTGTGACAACAGCTCTGCCGAGACCTGCTGTTTCAACCCCTTTAATCGTTCCCGAATATGGCCAAGTCCTTCCATGGAAAACTTGCCGGCGTACGGCTCGTATGACTCGTGCTGCAACTCGGCCTGGGAAATGCCGTATGCGGAGAGCAGCGAGGACCACTTGTGAATCAATATCCTCTTCACGCCCAGTCTGTCTGCTATCGAACAAGCATGCTGTCCACCAGCTCCGCCAAAACTGACCAAATTATGTCGCTCCGGCGCAAAGCCCCTGGCTTCGGTGATGTTCCGGATCGGGCGGCTCATGGCCTCGTTGGCGACATTCAGAAAGCCCAGTGCGACTTCTTCCGCCGTTAGTTTTTGCGAAGTCTGTTGGTTGAATTCGGCCGTGATGTCTTCGAATTTCTTGACCACGACGTCACGGTCGAGTGGTTGATCGGCATTCTCCCCGAAGATAGAAGGGAACGAAGAAACCACTAGCCGGCCGAGGAACAGGTTGGCATCGGTCACGGTCAGTGGGCCACCTTTTCTATAGCAAGCAGGACCTGGGTGCGCGCCCGCGCTCTCGGGCCCGACGACTAGGAGACCACTCCGTGCAAATAAGATGGAGCCTCCTCCAGCCGCTACGGTGGAAATGTTCAGCATCGGCACAGCTATCGTGCGACCAGCAATTGTAGATTCGGTAAGATGGTCGTATTTCCCATCGAACCGGGAAACATCAGTACTCGTACCACCTAACAATCATGTAGTGTGAGCAAGCGAGACGAAAAGGGGGTTGGAAGGGGAGAGAGGGGGGGAGGGGGAGAGAGGGGGAGGGCCATTGACACTAACCCATATCAAACCCGATGATTGGGGTTCCGTCGACTTCGTCAAAGCACGAGCGGGCGATGCCTACCACACCACCAGCGGGACCGCTGAGCAGCGCCTCGTTTCCCTTGAATTTCTGCGCCTGCTTCAAGCCGCCATCCGAGCACATGAACTCGACGCGCTGCGGCAACGTAGCAAACCCGGACTCGAAATTCTCGACATAGTTCCGGATGATGGGGTACAGATATGCTTCCGAGCAGGTAGAATTGCTGCGGTTAAGCAGCTTGACGACTGGGCTGGTCTGGGCCGAAGTGGTGACGAACTTGAAGCCGGCGTCCCGGGCCAGGGCAGCGACGGCGTCCTCGTGGTCCGGGAAGACGTAGGCGTGCATGAAGCAGATGGCCAGCGACTCGAACCCCTGGTCACGAAGTTCTTGGAGCTGCCCCCGGACCTGGTCCGGGTCTATGCGCTTCAATATGCGGATGATCTCGCCGCTGGGCGTGGTCACGAGATCGGGGTCTTGTGATGACGCTACTACGCTCCGATCCACGGGAGATGGGTTTAGATCATAGTCCTCGATGGTGACGCGCTCGTTGACTTCGATGACCGCCGCGTGGAGCGCCTTGGGCTTCCGGACGTTGAGATCGAATAGTTTGGGGCGAGACTGGTCCCCGATGACGCAGACATCCGCAAAACCTATGGCGAAATGAAATCAGCCCCCCGTTGGTGTTGCCTGAAGCAACTGATACTACGATAAATTCAGGTCTGTGATACCTTTTGTGGTCACGAAAGCGAATTTCTCGCCTTTATGCTCGAGTAGCGCATTCGTGGCCACTGTTGTGCCTATTCTGCAAGCCGCTGCGATCCGTGTTAGCCATGCTGCAAACAGGTTGCCAAGGCATTAAGCATCAATCTTGCGAGAAGCCCTTACCAATCCGTGAACCATCCAGCTTGTCTCCTATTGGGATTTTCCTGTCCTCGACTACCTCAAGAACCCTCCGGATGGCCTCAGTCGGAGCATCTCTATAGTTTGCAGGATCCTCCGATAATAGCTTGAAGATAATTGGCTCGCGACCCTCGACTTGTGCCACGACGTCGCAGAAGGTGCCACCCCGATCTATAGCAACTCTGATATCTGCCATGGTGGTGTGTGTACAAGGCTGTCGTGCTCGTGTAGGTGATTACATGTATTCGACAACACCACCAGCACTGGGTCAATCAATCAATCAATTACTATTTCGCTTACGGGAACGGGAACAGGAACAGGAACAGGAACCTCGTCGAACTGTATAGTTGATAGGTACCTAGTTAATAAGCAATATTGCAAGACCCATTGTTAACAATCACGTCTTGGGCAGCCTGCAGAATCCAGATATCATATCAGTGGTCTGGTCGGTTGTCATCCGCTATTTGCTAACGCGAGGCTTTTGGTGGTCTCAGACTGGCAACTGACTTGTTGCCGAGCGGAGTATAGTCCGACCCGCGTCCGCTAGTCTAAAAAGTCCAGTAGTACCACTACCACTACAGACTGCAACAGTCCACTCTTGTTCACGCCCATTTTTCGCACGCCATACTTTGTATCAGCTACTCACTTTTCCCTCGGCCGCTCGGCCGCTCGCAGCTCAGTCGATGCCAGTCATCAGGCAAACAAACATGCGCCTCTCGAAGAATGGTGAGCAACTCGGAGTAAGGATATCATGTCAATCATGGCTTTCACTATCCCACTGTGTTGGTCCAAGCCGACCCCGGGCGATCCCAGACTATCGGTATCTACCCCGGTTTACTGTCGGGATATAGCCCGACAATATCTTCCAAGTCTAGTTAAGAGCTCACCACCTGAGCCCGCCTGGACTCAGCGCCGTTTCTTTCGGCCGGGGAAGGCAAGCTTTGGCCCCCCAGCCTAGTGCCGGTATATCTGAGTGAGAAGTTTGATACGGTAATTGGGGGCTTGTTGTGATTTGGCCCCGGTATGATACAATCGCCGCTTGTGCATTAACGTCGAGGCAATACGGAAGAAAAGGCCCGATGGATCGCAGGTCGCATGCGGTCAATTTTCTTCATAAAGCGACCTTTTCGTCCACCATCCTAGCCTCAGTCGTACGGCCGCCATTACGGGACGGCGGGTCACTCCATTTTGTATTACTATTACGAGAGGAAAACCAGAGCGTCTAGTCACTGTTCTGTCCATCCGTCTCGTTGCCCACCCGCTGCCACTCCCACCAATGTCCGCCCCCATCGAGGAGATCCAGGCGGCCAGTCTGGTCGGTGCCGACAGCACTGAAAGACGACAGACCGCGCCGGCGCCGAACCCGACAAATGAGAAGCCGTCCAGCTCCCACAATTCGGCCGAGTGCGCCGAGTCCGCCGATGAGAAATCCGCCCTTTCCATGGCCGCGGGCCCGGCCAATGCTGCTGCGCCGCAACCGTCCGAGTCAACCAAACTGTCGGGTTGGTTCCACTGGCACGAACCGGGGACGAGCCCCGAGGAGAAAAGACTGATCTTCAAGCTGGACTGGTTTCTCCTGTCCTACTCGTGCCTCTGCTTCTTCGTCAAGTGGCTCGACAGCAACAACGTCACCAATGCCTACGCCTCGGGCATGCAGGAGGAGCTCGGCTTCGGCCCGGGCAACGAGCTCTCCTGGATGAACACGTACTTTACCGTTGGCCAGCTCGTCGGCGCTCCCTTCGCCAACCTCGTCATTACCGTCATACGGCCCCGCTACTGGCTGCCCTTCTGCCTGACCTGCTGGTCCATCTTTGTGCTGTTCTTGTACAAGTGCAACACTGCTTCCGAATTTTATGCGCTGAGGTTCTGCATTGGCTTATTTGAGTCCGCTGCTTGGCCAGGTATCGAGTACACACTGGGTTCCTGGTACCGAAAGAGCGAGCTGGCGCGACGTTCGGCCCTCTTCGTGATATCGGGCGTCCTGGGTCAGATGTTCTCGGGATACCTGCAGTCCGCGCTTTACAGCGGTATGGAGGGGCATGGCGGCATGTCAGCGTGGCGATGGCTGTTCGTTTTTGACTTCATCCTCGCCATCCCTGTCGCTATATATGGCATTGTATGTATCTGATGCTTTCCTACTACTTGAATGCGTGGTTACTCCAGAAGCTAACTTTCCGACCCAAGTTCTGCCACCCCGACACTCCTCACAACACCACGGCCTGGTATTTCAACGAATGGGAGCGACAGCGTGCGCGCGAGCGCATCGAGGAGGAAGGCCGCAAGCCCATCGGCAAGCTCGACCTCTCTGTCTTCAAGCGCATCTTTACCAGCTGGCAGGTCTATGTGTTCCCGCTAGGCTACGCGCTCTGGAGCTTGACCGTGGGGTCGTACGTCATGCAATACTTCACCCTGTACCTGAAGTCGACGCATTGGTACACCATCCCGCAGATCAACAACATCCCCACGGCGATCGGCGCCGTCAACTTCGTCACCATGCTGACCACGGGCTTCGTCGCCGACAAGATCGGGCGCCGCGGACCGGTCTGTTTGGCGGTCGGGCTGATTCTGATCTTCTGTTACTCGGTCCTGACGGCGTGGGAGGTGCCCCACGGCCTGCGCATGTTTGTGTTCATCGCCATGGGCACCTACGGTTGTTTTACGCCGTTGCTGGCGGGTTGGTGCAATGAGTGCTGTGGCGGTGACCAGCAGAAGCGCGCCTTCATCTTGGGCCTGATGACGTCGGTAGGCGGCGCCGTCGTCATCCCGTTCCAGCAGCTGCAGTTCCCGAGCTCGCAGGCGCCGCACTTCAAGGCCACGCATGGCTGGGGGAGCGCGCTGGCGTTTGTGATAGCGCTGACACTGTGGACAAGCGTCGGAATTCCTTGGATTCAGAAGGTGCAGTCTAGGAAGGTGCAGTCCGACGAGCACCAGTCGGAGATCGAGGTGGGTGTATGATATCATTTGAGTCTGGTTTTTTCTTTCAGTTACCTAGCGACGGGCGAACCTAAATTAAGGATGCTTGGATATTTCAATAAGGACATAAGTACCGCTACTTAACCCACCCAGTTCCGCGCATCCCGAACGTAGTAGTATCAGTCGCATACGGATACCTATAACAGGTATCCCAGAAGCACGAGGTCAGCACATGTGGTCTCGGGACTATCGGGGCTCAACGGCTACCGGTACTGCTAGCGACTACGAGCGGGAAAGCATAGGTTTGAGTGATACCCAAACCTGGCGACTAAAAGATTCCGTACTAGACTCGCTACAGGTTTTGCTGTGCCGGGCGAGGTGGGCTCTGCTGCTTTCCCCCGTGTGTGCTTCTCTTGTTGTTACTTTATTATCTCTCAACAAAGCAAGTCGCTTGAGGTGCAAGAATTATATTAATTTGATCCAGTTGTCACGATAAAAGCGGGAGTTGGATGGTGGAATTGTAAGAGCGAAGATCAATTAATATTAGAAAATATCCGAATCTGCAGTTCGTGTATGTAACTCTGCCTTCTCCGCGCGAATAACCCCTTTCCCAAAGTGTCAAGATTAAGCATTATAGATTTTCTCCCTTTCTCGTTTTGGATCGTGGGACGTCGAAACAGGGGGGGATGTGAATGAGTGGAAGCGTATAGCAGGTATACTTGCCACTGGCGGCGAGGAGCATACTGTTCAGTCCCAGCCGTGGCCGTAGCCGCGGTGGCCTCCGTAGCCGTGGTGACCTCCGTAACCACCGTAGCCGCGGTGGCCGCCATATCCACCACCACCCCAGCCGTCCTCGTCTCTCTTGCCCCAACCTCCGCGGCCACCTCCACGGCCACCTCCCTTGCGTCCACCTCCCTTGCGGCCACCGCCTCCACCATATCCTTCTTCTTCTCTCTTGCCCCAACCTCCATGGCCACCTCCTCCGCCTCCGCCATATCCTTCTTCTTCTCTCTTCGCTGTTGATTGTGTCGAATAATTAGTAGAGGAACACCATGACAATTGGATTCGATTTAGCCAAGACTTACCCATTCCATGGCCACCGCCTCCTCCCTGGCCGCCTCCTCCCTGGCCGCCTCCTCCCTGGCCGCCTCCTCCCTGGCCGCCTCCTCCCTGGCCACCACCTCCCTGGCCACCACCTCCTTGGCCGCCGCCGCCGTACTCTTCATCTCTCTTACCCCAGCCACCACCACCGTAGCCGCCGCCGCCGTAATCCTCGTCTCTCTTTCCCCAGCCACCACCACCGTAGCCACCGCCGCCATATTCCTCATCTCTCTTGCCAACGCCGCCGTAGCCACCACCACCTCCGCCGCCGAACTCCTCGTCTCTCTTGTCTAATCCACCAGAATGTGTCAGTGATGAGTTCATTGGGCACAAACCATGGTCCTGTCCACCCCTGTCCATTACCAAAGATCAGGGGGACGACGTTTGTCGGGGTGCTAACTTACCCCAGCCTTTACCCCAACCATTGCCCCAGCCGTGATGGCGCCAGCCACCACCCCAGTGGTGACGACCACCCCAACCGCCCCAGTCCTTGCTATCGTCTTTGTCGTCCTCTCTCTTGGCGACGACAGTGTCTGCAGGCTGGGCCTGAGAAGTGCGTTTGTCAGCTCTCGAAGCTTCTTTTGCTTCTTGAATGTGCTCGTGTGTGAAGAGACTGGATATGTATGTGTACGTGCGTGCTTGTGTGTGTGTGTGTGTCATAAGGTCATGACTTACATCGGTGCGCTTGTCCAGGGGCTCAACCTCATTGCCAGGGACGGGGTTGGCCACACTGACACCCAGGAGGAGGGCAGCAACCAGCATCTGTTTCTTGACCATGATGAAGGACTGTTGGAATGTTGTTATAACTTATGTTTGATGTAGGATGTGGATTGATGGGTTTATCGCAGAGACCACTACAGAGTTTCTGTCTGGTCAAGCTGTTTGTATACACCATGCGATGAGGAAAAAGAAGAAGGAAAACTCGAATCCAGACTTGCGTTATTCTCTGACTTATATAGGCATTCGTTGCGTGTAACCCGAGGGGCCGGGTCTCGTGTGACTGTTCCTCTTCTTTCCTCTTCCTGTTGATATTCGCTCTTAGCGATGAGCGCTACAGTAGCCCTCGTCTCTTCCATCCACCCATCCATCCATCCATCCGTCCATCCATTCACGTAAGAGCCGGTCATACCTGGCGCATACTGGATGCCATGATTGACTGGCTGCCGCAACCGTGGCATCTCGACGCGCATGCGAAGCATCTAGACCACCGGCTATTGTTAGGTTGGGAAACCAGAGCCGGAAGGCTGAAGGGCGTAGCTTCAACTCTCATGGAGGAGGCATGATACCGAACGCAGTCTACCACTAGAGTTGGACGGTGATCATTTGTCAAGAATGAATAATGGCACTGCCAAGGGGAGAAGCACGTCGTAAGGCGTGAGTTTGTGTGCCAACAGTTGAGGCTATGGACTCATTGCCGCAGAAGCCGGCTCCAGAGATAGAACCGGCCACCGATAGAGTTCGACAACACGGCGGCAATGCGGACGACTTGCGGAGGACAGCGACGTTTTAGTGCAGCCGAGAGGCAGGGTGGAACCCCTTGATCCGGCGACTTTTTTTGACCCGGCGACTTTATTGTTGCTGATGTCCGCCCGAACAAAGTTTTATCTAGGCCTTGGTGGTAAATACAGTAAGTTCAGTGTTGTCTGGGACCCGTGGCTGTGGCACTTGGGTCATCCTGTTGTAAATGACATAGTGGGTTAGGGATCATGACGAAACCTGACCTAACCACCCACCCATCACCCCGCGAAGCTTTCAGCCTAGGGACTCACTGCCGCCCGTAGTGGTAGTGGCACTGCACGCAGGGTACAGTAAGTAGAAGGAAGTGGACCAGAAAGTCTGATGATAAAGGGTCAGATCTGATTAGAGTTACCGCGGATGCTACCATGTTTCCTCCCCCTTTCTTTCTTTAGTCGTACTACTGCGTGACCCAGAGATTTGGTTTTGGGTTGGCATCGCCCGCATCTGTCCTTCGTCTAGACAAGGCTGACAAATCCACACAAGACGATCTGGCCCAGCTCGATGAAGCTTATATCCACGCGTTTGGCACCGAGCCGAGGGTACCGGACCAGAGAAACAAGGGTCGTCCCCTCAATTGAGGCTCCTCCCTTCAACCGTCACCTCGCCGCCGGCCTTTGTCCTTAATGCCGTTCTAATGCCACTGGTAAATGTCTGGCGGTTGCTACCGGTACTGTACAGTAAGCTGCCTTGGATCAACACCCTTTTCGTAGGCATGATGACGAGACTTCCAACGCCCCTGAGGTTCCAGCATCCAGTCTCCTACAGTATTACGCAAAGCCCACTGGGGTTTGTCTACGGGTGATCCGGAATCAATGTATCCTACCTCCCTAGCAATTTGGCTCAAGGTTGGTTGGTCTAGGTAGATTAGTACTGCAAGGGCTTATGTCTGGAAATGGAACTGTCGTAATAAAGTGTCATGACCTTATGAAACGGCTTTAATACCGAAAGCCTACGGCAGTCGAGGCATCAGCCTATCCGCCAGCTTACTGTATTTATACGCTGCGGCAAGTTCCAGGCGAGCCTTGCGCTCAAGTGGATACCAGGGATCTTCGTGGGCTGTCCAAGTGTGTAAATCGGTAGATGACCGAGAGGGCTTCGTGGGCTGTCCAAGCGTGTAAATCGGTATATGGCCGAGGGGGTGGTGATGAACTTTGAAACGGGTAGGTTATTGTGCATCAATTCGTGTTACTGTAAGCAAGCTATGGGTTGGGTATTCCTCAGTGGCCCACCCCTCCAACGCCCCATGGCTGGAACTGGGCATCTCCAGGCCCTCGAGGCATTGGCCCCGGATGCGGTGGAGGTGCCATCCCTGCTGCTCTCGCCGCATTCTGTTCGGCTTCTCTTTGCGCACGTCGACGCTGCAGCCACTGCCGGTAGAACAGGAGAGTCACAACCATGCCGCACAGGGCCAAGATGATCAGGCTATCAATGATCCCCTCTAGCTCGTCGAACTCCTCGCCAAAAGGCTCTCCGTCGCTTCCAACAATGTTCTCGTCATACATGTCTTCATACCCATCCTCGTAATACATGTTGTCGTCTCGTAAGAAGTTGTCTATCCATTCACTCGGAGACCATGTCTTTTTCGGCGCTAGAAGGTCTGTGTTAGATCACATTTAGTTTAGACAGGGGGTACATTGCCTACCTGGCTCGTCCCGAATAGAATTGATTGAGCCATGCGTGAACGTGTTCCACGCGCTGCGCATGCGGAGCTTTAGAAGACTCAGCGTAACAGGCAAATATGCCTCGTCATTCGTCTCCAAAGCTTGGTCGTAATACCTCTTGGCCAGATGAAAATCTTGAACCAACCCAACGCCGTTTTCGTGCATCCAACCCAGGTTGTAAAGAGCCTGCGCACTTTGGAGGTATTCCGAGGCCCCGGAATAGCACTGAGCGGCTTTGTCGGCAGCTGCCTCGGTGCCCATTCCATTAAGATAGTAATCCCCCATCTTCACTAGCGAGTCGATATTGCTTTGAACAGCCGATCGGGTCCAGTAGATCAAGGCAAGTGCTGAGTTCTGCAAGAGATTGGATCGTGGTGTTGGGCGCTTAAGCCACGAGGGGACCGCGAAGCTTGACTTCATAGTATCCAGCATATAGGCTACATTATTCTGTGCCTTTTCATATCCTTGTTCGGCAGCTAGGACATAGTCCAACAAAGCCAATTCGTAGTCGCCATCCTCGTAGGCGTGGTTGGCCTCGGTCCAGGATGACACGAACGGCTCTGCTTTCTCAGCAACGAGTTTGTAATAGTGCATTGCCAGGTTGCAGGTCTTGTCCCGGCCGACTCCATGGTGGATCATCTCGGCCAGATAATACTGTGCCTCGATGTTACCGTAGCGCGCAGCAGTCTCAAAATAGGAACCTGCAATCCGCAGATCATCAGGGGCTCCTTGGTCAAGATGGAGAGCCCCTAGTACAACTTGTGCGGGGCCGAAGTCTGTTGCTGCGCTCTTGAGGAGGTCTGTAGCTCTTTTCAAGTTCTTCTCAACGCCATAGCCCTTCAGCAACATAAGGCCCAAGCCCCACTGCGATTGAGCATCACCATACTTGATACCACGCTCGAACCACTTCCTCGCGTGATCGAAATTCTGTTTGTACTGACCACCCTCGCCTCTCAACCACATGCGACCGATATAGCCAGCGGCCTTCCCTGCGTACTTGTCCAGTCCAGGCTTGGCGTTTTCGGCAGTTCGACCGTCCTTGGCGCGCCAGAACTTGGTAGCAACGGCGAGGAAGTAGCGCCTGGCCACGTCAATATCTCTCGGAAGCCCGCGCTGGCCATCGTAGTAGATTCTTCCCAGATTGAATGAGGCCTTGAAATCGCCCTTCTGCGACATCAAATCAAGGTACTCGATGACATCGTCAATGGAGGCATAAGCGTCAGAGCTCACGCTGTGCTTCAGGGCATTCATCCCTGAGCTGACAAAGCTGGCCCCTTCGCCGTAGACGCCACCATCCTCGTCTGCAATTCTGTAACCTTCTTGGACAATCGAAATTCCACCGGGGGGTCCGGATCTAATCCAAGCCATGGCTTTATCGGCGACCCTCTTGTAATACTTGCAGGCCATGTCGCAGTTTTTCGACACACCAATGCCGCTGTGGTGGCGGGCCGCAATTGTCATCTCCGCTCTCGTATGGCCTTGATTCGCGGCAAAGGTGTGGTAGAGCAGTGCCTTGGCCTGGTCCCTCTCTACAGCATCGCCGAGGCCCGTTGCGTACATCAACCCAACCATATGCTGAGCTGAACTGTTGCCATTGACTTCAGCCAGCCTCTTATGGTGGTCAAAGGCGGCCTTGAAATTTCTGGGATGTGTAAAGTTGCCAAAGAAGTTGAGTTGGCCGAGGAGATAGATTGCGTCTGTGTTGTTTTGGTCGGCGGACCGCTGGAGGAGCTTGACACCTTCGAGTAAGGGTCCGCTGATGGTGGTCGCCGCCGGCTCCTGGGGTGGTGCACTGGCGCGCAGGCTCGGGAGTGCCTTAAGCGCAAGGTTGAATATGGACCCGAACATGCCCGTCTGTCGCTTCGTCTTACGGTAGAAAGGGGTCTTGACCTTTCGAAACTCGACCATGGCGGCATCGACTAGCTCCCATCCTGTTGGCTAGTTAGCATCTTCGCTGTTTGGAATGCTCTCTCTTGGCCGGACCCTACCATTTTGATACGGAGTCCAGCCCCCCTGGCCTTCGTAGCCGATGTTCGTTTGCGACTCGACTTCGTCGGTGGGGAGCTTGTCGTTGGAACCATCTTTACCGAGAACTTTCTGCTCGGTAGCGTACGCAATGGCAAAAACCTGCAAAAGCACTGTTGGAAGAAGAGCGAGAGGTCAGCTGTGTTTGCGATGCAGAAGAAGGATTATATATATGGGACTGGAGCATGGTACTTACGGAAGACCGAAAGAAGCCAACGCCTCATGATGGCTAACTATGCTATGTGCGAAAAGTAAGATGCTGTAGTTGTGGCATGGTACCCGGAGAAATGCCCTGTGTTGTGAAAGCAAGGGTGAAATGGTGTGTTGGTGGTTGTTGCCGGAATAGACAATTCAACGTGGTCACTTTGCGATTATCCGGGAGTTGAGGCAGTTGCTTATTTGACTGCGACTGCTACTGACTGCTGCTGCTACTGGCAATCGGCAAGCTGCGTCAAGCTGGGCAAGCTGTCCTCAATGCTCAATGACGGGCGCGACGTCAATCGCTAATAAAGCTCACTAATCCAACACCTGGTGCCAAAGATGACCCTATGATTGGCTGCTGGTACCTACCTTAAGTACCTACTTAGCTGCCTAGAACATCAAATACAGCACTGGCATTCAAAAGAATGGGGCCGCAAGCCAAACAGCTTCTTAGGCGGGGCAGGCCGACCCTCTATTTTTGGTACCGGAGGTTCAAAATGACAAAACCAAATTTTATACGTATAGAGGTCAAAGGCGACCGACTGACTGGCTATCGCAAGAACTTGGATTTTTAGATTGGTGAGACACAACCGTCTTAAATCGGCTGTCTTTGTCCGAACATATTCTACGATAACTTTCCACGTGTCACAAAGATCCGAGAAGCCATGTTCAACCTCTCGTGCGTAGATGGTTTCCGGTATCCCGGCTTAGACGAGATCTATGTCCTGGATTTGATACCCTTGGCACAAGGGCCCGCCACGATTTCGTCGGACCAGAAACTCTGCGCCTTCAACCCTCTCAGTCTTAGACCGGGGCCCTTGACCACGCTGCAGACCAATCATGGCAATCTCACCTGTGCAAAGGCTTTCGACTTAGTCGGCTCCGTTGTCTGTACAGCCGGAGAGGACGGCAGTGTCTCGTTATGGGACCTGAGGAAAGACCCACGACAAGCTGAAGTCGCTCGTTTGACAGGTATATAGGGGAACTTTCCATCTATACCAAAAAATGCAAGCGATTACCTACTAATATGGTCATGTAGACAACCAGGCACCTGTTCTATCGCTCGCTTGCTCGAGTACAGGTTTCTCTGTCGTAGCAGGCACTGAGCTCAAGAACAGCCAGGCCTCCATACTCATATGGTGCGCACCAATATGTATGCTTGTGAAATGGTAATTGTGCTTACAAGATATTAGGGACGTCCGCTCCACGCCCACACCGCGGCACCAATATAAGGAGGTTCACAGCGACGACATCACTGAGGTAGGGCTACCTAGAAACTTTTATTACTCGAATAGAGGCTTTGGCTAACAGAAAGAAAGTTGAACTTCCATCCCACAAACTATAACATTCTTCTATCTGGATCAACAGATGGCCTGGTCAACATCTACGACACCCAGATCACTGATGAAGACGAAGTGGTGATCCAGACGCTGAATCATGATGCTTCAATACACCATGCGGGCTTCCTGAATGATACAGAAGTGTACGCTGTCTCGCACGATGAGAGATTTGCGCTGTACAACATCGCCGAAGAACAGGAGAAGGGTTCAGCAACTAATGATTTCGGAGATATGAGACAAGTGTTGAATTGTCAATATATCGCCAATGTTACTGCCAAGGCTAATGGTGCAGGGGCTGTCATCGGTGCCGGAACTCACGAGTAAGTCAAGTACGCCGGCGATAAAATACTGTAGTGCTGACAAGTGTGACAGGAACCAAATGTTCGAAATGGTCCATCTGACCAAGGGTGCCGAGTGGGCTTTTGACAAGGAGAACAGCGTGGGACTGCCTGGTGCCCACTCTTCCGAAATTGTACGAAGCTTTTGCTTCTACGATGAAGCACAAATGGTCTTCAGTGTCGGAGAGGATGGTTATATCAAGTCATGGAAAGCCGCAGCATAGCCTCAACCTACCCTTTAAATCAAGTAATCCCAGCGCCTCAGCCAAATTTGTCATGTTTGCTCTTCACCTTGAGCATAAGGAGTTGTTCATGGTAGTCGCCTTCCCGTCGCGCCCGCTTGAGGGTTCTGACTTCCTCCTCCTCAAGCCTTCGGCCCACAGCCTCCTCAAGCTCTTTACGACTGATCTTTTCCCGTGCCTTTTCCTCTTTGGTAGCCTTCAACTTAGGCTTGAAGCGCGCCTGCATACGGACGCGCAGTGTAGTGTCAAAAGTAATGTCAGTAGCATCGCCACGGACTTCTGGTGTGGCGTTGGCTTTGGTTGATTCTTTAACCGTGAGGAAAGTTTCGCGAAGTGTTTGGAGCTGGAAAGTGCCGGGCGTATCGCTGGTGGGGATTGCGTTCCAGGTCTCTAGCGGTGAGACAGCCTCTGAGGTTGCGCTGAGGATACCGTACTTGTCACAGCTAAGATACCTGATCGGATTTCCATTAGTAACCTGATGATCGCGTCTAATTCAAGTGTATGATATGACTTACTTCTTGTATCGCCCCTTGAACCTAAATTGCTCGGTTCCGGCAATCTTGTTGGCGATCCAGACCTGGCGCACGTCATGAGGCTCCGATGTAGCCGGGTTGCCGTCGATGATGTTTACAACGGGATCTGTGAACACGGTGCCGTTGGCGTCGCATGCCAGACACGTCGGGGGATCGGTCGGGAGCACAAACATCACCGGACCAACAAGATCTCCCACGGCCTCGGCAGAGACCCAACTGTCATCGTCGCCCGCATCTTCCTCGGTTTTGGGTTTCACCACGGCGCGTTCGCTCGAGCCAGCTTCGGCATTCGATGATTCGGCTTCTGTTCTCTTCCGCTTCTTAGGCTTCTTGTCGCCTTTGAAAGTTAACGGCTTAACCATGGCGAAAGTTGCTAGGTTGCGGCGTCACAACAGTCAGAGTTGAATGATGCTGGGTGCTGGATGTTAAGTGATAGATAGTATCCTGTCGCTAGAAGCTATGCGACTTCAACTATCAGTGGTGGGGCTTAGACGTTAATTTAGCAGTCCTTCGATTACGTAATACAATCGGATATGCACTAAAACGAGCTTGATTCAGGGTACTGTAGGCCCTTGTTAGTGCCAAGGCTTTTCCCCAGGTCCCGTCGTCCCGATAGATGCCGCTCCTCTTCTTCGGATATCATCATATTGGAGCGCCTAGATAGCAGCCCTCGAAAGCCGACGGTTTCCTGTGGATGTTCACGAGACACTTAAAAGCACATTCTTGTAGAGGAGGAAGGCCGTTTATTTGATTCCGAGACTCTGCATTTCAGTTTTGGTTTCCAACAATTCATAATTTTGTTCCAATTTTTCAAGTTTCGTGAAGTCGTTAAATACAAAGCTACACCATGGCCACAGCACAGCCAGTCGTCGTTTCCTTGAAGGACCTTAAAAATGGTAAAAGGCCCGATCTCCATCAAGAGTCGCACGTTGAGCTTCGAGAGTCGCATGTTGAGTGGATTGTACTCACGCATAAGTAGGAGATATCTCGTTCGAGACTCTGCAAGACGCATTTGGGCCCGAGTCTTTAGGGATCTTGGTAGTAAAGGACGTCCCCCAAGAGTTCGCCGCTTTAAGACACCAACTCCTGTCTTATGCTTCGTACATGGGCAACCTGAGTGAATCTGACTTTGGTACAAACAACCCTTGATTGAAATCCCTCACATAACTGCGTGTTGACAGTCTTATAGAAAAGTTCACGAATGAGGCAGCCAAGTACCTTGTGGGGTGGTCGCTCGGGCGTGAGCAGTTGAAGAATGGTGGAGCGGACGATCTAAAGGGGTCATTCTACGCAAACTGCGCCTTCTATGTCGACCCCGCTCGAGAAGCCGCCACGCCCACGGAGCGTTTTACTCTAAAGGATTTCCCTGAGTACCTGGCGCCCAATTCCTGGCCGCCGAACGAGATGCTCCCCGGGTTCAGGCCGACGATGGAGCAGATGTGCCGACTTATCATCGACACGGCCGTGCTTGTGGCCAGGGCTTGCGACAAGTTCGCCGAGAAGGAGATCCCCGAGTACCCCAAGTCCTACTTGGAGAAGGTGGTACAGTCCTCGTCCACGACCAAAGCGCGTCTCCTGCATTACTACCCGATGACAGAAGAAATTATGAAGCGAGGCGACGAAGAAGACAACTGGTGCTCCGTCCACAAGGACCACGGGTGCTTGACCGGCTTGACTTCTGCCATGTTCATCGATGAGCTGAAAGTCAACGCCAAAGCCCCAGCCCACAGTGACGGAGCTGTTCCAGACAAGCTACCAACTCTGGAAGAACTCGCTCAGTCACCCGATCCGCAAGCTGGATTGTGGATCAAGAATCGCAAAGGCGAGCCGGTGCAGGTCAAGATCCCCCGGGACTGCATCGCCTTCCAGACTGGTGAGGCGCTTGAGAGAATCACGCGCGGCAAGTTCAAGGCCGTAGAGCATTCAGTGCGTGGCGCATACAGCAAGGGCGTTGCTCGAAATACCCTGGCTGTTTTCACCCAGCCGAACCTGGAAGACGAGGTCGATCTCGACCAGCATATAAGTTTTGGTGATTTTGCAAGGGGTATCATTGCCAAGAACACAGTTTAGATAAACCCAATCCAATGAAAATCATTATGCCAACCCATTTGAGTATTGTCTTAAGTTTTTCGGTGAGACCTTTATATCTCTATTATGAAAATCGCGAACCTTCTTGGAGATTCAATTCATAAATGATCAGAAACAACCTCTATATTTCTCTTCCTAACGCCAGCAGTATTTACACTCCACCAAGAATATATATTAAAAATCTACCGTCTCCTCTGTACTTCTTCTTACTCTCTACTAATGACCGACGGGCCCCATGATCATAACCATCGCGCCTGGTCGTTACGGCTGTTGTATACTAAAGACAACCTCCTATTCTGGAAAGCGCTTCGCTTCTGAAGATCCCCGGTTGCGGTCTCACACTGAGACTACGTCGAAATCATGTCGACCCTTACCGAGCTTCCAATCGAATTGATTAAGATAATCATTGAGGATCATCTCCAACGCCCAGAAGACATATTCCCTTGTGTCTTACTCAACCGTCGGTTCCATGCCATCTCGGAACCTATACTGTACCAGAAACTGGACCAATCGCACTGCGACTGTCTGATTTTCTGGGCCATCTCGAAAAACCAACAGACTACTTTGAAGAAACTGCTACAAGCAGGCGCGAGTCCTCAGGCGCTTTTCATAAATAGTTTCTGCGCGGCCATGCACGCCGGTTTTCGTCGTTCCAAAACAACGTACAAAGAAGACCTGGCAAAGTTCATGCCGGGTTCTCTTGAGAGAGGCGTTAGAGGGTGCTTGGGAAATTTATACCAACCTCTCCACCACGCTGTGCTCTTCGAAAACTGCAAGATGATTGATGCTCTCTTAGACGCCGGTGCTTTAATCCATGGTTGCTCTGCAGAAGCTATCCTAATAATGGAGGATGACAGGACAATGATTGACAATGTTAGATCGCTGGATATCATAATGGCCTCGCCAGTCGGTCTGGCCATTGGCCTGGGACTTGAGAAAATCGTTCTGCACCTGTTCGCGCGCGGCGCTGATCCCAAGAAACCGTTAATAGCGCTGGAAAGGTGGTATTCTTTGATGCGCCCAGAAAACAATTCCATTCATATGGCCAGTCAACACGGAAGATGGGAGATGGTAGAGATGCTCTGGGAGGAAGGGTTCTGCACAGACTTGTATAGCCCAAACGCCCATGGATACACCGCGCTGTGGTCTGCCGTTACAAAGCACAAGTTGCATATTATCGAATGGCTAGTAGCACATGGTGCTGATTTGAATCAAAATCAAGGGCGAAGTGCACCAATAACGCCTCTAGAATGGGCCTGCAAGACAGCAAACTTCGATATGGCTCTCAGGCTCGTGGATCTGGGAGCTGATGTCCGGAAATCGCAATCGGCGCTGCGTTCCTGTGTTAATTGCATTATTCCAGAAACGCCCATACAAGCAGTCCAACGTTGCGATCAGATCAGCCTGATCAAGAGGCTATTGCGTGAAGGGGCCGACGTCAAAGGACGCTGCGGAGAAGAGCTATTGTATGAAGTGGTACGACGGGGCGACAGTTTCGTTGCTAAGATTTTGCGGGATGCAGGGGCTTGTAGACTCGGCACTCTTATCTTCTGAAATATGAAGTCGAAATGTGTTGCACGTTGTCACCCCTTTAACAGACAGTGCATCTCCTGAGACATGGGTCCGTCAAGTTTTGTTGGAGAGCCAATTGATAGCAAGGGAAGAATTAGATTTAACATAATGGTGTATCATAGAGAGTTATAATAAATGAGCATTTTTCATGATGTTGGCAAGTAGACTGAGGCTTAAAATAGCACTTGAATACCTAAAGTTGATGGAAATGCAGAGGTAAATATGGTGGCATAGGATTGCATCAATTATACACCTGTACTCTACCTAACATTCCTACCCCGCCCCCTTAAGGTGTGAGGTTAATCGGCAATCGCGTCATCACCTGCAGATCAGGTGGGATAAGAACGACAAAGATGAATAACCTCCCTCCTCTCTTTGAACGTAGAAAGGCCATCACTCTACAAGTTCAATGAACAGGACTTAAATCAAAACGGCAATTGAACAGACACCTTACCATCTCGCCAACTCACAGTAATCATGGCTGTCCCTCCCAAATACGCCGCTCACAAGTTGCGCTTCCGAGCCCCGGCTTCGGGCGAAGCCGCTCCGGGTCTCAGCTCCAGCATGCACACGCTCGAGGTCTACCTGGACTACGCCTGCCCCTTCAGCGCCAAGCAGTTTGCCACGCTGTATCATACGGTGGTGCCGCTGGTGCAGGGCAGCTCCGAGTGGTCGGCGGGCCTTGAGATCATCTTCCGGCACCAGGTGCAGCCGTGGCACCCGTCGTCGACGCTGACGCACGAGGCGGCCGTGGCCGTCCTCAAGCTGGCGCCCGAGAAGTTCTGGGCCTTTAGCGACGCCCTCTTCCAGAAACAGAAAGAGTTCTTCGATGTGAGCGTCGTCAACGAGACCCGCAACCAGACGTACAAGCGCCTCGCCAAGGTCGCAGCCGGCGTCGGCGTCGACGAGACCAAGATCTACGAGCTGCTCGAGATCAGCGACAAGCCCGGCCCGGACGGAGCGCTCAATTCTGGCAATCAAGTCACGAATGACCTCAAGGTTCTGATCAAGATGGCGCGGCTCGTCAGTATCCACGTCTCGCCTACCGTTGTCTACGATGGGGTTATCGCCAATGACATCAGTTCAGGCTGGACAAAGGAGCAGTGGACCGATTTCTTGACCAAGAACGTTGTCTAGGATAAAGTAGTTTCTGGGCGCACTTAAGGCGCAGGAGGTTATACTACGACGATTAACATACTGAAAAAAAATACGTAAATTCTTTCGACGGAGATGCATTTTCAAGTGAACTGATCACGATGATCCTGCTCCGGCTGTCTCAACCATATGTAGCATTTTGACGGCAGGTACAATATCAGCGGTTGCGCTAAGACCAGCAGCACCAACAACCCTGTAAAACTCAAACCACATCGAACCTCATATCATCTTTCGACAGCGATTAACGGCGACGGGTCATTGCGCATAAATTCCAACATGCTCTACGCAACGGCGCTCAGAAGTGCCCAATTGAGGCCCTTGGGTCTCCGGATGTGCCGGGTGTCGATTGCGCCTCGTTGTGTATCGCCGCGAAGTCCCAGCCAAATAGTAACTCGGAGGCTTGCCTCCACCAACACCACGACAAAAACAGCAGCAACTGGGCCAAAAACTGCACCAGAGAGGAAATACAGTGAGCCCCCTATTATAGACTTAATAAATGACCACCAACCAACCCCCATCAGTCCATTTGCTAATCAATATTCAATATATAGTGTACCCAGAAAGGTTATGCATCTACCATGCCGGGACAGGCCGAGTCACGTTCCTCGCATGTCTGAAGCTGTCAACAATCTTTGTCTTCGCCTTCTTCGGCTTCGTGGTGACGCCCACGTATATAGAGAAGACCGGATGGGGTGACACAACTTTGCGAAGTAAGAAGGCCAGCCTTTCATCAAGCTCTTACTTCAAAATGCTAACCCAGCTCGCTTCACAGCCGTGGCTGCCGCCGTCGGACCCTTGCTCATCGTGGGCTACTTGACGTCGCCTTTCGTCTCGTTCATGCACCTCCGGCTGCCGCCGTTCGCTCGGGTGTCTGAGGAGGCTCTCCGCAGCTTCATCAGGCGTCTCCCCGCACAGGCGCAAACGACAGAACTGGATATTACGACTATGAGCGTCATCGCTAAGCCGCGCGTTAGCAAGGTCAAGCTGTCCGACTTGCGGCCCGCCAATCAGCGGTTCGGCATCGTCAACTATGTCCGCGACACGACGGCAGAGAATGCCACGCGCAAGTGGTACAACTTCAGCGCTGTGGGGAAGTTCAACGTGCAGCACAACAAGTCACCCAGAGTGCGTGGGATCTGGGAGGAGGTCGCTACCATGATAGCTAAGCAAACGGCTTAGACACGGAGGGTTTAGATTATCACGCTCGTCGGCCCTTCAGATCTCTAAGACAGCAGTTATAATTTGCCGATCCAGGCAGAAAAAGGCGAATGTAATATGTCTATAGCGTTACAGTTGAATTAACCACACAGCTTGACAAATCGTACTCACAACTATGTGTATAATTTATATAACTATACCCGTTTGCTCTATGGCCACAAAATACCAGATTACTGGTTTGACTTAAGAAACCATGATGCAGGTTTGGATACGAATGGCTACCAGGTTTCAGAATGCTACAATTTCTACTATGTGACCATCACCAATTGTCCTATTAACTGAATCCTACTAGACTCATAAAACAGCCTATTTAATCTAGGAAAAAAACATAACATCACCGAGAAGCGAGTGCAGAAGTAGAGAATGTTGATCGTATAATTGCATCTTGAGATATCACCAGCTGGCAGCACCTGACTGGCCCTCGTGCAGCAGCAGCTTAACTTGACTCGCAAAGGATCCATTCACCAAAGCAGAGACCCTCATAAGCATCGTGGTAACAACTCCGCAACTCCGAATCCGGAGATGTTGATGAGATAGCCAATTGGATACGCATTTAATCAGATCAGCTCCAAATATGCCTAGACGGACTTAACATCTGAATTCAATAATGATAAAGGCTCCATCTGTTGGTCTCTTTGCTGCACTCACTCGACCTACCACGGCCACAACCTTCGTAGCTAGTTTGTCACTTACACGGAGCTTACTACTGTCAAGGCGATACTCGTCCTTGCCGACCATGGCGCGCACCTACGAGTCCGCGCTTTCTCTCCTCTCGGCCCTACAATCCAATAAGGCAGTCACATCTCTATTCTCTGTTCCAATACTTCCGTCTCCTCCTGCATCATCGTCCCAGGGCGGCAGCGACAAGTCCCAAGACCTCAATGCCCTCGCCATCCCGGAGATGCTTACCTGGCTGGGCCGTGCCGGTCTCTCACAGAGCGACCTCGCCCAGCTCAAGTGCATCCACGTCGCCGGGACCAAGGGCAAGGGATCTGTATGCGCCTTCCTGACCTCGATCCTCGTAAACAGCAGCGCCGTCGCCGGCAAGGTGGGCACGTACACGAGCCCGCACTTGGTCTCGGTGCGCGAGCGCATCATGATCGACGGCCGGCCGCTGGCGCCGGACCTGTTCGCCTGCTACTTCTTCGAAGTCTGGGATGCGTTCACCGAGGCGGCGCGCGCGGAGCTTGGCCGCAAAACGGGCGACTGGCACTCGTCGCACTCCGACTCATTCGCAACCGCCCGAGCCCAAGCCAAGAAAGAGGAGAACGATCGGCTCAGGGAGGCGGAGCTCCAGGGCCCCGCGACTAAGCCCTTCTACTTCCGCTTCCTGACCATTCTGGCCTTCCACGTGTTTCTGCGCGAAGGCGTACGCAGCGCCGTGGTCGAGTGCGGCATCGGCGGCGAGTACGATTCGACCAACGTGTTGCCGGCCGAGGCGGTCACGGCGGGTATCGTGACGCAGTTAGGCATCGACCACGTAGGGATGCTCGGCGGCACCCTTCCTGAGATCGCGTGGCACAAGATCGGCGTAGCCAAGGCTGAGCGGAAGTGTTTCACGCGGAGGCTTACGGGCGATGATGGTGAGGCGACGATGGAGGTCTTGCGCCGCAGGGCTGCAGAGCTTGGTGCAGAGCTTGTAGAGGTGCCGGACGAGGCCGTAGAAGCTTGGGGTGGCGTCCGGGCCGGCGATGTTGGGGGCTTGGAGGGGGGATTTCAAAAATACAACCAGGCGCTCGCTGTATCTGCGGCGCGTGAGCATCTTCAGATCCTTACTGGGCCGGAACAAGGAAACGCCAGCAACAAGTCAAAGGAGGCGATGGACTTCAGCTCCCTCCCCGAGGGGTTTGCGGAAGGTCTACGAAAGGCTCGACTCAGGGGCAGATGCGAGACGAGACAAGAAGACAACGTTACCTGGCTGATAGATGGCGCACACACGGCCGAGAGTCTGCAAGAGGTGGCGCGCTGGTTTGCTTCCAAACGCAGCATCGCGACGAACACCCGGCACGTGCTGCTCTTCAACCAGCAGGAACGAGATGCCGCCAAGTTGCTGGAGGGCCTGTACTCCGGCATCCAACAAAACGCCCCATCGTCAAGCACGGAGGCCGTCTTTGACAAGGCAGTCTTCACGCGCAACGAGCTACAGAGGCGGTCTGGAGATGAGCCTGAGAGAGATGTGGCTGTACAGAATGCCGGGGCAGAGGTCCTCCTCCGACTGTCACCAGAGAGCCAGGTGGTAGTTTGCGATAATGTTGCGGATGCAGTCTCCGAGGTAAGTAAGATCGATGCAACTGAAGAAAATGCGAAGGAAAAGACCATAGTTCTCGTTACAGGGAGTTTGCATTTGGTAGGCGCGCTGCTGCGAACCCTGGAGCCAGATGCCCCCTTCTAACGCTGTTTATGCCTGTGTCACATCCAGATGTTATCTGCACGGATATAGCAAAGCAAACATTGTTTAAACAACCAGTAATATATTGGCTGTATGCGTGATGTATGCATCAAAAATATCTAGAGTTCTTATTGCAACCCCTCCTGTCGAATACATCAGTATACGTCAACAACAGCAATCCATTTCAACCAACTCCATAACGCCATGAATGTTAAAGGAAGTTTAGAACACCGTTACTGCACTAACGTAACCGTTCTTGAGGACTTCGAACACAAGGCCCGGGAACCCATATAGCGTTGTTGTGGAATCCTCATTACCATCGAATTTCTTGGCCGCCATGCCACCACTGCTGTCTTCCCAGCCACCCAAAAACTCGCAACTACTCCCCGGACTATCTCCCCAACCGCGGTTAAGTACCATACCGCGCTGCCGCTGGTTGGCCTCGGATTCCGAAGGAAATGTGCTCTTCCACTCTTCCCGTAGCCGCTCCTCGAGGTCGTTGAACAGAGTCTCCGAGGTGGCGACGAAGTCCGAATCTGAGGGCAAATAGGGAATCTCCCACCGACAACGGCGATGTCTGTTGAACGGATACGAGCCGGGAACATTAGAGTGTAGAACAAGTTTCGTGGCAACAAGCCGATCCGGCATGTCCGTTTTGATCGATCGTTCTCCAGGTAACGTGTCCCCGTTTGCTACCGATGCACGAGATGGGGGTGGCCGCGACGGTAATACCGGGGGCGACACCAATATATCAAAGCCCAGGTAGAAATAGTTGAAGAAGCATTCCCTAGAGACGTTCCCGGCGAACTCTTCTTCGATGGCTTCATCGTCCGAATCATCTGAGCCTGTCATCTGAGCCGAAGACTGGTCGGTGTCTGTGAGGTCGTCTGGCCGCTTATAGTTGCTAGCATTTGACCTTGACCTACTGTGGCTGGCTGTGCGTGCCTTATGGATGTACATGCGTTGGTCGTTCTTGCGGTATATGGCGTCAGGAGGACCCAACTCTGCTACCAGCTCCTGCGGTGTCGTGTCGCCAAGTATCACCCAAACAGACGAGTTGGTCCACTTCTTGTAGAATTGTAAACGACCTCCTCCATGAATCTTGACTAAAGAAACTTCGTCGGGGACCACATCCTTGGTCTTGTTGAATACGAAAGCCGATTTGATGCTTGGGAGAACATCCGTCCATAACGTCTCGCGTGCCTCGGCCCAGGACTTTCCGTTGAAAATGGCCATGGAGGAAGCTGTCTGGCTGGCGGAAGATGACAGCAGTGCCACAACATCCTTGTCCGGAGAGTACATGCCTTCGGGCAATGGGAAACTAAAGGCGACACCAGGGTATGACAAGACGTATGTTCCAACTCCATTCATATCGCCTTCGGCAGGTGGAATATATTCCCCGGCATATGTAGGGCCCATCAGGCGGTGGTAGATGGTCCTGAAGTTTGGTCCTGATGTCGACTCGGCGCCTAGTTTGGGGGACGATACACCCTCACCGGGCACGGGCGGAGGCTTCACAAGCTCCTTCTCAGACTGTCCGTATGTGATCCGGCTCTTGGTGAAGTCGATGACTTCGATCAGGCGCAGGCGCTGTTCGGGCCCGTCGAAGCGCAGTCGGACACCGTTCGCAGGCAACGTCAGGATTACGGGCTCGGTTACAGGTTGGGTCGGTGAGTAGACCAGGTCGAGCTTCGGAAAGCGCTGGGGCTCAGCTTTGAGGCGGGTCAAGATGTCGTGAAGTGAAGCACCAAGAACTTTAATGGCGTTAGAAGTGGTTGGCTTAATACCCACGCAGGAAGAGAACTCACCTAGGAAACCCAGCGCGACGCCCGGATGGAGCGTCGCAGTAAATATGGCCGACATCGAAGAACCCAAGGCCAGTATTGAGACAGTCTACTGGTTTCTAGGGTGGCGGGACGAGGTCGCAGCTTCAGTCGTGGTAGTGAGAATCGTCTAGAAGGGCGAGGAGATAGGCAGGCGGAATCGAAGTTTATACATCAAGGTTGAGGTGAAGGCCACAGTGAAGGGAGGGATTACGTGATGGGATACTGTCGGTGCATCATAGAGTCAAGCTCTAAGTCATCTAGCAGCTTGAGGAATCAATATAATTAATAAAGCCGTAAGCAGAGTCCTACCTTGTGTATCTGCAGGAAGAAAGCAGCGGCGAGCTGGGTTGGATACAAAGTACACGTAACTATGTAGAGTTGGGGATGATTGATTCACATTGGGATCCTTCCAGTTGGGGGGATGAAGGGCATGCCAGGCGCCGGCTTAAGATCGTCATTTGACGTATCGCAACGCCGCAGACGGAGCTACGTATGGGGTCACGGGCCAGTCGCAGCTGTCCTTGAACTGCTAGACCCGGGCGACCTGGGTGACCTGGCTGCTTCCTGCAAGGGGAATGGGGAAATGGGGGGTGGCAGAAGAGGGGTCATCCGGCGCATAGTATTGCTTCTGAGGCTGAGGTCCCTCCTTTCAATGTTGCGGCCAGGTACCTAGGTAGCATTAGGGGTGCCAGGTGCAGTACTTATGATACCTACATGTACCTTAGGAGTACCCCACACTCCCGCGATAAGCAGCCAATTGAACGGAACATTGAAGGCCAAGCTAGCACCGATAGTTGTTACGGGCAACCGCGACCTTGTGTTTATGTACAAGTTGTGGAGAGCCCGATCGCGACTTCCCAAGTGGATAGCATAGGGATCAATCAATGGGTATGCAGTGGGACGATTGGATTTCGGTCAGCCCAAGCCGCGCCCTGAACACTGCAGATTAATCCATTTGCTTGTCAACCTTACATTTTCAGCCAAAACATCCGTGCAGACGTCACCCGTCCCTAATTCTACCTTGTCAAATCTTCTTTGCGGTTCACAATAGTCCTGTTGCAATTGGCGACGGTACCTACAGCTACGCGAAAGGCTGTTTTTGGAACCCGATTTCAGTATCCCTCACCCTCAAACTCTTCACCCGCCCGCAACTCACATCTACACCAACAGCATTGTCTTCCCCCTGTTGTCACCATGAACAGCCGCTCCACGCGGAGCGAGAGGCCCTCGGCCGCCCCAACGCGAGCTGGTGCTGCCGGGCGCGCCAGCGCGAGGCCACTTAACAATGGCACACGCGACAGCACGAGGCCAATTAATAACCGAACGTCCGCACTACGACACCCAGTACAACAGAGCGCCGCCGCCTCCCGGATAGATCGCACTGCCGCCCCGTCACCGGCTCTGTCCGTTTCTTCTGCCGCCACCCCGGGCACCAAGCGCAAAGACCGCGAGTACGAGATTGAGGGCATAGGCGAGGAGACCAACATCAATGTTGTTGTGCGCTGTAGAGGTCGCAACGATCGCGAGGTTCGCGAGAACAGCGCCGTAGTTGTCGAAACCCAGGGTCGCAAAGGAAATATCGTCGAGCTCTCCATGGGGCCAAGTGCCCTGAGCAACAAATCATACAACTTTGATCGCGTCTTCTCCCAAGCAGCAGACCAGGCTTTAGTGTACGACGATGTTGTCAAGCCCATTCTGGAGGAAGTAAGTAGAAAATGAAGTATGCACGCTCGTGACATTCGGCTGACTTATCTGGTCAGATGCTTGGAGGATACAATTGTACCATCTTCGCCTACGGCCAAACCGGAACTGGTAAAACATACACCATGTCTGGTGACATGAGCACTACCTTCGGCATGCTCGCCGATCAAGCGGGTATCATACCTCGAGTACTTCATTCGCTGTTCAAGCAGCTGGAGGAGACAGACAGCATTGTCAAGTGCTCGTTTATCGAACTCTACAACGAAGAGCTGCGTGATCTCATCTCCCAAGAGGAGAACGTAAAGCTGAAAATCTTCGACGATACATCGCGGAAAAACAACGCCACCACGGTCGTACAGGGAATGGAGGAGTCGCACATCAAGTCGGCAGCTGACGGCATCAAACTCCTCCAAGAAGGGAGTTTGAAGAGACAAGTTGCTGCGACAAAGTGCAACGATCTGAGTAGTCGCAGTCATACCGTTTTCACCATCACCGCTTGTATCAAGAGGACTGGAGAAGACGGCGAAGACTATGTCAGTGCTGGCAAGCTTAACTTGGTGGATCTTGCTGGAAGCGAAAACATCCAACGATCAGGCGCCGAAAACAAGCGAGCGGCTGAGGCTGGCTTGATCAACAAGAGTCTACTCACTCTGGGTAGGGTGATCAACGCTTTAACCGATCGCAACTCGCACATTCCCTATCGAGAATCGAAACTCACACGTCTGCTTCAAGATTCGCTTGGTGGGCGCACAAAGACTTGCATTATTGCTACGATATCTCCCGCCAAAAGCAACTTGGAGGAGACTATATCGACACTTGACTACGCTTTCAGGGCCAAAAACATCCGCAACAAGCCTCAAGTCAACCAAATGATCAACAAGAAGACTCTATTAAAGGAATTTGCCTACGAAATCGAGCGTTTGAAGAGTGAGCTGATTACTACAAGGCAAAGAAATGGTGTCTACTTGTCCAATGAGTCGTACGAGGAGATGACAGTTGAGAGCGAGTCGAGGAGGATTCAAACGGAGGAGCAGGGTGCCAAGATTGAGACCCTAGAATCCAACCTTCGCAACAAGATCCAGGAGCTTTTCTCATTAACATCTAACTTTATGGGTCTAAAGAAGGACCACGAGACGACAAGATCTCAACTCGACGACACCCAGGGTGTGCTTGACCAAACAGAGCTGGTCTTGGAAGCGACGCGTAAGTCGCTTGCGGAAGAGAATCACATTCGCAAGGCGCACGAAAAGACAGAAGAAGAGATGCGTGCAGTCGGCGGTAGACTGATTTCGACACTTCAAAAGACTGTCAATCATGTCAGCGGATTGCATGCCAAGAACAAACGAAAGTCCGACCTCCAGGCACTCAATCGAGACAACTGGGGTACAGCTCAGGAGCAAGTGTCCGACGTGACGTCTTTAGTCGAGAGTCGGGTGGAGGAGTTTCGAGACGAGCAGGAGCAGCATATCTCTAACATCTCAGAGAGGATGCAGTCATTCGTGCAGTCCGAACTCCAGAAACTGACCTCCACACAAAACTTCCTCGAGTCCAATCTGGAGCTCTTTGCCGAGTCGAAGAAGGAGCTTACGGAGCGGAAGGAAAGGTCGAAAGAGGAGATGGACCAAGTACTTGAAGAGATCCAAGAAGTCCGTGATCATATCAAGGAGAGAGTTGGTGAGAGTCTTCAGGCCATTGCTGGAGCCGCTGAGAAGATTGCTCAGGATGTCCTCAGCGAGCTGGGCGCCTTTCACAACCAGTTACATACATCGTATGCGTCCCTCGGGAAGGATTTCAAGTCGATATTCGAGGATTTGCTGAAACACATCACGGCACAAAAGCAAGAGTCGGATAGTCTCCGAACGCAACTTGAGGAAGCCAGTGAGACGATTGTCGAATCGAATAAGTCTATTTCCAGCAAGATCCAGGAGGTCATCAGCGAGGAGAGGCGCCAAGCTGCCGAAGAAAGACAAAACTTGCTGCTGCAAATTACCAGCCTCATCAACTCGCAAGCCGAGCTCCAGGAATCCAGGCTGGCCAACAGAGCAGCATCGATTCAGCAGAGTGTGCGCGAAACCAACAGTGCCTTCGAAGGTAGTGTCTCGCAATATCTGCAGGGTATGGATGGATGGGGTGATAAGGAAGGACAGCTTTTGAGCGATTTAGCCAAGTCGCGAGATACGATGAAGACGAAACTGAAAGACGACTGGAATGTAAGTTGTCCTGTCCGTCTCCGTTTCAGGCATGTACTGACAATTTCTAGGCTGCGAACAAGTACAGCACTGCCATCCAGGCCACGACGAAGTCGGTCCATGCTCAGACTGTACGCGTTGTGGACGAGCAGAAGATGGACCTCGACGAGCAGATGACATCGCTCGACGACTTTGTGACGCGCGCAAAGCTGCAAAACTCAGAACACCACGGTCAACACTCCGAGTCACTACAAAGTCTGTCCGAGACTGTTGAGGGATCGTATAACAACATCGGTGCACACTTCAAGGGCACCTTCTCCCGTGTGCAGGAACTTGAATCGGAGATGGACTCTGCTACAGACGCAGCCAAGGATGCTCTTGAGCCCCTGGCGGAAAATCTTTGCCAACCACTGTCTGAATTGCGCGAAGACATCAGCAGCACCATACTACAGGAATACAACCCCACAGGCGAAACACCTAAGAAGATGGCTTACGAGTACCCGAAGGATCTCCCGCAAACCAAAGAGCATTCCCAGCTTATTGCCGAGTTCCATGGGGTGCAATCACCAATTCAACCGACTAACCCGAGCGGCGTCTTCGCTGATGCGGATCTACCACTCAGCGAAAATCAGTCTCCGCCACGTCGCGATTCCTCAGATGACCAGCTCTTTCCATTGCCCGACCGCAACCCATTATCCATGAGCCTACGTGAGATCCACCCAAATGTCAACCCTACCACGGCTTCGACTTACAATCCCCGAGTCAGCACAGCCAGCAGTATCCAGGGATACAGCATGAGCATCGGCCCGGGTTCGCTTGCGAACGGGACGGAAGACACGGACAGTGACATGCCCCTTTTTAAGAAAAGCAGGACTTCCCGCTCCATGGGTGGCAAAGGCAGCAAGAAGAGTATCGCCGCCATTGAGGGCCGCGAGAACGTCCCACCTCCTATGACGGTTGTGGGCAGCGGCTCCGCGGGCAGGGCTGGGGAGATATTTGCCCAGAGTGTCTCTAGGAGAAAGAGTCCTAGGCTGAATTAGACAATTCGCGGAGGAGACGTCGTGCTGGTATGGTCATCGTTTACACGGTCACACATCAGCAGCTGCTTCGAAGAACAGAAAAGGGAAGTTCGAGTAGAGACTGGACAGTTTTTCGACAGGTGTTTTAAGGGCTGCACATAGCATTCTTTCATATTGTAAGGTGTTTAGGCGTGTTAAAGTACATTCATGTACTTAGATAAGGGGCGTACGTGTTGATATGGACTTTGGTGACGGGCTGGTTTTTTGTGTCTATAGGGATAGCCAGTATGCTTGATACCCCCTGACGTTTGTGGGTTTACACTGTATACATGCTTTGAGAATAATATTGCTGTTTTATTCCTCAATGAATCGTAAGAGCTTCTCCCCGGTGCGCAGATGCTTCACCCCCTACTGCAAGTGAAGAAAGTATGACCTGGATACTCATAGTCCATCCATACTGCTATCAGAAAGAGCGATATCACTACTCTTAGGTCTACCTCGTTTCCTTGGCCGACCTCTCCCCTTCTTCCCGGGTGACGCAGTAGTAGCACGGTTACCCTCACCTCGCCAGCCCCTTCGCGCCTTAATAGGTCGTAGGAAACCATCCACGTGCACTGCCCCCATCATCTCATCCTCACTGTCGACATCCAGCGGCAGCTTGCCGTCTTTGCCAAGGCTGTGGATGAGCCTCATGTGCCTGACCAGGTTGGTGTTCCGCGCAAAACCTTCCGTATGTCGTGGGCAACTATCCACCGTGCAGAAGAATTGACCGCCGCCCCCAGTGGAAGATACAGATCCGCCACGCTCCCCATTTTGCGACGCGTTTCGTAAGGGTGCCCTCGAGTCCTCCGACACAACGCTTGTGGATCGTGCGCGGCGGCGCCTGTCGTCATCCGGTTTCTCCTCCTCGTCCTCGGATTCCTGATGAAGCAGTCGGGCCGTGTCGGGCAGTTCCATGCCTGGCGCGTATTGCAGCACTTTGTCGGGCATTGCCGGATCCTCCTCCATGGTTCGTAGCTCCAGGCTTTGGCCGAATAGGTCGGCACATCGCCTCGCGGCGCGGTCGAGAGCCGGCTGGGAGAAGCCAACGACCGCTGCAGCACCCAGAACGTCTCTCCAGTCGCGCAGATTGTGCCGCGTTCTCTTCCTGCCGATCACGCTGGAGCGGTCAGAGGATGGGTCGCGTGACGCCGAGGCCTTTCGTCTGGCGATCGATCTCCGTTTGGGCTTGAGTTCGGCCGCGTCGCTCTGCGGTTCGATGCCAGTCTCGGAGTCGTCGCTGAATACTGGCCTTGGCTCTTTCCGTAACCTAGCCACGCGGATTTTATATTGCTTCTCTGTTTCGCCTTGAAGCCGGGGATACTCCTTCTTAGGTCTGCCTCTTTTTATCTTCTTGGGCTGTGCTTCGTCTTCTTTGTTAGTATCTTCTTCTCCGCGAGACGTAGTCCCAGGATCCTCGGTCTGGCTGGAGGCTGCTGCGTCGGCTTCTTTCGACTGGGCTCGCTTCAGTCTCATAGCCAGCGCTGCCGCCGCCTTGGCCGGTCTGCCTCGCGCCCGTTTGCCCTGTTGCGAACTCTTAGTTGTGGCATCAGATGCAACCGTGCTGTCCGACTCGGACTCGGACGCATAATTGACTGCCGCGTTCCTGGACTTGTGCAGAACCATCAGAGTAGCGTCGAGTTTAGACAGAATGTGCCGGGCCGAAGGCCGCAGCAAATCGTAGGACAGCGCGTCGTCCGCAGACACGACTGGCTTGAAGTAATGCGGCCCAGGCGGCACCGGGCTCGAGCCTCCATCCGAAGCGCTGCTGTCGAGATCCGAGTCGAGCGGCTCCTCCTTCTTCAGCGATGCACTCTTGGACGACCCAGGCCGGGATCTCGAGACGCCGTCAGAGTCCGACTCATCGAGTGCTGCATGATCGTCCTCCTTCCCATCCGTGTCATCGGGGGCGGTCAGTACCATATCTTCGTCCTCCTGCCAAGGCCTCGCCTGGAACTTGTCCTTGGCGAACCTCAACGCCGTGGCTGATACCACTTCCTCAAGGGCGAAGCTCGGTGCGCCTTCTGCTCCAGTGACGGGACGTCTGACAGTAAAGCCGTCGTTATAGTCCTCGGCTCGCTTCATGAACTCATCGGGGGGGACTGTGGCTGCGGGCATAGGCCATGCGGACCAACCACTGTGAGGTTTCCACTGAGCCGCGCGAATTGCCTCGCCCGTCTGAGCATTGACATCCTGTGTATCGAAGGTGAGCCAATATCAAGTCATTGCCATATCATCTCAAGCGAAAAATAAATTAAGAAGAGGAAGAGGAAACCTTACCAGTTCCGGGACCGGCGCACGACCAACTCCGCCTTGACGCTTCAGAGCAAATGCATTGTACAGGTGTACGGCGAGGTCACCGTTCCGGGTCTCTTCCAGCGCAACCGAGTTGGCGATCTCTTGGCTGTTCATATCCTGCCATGTGGAGGGTGGCCCATCCCAGCGATTCGGGCGGTGGTCGTCGCCATCCTCTTCGGATGAGGACGGCTCATAATCATCAGACGGCGGAGGTGAAGAAGCTGATGCCATCCTTCCGCCGCTTAGTCAAAAGTTGAAAAATACAATTGCAGTAAGCGGATCGAAGCCCAGGCGCAACCTCGTCGTCTACAACATCGCTCTCTGATGGTTGGATACCTCGTAGCTTTTTTTGAAAAATGTGGAATCACGTCTGTTACGGTTCTGAGCCGTTCCAATAAACGGAATTGCTGGTATGATCAAGCTGGACCCACTAATGCCATTTCAGTAAGTTGAAATTAGGTACAACTACACTTCGTCCAACTAATAAGTTGTTCCCCCAAAGTGCTAAAGGGAGAACCTATAGCAGATACAATAATTTTCTATTGAAGATGCAAAGAGCGCGGCCAAAAAAGAGACGTTCTCTGTTGCTATACTTCAAGATACAATGCGCAGTGGTTTTATATAGATGTACCAGTACGACGTCCGCATGTACAGCACGAAATCTGGGAACCATTAGATGCATGTTCGGTGTTCGGTTAGCATCATGTCGGTGTTAAGCATAATCAGTATGACTTGCGTCAAGCATAGAATCACTCTTCTATACTCGTTCCTGTACCAAGCCGTACCTCGTCAATAATAGGGATAAACCCCCTCTTCAAGCAACATCGTCGTATCGATATCCTAACCAGCAGATGAGGTTCCCGCTTCTCGCTGATGTGGCTTTCGTCCATAAACGACATATCTGTCATGCACCATTGTCAGTGACTGGATATCAAGTTTCTGCATCCAATGCGAGAAACAGGGGTGGTTTGTTACCCTGGGTAATAAGCCTCGAAGTCAGCGACGTTGGTTTTGATTTCGTGCTTGGCATCTTGGATGATCTTCTCGATCTCCTCTAGAGGCAGTCCCAGGCCTGATATCATCTTCAGGCCGATGCCTCGAGCCCCTTCGTAGGAGTTGGTCCGCGTGAAGTCCCCAATTTGCTTCTGGCGAGGTTCTGTTGGCCATGTGCCGAGCGGCATCTGAAACTTCCACTCGACCACATCGACGACTAGAATACGCAGTTTCGATATTAGCCACTACGTGAGGCAGCGTTTGTTATAAGTGTGGGAGAGGGTAGGTAGGCAAGGGGACGGAGAGAAAGATAGTGTGCCTGCATTAGTAGTAGTATATCAGCACTTACATCCGGTTTCTATAAGCCAGTCCTTGTAATGCCGCGCCACCTTGAGGTCACGACCAAGTGCCGCAGCGCCTCTTACTGCGTGCCTTGCCCATCTCGAAACCGCCGAGCCTGGACGAAACATTGCATAAGCCATGGAAATTCAACTTCATTGGGTGACCGTATCCTGTCTTGCCGTACTCACCCTCCAAAGATCGCGTGTCCGACCTGAGCTCGAGCTCAAAGTCCATATACTCGATCCACCCGCCTTCTTTCATGTTATCGAATGCATGCCTCATCACTCTGCGAGGGTCATTGAAGCATGTGAATACCTAAACCATGAGTGAGCCCTGCGAGTTGCCAATTGCATAATACAGATGGGAGAACAGCTGCCAAACATTGCTTACAGCTCTCAAATATACGTAATCAAACTTGTATTGCGGGAAGACCCAATCTTCTTCCGCATCATCCTTGATGAACTCGCAGTTGGCTGGTGAGTTGGCTGGCTGGATCAAGCTCAGGTCTGTCCCGACGATATGGGAATCTGGATGTCGTCGAGCTTTAAGTAGCACACACACCATGGGTCAGTTTCTTCTATATCTCGAGAAAGGCACACAGCTGTGTGAATTGAGATAGGATGGTCGAGAGTTACCAAATTCATTGGCCCAGACACCAGTCCCCGTCGCTACATCGATCACCAATTTGGGCTCGTGAACCGGCGCCAGACCAAGCTTGCCCCCTAATACAAGTTCAAACGACGCATGCTGAAGATCCAACCGATCTTGCTCTGCCTACAAGCGGTGTGATGAGTTTCGGCCAACCTATTCTTCATTCTAACCAAGCCGTAGGTGTACTCACGGGGTCATTGGGGAGGAAGTATCGGCCTTCGCGGAAAGACTGGTAAGTTCTCCCTGTCACCTCCAGAATAGAGTCATGCGACTGAACGGACATCCCCGAGGGAGTTCTCATTAGTTCTTCTGGCATGCTGATGGCGAACTGGCTCACATTCGTGGATGCTTGGGAAGGATCCGTGAACGCCGAGAAGTACTGCGAGGGAAAGAACAAAGCGGGGGTGGTGGTGCTTTGCTGCGTAGTATCACGATTGTCGGAGGAGAACGGGAAACTTGCAGGGAAATTATACTGGTTATGTGAGGTAAAGGGAGGGGGGTTCTCAGTGTCTCCTCTGACTTGCAGTGGGATGTCTGGTACCAATGCATAGTCCAGGTTTGGTGTAGGTGCCTGGTCTTCGACGAGGTTCGCTCGCGATTGGAGGGACGAGAGGGGTATGCTTGCGAAGGAAGCCGTCCCCGGTCCGGGGCCACTATTGTTGTCTTCAGCCATGCTATCGTCGACATATTGGGCCTCTTTATCAGCCCTATTTTGCATCTTGGTAAGCGGTGGCGTTTCTACTTATAATCGAATGCATATCCTCGTTCGGCCGAATGGTTTCCTGGGAACGTTTTTACCATATCTGTGAGGGTTCCGAGATATTCTTTTGGATGCTGAAGGGTCGCATCCAGCTGGAGCTTTCCTAGATGTAAACCAACCACATAGGCGGGTGGTCGATAGTGGTTAAGTACTTTGGCCACGAACCACACGGCCGGGTTAAGGCGTTTCAAGGTATTGACAGCAAATCACCACTGTATCCTACATGGTCGAACAGACCATGTAATAATTTGTCGATCTATATTGACGCCAGTCATGGTCCTATATGGTTATAAAGAACTCGAAAGTTTTCCGCGGATCTAGTTCATGTCGGTAACTTGACTGAGCGAAAATGAAAACATAAAAAACAATATTGCGTGCTGGTACAGGAGTGCTGCCCTCAAATTCCTCATTGAGACGCCGGATTAAGTCATGCAAAGATGAATAAAGTGATATAAACTCCTCATATAGTCCCTTCTGTAACTCCACAACTATGCTGGTGCCTGTCTGGCCTTTTGCTTCTCCAATTTCCGTCTCTTCTCCCTAAGCTTCTGGTCTTCGGCACTCTTCTTGTTGTTGGTGTACATCATCTGCTCATGCAGCTTGCGCTTCTTCTTGCTGAGCATACCCTTTGCTCGCTCAATGTCCTCTGCTTCCTCCTTGGCCTGGGCCTGGAGTTTCTTTCGAGCATCTGCCTTGGCCTTGGCTTTCGGGTTCAACGCGGGCTTCTGGGCAACGGGCTGCCCAGTCATCTCAGCAATGAGCTCTCGCTGGTACTGGAGCTCAGGATCTTCCTCATCGGCCTCGGCATCATCAGCATCTTCGCCCTCGGAGAAGCCACCGAATGTGTCATCGCCGCCCTCTTCTTCCTCATCATCATCATCTGACCCGGCAACATCCATGCCATCAGCTGCAGCTCCCTTGATCGCCTTGACAGCCAGATCGCCGGCCGCCTTCTCATCTTCCTCCTCTTCCTCTTCCTCCTCGTCCTCATCTGACTCGAGCTCCTCGTCGCTATCCTGTAGGGCCTCTTCCTCAGGCTCCTGATCCTCAAGGGGTATCGTAGGATCGTAGCCACCGTGGGTACTTTGGACAAACGGACTCAGATGTGGGGGCAATTGCGCACCAGGGGCGTAAAGGTCGGGTCGCTTCAGCTCCTCGTCGTTGACACTGTCCCATACCCACTGAGGTTGCACATAAATACGACCAGGGATCCGCTGGTTCGGGCCCAGCTTCTGCGCAGTCTGGTTATCTCCGTTACCATCTTGTGCAGCTTGAATGATTGGCCGATCCACAATCTGGTGGGTGATGGAAGGGTCTTCGGGGTTGGTAGTGTATGCTCCGTCTCCCAGCACCGCATCCCAGCCCACACGTTTGCAGCCAAATGCCTTCAAGATGAACTCCAGGGGTTGTCTCGGAGTTTCACGAGACAAGAAGAAGGTGCAGTTTGCGAAAAGGGATGCAGGGTCTCCGCTTGAATGCACGGGTTGCGGCAGGATGTCACCACCCGGGGCGGCAGGTTCGAACTTGTCGATAGCAGCCTCCTCGGCATCGGTGCTCGTCGTGGCCACCTCTTGCTGGTTATCGACACCGGTGTCCTTCATTTGCTTGATGAGCTTGTTCACGGCAGCCTGGGTCTTGGGGTCTGTTTCCTTCTCAGATTCGCCATTGGTAATCTGAGGCTGAGCGGCGGCGTCTGCGAGAGCCTTGGCCGCGTTGCCTTCAAGTGTGAACGCGCCCAGCTCGGCAGCGGATTCGTCTCTGCTCTGGTCGAACTTGGGCGGGTAAACCAAACCAACCGAGCTGTAGAGCTTGAAGTTGATGAATTTGAGCAGTGTCATGTAGAATTGCACAAAGGTGCCCATGATGCGGAAGTCGATGTCGCCGACAACCCTTTGGTTGAACTTATAGGGCACCAGCCACAGGATATCGACGCCTTGGATGGTGGCCTGGTAATAGATACCCTTGATGGACAAAAAGGACTTGCGCAGGCTCTGCGAGACGATCAAGTAGTGCTGGAACTCGAGGCAAAGACGCTCGCACCGAGCGATCATCTTGGCGGGCACCGCAGGAGTGGAAGGCAGGCTGGCAAACAAGAACAGCATGGAAAGAGCGTCGTCGAGATCTCTCAGTGCGTCCACGAAGGTCGGGTATCGTTCGCGGACAAGATGGTCGAGAGTATAAGGCGGTCTGCCCGTCTTCTCCGGGCGGGCGGCATTGCGCTCGAGTCTTGCAGCGTCGGTAACATCGCCTCTTCCAAGAGCCTTGGAAATCTTCTTCTCGAGAGCCTTCTGGTCTCGGAACTTCTGTAGGAGCGGCTCGTGCAAGAGATATTGGATGTCCTTGGCATAGTAAAAAGTGGTGGAGGCGGTAGCGCTCTTGTTTGCCTTCTTCCGGTTGTTTGGCTCTCGGGGGAAGATTCCTCTCCAGATACACAGCTTTCGGAAGTCAGGCAAACTGATCTGGAGTTTCCTGACTGCCTGGTTTCTGGTGATGTAGTTCTTGGCCGCACCGGACTGGCCCTTCTTCTTGATCCGACCCATGGCGCAAAGCGAAGAACGAGAATATTTCGGACTAGAAAGTTAAATGCTAGGAAGTGCAGTCAAGGCAGCGACTGCGGCAGCGTGAAGTATGAAGAAGAGGGAGATGAAAAGTCCCAATTGAATTATGTTGTTTCCTACTGTCTACAACCGCCAAATCACTATGCAGAGAATCCGAGCAAAGCTGCGACACCCCACCAAAAAGTTTGGGAAGGGATCTCTCGAACTTTTTTTCTGCCACTCGGTACTTTATCTTTATCGATCTTTTTTATCTTGACCGCCTTCTGGGTATTCTATGCATATGCACGGCCAAGCATCGCTTGAGCCTACCAGCCTACTACCGTATTGGCTTAGGTCGTCATTACGGTGCATTTCTAATTAACCAATGGGATCAAGCCGTAGAGGTATGACGGAGTGGGGTCTGATCTTGCTCCGTTTCCATCGCTCACCTTGGTGGCCGCCGTCTAAAGCTGGGCTTAGGGCGCTGGGCCAAGACGGGACAGGCCAGGTTGTCGTCGCTTGAGGCTCTCACGATTATTGACTTTCAACACGAGATCAGTCCTGCTTTGCGCCACCAGCAGGAACCTCGTGCAAATCGGCATTTATCTTTCTTTCTTCCCATAGCGATGGACTTGCGCCATGACCAAAGATAAGATGAGCCTCCAGGCGACGACAGGGACAGCTGGTCTCTTTGTCGTCGCCGCAGCTCTCCGTCTGCTGCTGTTCACTGCCTTCCCTGGCCTTCCCAGCCTATTGACCGGTCGCGTCGAGATCTCGACCCCCGTGACGAGCTTCAAAAGACGTACAGTGCCCCCCATCTCTGCCCAGAACTTATATACGTGAATAATCACTAATTTTCGCATGCAGTGCAGGAAGGGCTGTTCCTCTATAATCACAATGTCTCTCCGTACGATGGTGGCGTCTACCACCAGGCCCCTCTTCTCCTGCCGTTGTTCTCGCTCCTCCCCGACCCCTCGACATATCCGATCTTCACGTACATACTATATACCTTGGTCGATCTCTTGAGCGCCAATGCGCTATACAAAATCGCCGAGTCCAGGGAAGGGGCCACCTCCCGACTGTATAGCTCCCCGCGTAAGGAGAAGCGATGGAGTGGATACGTCGTGGCCGCCCTGTTTCTGTTCAATCCGTTCACCATTGCGACGTGCATAGGGCGTCCAACAAGTGTCTTTACGACTTGTGCGATCCTGCATGCCGTGGCCAAGGCGCTTTCGGGCAACATCTTCACGTCGATGTTGTCCCTCTCGTTCGCCGCCTATCTTTCTATGTACCCCTTACTGCTGTTACCGCCTATGGTGATCTTGGCCTATGACCGGACATACAACCCCAAGGCCCCCAAGTCTCTCGCCCAGCTCGCGGGCATGTGCACTCTTGCCGTGAGCGGCAGTCTGGCCCTTCTCTTTCTCTCGTCCTACGCCCTGACGGGATCCTGGGAGTTCATGTCCTCCACCTACGGCATCCAGCTGACCCTGACGGACCTGACCCCGAACGCGGGTCTCTGGTGGTATTTCTTCACCGAGATGTTCGACAGCTTCCGGTCCTTCTTCCTCGGTGTCTTCTGGCTGCACCTGTCGTCCTACACCCCGGCCCTGACAATCCGGCTTCGGCAGCAACCGCTCGCCGTCATCATGCTCCTCCTCGGCATTTTCGCCATCTTCAAGCCCTACCCGTCCATCGCCGACACGTCTCTCTTCCTGAGCCTGGTTCCATGCTTCCGCCATGTCTTCCCGCTGCTGCGCTACAACTTCGTCACGGCCTCTGTCGTCCTGTACGGCACCTTCCTCGGCCCGGCCTTCTACCACCTCTGGATTTACGCAGGAAGTGGCAACGCCAACTTCTTTTACGCCATCACGCTGGTCTGGAGCCTGGGTCTGAGCCTACTCGTCAGCGACCTGGCCTTTGCGATCCTGCGCGACGAGTGGGAGGTCGAGCGGCCCGAGATGCGCGGCAAAGAAATTCGGCAGATCTAGGAGTCTCTGGAGAAAGGCCGGCAAACGCTGCTTCGTTACGTATGGCTATTGTTAGTATTCGATGTTGTGGCATGGTTTATAGATGCACGTTACTTCAACACATCTTGGGCTTGATGGAACACAACGGGATGGGTTCCTTGCCATGCTCGCGAAAGAGAACGGCAGGAACATAGATTGATGGATGTCACCTCTTAAACCGGGATAAACCATCAGCAGTGTATGTCCGCTGCCCCGGAAAAACTATTACGAGGTGCGGCTTTATAAAGAGAGAAGAAGTTACACATCGACGAGCAGCGAAGTGGCTGTAGAATATTTGATAGGATTATACATCCTTCAAGGGGGGCCAAATAGAGCATTTGCACGATGAAAGATTCAATTCTTCGTCAATTCTTCGTCAATTCAGTTATAGGCACAAGAGCATTGACAAAGTATTACACCAACTAACTCAAATATACGAGGTACCATGCGCTTGAGTCCTTACATCAATGATACATTAGGTGGCTTGCACACGAGTAGTGGCTGCTCGCGGCCTAAAGATTTGCTCATACAATGCACAGCGTGCATGATCATTATGGAAATACTCAAGTATTCAAGTCTCATCGTCCCCTACTTAAAGGTGGCACCTGTGTCACGCGCACTTCAGGGGGGGAAGTTGACATCATCCCTATCCAGTACTTCAAACCTGGACGACACTTCTGCGCCTATTTTCAAGTGATATATGTAGAGTATCGGCAAATCATTCCTTAGCTGAGTTGATGTAGCTTAGCCGTGGTATCTTTATATCTATCGTACGTAAAGCCAAGACAGTTCAACTCATTTTGCAGTAGGTTGCCTCGCTCTGATATTTCTCCCATTTTCCCCTTTCGGAAACACAGCACCTATCTATACTGGGCACATCATGGACACTTGGATCTACATGTACCACAAAATAGAAAGCCACCACCAAGTAAGCTTATCCGACATGTTATACATATTGTGTCTCTACCTTCATGCTCAAGGTTCAACATCAACAGCGACCTCAACCTTTTCCCCTTGATATACTGTGTCCCTCTCCATGGGTGAGGGGGCGGGAGGCGGCATGGCAGGAGCATCGAAACCAGGGAGACTATTGAAAATTGCCCCAATGTCGCCAAACTGATATAGACCCCCTTTCGGAGCCTCCCAGCGATGTGTAGAGTCACCAAATGGCGACAGAGCTTTAAAAACCACAGCACCGCCCACTGCGGCGAGTCCAACAACTGCTGCGCCGACAGCCAACAGAGTCTGGGTCGGATCACGCGTGCCCCCTGGGTCCTTGACACCATCGCCTCGCCAACTCTTCCATGAATTCCCAACGCCTGGTACATGCTCAGTGGCATCACCGACGAATCGGCTCGTCATGGCGACGCAGCTCTGAGCTATCGGCATGGTCCAAGGTAATGTGTCCTGAATCTGGCCTTCCTTCCACTGGATAATCTCCTTCTGCAGAGTGTTGAGAAACTTGATCAACCTTGAGCCGGCATGATTCCTGTTCATACATCTTTCCACAAAGGGTTGTGGTGTCTGCACCCGCATAAGCCTCAAGTACCCGAACGCAAGAAAATCCAACGGGGTCGGCTTATCATCACTGAAGAAGTATGTTTTGTCTCCGCGTAACTCATCCAACGTCAAGAAAAAATCTTCGAGGAGACTCTGCAACCTAATAGCGGCTGCTTGCTCAGGCTGCATGCTGTCACTGACGGTGGGCCGGGTGGGTAGCCGCAGGAAGCCCGTCGCCGTTGTCGGGGCCGTGACCTTGGATTCCGACGACCCATCTTCCGGGTCGATGTCGGCAGCCAGGTGGTCCAAGCCAAGATGCTCCGTCTTTGCAATGGCAGCGGAGCGGAGCTTGAGCGGAACCGTCCATGTCAGCGGGAAGCGGAGCAACGACGAGTAGGCAGGCCTAGTGAGTTCTGTCCAGGCGCTGGGCGAAACGTAGAGGAAGAAGGCAAGCAGGGCTGACCCGCGCGATGAGAGGTAGGACGCGTATGCCAAGGCGTCAGCTCGCTGCGCCTCGGTGAGGTCACCATCTGCTGGTGTGAACGAGGTATCTGACGCCAGAAAGCGCACGATGTTAAGGTACCCAGAGGTCCAGGTACCATTGTGGTGCAATGCGGGGAGTACATCTGGGTGCTGGGATTAGCTACAGGAATAGATTGGTAAGGCAACATATGGGGTTGATTCAGATCGTTCGAAACGAGCCTGATGATGGTGGGGACGACCTCAAAATAAGTTTGCCCAGCACAGGGGCGTGTTTATACGGTGAGGCGATAACAGATGGACCTACAATCGGGCGACACGCTGACGTCGTTACTGGCGACCAGTGACCATGCGTTTTGAGGAACAGCATAGCCCAAATAAGATATGGCAGCTAAACATTCCGGGTCAATAGATGGAAGCCCAAAGGCTTCGCCCCAGACGTGAAGTTCCATGAGAGTGGTGATGACTTGTTACGCTGGTGGCTGAATCCAAGTCGAGGATGAGATCTCGATGAAGCCAAGAAGCTATTGCTTCCGAATCAAGTTATTGAAGTGTGATGGCTCGCCAAACAGACAACTATCGGACGATAGCTCTGAAGCAGCAAAAAGCAGGCTTGCCTGATGCTGTATTGGGCAGCTTGCAGTCAGCAGTGGCTACCTCTTTGGGAATGACTGCCTCAGCTCCAGGGGTGTCAAGGTCGTTCACGTTCAAGTGATCAACCGGCGTGCAGTAGTAGCTGGACAACCCAGGGAACTGGCAAGGTAGATCTTGGAGAGGCGATCTTGTTTCCCCATCAAAAGACCAGGTCGGCTCGACGGTTCGCTGTCAATTGACGGGAAAGAGCAATGATTGCCATGCCTTAAAACATGCAGAAACGTGTCGCTCGCTGTGATTGGATCTCTGAGCTTTATCGCGTCGTTTCACCAAGTCTCAGTAGCGCTTCTTATTGGCACGTGGATGCAATCCCCAGCTATTACCCAATTTTTGCTCTTCGCGACTCAGCTTGACGTCACTGACTCGACACTTATCCTCCAACTTATCATTAATGGTATATGCTTGGGTACTTCTGTTTGCAGATTAGCCAGATATGCCGCCCCAGTCAAAACCGTCCTGCATCTGGCATCTGGGCATCTCCATCTCCAATTGATCTACGACCACTAATTTAAGGCTCTGTTTTAGGGGAAGACATTGCAATTTGCCACTTGCTGAGCAGCTGTTCCTGATCGCCAGGGGGTGGCAAGCAGCATTCTCGGCCTCTCGGAAGGCTGAGGTCCCTTCCTCTCTAGTCGAGTTGTCGCACCTGGAAAACTCTATGTTTTCCGTCCGTGAGGGCGAATATCAGTGTATCACTGGCTTTGCTGGCTGAAGGCTACTGTTACTTAGCCAGCCGCCCGGCGCTGGTCTGGGCTGAGACACGCTCTATCCGGAACGCACCGCGAATATTCTTTTGGGCACGCAAGGTAGCAGGTAGCATATGTACCGTACTGTATGGTCACTAAACCAAGTGACAGGCATTTGACGTGATATCCTGCGCACACCTCTAGTGACCTGTGTCGTCGTAGGGCAGGGCGTCTTACTATTTCTCGGGTGGGCCCTGTCGCTTATTCTTGTCAAGTTTCGAAGATGGAGAAAGTAGGCACATTCGTCTTTTATGCTTTGCGAGGTAATCAGTAATGTAGGCCTTGGTGTGCACTACTGTACTGTACATACGACCATCGACCACTAGGGACAGTTTGTAAGTGATAGTGGGAGATATCCATGACCATGAGACAACGTGGGCGTCCATGTGCCATCTTGGGTGCAAAACTGCTCACTATCTGTAACAACATACTTCTCAACGTGTCCTCGGTGTGTGTATTTGTGTGTGTTTGTTGTGGGAACAGCCGGCCAGTGCAAAAAGCTGCTTACACACATTCCATGTTTCGCAATCCACATTAGCCCGTCTGACATGCAGGCGAACAGTCATCAGTGCGTTTGAGCCTCAACATGGCATCGTACATTCCACATGCAAGTAAGCAGGCAGACTGCTACCTTGGGAAAAATGCGTACGTACGATGGACAGATTGACTTCCATGGTGCGTCAGCTCAATTCGCGGGGAGGCGCCAACGCTAGAACAGTTCAACATGACTCTTCAGTCTGAAGAAAAAAAAAGATTCTTTTCGCGTGTTTCGTCAGAGGCGCCCGGCCTTGACCCTTGGCGACGTACGAATACCACTACGCTGTGAACGGCCAGCTGTCAAGACATCGGACGGTCTCTCTTCCAAGTTCCCAGCCGTGCCAGGTACGAACTTTTACAGTAGTCTTTAGTCGAACCTCTGGTCCCTACCTTACCACCTTACCATCCAAACCGGGGTTTCTCGAATATGAATGATTTGACTGATATGACATGGCGTCGTTTCGTATGCAAAGAACGGGCGACCTGCCTGACCAAGGGCGGACTTGGAATGCCATGCCCCTCTGAGAGCTAGCTTCAAGCAATTGGCCGTGGCAACCGCGGTTGTTCGGCATGCCAACAAACCACGAACCAGATACCAGATGGGTTGTTGGATGGATATGCCCTCTTGGGATCCATCCTTGCAGAGTATGTACCTTGTTGCTTCATCTTTATTTTCTTTTTCTTTTTCGGCCGAGCGCAAAGAGAGATACGAGGCAAGGTTTGAGGCACCCCAACCTTGCGGTTGTTAAACACCAAATTCAGGTACTGGAACCTAGTCCTCATTGCTGGATTGAGCATACCTTCCGAGGCTTCGTCTCACCCACTAGCTCACTCCCTCACTCAGCAGCAGCGCCAAGACATGACAGGGCAAGGGTGAGGGGGAACGGACTTCCTGAATGAACGGACGGACGGACTGACAGACGGTTGTCGGCAGCTATCTGCAAGCCGATAATAGCATGACAATCGAGCCATCTTGTGCACACATTCACATATGCATATGGAAGGTGATACAGACAAGAGGACATGGCCTTTCGATGGATGGGACTATTATGATTTGTCCATGACTCGATGCGCAATAGTCCATCCTCCGCATTTTACTATATTCTCTAGCTGTAACATACAACCACTACCGTCATTACTACTCTGGCGAGAGAGGGAGAGAAAAAAAAGTTGCGATTCTGTTCCCTATCGACGATCGAACTAGGCAATGCTTCAATAAAGTAGGAGGGCGTAGGTCGTAATAGTGTCCGTAGCGCGAGGCTCGGCGGGTTCATGGTCTTCCTGGGAAGAACCGATACACTTACCAGACAAGACCCGAGCCAACTTTCAGGAACGCTTCTTGGCGTCGCGAAGGTGTTAGTGCCCAGGTGGCCAGGCCTAAAGCAGACTTTCGGCTCGACGGGTAGGGTACTTGTCACATAGTTCGTTCGCGAATTTTCACGACAAGACGGCGACCGGCGATTGAAGGCAGGAGTTCTTTCGGCGATTGGAAACAAATTGACTCAAATGACCAGCATGGCCGGCCAAATTTGGCCAAACAAACCCATGGCGGACCAGCTGAGCAACGATACCATAGAGTAACAGCGCCTAGTCATTCGAAAGGAATGAGAACCAAAATGCTACCTAGTATAACCAATGGAGTTATCGTATTCGATGGGTTTTATTATATTCCTGTACAGCTCTTAGACGTGCCCCAAAGCTAAGGCAGGAAGTCTACTTCTTAGCCAAGATGTATGTACGGTATGTAGGTGGTGTCCACCACACCCTTCACACAAGATATATTGTACGGTACTGGCTGGGCTACTGCGCCGAAGAGGGAAAATAAAATAAAAAATTGCAATACCATGACCAAGTTTGATATCCAGGCTGATCCTATGGGACCGTCGGTATGCTCCTCCCGACCACATCCCACTCTTTCTGCGCCGTCCCCCTCCCTCATGCTCGCCTCTCGCATGCTTTGCTCTCACATGCGTCTGCCCGAGTCTCAAGTTTGCTATTTGCTCCTGTCTCCCCCACAGCAGCTGCTGCTTAATATTAGCTCCGCACATGCGCATGTATCAAATCTGTGATCATGATGTAACTCTGGATAATTCACGTCGAGTGATGAGCCGCTAACACCTTAACGAACCCCTCCTTTGCCATTTCCGAAAGGGCGGTATGCCTAGTGCTAGTGATTAATATGATCTGCTTCCCGCGGCTGCAGACGGTTTTTTGGGGCTGTCGCGACCCTCGATTGGCACCGCTGGCAGGCTGGCACAGTATGGTACGAGAAAACGAAGGAGGGGTTGATCCTGATTTCCGCCGCGCTCAATCAATTGGTAGATTGTCGGTCACCTGCTGCCCAATAGCACCTGCATGAGGGTGAGGAAAAGGAAATGGAACAAAAGCAAAGAAGAAAGAGAGGCCGGATCGGCACCGCTATGTATCAGTTTCATCCATTGGCCCTGGCAGCTGCAAGTTGGAATGAGTTGACGATCATCAAGGGCCAATGTCACGGAAAGGCTCGTTTCGAGAAGATTGAGATTGTATGTGGTTGGAATAAATTATTATGTGGTTTTTTTCCTGTAATCGTAGCAAGTGTAATTTGCCCGTATCTTCATTTCAATCGTCGGTTATCCGATTAATAGTTGCCGCCAAGTAGAGATTCCCGACCCCCAAATGGTCCCCAGCTATAATCCTCGTAGTGTCCAATCATCACTCAGCTTCCCCAGGGGTATCCGCGCACGCAAGCCAATTCTTTGCAGAAGACGCCATGACGATGCTTTCTATTTGTACATGAACCCAAACCCCCGAACACCCCTTTTGAAAAAAGATCCCATTCCAAATCATGAACCAATTGTTCCCGTAACCCGTTGGTGGCCAGTCGTATGAGCGGGTCCAGTGACCCCAGGTTCGACTTGGCCAGTGTATTATCGTACAACGCCTCATATGTCAAACGAAATGACAAGGAGAGTGAGTATAAAGAATCCGTTGAGCCAGCTCTGAGCGAGATTGTGCGAACGGCAGGAAACTTTTAGTGCCGTATCGAGCGCGATTGGTGATGCGGGACGCCAGGCGACTTGTATGCGACTGTGGATGCGATACAAGATGCCAATGGTCGCCAGGTTCGCGCATGTGATAACCATTCCGCTGTCGTAGTTGTTGTATGGTGAGGGTGGAGGTCGTGTAACCCCTCCTCAGCCCAGACGGCGAGAGCGCCGTGCGCCTCTAGGGGATAGGCATCCTAGAGGGCGGCGGCTCAAAGCAGAAGAAGCAGGAGATCGGTTGGTTCCAGTCAACCGATCAGTAAGTGAGTGATGACAGTATGAATGCCGGTGTCCTCGTATGTTTCGTTCTGATAGTGTTGTGTGTTGTAGTAAAGTCCATCGAAGAGTAAGCCTTATATCTAGCCTCTCTTGGGCAGAGGTGGCAGAGGTCGGTTTGGCGGCGGGCCAGGGGAAGGAGGCAGCTGCGAGGGGCGCTGGGCAGGCATTTCGAAGGTTGAGGTAGCCAGCTTGACGGTTGTGAAGGGTTATAGTAAGTGTCTTTGGTATAGTATAGCGAGATGCTTAGTCTTCCTGTTGTAGAAGCAACGGAAGGCTGTTGATAGTAGGTAAGGAGGTAGGTATAGTATTGGTAGAAGTGGGTTGGAAGCTAGACAGCTGGTGGTAGATGTCGAAGTGATGTTGTTGTTGTTGTTATATAGTAGAGTAGATAGTAGCTCTTGCTTGCAACTGATGATGGTCTGATGATCCTGTGAATTGGAAACGAAACTGTCCGGTGGTCAGAGGGGAGAGGATGCCTTATGTATGTAGGTAGCCGGCGGTGATAGTCATCTGTTTGTCCAGATTTAATGAAATATACTTTATGGGCGATACTTCCAAGGTTGTCGCTAGCTCGCATCAAGGCTCCAACGGGTACTTGGGTACACCGCCAGACTCTGGCGACTTTGGCATTAGGTACAAGCCGGTTTACAAAGCACAGCACGGAGCTATCTCCACCGGGGTGGTATGAACACGCAGGCCGTCTCTGGTGAAAAGGGTACCCCTGCAATAACTCAGCTCTCACTGGTTTGACTGACAAAAATAATCTCCCTGGGCCCTGACAGGGGTTAGTAGTGTACATACACTAATAGTGACGCAGCTGTGTGTGCATGTGTGTGTGAGTGCGTGTGAGTGTGTGTGTGCCACACCTCTGCAGCCCGTACCGCCGTACTGTACATGCAAAAGTCAGAAGGAAAATGAAACAAGCATAAGCCCCTGGAACCATGTGTAGAGCCCCTGTCCGACACAGCGACAATGTACAGTACCTACGCCCGCATAGAGAGGCACTTTCAGTGTCATGTTACATGCTGTTACCTGCTCTCCTCTCTTGAGTCTCTTGAGTCTTGAGCACCTGAGGCCCAGCCCAGCCAGAGGTCCTGACTAACGGCCCCCCGAAATCCCACGTTGGTTCCTGGAAGTCAATTTGCTCTAAGCGCAGGGACTAGACTACTTCTTGACCGACGAAATTCTTTTACGGGATTTGCAAAATAGCGGTCGCAGCACAGAGGAGCCAGAGGAGAAAAAAAAGGCCAGAATTTGCGACCAGGAAGCCCATGTTGGTGCTATTCGGTAGCCTGGTTCCAGGCAAAGCTGGCAAGAGCGGCAGTGATGAGGTGAGAAGAGTCTTGAAATGAGCATCCCCACTCTGTAGAAGACTCATAGAACAAAAGGATATCCACCCACTTTCCACTCTCTGCCCCAGATAATGCGCCTGAAAGTGGTTTTTTCTGCTTTCTTCTCGTCACGTCAGACGTATGTAGGGCAGCATTACAGCATGCCCTGGGGAACGAGCGGGCCAGTTTCCAAGGAAAGCCAGTGATTCGCTCGCTGGGCCGCATGGACCAGATCCATAGCACGACTATCATCATGTAGTGAGCGGCTCTGGATGGAAAGACGTTCAGGCCAACAACGGCTGGTCCGGAGTTGGGTGAAACACGGGCAAAAGACTGCTGGGCTTCACAAAGCGCCTCTCGTATGACAACTTGAATTGATATGTCCCCGATGAGACAGCATTCTTGGTCGCCTGCCTACCTGTTTGTAGTACACGGCGCGACACGAAATCTCATTAAAGTTGCATGGACATGGACGTAAGTCAGCTGGCCTCTGTGCCCTGAAAACGGCCTCTTGTTACAAGGTTGTGACCCCTGCCTGCGCTTGCAATGGCGTTCCTACTTTTTGAAGATCACGTTCAACAAACTGGGCGCGGTGTCTTGCTTTTTGGCTGCCTGTGTCCGCTTTTGGCCGTATCGACAGGCCGGGAGGGGAAGAAGCAACTGGCAACTGGCTCTATGTCGGCGATCTGGTTGTTAGCCTGGCAAGCTGGATGGAGGCTGGGGGGGAAGGAGGGGCTGGATGCCATTAGACAGGTAGTTCTGTAAATGCTTTTTGTCTCCGGCTTTGCATACCAGGTAGCCATGTAGCCAGGCTGCCAGGCTGCCAGGCTAGGTGCACGGTAATTACAATAGGAAAATATCTAGCATCATCTCGAGCCATGTTCGCACCGATATTCCCGGGCCTGCCGAGTCCAGAAGCCCTTACGAACTCTTACGTCGCAGTGGTGGCTAAGTCTACCGAACCGGCTGATGGAGGAGCAGGCAATTACATTTCGACAACTAACAACTCTGAGAATGGAGTGCTTTCAGCTGTCCTAGGTAGTCGGTCTCTCTACCTTAGCTGTCTAGGTCGCAGGTCTCCAGTCCCCAGTCTCCAGTGCTGGCCGTAGTAGCTCGGTGAGGTAGCCCACTCTAAGCTGATACATGTCTGTCGCGCACCGATACACCGACCCAACTGTCAAAAAAATGCCCTCGTTCTGGGCCAAAACTGTCTACTTGACCTATATGTAATGCGATATTCGGAAAATACCACTCTTCATTCTCCAGACTCGAGCATGAGCGCCAAAAACGCCCCCAGTTCTCCGCATACAGCACATCCATAAGTGACGTGCATGTGAGTCACAATGTGCTGTTCAGCCAGACATATATCCCTCTTAACTACCATACGCATGTTAGGTTAGGTATGTATCTAGATTGTAGAAGAAGACCGGCCAATTGCGGTCGCTGATTGGCCACGTTGAGACGGGCTGCTTACGGTCCAGCATTCACATGGCCACGATCCCGGCCGCCACTTTGAGAGCCCGGCAACGGAAGAAGAAATGAGAATTGTACGCATCAGCTGATGTAGCCCTTCCGCAATCGTAGGGTAGCAATGAAAGTACCCTTTTGGATCGCATCGAGCATTATAGGACAGTATCGCCCACAGGGCTGAGGCGATTTCCCATACCCTTGACTGACGTAGGAGCGAGATGGGAAGGAAATTTGATATCTGTGAGCAGTACCTGCTGGGGTTTCAGGCTCCCTCGTACCGATTCTGAAGGTATCTATCCCCATGTCGCCTGTAGTATGTACGTTTTAATGAAACGCTATGCTGATATGAAAAGGGAATACGGGCTGTCTAAGCCTCTCAGTAAGACGCAACCCCTCCCCTTTGTGCTTATGAACTCTCAAATTACAACTTTATCATGGCTTTGACACGGACCCCCTCGGGATAAATTGATTGATTCGGATACTGGCAATACCTTTCATTGCGGCTGACTGCATGATTTCTGCGCTGTCTCGCTGCTCTAGAAATAGCCATAGTGGCTACAGGATTTCGATAGTCGCCGCCCGCCTTCCAGAGGCCGTTCACAGTGTCAAGCGGCTATGGCTGGCGCTGACTGCAGTCAAGCCGTTGCGCGCACTAGCCATGATACGACTGAAAGGGACGGTATTTGTAGACATGCGGCCGTTGCGGGCCTCTTGGCAGTCTTCGAAATAACACAGAGACAACACATAGTACCCAAAATAGAAAGAGCACAACATCCATGATATCTAATGTCTAATACAATCCAAGAGAAGGTGAGGCGCATGAGAGAGATAAACCTCTACTGCTGCAGTCTGGTATACTTGGAACTGGCGGCACGGCACCACAATATCACTGTCACACCCCAAGCCTGATCACTTGAGAGGGCTTACGGACGGCTCGTAGCAGCAAGGCAGCCGCGGTGTCACGATTGCCAGCCTCGAACTCAACACCATGTACCAAACACAGCACCGGCAGTTGTGGCCACTCCACTTTTGAATTATGCTCATGGACGGTCGGTAACACTATACTCAGGAGTTCTAGAAAGGAGTAGGCTGGTAGGGTAGGGTAAAGCAAGCTGTCAGTTTCTGTACGAGCTGGACCCTGAATCTCATATCCCGAGTTTAGGGAGCTGGCATCGTACCAAGTGGGACTGGACTTGTTAGCATTCAGTAGCCAATCGCGCCGGTGACGCCGCAGGAGAGCGCACGCTACTCAACAAAAGAAGAGAAAGAAGAAGGAAAGAGAGAGAGAGAGAGGGCAAAGAACCCCGTCACCCGTTGTCACGATACAAGCAAGCCATGTCCCAGCCATGTGTCAATCGTGCTCAAGCGTGTAGAGTACGGATTGCAGCGGTTGCAGTAAATTGCGGTGGAGTCGGCAAGCTCAAACAGCAATGCTAACGAAGGCGGTTCCAGCGCACAAATGCGCCGAGCTGGGCAGATCATTTGTGGTCTAGTGGTGAGTGTACTGGTGAGTGAAGGCATTTGCCACCGTGGGCAGCCAAATGCAGTACATGCGCCACTTTTCTTTTCGAGATGAAGCACGGTCAGTGTGGAGAAGATCTTGCAAAAAGAAGGGCCAGAAAGAATTTCTCACAGGCAGGATGGAAGGGGGAAAAACCTTCGAGAAGGTTTCCATACACGGACCCATCTCGCTAAACTCTGCAACGGCTTTGAGGTTTGGATGGTTCCTGAGTCTCGACTAGGGAACGATGTCCATCGGTCGGGAGAAGCGAAATGTCCCCATTGTTTCATCTCAACGTCTCCTGGGCCTGTGCCTGTCATTCATATCCCCTAAAAGGTCCCAAAATATCAATATTGCTCTTGCTCAAGCCATAGTAGGGAAAGTAAACCGCTCAATGCAATACAGGAGGAACTCTACTCTACGTGTGGTTTGCGTCAGGAGTGCGCTGCCCCTGGATTGATTGGATCGCCGAAACGAAGTGAACCTTCTGGGTGAGTGCGTCGTTCTCCGTGATGGTTGGCCAGTTCGAACCCTGTTGCTGTTGCGTTGCCCTTGCCCTGAAAATCCTGCTCGCCGCATCGCCGAATGCGAGCAGTCATCTGATGTCCTGGTCGTCCAGCCTGCTAGCCTGCCAGCCCTACTGTGTGAGAACAAGTACAGTACAAGTCGGACGATACCTTCCTCTCACCCAGCAACCACCCCAACCACCAGACCAGCTCCTATCGGTCGGTAGTTGAGCTCTGACACCTCCTGCGTTGTGGGCTGTCTCCCCCAATGTGGAACTGGAAACCTGGCAGATTTCAAACTTGGTCATCATCTCGTCTGGTATGGAGCAAAGTAACCGTTCCTGGCTTTCGGAGCCTCAATCTTCATCTGATGTTGTTACCCACTACAAACCTTAGTTGGCCTGGAGTTTTCCGAGGAGACCAGGAGTCAAATCAATATCGTCACCGCTGCTTGCAAATGGCCACCTATGGTTATCTGATAATCCGGGAATCTCGGCTCCTCAGCGGGGTCATCTACCTCACCTGAGATGTTGATCACGGCATGCCGTACAAGCAATGCAATCGGTTTTACTCGAGTTACGACCGAGTTACGACCCTGATCTTGCGGCTGGCGTCACAAGCTGATAACCATGTCTCCATAAGCATAATCCTGTAACAAGGTTTCTGGCAATCTGGTGTCGCTTTCAGCCAAGCTTACTATGTGTGCCTTTATACCCGGCCTGTTGGTTGAGGGTCAGCTGCCCAGTCGAATCGCGTGTACTTTCTTGCTGAATTCGACTGGCTACTTGTTTCTGATTCGCTCATTACTACGTGCTGAGACTGAGTCATCATCTCTATGTTGTACTCGTATAAGGTACTGTAGAGCCTCTACCCCGGCTTGCTGTCAGCTGACGGCAGCCAATCCTTGGTGTTTTGTTCTCGGTACGACAAATGCAATTTGTAACCGGCTTCGTGCTGCCATACCAAGTCTGCGGGTGGTTCGACTGTTCGACTGTAGTGCATGAAAGGAAGCTCGTCATGGAGAAGAAGAAGGAACCGACGATACTGGTCTCCCGCGCATGCCGCACGCCCGACGCGGTTAAAATGTCAGAAGCTAATTGGGCATGCGCCATACCATGCCTTGAGCTCGACGATGACGAGAGTTCCGGGACGTCGTATTCTGGCGGATAACTCGGTGCTTGGTTCCATGGGGTGCTTGCTGGTCTGTTGCTTGGCTGAGGAAGCTCCTGCCACGCAGCTCATCCAATCGCAATCTCCAACGTCCTCTGTTGGTGACGGAGATCGGCAAAAGCAAGGCACACATCTATTCGACAAGATCATTATCTGCTCGTGCCGTGTTACCTACCAGTTGTTCCCACGTGGAGCAGGGGCTGGCTGCACTTTTCGGGACAAGCCCTTGTCACGCCGCCGCCTGGGTTGGACTATTTTGGCTATCCGTTTAGAGACATGACTGACCCAGTCAGCCGGGTGTCTACTTTCTTACCACACACACACACAAACAAACAAATCGACGGTCAGCATCTGTTTCGGATGCAGCCAGCATTAGACCAATGTGCCGTGCCCCTTGAGCTAATCCCCCAGGAAAAGGAAGCATGTTGTTGCCTTGGGCATGGCAGCCAATGAGATACTATCCTCATATCTTTGGCTGAAAGCCGCGATTCTTCCTATCGCGGTGCCTGGACAACCTCCGGACTTTTCGCTCGAAAAACCAAGAAACAGTCACCACCACCTCGGCTGACGTCTGCGGCCAGAACGGCCTATCAACAGCCAATCACGCGTGATCTCAGCACCACTCGCTGGAGACACGTCCGTGAAAGAGGGGCGTCTTTCCCGATGAACAAATTATCGCATTCCATGCTATTCTAGCCACACTAAACATCTTCTAGCAACGTCGGAGAAGTTGATAAGCAATGCGAAAAATAGCTCGAGGCTCTCCAGCTCGAGGCACAGGCTTGCTGGTAAGACACATTCACCAAAGGCAACTATTTCCTCCCTCGTGGTTGTAATATGTTCTACAAATCGGGTAGGACTCTCGCTTCTATTAGCTCAGCTTCTAGCTTTATCGACGCCAAAATCCCATCAGAAGGAAGTACACGCAGGTCGTGTTTAGGTTGGTAGCTTATGCAACCCTCTGCTTACATATTGGCAATACTCTTTAATTTATGCCTATCTGAGAAGGCGTGCTTACCGGGATTATGGGCAGCTGATTAGGGAAGTAGCCAGGGGTCCAGCACTTCCCGTGTCGCCAGCATTTCGGCAAGTAGTTCATGAGCCATGCAGTCCCAACCAGCTGGTTAGTCTGCGAGACATCCGATGGCGCAGGTTTTGGCGATCACTTGAGACGCACCGGGAAGACGGCCATAATCACAGGCTGATGGATGGTGTCCCGGATTAACAACAACATATGTCCACGTAACCGATACCACCCCTCCGACGTTTACTTCGGTCAAAGCGTGGATGGCTATCTCGTGCTGGAAAGGGCCAACTGCATGGCACCCTGAGATTGGCGTGATGAATCATGATACAGGCAATAATAAGATAATGCCAGTCGTTATAGTGCCGCGTGATCAAGCCAGCAGGGGGTCTCAACCGGCCGAGGACTTGTTCCTCCGTGATAGATGCAAAGCCGGAGGGGTCGGCAGCGCAGGCAACCTGCAATTGTTGCCGTACTGAGCGCAAATAGCGTAGAGGTCTTGTTTCATTTTGCGCTGATCGGCACTGGGGTATCATATGATAACCCTATTGGGCACGTACAACTCACACTCCCAAGCAAACATTTGGGGATGATTATCATACCGAATCCTTGTTGAATGGGCAGGCTATCGAACGATGTACGTATGCACGCATGCACTTATCTATTTCCCGTCAGCATTGGCAATTGAGGGGACACGAAGATGATGGAGGGGGGGCTATGTATAGGTGATGTGGTTGTACCTATATCAATAGTCCAGTCCTAAGCCTCGCTCAGCTCATGCAACCTGGACAACGGATATCAATCAAATGCCAAACGAGCATGCAGGTTATGTATGTATATGATAATATAATATTGGGAGTTGGGAGGGGGCGGTGGGCGGTGGGCAAAGGCGCTGATGAAACAGATCGACGACGGCTTGCAGACCAACTGCATCTTCGATATGTACAACAGCCTTCATTGTTTGTTGGGTGTCACAGGTGTGACGAGCAGAAGACGAGAAAGCTAGGGGCAGACCAGACGGGAAGCAATGGACCATTTCCCCACATTCTCTCCATCCGTTCAGCCATCATGCCCAATTCCACTTCCAACTCCACGCCGCTTGTTTGCTTGTTGCTTGGCTCCTAATTCTAAATTGTCTCTTTGGGTGTGACCAGGTGAATGTTGGGTGTGTGACTGACTCCCTGGCTGCTGGCTGCTGGCTGCCTGTCCTACTATCTCCACTTTCTCTATTTGACCCATTAAACGTATAATCATATCGTTTCCTGATTGGTGCCCAATTGATCGGTTTGGATCTTTTCCCATCAAATCCATATCAGTCCGATTTGATGTACAACATTCCCAGATTCGCAAGCCACTGGCAAATTAATCAGCTGAGGATTATGTTGAACAGGGAATCACGGCCTCTGCTAGGGCCGGCCGTCAATTGATTAAAAAAAAAATAACGCATGCATCGTCATCACGATTCCTTTCCAAAGGATCACGATGTACCACTTGCTTCCGCTTCGGCTCCGGCGGGTACCTGGGTTGAGATGATGAAGGTCTCCATCATGGCTGAACCGCCGCCTTGTTTACCCTTGCTAATTGCTCCGCCCCCACCGCTTGCCGTTGCATTGCTCTGGTCGCGGCGCTTAACGACCAAGCATAGCACTCGCCCGTAGATAGAGAAGCCCTCATACGAGATGTCCATCGCCAGTTTCTTCTTATCATCCCTGCCTGTGCTATTATTCTCATCTGCCGCGGCAGCCTCCTTGCGTCGCTTGGCAGGGGGCTGGCCACTGGTAGCCGATCGCGACAGACCACCGCCCTCGTTGGTGTATGCATCATCCCCGTCCTCATCATCATCCGAAGAGGGGATAACCTCGAGGTCGCTTTCGCCCCCATGTTGCTGCTCCTCATCGTCGGCCTCCGCATCTGCCGTGCTTCTCCGCGCCCGCTTGGGCCGGCTGCTAGCCGCCGCGCCACCCGTAACAGACGCGGGGGCCAAGGGAATCGCATCCAGCAGCAGACCCTCGTCACTCTCTTCGCGCCGGATGGTGATGGCCCCGGACGCTGCATGCATATCCACGTCGAGGGGCGCTTCGTGGGTGGCCCCAACGAGCCGTCCCGAATTGGACGTCAACTTGGTTTGCGTTGTATCATGGAAGTGTTTGTGCTTCGTCACCAGCGAATGGCGCGTGGTCGTTTCGGTGAGAAAGATGGACACCTCGAAGTCGTCTGTGATACCCCGCACCCCGGGATATGATCAGTTTAACTCTTGGAAATGCATGCATGCCATGCCCAACATAGACCATATGTAATGCCATATTGGATATGTCTGTAGGGTTGTAGATCCTATGGGGGCGTGTAACAGTTGCCGCTGGGGGGCTGAAAGCGGGCATCCAAAGATAGATGTATGTACTGTACATCGCGAGCTGCAAGACTCTGGTAGACAGTGACTTATGATATGGATGATATGGAAAGTGGAAAGCGCGTGCATGATCCGTCGATACTGTTGTGGTTGTTGCTGTCTATATTATTTATTTGCTTACCTTCGACCACGACATCCTTGATGCCCTTTTTCTTGGTGCTTTTCTTACGGCTTCGCTCTCTCTCCTCGCGCAGCTTGGGCAAGACGAGCGGACGCACACTCTCAATCACCCTTGGCAAGACTGGTTTCCGGGGGCTGAGTAGCCATGTCTGGGCAAGTGCCGGGTTGTCCAGGTAGATGCGACATTCGATGACAGAGTATTTGGTAATGCGAAGATACCGCCGGATTGGCGCCATTATGAACTATGAGCAGCTCTCATAACGGGCTTGCAGGATGAGATGCGGTGCTTTGAGGTGTAAACGACAGTATCTCGGCGCTGTCGATGACGATATCAGGTATAGGTGAGTGGCAGCCTTGCATGGCTGGAGCACATGGATGGCTAGGCTACTTTTCATAAGTAGCACCTAAGGTTATGTATTGATCAATTGAGCTCTGTGGTTGGTTCTATTCAATCTGGATTTGTCCCCACCACGGCTTTATTCCGCCACTAGGTAGTGGCCGATTGGCGGGCGCAAGCAATTGCTGGAAGCTCTGAAAATCCGAACCATTTGTGCGCCTAATGCGACTGATAGAATTGAATTTCAAGTCGAGTGTCCTCGTCATGAGCCTGAAGTAGTCATGTCAAAGAAATGGACGGCAACCCTGAGGCTGCCAAAGTCCACCTTTCCGTACGCCATTCTCTGTGACTAACTTCCCACGTCCGTGTTCTGACTGAACTTTTGCCTGCTTAGAGCGAGACCACTGCCCCAGCTCAAGGAGCAGTATGTTAAGAGATCTGCCGACGATTACTACGAATGGCAGAAGTCAAACCGACCCTCCGATGACCAATTCATTCTTCACGATGGGCCGCCGTACGCCAATGGCAACCTCCACGTTGGCCATGCCCTGAACAAGATCCTGAAGGACATGATTCTTCGTGTCCAAATCCAGCAGGGCCGCCAGGTCGACTATGTTCCTGGATGGGACTGTCATGGGCTTCCCATTGAGCTGAAGGCAATCGAGAAGTCTGATGGCCAGCACCTGTCGGCAATTGAAACTCGCAAGATAGCCCGGAACCTGGCGACGAACACGGTCATCAAGCAGATGAAGAGCTTTCGCTCGTACGGCGTCATGGGCGACTGGGACCGGCGGTGGACGACCATGGACGCGGCCTATGAGATCAGACAGTTGCGGCTATTCCAAAAGATGGTCAAAAAGGGCCTGGTCTACCGGAGGTACAAGCCTGTCTACTGGTCGCCGTCTTCCAAGAGCGCGCTCGCCGAGGCCGAACTGGAATACAAGGAGGATCATGTGTCGAACTCTGCTTGGGTACGCTTTCCCATTGATGAGTCCTGGAGGACGCATTCTCCCCTCGCTTCGCTTGCGGCCGCGGTCCCGCCGACAACGCGCTTGTATGCAGTCATATGGACCACTACTCCCTGGACTTTGCCCGCCAACCAGGCCATCGCCGTGCACGACGATCTTGAGTATGCTATTGTCGAGAACGACGGCGTGGCGTACCTTGTAGCCTCAAGCCGAGCCGAAGCCTTCTTGGCCAAGATTCCCGGCAAGGTCAGCTCAGTGACGCTTCAAGGCAGCCAGCTGAATGGTCTAAAATACACAAATCCAGCGCAAGGGAAGTCAGGCAAGCCCCAACCCATAATACATGCCGATTTTGTTTCGGCAGATTCCGGAACCGGTCTTGTTCATCTGGCTCCTGGTCACGGTTTCGATGATTACGAAGTTTGCCGGGAACTCGGTTTGCCAATCACCGCCCCAATTAACAACGAGGGGGTCTTCACCCAGGAAGCGTACCCTGATGACCCCTCGAGATTGACAAGTGCCCCGTCGGTCATTGAGGGCGCCAGCCAAGCGGTAATAGATTTGTTGGGTCAAGATGTACTAGCTTCGGAAAGCTATCAGCACAAGTATCCTTATGACTGGCGGACAAAACGACCGGTTGTCATTAGGGCAACTGAGCAATGGTTCGCGGACGTTGCGCACATCAAAGACGAAGCCCTGGCGGCTTTGAAAACGGTGCGCTTCGTGCCAGAGTCGGGTGAGAACCGTCTGTCCAGCTTCGTCAAAGGGAGGAGTGAATGGTGTATTTCGCGCCAGCGCGCTTGGGGCGTACCGATCCCAGCTCTCTACGATAGCAATGGCGCTGCTATTGTCAGTGAGGAGATCGTCGGCCATATAATAGGTGTCATTCAAGAGCGTGGCATCAATGCATGGTATATTGACGAATTGGACGACCCTGCCTGGATTCCGACGGAACTGCATGGCCGGGGGTACCACCGCGGCACTGATACGATGGATGTGTGGTTTGATAGCGGTAGTAGTTGGAGCATGATGCCTGGCCAGGCAGATGTCTACCTGGAGGGCTCTGACCAGCATCGGGGTTGGTTCCAGTCGAGTCTTCTCACACGGATTGCTGCCGGTGCGGTTGAAAACTCTGACTTTGTAAAAGGGGCACCTTTCAAACAGTTGATCACTCATGGGTTTACCTTGGACCAAGAAGGTAAAAAGATGTCCAAGTCTCTAGGCAATGTCATGGAGCCTCATCAGGTTATGGACGGGACCTTGTTGCCCCCTATGAAGGTCAAGGGCAAAGCAGCTCAGGGATCGCCCAAATATGATGCTCTAGGCGCGGACGCTCTCAGACTCTGGGCAGCCAGTAGTGATTATACTCGAGATGTCGTGATCAGCGTTCCGGTGCTCTCGGCTATACACACGGCTTTGGTCAAGTACCGGACCATCATTAAGATGCTCTTAGGTTCTATGCATGAATCGGCTCGTTCGGCACCCTTGAGTGCTACGGATCACATCGCTATCGTCCAGCTCCAAGACACCATGCGAGAAGTTGAGACTGCGTTCAAGAACCATGAGTTCTACAAGGGGTTCAACGCTATTAATCGATGGGTCAACAATGACTTCTCAGCGTTTTACCTCGAGGCGTTGAAGGACCGGCTTTACTGCGGTGACGGCGGTGGCGTGCTTGAGCCCATCCTGAATGGATTTTTACGCATGCTCGCGCCCATGACGCCATCTTTGGTAGAGGAAGCATGGGATCACCGGCCAAGCTGGCTCAAGCAGGATGGGTAAGTACAGTTTCCTCCTACTCTATATTTGGACTCGTAATGTTACAACTGACTAACCAATTTTGATAGCGCGGTGCTTCATCCCTTGCAACAACTCTACAACGAGCCCCTGGTCAGTTCCAGTCGTCTTAGCCTGGACCTTGACACTGTCCGCAACGACATTCCTGTCCTAATGGCAGTCCATGCCGCCATCAAGACCGGTCTCGAAAGGGCCCGTTCCGACAAAGTCCTGGGCCAGTCACTGCAGAGCTCCGTGGTTTTGACTGTGCCCGGTGAGTCTGCGGCAGCGAAGACAGTGCTCGACCGGTACGCACACGAACTGGACGCGATGTTTGTGGTTTCTTCGGTCGAGGTCAATGCTGCGGTGGCGACGGCTGTGGTTGATGGCGAGGCTGCGGCGTGGAAGTATGAGCACGAGTTCGAAGTTGCTGGTGTCAAGGGCACAGCCACAGTGCTCCCTCCCAGGGATGCGAAGTGCCCAAGGTGCTGGAAGTATGTTGCACCGGTCGAGAACCAGCTTTGTGGGCGATGCGAGGAGGTCGTTGGAGATGTGGCTGTGTAGGTTGCATGTGTACCAAAACCCCGTGTATAACATAAGGAGCTTAGAGAACTGCGCTATAGAGTGTAGATCAAGCACATATTTTGCAAATACCCAAATACTACTCCTCAGATTATATGACAATGAGAAAGTTTCCAATGTGTTCAGCGATATCCTAAAGGCTATTATATTTCCATGCAAGTGAAGTTTTACCAGCCATGATATAAATTAATCAAAAATAACCCCTTGTTTTTAAGCTTGACATGGAGAGAATAGAGGTGCTCGAGGATGTGTTGCCTTCTCATAGATGAAGGCATGTCACCGGTTTTGCACACATGCAGGATGTCCCTTCTAACCAACAATTCTGCCCCCCTTAAGAGTTTTTTATTACCCTCACATCTCACAGCTATGATGCTGGGAGGCTCCAGGTCGTAGGAATGAATTGGTCAACTTCAACATAGCCATATCATGATAGTAATAGAGAGTTGAGCACTTTATCTCTACAACCCCAGTAGGGGACTATGCTCACTTCCCTAGACTTATGGCCCGTCCACAGTGAATCAAGGCATCGCCAAACCTTAGATACCTTCTTACCCAGCGCATACACCCAGCCCAGACGTGAAAGAGTCCCAACAGAGGTTTATAGCCCGAGTTGTCTTGTTTTACCCTTGACCGGGCTGGTGTAGCCTAGCGGTTAGTAAGTAGCCTTATTCATATTATACTTAAAGGCAAGAGGGTTCAACTCCCTCTGCGGTCATTTTTCTCGACCCCTGCTTGTGTCAGTCAACATCTTTTTCCCTTCTCGCGCCTTTTTTTTTATTTACTATGATCCTCTTTCCCTTTTTCTCTTTTCTAAATGGCACAGTACTTGCAATTGAATTACCTCTTGCCTCCACTCTCATATAAGTGTGTGTATTGCCAGATGGTATTCAATAAGATCTGGCCTCGTACCTTCATTCCCTTGCATCTAGTTACCTAAGCCGGGTCATTATCTTGGACCTCATGGTTGTGCCCGGGAACATGCAGGCATATACAGTGACAGTACTTGGGTCCAGCGTTCTCGCGAGCAGCACTATGGCGTTTTCTTTATTCACTCAGGACATGCTTGCATTGGTAATTGAGACTTGGCGGGCCGCGATGTATCTATCGACTTTAATTTATAATACATCGGGTTTCCAAGATCACGTTGCCGAGATGACCATTCGTCCCGGGTACCAGAGTGGCTTCTCGGTGTTCCGCGATGTAGCTGACCGGTATCTGGTTATCACAGAGGTTCTCGCCGGGTCTGGCACTACCGCCGACCCCTTCCGGCGCCCTATCTATAAGCTTCAGTGTGATCTCGCGCGGCGTATCGCCGGCGATGTCTAAAACACATGGCTCTCGAATCAAGACGGTGCGTGAGACGACATAGCCGGCGGATCCCTAGGACTCACAGTGCCTACCTACATCCTATATCCGTCACAGGAGTGGAATTTGGCAGTGCTATAAGTACCTAGCAACATTTGATGCAGAAGTAACCGTCAGTTGATACAAGTTTGACAACAGCAGTGGATGCGCTAGAAGACCCATCATGGATTTATTTAGATGGAATGCATCTCCTGCGAAATGCGGGCCATGTATGCATGTCATGATGCTGATGAGATTGCGTTCCTTGACGGCTTCGAGAAGCCTTGGGCCCCGGAGTGTGTGAGTCACAGAAGGCCAGGTCGCCGTTGTTTTTTCTGGTAGCATATGAAGGGAGCCATGTCCAAAAGCAAACAATGGGCCATGCGTGTGCACAACGATCCCCGGTTCAAACGAATGTGATGGGACTGGGGCATTGAATGGCGTGGGTCGGAGAGACCAGAGACCCCGCCATAGCCCATTTCAGCCGAGCCAGCATCTTACTGTTGGCGAACGAGATGTTCGGGGAGCTGTTAGTAGATGTGTTCTGGAAAGGAGGTTGCACAGTGGGTGTAAGCAGTAGAATGGTGCCGATCCTGTCCCAGCCTTGGCAGTGTGCTTAACACTTGAGCTAGGCCCATGTGAATTGTGAGTTCGCCTAGAGAGGGAGAGGCGAACTTGAACACGGGGGCGTGAGCAGGGGTCCGAGATCTGCAGATACGCCTTCCACCAATGCGATGCCTGCCTTCTGTACTCGGCAATTCGATACTGTAGATTACATACAGCATTGCGCAGGACGCTCAGAAAACATTTTATTCAGCCGACTGACTGCCTGCTTCAATCAATCCGATTGATTACAACTGGAAGAAGACTCAATGTTCAGCCTCGATTGCCATGCACAGAGCATAAGGTTATCTTTACCTGCAAGTACAGGAGTAGTGTTCCGCACAGGTATCACAGCTCAATGTTCACAGTACCTAAGGGTGTTGGGTGTGTTGCTGCCTTTAGCAGAGACTTTATCAAACGACGCCATCAGCAAGATCCCGGGCCGTGCCCCTGAACCAAGGGCTTTTCCATGACTTGAGAGTGTGACAATTGCCCAATGGCACTATTCCTGCCTCATCCCTCGCTATCCCTGCGATGAACCATGTTCTCAGGAGTCAGGACCTCCTTGATGCTCACAGTGCACTCTACTATCGCTCTGGAGGCCAGCTTTAGGTTGCGTTTGACTGCACTGCCCCGCTAAAATACCGGGCCTAGCTCAAGTTTCGTCCTCATTAAATTACTCACGTGATATCGCGCGCCTTCCGTGGAAAAAGAGGGTCCTCCCTCCACGCGTTACCCAACTATCCAGCGCGACTGCCTTGAGGCCTCATGAATTCACAGCAGCAGCAAGTCCTGCACTGTAAAAGCAGCATGGGGCCGAAAAGTACATACTTAAGAGGCGTACCGCCCATCAAATTCTTCCCTTTCAATCATCCGCACCCTCGGCATCTTAGGTAGGCAGACAAGAATTCGTCGTCACACGTCTCTTTTCCCCCTCTTTCTCATTAATTCCATCATTTCTTCGGTGTAAGTCGTTCGCATGCTCCAAATCGAAACTATTTAAACCCACGGCTTCTCCGACAATCCGCCACTCTCTGCGGTCGCTGGTCGTTGTCATTCGAAAACACTCCTCCATCAACACGACACATCTCTCACAACTCAAAATGTTCAGCACCAGCCGACGTCACGAGGCTCCGCCCAGCCGAACTTCATCCAAAAGTCACAAAGTCAGCAAATCGAGCTCTTCCTTCAACAAGAGCCATGCAGGTGTCTCCAAAAGTCGCCATGAACCACGACGCCGCCCGACCACGGCGACAATGTCTAACACCGACGCATCCATGTCTCCAACGAGGTAAGTCATTAACGGATCCCAACATGACCTTTTTTTCTTCTTTCGCTCCAATCAACAGTCGCCTAACCTGTCTTTTCTTATAGCACCTTGACCCCTTCTATTGTCACGCTGGTTATTGGGAGAGATCAGCGCATCTTCGCCGCCCACGAAGACGTTCTCTGTGCATCGCCTTGGTTCCAGCGCCATCTGTCGGATATGTACATGGACACAGAGTCGGCGAACAACAAGCGCATCTACTTGGCTGACGAAGAGCCTGAAATCTTCTCGTCCATCTTGGAATACATGTATAAAGGGGACTACTACCCTCGCTTGGTCCACAACAAGAAGCGAAACTCTTGGGAGATTGAACAGCTCGAGAACGAAGGCCGGGGCACTACAGAGTCGACTGTCTATCATCATGCAACCGATGGCGACCTCCTAAAGGACACTGTCATCTACTGCACTGCTGATAGATATGGACTCGAAGAACTCAAGCGAGTCGCTTTGCGGAAGCAAGGTCTCCGTAAGTTCCCTTCATCCATCCTCATTCGTTTTTTCGTTCAAGGCTAATGATCATCTGTAGAATCTGGAATCCAGTGCAGCACCATCCTGGCTTCAGCTCGCTATGCCTATGCCAACACGCCCGATACCGACTCCAAGTTAAGGGCCCATTATCTTGCTCTCATTATCCGAAGCCGCAGCACATTCAAGCGCAGCGGAACAATGCAACTTGAAATGTATAATGGCGGAACCCAGCTCTTCTTCGATCTATTCGTTGCGCTCTGTAACCATGTTGACGACATCTCCACTGCTTCGTAAGTCTCCATACCGTTTGTCGATATCCCATTATCGTACTAACAAAACTCATAGGAACACTCCACGCAGCAACAGACACTTCTTCTAGGCCACACACTTTCGGCGACCTTGTTTTCACCATCTTTTCATTTTACCCCTGCACGCTTCTTATTCCAAGCGTCTAATCATCTCTTCAAAACTTAATGATTCATGTTCACTTCCTTTCTCTTCATTCAAGACTTGGGGTTCGAACGTGCCGAGATAACGACAGAAATACCACTTCTCGGCGTATTGGTGTTTGGCCCAGCCCTTTTGACGGGCTTTTCTACTTTCCATTTCCTATTGGCACTCCTGTACTACTATTGTTATGATCGATTTCGCATTGTTTCCGCTTTCACATCCCGGCGCGGAATATGAGAGAGCAACTTCATGGAGGAGAAACCCCTGAAAAAAGCACTTGAGGAGTTTTTTTTTCTTTTGCAATTTTGTACGAGATGGGTACACACATATATCCTGGGCGTGATACCTTCTGCGAAGGTAATGAGAGCACATGGGATTGATTGGCAAACTGACTACCGGAAGATTTTATTGCATGAGTACCGAGACTTCTAGACTGACGAGATGAGATACCTTGGGAGGATTATGGGGGAAGTTCATTTGTACAATTATCATTCACGACTCTCGTTGATCGTGTATCATGCCCTGGTCATTACGGGATATTTAGCTGTACTTACTAGATCAGGGCTAAGAAGCAGCGAAAAGAGCAGACAGATGGAGACTGTACCTTCTCTGTACATATTCACCAAACCCATCAAGTCCACCGAACAGCCATTATGAGAAGGACTTCTCGAGTAAAACTCCTGCAGTACTCTTTTTCTTATTTCTTTTGCGGCATGCTCCAAATTTGGCTAAGACATAGTCCCTTGAGCCTAGCAGGCTCTGGAGCCTGTTTGTATCTCGCATACGGTGCTTTCATATTAGTAACATGTCACTTCCTAACCTGTCAAGGATAGAGACTCGGGGCGTGATTCGCCAATGGGGCGGTCCATGATCCTGGTCGGACCATACATGTAGAAAAAGTAGACGAGGAAAGTTAAAGTGGTTGCATTAGTGCAAAGATGGTGCTGCTGAGGGATGGGGCGATAACGCTAAAGCTGCGTGGAACTCAGACCCTCCGTCTCCCCAGAAGCGTGCAGACAGGCAGGCAATGGGACTTTGGTAGGCGGGTGTGTGTGTGTGTGCGTGGGTTGCCGTTGGGGCGTGAGTCACCGCGTGAGTAAGACGTACCATGTGTACTTGCTTGCCCGTCATTGGTACGCGGCCCATAGAACCTCTATATCACTACATGAAAAGTCAGCATTGTATAAGTGATGAGTAAACTAGGACTCGGAAAATGCAATCATACCTGCCTGCCAGAAGAAAGGAGGCCTCTCTTAACGAGAGGCATCTCTGCATGGTTCACTATATGTGACAAGTCCCAGCACTTCGGTGCATATTGCAGGCAGAGCTAGTCATCGGGAAGTCTTCCCGAGAGACGAACCCTAATAAAACCGGTGTGGATGTTGCTGGGTTACACCGACGGGCGAGACGACTCCATGTTTCATATCTTCCCGTCATGGCACGGGGAGAAAACGCCAATGCGATGACCAAGCAAGCAACTACGGCCTACGCACCTGTTTGTCTGCCTCAAGCCACGACTGAACCCACCCACACCACCACAAGTTCGAAGAAATGGACACCAGGAATCCAGAAGCTGTGACTTGAATGGGCGAGTACTTATGACGAACACAAACATGGAAGAGTTGCAGACACGTCATATTGAGATAGGACTATGTTCACGTTTATTGTATGTTGCTCACTGCTCTCGAGATACCTTCATTGAGCATATTGCCATGAGGTCTCTATGTGCCTAGACACCATTTGTTCCGCCAGACCAATAGTGAAGACTCAGAGACGTTAACACAACCCACCGAGATCTGAGTACTGTATGGCCGATGAGTAACATGCCACTTCTGAGCTATAACAGATTTCCTTCTAGTCCCAAATGCTTCGTTAATTAACCCCTTCCGGCACCGATATGTCCATATTCCCTTAAGTGTTAGAGTAGAAGATCGGGGAAGGATGGATTCCTGGCCAACAGGATGCATGGAATGTCAAGAACTTCCCCGATTGGCAGTATGTATTCGAAAATATAGACATGCCAACGTCCTATCGTTTTTGGGCGTCGATGTAATGCATACATCCCCGTGACTCAAACCCCTGTCCCAGGGAACGCGCCAGTCTTACTCAACACCACGAAGCCTCGTTCGTGCGCAATGTATCCTTTCATGAGGTTCTGTAATAGATTCGCACCGTCAGTGAGTCATTTCCATTTCAAGGCACACCAACCAGTGATATCGAGGGATGCATTCGACTGCCTCGGGCCGGAATTCCTACACCTGAATAGAGGAAACAGCATGCCAGCTATGGTATTGCACTGGCAATATTTGAGATAGATGGCGTATGTATTTATGAATGCGTGGAAGTGTTGTGCGTTGAGGGCTTCGTATGACGGGGACTTACCTTGTAGATCATGTTAGCTAGGAGACATTCCACCTCATCAGTGTCTATGTCTTGTCCACTACTCATGCGTATTGCTGCCGCGAATTCAGTGACGGGGATTCTCGTTCGGCGGACTGGCGCGCCCCCGTCAGCGCCTTCCATGAAACCTCCTGCGATGAACACCTTGCGCAGCAGATTGCGTAGCGCAATGTCGCGCCCGCGTTCCAAGGTCAGATATATACGTCGCTTGACGAACTCATCCTCGCCTTCCTGTAGAGCTTGATGAAAGCCACGTAGGTCGCCCTTCTTGATGGCTGTCGCAAGCTTCAGGAACAGCGCCTGTAGCCTTGGGAAGGGGGCAAGTAGCTTGGCGCTGGGTAGCGTATGTGTTGTTAGGAGATGACAAGGAATCAGATATGTAAGTATTAGCCTAGCAGGTGTTAGCTTTATTCGCCCAATGCTCAGTGCGACAATATTATACTCACTCTATATTCCGAGTCGCACCCTTATGACATAGGAGCCAGGCAAGGGTGAGATGCTTCTCAGCTTCCTCATAGTTCTCCTCAAGAAAGGCCAATACACCCTCATAGTACTTGAAGGTTACTTGTTGCGACTTTGGGAAACTTTCAAAGTCCGGCATGTCTCCCCGTCCGGCCGACAACACTTTAAGCACATTCTTGGACAGGGCAGCCGAGTTGAGCTTGAAATATGTTTTGAAGAGCAGATTGATGGCGTAGTAGATGCCCCATTTGCGTGAGTCGCTCAGCGGTGCTCTGATTGATGTTAGAGATGTGCATGCCATGGAGTCAGTGCTACGTACCGGTCACTCAGACACAGGTTAAAGATACGGTTAAGTTGTCGGGCGCAGTCCTCGAGTGACTTGTGCTTCTCGGTTTCGGGGTCGAAATCATCTTGGAAGTTGGTGATGGTATCATCGCCGTTGTTTCCCCTCTCCGCATCTGCTCGCATGGCGTAGAGTCGCATGTACTTGCCAGCCACGTACAAGCAAGGGATGGTCCAGTTCTCAAACTCATGGTTGGTGTAGCCACGTATTATCTGAGAAGTGAGTTCCTTCCAAGCTTCATACACTGAGGTCCATGAGGTCTATACCGAGGTTCTACATGTCAGTTTGTTAATTGGACAAAGAGACTTCATAGTGCTTTGTGGCTGAGATGGGGTGACCAAGCTAGCAAACGAGCTCCTTGCTGGAATGGCTGCATACCTTGACTCGACTCTTCCTCAGCCCTTCGACAGCTAGGATCTCACCGAGAGCTTTCCAGTACGAATGGTAAATCTCCTGCCATCCCACTGCCTCATCTGATGACATGTTAAGCCGCGCCGACTTATCGCGCACGAACAGGAACTTCAAGTCCTCCTTGATGGACTGTGAATTGCCGCTCTCCCATACCGACATCATCTGGGCGGCATTGTTTGGGATGTCTGGTGTGAGGGTCTTGGCCAGATCGTTGCCAAGTTGGCCCGCGTAGGCGGTCTTAAACTCCTTGATGAGGCTATCCATGGTAAATGAAGAGCTCCAAGGGTCGTGCCGGCTGGAGCGCAGGAGTTGTTGCTGCTATGCTCAACAAATTACCAATTATTCACGTAGCCGAGTGGAGAATAGATCGGAAATTCAATGCTATAGAAGTTGCATTGGTTGTAAGTGCATCTTTGTGTTTCTCGGGGGCACGTATGTGGTGGTCTCAAAGGCGTAGATGCCTTAAGTGAGCGAGCTTCTTTGAGGTGCTCGATACGCCTGCCAATTGTTGATTGGTTGGTGACAAACATTGGGAAGGGTCGATATCCACCCCGTCCAGTCCTCTAGGGGTCTTGGCATTTGGGCTGCATTCAGAACTTCAGCCACAGCTGTCTCCACATTTGATATCAGATCCCAGCCACATGCCACACAGACCAAATGGAATTTGCCGGGCTGGCACTTGCCTAATTTTCCTTTCAATTGGCAAAAACCCTAGTTGAACACAAGCCCAATTTCAGAAGAAATCCAATCTTTGTCCCCAGGCCGAAAAAGTCACACTCCCCCAAAGCCGGAATTTCCTCCACAACCAGCCAGCAACGACGACGACTAACCAAAACACCGTCACAGTAAGTTGGTTCTTGATTCCGCTTCATCGATACTTGATCGCTAACTATTGAAAAGATGGGTAAGCAAATTTCTATTCCTCGACGCTTGACATGACTGGGAAAAGAGGTGGGAGATCAAATGCGTGCTCGACGACCCGGCTTGGACGACAATTTTTCAGCAATCACCCCGACAGACAGACGAACCAGTACGACGCTTGTCGGATTCGCCAATCAGTACAGAAGGTGCAGCATGCTTCTATCGCAATGACAAGCATTGGCGTTGAATATCCGAGCCGCTGTAGGCTGCGACACCCATGCTGCGGAAAAAGCATCCCGTACAATCGACGATTGCAAAGGACGAGCAGAAACGCCCTGCCACTGCCTAACACTTCGACACCGAGAGCACGCACGAGTTGATATGGATGGTTTACGCCCAGTCATGCGAGCATTGGCTGGATATTAAAATGTTCAAGTAACTAACGCCGGTTTCTCGATCAGGTCGTCTTCAGGAGTACCAGGTCATTGGCCGCCATCTGCCCACCGAGAGCAACCCCACCCCCAAGCTCTACCGCATGCGCATTTTTGCCCCCAATGAGGTCGTTGCCAAGTCCCGTTTCTGGTACTTCTTGATGAAGCTCAAGAAGGTCAAGAAGGCCAACGGCGAGATCGTCTCCATGAACAAGATCGCCGAGAAGCACCCTCTCAAGGTCAAGAACTTCGGTATCTGGATCCGTTACGACTCGCGCTCCGGTACCCACAACATGTACAAGGAGTACCGTGAGATGTCCCGATGCGCCGCCGTCGAGTCCATGTACTCTGACATGGCTGCCCGTCACCGATCTCGTTTCCGATCCATCCACGTATGTTTTACTTCCCCGGCTGGGAAATGTGCGCCGAGTTCTGTACTGACCATGTCTAGATCCTCCGCGTCGTCGAGCTCGAGAAGACCGAGGACATCAAGCGCCCCTACATCCGCCAGCTCACCACCAAGGGCCTGAGCTTCCCTCTTCCTCACCGTCTCCCCCGCATCAGCACCAAGAAGATCTTCAGTGCTACCCGACCTTCCACATTCGCATAAAATGGGTGTTGGTATCTTGCTGGGTTATGGGAATGAAACGCAGGTGGTCACGGATCTGCTGGTGTTATTACGGTCTTCTTGCGGAAATGTCATTACGTCAGCATATGCTCTCAATAGATAGAGCAGCAAATCAATGCCACCAATGAGAGATGGTTCGTTACGAATTTAACGTGCTCTTTTTCATCCCACGTCGCACGTACTGGATGGTGCAACATGATTGGGATTTGCGAAAACGCTGAACCGCCAAGAATGGGAGGTTGAACGCCGAATGACTCCAAGAGACTCGTATAGCAGAATGCTCTTCGTATCAGAGTAGCACGCAAGGAGAATGACTTCCGAAAGCAGCTTAATCCAGATCATCGATGCTATGACGACGGCGGATGTCTTTAGTGGAGATTTATATTTGTGATTCAATATTTTCGGGAGATATCTTCTCTTAGTACATTGACGTGATAAAATCGTCCAAGGCTTGCATGGACTCGTAACTCAACTGTCCTCACTAGATCCTGTCCTGGACTTGTTATCTGCAAACGTATCGCTCATGAACTCGTTCCATACGCCCCAATTCCCAAAATCGAAACCGCCGTCCCTTGGCATATCAAAGTTGATATTGTTAAGGCCTGGCCAGCCGATGCCCGGATCAGTAAAAGTTCGGGTTGGGCCCATGTCAAGATGTGGCGCCATCTCATGCATACCAGGCACGACGGCGGCAGCCATACCTAGGCCATTGCCGCTATCATCACTGGTATCCATGGGGATTGCTGGCTCAGAGCGCATTGAGGGGGTAGCTGATGTGCCGCTACCCACCACCGTCGTTGCATTCGATGTTGCTGCCACAGGAGTCTCGTGCATCTTGGCACCAGTGCTAGACCTCCCATCGAAACCAGCATCGTAACCAGGATTCGTCATCCACGGCCCGGCCATCCAGGGCACATCGTCATTGAACCCCGTCTGCGCCCGCCACTTGGACTCCTGCTCCTCTTGGCGCAGCGCGGCCGCCCGCGCCGCCTTGGCCTTTTTGTAGAGCTTGCGGATGGGCCGCCAGAGCTGGCCGCGCCGCGTATCGGCGACGACGTGCGCCCATAGTGGGTAGACGACGTCGACACTCTCCCAGGCGCGCTGCACGAGTGGGCCCCGCGTCTGCGCGCACAGCTCCGCGAGGCAGACGGCCAGCGGGTGCCACTGCACATATGTGGTGCTCCACCAGCCGAAGCGCTCGGCGAAAGGGGACTTCTGGTTGTGCCGCGTGAGCTCCAGCACAGACACGGCTGTCTGCAGCATCGCTTCGCGCGAGACCTTGGGCCAGCGCCGTTCCCGTTGCTGTTGCTGCTGCCGCAGTTGAGTTGCGATGCTGGTTTCGGCAGCGCTACCAGGGGGGCTTGTACCGGCGTTGCGCGGCAGCGCCACATCTCCTGGCAGCGCGGCGACGGGCAAAGGGTAGGAAGGGGAAGAAGATGTTGGCTGGGCGGGTGGATTGATAGGATATTGTAGGGCCAGCCAAAACTTAAGGTTGATGAGTCGGATGAGTCCTGCCGCCATGGATGACTGATAATGGGTCAGATCTACATCGGTGATATACTTGGATTCGAGACGTTGGGCGTGTGCAATCATCTCGTCTTCCGTCTGCTGTGGCGGGGTGCTCCCCAGGGGTTGCGACTGAGATTGCCCCAGCCACAGGAATATGCTGGAGGATTGAGCCGTCGCCAGTGCGAAGGTGATATCCGATCCACCTGTCCTTTCCACGAGGGGTCCTGTACTATCCGGGCCAAAGTCATCATCGTTCAGGTTCAGAGGCAAGCGCATATTCAGCATGCTCGTCGCTATCATCGCCTCTGTCCCTCGATCTTCGGCTGCCCGCACATCCAACACGACAATTTGCCAGAAGATACGCCGTCGCATCTCCACTTCAAATGGCGAGTAGCCCCGTCCCTCGCCATCGCGCAAGAGACCGGCACCCTGTCCCAAGCGGAGGAGAAGCGCAGTCAGAGCCCAGGAGGCCCGCGACTGGTTGTGCACGCGTAGACAGGCCACATATAAGAGCAACGCCTGGATACACTCCAAGTCTGTGTTGGTAAGGTAGTCCGCCGCGCCGAGTGCTCGCTCCACGGCTAGCTGGTAAGTCTTTAGCAGAGTGGCACGGTCTTGGCCCAGATTCGTCTGACAGGCTTCTGCCGTGAGACTAGTGATGGACGAGAAATATATAGCGAAGGCCAGCGCTTCCTGGGCCAAGGTCAGTCTTGGCAGCCCGGCCGGCAGCATCACCAGGATGGTCGGTCTATGTAAAATCTTGAGTATCGGGTCTACCCTGTCAAAGAAGACCGAGAGCAGGTAAAGGATTTGTGCGGTAGCCGGATGGATCAACCCACCCGAGTCCGGTGATTTGCAGCCCACAAGGAGGCCCTGGGTAGCAAAAGGCTGAGGGTTCTGCTGCCCCATAGAAGACTCCGGGCTTTCAGTCTCTGATTCCGCGTCCGAGTCGGTATCCGACGGCTGCTCCAGTGCCTGCTTGAGGCCTTCGACCTCGTGGCTCAAGTTCAACCAAAAGTCACCTCCCACATAGCGTCTGGCAGTATGTGATTCATTGTGCTGAGGCAGAACAGATGTCTGCTGGGCCCCAGGAGTTGTTTGTGTTGGATGCCCAGGCCGAGGCCTTGATTCTGGCGTCTCAGCTGCTGCAGACGTAGTAGATGCTTCTGGAGTGGTTGACAGGTTGATATCAGATAGATCGATATCAAGGTCCTTCAGGCTCTGCACGTCCACCTTTCCCACTATGGACTCGAGACGGCTGATACGGTTGAGTAGCTCCTGGTTCCTCGTCTTCCTGGGCCGTTCCATGCGTTTGCGGGTGGGGAAAACACACTCAATGCCCGACTTGGTGCAATGCGAGCATGGGTGCACACGATTGCATTTTATCTTCTTTGAGCGGCATGCCGTACAGCTCAGCTTGAAGGAGGGCCTTGCTGTGGTGGATGAGGCCGTCGCCGCTTCTAATGGTGACGTAGAGTCCATGGTGATAGCCGATGCGGCCGCATGAACGCACAATAAGCTGACGCTGACAACAGAGAGGGCTCCGCCGCCTAAATTGAGGGCCTCCTTATCGATTGCAAGCACGGCGTTGGGCTGTTGATGGACAAAATACCAAGAGCAGCTTGTAAGAAATGAATTACATAATACGGCGAGTGATAGACTTGGCAGTCGATGAACAATCGCACCAGCAGATGACTGACGACAGTATGCAAGTAATAAGTATTGATGTGGATGTAAGCAATCACTTGGTCTCAGCTCTGAATGGCCTGGCGGATGAGCTCAAGGCTGCCTGGAACTACTGAGAATCATTTGTGGCCTTGACAGTGGGGATCCTCTTCGGCGCCGTTTCTAAACGGCCTACGCCAGCCAGCCAACCTTCTTTTCTTTTCTTACTGTTCACCTGCTACGACTAGTGCTGCATACCTAGACTTGCACTCGCCCACTAAGGTTACATTGAATATATTTATGTACTTTATGTTAAGTAAGAAAGTTGTATGATTATATAAACCTTGGATGTAAGACTGGCAGATATGCCGCCGTTTTCTCGTTCTCGCCCCTACCTTATGGTCTAGTCACTCGTATTATTTATTATTAGTGGCCGCTCAACCTCCCGATCCGGGCAAGGTCCTTTATAAACTATGAGTCAGTTGTAAGAGCTGAACAGAGAAATCCGTTTGCTATACCAATACTTGAGTCATATCCAGCACCTCGTATAAAACAAGGCATCATGAGCCCGAATAAGCAGTCGAAGGAGCAAAGCCCTGCACTTTTCTCACATAAATCTGGCACCGAAAGCTAGCACCGTAGTTGCTGCTTGCTCTCACAAGGCAGAAAAGAAGATGGCTTCTTCCTCGAAATTGACCAAGGTCAAAACCACTCTGCCCAAGTTACCTTTCCCGCCCAATGCAGACCGGCCGCCGATCCAGACGGAGCGTCTACTAATCCGTGCGCTGACACGGGATGACCTGCCTGCCCTACATGAGCTGCGCACGCAGCCTGAGGTCATGATCTTCACGGTGCGGGGCTGCGTCGACCGGGACCTGGCCGAGACACAGGCGCGGCTCGATACTTTTCTGCCGCCCACGGGCGACCTCGAGACATACAACACGGCTGTCTGCCTCGCGGCGACGGGCGAGCTGCTGGGGCTCGCTGGCGTGCACAACCGGGGTGCCTGCTCAGAGGAGCTCGGCTGGCCCGAGATCGGCTACATCTTCAAGCGCGAGCACTGGGGCCGCGGGTACGCGACCGAGTTCCTGCGCGCCTTCCTCGAGCGCTGGTGGTCCCTGCCCCGCGTCGAGACCGATGTCGAGGTGGATTTGCACACCGTCCCCGCCGGCTATCTGTTGGAGAACGGCGGAAAGGTGCCCGAGATGGTCGTGGCCGTGGTCGAGGCAGGCAATACGGGCAGTCTGCGGGTCATGGAGAAGGCGGGCTTCGAACGGTTCAAGGAGTGGAAGGAGCCAGATGAACGGGCCGGGTTTGAGGGAAAGGACGTTACTCTGGTTGGATTTGCCTACTCTTCGAAGGGCAGGGAGCTGGATGTGCAATGATGAACTCTACAGGGGACCCCTTCCACTAAAGAAAAGGGGATGGCAACTCCGGGCTGCTACGGACTATACTAGCAACCGGTCCCGGGCTTCAAGTGATTTTGCTTATGCTGTTGGAGTTATAGTCTTGATACTTTGGTTCCTTTTCCACCCCAAGTTAGATACAATGGGGTTATGCATTGTAGGATGCCTCGCGTTCCCCGGCTCATAGATACCTGGGAACGCTCGATATAGACCATACAACACACTGCCAGTTTCAATGTGCACCGTGCTCAACCTTCCATTCTGGTAGGCAATTACGTTTGGCCCGCTATGCTCCAACATTCATTAAATGGCAATGGGGGCGGCCGACAGATGGACAGATGTTTGCATATCGCTAATAAGGGGGGCGGTACAGTAAGACACTCGTCATTGTGATAAACTTGGTTCGGTCATGAACAGTTCCCGCAAGCGCCGTTTAGGGGACGGACGCCCGAAAAAGCATACCGATTTGGCCCAGGGGAAAGATAATAATACCATAGCTCCTGTCCTGTCTCTTTAGAACACAAGTTTTGGCTACGGTTCGTGCCTTTGGTATTCATTCCATTTTGTTGAACAAGAAAGAAAATATAAAAACCCCCCCACCTCTAAGATGCAGACATCCTCGACGGCAGAGACGCTAATTGCGTCTACAAATATTCTCAGCTCAGCTGTGATCGCCGGTAGGCTCTCGGCGTGCATATAATGTATGGGGGCAGTTCTGATATTTAAGACTTTTGACAGGTGCGACGGCGAGTTTATCTGCATTTGCGATCCCGGCAGTGCTCAACACTGGCGCGTCCACCGATGTTATGCTGCGCCAATGGTTCAGCATCTTCCACCGAGGCAAGATGATTCCCATAGCCGCCGTCGCGACGGGGCTGAGCCATGTCGTCGTGTCGTACGGCCGCTGGGCCCAGGGACGGCAGTGGCGGGGGTTCGCGCTCGGGGGCGCGCTCACGGCGGCTCTGATCCCCTTCACCCTCGCCCTCGTGGTGCCCACGAACCGCGTCCTGGCGGCGGCCGAAGCGCACGGCAGCAGTACGAAATCGAGAATGAGCGACGATAAGGTTCGCCAGCTGATCAGGAGCTGGAGAGACCGGAACGCCATCCGGTGTTTTCTACCTCTGGCCGGTGCAGCGTTTGCACTGTGGAATTTGATCGTCTGAGCTATGGGATGACATCTTCTAAGGTTATTTTTATTATCATGTTCAGGTCATCACAGGTGTGACAGCACTGTTTCTGCTTAGGTACCCGCTAAGGTTACCTCCATGTAGTTACTACTGTTACTACTACTACCAGACCTAACTGTGACACCAACCAGCATCTACTCACTTCTTATTCATTGATTCAGCCTTGCCAAACCCTCCGAATTGTTCATCAATTGCAGATCACTGTGCTGTGCGGTATCTATTGATATATTTTTGTAACATTGGGACACTGGGACACACTCAAGGTTGGAGGGCCAGGCAGACAGAATCTTGGAAGGCTAGTTCAACGATGATCGCTTCCAGGATTTAAAGTGCTCCGGGGTGCACGTGTCAGCTCGGATTGGGTACAGTACAGCCCGGTACCTCCTGTTTTTGGTGCTATCGGCTTGCTTGTGGCCTCCAATCTGCCAACCTGCCTGCCTGCCAACCTCTCTCTGGGCTCTGTGGGAGTGACACAGCTCACAGCCCGTCATCCACCCATCCACACCAAGTCCCGCCTGCCCGCCATCCATGATGCCTGCTGCATGCGACTGCGACAGCGCAAGATTGAAGACAGGATCCTGCTAGGCACATCATTCATGGTAGTTAACAGACTCACTCGCCTTCCACGCATTTCTCCTACAACTCTCGTGTTTCTTCCCTTCGGCCCATTGGACTCCCATGACCGCCCTCATCATCAAACGTCAGTTTTATGACTCTTCACTCATATATCAATAGACGACCGTGCTACCCAACTCCCCCCCCCCTCAGAGCAATGAGCTTCTGTTGTGGCTGTCTCGATCGTGCTTGGTTACCCTAATGTGATTTGTCCCACTGGACTCGGTGGTTGGAGAGAGCACCTGCGACGTTGCTGTACTGGTTCGCCCGTCGCTCTGTCATGTTGCCTTTCAGCATTCTCAACTATTCTGGTCAATTGCGATTTTTCAAAACAAACGGATTGCCGTCCCACGCGCCAGGAGCCTAATCCTGTCCAACCGTAATGGCGGCCGAAACGAAAACCACTGCAGCTACTACAACCACCAAGCCCGTGACTGCGACCGCTGCCGCTGCCGCTGTACCTCCACCCAAACCCGACTACACACCCCCTCCGCCGCACAATGCGGAGCAAACTCCGCCCATAGATGGAAGGTCATTTTACGGTTATCTCATCAAGAAGGATAGAACGCCCACGGATCTCCTCGATGCGCTGCTACGCGCCATCGCTAAACACATTGTAAGAACTTGGCTTCTCTCTCTCCCCCAGGTGCATGCACTGTCATTGGTGACGTTGCCCCCTTGTCCGATGCATTGGGCATCTGCAACCCAAGCGCTTGAAGTCTTGCCTGTCAGCAGACAATCATCAGTGCTGACATTCTTATTCTATACAGATCGCCGAAATTGGCGATAAGAAAATACGAATTCTAGACAAGACGAAACTTGCAGCCTTTTACAAAGTAGTAGGCGGCGACTACGATTCGCTGTTCGTCGACGCACCCGACAAATCTATCTCGTACATATGGACCGCACTTGGAGTGCAACACATGCTGTACCCGGGGAGCAATGACTTCGCCGCTCCGTCTGTACCAGTCCTTACACCGAAGGGCTTTGTTCGATGGGAGTCCCTCCAAATCCTGTTGGGGCCCGAGGAGCATGTGCCGTTCATGCAGTATGCAGTGCGCAACTGGGGTCTGAAGCACCCCGATACTGGGATACCGTTTCCAACTGACTTACCAAAAGAGGCTTTCCCTTCGGAGTCTGACCCATGGATAGATAAGTGGCACCAAGGATGTGCCGAAAAACTGCGCTACGAAGCAGCTGTTCCCCCAGCACCCCAACCGCCTCAGGATCCTCGAGTTCACTTCACTCATGTCCGCGGGTCTCATACCGCATCTGCTAGGCCAGCTCCAGAGAAGGAGTATTCAGAGAGGGATCGCCCCTCGGTACCGTTCGTCCATGTACCAGGGAGACGAGGAAATACTGGAGCTCATCAAACACATCCTCCGGATCCTCGACGCCATGAAAGCACGAGCAGTAGCTCGCCAGACGACCCTGCTATCCGACGCAAGAGCTTCTCAGACTACCCTCCCCCGTCCCCAGAAGCTGTCCGCCCATCTACGCATCTCGATCCACGACGTCCCGTCCCTCTGCGCCATCATAGCCACTCAAGGACCCATTCACCAACGCCATCAGATTCAGACTCGGATGTGCCGCGTAGCCCCAGAGTGCGCCCTGTCCAGCCAGGACGACCGAAGCACTCCGTGCGCGTCTTCCCTCCTGAAGCACCCCCACCACCACCGGCAGTACCCGGAATGCGGCCCCACCGTACTGAGTTGCGACCTCCTGAGTCTCGCCGCCGTAGCTTGCCTTCGGGCAGCACCAGCCCATTAGGCAGCATCCGCCAGAAACTGAGCTCTTTCCTCCCTGGGTCGTCCGATCGACCCCACAGTAGCTCTCGTGGCGACCGGGAAAAGTCGCGTCCCGAGCACCACAGTTCACGTCTTAGCCGGAGCTACTCCGATGATTCTTACGCATCTGACTCCGGGTCCGATCTGTCGCCTAAACAACGCATCCCACGGGACCGCGACAGGCACAGGCTCCGTGAACGGGATCGTGAGCGTGAGCGCGACCTGGACCGCACTATTGAGCGTCAATTGGAACGGGAGCAGCGCGAGCGCGAGATAGAGGAAGAGCGGGAAAGGAGAAGTAGGAAAGACAAGGCCTACATGCGGCGTCCCGTAATAGACAGACGCACGAGCAGTGCGGCCGATATAGACCGTCGCTCCAATGAGTATGGTTGGGAGCCGAGAGATCGGGACAGCAGACTCAGGGATCGGGAGCGAGGCCGTGATAGAGGGCGGGAGGAAGAGTTGCGACGAAGTTCACACAGCGACGACCGGGAGAGAAAGAGGTACCGCGAACGAGAGAGGGAGAGGGGCTCCAGTCCCCTTGTGACTGGTGTAGGGGGTCGGAAGTACCCTGGCTAGTCGATGAAACCACTTTATCGAGAAACATAATGACGGACGGGAGATGACCACTTATAATGAGCGCGGCGCAAAATTGGTGTTTGGTGGTTCGTATGCATTCTATAAGTATGGTAAGGGAGGCAAGTGGTAGTCTCTTCTACAAAGCCTTTGGCCCGACAGAGGAGGTTATATAAGCACAATGGTCTTGGCAGTTCATTGTCGATTTCCATAATCTCACGATGGCATAGATACGGTATATAGAGGGCGAAAGCGCTACTCAGTCACACAATCTTTGAGCATGCAATTCCTATCCTCAAAATACTCCTATACTTCGGCTTCTTACTCTTAAAATACGCAATGCATTATGTTGCGGTAGGCTACATAGGTTCATGTTCCATTATAGCCATGCCAGATACTGCTTCTAACCGTAAGATGTACATGCTGTATACTCGGAACTAAGTACTGCTTATTATGCCTCACCACCCCACCAAGCCCCTCACTTACTGATTTCGCATTTCGCATTTCCCATGGCCTGCTTTCGACTCGTAGCCCACCTTGAATCTTTGAGAAAGTCTGTGAAAAACTTACCTAGGGTACGCCCATTTCTCTGACCTGCTCACTTCGTGGAGTTTTCTCTCTCCCTCTCTCCCTTTCTGAATAGAGTATAGTGTTCCATAAGCTGCAGACCTTCATCGATTGGATAAAGGCAAGATGGCCGAGCGGTCTAAGGCGCTACGTTCAGGAAATCAGTCTTCGGATTGACAACTAACATCGTAGTCAGGAAACTGGCGTGGGTTCGAATCCCACTCTTGTCATAACTTTTGTATGTGCATTATCCATGATTCCACATTAATCTTTTTGGCCCTTGTTAATTTCATTTCATTCCTATGTTATCTATCATAGCCCATTCTATATTCTTCAAGCTGCTGATAGCAACTGCCGAATGTGCTTTTTTTCTTCTTGACCATGCCGGCCCCAATGTGCCCCTTGTAATATCAGGCTTGTTGTTATTGATCCAATCTGCCCATTGTGCATGAAACCTTTGATGAGACCGCCGTCTCACAGTCTGCTCATGGCTCCATATATGCCACGAAGATGAAAATTCACTGACAAAGGGGTAACGTCATAAATCTAAAACCGGAAAATACCATCTTGCTCTATCTATACGAAATCTTTCTAGTCTATGTTTATTGGTCATGGCAGTAACAAATCAAGATGAAGGCGGTCGCGAATCCTTGACCACGGACATCGCGATCCCTTCATTTGATGTTGACTCGGGCGTCTTCTTCATGTCCTCCATGCCGAACTCGTTATTCAACTCTTCCCGGAGATCGATCTCCTTTTCCACAAACGTGATGAGGAACCCCAGTCCAGCAAAAGCAATGCCAACCAGCCAGCACATGCGCAGTGCTCCGGAGAAGACTCCGATCACTTCGCCCCGGAGAGCCGGATCTTCGATCGTGTCGAGGAAGGCACCCGTGGCATGCTGGTAAGCGCGGTCGCCCGTCAGGAAACTCGCGATCTTGGGGTCGCTGATGGTGGTCGCCAGTCGGCGGCATTCGTTGTTGAAGATGGCAGCCGGAATGGCCACACCCCAGATGCAGCCAAAGTACCGGGCGAAGCTCCAGGTTCCTGTGGCGGTAGCGACGTGTTTCTCGTCCAGAGGGGCCTGGACCGCTGGCAAGAGACAGCCCGCCAGGCCGCCGCCGCCGATGGCGAAGAGGAGCTGGTAGCAGACCCAGGCCGCGACGCTCGAGTCAATATCCAGGAGGCTGAACAGGCCAAATGCGATGATGCTGGCCCCGAAGCCGATGAGATGGATGGGCTTGTAGCGACCAATTGCCGACATCAGGATGCCGCCAGCAAGTGCGAAGAACAGACTCCCGGCGAAACTCGGGAGAGTCGCCACACCAGATTGCATCGGCGACTTGCCCTTGACTGCCTGGAAGTAGATCGGCAGGAAGTAGTAAGAGAAATAGGTAACGACAGCGTGAATGAAGGTGAGCAGGAGTGCCGAGGCCGACGTGCGGTTGGAGACAATGACTCGCGGGAACGACGGCTCGGGGCAGAATCTCGGCGTCCACTCGAAAGCCGTAAACAAAAGGATGCCAAACAGACCGAGGGCCAGAGGCACAGCTACATTGTAAGTGCCCCAGCTATACAGTGTCCCTCCCCACGTCGTAGCGATGAGGACAGAGGCAATGGCTGCAATGAAGATGGCATTGCCGGAGAAGTCGATACGCCGCAGACGGGTCGATAAGCCGAGGCTTCGCTCGTGCTTGACGTTGAGGAAGAAGAAGAGAGCCACGAAGGACGCCCCGCCGATGGGGACGTTGATATAGAAACACCACCGCCAGGACGAGTGCTCCGTGATGAGGCCGCCCAGGAAGGGGCCCAGGGTGGCCCCCAGGGTGGCGCCGAGCCCCGTGATGGCCATGTACTTGCCGCGCTCGCGCAGGGCGACGATGTCGGTGAGGACGGTCTCGATGAGCAGGTTGATGCCGCCGCCGCCCAGGCCCTGGAGGGCGCGGGCGGCGATGAGCATGCGCATGGAGTCGGCGCCGCCGCAGAGGCCGCTGCCGAGGGTGAAGAGGAGCACGGCGGCCAGCAGGAGACTGCGGCGGCCGAAGACGTTGCTGGCCTGGGCGAAGAGCGGCAGCACGGCGACCTGGGCCAGGAGGAAGGCGTTGGGGATCCAGACGTAGGCGTCGCCGCCGCCCAGGGAGTCGGTGATGGTCGGGAGCGCGCTCGTGATGATGGTGCCCTCGATGGCGGACATCAGGCCCGTGAAGGAGAGGGTAGCGATGATGGCCCAGAAGCGCCAGGTCTTCTTCGTCTTGACGACGGGCGGAGAGGGTTGATCGGCAGGAATTGTCGATGGCATCGTAGCCGTATGCAGGCCGCTTTCTGGCCGGCCCTGTGCGCGATCGTTGGGCTGTTGGGTGTGCTCCATGGAGCTGGTAGTGGTGGTCGTGCCGCCTGTGTTGTCTATCATGTGAATCCGTGAAAATGTCCAAAGCTCTGATATGAGGTGAGGCGAAACGTGATGATCTGGTGACCTTCTTCTATCTCTAAAAACAGGATATCGCCTTCCGTTTTAAAGACTTACTTGAGAAGGCTCTTCTCCTTTCCCCAGGAGTGAGAGCTGGTGTTACGATAATACGTTATTTCCGTTCTGGGCCTAGCGTGGATGAATCATAATGAGAAGTTGTGAACTCAGGGTGTTTAGGAAGTCGCAGTTTCCACTTGTAAGATGGCCCTAAATTGCATCAATGACTACACTACACATGTACTGCAATTGATAAATAAATATATGGCTGAAGTGCTTCGCTCTAGTTGGATACTAGAAAGATCTATTTTCGCTACACACAAAGTAATATAAAGTTGGTATGTTACACCGGGTAAGCTGACCCTCGGTCACAACTGAGATGGGCAAACTGGATCGGTCTGGCCGACATATCCATCAAACAATCACTTGGAAATATTCCAGATGAACGACACAGCTATAATCCGGTTCGAGGAAGGTGCCTATAGTATGTACGTATAAAGGCACGGTTTGCCATTATGGCAATATGGCTGGCCTTACCTTAGAAAAAGTTGGACTGTTGCAGTTGTTCATTGTTGCTTGCGTTAGGCAGAAACACCTAGAGAACACTACCGGTGGGGCTGGTACATACTCAAGTTATGTCATCCCTTTGTTTACCAACCACACTCTGGACGAATAAAGTCCAGCGAGAGAGTTTGATATTGCAAACCATACATGGCAGGGGACTTGATCAAGCTTCCTGGCATGCGCGGTATATCAACCCCTACTGGGAGCAACAACGGAGTCGATGCCAACATCCCAGAGAATGAATACTTCAAAACACAATATATCAAGTCCCAAACCAGGGGCTTGCCCAATTACCAAGCAGCGTAATATCGAGTGGTCTATCGAACTTACCGGCTCGCCTCGGGATGCACTCAGTGATAGTTCAGAGGACGAATGGGGTTGGGGCAGTTCTCTGCCGGTCTTGTCGCAGAACCACCAGCAACCGCCAAAGTCCGCTGCAGTGGAGGCAGGCGACGCCAAAATCCAAGATCATCCAGGCTACTTCAGTGGTATCCTCGACAAGGCGACGCTGTCTCCGTTTCCAGATGGCATGCCGCATTTGTCCGTGGCAAGATACCGCAAGCTGTACGAGGACAACTTTGGCAGCCCCCGAGGTGCCCATTTCATTATCCACCAACACGACCATCCGATCGCCGGGACGCACTACGACCTCCGTCTCCAAATCAACGAGACCTCCAGTGCGTCGTGGGCCATCATGTACGGGCTGCCAGGTGACCCAAACAGTCAGCGCCTAATGCGGAATGCTACGGAGACGCGAGTTCACTGCTTATGGGTCAGACAACACAGACATATTCTTTCTATTTTAGTCAAGAGGTCACACACTGACTCCGTATATAGAACCACCTTATCGAGACGGCTTCCGTCTACACAGGCTCCCTTCTGATCTGGGACACAGGGACCTACACGGTACTCGACCGGAAGAGCAAACACGCGCCCGCAGAGGACCCGGACTCGCAACAGACCGACTCGTCACAAGAATCTGACGCAGTAAAACTAACCGAGCAGGAAAAGCTCCACCGCGCCTTCCAGGATCGCAAGATCCGTATCCGGCTTCACGGGACGAGATTGCCACAGAATTATGTCCTGAATCTGCGTCTCACCACCCAAGAAGACGCGGCAGGGCGGGCCAAAGCCGAACGGGAATCTACAGGTCGGCGGCGGCGGCGGCGGCGACCGGACGTTCAGCTAACCAAGGTTCCTGTACCGACGCCCATTACGAGCTCGTCTGACAATGACAGCGATTCATCTTCCTCAGTGGAAAAGAACAGTAAGACTTCACCCGGCAAGAGGAAGCGAATAAATCCGAAGACGGATGGGGGGATGGAAGACAAAGACGAAGAAGCAGTCCTAGAACCCGTCGAAGAAGCCGAGGCAGACGTATCCGCCATGGAAAAGGAGCTGCGCGAGCTCGAAGACGAGGCGGTGCGACGGACCAACGCTTATACAGGGGCGACCAACACTATCAACAGCGTGCATCAAAGGAAGTGGTATCTGTCACTTGACCGACAGGCTTGCGGGTTTCATAGAAAGCGGCATCACGGTCGAATGGTATGGGAGAAGCTGGGCGAAACAACGACGGAAGATAATGGCGAGCCAGAACAAGGTAGTGCTGACCAGAGTCAAAGAGGTGCAGAGAACGGTAGAACGACAGCGCACAGGCTCCGTTTCCCTTTCTATGTGCAAGGGTCGGAAGTAGAGAGGAGCGTGGTGACGGGACGGCAAGGGGTTGATGTGCTGAAAGACGAAGGAGTTGTCGGATTTATACCGAGGAAAGGCTGGAGGGCCGTTTTGAGGTGAGAACTTCTCTCCATATATGGCTTAGAGCCGACTTGGAAAAAAAAACCGAACCGATCGGTCCGCACAGAAATGCACGAAGATTCCACAGTATCGCAAGCGAAATTCAAATGTAATTTGGGGTATCTGCCAAACGCCAACCTCATAGGCCCATGAAACAGCCGGTCTATGCGTGTATGTCTATGATGATTTAATCTCTTCGGGGGTTGTTGTGCCCTCTTGCGCGGCCAGCTTCTTGAGCTTCTTGGCCTGCCTCTTGCTCACGGAGCCGTCGGCAGGTGGCGCGTTGTCGTTACTACGACCTTCGTTTGCGGCACCCTTTCTTTTCTTCCCATTTCCACCAGCCGCCGCTGCCGCCCCTTTCCCCTTCTGGGCTTGGGACTCGGCCGTCTCGATGCCCTCCATTTTGTCGCCCGCCTCCTCATCTCTGGCCGCGACCTGCATGATGTCCACGACGCCCCGGTAGCCCCTTCTATTAATCCCCTCGTTCACGACGACGCCGCGCGGGTTGACGCCCAGCCCCTCCATGCCCTTGTCAGCAGCGAGGCCCCAGACGGCCAGCAGATTGACGACGTCGGCGGGGCCCCTGAGCTCGGTGACGCGGCGGGCCTCGGAGCTGATGACGATCCCCCTCCCCCTCGTCGCCCGCACCAACTCCATCAGGTTGCCGATCCAGGTGGCACGGGTGCGCGGGTCGGCGCTCGCGCCCGCCCGGAGGGTCTGGCCGTAGCACACCTCGAAGCGTAGGCCCCTCGACACCGCGGCCATGCAGGGCTTGGGCCGGAAGTGGAACTGGAAGCGCTGGGTCAGGTCCAGCGAGATGAGCGAGGCCACCTCAATCCGGACCTCCTGGCACGCGTGCGAGAACTCTTTTTCCGTCGTGGGCCGCACTGCGACGATGTCGTAGAGCGTGGCAAGCTGGGGGATGCGCTGGACGCTCGCGGGGTCGCTCATGCAGACGGTGGCGCGATGTAGCACCGTGGGGAGAAGACCGTCATCTTTCTGTTTTTCTTTGTTGTTGTTGTCGTTGTCGCCGCCACTACCATTTGAAGCAGAAGCTGCTTTAGCAGGTTGCGACTGCGAGGTCTGCGAGGGGAACCGAGGGAGAGGGTTCTTGGGCTGAGGCGGGACGTTCTCGATAAGGTGGTTGAGGGCTACGGCGTTGTAACCGAGTGAGGCGCTGAACCTCAGGGTCTGGGTGAGGTCGGATTGGCTGGTCGCAGGCGACCAGGATATGTTGAGATCGTAGAGCATTTTGGGGGCTTGCTCAGGCCGAGTTGCGACCTGATTTGTGGCTGTCTCGGTCTTCCCAAAAATTCGATGTCGGGAAATAGTTCCGAAAGTCATTTCGGAGATGGTAATCGATAAGCAATACTTGTAAGAGTTCCTGAGACCTGGTTGTCTTTTTTAGTGGATACCTAACACTGGATTGCGGGGGGCCGTTCAGTGGTCTTTAGGTCTTCAGTAGTTCGTTCAGGTCAACGTTGACTCGCTGGCTCGGGAAAGATGGGGGAACAGGCACGGCGACTTCCCGCCCCTGCGTCAGCCTTATTAGTGCATGGTACCTAAAGGGACCTAAAGGGACCTCTGCTGGTAGGACCAATTACAGTGGCCTGCTGGCGATGCTTCTTGCATGCTCTTGTCCAAATTGCCATTCATGTTTCATTTCCAAGTCGCCTCCGATAAGTTACTTAATAAGTAAACTACTTAAATATCTGCTTGGCTTTCCAGCACAGCCCCGGCTACTGCCCCGGTGGACGCGCATTGCCTAATCGCATTCATTCAATCATTCAATCATTCAATCATTCAATCATTCATTCCTTCTCGTGACGAAGCAAAAACGTGAAATCGCTTGGCTGTCTTTTCTCTGCTTTAATAACATCTCTGACCGTTCCATCGCTTAACCATAAAGCTATAGGTATAATAATACCCCATCCCCCCATCCTTCCAAGTACCACTTACTACTACCTACCTGCCTACCTTACCTACTACACATCCCATCCTCCATTAATCTCCGGCTGCCTCCCTCTACTGTACATGTAGCTTTAGCATTACCCACTGAAGAAGCTGTCTGTAATTAGAAGAGTCCACTTGACACCTCAAATTAGCCACCAACCCAACTCAAACTGGTTGGTCTCACTGTCGCGTGCGACCAAGACCAAAGTTAGCTGGTTAGGTAGCTGCCTACCTACCTTCCTACCTACCTACCCGCGAGATCAACAAGCCGCTTGTTGTGTTTCTCTCAGCTCCGTTGATACCTCTTATCTCGAGCCAAACTACCGACCACACCCGACCTACCGTTTCGCGCAGGCCAGAATTCCCTGCCTCCCAACACTACATCATGTGTCTTATCTTCACGTGCGGCGAGCACACCTTCCGCAAGGAAGTCGAAGGCTACGAGAGCGTCACTTGCCAGTGCCACAACTGCGGCAACTGGTCCGGGCACGTCATCAAGACGCACCCGTGGTTCACCTTCTGCTTTATCGTGAGTATTCTCTCTTCTCGCACTCGTCGGTCCCTCTAGTACTCGTGGTCTGGCGCGGTCGCCACCCATCTTTCGCGCGCGAAGCCTTCTTTGCCCCGTGCGTATTTCGGGAGCAGCGGTGACGCCTGGGGGGGGAAATCAAACAACAGAAGAAAAAGGAAAGAAGAAATGATACCATGAGGGGAATGATAGCTAACCCAATCTATTTTAACACAACAATAGCCCGTCCTCCCGCTATCCATTCACGGCTACCAAGATGTAACATGCAACATCTGCAACTTTGCGCAACCGCTCGAGAACCGGCCCGACGTATTGCAGATGAAGGGTGGAGGCCAGCCCGGTATACCGATGCAGAACGGAGGAGGTCCGCCCCAGGGATGGGGTCAAGGGCCACCTCCGCCCCCGGGCCAGCAGCAGGAGCCTATGCGTTACGGCTAAAGAGCCGCCTCCTGTCGATATAACTAGCGAGATACCAGCCCAAGACGAGCTGAGACGCTGCTACGGCATTGCGACAGGGGCTGGGAATAATAATGAGAAGAGCGAGTGCTAAGACGTGTTGTAAAAACAAGGGCGCGCAACGAGGAAGAATACCCCTACAGAACAGATCATTACGTATCATTAAACGAAACCCCATTTCGAAGCTAAGGGGCAGTTGATTCTATGCCTCAAGGGGTGTGGATTGGATCCATGAGGCGTTGGGAGAAGCACACGGGCGTTCGATTTTGAGGAAGGCCCATCCCCTCCATCAGTATTGCTTTTCTGTATTATTTCCCCCTTCCATGACTGATAATTATTACTTATTTGTGTGTTTGAAACGGCGGCTCTTTGCTCAGCTACCCGAGCCCTCCAGATGCGTCATGACATATTCGTTCGTGCAATGGACATATGGATGGAAAACTTGGTCGCTCGTCGATCCAGATTCATAGACGACGATCCTTGAGAGATCGCGAACCATGTAAGTGCGGGAACCAACCGACTTGATGACCATTGACCTGTCCTTTCCGGGTATCCGAGCAAACATAATGGCATTCACCAGAGAAAGGAAAATAGAGCGAATCCTCCGCCTTGTCGTTTCTCTCCATCCTGAAACAAAGTGAAACATCGAGAGGAAACTTATTATCAGTCCATCTCGTTCGCCATGGGCACACATCTCGTCTGGAAACAAAGAGACTCGGCACGACCTGCGTTCCGTCTTTTCCGTGGTTTTCTTTCCTTATCTCTTCCAATAATAAGATTCTAAATGTACAAAAGGTCCGGTTTTTATTCCCGAAACCCAACGGACCGGGCGTTTCGTGATTCATATGTTTGCCCCCCGACCCAAATCAGACGAATAGGGATGTTGTTGATGATGTATTGATGCCACTTTAACGAGCTAGCAAAAACGCGTCTAATGTCTTGATGTGAGATCTGGATAGCTGATGTATGAACACAAGATCGCGAGCTGGGACGAGATGATGAAGCCTATATGTCAATTTGGAAAGGGTGGCTTAGGTAGTAGCTCAAGTACACAGAATAGGCAGATAGACACACACACACACACAGAGAGAGAGAGAGAAGCTTGCTAGATCGACTAGATGTCTTGTATTATGGTCTGGGCTATTTGGGCGTGATAGGCAAGCGAGAATGGAAATTATATACATTAAGCCAGCAAGCAGCTTGGCCGGGGGGTGGATGAGGGCTGCAGATAGTACGAAACTCGCTGGCTGGCTGGCTGAAATCGCGCGCATTGGTTAGAAAATGGCAGGGAAAGTACAGTAGCAATCGCCATCTTCGCAAGACCAAAGACAACATGTATAAGCCGGTCTACTACCCTGAACTAAACAAACGAGAGAAAAGAGATAGAGAGATGAAAGGAGTTCCGAGAAAATCGATTTTGGATGTCGGATATTGGGTTGAGTTGCTCGGAAAGTGACGATGCCTTTTCAATCTTATTTTGATATAACGAGCTTGAACGGCTCAGGGGTACCGGTGGTGGTAGCAGCAGGAGCAGCAGCGAGACCAAAAGCAGCCGGGGTCTTTGCAACAGCAATAGCCCCAAGGTTGAGGTTGCTGTTGAGCGTAAGGCCACTGAGATTGATCGGTATGTTGTTAACCCCCTGAAGCCCTGCTGGGTCCATAGTCGACATGAGAGGAGCGGCGGCAACTCCACCGCCGGCAACGGGCAAGACGAGCGACGAGGCAGCAGCGGGCTGCGCGGTCGTCGGTGGCGGCGGAGGTGGGGCAGCAGAAGTGGTGGTTGCGGGTTTGGTTTCTGCGGCCTTAGTTGTCGATGTTGCCGCAGCCTTGGTCGAAGAAGTCGCTGCGGCCTTGGATGAAGAAGACTGAGCAACCGAGGTCGATGCTGCTGCGGATGACGACGCAGTAGCTGGCGGTGGCGGCGGTGGTGCTGCTGCGGGCGTCGAAGCTGCGGGTGTCGAGGCCGCGGGTGTTGAAGCGGCCGGCGGGGGCTGCTTGGCGTTTGACGATGCGGCTTCGGCGGCAGACGACGCAATAGCAGAAGCCTGCGAGGCCGGGACGGGGTTTCCTTGAGTCGTTCCACATGCAATCATTTGGACCATGGTAACAGTTTGCACTTGAGTGACCGTTTTCGCGTCGGCGGCGGCGGTGACGGTCACGGTCACGGTCGCGGCGGCGGCCGGTTTCGACGCCTGCGCAGCCCCGTTGGTGATGGTCTGGATCACCGTCTTGACTCCTCCGCCAGCTGCGTTTGTTCCATTCTTTCCTGCGGCCTCGGTTGGTGCAGCTCCGACCGTAATCGTTTGCTTCAATGTCTTCGTGACCGTCTCCTTCTGGGCGCCTTTCTGTCCATTGCCCACGCCCAACCTCCCCAGCAGTTCCTCCAAGATGCCTTTGTTAGTTAGCGGTCCTCCTGGTGCCCCGGGTGCCCCTGGTGCTCCGCCAAAATGCTGGGCGCTGAACTCGGGCGTGCCTTCGGCCTGTGTAGCTAGTCAGTATCGAAATTCCTGGACGACAGAAAGGCAAGTACCAACCTGTGCCAACGACAAGAGACCCAGCGCGGATATTATCAGGTAGTAAGAATGGCCCTTCATGGTGAAAGGTAAAGTCGATGGGGTCGCCCCTTCGTACCCCGATTCTCAACCGCTTGGGTTAGGCAAAAGCCGATACTCGTCCAATGCAAACGAGTGTCGAGTGGTATAAATAAAGTAAACAGTCCAGCCGTCTAAGATTAAGGGATCAACCCGTTGTAGAAGAAGCGAAGGTGGTGTATGGCGAATCCGTTGATGTTGAAGGATGACCTCGAGATTACGGTGGGAGAGAGAAAGTCTCGAGTCGCAAACCGGGGGAAAGATGAGATGGCCAAGCCAGCTAGCTATAATGCAAAGGAGTGACGGATTCTAAAGCAGATCTCCACGACGACTGTCGGTACTATGGGCATCGAGGTAATAGAGCCGAACCACCGATTAAAGAACGTGCATCTCTTCGAGAAGAAACATGGGACCGCAAAAAATAAGTCGTGAAGAAAAAGTATGTATGGGCAAAAAGGGCAAGTGATGGGACGAGAGAAGAAGAGAGACAACAGACGGTTTGCAGGACCAGCAGGGCCAGCAGGAGCATTAGGAAACATGCAGGAACAGCATGGTCGCATTTGCACCAGGAGGCAGCGGCCAGCCAGGTTTGGGCGCCGTTTCGACTAGGATTGCGGCATCGCGATAGGTTGCACTGCGGTGGGCTTCAAGCACTTTGACAGCCGAGCTCAGCGAGAGGGCGGGCCACGGCGGGCTTGGGGGTCAGGGGTGGCATGGATGACAGGCACACAGGGACCGGCGTTCCATTTCTTTTCCAATGCGGCTCTGACAGCAAGCGATGCGTGATGCGTGATGCGTGAGCAGGTACTCCGTACCTTTTATTATTATTATTACTGGCCAGGAGAGGGCAGGCAGGCAAGCAAGCAGGCCAACCAAACTCTGCTAGATCGCCGGGAATCGCAGGCATTGGCAGGGGGTGGGTGTCCAGTTGGTGTCCAGTTGGTGTCCAGTTGGTGTCCATTTGGTGTCCAGTCCCATAGGCCCGGCCGGTGATGAGACAGCCCCCTGACGGAGCACGTTTGAGATTCAGGCCCTCTTGCGGGACAAGTCGAACCACGGCTCGATAGAGCGCTTGGGGAGGAATGGAAGTGCTGGTTTAAAGGCGCGAAGGCTGCCGAGATTCAACAAGAAGCTGCCCAAATTGGGCGATAGATCGATGTGCGATGTGCGATGTGCGATGTGCGATGTGCGATGTTCAATGTAGTATTATTTGATACCCGCACTCTTGGCTTTTGATGCTTGGAGGACGAAGCTACTGTACAGCCTACCTGCCGGGTGTGCATGTGCAGCAAGTTGAGGCTGAAGAGTATAAGCTTATATTAACTGGAGTGCTGTCAGTTGGCTCTGGTTCGTCCATGACTCGGCTCGTTCAGCTGATGAGTTGAGATTCGGGGATTGATTTGGAAGTCGCAGCGGCTGCGAATCAATCGGGACAACATTGCGCCCCGACGAAACTGCGAGGAGGTTGCTGCTACTATTAACCCCGAGCATGTATCATCGCGTTGTGTTGAGCAAGGTTGGTGTGATTGTCATTTTTTCCTCATCGCATCGCATCGTATCATGAGTGGGGGAGTTGGGAATGAAAGCCCAGCAGCCCAGCGGCCCAGAGGTTGCCTCCATAAAAGGCACGTTTCAAGGACCCTCAACAACTCGACACCTCGACACCTCGACACCTCGACACCTCGACACACTCGAGCCATTCATTGTTCACTGGGGGTAGGCGCCTCGCGATACACGCCCGCAACAAGAAAGACAAAAATTCGACCATGATAGGTACCTAAGCTTATCGTTTGCATCATCGCTGCATCATTAGACGAGACGATACTTGGACTGCTACGAGTACAGGCTCACTGGTGGAAGTGGGATGGAGATGGAATTAACACATCGGATCACTCAAAGCTGAGACTGCCGAATACTCAAGCACACTGGCACCAGCAGCTTCCCGCCCGGTGGAGTACTACATACATACTGCCTGCCGCCGGACTGGCTCCTCTCTCAAATCCCGACCCCGATCTCCGTATCATGCATGGGAATCGACACGTTTTTGAGGCTTCGTGATCAACTCGTTCATATCACTCAAATACTTGTATGAGTTTTGTCTTTATTCCCGAATAATGAATTATATTCCAGAAGAAGAAAAAAAAAACAATGTTCTATCTCCATCCCAAATTCCCAATCCAAAACATAATGCCTCTAACACATCCATGGCCAACGTCGGAGTTGGTTGCCGACCTACAGCCCCTTGCCAAAGAACATCGTTTCCTTCGGCAGGTCTAACCGAACAACAATACGCTTTGATTCATAACACACACGTGTAAATGTATTTATATTTGTTGAAACCCGTTGCGGAGTATCTTGGTTCCCGTCTTTTCATCGTCTGCTTCTTCCAAAGGCATGTGCTCCCTGAAGTTAGGCATATCTCAACATGATGCTTCTGTAGTCAATCTCCACACGGCCACGCGAATCATGCAGTGACACTCGGTCAAGTCCGGCAGAGCATAGGAGATAAAGGTGCACGATAGCATCCAGGAAGCAAGGGGCTGATGCTTCGTAGGGCTGGGCCGGTATGCCTAAGGAACGGGCAAAGCTAGTAGCGCCAGCCCGCTCTCCCTCCCTGCCTCCGTCCATCATTAGAGATGCAGTCATGGCAAACATCACTTGCCTACCCAGTATATACTCACCTCAAGTGTGACAAGAAGTGCGTGTTATCCAACCCCGAAAAAGACCGTGTACATTGCTAACGGTTCTCTGCTACTGCATTTCTACCGTCTTTATCAGAACTCCCGTCTTGCATTGTCATCGCTAAGTGGATTACGTGCAGGAAAAGGCAGACGTTAACTAACCTGGGCTGGTTTGGAGATTTCCTTGGCACACCTAAACCTTTCCACCAAGCACTACCAATGTCAGAGACTGGCTACATCAAACCAAAGTCTACAAGCAGATCATTCGCCAAGTAAATTATCTAAGATGTGTCCCGAGCATGGATCAACAGATCGAGGCTTTACATAGGTTAGAAAAGGGAGGCTTTTCTCCAAAGCGTTTTCCGAGGCACTTCTCCATGTGTAGCACCACCATTTCTCACATCTAGGCCATCACGAAGCCACATCACATAGCAGTAAGCTACGGCTCAGGCAATATACAGCTTGATATAATGTTCGTCCCTCTTTTCACGTCAGCTTGTATATGTCTTAGTTGTATATATGTATGTATGTATGTATGGACATATGTGTGTACGGGTGAAGAATATATAGTGAACCCCATCTTCTCATCGGGGGGTTATAACTTCATTGTGCATCGAGAAACCCCCACATACAATGCGTGTTTCTCATACCTCCAACGCCAGACGAAAATGATCCAAATAAAAAGAAAAGCAAGGGTAACCGCCTCCCGAACACCCGCCCTCGCCGGCCTCCTGCTGGACCCAAGAAACAAAAAACCTCATCTTGCCAGAAGTGCCAAACCAAGACCTTGGCTTCCGCCACCCCAACTACCTTCACCCTTCCCTACAAATTTTATGTAACCGCTCATTATTCGATACATATGGTGTCGTGGTCTTCATGCGATAGTTTCAATCATTGCCCCCAAACTGGTGCTTCCAAATCGCTTGTTGTACATCTGAGAAAAAAACAAAACATGCCGAGGCTATATACGACGGGCGAGGGTCCGGGTAACTCTTTTTTGTGAGACCGTGTGCCTCGATGGGCACCATTTGAAAGGACAAACAGGAGTAGGTGTCATAACTGTCGTGTCATAGTCCGGATCATATCGAAAGAATGGGACGTAATCGACCTCCCGCTCGTGAGTCCAGGGTAGAAAAATCCATGGCGCGGTGAAACGGGCTCTAACCGTCGAAGTGGTGCCTCTTCATTCCACCTTCGTAGACGCTGGCAACGGACTGCTGCCACATGGCCGGGGTGACGAAAGTCTGTACGGGGGCGGCCGAGTACTGCTGGGGCGGCATGCCGTGGGGTCCCGCCGACATAGGCGTTGTGGGATTCGGTTGCTGGATATTCGGAATTTCGGGTGCACCTGATGGGGGAATACTTAGAGAATTGGACTGCGGGGACACTGATGTCTGATTTTGAGCTGGTTGCGTACCAAATGTGGAATTCCATTGACTGAAGCATCCTTGTTAGTTTCTGGGACCATGGGGGAGCTTCCGGTGGGGAGCGGGACTTACTCGAAGATTCGCGAGGGGTTCCAAGACGGAGCCTCTGTCATCGTGATCCCGTGCGAGGACGCCTGCGAGGTTTGGCCGTTGGCCATCATGACGAGTGACTGTGCAGGAGAGTCGCTTTTAGGGCCCGCGGATACAGGAGGTGTTATAGGATGGTTGATGTAACTGACTTGCGATTGTGATCCTGAAAGGCCGCTCATTCCTTGGTCCATGGGGCTGGTCCGGATCATTGGCGGCTTGAAAGAACTGGCCCGGGGCGGAGTCGATTGGTGGCTCATCGAGGGACTGCCATAGGGGAAGCTTGGTTTTAGTACGAATGGCTTACGTGTGTCGGCAGAAAAGGCCTCTCGGACCGCCTCAATCTGTTTGACCATCTCGGGAATCGGCCATGAACCCATGGTCTTTTCCATGATGCGCATATGGCGAGTGAAGTAATCCCTTGCGTCGGTGCTGAAGTCTGGATCGGGCGAGGTTAAAGCCACCTAGATTGAGCATTAAGTTAGTTGAGCTGTACACTTATAGGGAGCGAAAATGACGATGACGCACGAGGTATATAGGAATGCAAGTCAGGATGGCATAAATGGTAAAACTGATGCCCCTCTGCATGCACTGTAGCCCGCTGAGGCCATACGACTGCAGCATGGCTTCCTGTATCCGGCAAAGCAGTTTTGCGGAAGAATAGGAAAGCATCATGTGGTTTTTCCACTGGCCGTCGGCGCCCATTGGATCCAAAAATGTCAACTGGGGCCGGTGCAGCATGAGGACGCTGAGGTAGTAATAGGAGTGCAGGTTGCCGATGAAATGCGAAGGTATCCACGGAGGTGAGCCATCCGGAGGAAACGTGATGGCGAGGTCTGCAGGAAGGTCGGCTAGCCAGGCGTTTGTTGCAGGGTTCAACTGAACAAACTCCGGATCAAGACCCCAGTCCTTTCTTCTCTTAATTTTCCTGTAGACGGTATTCATCTGTCGGACGTTACGGACGCAGCGTGCAAAGTATGTGAAATTGCGTGTGACGTGATACTCGGCATCATCGCCTCCAGGGATGTGTCTCGGGATACTGAAGTCCACGGTTTCGGGGTACACAGTAAGATCGTCGCGGCCTGCAAGAATTGTCAGAATTTAATCGAAGAACTTGACCGAAGAGCTGGATTAGCATACCCTGAGAACTGCCTATCATCAGTTCGCAGATAAAGACGGTCTGCCAAATACGACATTTTGTGACGCACTCGGCTGGCGTCCCATCACAGTGTCTGCCTGCTTGATGGTCCTCATAATGCTCGTCGAGACCCAAATCCTTAGCCATAGTGATGCAGTTGACAATGGACATCCAGGATCGGTAGTAGTAACCCCGCTTCGGTTGGGCCTCACGGGCTTTGAGGATAATCAAGAGAGCTTGTAGGGTGCTGAGTCGTGGTACGTCCATGAACGAATTGGCGTGTTCTATATCCAGTCAGTTTACAGGACCAAAAAGGAATTCTCCCATGGTAAAACCTACTCGATGCCAGCGCAATCCATTGCTGACCCTGGGCTGGCTCATCAGCCAAACGACCCGCCACGGCAAAGATTGCCTCCAGCACAAGAGGGGAAATGGATTGTCTGTCCGTATGCCATTGCTGCATAAGGTGTGCTTTGTTGAGCACGGGGACGTAGGGGTGAACGTTTGCGAAATACAAATCAAAGTAGTGCAAAATCGTCTCCTCGTCTGGCATGAGCTCTGGTGGGATTCGGATCTTGGAGCCTGGTGCAGAGGGCATCGACGGTAGCGTATCGAAGTCATCGGGCTCTTCCTCAACAACCGGTTCCTCTTCCCTCAGGTTCTTGACAGATTTCTTGATGTTAAGATATGGAGCTTTTCTGGTATCAGTACACATGCCAATCCAATCTGCAAAGTCCACATTTGCTTACCGGTACCCCTGGCATCCATCTTGAGCGACCCGAGAAGATCTGCTAGGTCCGACTGCGCATACTGGTCCTGCGAATACGAGGATTCTGGGGACGGTTCCGAGTGGGGGCCTGAATGGTGCTGCATGGGCGGCGTCGGAAAGACGCTGGACGGTGCGTATGCTTGATCCATAACACCAGTAGCAGGAGCCATCGTCGTGTAATGCATGCTGGGTTGGGTGACCGAGTGGGCACCATATGGTACCGACTGATATACGTCGTGCGCCTCGGCATAAGGCGCCTGACCGCCATACATGGCGACCTTGGGCTGACCTCCCATCATGGGCTGCTGTTGCATGGGGACTTGCTGCCTGAAGCCAGTGTCGTAGTCGGTAGGCGATTGCTCGTAGGCCTGTGAATCTGGCCCTCCTTCATACTGTCCATTTGGCCGCACACAGTGAAGCTTGAGGCGGATGCAGGCTGAGCAAGGCCATGTGTTGGTGGTAGCAGCATCGCATTTGATCTTCCTCCTGCGGCACCCCTCACATGCCCTTCATGCAATGTATTAGTAAAGTACCAAGCATTGCTGCATGTTCATGATCCGCTATCATACCTCATTACTACATAAAACTTGTCAGCCAACGATAGTCACTTTGTAATGGGACGCCAGGAGTTCTTACCTTTCAGTCGTTTGTGACGGTTGTGCTCATCAACGAAAACATAATCTGCGCCGGCCTGGTTAGATGGGACGCCCGCAAGGTGAGTGTCTAGAGGGGACGGGGTTGTAGCGCACTCTTTTGTGTTTCGCGCGGCTGCTGGAAGTTCTGCGGCGCAAAGGAGAATTGGCCTAGATGCGAGCTCTGAGGCAGGAGCCTGCGCACAGAGGGGTCATTTGACATGGCTCCGTCGTTCATCTTGGAAAGACGGGTTGGTCCTCGATACTAAAGATTAAAAGGTGAACAGGTGCGTGCAAAGCCTTGCAGTTGATCGTTATAATAGTAGTAGCAGTAGCGATAGTAGTGACGACAAGAATGGCGTTGTCGCGAAGTCGGGAGAGCCTTGTTGATTGCTAATCCGGTGTCATTGACGAATAGAGTTGTGTAACGATCGTGGGCGTGGTGGTGGTGGTGGTGGTGGTGGTGGTTGTGGCGGGAGCGGCGGCGGCATATGCCACGGCAGTTCGAAAGTCAATTCCAGGGAGCAGGTTCGCTTCGCAAGCCACAATATCCAACGGGTTCCTCTCCTAACAAGCAAGTTGCCGACCAAGAAAAGAGCAGGTAGAGGGTAGGTGTAAGAGACGTTGAAAGACCAGAAAATAGCTGAATCTTTACCTCATCGGTAGTGGGAAAAGCCGACGCTCAATGGCAGTGAGGGGATAGCGGTCCCTTATTATGAACTGGTCCGAAGAATGGGGATGGCGCCAACCGACGAAGGGGAGAATGACAGGGTTGGCCCAGCTTGTAAGCCCCCCCCCAGTAGCAGGTATGGATTTGGTTTGGATGGCGAGGCTCCAGTCGTGTGTGGAGCGATCGACCAGGTTGTTTTTCTGATTCTGATCAAAAAATAGGCTAGCCTAAGCTGAGGAGCATGAAGGGACGGATCGGATGGCTAGGCAGGTATTGGCTTTCTTTGGGGCTGGTAGGTCCGCCTGTTTTTTGGTCGTCTCGTCTCGTCTTGTCTTGTCTTGTTGTTTCTGTTTCTGTTTCTGCGCCCCCGTCTCTATCTCGTCTTCGTTCTCGTCTCTTGGGAGCCAGAATGGCCGGTCGAAGTGGACCTTAGATTCCAGAAGCGATATCAGTAGTATATATAAGTAGGGTTGGTGGTTATGTAGGTATGTAGCCGGCGGACACGGCAGGATGTTTCGGGGGGTAGGTATGGTATGGGATAGGGAGGGAGAAAACAATCTGCAAAGGGAAGGTTGAAAGCCTGAAGTTGGGTGGTATTGCCAGTCACTGTGACCAAGGCTTGCATAGAAGAAGCAAAGAATGTTCGCTAATGAAGTCTGGCTTTCAACGCCTGGCACCGCGTGATGACCCCGTCTACCGGTAAACGGCGGCGCTGACTAGGGGCAACCTAATATTCCAGCAAGCAACGAATAACTCGGGAGAGTCGACTGAGTATACGGCAGTGTACTACTGTGGGTGGTAGCTCAGCAGGCAGGATGGCGATAAGAATAGTAATAACAACAGTAATACTACGACTACCATGTAAATATCTACGGTGCTGAGACGTCCCTTTTAATATCTGCTGTGATATTGCTTCTCCTTCTCCTTGTTCCAGAAAAATCGACATAACACCGTGAAGTCAAGTGATAAGCATGGCAATGTCTGCGACCCAGGGGGCTATGAGCGTGTGCGTGAGGCAAAGACGAGAGTTCAAGATTATCTGGTCGCAACCCTTGCAACACTTGACACTGCAGAGCGCATGCTGGGCATGAAATCTGGCTGGCTTCATAATAGCTCTGATATAGAATGAAACGGTCTAGTGGGAGATCAGGGTTGATGCAGCCAGTGAAGAGTCCAGTTTCTTGTGCTGCTACTTGCTTTCTTTCTTTCTGTCCGTCTCATGAGCATTGGCGGCAGTGCAGGCAGGTACTGACTGGCAGGTAGCTACAGCGCGACATGAGCAAGACGACGAAAAGTGCAGTGTGGGGTGGGGGACCATCATCTCAGCCCAGTCCAGCCCTGGGCGATGATGACAGGAGACGTCGGAAGGCAATGAATCAAAACGTGTACTTCGGAAGTACAAGCATCCTTTCCTCTCTGTGTCTCTGTGCCCTCTTCAGGGGGCTGCCTGTTGTAGGGGTGGTGAGCGGTAGGGGTTTAAGCGGCCTGGCCATGGACGTGGGAGGGTCGAGCCGCTGTTGATTGACAAGGGACAGATCAAAAAAAAGGTGTGTGTGCGGAGGCGGACCGACTCAAATCTGCTGCTGTGTGGCACTCACAGGAGTCAGTCTAGACAGGAAAAAGCCCCTGATCAGTTTGGGTTCTGTGGGCTTCCAGCTGATTGAGCGATGCCTCTTGGCACACTGCATTAATTCAGGGATAATTACAGTTCTGCAGTAATATAGAGGCCTGTTAGGCTGTGAATCCTGCTCAACGGGTACTGTAAACGTCGGTATTTGCAAGGTGCGTGCCTCGGCATAGGAAGTCTGTTATAATTAATCTCGAGCTCCATTGACTCGACGGGCAACAGCAGCTTGCTTTCCTTTGCAGGTCTTATTGTTCATGCATTGATTACCTACATGTATTTGTTACCTGCCTGATGACCTCGTACGAGTTGAGCATGGTGTATCGACGTTGCTGATCTTGCAGTGCAGCGTGCAGCACCAATGCGTGGGATATGTACTATCTTATGTACAGAACAGATAGGTAGATACCTACCTACTTACCTTGTAGATAGATGCATGCATGCAGGTAAGAACTTGCTTGCAGTCAAGCAGTCAAAGTCGAAACCCCGCGCAGAACCCGCGTAGGCGCATCCAAGTCCAAGTCGAGTCGCTTGAGACTTGCACTTGCATGCCCTGCATGCATGGCATGTACGACTACAAGTATGGGCGTTAGTTAGCACATACATCAAACTGCCATCCCAATCTTGGACGAACTTGGCCCCCTGCCAGTCTGCCAGTCTGCTCTGGTCTCGTCTTGTCCTGTCCTGTCGTCTCGTCTGGTCTGGTACAACGACAGACAGACAGACAGACACCCGTCTCTCCAAGTTGGATGGTGGACGGGTAAAAGCAAGTGTCAAACGATGGCGCTTGATTTGGGACGACCCCACAATGGCGTGTTCGAACCGTCCAATGTGTTGTCTGAGGATTTTGAAGTACATGCTTGTATCTACTGTAGTGTGTAGGTAGTCGCAGCTGTAGCTGGCAGGCTGGAGGTATAGTGGTAGGTGCTTCCAGTCTAACAACTAACGACGATGCACTAGCCTTCCTTAGGGCAAGTACTTGATCTGATACGGAACCTGATCAATGTTTTTTTTTACTGACGATTCTCCAAGCGAACCGGGCTCCTGGGTAATAGTTTAGAGTGTGCTGTCATGACTTTCGACTGAGTACAGTAATCCTTAATCAAACCCAAGTGTCATGCACTTTCCCCGACCGCTCAAATGTTCGGATCCGTCCCGCGGGCTAATGAACGAAGCGCCGTTCGGCTGGGCATAGTCTAATGAGCTGTCCAATGCCGTCGAGGCAGAAAAAATAGTGAGAAAGTCAGGCTCAGGTGCATATAATTGAACAGGGAGCAGAAGTAGAAGAAAAAGAAGAAGAAGAAGGAGGTGGAGGAAACGAAGCAACTAGGTAGCAACCGTCTGTCACTTTTGATCAGTCGGCTTGCCTGGTCGTTCGTTATCAGACCCGGCTGCAAGCTTAGCCTGCCTGTGCACAAGCTGCACCTGCCTATATGCATCCATCATGTACTCCGTGGACATGTAAGACATGTTCTCGTGACAGCCGTTGACTTTACTTGTATAATCCATCCGAATTGCTTTTCGGTAATCTGCTGCATCGTAGGAGACACGTTCATTACCACACTAGAATCTCCCCTAGCCCGACACAGGCAGGTGCCCTCCTGTTGGTACTTGAAAGTTCGCGCCGTGGCGCTGATTCGCTTGGCGCCGTAGACTTATCCGTCAACGTCAAATCGTTGGTTCTGGACGAGACAACTGACACTACCCAGGGGGCAGGCATACATATGGACTGTGCTGGGGACCATCCACTTGTAGCAGCATCTTGGCCCCGTTCATATCAAACTGTCTATCCTCTCTCGCTGTCCGACTTTTGAACAAGAGGCTGGCAGGCTGGTTGGCACGGGGAAGTACGGATGTGCAGCGGTAATTTTTCCGTTCAAGAGGATCTGACATGCGGCCTCAGTTGACAATTCCACTGTATCTGCCACATAGGCAAGCTGATAGGCGCCAGTTCTTGTTTCTTGCAAGTTGCACAATCTGTGAAATACGATCGCCGCGGAGCTACATCCGGCAGCCATTGATGGTCGTAGCAATACGACATCGCTCATTACAATAGGGAGAAATGGATATTCATCTGTCAGTTTGGCGCTGCAACACCAACCAGGAGTTCCCAGCCCGCTGCCAGGTGTGCCGTCATACGCTGTTGAGAAAGAATCTCGACTCCCAAAGTATCCATACCTTGTATACGGCTTGTGCTTTGCCGCATGGGCATGGACATGGGCATGGACATGGGCATGGACATGGGCACCTGCAGATGCAGCCGCTGGCTCTTCTTCGGTGTACTCGGATTTCTCAGGGCATCATCACCTGGGCGCACTTTCGAGCAGTCAATCACTGATCTCGCGTCCCAGCCAGGACCCTGTTGTTCCTGCTTGCGTATCCTTGTTTGTCTCCTGCAGAGCAATGTAGTAGGATGCGACCTGGGCAATTCTTCCAGCAATTAAAGTCGCTTAGCTGGGACAGGTGCTGGATACCTACAGTGGTACCCAGAACGTGGGAAGACAAAAGGGACAAGAGGGACAAGAAAAAAAAAGCAGAAATGTGTGCCAACGGCCCCCGCCTTGGCGTTTCTCCATCACATGCCAGACTTGCAACCTACCAGCCACGTCGGCCGAAACTGCTGGGGTTCTTTCTCCTCAGTTTCCCTTGCCTTGTGTGAAGTTGATGGGGAGCAGGAGGCAAGGCTCTGACCTCACTGCTCACCGACCATCACTTCGCGGATCTACTTTAGGGAAGAGGTTGTATGCAACTGAGAGCAGATACAGTTAGGCCAATCCACAAGCACGGCGACTGTATCAACAATTGGCTGACGACAGTTTAGCCACCTGCCTGCTAGCTACAGGTTACATACAGTAGGCATGTAACGATATTTGGCTATTCATCGCCAATTACGTGCATTTACATGCTTGCTTCTTACAGTATGCATACCTAGGTCAACATTTATCCTGTTGATCTGGATATATTGCCAGGCCTACATCGGGTATGCAGCTGGGGCATGTACCGTATTTAGGATTGTTAGCGCCAATTTTGTTGAATTTCTTTCTTTCGCATTTCTTTTGGTATCGTGTCAAGCCATAATATACGAACTGGTGGGCTTTGTCCAAGTTTGGGTGCCAGTCACTTGCGAGTCCACTCTGCACTGTTTCAGCCAGAATCATATGATCGCGCCAAGATTGTCTTGCCTGATCATACTACAAGAGCAGCGGAGCAAAGGGGGGAAAAATCAATCACTCGGCTGGTCGATGCCGACAAAGCATCCAAGACTGGCTGCTTTGTTATCTGTGGAAACATGAAAAATATAAAGTATGCCGACTTACGCACAAGGCGGTATATTAAATATGGGGGATCGATGCAGGCAACGGAAGGAAACCGTTTGCTGGAGTCCAGATCGATGGGTAGGTCGGGCCTCGTCGGAGCAAACTGGCTATATCGAGTAATGCCGGCCGGGCTGGTACCTGTCGAGCAGTTGGGTCCGAGGACGGGAACGGAGAGATCCAGCTCGGCTGCTTTGGCCTCGTGCGTGTTGTTTAACAGCCTTATTAAAGAGGGTATTGTAAGAACCAACCGAACTCGCTCCTACGTCTGCTTCGGTAGCTTCTCCCGTGCTTCTATGCAAGGGGCGCGTGGAATTGGGTTCATGCACGGTAAACGTGTATTCTACTTGCCTGAGACGCGTGAACGTACCAATCCACTATGGCAGCGACGATCAATAGGACGATTAATTAATTATTCAGGGCAGTGCTTCTAATTACGAGGGAGGTGCCGTGATCGACACATTCACCAACTTCGTGTGAATACTACATATCAGGTATGGTGTGGTTATGTAACCCCTGCGGGCATCAACTGCCTTCAGCCTCAAAAGGTGGGCTTGCATGAATTTCTCGTAGCTATCTAATAGAACGACGGGAATACGTCAACTCCTTCCCGTAGCTCCCCAATTAGTCGGTAGTATAGGGAGACCAACAAGATGAGCACTTCCCATTTCATCTTGACATTGCTCATCGGTGGTGGGGCAAAGCAATGCAGAGAGAGTTCGCTCCCCGAGAGTCAAGGCTGAAGAGCGAATGTGACTCTTTGTATGGCAAAAGATCTACCAAGACTAGACAACTAGTATATATGGTGGGCTGGGAATCTTATTTAGGTAATATAGTGTATAGTCGGCAGGACGGGTTAAGCATACCCGTACAGAGAGCTCCAGTTGTAAAAATTCAGCAGTACACGGGAGGTACATGACCTGATGACCTCAGAATCTACCTAAACTGCATACCTAACATGGAATTTGCCATCTAATGACCTGTGGATCAAAATGCTGGAAGTTGGAAGTTGGGTAGGTACTTAAAATACTTAGTCTTTTGATATGTGATATCTAGGTAGATTGATCCTATCTACTGTTGAGGTAGGCGATTGGGCTTTACAGGTGTCAGACAGAAGATGTAGCATTTCTTTTCTGGTGGAACACGGACACATGTGATGGATTATCGTCAATTGAAGCGAGAGATGTAGACGCAATTAATGTACCAACCTGATTAATCAATTCAATTGCCATGCACCAAGAATACCTTACATACCACAGGCTTCGAGTTGCCCAATGAGCCTGGCAGCCCGGGATGCTTGCTGCATAGTAGCGGACTAAACGCCGGTCCGAGTTCAGCGATAACGGCTCCATCTAACTGGCTTTGGCAAGGTCAAGTGCCTATCTCTATCTCAGCGGCGGGCAATGACTAAGGCAAAATCATGTTCGCAACCTCCAATCCGTACGCCTGTCTGCCACTACACAGTTCATCGTCCCCAATTTCTTCGCAGAGCTAACAAAAGGGAAGAAGAGTTAATCACGATACGGTTCTGCATTCGCCTTGTCACCCCTTACATCTTCTTGAAACCGAGCACCTGCACTTGATTGTTACTCAAACAAGAAGCTCAAGCAGGAGCAAGCGCAGGAGCAGGAGCAGGAGCAGAAGAACCCCGCCATGGATAACAAGGACAACGCCAACCCCACCATTCTGACGGCATCTGAATTGCCTACCAGACAAATCAAGAAGAGGAAGACACCCGCCAGCGAAGTTGATGCCAAGTTTGCCGACGCCGTGTCACGCAGGCCACTATTTCTGTCAGACCCCTTTTGTGATGTGTCATGGTCAGATGGCACCGAGAGCGAAGACGATTTCGTCGAGGAGCCTATAGATGAGCAAGAGATCTACGGTTAGTTTCTTTTGTCATTTCTACATCTTGCATCCATCCCTCGATCTTCGTCTCATCTCCCTGTCGGGGGCGCAGTCATGATGCATGGACTGCCCCGAGCCTCTATATCCTGCAGATGCCCAAACAGTCTCTCAAGCACTGCCGCCAATCGATCTTCTATATCATCATCACATCACCACCACACCACCACCACCATCATCATTGATTGCTGGCATGCGCGCACGCGTGCACGCACACACATATATCCTCCTGGGCGAAGATCAAACGGCTAATCATAATCAGATCTGATATCGAATATTACCGATCCAGAGCATCCAATTTCTCTTGGTCAATTGGCAGTCGTCAACCTGCCGGACGTGGAAATAACCCCACCCCCTTCAGCAAATTCTGACCCCAATGCACTTAGACGGGTACTGGTGAAGGTCACTCCTACCATAACGCATTGTTCGCTGGCAACAGTTCTGGGGCTGGGTGTCCGAGTACGTCTCGAGCAAGCCCTGCCGCCCAATTATCGCGTTGATGTCGTGATTAAGGAGGGATCCCACAGCCAAGATGACCAAGTCAACAAGCAGCTGGCCGACAAAGAAAGAGTAGCTGCTGCGCTCGAAAACGATACGCTTAAGGGTGTGCTGGACAAGATGCTAGAAACTTGCTAGACTTCCTGGACGGCAATTCAATGCGCGATTGCTTTTCTCGGGGCCCAGCTCGGAGGCCATGGGATGCGAGCCACCACTGGTACCGAGTTCGATGTCTTCATGATACTTGCGCATAAGTGATATAGCACTCTGCCGAATTCCGGGGTAATCATTCCGCGACAGGAGCGTTTGTGGTCTGGGAAATCATTGCCACGTCCTACGATCGCTGTACCGGCTACTGCTTTTCTTCATTCCTCACCTGGGTAGCAGCAACAACTACAAATCAGCTATGTACTCACCAGAGCCGAAGGTGATGATATCATCCCATGGGGGGCCTTAGACAAAAGGGGTCCCGGCCCGAGACGGGAGAAGTACTTCTTGAGGAGATCGTATTCTCGAGAGGATCGTCCTATGATCAGCAATTCAGATACCAAGTTTGCTTTGTTGCATCTGCTGCAAAGTCGAGGACAGCACATTCATTGGCATGCACATATGCATGGGGAAGGGCTCTTACACGATTCTTACAAATCGGATTGTGGTGGTATTTTACGTATTCCCTTTTACGGTGGCATGCGTGTTTGCCGAACAAGGGTTTGGGCAAAGCTATTTTCAGAAGCTGGCCGAACCTGGAGAGCGGTCCATCCATTGCATTTTGAATTCACGTCGATCTTTCGATAGTCTGGCTAAATTCAATGCTGGTCAACGCACGGACTCCGGCTTTAGGGGACTGCAGCCGTAACAAATTGCGTACTGTTGCGTGAGCTGAGACGAACTGTATGCTACCGTCCTACGTATCCATACACGCGCATCTCGAGACTCCAGCAGCATTTCTTTTTCCCGTTAGAGAGCTAGACAGTCAGGAGTGGCCAAAGTATACTCCAACTCCTCTCCATACATGTGTGACCTTGGACTGCACTGCCAGACACCCAGACTCCACCCACCCAGCCGGGACCGAGCTACGCCGCAAATCCCATATATGTGAAGTGCATTGTTGAATCTTGATTCAATATTGCATGCCAAACTGCCGGGACGCGAGTCAGTCTCCTGTTCGCGATATATGGTATCTCCACCGTTTGGGCATCACCCAGCTTTGGCCTGCAGCGAGCTGGCAGTATCAAAGCCAGAAATACACACTCAACAACACTAAAAGAAGAGAGACGTCTTGACAGACCCAAATGGGACCACTACCCAGGGTCCCTCTTCCCTTATTCGTACTAGACCGAAGATGCCCTCTCTTTGACCCCGGATTTCTGTACTGTGTGTACCACGTTTGAGGATTACATACTACTCAAACCGGGCAGCCTGGGGTCCTTTTGTCTCTCTGTCTCTCTCTACACTTTTCTATTGGTCTCGATTGGACTACTGTAACTGTGTGCTATCTTTCGTTTACGAAACTATCTACACTGTCGTATTTTTATCCACCAGAATCTGTGGGAACTGGGAAGGAATACACGAACGTAAAATAACTCTGGGCATGAACAACACCTGAGCAAAACGAGTACCAGATCGGCAATCTTTTGTCGATCGGCAATCTTTTGTCGTTCGTTACCGAAAGTGACCGGTAGAGAGCAGCAGCAGCAGCAACTCCAGGGCATGACGACGACGGCTGTTATTTTGGGGAGGTGGTGATATACACAATACTAATAAGGGCCAAACTTATTCAATTCAAGTCAAAACGGCAGCTCGAATGCCGCGGGCGGATGGGGGTGGGCGGGTCTTTGCAGGGTTGGCAAACAAGGTCGGAAGGTGGAACAGCGTTGCAGGCAGCTCCAGGCACACACACACACACACACACAAGCAAAAGCGCTGAGAGCCTATCTTTCTACCAGGAATGTCTAGGTTTACTATAGGTAGATGCTTTACGTGTTACGTCTTCTTTTCACTACCCTACAAACCCAGTGGCGAGTAAATGAGGGAAAAAAGTCTGCTCATCCATTATGACATAGGACGATGGATAGACTCCTGAAGCCGGACATGCGTGGTAAGGACCTGTTCAGAGAACGACAAACTTCAAGTTGTAGCCAAGGGATAGAACAGCCGAGTATAGTTTCAGGGAATAGTTCATCTCTTCTTCTTCTTCTTCTCCTTCTTTCTCTGTAAATATACACTGAAACGCCCCAATAGTGGACAAGCCTGGAACGCTTGTCTGGTGTTCACACCTTCGAGAACCAAAGTGGCTGCTTGCTACTGTTGATTACCCTATGTAGTACAAGGAGTTATTATTGCATGGTGCCAAACACCATACATACATATTTACTCCAAGAGCTTTGTCGTCGTCGCGCAGAACCCCCCCTCCCAATAGACTAGCCTATCTATTGGATCTTGGTAACCGGAGACCGTCGGGAGAGAAGTCAGAAGCATGCCTCTTTGGTCTTAACGCCTAATCCCCATGTGCCAATATCCACTTCCTACTCCTCAGACTCGCAACTTCATTCGCTCACCGAAACGGGGTTTGCAGTTGCTTACTTCTTCCTGTTGTACTATAGCAGGGTCCCCCCAGTCAAAACTCTCAAGATCCTGGGTCGAAACGGTCGTGAGGAGATGGGCATCAGATCGAGGAGCAACAACGAATATATTTGCTTATCGAGTTCCTAATGCTATTATTATGAGTTACCCAGGGCACCGCTCTCCAGCAAGCTCTGGTAAAACTCGGGTTCGAGGAACTTGGCCACGCTGACGTCCTCACTCAGGCCCTTTCTTCGCCGGGTCTTGAGTACAAAGTCGCGCGCAGTCGCCTGGGCATCGGCGGGCTGCAGGGGCCTCAGGACAACATCAAGATCAAGCGGGTCACCAGGCACCTTTTGCCAACGCTCGAACACGAGCGATACAGAAGCCAGACCCTGCGTCTGGATGCGCAGATCTGTCTCGAACCCGAAGCTGTCGATGACGGGCAGGAGACCGCTCACCCGGTACAAGGGTGTACCAGCGATGGGGCCGTCGAGCAGCACGTGACCGCGTCGACGCGCAAGAACGTTGTACAAGGTGGGGACCGAGTCTTGAGGTCCCGTCATCGAGCATGAGTAGAGCGGCTCCATGAGGCGCGGGTTTGCCATGAGGAAAGAGGAGTAACAGGCACGACGTGCTGTCGGGATGATCTGGCCACCACCGCGGAAGATGGCTTCGGACGCTAGAGAAGCGTCCATGATGCGGAATTTAGTATTGCGAATAGCTATTCGAGGTTACCACGTTAGCAAAAGTATACGCATATCGACGATGATGCAAATAAATAGATAAGCTGTGACTTACGTTCTTCGCAAAGAGGGCCTTCACGTGCAGCCCAGCTGAATCCTTGTCGAATAGTCTCTCGCACAGTCTTCAAGAGACTCTTATCGACCTGCCGAATATGTTAGGTGCCATTTCCCAAAATTGTAGCCAAACATTTGTCCAATGTCCGAGCTCAGATGCTGAGGCTGAACAAGCCATGCGAAGACCACGGGACAGTTGCCTGATCAGGTCGATGCGATGCGACGCTCCAGCCAAATCTAGCACCGGCAGAGACTCTCAAAGCTATGCAAAAGCACCAACAGAACATGTGCAAGCTTGCAGCGGTAAAAAGAGAACAGAGTAGAGAGTAGAGCAATGAAAACGTACCTCGGAGGGGAGAGTGTCATCTTGTAGAATGTTAGGTCCCATCTCGTCCGGCCCAAATGCCCATATGCTTCTGGCCGCCAAGAGATCCCATCCGTACTTGTCCTCGAAGAACTTGGCAACCTTTCGTGTGCCATCCCGCATCTTGACGCGTCCTGCCTCGATGTCTTCTGCGATACCGTCATCTAGAGGCTCAGCCACCATTGTAATCTTGTTTTTCTTGTTAGGCGTTATGGCGTAACACTTCGTTGCTGAAACCTCGTCGACCGTTTCGCAGAATCGTGTCACGGGATCAGAGACCTTGATCTCCATGTCCGCGTACAATCGCCGTAAATCATGCAGAACACAATCCATATACAGTTCGCCCGTACCGAGTATAATATGCTCTCCTGATTCTTCTACCTTGGTTGTGATGAGCGGGTAGCTCTTGTTGATCTTTCGCAAGCCATCCAACATCTTTGGCAGTTCCGATGGGTTGATGGGCTCGACTGCTACTTTCAACACCGACTCGGTGAAATGCGTAACAGGCTTGAAAATGTAAGCCTCCTCGTCGTCGTCCAGTTTCGGAGGCATAATCGTAGCAGACTTGACGATGGAGTTGTCCACGCCTGCAAGAAGAGCCCAGTTCCCGGCGGGAATGCCGTCCGTGGGAATATTGTATCTTGTCTCGGCAATGTACACCCCTGATATGGTTGCCATAGCCATGTCTTCCTCGTCATCTATCGAGTAGCCTTCACCAAGTACCCGCACTTGTAGTCCTGGCTTTGCAGTACCGCTCATGACCCGGCCGAATGACGTGAAGCTTTTCCCGTCCGTTGCACTGAACAGTTTGGTTATGTGCATAACCAGAGGGCCGTCTGGGTCGCATTTCTGCATGGATTCTGCCACTTTGGTGTCCAGCGGCCCTGTGTAGTACTTTTCCAACTTCCTCTGGGCATTCTCCACAGGCGAAGGAATGTGCTGGACAACCATGTCGACAAACCCTGTCGAGGGCCCGAAGAACTGTTCGCATACGAGTTTCAGGAGTACTTTGGCGTCAGTCTTGAACTGTGACGGCTTTAAGTGAATACCCAGCGTAGCCAACGTCTCCTTGAGGTCTTCCGGACTCTGGCTAATAGAGTGGGCGTAGATCTTGTAGATGGGCTCCAACACAAAGTTGATGAAGGAACGTTTCGCACGGTCTTCGATGGGCTTGCGGCTGAATGTTCTCTTCTTGGGGTTGAAATACACATCACCCCAGAGTCGTTTCGCGAACTCTTCAGTATTGACACCAGGGAAGCTGTCTGCATACATCTTCGCGAAAGACTGCAGAGTGAAGCACCAGCCCATGTCGGCACATGCAAAGAGCACATTGCCCTTCTCGGGACTAAGTCTTCTGGACTCGCCCAGGCCTGGGATAGTGTTCTCGATGATGGTGTTGACTTCTTCAACCACGTGCTTGAGCTTGAAGTAGGCGTCGTTCGGCGGGAGGCGCAGCTCTAGCATCAGGCGGTCCATTTTGTTGATGATCAACGTCATGGGGATATCCTCGAGAACAGCGTGCTTAATGATCTGTTCCGTGTTGACCTGAACGCCTTCCACAACATCCACTACCAGAGCCACACCATCGGCCAGGCGTAACGAGGCCGCTACTTCGTCAACGAAATTAACGTGACCGGGGGTATCGATTATGTTGAACAGATGTGATTTGCCCTTGGTGCTCTGCAACACCAGGCTCATAGGGGCTGCCTTGACGGATACTCCGCGCTCTCTCTCCAGCATGGAAACGTCCGTGTATCGTAGTTGTTCGTCTCGCTTCTTCCCTTGTCGCTGATCCAGCCTATCTGTGATATCGTGGGTCTCCAAGACCAGCATATCCATGAAGGCAGTCTTTCCGTGGTGCAAATGGCCAGCGAAGGCGATATTCCGTATTTGGTCTGGGTAGTTCATGAGGTCGGTCATGAAGCCTCGGTCGTAAAAGACGTCCGGAAGGTCGTCTTCCTCGATATTGAATTTCCGCGTGTCGATCGGGGCGATGATGGGCTGTGTGAGTGGTTGCGCATCTTCTTCCTGGACCATGGTCTCGACATCCTCTCCATAAACTTGTTGCGCCGTCGGGTAGTACTGCTTGTCCTCGTGTAATATGACGGCATTTGACGGGCCCTCGTCGTCCAATTCCATCAGCTCCTGCCCCGTGACCTCGTGGGCGGCTTCGGACTGCTCGTCATCGTAGACATAGGCGCCGGCGTCCACGCCATGCTCGGACTCTTCTTCTGATGCATCGGCCTCTTCGCCGATGAAGTTGCCGAACCTGTGAGGAAGACGGGTCAGTATTTTCTGGGGAAAACGCGGTGGGTTCTGTTCAGGGGTTCATACTCATCATAAAGGTCGTCCATGGCTGTTTGTGTGATATGTCTGTGGGAAACGCGGGTAATTGGGCAATCGACGCGATCCTGTAGACGAGGTTGTTCAAAAAAGTTGCGATTGATGCAAGGCTGAGAGAGCTTCGACAGCTCCGGCTGTTTACTTTAGTGGAGCTAGTGTTTAGTAGTCTGGTAGGTAGTGGTAGCAGGCTGGCAGGGTACCTAAGGTATCACCTGTGGCTTTGCTCAACTTTTCGTAGTGGTAGTTTACAGTGGAGCGCTAGGTGGACAAGGGAGGTAGGCAGGTAGGTTGGCAACTTCATGTTGTTGACCTTCACCCAAACGGTCCCGCACAAGAAAAAGACATGGTGGAAGCATCGCAACTGCACCCCGAGTCATGGGAGATGGCCAGAGCACACCACCTCTCATCAGTAACGGCTCCTTTTGTCTCCAAGGCCCAAGGGTATATATTTATCGGCCGAGCAAAAAGGGTCCCTACATGAACAGACTGGCATCGCTGCCAACAGAAACCGGAACCCATACAGGGCCCAATTGAATGCGAGAACTGATCAATGTGATTGGTTGAGATCCAAGAACCTGACTAAACTAGGTTCTCGACTGCAGAAATCAGTCGACTTGGCCATCTACGGCTAGACAAATTCTCACTGTTGAGGCCATCTGCTAGTAGTAGTAGTTGTAGTAGTTGTAGTAGTTGTAGTAGTTGTAGTAGTTGTAGTAGTTGTAGTAGTTGTAGTAGCTGTAGTAGCTGCCCCTTGGATAATCCACGGCTAGGTCACCAGGAAGGCCACAGTGGTAGTCCAACATCGTTGAGGAGTGATCGGGATGTGACGGCTTCCCGGTAGGCGAGTCGATGTGGTATTGTACTACACTACACATGCCCGACTGACTGCCCACATGCAGTACTGTAAGGCCGAATCCTGCGCAAGTAAGAGGTACCTACTCCGTACACAGCAACAGACTTGCAGCAGCTTCCAACGCTAACATGGGAAGTGGCGTGTCGAGGACTGATAGCCTTAGATGACTGGATGTGCCCGAGTGAGGACCCCACGTCCAGCGGAAGCTTCCTGCCTTCTCTGCAAGGGGCAGTCCTGGCGGTGAGGTGAGGGGCAATTGGAAAGTAAATAGTTCTAGTACATGTAGTATTATCTAAGATTAAGGGACCCGGCTACCTTCCACGTCCCTAAGTATAGAGGCTTAAAGAAAAACGATACCGGCTTCTTAACCTGCCTTCCTACCCATACCTTCCTTTTTCTTCTTTTCGGACTTATCCTGCCTTCTTTGTCTGCTTTCCTGTCCATCCTTTGAAGACATCCAACCCCTCCTCAACTCTCAAGCCCAATATGTCTGGTCTCCCTACCGTCTACATCGTCTCCGCGGCGAGAACCCCCGTCGGTTCGTTCCTTGGGTAAGTTGGCAATAACTTGCAATGTAGCCCCTTCAGCATTGCCGCCTCTCCCATTGACCTTGAACCATATCCGACCAAGACTGACAAGACTTCCTTCCTCCCAGATCGCTCTCCAGCTTGAGCGCCATTGACTTGGGTTCCAAGGCTATCAAGGGTAAGTTTCTTCTCGCCCGCCCCGGCTGTTAGACCCTCCGACCATCGGACACGAAAATCTGACCACCGTTGCCTCTTCTACAGCTGCCGTCGAGCGCGTACCCGAGATCAAGTCCGAAGATGTTGAGGAGGTCTTCTTCGGAAACGTCCTGTCCGCCAACCTGGGCCAGGCCCCCGCCCGCCAGTGCGCCCTCGGCGCCGGCCTCCCCCAGTCCGTCGCCGCCACCGGTGTGAACAAGGTCTGCGCCTCCGGCATGAAGGCCATCATCCTGGGCGCCCAGACCATCATGACCGGCAACGCCTCCATCGTGGTGGCCGGCGGCACCGAGTCCATGTCCAACGCCCCGCACTACCTGCCCATGCTGCGCAATGGCGCCAAGTTCGGCGACCAGACCATTGTCGACGGTATGCTCAAGGACGGTCTGACGGACGCCTACAAGAAGGAGCACATGGGTATGTCGGCCGAGCTCTGCGCTGATGAGCACGGCTTCGACCGCGCCGCCCAGGACGAGTACGCCATCGAGACGTACACGCGCGCCCAGAAGGCCACCGAGGCCGGCATCTTCAAGACCGAGATCGTCCCCGTCGAGGTTAGCGGCGGCCGCGGCAAGCCCCCGGTCCAGGTCACCACCGACGAGGAGGCCAAGAACCTGAACCCCGAGAAGCTCAAGACGGTACGCCCCGTCTTCAAGCCCAAGGACGGCACCGTCACCGCCGCCAACGCCGCGCCCCTGAACGATGGTGCTTCCGCCGTCGTGCTCATGTCCGAGGCAAAGGTCAAGGAGCTGGGTGTCAAGCCCATCGCCAAGATCCTGGGTTGGGCTGATGCCGCCCAGGAGCCCGAGCGCTTCACCACCGCCCCCGCCCTGGCCATCCCCAAGGCCATCAAGCACGCCGGCATCACCGAGAAGGACGTCGACTACTACGAGATCAACGAGGCCTTCTCCGTCGTCGCCCTGGCTAATATGAAGCTGCTGGGTCTGACTGCCGACAAGGTCAACGTCTTCGGTGGTTCCGTTGCCATCGGCCACCCTCTCGGCGGCTCGGGCGCCCGTATCGTCACCACCCTGACCACCGTCCTGCGTGAGAAGAAGGCCAAGATTGGCTGCGCCGGTATCTGCAACGGCGGTGGTGGCGCCAGCGCCATCGTCATCGAGAGCATGCAGTAAGCTGCAAGACAGCTCAAAGCTGTGGACGACGAACCAACCAAAATAAAAATTCCAAACTACTACTACTACTACTAACACGTACGTGTGCCGGTATCTGAGCGAACACTTGAGAGCGTAGTATATCACGATATGGTTCCTGGTTTAACTAGAGACTCCTCGGAGTGCTCCTACACATCACATAGACCTTTTGCACAAGGATGTGCTAATTAATAATGAACAAAATATTCCCAATGTTTTAATTTTCACTTATTGATGTATGTATGTTGTGACTGTTGAGGTTGATATCTAACAAAAATCTGCCAAGAGTCTGCACCTCGCCAGGGAGTTTTGCCAGTCTGGATTTGGTTGGAAGTTTTGTACGTTAAACCCAGTTTGAGAAGATCTCCCACGGGTCGCTATTGCAAGGTTTCCACCTCTAGTTATCTGTGAAGTTGCCTATGATCATACACGCCCAACTCACGATAACCCGCGGTACTGTCAACACCAATCTAGAAATATGGTTCCAATGGCATGAAACATATTGACGAGCCAGTAATCTCAAAGAATAAAGCAAGATGACGATGGCTAGCCTGAAATCGATCTATAATACAAATACAAAGCAAAAGGACCCGCAATGTTGGGATACCTCGCAATTGACAACGGGAAAACTGCTGCTTCTCTCTTCTCTTCTCTTCTGACTACATCTTCATCATGAATCGTGTACGTCAGAATACTGATATGCGCGAGACGGTCTTCTGAGCCTGATTAATTCCTAGCACCTGCTCACCCCCCTTTTCCATTGCACCTGTCTCGTCTCGTCTGTGTGCACTTGAGAACCTGTTCCCCAAACCCACTTACTTTCCATAAAGAAAGGAAGAACGAAATCAAAGGAAACATGATAGAAGGTGGGAAATGGGATGGGGAAGAAGAAGGCAGGATATTCAGGTGGGCTAGTTTCTTTCCCATCGCTGGTCTCTGGGTATGCTTCGCGTAGAAATGACAAATTGGATGATGCTGATGCCTGTGAAAAAGCTCTCGCAATGCTGAAGGAGCCCCTGAACGCCGAACGGGATGCCGCAAAACTCTCTACTCGTTTGGGTGAATACCCGTCGAGAGACGAAAACACACAAACACGGTAGGATTACACGCACAATGACCGAGCCAAAGTGTGTTGTGAGCCGAACTACTCGATGCCTTCCATGCTGTCGGCGCCCTCCCCGCTCGCTCGAACATCCGACGTAGGTGCAACGCCGTCTTTGAGCCAGTTTTGCAACTTCTCATTGGCCTTTTTCACTTCTTCCGTATTGACATTGCGCATCCAGGGAGAGTTCCTAAGAAACTTCTCCTTGAACAATTCGGTCCGGTGGTCCGTGATGGCAGAAGCCCGCTCGGCTGCCTTCGCTTTCTCCTCGGCCGTCTCAGGTTCGGTCGAGTAGATGAACCACTCAGAGGTTTCCTCCTCCCAGTGAATCTTGTTCGAGTTCAGGCAAATCCGTAACACCAGGTTTTCATCATATCGAAGAGGCTTGGGTTGGTCGCCATCGTCCGAGTCCACGTCACTAGAGGGGAGATTCCGGGCGAGCACCGTCTTCTGGAGCCGGGAGCGAGGGACACCTTCAGTGGGTTCAACACGCATGTACGACGAGATGTAGTACTGCCAGCGTTCTTTCAGCTCCATCTCGTCCATGTAGAAGGTCGTATCATCACGCTGCAACCAGCGGATCGTGGCTTCGGACTTGCCGGGGAACTATCGAATGTTAGATGCCTGATTACCATACCAAAGCTCATAGAAAAGACACAAACTTACCCAGCTGATAACAAACATGTCATTTTCCTTGATGCACTTCTGCGCGAATGTGCGAGCACTGATCTCTGTCTGGTAGCTGGTCTCTTCTTGCGAGCGACTGCTTAAGAATTGTGCAATCAGATCAGGTGTCTTCTCCTTGGCATCGGTGCTCGTGCAGATCAAGGACAGGCGGCAGAGCGTCTTCAGAAGATCTTGAATGGTGTAGAGAGTCCACCCCTTCTTAAGGTAGTAGTGACGCATGACCTCTTGATACCGGTTCTCGTCAATCTCGCCCGTGATATACTCTTCGATCAGCTCGACCGTCTTCGGCCAGTACGAAGCCGGCTCGTCCTCCTCGAAGTAGTTGATTTCGTTGACGGATATGCCCAGTGCCTTGGCCGGTTTCTTGCTCTTAGCGCGGATGATCTCATCCCTGACACTTTGCCCACTTTCCTTGATGTCCTTCAATCGCTTGTACAGCGTTTGGAAGATGCTAAAGAAGACGTACACCGTCTGATTGCAGTAGAAGTTGTACCAAGGACGAGGGAAGAAGCCATCTGCTTTCAACTCGCCGTCACCGTCGATCAAAGAGTCCTCTCCCTTCAAAAGATAAGCACGGGGTACGATAGGCAACCAACTCTCGTTGGTGGTCTCAGACGGTACCGCATCCTCATGAGCATCACCCGACTCGTCTTCGTTTGCTGAGCCCACATCTGGCGTTGTCTCCTTGCTGCCAGATGCGGCACTGTCCTCCTTCTCTTTGCGGCTCTTGGTTCCGTTGCGACCAGGATCCAGTACACCTCGTAGCAAGTCCGACTTCTTTCCATTACGACGAGTTGAGCGACCATTAGTCAGCTCAGCCGGCATTTGTTCTTCAGCATCTTCCTCCGCAGATTCGCGGTCAATGTCATGAAGTCGCTCTTGGACCTTCTCTTCGGGCAAGTCAAAGAACTGGGGTATGAAGGACTCAAAGAAGTCAACAGTCCTCTCTTTCTCGGATGTACTGTGATGGCCGTTATTGGTGCCATAGAGAACCATAAAGCGGAGCAGGTCAAGGATGACTTCTTGGTCGCTGAGTTCGTAGGCAAATTGGTAGCGGGGAACCTGTGCTCTAGCACTTCGGAGCCTTCGCTGCTCCTCATTCTTTGTCTTGATGACATCGACGAGGTGCTTTGCAGAGAGGGCGCGCTTATCGTTCTGCTTGATTTGAATGCCCATATGGTCCAGACTCTTGAGGTGCATGATCTCAGTCTGAGCTTGCCAGACCTTCTCCCACTCTCGTTGTGTGAAGCGCCACTCTTCATCCTTCTGCTTCAGTCGCGCCAAGACAACAGGCACAACAGAGAAGGGATCCAGGAACATATCGTTGACGACCTCGGCTCCCTTGTCCACGCCGTAGATCTTTTTGAGAACGCGCTTGTAGATGGACGTGCTTGGGCCTCCAAGGCCAGGTGGCATGACAAATGTCTCTCGCTCATGGGGGCTCATGTTCAGCATTTGCTGGGCGATCGGCTCAAGCAGTTGTATACACTTAACGTTCAACTCAATGTTGTAGTCGTAGTCGTGTCGCTCTTCCTCAATGCGATGAAGGCCTTCTTCAAAGGCGTTCTTTCGGTGGGCGACAAACCCGGAATCCTCGGAGGCCCAGGTGGGATGCGATGCCCATTCGTCGTTGAGAACCATGTTGCACATTTCATCGCGGCCGCTGCAGGGTTTAAGCTTCTCCTACAGAAACGATGTGTCAGTGTCGAGTGACCAAAGGCCGACTATCATGAGGATGTAATAGAAACTTACTCGACGGGGAAGAAGTCGATAACTGGGGCCGCTCGCACGGCAATTGCTGAGCGAAACCTTCTCAGTAGGTGGTTTAGGTCGGTTCTCGATGATTTCGTCACTACCCTCGTAGTTCAGGAAGGCTCGGAACCAGTTCATAAGCTCAGGATTGCCACCAATAAAATTGCTGGCTTTGTGTACGAGGTCGTTCTCGTCAATAAGACTTTGCGAGTACATGTTGCAGAGCTTCAGGAACTCATTCATGGCGCCGCGGTTGTTCATGAACTTCTTGACTTTCTCGAAAAATGCAAGCTCGTCCGACGAGCAGTTGCCGGTCGACGTCGGGGGCAACGGTTCGGGCATGACTGGGGTGAGAGTTGGTTCGATCGAAAGCACGTCGGTAGCCATAGGCTTGTGGTTGAGCTTGGCTCGCTTGTTGCTTCCGGTCGCAACACCGGGAATGGAACGCTGACTGACTGGGGGTATGCTGTCAACTATGCTTGGTGCAGCGGCGGCAGGCGTTGCCTTCTCGTTGCGAGGGCGCTTCTTGGTCTCTTTGGTGGCACTGGCGGGAGGCGCAAAGCTACCAACGGGCGGCATCTTCTGGCCGTCTCGCATTGTGTGGCTTGGCTGCGGCGTGGTTTGCGCCAAACCATGGGTCATGGCGAGCATCTCTTCTGAGCGAATGTGTTGGCCCTTGTTAGACGCGGCCGATTCGGGAAGGAATTGCTTGAAGTCCTCGAGCAGATCGGGCGCAGTGTTGAACAGGCTCGTGACTTGTGAATACACGTCCTGGATGGGTTTTTGCTCGCGTTGGTAGGTTTGGAGGATCTCGAGGAACTGTTTGTAGATTTCCGGTTTATCCTGGAAACGGTTCTGTGGAGAGCAGAAAAAGTCAGTAAAAGCTGAGTTCTGCGAAAAGGCATGCATTATTATTGAAATGTTCCATAGAATGGCGGGGAGGAAAAAGAACGACGAAGGTGCTGTAAAATCAATAGTAGAAACAAGTACGAACAATGTTCAGCTCTCGGTTAAGATTGTGATTTTTTTTTCTTCTCTTACCTTTATTTTGTTGACATAACTTATGGCATGATTGAACTCCACTGGGCCTCGCTTTTCCATGCCTGCACTATTTTGAGCAGAGCCATTTGTAGCACTCTGCCCCCCAGGAGTTGGTGTTAGGGCGTTGCGTGTACCGGGACCGTTTGGCGTGGTAGAGTTGTTTGTTGGAAGTTGCGAAGCACCGCGCTGTTGCTGCGCTGAGCCGGGTCCATCAAACGGGGCCGTTTGGCCGGGCCCTTGACCTTGTCCGAAAATACCGGGGCCGTTTGACACTGGTGCACTAAAAGTCGCCTCAGGGCTTTCAATGCTGTGCTGGGGCTGCGTTTGCTGTTGCGATTGTGGCATCGTTGCTGGCGCCGACGGTTGCTGTTGCGATTGAGGTTGCGGTGGCTGCTGTTGCCAGTTTCCCTGTCGATGATTATTGAAGAATGGCGCGTTGGCACTCAAATGCGTACTGTCGCCGTGGTCGCGCTTCGCTGGTATCTGTTGAACAGTCGTGCCCATGGGCGTCGTGACGCGAATCGCATTGGGGTTACCTCCCTCGCCGCATTCGATTCTGTAGCCCGGGGGTAGGAACGTGTTGAAGCCTTGGATGAGGTTCGGATGGCCCGCAAAAAGGTCGGAGACACGGTTGATGACACCCGGAGTGTCGATACTGCAGAACAAATCAGCTGTCGTCGATTTCCATGCAAGTTTCCGGGTGTGATCTTGTACTGACGTTTGACTTTTGAAGTCTTTCATTATATCCAGAAACTTGTTGTAAACATCGGGTTGGTCCGCAAATTGTACTTTGACCTGGTCCAGGTAACTGAGCGCATCCTGGTGGGAACAATCATTAGCAAAGGACTGATGCTTGCTTGTACATGATTGAGCATCCGAGGCAAGATAGTACAGGAAAATGTGCCCGTTCGGGGACCCCAGGACCCCTAACCCATGGCGCGTCGCCATCGACGGGGGAAAAGCTCATGCGATACATTCGCGTCGACGAGCGTCATTAAATTGAAATGATGGAAATTGAGGTTGTAAAATGACAAAGACAAAAGGGGTTCTCGAATGCAATGCGCCCGGAGAGATGATTTGGGAGGTTGTGTAGTTGCAGGGGTTAGGAGCTTCGCTCATAACAATACCGCCTTCTTGCGTAGAGCTCCTCATGTGGGATTCTAGCAGTTGGAGATTGCAACAAAGGAAGCGACTCGCGGGGTCAGGTTGTATAATGAATAACACACGGACGTGTCGCGTCATGGGATGATTAGGTTGGACCACTTGGTTCCTTCCAAATCGCCCAAGGTTATGCAAAAGTACGCGGCGCCAAAACCAGCCATTCTTACATTTAATATGGGCTGTTGTCCCTGTTGCAAGGCCCCAGGGCCGCCTCCACCAGGTCCAAACGGTACGCCTTGCGCTGGCGGCCGATTGTTTTCCTGTTGCAGCGGACCACCAAAGAGTGAGCCCGCACCAGCTGAAGCCGGCGCACCTGGGTTTGGCCCGCCGCTCAATGCTCCGAACATCTGACTTGACGCTGTCTGCGCCTTGTTTGGGAGGGATCGATTCGATTCGGAGGGCATAGGACCACCGCCAAAGGCCGGCGCGCCCAGGGGCACGTTCGGCGGTGCAGAACCATGGCTTGCGAGGAGGCCGCCAGGGCTGTGTATAGCTCCAGGAAGTCTGGAAGCGACGGGTTGGTGAATGGGCAAAGAGCCGGCGTTGCTGTGGTGGGGGGTGCCAGTAGGCGCTGGGTAGGACTGGTCGCGATGATGTCGCTCGGCAGATTCCCGATCACGATGCGACATCTCATCAGCATGGGGGTTCATGGTGAATATGGTCTTTATCTGTTGTGAATCGTGTCAGCGAGCGCCCCGAGCGAACAATTTCAAGCGTGTAATTGTCGGAGGGTAGATGCGACGTGGTCGACTGGATTGCCGTCCAACTTGGTCATGGAGTTGCGCAGGCTCTTTGCCGAACAAAGCTACTGTCGATAACGGAGTATACAGCTCTCCGATATAGGCATGGGGCAACAACAGACGAGGAAAGCAGAACAGACCTTCTACATTAGATCAAGTATGGTAGAATTGAGTGCAGTGCGCATAAACGCGCCGGTGAGGTTTGGAGTATTAGAAGTAAAGCTGTGAGCTGCGTGCGAGGCTGCCCGGTCTCCTGCTCCTGGCCGTGCCTCGATAAGTCGATAAGATCGAGATCGGCTAGACTTTATCCCTTACCCGATAAGCAGCAAAAAGGTCGGTGACCAGACATTACGTGACCGTGCCCCTTATCCTGCCGCCAAGCATAAATGACATAAATGACTTCGCAGTTTCATAATTCAGATAAGATATTATATTATACCAGTGGAAAGTAACTCAGCGGAATACTTCAATGTTCCAAGTATAGCTTGTGAATTAACAAGACTGTAGTACAAACGCATCAGCTGATTTCTTCATCTGCGGGTTAGGCCGCCAGCGAGGTAGGTATAGATGCAAACGACTTGAACGTCCACGAGATCCAGCTATGCAATTGGCAGAATGGCGAATGATCACATCGGCATATCATCGCAAGGATACGGTCAGTTGTATCAAGAGAAGAGAAGCCTATGATATAGATCGGCAGGGGTAAGGTAAACCGAGTCGTCTCGCAGCCATAGAACGGGCCTCGAAAGATCAGTATTACAACTGATCGCAAGGTTCTTCATCACATAAACAAAACAAAGGCAGAATCGTGAGTGTACGATGCTCTTGAAGTAGTTGCTGGCCAGTTGCCCTTTAGCAAGATCAGCACGGGCATACAACTCGATGAAATGCGCGCCGTCCAGTACTCCATCTCGTGGAGATATATATGTCTACTGGTAGGACATTAGATCCCAGTTGATCGACGACTAGAACTCCAGCTAGTGATCCCATTGCAACATATCAAGCTGTTGAATGTGTTCAAGAGTAATTACGCACTTCGGAGATAACCCAAAGCTCTCCGTTGCCGACCTTGAAAACACTATTGACCTCGATGCCACCAGGATGTATCTACGACATAGTCAGCAACCGGTATGGACAGCATCACCCAAATATATAACTGTTGTTTCGAGACACTTACCAATTTCTTCCCTCCTTTGGACTCCCACCATATCTCCTTGTCGCCTTCCAGGAGACTCTTGGCCTTCTTGCCCTCTGGCCAGTGGGAAACAGGCACTATGTGCGCCTCGGCGAACTTCCTGAGATTTCTCTGTGCGCGATCCCGTCCCTCGTCTCCCTCATATGCTGTCGCGGTCCCGTAGGTCTCGTAGTCCCGCGCATCCTCCCAAGGTTTCCGCGGGAGCGCATCGATCTTTGAGTTGAGGGGTGCAAGCACTGTACTGTTTTGCGACGGGTCCTCGAGTCGCTGCTCGATGGCTGCTATGTCCCGTGTCATTGATGCGAATATGTTAATGCTTCGGTCGCGGCCCATGGCATCAGAAAGCATTACGTTGCTCTGCTGCTGCACTCTGGGCTGGTCTGAAGAAGATGCCATGATGGGATGCTGCTGTTGAGCCTTATCTACGCCAGTCAAGGCGGGGTCGATTTCATCAGAGGTACGAATGGGTGAGTGCACGACTCCTTGGGTGAATGATAACGCTGCAAGTAGATGGAAAACGTAGAGGATATATGGCTTCATGTTGAAACTTGAAGTTAATCCCTTTGAATTGGCAAGAGTTGCACACCGTGTAAGGTGACCATATGACTTGAGCTATGACATCATCCCTCGTTCTATGCACGTTTATGCACACATTGTACAACTCAATCTTTAACTAATATATTTATGCCCATCCATCAAGGTAAGTATTCTATGGGCTATTTACTCTTCTGCTATGACTGGATTTCTGGGTGTTTGATTGCCCCGACCACGTATTCTCTACTGTGTTCAAACGTTATCCAGAGCATAATACATGTTTTCTGGACAATGATAGTACATGATTGGTCTGTAGCATAACATAAAAACCAGACTCCAGAAATTGGATGAAGCACCGCTGCTGCTATGGCATCCTGGCTACCAAGTTGTATCATATTTGTGGTAGGGTCCGATGTATACCGATCATGCTTCAGTTCCTATGAACTGACCACTTTCTTTCTACTTGAATGCATGTCCCATGGGTTCAAATCTCCTCCGAGCCCCCGTTATTCATGAATTGGTCTTCGCCTGGTGCCTGCCCAACGGAAACAATACCGTCGTGCCCAACTTTGGGCCAATCCGGATGGTAGTCCTTCATCTCCCATGCAATCTCTTCGTTTCCGTCATGCGTGTTCAATGTAGGATCCTGAAGGCTATGTTTGCCACCAAACGACTTCCTGGGCTTCTTGTAGGTGGCCTCCAGGTCATCTGGGTTACTCCTCGAGGGGTTCGTCTCGGATCTTGACTTGGCTCGTAGGCGCGCGTAAACAGGCCGAAACATGGGGATACTGACGCAGAGTGTACCCAAGAGCACCTCGAAGATGCACAGGAATATGGCGAGCTCCATTGTGCCCGTGAGATCGATCCTCGTGTTGACTTGGAAGACGCATGCTAGCCGGAAACAGGCAGTAATTACCACACTAGATGGAGCATGTTAGCTCAAGGTTGTTGGTTTGGTTCATGGCAGCTACGGTACGGGGAAGCACCTACGCTGACCCGAGGGTGGAACAGCAGTAAGGCCAAGCTTCTCTGATGTCCTCATCTGCAGATGCCATATAGTGTAGACCGGCAATGCCATGATAAATAGATCAGTTGTGATATTGGTGATGATTAGCGATGCATGCAACGCTATCTGATTGCCACAAGTGCCATTGTATGTCAGGTCCCATTGATAAGGCACCGGGTTGCATATGAAAACCATGGCGATCGAATGCGCAGAACCCCAGACAACAACGGCCCCTATGGCAATCTTGATGGCAAGTCCCACCCCTTCCGAGACGACCACCCGCAAATAGAATGACAGGACACTGAGCTTGATGGCACCTAGTGAGTTCAGATATAATAGTTGAAATGCCATGGTTATCTGTAATCGGTACGCAAACTATCAGCTTTGGAACCAAAATCAAATTCAAAGGGATAGATTTGACTGCCACTTACACAGAGAATAAGGGGAAGGTTGTTCATTACTGAGATCCATCAGTATTTTGTTTCCTTCGACGTCTAAATACAACTCACACACTGGATATTCGGGGATCGAGGGGTCCATATGGTATCCCTCTCCGATGGTACTATAAGCACCCTGGATAACTACCTGTGCGGTAGCCATAACCTGCAATCATTAGTTGCGATGCACCACCATCAACAGTTTATCAACATGACTGACCACAGCCAGCACGATAAAGCCATCATCCCATCCGATTCCAACGCCTTGGGCACGACTTGGAACGCGAAGGCCCACCACAGAGAACGAGACGAGGGCGATAAACCCATTTATAAATAAGTGATCGCGGATGTGCTGTTTCATTGGAAGATGTACAATAATCTCACCCATGGTGGCGGCGGAAATGGTGTCGCTTTACCGCTTGTAAATGCTTTTCGGTGCTTCTTCGACAATACGCTGACGCACTAACTAGCATGGATAGAACGAGGCAACACACCGTGATTGTGAAGTTGTCACCATGGGCATTGAAGTGTTAAAAGTAGGCAACCCTGCGGGTTGGGGAACCGCTACTATTGACACAGCAAGATATGTCACTACATATATCAACGATCGGACATTAGCATGCAATAAAGAAGCCCATTATAACATTGCCTTCGTCCTGCTGCTTGAGCTGCTTGCTACATCTATCACTTATCACTCAACAGATACTTTGTGACAGCCACATGGAGCGATGTGACCTCAGCAGCAACCATGGTTGCCCACTTTCCAAGCATGCTCTCTTCGAGGAGAAGACTATGGCTTAAAAAGCGACATGGATGATACCGCTGCTATAACGGCAAACCCGTCGTATACCGGGAGGTACTGCCGACCGGAGGCTTCTCCTGATTCTCCCCATGCCAATCACATATAAGGTGGCTGAAAAGAGAGCCCCAATCGGTGACCGATCAATGCATAGGAGACATTGATTGGTTCTGACATGTAGTCGCCAGGTGAATTGTCTCTATGTGGCTGATCAAAGCCTCCTTTCGTGGCAAACAACACAGCCCTTGTCTATCAAGGGGACACCTGAAGTATATGAAGGTTACCAAGCATGCAAGTCGCTTGATCTCGACCTCAAGTGTCATGCCATATATCACAAGGCTTCTTCTTCATCCCCTGTTGCCTTGCTAGAATCCCCAACCTCAACTTGATCGCGATTCTGTCGCCGAAATGAGTACGTCCCTAGCTAGCAATGATGGATTCATCAGACTTGCCACTTTCTGGGCCATACCCTAGCTTCCTGGCCTTTGGATAGCATATCGAGTTATCCAAGCTATATACAATATCTCGCCCTTGCATCCCCTATATCACTTTCCGGGACCTAGACTTGCTGCAATGTCATTCGCATACGAAGCTTGGTTTGACTTTTTCCCCCATACGGGAAGATATTCTCGTGAGATCAAGAAGATGTATGAGAAGTATGGTATGATATCTCTTAACATCACCAACTTGTTTTGAATCTTCTATCTACTTCTGCCAGTCTAACTGTAGTCTTACCTACACTACATGTAAATCCACATATATCAAGCCAGACGTCCTCGACGGTATTCTCAGTACACACGCTCGTTCGTGCGTCATACTGAGCGTATGGGTATATGTGGTTAATAAACCATTTCACTGTTGCTTGTTAAGTTCAGACGTAGATGTTTACTGTCGCTCACTCGCCGGGGCCCCGGACGTGAAAATAACTAATGCATGCATATAGGCCCGATCGTCCGCATCAATCCTGAGGAGCTCCACAATCGCCCGGCGCCTCTGCGACAAGATGCTACGGTGTAGGAAGCAGTGTCCCATAGACGTCAGCGAGGCTTACAACTGCTTCACCGCCGACACCATTTCCCAGTGCGCATTCGGCCAGCCGCTAGGCTTTCTGAACCAGGAGGGATGGCGCCCCAACTCCAAGGCGGCTTTCCACGCGTTCTTGAACTCGCCCTTTCTCTTCCGATTTGTACCAGTCGTTCGAAACTTGGCTCACCTGGCGCCTTACCTGACAAGGTATATGGGAGGAGACATGCGACTTCTGATGGATGAAATGACGGCGAAGTTGCCCGGCCATGTCGAGCGGGCGATGCATGATCGTGAAAACGGGAGGATGTTCGCCGAGATACTCGACTCGCAAGATCTGCCCGACTCGGAGAAGACTGTGTATCGTCTCACCGGAGAGGGTTTCTCCTTGATGTCGGCAGGAACAGAGACAACGGCGGTAAGTATGCCCCATCTCGTGTAAACAGGTTGAACTTGCGGGTCGTCGTTGATCCTTTGGTGATTCTAATAAGCGGCTTTAATGGGATTAGACAGCAATTACGATGATAACATATTATATGTTGGCGAACCCTGACAAGCTGGTACGGCTGAGAACCGAGCTTCGAGATGCCGACCCGAAGAATCTGAAATAGAGTATGATCGAACAGTCAAGCTACCTCTATGGCGTAATATATGAGGCATTGCGCCTCACATATGGCGTCTCTCCTCGCAGTCCTCGCACCGCCCGTGACGAGGTATTAACCTACCAAAAGGGAAAGTACAGCTATGTCATCCCGAAAGGGATCCCTATCGGGATGAGTTCCGTGATACAGCATCACGAAAAAGAGGTATTCCCAGGTTCGTACACCTACAAGCCCGAGAGGTGGATTGACCCGGTATCGGGCAAGACAAACTACGCCTTGGAGAAATATCTCATGTCTTTCTCGAAGGGGAGCCGACAGTGCCTTGGGATGAGGTAAGTAAGGCGAAATCCTGCCCGAGGCCTTGGCCCGTTTCAAATCCTGACAATGGCCGGCTGACATATGCATCCTTCATTCTGCTGATAGTCTCGCGCTCTGTGAGCTTCATCTGATCGCAGCGGCGTTGGCTTTGAGAGTTCTCCCACATGCTCGGCTGTACCAGACAACCCAGGAAGACGTTCCTTACGATTTTGGTTTGGTAGTGCCTCAAATCAAGAAGGGCCGGAGAGGTGTGCATATTATAGTTTCCTTGCCATACTGGAACTGAGAAGCGGTTTGGATATCAGGTTCGAATGGGTGTTTTTCATGACTTAATTACGCATTGGTGCATGAGTTGTGCTAGTATATCCAGTATCATGAGGGTGGTTGGAATGGTATAAAGTTAACTAAATATATTTAGGTACGTGAGGTACTTGCTAGCCACATAATCGTGTCCCTATTTTGAATTTTAATGGATTAGCTGTGCATAATCCAATCATTGGTCTGTTATTTTTCGACGGATAAGCGTCTTGTAATCTGAACAACGTGTTGTCCTAGCGAAAAAGTTGTGTTTGCGGGATGCTTGAATCGAATAGCTGGAATACCGGTTGCTGCTGCTGTCATAGCTGTTTACGACGGTCTTTACGGACGATCATTAGTGGATGATGTCAGCGACAGCCTTGGACTGGCAAATCTAGGCGAAGAGGCTCTTCCTTTCACATGCCACTATTATTAAATACACGGGGAAGTGCTGTCTCAGCAATAGACGGACGGCTATGGGATCTGGACCCGGTGATATTCTCCCCATCAGCTGCTACGATAGTGCATAGCATCTGATGCGTAACCGGATTTTCTCGAGGGCCTATTGGTAGGGCAGCGGGCTTCCCCAAGCTCTGGACCCCGCCACAAAACCTGGGGAGTTTGGGGTTTCCGTCTTTTGGATTGCAGCTAAGCATTAGGGGGACGAGGTACAGCTGTAGTGGTACTTTGACTGATTGATGGATGGTCATCATCACATGTCAACTTTGATCCCCCAAAACTGCCTGCGCATCTCGTTCGAATACAGGCACCCGCGTTATGCATTTAGTCCGATGATGCCGGCATGATTAAGGTATTGCACATCCAGTTCACCCTTTTCAAAACATGCCAGAATTCAATATCATAAGTTATCAAATTCGGTCCGTATCCCCATGCTCCCTGGCAAGCGGCAAAGCGGGTCGGGAACCTCGGTACATACTAACCAGTAGCAGGTAGGCGGAATGTTGTCAACCTCAACATGGCCGCATCACCTACCTTGAATCGGAAACAATCAATCAATCAATCAATCAATGAGGGCTAATCTGAGGAGAATAAACGTGACCAAATCGGAATAGTAGCGCTATCATTCCATTGTTCAAGGTGTTCATGGCAAGTGCACTAGGATCATACAATAGTATGTGGCCCGAATCGAGTTCCGAAGCAACTGAGTCGTCGGCCCAAGATGTCGCGAATAATGCTGTCAAGATGGGCATTGTTTGAGGCATGAACTCGGCGTTCAGTGGGCTGGCCCGACTGCCGGCGTCAGGCGATGGAGTGCACTAACAATGTAAAGGTACATGGGGGAGGGTCCCACTCTAAGGGGGCCTCGCAGCCTCGGTAAATGTCTACGTAAAGGTCAGCAGCGTGTGCGCCGCTCGTCCCAGCAACGCGGCCTTGTTATTTCTTCCTCCATTCCCATTCTTACGACTTCTTCCCTTCCTCTTCAATCTTAACACAATCGACATCACTTGAATCATCCTATCTCGTAATTCAAGTACTACCACAATGGGAAACAGCATCATAGTCGTTGGCGGCGGTCGTAAGTTCCCAGTCCCCGCTTCTATAGCGAAACGAAGCTGATAACATCACAGTGGCTGGTCTCAGCGCTGCGCATACAATCTACCTCGCTGGCGGCAATGTCACACTCTTAGAGAAGCAAAAGTTTCAAGGTAAGCGACAAGCGGAATCAATGGAACCTTGACCCAGACGCATGATGTTAACAAGATCGCGAAAGGTGGTAATAGTACAAAGGCAACCTCAGGAATCAACGGTGCCTTGACTCGGACGCAGGTCGACAACAAGATCGCCGACAGCGTCAAGCAGTTCTACGACGATACCCTCAAGTCGGCCCGTGACAAGGCTAGACCTGACCTCATCAAGGTCCTGACCTACAAGTCTGCTGCTGCTGTCGAGTGGCTGCAAGATGTGTTCAACTTGGATCTGACTCTGGTTTCGCGACTTGGGTATGTTATGAGAATGGCCACCTGCATCATCCTCTCCCAGCTTTACTAACGAAATATTGAACAGCGGTCACTCCCAGCCCCGAACCCACAGAGGACATGACGCCAAGTTCCCTGGCATGGCCATCACATATGCGCTCATGCAACGTATAGAAGAACTCGCCGAGAAAGAGCCCGAGCGTGTCCAGATTATCAAGTCGGCACGTGTTACCAGCCTGAACAAGGAGGGCAACAAGATTACTGGTGTCACATACGAATACGGCGGTGAGAGTGCTACACTGGACGGTCCCGTCGTCTTGGCCACTGGCGGCTACGCTGCCGATTTCACCGAGACCTCATTGCTCAAGAAGCACCGCCCAGATACCTATGGTCTTGCTACCACTAACGGCACGCACGCCACCGGTGATGGCCAGAAGATGGTCATGGCCATTGGCGGTAACGGCATTGATATGGACAAGGTTCAAGTCCACCCTACAGGTCTGGTTGACCCCAAGGACCCTGGTTCCAAATGGAAGTTCTTGGCCGCCGAGGCGCTGCGTGGTGAAGGTGGTCTTCTGCTCAACGCTGATGGTGACCGATTCTGCGACGAGCTCGGCCACCGAGACTATGTCTCTGGCATGATGTGGAAGGAGAAGGAGAAGAACAAGTTCCCTATCCGACTTGTTCTGAACTCCAAGGCCTCCAACGTCCTTGACTTCCACACACGCCACTACTCCGGTCGTGGTTTGATGAAGAAGATGACTGGAAAGGAGCTTGCCAAGGAAATTGGCTGCTCGCCCGACCACCTTCAGAAGACCTTCACCACGTACAATGCTATCGCCGATGGCAAGCAGAAGGATCCTTGGGGCAAGAAGTTCTTCCACAACGGCCCCTTGGACATCAACGACGACTTCCATGTGGCTGTTATGGAGCCCGTTCTTCACTTCACCATGGGTGGTATTGAAATCAACGATAAGGCTCAGGTCCTGAACCAGCAGCAACAGCCATTTGAGGGCTTGTTCGCTTGCGGTGAGCTTGCTGGTGGTGTCCACGGCGCCAACAGACTTGGTGGCTCCTCGCTTCTGGGCTGCGTTGTTTACGGCCGTGTCGCTGGTGACACTGCCAGCAACTACATGTTCCAACAGGCCCTCTCTGGCGCTGCGGGTGGTGCTGCTTCGCGTCTTGGTCAGATCTCACTGCACATCGATCCTTCGCAGCCCGGCCGTGTCAGTGTATCATGGGGTGGTGACGCCACTGCATCTGCACCGACTCTCGGCCAATCGACCAGTGCCGCTGGGCCCAATCCCAAGGCTGATGCTGGCAAGTCATCTCAGACTGCCTCGAAGCCTCAGAGCCCCAAGAAATTCGAGATCCCGCAGAAGGAGTTCACGATGGAGGAGGTTGCTAAGCACAACAAGAAGGAAGACCTTTGGGTTGTCGTTAAGGGTGTTGTGATGGACCTGTCAGACTGGCTTGAAGAGCACCCAGGTGGTCCTCAGGCCATCATGAACTTCATGGGCCGGGACGCTACTGAAGAGTTCGAGATGCTTCACGACGATGAGGTTATCCCCAAGTATGCGCCTCAGCAGGTGATAGGACGTGTTAAGGGTCAGACGCCTACCCTTGAGTTCTAGATACCCCTTCATTTTGCGTTGTGTTGCCAAGGAGGTGTATGATTTCACTCGGTGTTTTATGGCGCATCTTGATGTTGCAGTCCACAGTGAGGGCTAGTATGAGCCTTTGCTCCAACAAAATACCTGGCGTACGTGGGTTCTGTTGAAGAAATTGTATCCTATAGTAACATACATTTCTTAAATGCATTATGAGTTGACCACTTTTACTCTTATTCTTGCTATCTTACCTGGACTGTGTGTATTGAATGACCACCATCCTTGCCTCTTTTCTAGGATGCTGGTATCTCTTCCAAGGCTGATGAGTCAAACAAACATAAGAGTATCAAGTAATAGATGGCATTAGGTAAGCCCATCCGGTCCTTCCCGGCATTTACATAACATCATTTCAAGTGTGAAAATGCTCCTCCTTACTCGTTCCATCTGTTGCCTGGTGCGTGTATCTGCACTATAGAATTGACACCAGCGATAGTTCTATGGATCCCTGAATAGGTATATTGCCGTTATGTTTCCCATTGAACCTGGCGGATTGAGCTTACGTCGCTACCCACTACTAACAGAATAAGCCGGGCTAGGAACCATCTGTCTTTCACCGCTGCCTCCGTCGTTGCGAGCTGGCAGGTGTATCGTTTGATCATTAGTCAAGCCTCAAAACACGTATGTATCCGTGGGTGGTAAAAACAGGAGGCCCGGCTTTCAAGGAGTATACTAGAGTCTCATGCATCATAACAATTTTGCGTAGATATTGAACGACACTCCCAGTTGTTGCCTCAAAGGCTTCCGGGCACGGAAGTGAAACAGAGAGTTATTACGTATCTTCCTCGCTCTGGCCCCGAATCTTCCGTTAGCCGTAGCCTCCCTCGTCCTTTTCTATCGGTTTCTCTTCCTACTCGTGTGCCGTGGTGGCGTTGGTGGCGTGGCGTCCACACCGTGAGTCTCGCTTCATGATACCTACCGGCTGAACTAACCCATGGCCGTAGGATTGGGTTTTAGTATTTCCGTTTCTTCTGTTCTTTTCTCCCCTCGTGGCGGCAGACAAGGAACCCAAATACCACGACGTTGTCAATAGCGCCGAGAGACAATGGAAAACTCATCCGTCCACTCACTCTGCACGTCTAGAGTCAGCCGCATGTGATTCTATGTACTAATATCACATACCTGCAAAGAACGAGTAGCAACATGATGATAGATGCTCGTACTCTCGAGGCTTACAGGGCTGGCGCAACATGTCTACGGGTCGGGCCAATGGGCATGGCGTACGAGAATTCAGCAATGCCTTTATCGCTTGGCTTCATTAGAAGGGAAGGTGGCACAACAGCTTGGCTGATTGCCCCTGTACTACGCGCTCTCGCACATTCCTCACCTCCGAAGCACAAGCTGGCCTGAACTTCGTATAGATGCGTTGGTTACTATGTATATTCTTCTTTACTTGTTTTGACTGAGAAAATCGCAAGGTTACGCGTGCCTTATTCTTCCATGCTCTCCTTGACTCCCACTTGGATCAAGCTTGCTTGTTAGAGATGATTGTCGCATTTTTCACCATATGGGCTGGCCGCAAAACCTCAGGAGCCTTTTCCGCGTGGGGGGTCATAATGGACGGCCGGGACGGGAAATGCTGTGAGTCGTTGCATGATGGTGTTGTACTAAAGAGCGCCTTGGGCGCTTGCTACCACTGTTCCCGTTTTCGACCTCCGGCGCACAGCAGCAGGCTATCTTTTGAGCCACGACAAGCAGTAGTAATAGTTCCCCTTGGGCAGAAACCTGTGATCGTGTATCGACGTGAACAAGACGGCCTCAACTTACGTTATCACTACCAAAAGGAACCCGAGTTTGTACACATTTGTAGGCTAGATGGACCAGTTCCAATTGGCCTGCTCGGGCAGGTAGCACTGCGGGATGCCGATGTACGGTGAGTCTCCCTCTGGTGAGGCCCAATCATGGGGTCAGCCAGCCCGTACGTAGGGTGCCGAGTCGTTTGCCCAGACATCAATTCAAGCCATCAATCCGTCAAGAGGATGCGGGCATGTAATATCCGGCAACGCCCTTGCCCGGTCTTGGGGGGTTGCTTTTAGGGATTGCGTTCGTGGACGAAACTGTTTAGTCAGGGGAAGCTTATCCAACCCAAAGGGGGTTGGTTGGTTCCCCATCGCCGCATACGGATCGAGATACATGTATGCAATGTGTGTTGGATATCTTGGACTAACCTAGTCTTTTACTCCAACAGCCTCTTCTTACATATCCTACTGGTAGTCTGCCCGGAGCTTCCGGCGGACAAAGTTGACCGAGCCCCGATATGGCGCAATTGCCTAGGTACCGTGCTGTTGGTGCGCACTGGAAGAAAGCGTAGAGTATCCGGCAACCAACATGGCATACTAGTGGTGGGTTGGTAGGTTGGTAGATGGCAGAGGGTAGAGGGTAGAATAGAGGACGTGGCGGCGGGTGGGACTAGTATAGAACAGAGCCTGACGGTATGATGACGGGCCAGCCACTGGCTCACGTCCCAAATCGATATATTTCACTTCAGGTTACACAGGTGGTGCAAGCCTCGCAAAACCGGGAGCATTCCAGCGAATTGTAGTGGTACTAGAAGTACGGGGTAGAATATCCCCTTTCTCCCTTGCTTGATTGAATTACATCAATACCTAAGGTTACTGAGAATGCTCATGGAGTTTTCTCCACACCCCCTTCCCCCGCAATCGCCATGTGATTGATTAACGTTCTAACGATTCGAGTTGGATACCTCAATAAATGGACTTTTGACCGATCCAGCTTAGATAGCAAAATATATCGGTATTTTAGACAAGCAATTGGGAATTAGATGTCCGACCTTGAGCTGGACTTATTTCGTCCCCATCACTCGACTTCATGTTGATGGAAAATGAAGCAAAGACACAATACGAGAAGAAGCAAGAATAAAGTATTCGGCTGCAGGCTGTGTGTGCTTCGGACGAAAGTAGATTGCGCCAAAGTCATGGGACATTCAGCTGAGCGGCGGCTGATGTTCCCACCCTCTTTTACCCTCTTGTCAATGTTGCCAGTTGCTCCATTGCCACTCTAGCGTTGTCTTACGCACACCCGATTTGCGAGCTAACCTAGGCTAGTGCGTCTGTCTCTGGCTCTGTCTCTCTCTCTCTCTCTCTCTCTCTCTTTAAAAAGTACCACTAAAAAGTACCACCAAAATGCCATTTCACTTTTCGCCTTGGCGAATAGAGTTGACCAGCATCCGTCAACTTCAATACCGACCTACTGTACCCGTCACCCGTGTACTGGCACTCCTGTCTGCAATTGAATTCCCCCATCTCAGGTGAGACAAGTCGAGGAACCCTGCCCTAGAAGCACACTGGAACAAGGCGCATGGATCTGAATCCTTCCTCTTCCCCCCTCCTTCAGACGTCTGGGGAGCCGGTTGGTTGGCATGCCCGAGGGCTCCTTGTGCCGCTCACCTACTGGAAGAGGCATTTGCGGAGGAATATATCTGTCCCCAATGAAGAGGGAAGAGCGGACATCTTAAGCTACTACTACCTAGCATTGCCGCGCCGAGGCGACTGGTGTTGAAATGAACGGCCCAAAGAAGAAGGGTGATTGATTGTCTCTCTCCTTATCCGCGACAACAACTCGGACAGTGGCAGGCAGCAAACCTTTAGAAGAACTCGACCAGCCACCAAGACGGCCGATGGCCATAGGTAACCGTAATCATAACCTACCTGTACACTCACAGTGGCTCTCCGTTGTCGGTCTGGGCACCCACTGGGACTCTGTTGCATCAAACGTTGAGATGGCATGATGGTGATCTTTACCTCTCTGCCCCTGACTGATAGCCGGGTGCTTCCATCAGTTGGGCTAGCAGTCGTGACAGTTTTTTTTCCTTGATCTTACTTTTGCTGGCCAGACACCAGAACGGTAGAACGGCTGACTGGCTGAGGTCGCACTTGACCATGCAGAGGATAGCACGGTTGACGGGTTGGAAAAGGCAGAGACAGTCGAGCCGGCTGGGAATGGATGGTGAGCCAGCAGGCCAGTAGGCTACCACTAGTGGCTCTGGCGCGCTCGACGCTCGCCAAAGATGGCATCGCTCACGTCTGGTGGCTGCACTCGCTCACTCGCTTAAGCGTGCCCAGGAAGCTGGCTGGCTACCGTCAGGCCAATAAGACGGTCTCATCCCTTGGCACTTGGCAGAAAGCGGTGCTGAGGGTGTTCTCTGTCTACCTCTCTTCTCTGTTCTCTGTGCAGCTCTGCAGCTCTGCAGCTCCGTGGTAGGCTGGTAGGCATGGTTAATTGATTCCCACCCCCAGCAAATACCACTAAACCCAGCACCCCAGCGCGCTGATCTCTGCCCTTCTTTTCCCAAGTTCTCCCGCCTTTTCCCTCGTTCGATATCGCCTTTTTCTCCACTCCGGAACTCTTTCTATTATTACCCACTCCCTACGTTACTGTATCTATCAATCACATCTCTATCCTCTATCGGTGCGGTTCATGAGGGAACCCGCAAATTTCAACGTCAACCTTCTCAATTCCACGACACAACCCTTTCCCTCTCGACCTCGACATACCCTCAGCCACGCTGGCCTGACGTCGCACATCCCTTCACCATGGCGATAGCCATGGGCTGGCAGAAACCCGACAATGTCGCCGGTTCTTCCGCCCCGGCCATCATGATCGGCCTGTTCGTCGCCACGGGTGGTCTCCTGTTCGGATACGATACTGGGTGAGCCTTCAACCACCACCACCACCACCAGCTGCGTCCCGCAACGCGCTTTTGCGATCGGAGTCGATCTTGTTATACTAATCTTTGCATTCTCTTACCAACCATAGAACGATAAACGGGATCCTGGTCATGAAATCATTCGTAAAGCAATTCAACAACGGTTACCTCGACGCCAACCACGACGACACTCCCGCTATATCACCACCTCACATCGCCATAATTGTTGCAATACTCAGTATAGGGACCTTCTTTGGTTCATTACTCGCAGCCCCGGCCGCCGACAAGATAGGACGTCGCATATCGCTACTCATCGCCGTTGGCGTATTCTGCTTCGGCGTCATATTTCAGGTCTGCGCCGACGCCATTCCGATGTTATTGGTGGGCCGGTACGTTCGGAAATTCGATGGGTCGAACATGGAATACATTATTGACAGTGTGCAACAGGCTTTTCGCAGGTGTAGGTGTTGGAGCCGTGTCGCTCCTCGTGCCGCTGTACCAATCCGAAATGGCCCCCAAATGGATACGAGGCACTCTGGTCTGTGCCTACCAATTGTCCATCACGCTCGGTCTTCTGGGCGCTTCGATCGTCAACATCGGAACCCAAAACATCAAGGGAGCAGCCGCATACCGAATTCCGATGGGCCTCCAATTGACCTGGGCCTGTGTTTTGGTAGTCGGCATCATGGTCCTGCCCGAGACGCCCCGGTATCTCATCAAGTGCGGCAAAAACGAAGCTGCCGCGTTATCTCTTAGCCGGTTACGACGACTCGACATTACGCATCCTGCTCTCGTGGAGGAACTGGCCGAAATCCAAGCGAACCACGACTACGAACTCACACTTGGCCCCGACTCGTACCGGGACATTTTACTGGGCGCCCCTCATCTCGGTCGTCGGACGCTCACGGGTTGTGGCCTGCAGATGCTACAACAACTGACAGGTATCAACTTTATCATGTACTATGGGACAAGCTTCTTCCATGGTGCCGGTATTGACAGCCCTTTCCTCATCGCCCTCATTACCAACGTTGTCAACGTAGTATCAACAATCCCGGGGTTGTTTGTTGTCGAAACCTGGGGAAGGCGAAATCTACTCCTGGTCGGCGCGGTGGGCATGTCGCTGTGCCAAATGACCATCGCCATCTACTCCTCGGCTGTCGGCAGCCCCAGCACCAACGAGGTGACCACCTCTTCCAGCAAGATACTTATTGTCTTTGTCATGTTCTTCGTTTTTTTCTACGCTGCGTCATGGGGGCCTGTATGCTGGGTCGTCACTGCCGAGATCTACCCCCTAAAGGTTCGCGCCAAGGCCATGTCTATCACGACAGCATCCAACTGGTTGCTGAATTTCGGCATCGCATACGGCACGCCGTACATCATCGGGTCGGGTGCTGGCTATGCCGATTTAGGGCCAAAGGTTTTCTACGTTTGGGGCGCTTTCTGCGTCCTTGCCGGCCTCTTTGTCTATTGCATGGTCTACGAGACTAGCAAGATCAGTCTGGAACAGATTGATGAGATGTACGAGCGTGTTGCACATGCTTGGAATAGTAAAGGATTCGAGCCAAGCTGGAGCTTCCAGCAGCTTCGCGATGAGGGTTTTGCGGACAGCGGCATACCACCGACAGAGCATGAACTTCAACCCTCGATGACGGGATCGAGTGCTGCGGATAGCATCTCGACAGAACAAACAAATGAGACAGACTCAACAGCCAACGGCGGAAACATGACACAACAGGATAAGGCGATACAACAGATGGGCCTGGGGAATGTCGATTTCAGCTACTAAAGGCTCGATGCGCCTTGAAACACATATTTTGCGCCCTGCTGCCCGTCTACGACGATGACGAAGCGGCAGGATTGATTTTGATTACTTAACTATCGCTATTTTGCTCAACGGATTACGGATCACTCCAGGGGTTTTGTGGGCGCTGCTACGTAGACCGGCCGACACGCGATTACGGGCCGGGTTGTTACCAGCGTTGGAGTTTTGACGTACGGAGTTCAGGTGACAATGGGACACTTTGAATGATTTGAATTTATTCTTACACGGGGAAACACAATGAGTCAAATTTTACGGGATACGGGAAAGCTTTCAAGAGCCATGTCTTATCGAAATACCATCGAGACGGAGGGGGGCTTTTCTAACCTTTATACTATATTATATCCCCGGGGGCCCCAACAACGGGGAAGGAAATCTCGGAGTTTTGGTTTTTACTGCCAACATAAGCGACCAGCTTTGAACCAAATCTTACTATTCTATATTAATTTGGTCGGTCTTTTCTTATGATTGATTACAGGGGGCTGCTGAGGCACTCAGTCCAACCACGGATGCTTGTCCCGTCCCAAATCACGACCGATTAGGATGAGGGCATATACACACAGTTCTATGTCAACCTAGATATCCATACTTATGTATCACATGTGTCGTCCAGCATGACGTGCCTGTGCGAACCTCGCGAGTGTTCTGAAATAGATACAGGACATTTCTGCTAGGGAGAGAAATGAGATATATTTGCTATGGAATGCTGCTACTTGTTTGCTTGTTTGTGCCCTTCTTCTATGTCCTTGGGTGAATGTGTTGTATATAGACTAGTGCTAGGTATCCCCTTCGCTCCCCTTACTTCGCTACCCATGGGGAAAGGGATGGGCGTTTTTGTGACATCGTACCCGAGCTGACTCCCTTTTCTGTATCACCTTCTCGTTTCGTTTCTCACCTATTTCTGGTAATGGCACCTACCCTTACCTGCTAAGTTACCCCATGTCACCAAGGAATGCACTGAAGGGGCAGGGAGTTCTCGCCTTGGGCCTGGACTTCCAACGATATTGGTTGGTAGCAGAACGACTATACAGTAATTTAGTTTGTTTTACGGCATAGACCGACCCAAAGAGAGAAACCTGAATTGGAGAAAAGGTACATAAAAAAGGGGGGATACAGTAGTGTGAACCATCAATTTCCCTCATTGCGCCTTGCTATTGGAAAAATGATCTTTGAGACCTTCGTAGATAGTATGATACATTATAGGCTATTCGATGTTTGCTTTCTCCATCGACCCGCACGATGCCTGGGTATGCATTTCCCCGCCATGTCCCTTCGATTGCCAGCATCATATACATCCCCTTACCAGCCAGTCACGTTCTCACTTGATCTTTCAAAGGGATGGCAACTTTATATACCGGTACCGAAGTCGACCAAGGAAATCAAACGGTGCGACGTCTCCCTCAAATCTTTCTCTTCTACATCTACGTTGTCCGGGAGCATCTCTTTCTTTCTATCCCATAGTGTCACAACCCTTTCTCCCAACTCCAGAAAACAGGCTAAATAGGAAGCTTGTGTGTGTAATGTAGTGAGATGGTGAGATAGATCGTACGTAGTGGTAATCCAAAAACAGTTATGTCACACAGACTTCGCTCACCCACTAATTCTCAGCCCTTGTAAGTCAAGTAACCATAGAAACCGACCGCCATCCAGACGACTCTCCAACAGCTCGTCCACGTCTCTCGCCAGATGAGCGAGGCGCGCGACTGTATGGTATGTTGCCATTTGGAGCGCGGCGCCGCTCTCCAGTAGCCCACCCCGGCCCCCGCCCCTCCCATTTTGCCGTCGTCGTAGGGATCGCGGCGGATCTCGATACGTGGCCATTGGCCTCCTCCTCCGGCCGCCTTGGACCGCGAGTTGCTGCGCGATATGCCGTTCGACGAGATGGAGGGAACACGACCCCTGGTCCGAGCCGAGAGGAGCTTCGAGGTGGGGGTTCCCGAGGACTGGGAGTGGTGATCCAGCCCATACTCCTGGTCGGCTTCGACTTTGTCCTTGAAGATAGGCAGGACCGCGCCGTTGGCATGCTGGGCCGGGTTGAGTGCAAATTGTTGTAGGCCCAGAATGGGTACAAGGGCGGCACGAACCATAAGAATAACCAAAGTCAATATGCCTAGGGCAGCATAGGTAGTATAGGTTGAAAGCTGCTTCGGTAGGAGGCAGAGATGTGTCTGGAGCGTGGCCTTTCCAGCTCCAGGCAAGGGACGGCCGTTCTCGTCGACAGGATTCCATAAAGACAGCATCTGAAAACCAGGGGTGGGGACACCCATGGCCATGCTGATGCTCTTGACCGTGATCTCGCGGACGTTGCCCTTCTGTTCGGAGTGGACCAGCTCACAATAATCGTGGTCGTCTCCCGAGAAAGCGTGGACTACGTTGCCAATGCTTTTGATCAGTTTGACCGAGTCCTCCTCACTTAGCACATTCTGATACTGGTAGCCCGACGACACACTAATGGCGTTCCGATGGTCCGGTATCACCGGTGTTGTTTGCCCCTTTGGTGGTTTTTGTGGAGGCCAGTGTTCGCGCATCGGTCCACAAGGGGTCCCCGGATCTCGATATAATGGAACATGGGTGAGAAGAATAGTCGGGAAGTCTGGCCCATCGTCACCGCGGTCTAGGCTCGGTGGGTTCTTGAAATCGGCATCCTTGAGATCCTCGACTTTGTGTTCAAAGGCAACCTCCTCGACTTCGCCACGCCAGAACCGCAGCTCCTTAGCCGCAGCCCGCCGTTTTGCCGCCTTTACCCCGTCCAGGAACTGGTTTACTGGGGCGTGGATGGGACTTAAATCCACTCTGTCCTTCATTGAGGAGGTATCGGCGCTCAGAGAGACCGTGTCAACCGAGACGAACGTATGGTTCCCCACCACGTCGACCCTGTTGCCTTCTCCAAAGTAGGCTCCGAATCTCTCCCTCACTGGCACCTTCACTTCTGCCCCGAAGCCCAAGTCGTGGTTTCCGGGCAAACTTGATATAATCTTCCTGCCTCTTTGTCCCCGGCCCGGTTCGTAGCCACCGGAGGGCCAGAACTTGTAGAATATGTCGCCAAATCGGCCATACTCCCGAAGCCAGTAGTCCTCGCCATAATGCTTATTCCATTGTTTAACGTAATCTCGCTCGTCGGCTGGGTGGCGGCTGGCCCATTCGGGGTCGCTAAAGTCGCCTCGCGCCGTCTTCCACTCTCTGCCGCCGTCGAACAAATCGCCCAAGAAAAACACGGTGTCTGGTTGCAGCACCTTTTGTAGTTGTATATATGACCTCTGCATGTAGTTGTCCGTAATCTTCATCGTCAGAGGGTTTATAGGCCAGGGGCGGCCAGGGTACGATTTCGGGTCGATAATCTGAGGATCCGCGACGAAGACGAGTCGGTGCGGCGTTGCTCCTTTGGGCTACAAGAAAAGGTGAGTATGTGAGCGATGAACATGGAAGAATCGCGCAGGGCTTCAGGCATGGATTCAAGCCTCTCGGTGGCCCGGACAGGCCACTTGGCGCAAAGGAGGCGGTTCTGTGGTTGTTATCTTGTGACTTACCCATCTCTCCCAATGGTCCCAATCGCAACTTCTCACTTTGGCGGCGAAACTCCATCTCTCTCCCCACAGCAAAAGCAGCATCCAGAAGGCGACGAGCAGGTGCGGGAAGCTCAGGAGGCGGCGCGCGACGAGATTTTGCTGGACCTGCCTGGCGATGTGCATGGTGACATTACGTATTCGCACGCCGTTGGGGCCGTTCCAGAAAGCTCGTATGCGTCGGGCGGTGATTTGGACCTTTGTGACAACGTCTTCGAGGACGGCTTGTAGGTTGGGCTCGCCCGGCTGGTGGTGTTGTTGTGGGAGGCCGTAGCCTCCATTCTTGTTGCTGCCGTACGGAGGCGCCATTGTTAGGTAATTTGGGGATTTCAGAGTTCCGACGGACCGGCTAAAGGAACTTCATGATTTTTTAAGTGCGACTCATGAACCCATTGACACAGTAAAATCTAAATATTAGTTTAGGCAAGACAGCAAGGTCGTGAAATGTTGTAGGGTTGATTAATGGAAGAATAAATCAACATGGATCGGTTGGATGGACACCTACATACCTACCCTGAGAGCTACACATGTACCTGCCTTGTAGAGCTAGCTATACATTATGTACTTGGTCACTAGGTAAAACAAAAGAGGGCCTGAGAGGGCCTGAGAGTGCCTCACTGGTGAGGCTGATGTCAGGCGCATTAGTGAGTATCCGCTGTGGGGTAAGAGCTTCGATCTTCCCTAAACTCCAGCAAACTAACCTACATACATACCTATCAATGCATCCTCATCCTCATCCTCATCCTCGTCCTCGTCCCCTTACCACCCGACGCTTTAGCACAGCATGCACACCTGTAAAATTAGGTACAAAACTATCCTATACCGTGTCGTCAATAAGCACCTAAGTATTCAATTGCGGCTCACATACCTACCTCGTGCTAGTCAACAGGATTTAGATACCCGCCTTTCCCAAGGATAGGACTGCCCATTGTGATAAACTTTGATACATAAGTATGCATATCGTAACCCAATCCGATGCGTCAAAGAACCTAATCGCGACAACAAAATAGTCAAAACTTCAATGTTCGGACGAAACGTCAAACCCCCCAAAAAGCAAAACATTAAACGAACATACAACACCGGGGATTCGCTGCTCGTCACCGACGCAACTACTAGTCCGGCTGTCACCTGCTTATATATGGGAGAGCGGACGGGATCCCTAGCTATCAGGTGCATGTGGTCGTATGTACTGGCACTGGCCTGTAGATGCTCTTAAGATAGCAACGCTGATCCCGTGCGGGCGTGGCTTCTCGAAGTTTCGACCCCCGAGATACCCGAAGCGGAATCACGGAAGCTCCGTTCCTATCTAATTCTCACGAGCGACTACAGAGCGAGGCAGGTTATTGATCGTAAACAAGCACCACCGAGTGGTCACACGTAACCCTTCCTGTCTGTCACTTTTCGTGGTTTTTCTCTGCGTAATCTAATCAATCTGATGCTATGTACGACTCTGGCTGGCCCCTTACGTCCAACGACATACGTTCCACTTACTGGTCTTCTATGACCTGAGCAATCCAGGGGTATTCTCACGTGATAGCACAAACACTGAGTCTGAGACAGTCCTGTCAGTCTGGGCACGCCCTCGTTCGCGGCAGATGAGTAATGTCATTCTGGCAGTATCAATATATGTGAAGTATCCCGTGTAAAAACCACAAGAACTGGTATTCCATTGTTCGTGTTTACATAAGTCCCTATAATGTACCAATTAGATGCCAAAGGGTATTATGGCTCCAACATATTATTACCTGTTCGCAAAAGACTTCTGGACGCCCTTCATTGCGACCCCTAAATCCCATAGCGTAATTACCCGTAGTCCAATTCCTATCAGAACACCAAGACGATTTGGCGTAATATGGAAGCGAGAGTAAGGAGTGATATACATCAAGCAGCCCTCTGGGGCTTAGAAGACCCAAGTGAAAGACTCTTCTACAACAAAAGAAGCTTGTTGTCTGTGGCGAAGAAGAGATCGTCAGTACCACATCGAGTTAAGCGAGAAGCAGGAGAGAAAGAAAATCAGAATAAAAGATTGCTTACCTGATGTCGGTCGACGACGCTCCCACTAGCACGTGAAACCTGCCCTCCTCGGCGATCCAAGCGGGGATCGAGTCGTCATAGTAGCCCACCGCGTACTTGTCCAGGGGCACCGTGACGTGTTTCGTCTCGTCCGGTTCGAGATAGACCTTCTCGAAGGCGACGAGCTCCTTGTCGGGCCGCGGCAGCGCCGACTTCTCGTCGCGCACATAGACCTGCACCGTCTCGAAGCCGGCAACGGGTCCGACGTTGGTGACGGCCATGACCAGGTGGACCGGCACGTCGGGGAACAGCGCCTTCCGGCTGAGCGATACACGGCCGTACTCGAACGAGGTGTACGAGAGGCCGTGGCCGAAGGAGAAGAGCGGCGCGATCTTCGTGCGGTCGTAGTGTCGGTACCCCATGTACATCCCTTCGCCGTACACAACTCGTAGGTTCTCGCCGGGCCAGTTGTGGTATGCGGGAGTGTCCTCAATTCTCTTCGGGAAGGTGGTCTACACAGGGTTAGCGGTCGACAATGCCAGAAAGTCGTGATAACACAGCAACTCACGGGAAGTTTTCCACTAGGGTTCTTAAGTCCGAAAAGCACATCAGCGAGCGCATTTCCCGCCTCTTGGCCTTGGTACCACGCTTGGATGATGGCTGGGACCCGGTCGGCCCATGGCATAGTGACAGGAGAGCCAGATTGGTTGACGACAACAGTGCGGGGGTTTGCCTTTACAACAGCCTCTACAAGACGGTCTTGGCTGCCGTCCGAGGGAAGGTCCATGGTTTGGCGGTCGTATCCTTCCGACTCCCACTCGGCGTCGAGTCCAACAATGACAACTGCCACATCGGCCTCCCTAGCAGCATCAACAGCCTGCTGGAGGTAGTCAACCGCGTCAGCCTGTTTGAAACCAATGCGACATCCGCCATATTTATGGGTCATGTTGAACTGCTTCTGTTTCGTGATGGGCCTTAGCTCGTTGGTCATCTCGACACGCAGCTCCACGGCCTTGCCAGCTTGCATTTCGACGTCTACCATATAGTCGATCGACCCATCGAACATAGCTTCGCCCTCTTCGGTCCAGTTCCAGAGATCCATGGCGAGCTCTCCGTTCACAAACAGCTTCCCAGGCCCTACGCTCATATAACTGATGGTGTGCTTGCCAGTCTCTGTCGGTGTTAAATATGTCGTTGCGATGGCCGACCATTCGGGTCCCAGTTGAGCTAGCGGCGCCGAATCCCACAGGAACAGGTCTGTGTTAATCCTCCTTTGTCGGACAACGACATCTCCCTCAAACCTGTCACCGCTGAACCATTCAAGAGTTACACCAGAGTTGCCTGCTTTGTCAGTGCAGAACGGTGATGCGACAGGGAGCCATTTATGTATGTGGCATCCCTGAGCGTATACCACCTCGTGTTCAACGGCTGCACGAATGCTGTCGAGCGGTAGAGTGTTATAATAGGGGTTCAAGCTGGCACTGCCGCCACCACCTGCAATGGCGCGATTGGCATTGGGTCCGATGACGGCAACCTTAGCCGTCTTGGGGTTGATAGGCAAGACGGAGTTGTCATTCTTCAGAAGGGTGATGCCTTGGGCACCCGCTTCCCGAATCAGCTCTCGGGTCTCTTGCCTGTCATCCTCTCGCTCTTCTACTTCTGGAGACATATCATCTCCCCTAGTGCGTTCGACTAAGGTTAGGACATTCTCTGCTGCCCGATCAATGTCATTCCGTGAAAGCCTGCCGTCTTCAACGGCTCTAAGAACCTTGTCGAACCGCCATTTGTCCGAATAGGGGAATTCTATATCGCAGCCGGATTTTATTGCCTCCACGGTAGAGTTTACACCGCCCCAGTCAGATACCACAGTCCTGATAGATTGTTAAGTCATGTGTATACACGTATAGGGCGTTAGTAGGCTTACCCGTCATATTCCCATTCGCCCCTAAGGATATCCTTCAGCGTGTGGTCATTCATATCGGCATGAACTCCATTGATCAAATTATATGAAGTCATCACAGCCCAGGGGTTTGCCTCTCGGACAGCAATTTCAAAGGGCCGAAGGTATAACTCTCTCAGGGGCCGTTCCATCACCACAGAATCAATCGTCAATCGGTGAGTCTCTTGTTCGTTAGTCACAAAATCTGCATATCCGATCAGCTGGTGGTAATGAGAACGGACTAGTGCCACCCACGCTTAATAGTTGCAGCCACGCCCTTGGACTGGAGACCTTGGATGTACTGGGATGCTAGTTTTCCCGTGAGAAGGGGGTCCTCGGAGAAGGACTCGAAGTTCCTGCCACCAAGCGGATGTCGGTGCATGCAAACCGTCGGTGCAAGGAGCACATGAGCCGATCTTGCTTTGACCTCATCAGCAAGATGCTGGCCGACCTCATAGATGAGGCCCTTGTTCCATGTTGCTGCAAGTGATATACCACATGGGAAGAGGGCGGCCTGAGGTAGTCACGAATCAGTGATCAATCCAATAGTTGGTTAATGGTAAGTGAACAAACCTTCGTTCCCCCGACGAAAATGCCACCTCGAGCACCGTTGGGTCCGTCACTGGTCTTGACCGCTGGAATTCCTTTACTCGAAATAGATTTGGTTCGCCAGAAGTCCGCCGCAGTGAGCAGTGATACCTGTAGATTTAAGCATACGTCTCCGTTTACAACGGTCATGATGGCTCGTACCTTTTCTTCGAGGGATAGGATGCTAAGCTTGTGACGGGCAACCGATCTTGCATCCTTGAGCCCAAGAGTCTTCTGAATAGGACTCTCTAGAGGGGAAAACACAGTATCCGGTGTGGTTGTGCTCTCGACACTGGATAATGGCGATGGGTTGGGGTCAAACCCATCGTTGAGTCGTTGCCCTTCAATATCTTCCATGTTCAAGGTTGACTCTTTTCACCCTCAGTTGACGAACTCAAGCACCCAGGGCTATGGATAGTATGAAGTACAGAATGTTGGATGTGGGATTTGGCTACAATACAAAACAGACTATAGTCGTGCCACACACAGAGGTGTTCAAAACAAAATGTCAGATATGCTGAGATGAGGGTAGATGGTGTCTGACCAGGGATGTGATATAGTGATAAGTCGAAGGAGAAGCGAACTTCTTGCCTAGGATATCTCCAACTTCTTATATCCAATGTGCAGCTTCAAGACCACCTGCTTGAGGTATGACTACCGACTTATATTGAATTGCTTTTAATGTGGCCAAGCGCGGGCGTCACACTGATAGACAGGCTCTGTAAGGAACGACCAATGAGCAGGGTAACCAGCACAGCTTAGCGGTGACAGAGGCTTGTGTAAGTCATGGGAATTTAGGGTGACATGATGAAGATATGAGTGAACCGGAATGGATGGTACCTTTCCTGCTTATGTTTGGTCCCGCACAACTACCCCAGAGTAACACGTATAGGGAGACCATGGGCAGGTGTCCATGATCACAGAAGTATCCCACAGAAGCGCCGAAGTATGGAGACTAGACGCGGATATGTGCTCGATGTTGGATGCTTACCTGGGCATGGTTTGATGGTTGTACAGTGTCACTTGACCTGTTCCCAGAGAAAGGGCACTATATTACTTACACGTCCCACGTCCAACGAGATAGCTCCATCGGTAGGAGCGGTCCGCAGAGCGGTCTCCCAGTCACGCAAACGAATACCCACAGGCACACTACCCTAGGGCCACATGCATACATAACACATCGATAAGGTCCAGTGGGGTGCTGTATCCATGGGAGCACCCCACCGGCGAACAGAACAAGGACCTATCGGCCAAGACGGACGGTTCGTCCTAGACGAATTCAGGACAGTGGATCAAACGCATGTGTTCTAGAGTTTCACTGAGGCCGTTCGGATCCCGCCCTGAAAGCTGACTCGGCTCGCGTAAGCTTACACAATATCAAGTCGGTGGCAACTGTGAGCCGGCAATTCCCTTGCTGTTTGAATACCATAGACGGTGTAAATGAATAACGGGGTCTGGGCCTGCTGGATGACGATCTGAGCCAGATCTGGCTATGTTTCGAGATTGTGTTGTGACCTCTGTCAGTACGATAGTGGGTGGGACGTTTCCCGGCCCCGTTATGGGCGAACTTGACCAAACTCCCGGAGAGGAAGACTTGACCCCTGGCCAGCAAAAGGCTTGGCTGCGTATTATCGACGCTAAAGCTCGGAGCCCCTGGCCGAACCTGGAGTAGAAGGAAATATTTTAACATTGCTATCAGCTAAAATGACAGGCCTGCTATTAGTAACTGCAGGCAGTCATCTTTGATCCAGTGGCGAATGCTGGCCAATAGACCTACCTTTCTCTAAGTAGGTAACGGCCCTTATAGCTAAGGTACGCTGGTTTTAAGGTGGGGTTTCTGAAAGAAGCTGCCACTATAGTGACGGAAGACATCTCGTCGAGGCTCGTTGGAAGAACCGTTAACTGCCTGTTGGACTAGAGTACATAATCATGGCAGGATGTATTTCGGGGCGTGCGAGTGCTGCATCCAAGCTCGAAGGTGCAGCCAATGCATATCGGCGTACCAAACAGCTGGTTCGCCAGCAAGTTCCCATGGAATGGTGGTTGATGGAAGGGATCCGGTTACCGAGTCGGCTCGGCGGGCCGACAGGTTCAGCAAAATTGGGCCTCGTATTAGTGTAGACTGGAGTGGCGGCGAATTGGTACCTTGAGCGATGTTGCTGCTCTCATTCCCATTCTCCATCTACCTATAGTGTAGGAGAAGATATGCGACATCCTCTTGTGGGTTCACCGACAGCCTGGCGGGACTTCCGTGGGCTGTTGCATGCGACATTAGTGCCCACGGCATGCGATTGTATCAATTCGTGCAGCGGAGATCGCTTTTCGATCTCTCGTAGACCCCAAATGCAATGCACCCTGGCCGCTGCATAGGCCACGGTAAGATTATGATTCCATGAATCAGAGCACTGGCATTTGTTGACAATAGTACATAAAGACATGAGGCTGGTGCAGACGAAAGCTCGTGTTCACGAATCGGGACCCGGTGGCTTGCGAGCAGGCCTGATACTGTCGGAGGGAGGCACACAAGCTGATGGATTTGGCAATTGGGTAGAGAGGGCATTATGGCCTGTCGAGATCATACGAAGCCAATATCGAGCTCACTGCTACCCGATTGGGGTATTCCATGCGACGGGGCCTTGAGAGTTGCAGTGCAGGCAACAAGGATGTCGGGCTTGCGTAGCGGTAAGACTGCTCTGCTGCCGTGTTGTTATCTTGTTGTGGCATTCATATAAGCCGAGCGATGCACCTCTCGCTTTCCTTGGATATATGGTTGTCGGAAGATCAACTCAAGTGCATCGTAAATCTCCGCATGTACGGAGCTTGCACAGGGATTCGTCATGATCGACACCTTGATGTCTGACATTGTACAAGAGCATACAGAATGATTCCATCTTGTAATCAACTCAATTTAAACACCGCAAGTTGCCAGGCCTGTTCTCTGAATGGCCCAACAGTGTTGAAGGTGCGCGTCTGTCCAAGCGGAGTCTTGTTGGAGCATCTGATATTGACATTCATCAATATCTATTCCAGGACTTCCGCATTCTGCCAAAGTATATTATTTACTTAGTCAAGGTCACGTCAGACTTGCAGCGGTCCAGAGTGCCTGTCGCTAATTGATGCCAATTGCTCTGTTTTTGAGGAATATGAAATAACGTACCCAGATCAGATGGAAAGACAGTCAATATATTGGTCATCAAAACGGAAGCCGCATTCCAAGAGCTCAACTACACGTGATATACCTTCTGGTACGACCCACTAAACATTTGAATGAAGCGAGGCATCGGCAGGGCCAATATCACTACATGCACCTTCCTAACTTAATAGGCCAAGTCAGTAATTTGGCTTCTTTTGTGGCGGCACACCAGAGTAGGTACGCATGCTCATCATTTCGGACCATCGAACTGATTGTCGTAGACATCGCTGCGGTACAGACTTCATTTGCGCACTCAACATACCCTACTTGGTGCTTGGCATGAAAGATACATCATATTAGCTCGGCGATTTGGGCTGAACAGTCTCTATCCGCAAAGAACCGCCCACAAGAACCGCTCACATGAACCTTGGCCCTTTCTTTGACAGGCAAGTCCCTTTTCACAGACTCGGTGTACCGAGGTGGCAGCTGTAGCTGAACCCGAAGTAATCGAGGAAGACAGGGAGGCACCATCCACGCTCCATGCAGGCAGGTATTGCCATGGCGTCCGCGCAGGAGCCTCACCTGCATGGAAGTCCACCACAACGGCCCCATGTACAGCACCAAATAAGCGAGCCGTCAGAGCCAGCTCTGGAACTGATCGACTTAGCTTCCGGCGCCGTCGTGCCGTCGTCTCGGCCGGGCACCCCTCCTCAGTTTAGGACAGGCTTGCCACACATGTGGTCGACATATATCAAGCTGACCGTAGATCACGACACATGTCGTGACCATTTCGGTGCGTTAGCCTCAATATCGTCGCCTCGCACCATCTTTCTCGTCTCATAGATCACTGCTTAGTTGGCGGTGCCATTGGCTAGACCAGCCCGGGAGGGAATTCCGCAGCTTTGCAACCATTCTATCACCCCTGCCTCTGTTATATTAACTCTACCATCCATGCGCTGTTCGCACTGAGTTCGCGCAGAGGTTCGATGATCTGCAGAGCATCATGAGCCCATTTGCCTTCAGGCTATTGCCGCAAGCCCAGCTACATGGGAGTCACCTTGCCCACTCAAGCGGCTCCTTGCATGGACACTGTATAGCAACGGGTTGGTTTGCGGATACCTCCCATGACCATAATCTGCTCGAGTGTTTGCCTGCCTCTATCGCCTCATACTCCAGATATTGGCCAGAATTTGCGACCAACATTATAGGATACGGACAGTTGGTCCGGGCCCAAAGCGGCCTTGAAGATCCCCTCTCATATCACCTAAGTTATGAATGAATAGGACTGGCTGACATTTCTTCTTATCTGAATGTAGCTCTAGAGCAAACGTTCCTGTCTTATCTGAGGACATCTTCAATACTAGCGCTTACAGGAGTCATGATAGCACAGCTACATATATTACAACAGCCTGGTGAGGTCCTCAAGCGGCACGAAACCGGCATGGTATTGGCTATGGCCTGCTATGCATGTGCTATATGGACACTCCTGTGTGGCGCTTGCCGTTTTATGCGTTTCCAACAGGCTTTAGTTCGTGGGAAGTCTCTACTTGGCGGGGTGGAATTGATGTCGCCAGCCATGCTCGTATTTACTGTGAGTTCTGTCTCTGAATCCTATACACAAACATATTTTGATGGTGTCATGAGTAACTGACTGAAGACCCTGCGACTGCGCGACAAGCTTCTCATTGTGTTCATCACATTACACATGAAGTCTGACGAATAAAGCAGATTTCAATGCGTGCCCATCATTATAAGCTTAACATATGTTCATACCGCTCTACTATATCTTTCTCGCCTATTACTCTATCAATATGTTGTCTAGAAATTTGAACTACAAGCCTCGCGGTTATGTAATGAGCGCCTGATGTCTCCTACTATATTGTTGAAGCCACTTACAAGGGACGAAGCGTGTTGTGAACCTAACTATCTCTATTGGAGACGCGGAATACTTCTGATCCTAGAAGAATACCAAACTCGGTATATAGCTCGCCACGCGGGGAGGCAAGCTTTTGCCGTGACGCGGCTCGAGGGTTACATTCAAGATTTCTCGGGACTAGATCCTTATCTCTCATATTGACTTGACATCTTTCACTGCGAGTGTGACCTAAGCAATCTACTTTAGGTACTCATTTTCAGATGGAAACTATTGAGACTTTCCCCAAGTCCTGCCGTTCTTTTGAGAAACCCGAGCCTGTCTTGCCCTACGGTTCGATGCGCTATACCAATACCACGCACCTAATGCAGAGTAGCCTTGATCCGGAGCTCAACCTAGATGTCACCACGGCTTGATATGATGGGCATTGGGCACCTAAAGAGCTCAGTTACATCTCGTATCAGAGACGACTCTACGACGAAAGATGTAGCAACTTGGAAATCGTTAAATAAGTATGTACTCTAGTTGGCCGCAAGCATGTATTGGCTGATGCCCACCAGTGTTGAGCGCATTGTTGGTTTTCTCTTTTCCTTAAGTGGTAAAGATTGAGTAGGAAGACCAGTATTGCATATTAGTGACACACAGTGGCATTCAACTCTCTTGTACGAGCAAGTTTAGAGGTAATAAGCAAAACCCCCAAAATTGCATTCTGACTCTGGAGCAGCCATACGGCGTAGTAGAGGTAAGTCAAGGCCTCACATGAAGTAACAAAGTCAGCCATTGCTCAGACATAACTCCGGATGAGAGGTAAATCACCATGTTCCTAAATGTATCGCACTACGCACCCAAAGTACAGTGTTGGGCCAAAAGTTGTAGGATATGATCGGACGGTAGAAGACCGGAGGGACACCTGGGGGCCACTCCGGGAACGCACTCACTCTAACAGTAGATCAGATGATAGATAACGCGACGACAGCCCAGTCCAATCTGGGTAGGAGAGATATTTGTGTAGGATGGCTGCTATTGGTAGTTGATCAGCTCTTCACTCATTCCTGTTAACTATCACCCTGCAATCCATATGTATAAACAAATCATAGTCTCAAGTATTAGTATTTCTATCTGATGGCATAAAATAACATCGCATAGCGCCTTTGCAGCCAATGTCTAGCCCGCGAATCAACCCTGCTCCGTTCGAGGCCGCAAGTCCCTCGACTGTATATAGTACAATTTGACAAATGAAAACCAACGTAACCTCCCAGATGCATGCAATGACCCAAACACGCCCAGTGCCAGAAGGCACTGATGAGAACTGCGCCTCCTCCATTGCTGTAGTACAAAGTGGGATCTTTTTAGTGCGAATCCTCTGGGTAGGATATCAGCCGCAGAGAAGAAAGTCACCGGGACCAGAAAGGTAAACATAACTAATGTCCATGCTCATGGTCGTGGCCATGGCCAGAATGGCCAGACTTGTGGCTACCGTTATCGCCATTCTGCGACGGTGTTATGGAGCAACAACCCTGCCCCACGCAATCATCCACGCACTCGAGAAGACAAGCTGCATTTTCGCCGTTGGCACAGTTGGCCGTTGCTTGGCCGTCCAAGGTGCCATCTGTAAGCATGGATACTTCGAGGTGGTTGCAGGTCTGATCAAGACAGAACTCTGGTTGGATAGTAGCACTGTGAATGCCATATGCGTGGAGACATTGGCGTGCCGCCTTGGCGAGCGCCATATACTTCTCGCCATCTTCTTCCGTAATGGGGAAAGCGACTTGTATGTGCATTGATGCAACGATCTTGGTGTCCGACAATTGCCAGATATGGACGTGGTGGCAGCTAATAACTCCCGGAAGAGCTTGAATGTCCTCCTTGATTTCTTTCGGGTCGATTCGGTCCGGAGTAGCCTGCAGCAGGATGTTTGCCGTAGCATTGGTGAGGGGGATGGCGGATTTAAGAATGATAGCAGTGATCAACACAGAAACCGCGGGATCCGCGTAGTTCTTGCCGGGCCACTCGGTAAGCCAGATGATCAAGGCAGTGATTATAACGCCAACGTTACCGAGAGCGTCTCCAATGACATGCAAAACCATGGCATTCATGCCCATGTCACCATGGTCGTGTCCGTGACCCTTCTTGCCTGGCTTTCGTGGCTTGTTGTGATTGTGCTCATGGTGAACCATCGAGTCGTGTGTACGTCTTGGGTTCCGAGACGAATGCTCCTTATGCTGTCCATTTTCGCCAGAACCGTACGAGTTGCGAGGGATGCTGGAGCCCCCGTTGCCGTTCTTAGCTACCAGAGGCGAGTTCTCATCCGTATGTGATTCATCGTTAACGGTGGAGGAATCATCATCACCTGTGCTTTCCTCCGAATCTTCCGTGCTCGTTCTGCTACGATCGATGATGTTCTGACGGAAGCTGGAAGGGTACAAATTAAGGTCGTCGATGCTTTGCAAGCGAGTATGCTTAAGGCTGCCAGCGCGGCGTCGACCATCGAGTCTAGATCCGTTGGACCGACTTTCGCTTCGCTCGGGAGAAGTCTCCGCGGCAAAGTTGATGCGTCGGACAGTTTCGGGCGAGTCTTTCCCGTTGCCAGCTCTGGCAAGTGCCACATGAGGCAGGGCATCCATAGCAGGTCCTGCTTCGTTGGCGACATGGGTAGTGTCCAGGTGAGCCCTGCCTTCCTCGGCAGCATGGGCGTTGTCGTGGTCATGAGTATGTTCGTGGCCATGGTCGTGGCCTTCATGCGAATGATCCCCAGGACCATGCGAATGACCATGGCCGCCAAGTACGAAAAATCCGATCAAGTTTGAAGCCAGACCAGTACATCCAACGATGAGGATCAACACGGGCTGCTCAATGGCCGGGGGATCGAGAATTCGGGTAACAGCTTCGAGAAGGATAGACATGCAGAGAGCGATAAGGAAGACGGCGTTGAAGAATGCACCGAGGATCTCGGCACGCAGCCACTACAGAGAGGAAAATGTCAATTGCCTTTCATAGCAAGTACGCGCAAATATAGCAAGGGAAGTTAACTTACACCAAACGAGTATTTGTCTGTTGTCGCTCGTTTCGCGAGTGTGACTGCCCAAAGGCCGACGAGCAAAGAGATGATGTCGTTCAACATGTGGAAAGCATCCGCCTGAAGTGCCAGAGAATGGACTATGATTCCGGAAACCAACTCCAAGACGAAAAAGACTACGTCTATGGCCAGCATAATCTGGATACGCGTTGACTTAGACCAAGCCATCTTGTCGTTTGCACAGCAGTTATTGCGGCTTGCAGAGTGAATATGGTGATGGGATTCTTCGCAAGCGACGCCGGGTGCGAAGCTGCTTGGTTTTTAAGCCAGGCCGTATCAACAGAGTGCTCGGATTGTCTGGGTGGAGTGTCGTTGGGGATCGTCAGGAGGGTCGCATAGAAGCTGACAAGCCTGTTTCACGAAGAATGAGGTGTCTGAAATCAGCACATTGGTGATAAACACAATGGCAAACCAAGCTCTGTGCAGTTTCCCGAGAAGAAGAACTGCGGGGGATTGATGCAGGGACTGGAAAGCCTGGCCAAGCACGATGGATCGAGTGAGGAACGTAAACTTTCTCAGAGTAGCGAGGCAGAGTTCGGTAGAGTCCGTTGGCGCACCGATTCTGGATAGCGCGGGATCGTCGTTGGCAGGGAAGGAGTGGCAAGAGAATATGGGTGCGCGTTTCGAGCCTCACTGGCAATCCACCTGCGAAACGTAAAAAGATTCAGAGAAGTATACCAATGGGAATAAGATTGGGATATGTGAAGAAGAATGAAAACGAAGAGTAAGCTGATGGAGGAGTTGATCAGTATTTTCAATCCACGCAGTCACGGACAGAAAACGGAGGTGTTGCCGCTGGAATTTGAATTGGTGCCGCTTACTGCAGGGGCGGGACGAAGGTGTGATGTCAGGTGCCGCAAGGTGCCGAGGAGTAATTGCCACTTAGAAACTGACAGGTCCCTTGAGGTCTGTTCTAGACATGCGTGATATGCAAGTAAGTATGAGCGATATCACGCATCAATGTGCTCACTTCTGCTGCGGCTGCTCTTACTCCTGACCGACTGTGTCCTTTCTTCCTTCTTGTTCGAATGTTGGATGTAGGGGAAATTCCGCTCTGCCACTCGGAAACGCTGTCGTGCCTCTGCGCCTACTTATACACATATACAGAAACAAACAAGTGGTAAAGCTTTTTTTTTATTTAGATTATGGTTGATGCCGACAGCCAACATCCTTGCGAGCCTTGCCCACCTCTGTTGGACTAGCTGGGGATAACCATCCATACTATGTCCTTCCTGCATATGTACTTTGCCAATAATTGCAGGTGCCTCGTCTTTCCCCTCGTGGTAGCTGGTACATGAAAACTCAATATGCGAAGCATGTCCTAGTGGTATTAGCAGAGACAGAAACAGCATTAGGCATCCTGGGCCATGTCTGACTCGCTGGTGTTTCTTGGCCAGATCAAGGGACCTAAGGCCTAAGGGACCTTGTTTGTGTCCGCCGTTCGGGTTGCATTGGCCGGATTGCAAATCGGAGACCGACATCGATCGATCAGGGTTCAGGGTCCGCTTAGCTCACGGCTCCGGCTATGTCGTAGTCCGAATCGAATGATATAATAAAACGCTCATGTTTTGAACATACCTACATGTATGTATATTTCTTGATTCCAATGCCTGCTACGATGACTCGCACCTCTATGTGCGAGGGCTGGTGAAGGCTGTCTCATTCCATCTGCATGCATGCACTTTATGAACTTGACTAACAGCTTGTAAACTCAGTATTTATGAGACTGCATTTTTCTCTACGGCTTATCTCGGCGGGAACAGAAATCATGTAACCTAAAGAAGTATGTTCACGTGATTAAGAGCAGTCAGGTCTACAACATCAAAGTCATGAACCGCATGCTTTTGCAGATGCTGCTTTTAAAATGGACCAACTTAATAGCAGCGGAATAGGTGTTGGCAGCATACGAGATCTGAATTGATGGCCGGATAGTTAGCAGCCAGGCATGATAGGAACTACCGCGTCTCTTACCACCGCAATCATATACCTACCTAAGGCAATAATAGTATGAAGTAGACAGCTGGACTGTGACCAATGTTGAGCTCGGTGCCTAATGTACATGTATGGAGTACTGTGCTACATGATGCATTGCACACTTGTGGGCATACCACGAAAAGAGATCTAAAGTCGCCCATTGCGCTCGAAATGTCGAGAGAAGAATCGATCATCAATCTCACTCTTACCCCTAATAGATGTTGTGATATTGGGATATTTAGTGTAGGCGGTGGGTAATGCAGTCGCGCATCGCAGTCACGGTCACGGGTCACGGTTCGTTTATGGCTGCCACGCTTTCAATTTTCAGTACGGTGAGAGATGCGCGACTGGGCGTGCCCCCATTAGAACATGAGAACCCCCAAACCTCGTCCCAAGCTAGCCTATCATAGCCTAAAGAAATGTTCCGCCCCACCTTGGAAGGGGGAAAACTAGTTGTTGCCTGAGCGACTGAGGTCCACTGGAGAGGGCTTTGTTGCTAAACCTGGTCAAGCTAAAGCTCGCGTTCTTCTTTCGGTAAACACATTCCCATCAAATCATTCATAGTCGCTAAATCCTCTGTGACTTCTTTTTTCTCTTCATCATTTCGATGTATAAACGGTAAGGTATAACCACAACAACATCGGTCGAATCGCCTCTTTAGAACACAAACATGGATGTTCAGAGCCCGCCGAAACGAATGACGCGAGCCCGTGCAGCTGCAAAAGCCGGTAGCAGCAGCGGCGGCAGCGGCAGCGCTTCAACGGCCAAACCCACCAGAGCGGTTGCTGCCACAAACAAGGCAACCGCCACCAACACCACCACAACCACAACCACCACGGTCCGCACAGCTCCTTCAACCAAGAGGAAAACCAGAGCCGACGAAACAGAAAACGATGAGGAATCCCACAACACCGCAGATGAGCTGGCGCCTACATCAGCAGACACCATGAACAAGCCCCCCAGAGCCCGCGGCAGACCCAAGAAGATTGTTGACCCGGCCCCTCAACCCGAGCCAGAGCCGGTCAACGATGATGCATCTTCCAACACTACCGCGACGCGGGCCACGCGTGGGAGGGCAAAGAAGACCCCTACTGGACCTGCAAAATCTGAGCCTGTCAAGGCAACCCGAACCCGCACAACCCGCAAGGCCGCGCAACCCGAAGAAGACAAATCCGATGCGCCGGAAGAACCTGTCAAGAAGTCTGCTCGGACTCGTGCGACTGCTGTAACAAAGAAGGCTGGCACAATCTGCACAACAGCCAGCACCAATCCCACTCCCGGTCTCAAGTCAGCCGTCTCACGCCCCGCTTCCAGGATTGTCTCCGTTAAGAAGTCAGTCTCTTTCCAGGAGCCGGAGAAGGAGAATCTCGTGCCTACTGCTACAGCCACAACTTCAACTGCTGCATCTAAAGCCAAGGAAAAGAAGGCCGAAACGGCAACCGGCATGCGAGCCAAACCAGTACGAAAAGCGGCTAGCACTGCTGCTGCCAGAGCTACACGCGCAAGCACACGAACAACTACCAGCGACGACGACAAAAAGGAAAAACCGGCACCTCTAAGCCCTAAGAAGGACACGTTGAACCGGTCTTTATCTCGAGACTCGGACTCGGACGATGAATTGGCCACTTACGAGAAAACACCCCTCAAACCCATGATGAAGAGCCCTGTCAAGCCACCGAGCACATTCAAGATGATGGATCTGGGTTTCCCCACCACTGGAAAGGAAGATGAGGCTGAGGATGGCCCCGAGGAACAAATTGAGGACGCGCCTGGCGGCACTGTCCTTGCTAGCCCAGCTCGAAGGCCCACATCCTCCCCATTCAAAGACGCGATGAAATCGCCTGCCAAGAGGGTCGAGGGAGTTCCGTCGTTGCTCTTCCCATCAAAGGATGCTTCAGATGTGACTCAGTCGCCCACCAAGGCCTCCTTGCTCCAGTCCCCCGCCAAGAGACCCCAAGTGCCATTTGCACAGTTCCAACCTCCCACCAATGGAGAGAGCAACCAACCCAAGTCGCCATTGAAGATGTCTCTCATGGGCTCTCCCGCCAAGCGCCCCGCATCCCCAATGAAACTTTTGGGCTCGCCTATCCGTTCCGCAGTGACGAAGGCCCAGGATTTGACCTCAGAGGGCACCTCTGAAGAGGAAGGTGATGCTGAGGTTGATGAGGCCGTTGAAGTACCCGAGGCCGAGGCTGCTGAGGTACCCGCAGTCGAGATCGCTGAAGCATCCGAAGCTGAGGCCCTTGAAGCACCTGAAGTCCGTGAAGAGGCTGATGAGCCGGGTAATGATGACATGGATAACGATGTGGTTGAAAATGATAACCACATTGTTGAGCAGCCTGAGGCCGAGATCTCTCTCGATTCTCCCGCGCAGCTTGCGTTTCCGGGTCGCCTGTCTGCTGTGCTTCCTCGTCATGCCGACCCTGCCCTGCAGGAGAAGCGGTCGACAACCGCTGCTGCAGACTCTCAAGCAGAACAAGAAATCGCGGCCGACCACGCCGATATTGAGATCCAACCTCAGTCAGCCCCTACACCCCCTGAGGCACAGGAGGAGGAGTCGATGGATGTTGACATGGTCGACACCGAGGAGGACAACACCGAGGAGGATAACACTGAGGAGAACAAAGCCCATGACATCAGCCCGGAGTCCAGTCCTCCCCGTTCTGCAATCAAGCCTTCCAATCCCATGTTTGGGCTACGACAAAAGGACATGGACCCCTACGACCCCGACGAGTCTGAGGATGAGCTCGCTTCTACTGGCCCGAAATTCCAGGATGACGCAACTCTCTCATTGAGTGCTGTTCCTGCTACACCCACTCCGGGAGCTTCCAAGACGCCCAGAAACAATATACCCACAAGTGCTATGAAGGCTGCTGACCGAGCCATCCGATCCGTCTCGCGGGGCTCAAAGCTTGGCTTCACGCCTCTTGCTAGGCAGCTTAACGATTGGAGGGCGGGCAGTCCTCTCAAGCTTAGCAGTAGCCAATCGAGTACACCAACTGACACTGTTGGCGAGGAGGATCTTTCACTGGTCGAAGCCAACACCCCCAAGTCAAATGGTGCTTCACCAGCCAAGAGCTCATACTTCGAGGATGAGATGAGAGTGAGAGCGGAGATGGAGGCTGATGAATCCGAGATCAGCTTCGATGCCGATGCGGAGATGCTGGCAGCCTTGGAGGCCGATCTTGGTGCAAGCTACGACGACCCCGAATTTGATGATATACCCGTTACAGAGGAAGACATGGAGCTTGCTGCTGAGGCTCATGAAATGTCACTCGTCGAGCCTGACCATGCCGAAGAACAGATGCTTGATCACCAGGCCAACGACGACTCCATCTCTGAAGCCAGCCAGGAGTACGGAGATGAAAACGCTGTTCCCATCGATCCAGCCTTGCTGGGTGGGGCTGCTGGTCGCTCCAGAGTATCAATGTCTGGTGTTCCTCCTGTCACTCCAGTCCGTCCTTCTACCAGACGCACCTTCAACACTACAACTAAAGTTCCTCTCAAACCTGCCGACGATGATACTCCTAGAAGCATGAAGCGACGTACTGCTAGCGCATCTCGTGTCCAGCCCAAGCGTCCCGGCGGTCTCTCTAGGAACGCGACCGTCATTTCATATTCGCCGGTGAAAGATTTGGAGGGCGATGAGATGGATCTGGATGAAGACGAAAACGAGCAGCCGCCTGTTACCCCGTCCAAGGCTGACATTTGGTCATCCATGGGTACACCTGCACGCACACCACGCAAAGACCTTAACCCTGCTCTCCTTCGAGGTGCGGTCTGCTTCGTTGACGTCCACACCACCGAAGGCGCCGATGCGAGTGCTGTGTTTGTCGATCTCCTCACTCTGATGGGTGCACGCTGCGTCAAGAACTGGACCTGGAACCCCAGCAGTCCCAACAGCAGCGAGTCCTCGCAATCGAAAGTTGGGATCACTCACGTCGTCTTCAAGGACGGAGGTAAACGCACAATGGAGAAGGTTCGCGAGTCTGGCGGAGTCGTGCAGTGCGTGGGGGTCGGCTGGGTTTTAGAGTAAGTCAACATATGCACACACCCTTTTCGACTTGATAGACTAACAATCATAATAGCTGCGAGCGTGAGAACGAGTGGGTTGACGAGGCCCCGTATTACATTGACACCAGTCTTGTGCCCCGTGGTGGCCAACGCCGCCGCAAGAGCATGGAGCCAAAGGCTTTGGCAAACCAGAACGGCACCCTTGTGACGCCGATGAAGCAGACAGCGGCACCTCGTGATTGCCAAACAGTGCCCAACAACCACGTCAGCCGACGCGATAGCACTGCGTGGATGCGAACGCCGTCTGATCGGGACGAGGACGAGGAGATGGACGCGGTTGGCGAAGATGACTGGGATGCCATTGGTATGCTCACCCCGGTCCCCAAGACGCCCGCGCCAGAGACCATTGCTCGTTATGCCATGGACGTAACTCCCGAGACACCCGCCGCCCAGTCATACGCAGAAGATGATTCTCCTGAAAAGAAGGATATGCTAATGCGGACCGCGCCGCCAAAGCCCAGCCTCTACGCTGAACTTGGCCATGGCTTGCTGGGCAGGGAGAAGGACCAGGGTGTCATGATGAGACTGATGGCCGCCAGGCGCAAGAGTCTTCAGTTTGCGCCTAAGATAGCCAGTCCTTTGAGCAAGGCTTGGAAATGAACGTAATTGCATGGACTACGAGGGGGGTACGGATGTATCCCAGAGGAGTTTGGGGATTGTTTGAGTCTGTATTTGTCTACTGAGCATGACTGGAGGCATTCATCACATTCACTTTGACCACGCCTGGGTTGGCTGGCAAACAGGATATCGGTTTACCACGCGCGCTTGAAAAGGCAATCGCGACGTGGTTGGCGTTCAGGTTATCATTCGATACCAATTCTTGTAATTGTTCTTCGTGTACGGACATATAGTCGAGGGTTGCAGTCAATCATAGATCCTCGCATCGCATCACATGCAACACTTACACTTATTTCTTGATTTCTAGTCTCGCTGGTTGTCTTCTCTGTGCTGGGTTTAGTGTCGTGTATAATTTTCCTCCGTCTACCCTCGTTGCTTCGAGGTGCCATCATGGAATGGTGCTATGTTCGAGGCAGGGTGTCCTCCATACGCAACAACAATCCACACATAGGTGCCATTGTCCCCCACACAAGTTGGAGTCGATCCACGAGGGATACGGCATCCACCCAACCTTGGATAAGATGATGTAAATGCCGTGATGTGATATGTTGTTCTTGTTGTTGGGTTGGGGGCTAAAACATGCCGTCCAATATTCCGCCCCCTGGTTGGCAAACTTGAAGGAATACAGCCAGTTGGGACACCACAACAGTATATAGGCGTCGTGTTGATGGTGTGATGGTCATCAGGAAGTCCCGTGGTTTGCTACTTTGACGTTGGCCGAACTATTTGACGATCGCCGCCGGAAGCATGGGTTGGTTCATGGAAACCACCCACTCCTGCTCGGTCGAGTCTCGGTCACTTAAAATCAACATGGAATAAAAAATGTAAGTATGCAGATAACTAGCGCCGAATAAACTTATCGAGATCAATTGAGGATGGATGAGTGTTAGGGTTATGCATATACTTTAGGAATGCAAGTGCCAATAATGATAGTCGTCTTGTTTGCTTTCCATCACAATGTGGTATTTGGGAGAGGCGGAGCTCTCTCCACACAACCAACCCCCAACCGACATTGGCTTCGATACTACACAAATTCAAACGGTTAGTAGCAATATTGTCGATAGTTCACATCTGAAACCATAAATTTGGGGTCTGCGATAAAAAATCGTGTCTAAGTATGTTTGTGGATGGGCGAATGCGTGGGTCATTGGCTGGATGGGTGAATGGGAAACAGAGATGAACAGTCTTCCTAGCCCGATCAAGTGCATCGCTGCAGATTCATTACTTATTTTGAGTACGGCGTAAGCTTATTAGCAGGTCACCATCGTATAGGGCTGACAGGATTTTGGGGGCTGAGCAGGCTGAGCAACGCATCAAGTATACCTTTCTCTGGCTGATCTCACCAGCTCGGAAGGAGGCTGAGTCCTTTCTCAAAGGAAGCGAACATACGATCAGCACAGCAGCTGAATCTTTCTCCCCATATGCAGTTGGATCCATCTGCTTCTTTCTTCCAGCGCGGGATGGATAGTTGCTACCACATAGTCTCTAGGATCTGTTTTTGGAATTCTCACATGTGGGTGTGCCATGCTCATCACCGACACCGCCGCCAATGGGCATTGTTGGTTTGCGCGCACCATTCGATCCATCTTATGCCAAGCCAACAGCAGCTGCCGTGAGAACGCAATTCTTTCTTTAGATCCAACACAGCTTTCCGGAAGCCATGCTCGGTATTTTAGTGAGTACTTGGTGTTCGACAGAGGCAAGGACATGAAACCAAGACAACTACTATAAACAGACGACCTGCTCGTCGTTGTCTCCCAGGTAGATGGCCCTGACCCGATACATGTCACACGATATAGGTCACATACATCTCCTTGATTCTTCTAATAGTCATCCATCAACCCAAGGTCGTCTACCCTTCTCCTTAGCGCGAACCTACTTGGATATCTTCCATTACCCACACAAAACAACAAAAACAACAGCAGCATCACTAACCCAGTTGGTGGTCCTCAAAGCTTACCTGCCTATCTGCCCTCTGCTGTTGCCAAACCCGCAGCCCAGGAACTATACGCCACAAACACCACTCGTCAAGTATACATCCACAGCATTCATTCTCTCAAGATGATCGACCCCCGCTCCATGGAATCCCTGTACGAGCACTTCTCGGCTCAGGAGCAACATCAGCCTATCATGCACCACCAGAATGCCTTTGAGCACTCGGCAGCCCTCGAGGAGAAGAACAACAGCAAGCCCTCCCCAGTATCAGGTGGAGAGACCCATAGGCCTGCTGCTACGAGAAGCCACAGAAGCTTCTGGTTCTTCTGGAGAGCCGACGTGTCACGGTAGAAGACCGGCCGTTCGCCCACGTGTGGGAATATACATCGGCAAGATACCCATCAGTCTTTAGGTGTGGGTCTGTGAAGCCTCGCGGACTCGTTGTCGGTGGAGGAGGGAGATAGTATGGCGAGGGGTGGCGGTCTTGTTATTGGGTCTGGCGTTTGGGGATTTTTGTTTTGGCGTATGTCGGGAACGAGGACTTTCTGGAGATAGGTCCAAGGTCAACTATCGTGTCTGGATACGGGTATACCCGCGAGGAGCATCGACATCGATCGTTCTTGAGTCTGTCGTTGTTTCTGATTTTTGACTCTCAGGGGCGTTATGTGAACTCGTCGGCCTGCTGTATTTGCCAGGGGAATAGGTATCACACTCGCTGGATTGGCAGCCTCAATGGGAAGGTGAAATGGGCCGCGGCCCCCACAAGGGGCTTGGTGCAGGTGGCCAAGGGCCGGCCTCGTGTGCCTCTTCTATAGTCCTCTGTCTAAGTAATGATTTACCCCATCTTCCATTTCGATAAGCAGTGATATTTCCCAGTGCATTACTGACTGTCACCCTGACATGAGTATCGAAGAATATTGATCCGTTATACAGCGTTTACCCACCTCTGCAGGAGGAAATTAGAACAGAGACGTATGCCGGCTAGGGCGCTCCGGGGGAGAGAGTAAGGAGCAGGTCTTAAGGCGGCAGACCACCGTACATCAGACATCAGATGCTCGTGAGGCGTGATCATCGCCCAAGCCAGAAGACCAAATTTTTACGACACGCGGCATTCAGATCTACCGTCATCGATGTGATCCAGTCCTACCCTAGAGTAAATAAAAGCCAAAAGGTAATCTCGGGATTTGCAGATCAGAACTACGTATGGGTATGCAGGACTGAGCAGTAGATGTAGCAACAACGCACGAGAGGTAGGGATGATGCACGGTCTTTGCCCTCTCGCCTATAGTCTTTTGTTTTTGAGACAACAAAGCACTCCTCCCCCCAAGGCGTCTATCTCACCGGCTAATGACGAGAGGAGCTATCTTACTCTGAACGTAATAGGTAGTGGATAGTTTAGAGCCCTGCCGGGCCGATCTGCCATGACCTGATACAAATTCGTAACGCAAACCAGCCTACCAGAGAGACGACCAGAGAGTAAAGGGAGAGCCAGATGGATGCCCAGCGGACGCTGATAGGCGTGGCGGTGGGAACAAAAGCCCAGCTCGGCACTACGTTGCATGACGGAGGACCATTCGGCGCTGCCGCGGTTTCCACCAAATAAAAGAGAGAGAAGGAGAAGGAGAGAGGGAACGGGACAGAGAGAGAGAGAAAGAGGAGAGAGACGGAGAGAGAGAGCGCGCGAAGGAGAGTCCCGCCAGCCTCGCAGATGTTGACTGGGAAATGTGGTGCAGCAGGCAGAGCTCATCCCGATCTTTACCGAGCGCAATACGCGCCCATCCAAAGCAAGTGTGTGCAACGGAAACGGCAGGTGGTTTTCTATTCCTGGAAAGGTATCGTGCCGACAACCATTACAGTATGCAGCATCACAACGCAGCCAGCAGCAAAGTAGTGATAGCTAGTAGCTAGCCAGCAGGCCAGACCAGCCCTCCTCTGGTCTGGTCTGAAGGGGGATAGAGGGAGAAAGATGGTTGGGGAAATGAAGCCTGGAGAACTGTCAGGAACAGATGGTGCGATGCAGATTCTCTGGTGGGAAAGTGTCAATGCAGCACGGTGTGATCAGGCGGGAGAATGCATCGTCTGTCACGCCGGAAACAACAGATCTGTCGAGCCGTGGCCGATTAGATTGGTGGCCGTCTTGTAAGATCCAAGCAGTAGCCTGTCCGTGTGGTCGTCCGTCACAGGTGGCAGAGGAGACTAGTGATGTTTGGTTTACCTAGTAGGAGGAGTACGGAGTAAGAGTACGGAGTATGTGGACGGACGGAGATGATGATATTTTTTTTTCTTGTCGCATAGGTAGGTCTACATAGGTAGAGGTAGAGGTAGAGTCAGAGGTAAAGGTAAAGGTGTGTGGCCTCACACCCTTTTCGTTTCCCCCATTCCCCCTTCCCCACAAGGGAGATGTCACCAGATCTCGTCGTTGAAGATTCTTTTTCTTTTTCTTCGTTTTCTTTCCTTCTTGCCCGGTAAAAGTCCAAGAAAAGCAACGACGGGAGGAGGGGTGCTAGGGTGGTAGGGGTGGGTTAGGCAGGTAGGGGGGGTTGATGTTTGACCACCTTTTTACCAGATTTGGTGTTGCCGGACTGACCTTGCTGGGTCTTGCTGGGGGTGGAGTGGGCAGCAGCCGGGATCCTGTCCATTCACCGAAGCCAGCGGTCGGAACGAGTGCCTGATTGGCCGTAAATCTGATTGGCTGGGCGGGCTCGATTGACAGCGAATCGAGCGCAACGAGGGGTTCGTTCCAAAGATTGGCAGCAAAGGGTTTAAAAACAAAAAAAGAATACAGAAAATAGATACCCAAATACCTCTCTGAGCAGTCAGATTCGTTGATTGCGCAAAAAAAGGACGACTATATGACACCCACGTGGCTGGTGCTTCCTGCAACCGCCTTGGGCACAAAGGCAGGAAAACAACCACCTGGACCTCAGACTTGACCAGACTTGACCAGACTTGACCAAACTTGACCAAATTGACCAGAGTTGAGGGGGACGGCATCAACCGTCCTTGCATCACTTCATCACTTACCTTGGGTGGTGACTAGGCCAGTGTAGCTATGTAGCTAGCAGACCTTACCGGCTGCGGCATCCAGTCTTCTCTCACCAAGCCAGACGGACTGCGAGATGAGGTGCGACTGGAGTTGATAAGCATGTATGTAGGTATTTAGTATTTATCCTCGCCGGCAACTCACCAGGAGACAATGAGGATCCTAAATAGATCCATCATCCCCATACTGATGACTGGGGCCTTTTCAACCTGGAACCTGGGACCTAGAACCTGGATGAATACAAAACAAACCATCGGCTTGCTTGCTTCTTCATTATCTTTGATGCTCGTTGTTGTCGAGGCTCTTTATAATATTTAACATCTACATACTACTACTACTACTACTACTACTACCACTACTACTTATTCCATATGTTGACCGAGGTTAATGGGGCACTGTCGAACGTTGTCGCGCCCTGACTTGACATATTCAAGTTAGTCTTGAAGAAGCCGCCCACTATACGTACCTACATGTAGGTATATCTCCGCCTGCAGTCTTCGAAATATCCCCATCCCACTTCATTCCTATGTTCATTTTCTGCGTTACCGAGATTGCTGGTTGCTCGAGTGCATAACTCTACTGCATTTCTTTTCCCACTCTCGGAGCAATGCAATTTTGGGCTGCAGTGGTCATGTCGTGGTCTGAAGCATCGACTTGACTTCAATTTTAGTCCCCATTTCCCCGTTCCTTGTCACTTTTATTTTTATTTTTATTTTTATTGCTAGGTTAGGTAGCCAGGTAGCTTGGGTCAACTTAGGTATATTTCCTTAGCGCGGGGCCCTACTCGGCTCCTGCCGCCCGCCCGGCAAACGAGCGAACAGAAACCTTCACAAGTGCCTCTGTGCTTCTGTGCCTCTGTGCCTCTACGCCCCTACGCCCCTACGCTTTTACATGGCATATGTCTCTAGGTTCATTTGGCTCCTGAAAGCCCATTAAAAACGCGACAGAGGTCTACTTTTCGACTGCTAACTGCTGTGCCTCGTCAGGTAGTCTGTCTCCATTCCCACGAGTCGACATTGCGGGTACCTGAACGACCCTATCCCGTCCAGTGCTTTTCGCTTTTGGTTGTGGCCCGGATTTTCCACCGAGGAAGCACATTTTCCTCTCCACGCGCATTTGAGAGAGGGGTATCTGCAGCATATTCACTTCCGTCCAAAGTTGTGCCCAAAAGGTTTCTCCCCCCTTTCCTCCCCCTACCGGCAAGCCGTGCAGCTGGGAAGAAACAACAAACCCGTCATTTCCGTCTAAGTATATTTACTGTCGGCATCAAAACTACGCCTTCTTTTGGTTATTGCCGAAAAAATATATAACAAAAGACATTTCTCCATCGTGGCCATTGTGGAGCACGCGCTCTTAGGCGAGTGACTTTGCTACACATTCCCTATGATGTAGTCGGCTCCCCGTCCGCGCGCGCAATGCATCCCGCCCCGAGCTTGGTAGAGGCATTTCCCAAGTCGGAAGATCCTAGAGCGCCGCCGCCACAACAGCAACAGCAGCAGCAACAGCAGCAGCAACAGCAGCAGCAACCACAACAACATCAACAACAACCACAACAGCCGCACCACCAATCGCAGCCACAGGCCCAGCAGCAGGACCAGCATCAAGGCCAGATGCAGATGGAGGACCATAGCGTGCAGCACCAACATCAACAACAGCCGTTACCCCGCCATCAACCAGAGAATCATATGCCGGCTTCTCCTGATCAGTCGCCTCAGCCTGCCAGGAAGGATACGGCTTCGTCCACGTCTACAAATGTGACAGACGCCACGGCAGTGACCAATGCCTCATCGGACACGAACGCAACAATCTACAGCGTGGAATCATCGCAGTCCATCTTCTCCGTTAAGGATGGTGCTGAGATCTCCAACAGTCGCCGCGCTAGCCGCCGGCGTACCGGGCCCCTTTCGGCCCAGCAAAGAGAGAAGGCTGCGTTGATACGCAAGTTAGGAGCCTGTCAGGATTGCCGCCGACGCCGGGTTGCTGTAAGCTGGATTTTCCTCGCGTTTCGCTTGCCGTTACCACTTGAGAAGTGGTGGGGAGGGAGCGTCGGCCACTGACATGTTCTATAGTGCCATCCCAATCATCACAATATGACCTGGGAAGACGCCATGAGAAAGTATCGATCTCACAGTCCGATGCAAGAGCTGGTGCCGCTTGCGGGCCGACCCATCAGCCCGGCCTCTAGCACGCTGCGGCATCCCTACACACAAGATCCCCAGGGCATGGACGTTGACTCGACTCCAACCCCCCCTGCCCACCAGACCACACCCGGCCGCGCGCCGTTGACTGATTCACGCATTCGAACCCCTCTCCCCTCTGGCCCAAGGCTAGATAAAGCCATGACGATGCCTTCGCTTGCGGCAGGCCCACCATCGTACACAGCTCTGCCCAATATCGACTCGATCAAATCCGAGCTCGAGACAACCGCTTCTCGGGTTCTGTCGGGGCCCCATAGAGGACGGTATAGCATGATTATGGTTCTTCTTGTCTGTTGGCAAGATGACACAGACGCCAACGTCGCAGCTACCATCGAAGAGCTGGCCGAGGTGCTTGGCAAGATGTACCACTATACTATTGAAGTAATCCGGATCCCGCCATCGTCATCTGACGGCTGCAAGAACTCATCGAGATGGCTCTCTCGCACGATCAATGACTTCATTGATCATAGTGATACGCGAGATGTTTTGAAAGTCGTGTATTATAACGGGGGCAGCTTTTTGGACGAAAACAGGGAGATGATTTTGGCAAGGTGAGCACCACCGGGGAGTATCTGCTCTAAGATGATAAAGCTGACTCCTTGCAGTGTGGAGGACGTGGATCGAGCGTCGGCAATACGATGGAACGGCCTTCAGCAAACCCTCGAGGAAGCCTGTTCGGACACATTGGTCATTATCGATGCGCCGTTTTATCCGTCTTTCAAGATGGCACGCCAAAAAGGAGTGCTGGAGATCATCGCCGCATCTACGTCGCAAGAACAATATAACTTGATCGGCAGGAACAGCTTTACGCGAGCGCTCGCCGAACAATTGCGCTCTCGCATCAACCAGAGGCCATCCGATGCCCTGTCAGGTGCCGAGTTTCACTCGAAACTTCTGGCACTCTATCCGCGAATTGTACACGAGAGGCATCTTGGTCTGGATGCTATCAGCAGAATGCCGTCCCCTTTACATCTGCAAATGTCGGGGAACTGGAGACTCCCCTCGATTACGTTAGCCCCGCTGCAATTTACGCAACCTAAACCCCCTTTGTTCAGTCCCGAGGCCAGTGGGGGACCTCAATTGAACCTGTCGATCCGACTAACCGACGAAACTCTCAATATTGAGAGCTGGACCAACTGGCTTCGCATGCTACCAGAAGGTATCAAAGATGTGAAGGTCGAGGGTCCATATCATACGTTTAGGTGATCTACTTCGCTTGAACTAGATCCCGTTTTTCTCCTTTATATCCAGGACGACTTTATGAGCCACGAACCGATGAAGAAGTGGAGGGAAGAGGCAGAGAGAGAGAGAGAGAGCGAGAAAGAGAAGGAAGGCTATATCCGACCAGCTGAGGATGAGACGACCAACCTGAGGTTATTTTCTCATTTTCTTTGTTTTACGTCTCAGCGAATGATGAATGGCTGCTCTGGCGAATGCAAGACAGAGTTGGCTCGGCTTGGAAGATGGACTGTACGATTTCGTGCCCACATAATACCCCTATGATTTTGGCTACTCCCCTGATTCAGCGACGAAGGAAAAGAGGAGTTGTCCCGTGTATTAGGTTATCGCATAGAATTTGCGTGCATTATTACGATACCCGTAAATGGAAAGAAAGAGCACATCTGGTTACTGCATAGGCGTTCGCGTTCGGCCCAAGAAACATGAGTACATTGTGTTGTGGATTGTGCGCTTGAAGGTGTTCGGTCTGCAATTGTGTCATGGAGTCGCCGAGGAGGGGAAAGAAGTCAGCAGGAGGCATCAATCCAACTGCGAAGGTTTATCGCCCGAGCCAATTAACTTTTGGGTGTCTTCTGGATGATGGAGGTGGCTGCCGCAAGCTCCCCGATTCTTTTTCTTCTCTCCGTCTTGTAGACTGAATAACTGACAAATTCAAAGCATGAGCAGGGTCAGAGTATCGGGAAACAGGCCTCCTGATCGGCACATGCGGTAAGAATAATTAATTGGGCAAACGAGCGAGGCAATATCCATACTCAGCAACCAAGACGTGTTTTGGTAGGGTAGGTCTTATATGAGTGATGTGGCGATACACGGATGGATGAGCCTCGGAGCGGCTGGGGGAAGAGTTGTGGGTTGGGCTGACAGGCAAAAGGGCTGTGAAGCAGCGAGTTGGTGATGGAGATGGTGGTTGGCTGTCAGTTGCGCAGATGCGGCCCCTAGTTGCAGAAAGGGGGGGCCTGCGCCTTGGCGCGTATTATGACTGAGGCGGGACTAGCAGCGAGTGTACGGAAACGCGGCAACTCTGATCTGCGATTCCCCGGAGAGTGCAACCTCAAGACCCCTAAGGCCCGCCTGCCGCCTTCAGGGAGAGCTTGGGAGAGCTTGGGAGAGCAAGGTTGAGAGTCAGAACATTGAACCCTTATTAGCCAGAGCTACTACGTACCGGGAGACTAAGGTTAGTTTTTCCTGTCTCCTGTGTTCTGTCTCCTGCAAGGTACAGTATGTACGCCGAGTATTCCGTATTCCACAATGTTGCGAAAGGCGCAAAAGTTCGCAGAATGAAACACATGCGGTCATCCTTGTCGCGCACCCTCTTCTCTGGGACGACAGCCCACGTTTCATGAATAGCGAAAAGCAAAAGTCAATTGATTATTACATCATTGGCCTACCGGCCAAGATGCAGGGTGGGCCATACTAAAAAGCCCCTTCCCCTTCACCAACTGCCAACCCGACTGCCCAATGCTGACATGACCGGGATGGCCTAACAGATACTGAGCAGACGCCCAGGATGCCCAGGACGCCCAGGACGGGGCGGAGATGATTGACTTGGCATGCAAGCCCGCAAATTTCCAGTTTGTACAAGTCATCAACAACAGTTGTTATACGAGCACACGACTCACGAGCAGAAATAACTGCGGCAGAGCAGCAGCAGCGGCAGCAGAACTAGCAGGCTAGTAGTGGTAGTATCCCTAGTGCCTAGAGGCTAGTATACAGTAAGAGCCCCAGCACCAACAATACCGGTAGGTAGGTACCAGCAGATCGCCATCGCAATACATTATTACCCTTACCATACCTACCGACAATAGAATCCGCTAACTGAATTATGCATGAGCAGTTGTAAATCATCAGGGTCACCCCTACTCCACCGGAGCCTTGAGCCTGGTGCCTGCCTGTTAACGAGCATACAAGTACGGAGTAAATAAGATTCGATTTTTCGATCAACAGAACAACAGTCAGATCAATATTACATTGATACTTTTTGCCTTCCCTCGCATGCTTACTACACGACTCAACCGGCCAATCAGTTGCGCATTCTTTTGCTTCTTACATGCTTACTTACTTTACCCTCAACCTTTGCGCCGCATCTGCGCGCTAGACTATTGGTTATTTACCGACAAACGCCCGTCATAACACCCTTGCCGGCACTCCCGGGGATAGACGACCCAGCGAAACCAATACTCCATTCTTCTCATCCTACGTCGTGTGTGAGTCGCGGTGGGCTGGGGCAGTGCACACTGCTGTCTGTTGCTACGTGACGCAGTCGAGTCGGCTCATACTGCCATTCATTAATAAAGAATCGACCTCATTCTCACTCTCCCTTTCGTGTTTTTGGATATTCCGATATTTGCCTTTTTCTTTTTCCCTTCCCTTCCCTTCTCGCTTTCCTTTGCAGCTTTGCAGCATCTGCTCGCTATATCCAACCATCGTCCGTTACAGGGACCGGACCCAACGCATCCCTGGCGTAACGAAGAGATTACGTAACCCGATGCATTTTGAATTTTCTCTACTGGCGCTGGCCTCAGTGGCCCTGGCATCGCCCAGTCTTGTCGATGTTGCAGCTGAGGTTGACGGTGTCATCAAACGGGCACTTCCAGACTCACCTTCGGGCGGCTATGCGCCGGCCGAGGTGAAGTGTCCCTCGACCCGGCCCACGGTCCGCAGCGCCCAGCGTATCTCACAGCAGGAAACCGACTGGCTGCGAACACGACGAGGCAACACCATCCAGCCCATGATCGATTTCCTCAAGGGAGCTAACATCCCCGATTTCGATGCACAGGCTTACATCAACAACCATCGACAGAACCTGACCGCCGTGCCCAATGTGGGTATCGCCATGTCCGGCGGAGGCTACAGGGCCTTGATGAACGGGGCGGGCTTCATCGCTGCCGCAGACAGCCGCGTCGCCGGCTCCACCGACAAAAACGGCATTGGAGGACTGCTGCAGTCGGCAACCTATTTGGCTGGTCTATCGGGCGGTGGTTGGCTCGTGGGCTCCATCTATGCCAACAACTTCTCCACCGTTCCGCAGCTCCGTGACGGTAGCAAAGGCTCAGCCCTGTGGCAGTTCAGCCGATCCATTCTGAAGGGACCTAAGGACAGTGGTATTTCGATCCTCAACACCGCTTCCTACTGGGATGATGTGCATGACGCTGTCGACGCGAAACGTGATGCAGGCTACGAGGCCTCCATCACCGACTACTGGGGCCGCACCCTCTCCTACCAGTTGATCAACGCGAAGGATGGCGGCCCCTCATACACCTTTTCTTCCATCTCCCGCCAAGCTGGGTTCAATGATGCCAATCAGCCCCTGCCCATCCTTGTGGCGGATGGACGTCTCCCGAACGAAAAGATTGTCGCGCTCAACTCCACCGTATACGAATTCAACCCCTGGGAGATGGGCTCTTTCGACCCCAGCGTATTTGGATTCGTGCCCCTGCAGTATCTCGGGTCCAACTTCTCAAGTGGCGCTATTCCCAACAACGAGAGATGCATGAGCGGATTCGACCAATTCGGCTATGTCATGGGCACGAGTAGTTCGCTCTTCAACCAGTTGGCCATGAGAAACATCTCATCGAACAAGATCCCGGACTTCGTTACCAACGCGGTCGAGAGCCTCTTGGAGAAGATTGGCAAAGCCAATGATGACATTGCTGTCTACTCTCCCAACCCTTTCTACCACTACAACAACAAGACCAACCCGTCCGCGGCTGAGAAGACCCTGACCCTCGTGGATGGTGGCGAAGATCTGCAAAACATGCCTCTTCACCCCCTCATCCAGCCGGAGCGCGCTGTCGACGTCATCTTCGCCGTCGACTCGTCCGCCGATACCGACAACAACTTCCCCAACGGCACGGCGCTGCGGGCAACCTATGACCGCACGGCGGAGCCCATCAGCAACGGAACCCGCTTCCCTGTCGTGCCCGACGCCGAGACCTTTATCAACAAGGGCTTGAACCAGCGCCCGACCTTCTTCGGGTGCGACCCCAAGAACTACACGACAGGCGGCCGGGCCTCGAACCCCCTGCCGCCCCTCATCGTGTACGTGCCCAACATGGCCTACACGGCCTGGTCCAACGTCTCGACCTTCACCATGAGCTACGAGGACGCGGAGCGCAACGCCATTATCCAGAACGGCTTCAACGTCGCCACCATGGGTAACGGCACGACGGGCGACATGTCGACCAGCTGGCGTACCTGCATTGGCTGCGCCGTGCTGCAGCGCAGCATGCTCAAAACCAACACACCCATCCCCGCGGCGTGCCAGAAGTGCTTCGACGCCCACTGCTGGGACGGCAAGACGGATAGCCGCCCCATCCAGGGCGGCTACCAGCCCAAGGCCGTCATCGGCATTCAAGAGACCAGCGCGGCCGTCGGTGGCCGTGCTGGCGATTTCAACAAGGTGCTGGCCTTGATGTCGGCAGTGGCCGCGTCTGGGTTGGTGCTCGCGATCTAAGCATGATATAGAAACACATGCAAACGGCACTGATATACAGGTATTTAAGAAGCCATATTTAAGGAATGTTTTTCATAATATTGCATAGCATAGGAAGGCAGATAGGCGTTGGATCATGTAGCGTAGGCAAATTGAATACTTAAAAAGTGGTTTGTCACTACCCGAGGTCTTCGTTTATACTCTGTAAGGTGCGTGTCAAACCATTGATCTAAGTTAGTTTCAGTGCGTAGTCTCAGGTTGTCTTTGGTGCTTCTTTGAGAGAAGTATGTGGAATCTTGGCCTCTATGATTGATGTGAGTCAGCATCCACGCAACATGAACCGCAGATGAAAGAATGAGACGAGCCGGGGTATGTCGAGACCATACAAGCACCTTCTTTCGTCATGTAGCCATGTTCTTGAGACAGCTGCCTGCTGGAGCATGGGAAGCCTAACTTGTCAATATAAGGAGGAGTATTCAAGTTCCTGAGGCCCTGCTGCGGTTGGTTCGACTCCTAAAGGCACCCACTTTTATGCATGACAAGTTGATGCACTTGAGATACGAAGCTGATTGTGTAGACGACATATGAAGAATCCGGCATGAAGAAAAGCCTTGTAGTCCTCGTGTCGGTGCTATTGGGCGCTTGTGCGGCGCAATTCTATGACGGAGAGCCGCAATGTGCTGTAGGGATAACCTCTCTCCTTCCCCCTTTCCCCGATATACCTACCGGTGCAAGGCTTTTGAGACGCGAGGCAGCATACATGTACAGATATAGCTGACGGATCTGTTTTTCTTTTTCCTTCCGGGGTGAATAGCGGTTTGCTGTTGCAGCCGCAATATCGTCCGTCCGCCACTGTTATGTGTGGACTCTCGACTGCCAGTGTGGGAGCAAACAAGGCCGGATCACGTCCTTAGCAAAGCACCTCATCCGGGAGCTCTGCGGGGAGAGTGCGACGGTGGCGGCAGGTGGCATAGAGCTGAGGGCTCTGGAGGCATTCGCCAGGTCTTGCGAGGTTTTTCGTGCTGAGCAGCTGCAGTCACCGCCGCCGCTGTCGTCGCTGCCATTGACAAGCCACCTGGGACACGCCAGTGCCACGACAACAACAGACGTCGCGGTTTCAAGCAAGCATGCTTTCACCACCTCTTCTTTTTCTTGTTCGTCGTCGTCGTCGTCCCTTTCCAACGACTCGAGGACCACGCTCTGGGCAACGACGAATGCCACGTCAGCGGCTCTTCCATGCGACTCATCAAGGTTTTCTCGGGCAACAAGGTCTGATGATTGTCATCTCTTGACGGGAAGTTCCGTCGCGGTCCCTGTCCCTGTCCCTGTCCCTGTCTGCAATTCCACGGTACCCCCAACCTGGACTACACTGATGACCACAACAACAGCAACCACCCAGACATGGTCCTTGACAAAAACAACAACAACAACAAAATTAACTATGGCTGCGGTTTCTGTCAGTTGTCCAGCGCAGGCATCGGACCATAGGGTTGCTTATGGTCTTGGGGTCGGACTGGGTGTTGGTATTCCATTGCTGATCTGTGTCAACTGGCGCATACTCCGGCGGTTTGGCAAGAGATGGGACGATTGCGGCCAGTGCAACCACTGTAAGAAGAATAGTCAAGGGTCAGAGAAGTTAGAGAAGGGGGGTTCACAGCATGCGCCAGTACAGGTAGAGCCATAAGTTGTGCGCATCGGAAGTGAATTGGCCATTCATAAAGAGATACAGTACATTGGCGAAGTCTAAGTAAATGAAGTTGGGATGGGACTTCCAACAAATTGCAAGGGTGGTGTAGGTTGGTATAAAGTCAAAATACGCAAGTGAACTCTGATGCGGGCAGGCGGGGGTCCCGCTGATAGGACTATACTTGACCTCGGGACTATTATCGCGACTATTATACCCCAGATTTACAGTGGGAGCAAGTACCGCTCTAACCCCCGCCTCTAGCATCCTTTAGCTGCCTCTAGCTGCCTCTAGCTGCCTCTGGTTGGAGCTCGCTGCTCGCTCGTATTCTTCTGTGCAAGCATGCAACAAGCAACATGCAACCTGCAACCTGCAACCTGCAACTGCAGCCCCCTGCTCCCTGCTCCCTGCCTCCCCGTTCAGTCGTACCTGGCTTGGAACTAGCAGACGCCCCCGAGACCAGAACTGGCAGTCGGGTACTGTATCTTAGAGAGACTTAGACATTGGATGCAGCTCATTGACCAATTGGATCCCCCCCCCTGTTCTGTTCATCGCCCATGGGCTGGCTGAAATGTCCAATTGACTCTCCGATTCATCGAGCAATGGAACGTCGATGAAGTACTACGTAGACGACTTGAGGGGGGAGTGCGCGGCCGTTCCATGCCAGTCCAGCCAGTCCAGCCAGTCCAGCCAGTCCAGCCAATAACTGACTGTTCTCATTCTTGCCTCTCGCTCGACGTGGTGCCATATATAACCAGAACCTGATTTCAGCTCTCGTCTCCTTCTGATCTCTCTCAAAACCTCTCTCCCTCTCCTTCGTCCCCGCTCACATTGATGATCCGACCGCATACCTTCCTCGTCTACACACCTAGGTAGTCAATTGAACATTCGTTGCTTTCCAACTTGACAATCCACCCTTCGACTATCGACTATTAACCAAAACTCGGAACCATGAAGGCTGTTCTCATCTTGGCCACGGCCGCTCTTGCTGCCGCCCAGGGATACTTTGTCGGCGAACCTGACTGCGCTGTAAGTTGCTTGTTAATATTACCTTGGTGTAAAATGCATTCATCTAGACCTCATAACTAACCTCGTGTTAATCGTCAAACAGATCCCCTGCCTCACCGACGGCATCAGCAAAGCCGGCTGCGCTCCCGGCGACGTCGCGTGCTCGTGCAGCAAGGACACCCAGTCGAAGCTGGCGGGCCTCGTCGCCCCCTGCCTGCAGAGCAAGTGCTCCGCCAAGGAGCTGGCCCAGGCCCTGCAGGCCGGCAACGACATCTGCTCAAGCTTCTCGGCCGGCAAGCTGACCTTCAGCGCCACCCCCATGCCCTCCTCGGCCAGCGCCAGTGCCGCCTCGGCCTCCGCCACCCTGAGCGGGCCCCTCCTCAGCATCCAGACCTCGATCCCCTCCAACTCCACGGCCTCGATGAGCGTGCCCGGCTCCCTGTCCAAGAGCGCCACGGCCTCGACGACGACGGCGCCGACGACGACGACAGGAAGCGGTGGCGGTAGCGGTACTACCAGTGCTGCTGCCTCTTCGACCAGCCCGCCCAAGAACGATGCGGCTGCTCAGGGCGTCGCCAAGGTTGCCGGTGGACTCATGGCTGGTGTCCTCGGCCTTGTATTTGCCTTGTGATTGGACTATAAGATATGTCCAGGGGTGTTGGCATATGTCAGAACCTTGTAGGGAAAGGGGCTTATTCGATTCTGGTCCAAAAAGTTATGCATGCGCAGTGTCGGGAGTAAATGGAAAATAACAAGCAAAACTCATCTTCGACTTCGATCGCTATTTGATTGGCACTTACAGAGCCAGATAGCTTTTAATACTATAATAATTTAAGTAGTCAAATGTGTGCCGCGGTATCCCTTATGTGTGACGGTGCTCTTCTTGACCTTGTAAGACATGGTGACATCCATATATATGCCTTGCCTCTCGTGTTTGCGGATTCGCATTCTCTCTGAACGGTGGTTCGTATAATAGATAAACGCAATAGCATTCACCCCTCCTCCACCTGGTGGCCTCTTGAAGAGAATACCACAGCAGCCCCCAAATCTATGAAGAGCCTGGACTCGCCAAGCAGACTAGCCCCGACTGCGGCTCCAACTGCCGAGCAGAGTGGGTGCAGAGCTGCCGGTGATGGTCTTGTCCCCATGAGGGCCAAGAGTGGGCATGTTGTTCACCGGGAGCAAGTAAGTATCGTCGCGCCTTTCTTTCTGTCGGTTACTCATTCGTTCGTCTATCTATCTATCCATCACATTGCTTAGTCGGAGGGGTACCGTGATGAGTTTGCCGACGTTCAGCTCAACTAGATTACGCGCAATCTTACTCTCTTGTACGACTCAATTCTTGACACCCAATAATGAAGTGACCACCCGGACTAATCATTGGCTATCTCTCCCTTTTGTCAACTAAGTAGCAGCTTACGGTACGCACGAATAGACCCCCCTTTGGGATTATCAGAGACGATGACAGCTGAAACGCGACCCAACCAACCATGGCGATTGGCGTGCAGCCACGGATCAGGTCTCATTCAGCGAAGCGGCTCACCTTACTTCCCCATGTCCCTCCATCGGCTCTCCCGTGGCACTCACCTCGTGCATGGTAGCCCTGAAAAGCCATAGCATACCATTGCGGTGAGTTTCAACCCCTTCGGCTATTCCTGCCGCGAACATCTTTCCTGAGGAGCAAAAGCAAGAGCAAACCAACACATGCAATGAGACGTCACCAAGCAAGGGAGGCTGACGTGAGAACATAAGTAGACTAAGTAGGCAAACAAGAGCCCTCTTCAACTTATCAGAGTAAGCGGGAAAAAGCTTGTCGCCAAACAAGCAACATGATTTACCAAGCCCCTGGGCCCAAGGTGGGCAGGGGGTGTGGGGGTTCTGCCCGCACCGAACCCAACATTAACACCAACACCAACACCATCGAAGGTTCCCTCATGCCAGGAAAATTGAGTTGACCAACCTGCATGGTGGTATGACTTCAGGGGGTGATGGTAAAAACGTGGATTGACCAATAATACGGGCCTACGAGGTTTGAAAAAGTGGTAGCAGGCATATATGCCTGTTTCCCATTTTGTGATATCGGCTGTTGGTGTTGGTGTTGGTTAAGAGCTGACATAGATTAAACATCGCCGTTGGAATACTGCCCCGCAAGTGGATGTGTGATCTCGATTTCTGTCATATTGTAGTCAGTCTTCTCGGAAGAAGAGGAAGTCACATTGTTTGAGGAGTCCTCACTATCCGTATAAAACCCTAGTTTTCCTCGCACCCCCAAGGCTTCCTTTCCCGTGGCCATTCCAAGTCGGGAGCAGTCTCACATACTCATTCGTTCTATCAGCTCTCTCAAACTAAGCAGTCTGGAAGAACTGCTGCTCACACGTACACCTGTTGACATCATCTCTACCGTAACTCAGTACCAACTTGTTCCGAAACTTTACCACATCCTTCTACTATCGACAGCAAAATGCAGCTCACTACCTTCACTTCCATGGTCTTCGTGGTAGCTGCGGTTACCTTTGTTCAGGCCGGTCCTATCGCCGGGCCGGATGACTCCAGTTCACTTCTGATTTCGCGCGAGCCCAAATGCCAGGTAATCCCTGAGTAAGCTATAAAACAGTTCCTTTTCTTCGATGGCTGGACACGGGTTCTTTTTCTCCCCCAAAATAATAAAGCAAACTGACTGACCCATCTCGTCTTCCCTTCATAGCTGCTGCAACAGCGGCAAGGAGTGCTGCGGCTGCTGGGGTTGCTGCTAACTCACACGAACTACTTTTCCCCGGGCGTGCGCCGGTATAACTGTTCATGGCGGAGAAGAACACAAAGAAAGAGTTAGCAGGGGAGATGTATATTCAGCCTAGCTATTGAGGATACACTGTTTATCACATTATGGGTATATATGTGTATATATATATATATATATATATCTGCAGATCTATAAAAAGAAATCCGCCTAAATGTTCATTTGCTTCATCATACATTACTTCCCACCACCTGACATAAATACTTCGTTGAAACATGGGGATATCTATAGAACATTATTCTTAGAAAAAATCTAAGTGCAGGAGCATTGACCAATGCTTGATATAAGGGGGCACACAGATGTTTTATGCCACAGTACCCTTGACCTGCTTGAACTTCTTGACGTTGATGTCTCTCCAGCACATGGCGGCAATCCAAGGAATGATCAGAACCACAGTGGCAGCGATGAGCATGAGCTTCTGGGTTTCGCCGTACGCGCGGGCCAGGGCATCGCGGGCCGGGCTGCCGATGGGAAACCCCTGCTGGACCTCCAGGCTGCCATAGATGGTCAGGTAGTTGGCCTTCTCCTCCTCAGGCAGGTACGCCTCCAGCTTCCCGGGGAAGACGCCGGTCCAGATGGCGGTTGCGACCGTGCTGCCGATGGCGCCGCCGACGCTAGAGAACATGCCCTCGATGGCCAGGACGACGGCGATGTATTGGTGGGACGTGGCGGCCAGGGCGGCGACCTGTTCGGTAATGACGATGCCACCGCCGGCGAGGGCAATGAAAATCTGGCACATAATGATCAAGCCGATGTTGACGTCGGGCTCTCGGAAGGCAATCATCAGACCGGCACCCAGAATGGTGAAGGGGATGGCAAAGTAGACAGCGATCCACTTAAACTTGCCGGAAAGGCGGATTGCCCATCCAACAACGAAAGACCAGAGGCAAGAGCCGATGGTGTAGATGTTGAGAACGTAACCTGTGTGGACAGTGCTCAGGCCATTGACGATGATCAGGAATGGCTGGAAGTAGCTGTCCCAGAGGTAGAAGCTGACAAACACACTGCCGGAAACAATGAAGGCGCCCATACAGGTACGGTCCATCAGCAGGTGGAACGGGATGAACGTGACACGAGCAAAGTATTTTTCCCAGATGACGAAGGCGCCGATGAGAAGACCACCGAAGATGATGAAGCATATTATCATGGGCGACTTCCATCCCTCGGTCTGGTAGGAATAGATGTTGAAGGCCAACAAGAACAGGGCCAATCCAGCCACGAGGATGAAGACACCCAGAATATCAAACTCCTCCGCGTAATGGATGAAAGACTGCCATCTAGTGCGGCCACTGGCCGCTCTCACAGGCATGACTCCCATCTTCTTTGCTCGGCGATAGTTGATAATGAGGAGGGCCCATAGAGTCATGAGTATGCAAGGCATGATGATGGCAAATGAGCCGAAGCACCATCGGATGCCGGGGCCGTCTTGGAAGGCTTTCGCAAGGTAACCAGTAAGCCAGGCCGTGATAATGAAAGGCGACGAGACAAAGGCGAACATCAAGCCTCGGTTCTTCAACGAAGAAGTATCCGAAACGAAAACGCTAATAACGTAACTGAGGCCGTTGTATCTAGATCCAGGCACTATTAGTAACGGCCCAGAAAGGCGACCAGGGTAGCAAGATGACATACCCGACCCAGTAGAAGACTTGGGCAGCTGCATAAGTCTCAATGTTTTGGCAAGCAGCCTCCATAATCAGCCCGAGGGTCATGAACAGAACCATCAAGGCATAACCCTGAGGTCGTCCCCAAAGATCAATAACCTTGGCCAGTGCCAACTTGAACAAACCACCGATAAGACTCGACATGACAGAGGTAGCTGCCGTCAACGACGTCTTGCCAAACCAACTGGTGACATAGGGCGACAACAGGGAGACGGTGCCTTGTTGCAGGGCGTTCATGAAGTAGATGACCCAGATCAGGACATAGGCAAGAATCAGATGTGATTTAGGCCAGACCTTGGTCATGGCCTCAATATCTTTGACACCCTCCTGCGCACTGGCCGAGATGGCATCGCTGTCGGAGACATCGCCGTCGGTGGCGTTGAGTTGCTGGATTTTGTCGCCGGCGCCGGTGCCAGTGCCGATGGCGGCCTCGGGTTCGGTTGCGCGGGTGGTCGGCGTCTCCTCGACAACCGGAGCCTCGATGGGCCCGCGCTGCTTAGAAAAGAAGCGCATTGTCTCTTATGGTCGTCTGTTTTTTTTTTGTTTTTTTTTTATATTTCCCGTTGTTCCCCTGCTTCTGGAAGGAAAATCGGAAGACGATGGAAAGAACGGGGCGTATCGGTGGATGATAACGACGCCTCGCTCAGAATGCAACTCGGCCGCGCAGCAATAGGGAGCAAGATTCAAGAGGCACGCGACCTGCCAGGCGGGACTAGATGGCGGGAGGAATAGACGAGAAGGTAAAGAATTCGGATAGAAGGCTGAGGTGCAGAAGCTTGGCCACTTATAGTTCGAGCTGAAAAGCTCACTTCCCAGTTGCGGCAAGCCACTGCGCGTATGCAGGCAAGGACCCAACGTTCCAGCCCGACCAGGACGGGAAGCGCAGGTAAAAGAGACTACCAGCCTACCTAGGTAATCATTCGATTCGGCTACAGTATGAACGCATCCTGGCATCCTACCTACTTACTTTAGACAGACCATTGAGCACCGCTCGTGTGTTTCTGTGGGGTGGTTGTCAGTGGGCGAACTACTGTACTACTGTAGTGGTACTACATACCGTATATGTGCAGGGCGTGTACAAGTAGTCCAGTAGTAGGTATAGGTCAGGTCAGAGTCTCCATGACCGAGTGAGTCTCCATCTCCATGACTTGATGGTGTGTCGAATGGGGATGTTCCACTTCAATTGAGGGAAAAGGCACTAGGTAACCTAGGCAGCTAGGGTCAGGTCGGAAGCGGCCCCTCTCTGCCTCTCTTCCCCTCGATCAATCAATCTGCAAGAGAAAGAGGGCGAAGCGCGCGAGGGTTTTTCTTTTTGTGGTGACCTCACCGAAATAAGGTTACCTGCTGTAATTGCCTTGACGCGAACCATGAGAAGTGAGAAGGCGGTTAGACGTTTACGCCCTGAATGAATTGACCACCATGCTGCCATGCTGCCATGCTGCCATGCTGCCATGCTCCGTGGCAGCGGCTTAGTAGGAGCTCAGCTCTCTCCCCTTTGATACAGTCTGCAGGCTGGCAGGATTTCTTGATAATCCTTGGATCATCGCCCAGTCACCCAGTTACTGTACCTAGGTAGTTACCCAGTCCAGTCTGCCTTGGCTTGCTGTTTGGGCCTCGGAGATAATCCCAGCTAGCGCCATGCATGTGGGGCTGATGGGCGTTATCTGATTGATAAAAATTTTATCAGATCGGCCCATTCTGGGAGCTAAGTGCTAAGGGAAGCAAAACTCTCCCAAAAGGCTTCTTTCTAATCCTGCTAGTCTTTACTTGGAGGTAGTCTATTTAATGCTAACGAGAGAATTTGCAGAGACAGTTTTTTTTTCCCATTTCCTGGACGACGATTTTGGGACTGCCTCGGCTTTGTGTAGCCCGATGTGGGATCTTCCAACACAAGTAGGACTCACGTTATCAGATGGTCGTACATGATCCTATTGGCGGCCAAGCCAAACAAACCATCATCCTGATCGGCATGCTTACAACTCATACCTGTTATTGCTATACCCGCAAACCTGTGGACCTCCGAGCGCGGAGTGGACGTGACTTCCTGGAATAACACGCCCAAGCTCCAGGGTCTCTTTGCGAGCTTGTTCAGTGTGTGTGTGTGTGTGTGTGTGTGTGTGCCTGCTCTCAACAACCAGCAGCCAACTTCGCCGCCGTGTCCTGGATACTTACATGGGCGAAGTAGACCCTGACCCGAGGATACGAATAGCCATTTAGCGAAAGAGGAGCCTTCAAAAGGCCAAGACGACCACTCGGCCGGGATTCCATCTGGTCTTAATTCGTCGTATGCAAGTGCGAATCCATCTGCATGCTACTAGTTACTGTGACACATGTATGATGGCAAGGTGGATAGGGATTAAATTAGCTCGTTCCCAGCAGATCCTTTTCTCCCCATCTCCGTTCCCTTGCCCAGCCGAAAGAGCCCGCATACAGTAATCGGATCAGATAAGATTCGGGGCGGCGATAAAAGACGGATGTCCACATCTAAGAATGGTATGTATCCCTTACAGCCGTCGCAATTCCCGTCTCTTCCGTCCTCCCTCCCAACACGCCCAACCGGATCCACAGGAGGGCCATTTCGATGTCAATGGCTGCTCTAGACTCGGCCTCGTTCTTGCTTCGAGGCCCAGGTAAACCATCCTATAGGCTCGGGTACTCAGAACCCCTTAGCACATGCAAGTTAGCACAGGTGATGATTCTTGGCTTGAATAAATATGCTGCTTGTTGCAGCAAACTTACAGCACTCGATGTGATCGTCTCTGAACTAGACGTTCCTGACAACGCAATTTGGCCAACTACATTTATCCCTTGTAGCCGAAATCGGCCTTATCATCGGGGCAGCAGACCCTCCTAGGGAAATGGCTCGTTCTCCCCGGAACGTTAATCGACACAGCATGGGATTGCAAGGCAGTGCGACGAAGCCCGAGCGGGATGTGCTATTTGGAAGCAACATGATATAGGAATGTTATTAGAATAGTATGCAGTTTTTCATCATGGCTGTGCGTGGTTTCTGTCTGTTCATCTTCCCACGCGCGAAGCCCAACTATTCCAGCACAACTTGGGCGCATGACATAATAGACTCGAAGAAAGGGCTGCCTTACCATATACCCAATATAGGTAAGTAGCCGAGGAATATTCACTCGCCGGTTCTCGCGCCAAATCCCGGAGAAGCTTCTGCGTACTCCTTTAGACTTTGTCCTCGCCTTTTTGCCTCGCCCTATTCGAGGAGGCGTCATGCTGCTATGCCAACCCCGACTTCTTCTCTTGCTCAATGCCGGCCTATTTATATCGACACAGCCACCGACCTGGCCCAACTGCACGTCCAGAACGGCGCGGCGTGGAGAGGGAGCGAGTAGTACCCCTGGCCGACCCAAGGGGCCATATCACGCATTACATCAAATCTCCGTACGCATGGGTCATAGAATACTCCCGGTGGACAGCAACTCATGGACCACAATTACCTCTTCAAGCGCGTCCTTCTATATTCCTCAGCCATCTTCTACAGAACTCATTCAAAGGGGGCTGAATAACGGGTATCGTAACTATTCTCGTACCTGATCTTCCCAGAATTCGTCAAATTGACTTGCCCAAAGGGCCGCTGGCTACCATCCATCCACCCGACCGCATCCCCCCTGTTCCTACTGACATACACGCACATATGGGCCAAATGTACCTAGTTAGATATTGATTACCTTCGTGGCAACTTGACGCTGCCATAACCCTCGAAACTCCAGACGAGGTCTGAATGAGCGCCACCTCACCTGTATATACACCCTCGTCAACCACGTCAAATTCACACACGGTTCCAACTACTCAGCATTTACGCTGCGATATGAGTATTTCAAAGATCTAGCAGGTATATCAGTAGATCATTTGTGCCTTCAGTCATGTACCGACGTGACGGGGAGGGCCATCGTGCGCTACAATGCCTTGTCCCTTTCTCCGGTCTGGCCAGCAACAGCCGGCCGCCTCAGGGATGAGATAAGTACTATCTGACAACTAACCTCTGCCGACCCTGAATGTGTATTGCTTATAATTCGAAGCGTAATTGCAGACTAGATGGACAGTACGCCATTTTCATCTTCACCTCCGCATTGCACAGGCTCTTACTCAAGATTGTTTGTCAACGTCACAATTGTGCATCCTGACTGATGTCACGGGGACAGCAGCCTTTCATGTGGATGTGGGATATTTAAAAATTAAGAGCCATGAAGAGGCATCTCTCTCACTGAGAAGAGTGTCCTATTTCTTCCCAGCCTGTATGATACATACGCAAAGGAGGCGTTTAAGATTAATGTTTATGTTACTTGCCCACATCTCCATGCGAGCTAGCATCTGCATCCGCCCACAGCTCTTTCTCTCATTGCCTGGCCCAATGAGCAGTGCCGGTCACTTAACAGTCCATCCCATACCCATATCATACGTACACCCCGTTCGAAATAAACCTAATAAGGGGTATGTATGTATGGAAAATATTCGTCTCATATGTGCTTCGAGCATGATCCAATTGCTCGGCCAATGCAATAATGCCAAGATGAAAACGAACAACTCGATATCTCCCGCGGAAAGAAAAGCAGAATAACTAGCAAGATAGATAAATGAACCAGATAACTCCTGTCCCTCTTGTGGTATCTCGGTAGCTTGAACCCCAAACATGTGAAATCATGACCAATATGCCTTTGATGAATATGCGAGGCCGACAAAAAACAAAGGAGAAGATGGAGAATTCACGAAGACGCCAATCATGAAAACGCTATCAGGGCTTTTTCAATATCCCCCAACTCGACAAACTCGTCAGCGTACGAGGGGGGCCCGAATTCCTCCTCCTTTTCTTGGGGCCATTCTGGTAGAGGGATAGCCGCGTACCTGGTCTCTTTCGAGGTCTCTAGTTCATTTCGCAGCACCTCGATCGCGACCTCCCATCGCTTTTCAATAGCGGCCCGGCGCCGGGCGAAGGTGGCAGCGAGCAGGTCTTCTTCGTCTGTCAGATTCGACTCGAGGCACTCAACTTCGTGCCGGTCCTTCTCCGTGAGGCGCTCAAGCTCCGCATCCTGGCGGTCCAAGAGGTCCTCCAGAGCCTTGGCCTGCCTGTCGCGCATGACATTGATTTTGGCTTGGTGGAGCTGCTTCATGTTCTTCTCGACATTGTATTGCTGGCCAAGTTCTCGTAGGTCCCGCTCAGTGACCACCCGTGATGGCATGTCGGTGCTTGGTTTCTTCCCCAACCCATCACAGTACGCCTCCATGTGCCGGAGTCGGATGCGAATGTTTTTCTGCTCCGTCTCCAGCGATGAGCGTAGCTCGAATTCGGCAGCGACCTGTCGGTCTTCGAGGTTTGCAGCTGTCTTGGTATGCCTTTCCTTCATCTTTTCGAGGGCGGCCGAGTGCTTTTCGACCAAGGCGACTTTTTGCCGGGCATGCCGCGTCCACATGAGCCACTTCTGTCTCCTTTCAAAGAGCAGAAACCGATCCATTTCTGTGCATTGGTCCTGGCGCAATGCTTCGAACTCAGGCGCGTCCCTGCTGCGTTGCGTGGCTAATTCCCTCTCGACCAAGTCCTTTGCGGCTTCCTCCTCTTTCAAGGCCTGCTCGGCTTCCAGCGCTGCGATGCGGGCCTCCTCCTCCTGTTGCCGCCGCTCAAGTTCCTCGTCGCCATTGCAGAAATTGGGACACCCGACGGTCGGATCCCAGACTGCGCCGCAGATGTAACAGAATTGAGCCTTGCACCGACATGTGATGTGAGTGCACCCTTGGTTGAGCTCGACAAGATTCCTGCACTTGTAGCAGCGTCGCCAGCCCGACTTCTCTCCCATCTTCAAGACGGCATCCAATTCCCAATCGTACGGGCAGTCTTGCCCTAGAGGATGTGCCCCCTTTTTGCACATGACGCAAACCCTTGTTCGGCATTTCCGACAGATGACCTGGAATGGATGTTTCGGTTCTACCTTGTTCCTTGGTGGGATGAACTCGCCACACATTGGATTACAGCAGAAAATACGAGACTGCCATGGTGTGCTGTACTGGACAACAGCTTTCAAAAATAGTATCTGGTCTTCCCGGTTCAGGACTGACTTGACGATAGTCCCAGGTATTGGTTGAGTGCAGCAACGCGGCGGCATCTTGCTTTCGTCATTACAAGACTGATTAACCATGATACATAGACATTTGGTGCAATAAGTGTGCCCACAAGGGAGCCTCTCGAGTGGCTGATCAGGCTTGAAGTCTTCGCGGCACGCGCTGCAGGTACTATAGACAACATTTAGTCACATAACAGGGCGGCCGGGGGGGGGGGGGGGGGGTTGATGGCGACTTACATGGTCTCATCAGGGAAACTGATAGACTTCCGTTTGCGACGGATTTTCAAGAAGCCATTCCTCAGGCCATTGTAGCTCTTCTTGGTACTGACACTGAACAGACTGGGAGCCGATGCCCTCTCACGCGGTACAGGTGGTATTGAAAGGAACTTGGGCTGGGTCATGTTCGGATTTATCTGGGCCAAGTATTTGTCATATTGGGCGAACGTGAGAGCTCGCGAGCGTCGACGCGTCAAAAAGCCGGCGGTATTATTGTTGTCGTGATTAGGTTTCTGTGGTAGGTAGTGGTGTTGATTATCATCGTCGGAGGTCATGGCGGTGCTGGACGATCCATTTGATCCAGATGAAGCCGTTCGTGTGTGGCTCGTATCTAGCGTGACACTGGACTCGGCTGTCCTGAAGTTACTGGGCTCCTCGGCCGCCGCCGCCGCCGACAGCGCAGTTGAGGGACGGGAGATTGAAATTCCCAAAGAGGCAGCCTCGTTGATTAAATCATTCAGCCATCTTTCAGTATTGTCGGCTCTTGTCTGCAGGACCTGGCTCAAGAACTCGGCGTCGGACAGCTCTGGAGGGGCGGTGCCGTCGGCGGTACCAGGATGGGGTGTCTCGGCCAGTGCGGGCTTGGAGACAGCGGGTAAGGCCATGTCGCGCTCGCATCGAGAGACAGGACGAAGGAAGTGCAAGACGTCGAATTCGTCGACAAAAAAGACGGCCGAGTCATGGGAATGACTGTTATAGATTGATTCAACCATGCATCACTTCTGGTGTCGGGAAAAGTCCAGAGACAGACAGAGGCAGGCAGAGACAGGGAGAGAGAGTGCGTGTCGGATGGATAACACACGTTAGGCAGGTTTACCGATCGGTTGGGCGGCTTTGCGATGCGGAATGCAATGCGGTCAACAGCGAGAGTGGGGGGGCTTTCCAATGTTATGCGATGCCCAGTCCAGTCCAGTCTAGTCCAGTTGACCAAGTCCAGTTGATGTGATGTATGTGATGCGCTGTATTGTACTGTACTCGAAGTGTAGTAGCAGTAGGGACTGGAAGTACTATACAGGATTCAGGCCCTGGTACATACGACGGCAGCCTATACGCCCCGAATGCCTGGCGTAGGCGGGCGGGAACGAATGGATCGAGTGACTTGGGACTTGGTGGTGGAGATTTCTAGGTGGAGAGTGGGGAAAAGAAAGAAGAGTGTGGGAGATGAACCTGGCAGTCGATCAATGGGAAACAGAAAGCCAATCTAAAAAAGTCCCGTCGTCTGCCGTTCGTCCTCCCTTCCCTTCTCGGGTGGTTGTGGTTACGTCGTGACCGAGAAAGCGAACGGGTTTGTCTGCCTTTTTCCTTGGGTCTGGCTGTCTGGCCTACCGGTATTATCGACTAAGTAAGTAGAGAGAGGATGTGGTTGTTGATGGGCACAACAGGCACAGCAGCATCAAGGCACTGACTGCCGTTGTCCAGCACACGGCCTAGATTTGCAGGGCTGGGGCCTGGCTTGGATGGGATTGTACTTAAGTGCTTGGGCCTGTGTAGGTGAAGTAGGTGAAGCCGCGTATTGCTGTATTATTAGTGATTTGGTGGTGGTAGTGGGCGAGATCGAACAAGAAGTGTGAGCGACGGGCTGAAAGGGTCTGGTGGGAAGACACCAGAAGCGAAAGACGACCTCATGTGGAGGCGAGGGAGGGAGAGGGCTCGAATAGTCTATCTTCCTTCTCTCTCTAGTGATGCCCAAACGAATGGTACATCACTTAGGGTTGGAGCTTGGCGTCGGTACGAATAGGATTGGGATTATTGGGATAGGGAAGATAGGGAATCGGTCGGCCTGCCTGTGTACCCCCTCAACTCGCCGACTTTCCAGCACAGCATGCACGGAGATTTATTTTCTGTACACCGCGCGCACAAGCAGATGGATGCGCTGGTTTGGCTTGGTTTGTCGGTGAACCGGGCCAAATCACTGCCAGTAGCCTTCTTAGTTCAAGGCAGAATGCAGCTCCCTAGGTGTTGTTTTGCTGCACAGCAGAAACTATCTCCAACGGTACAGGACGCAAGCGCAACATACACACAACAAACAGCCCAAGGTTAACACCAATAGGGTGTGATTGTGACCAAACGCTCAGTCCAGTTCAGATGTTCCGACATGCCACCAAACCTTTTAAGGTTTTCCTCAGGGAATCAAACTGATAGTACGACTACATACTTCAAATATCAAGGGTCCAAGACAGAATGCATAATAAGGCATCGATGTACTGCGTCGTAGGGCCCCCGCTAACTCCAGATGTTCAGTGTCCGGCGCAGAATGGCCATCCACTTGCTCAGACTACCTAGCCTAGCAGCCTAGATCCCGAGGAATAGCTCAGCGCTAGGAGACTTTGACCGATCTGGTTGTTCGAGGCCGCCATGATGATGATGATGACTGAAATGGGCAGCATTTGACTGAGCTGGGCTAAACTGTGCGGCCTTTGGGTGCAGTAGAGTTATGCGTGTATGGTAGGCTTGGAGCACTAGCTCCTTCGCCCTTCGCATATAGACTCTGCGATGAACTGAGAGAGGCGGGGAGCCACCAGAGGACGAGCTGTCATAACCCCGCCAATGTGACTCTATTGGATCCCTGGGGCTGATCTGGGCCGCCAAAGGGAAGCAAGCAATCACTTTGTACTACAAGGCAAGAAGGGCAGGCAGGCAGGCCGGGGGCCAGCCAGCGCACTATCGGCTCCAAGCAGGGCAGCAGTGCTTTTTTAGCAGAAGCAGCTCAGCCATCTTACGATATCGGCTAGAAATGGTTCGTGCGGTGACACATCTGCAGTCGATTACCACAACGCTATTTGGCTGTATGGGTGGGATTAACCACGGATGTGACGCAGTGGGCGTGCGGTCCGGCGTATGTATTGGTATTCAGAGAGACCCAATCCTGTTCATTGGCTGTTGCTTTCCTGGCGGTTGTCATTACTGGCCAAACCGTGTGAATCCATTCGGTAGGGAATCTGACTGAGGCACAAGCAAGTCTGAGTGTCTGTTGCGAGGATGTCATGTCGGTCTGGAAAATCATTTTGACTCGATGTCCCAAGTAATCCTAATCCGTGTTCTTTTGCCCACTGAAGTGTAATACCCAGAACTCAGCTGGGATTAGAGCACGGTGGTGGCGGCCTGCTTGAGAGGGGCTTTAGAGCGTCAATTTGGCTTCACTTCCGTTTGCTTGCTTTTTCGAGGGCACTGACCCTGGGAGAGAGGCGTTTCTGAGGCGACGAAGGCCAATCGCTGGTGATGCGAAGGGCTTCCACTTGGTGCTGATCGTTCGAGAAGCTCAAGCAAGGCCCAGCAGTCTGGATTGTCTCATTTCGCGACGTCAAATAAGGCTTCTTCTTCTTCTTCTGCGTCTTCTTGTGGATTGCAACTGAAGTGAAAAGCGTCTGGTGATCACTGTAAGAGAAGATGGGACCAGTCACTTTACTCGTGAGATATGTATTGCTTCTTCTTCAGCACGTACAGGGAAGGGACATGATCTCGAGTATGCATTGCATGAAGACAGTCCTATGTTCGCTCTGATTGGTTGACAGCTGGGATGCGCGCATGCCTAGCCCCGGCTGATGATCGCCCTAATTTTCTGGATTTTGGCTGGATTTGGACGTAGTCCTACCCGCGACCCACTGATCCCTGCCTTGGCATCGAGACGGGGAAGACGGCATGAAGCTAAAAAAGGCTGGCGCGGAACTGCAATTGTGATTTACAAGCGTCCAACTGTCTTGGGTGACGAGATTTGACATTATGCAAGATGTAGATGTAGAGAGAAGAGAACCGAGAATGGAGCAGAAAAGTAAGCAACAAAGGCTCCAGTGCTGGTTAAGTAGTCAGCTCATACCCTAGTGCCTTGAGCTGTCAGTGCAATCAAACCATCGACGCGAGTGAGGAGTGACTCTAAGTATCGTGGTATGGCCAGCTGGCGGTTCATGCAATCCGATACCGAGCGCGCTCCGAAGAGCTTCAAATGCTGCGGGTCTGGTCCTGGACACCCGGCCTGTTGTTAAACAACGTGTGCCCGGGAAGTAATAGGACCGTATTAACTGCGGGTGGTTATCCGTTCAACAGCCGTGGGACACCTAGCGATATGAATGATCAATGGAGATAAGTTCGAATGTTCCCAGTGCTTTTGGGCTTCAGACACGGGAGCTGGGAGGAATGGAATCAGGGTTCTATTGGCAGCTGGATTCCAATTGTTAGATGCAGAATCCGGTGGCAGCGCGTCCGTCGTACATGTTGATCCGATTTGTTCGGTTTTGACTCCGAGGCGAAGGCTAGCCTGCCTCCTAGGCGCATCGAAGCACACTCTAATTCCAGACTTCGGACCGAATATTGAGTATGTAGACGCTGACACTAAGGTGCTGACCTCCTTCATCTTACATTTGCAGATGCCAAGGTGCATATTCTTCCGCTTTCCTGATGGTGGTTCATTTCCCAATGAACAGAGACAAACAATAACGATTGTGAATGGGACCTGGATAAGAACACCATCTCCCATTACATTTATCCACGATGTTGTTGCTTTTCGGGACGTCCATCTTATCGGAAGAGGTGGCCTCGCTTAAACAACAGTCGATATTGTCGAGAGCCGATGATGCCGGGTGTTCATCTCATCATCATGCATGTGCCTCTCCTGAAAGTTTATTAGTGTAGCCACGGGTAACTTAGGTATTCATGTAGATCTAGTTCGGTTCGCATGCCGTCTAGGACCTGTGGCTCTTGTATCCTACTTCAAGCTGATGACTAGATTATGATATATTGTTCAGTAGTTTATTCATCCAAAGACATATCGAACACCTAAGACTACACAACGTTTGAATAAGCCTCCATCTAGTATCAATGCTTTCTTAACATCAAGCTGCTTCCAAGCATAGTTGTAGAGATTATTGATAATGGCAGGACCAACATAAGGGGTGACTCCTAATCGGAGCGGTACTATCGCTTAACAGTATCTACTGAAGGAACGATTCATTGATTCCTATATGGACGTCGGACAACAGTAATACATACTGAAACGATATATAGTGACTGGAGAGGAAACATCCCGTTGGACACGTGCATTCGCCCCAGTCTAGTCAGGGTTTTCACGGTCTCAAGAAGTCGCAAACACTGAACACTCGTGACCTGGCAAGTTCAATAAGGCATCCGTCAACATCTCCAAGTCGCATTCCATAGGACCAGAATGTGTCCTAACACGTGCAGTTCTACACCCATCTTCGAAAGATCTGGGTCGACAATCTAACATTGCACGGCTCGTAGGAGCAAAGGACTTGATCTCGGTCGACCAAACCCCATCATCTGCCCGAAATGTTGCGAAGTGTTGTGCCTAATGTTGTCCCGAGACCGATGGCAACGTTGACAGGTTACCAGGTTGAATAGGGTACAGTATCCTCAAGCCTCGCAAAGCTACCAGGAACCCTTCACCACCAAGGGACCGTCAATCATTGCCACCTCATGTTTGTTCATGCCATAGTCGCACGTGGTAGGTAGAAGAAACGATGCTCGAGTAAACAGGAAGTCGTTGCCAGGGAGGAGGCCAGGCCCCAACTCCTCACAGATCCCATTTCCACGCGGAAGAAACGAAGCATCGGTGACTGGTCCAAACCATCACCTGGATCACCCAGGCCTTCTTTTCCTTGCCGATAGTTTCTTCCATGATCGCTGGCCGATTGAGGAGTGCGGGTCGTTTCCGCTTCATATCCAGAGTAGGTATGCATCACTTCAACCACGGGGCCCCATGGAGGAAGTCGTCGTGAAGATGATGCGCCATGCCCATCCGTAAATCGAGAAAATAACCGAGCCTCGTGTCGCCTTCCCAGAGAAAGTCCGCCCCAGTCAATGTTCCAGATCAAGAGACCGGTCGTCGAGTCGCGCCCTATGGCGGCATAGTCGTCGTCGCAAGGTTCGAGAGGAGAGCGATCTCCTGAACGCCAAGTGCTGTCAGACAACACCAGGGGTGATCGGTGCAAGGGAAAAGAAGGATATTGAAACCAGCTTGACTGTCAAGAAAACACATCACTTTGCCTTTATACGTCCATGGATTCCCAGGGCGTCCTTCAAACAACCCTTCTCGGCACCGCACTCTCTGGGCTCCGGACACCCGGTAAGAGCGCCTCCACACCTCCACCAACTCCTTCCTCCACTTGAACTTGAGACGTTGTTCGGTTGTCCGGTTGGCCATTGACTGCTACTGTCACATCTTCTACATGCCCCTCTTTCTTGTTGTCTTCTTAAGCCTTCGACAGAGACGGCGTCGTTGCTGTCGTTGACGTGGAAGATCTCGACGACGAAGAGGGGGAGTCGGACGCCGTGGACGATGCGGGCGACAGCAGCGGCGACGACAGGGTGCCGTGCAGGGCGAGGGCGTTGCGCGTGGTCAGCGACACCAGGATCTCCTCGTCGCTGAACCGGCGGGCCTCGCGCTCCGCCCGCCTATCGTAGAGCTCCCAGTCGACCGTCTTGGCCAGGGACTTGTGGATATGGATGCGGCGTGGGCGCGACGGCCCTTCGGAATCCGCCGACGGACGGTGTCGGGTCGTCGGCTCCGAGACCTCGCGTGTCTGGGTTCTCATCGGCGCGCTCATGGTTGTATGTCGAGTCGGTATAGTGATGTATAGATTTGCTTTGGGCCACAAGACGTTGCTTGCTGTTTTGGGCTGTTTTGGGCTGTTTGTGTTTGTTATATTGTTTGTACGTTCGTTCTGGAGATATATAAACGATGGCTTCTTCTAATCACATAACAAGGGATGAGCTTGCAAGGCATGGGAATGGCATCGATATATAAATTGCTGTGTATTACATATAGAGAGACTCATACCGAAAACTGTCACTATACTAACTCCGGCGGTTTCCTAATTAGTCGCATGATTTAGAGTATACACAAGGCTGCGCTCAGTTTGCGCTGGTGGTGAGGATGGTTTTATCGTACGACGGAAGTGCCCATCGTAAGACCACAATTCAAACCACCAAATCGTCGTCTCATGGGGCGAGAGCTTGGAGAAGTTCAGGGTTGAATGCAACATATACCTCCTGGATTCGTAATTTGGAACATATCGGACTGATTCGTGTAAGAAAATGAAGGATTGGATAGGCTGCGAGTATCCAATATCCAACATCGCAGTTGCCATCTCTCCCGGGAAAAGAAGCCTGCCTGTCTGTAGCAGGGACGGCAAAACTCCAGATTATTTGGCGAGGGGCTTGGGGAGAGATCTTCTAGTATGTTACAGTACTGTCGTCTGATATTGGATCAAGCAAAGGCTTGTACATGACTCTCTCTTCGAGATTGGGCCGCAAAGGATTGTATCACTCAACTGCAAGATATTGAACCTTTGCCTGCAAGGGGGTATCTAATGGGTTTCGCGGGTGAATAGCACCGCCGATTTGAAGAGTATTGGCCGAGATCTTTCTCACATGCGCCTTCGATTCACTTGCATTAGATATATTAGTTCATGCTGTACTCCAAGCACGGTTCTTTGGATTTATGGACTACATGCAACAATCTTGCCATGACTTGAGAGGGTTGCTAACATGCCCGGCTAACGCCGATTTGTCACCCAAAGCTTGCGATGACAGTATGGCAGAATGGCAGTCTTGATCGACTAGAAGACTCATCCGAACCTGTCAATTGGGATCTTCTTTACATCATCAACTATTCGGACGTCATACGTCTGACAGCATTCAGAGACAGGTCGCGCGGCGAACATGCAATCTATTGTGTCATCGATCGCTGGTCACTTATTACCTACCGGGCGCTCGTCGCAACAACCCCGGAATAACGTAGCCCTCACCAGCAGACCCGTAACGCCGGCGCCCAGCAGCCAGCAGGAGGCAGGTTGTTGTTGGCTGGTTCCTGACCTAGCTCCCGCCTGTCGTGTAACTCATTCCGGCGGTAGGGGCAAGTTGAGGCTCTTTCTCCAAGTACCTACTTACTTACTAATTAAATGCGTTGAAGTTGGCAGACAGACGGCAGCAGAATGCCGACCGACGTTGCCGCCCAATTAGACAAGCGAGAATAACCCTGTCCACCCCCGTTTGAGCATCCTGGATCTGCAACAGCAACACCCCGGGCGCATACTGGGGTGGCCAGTAGCCAGAGAGACACCGCACTGGAGTTTTCGTTCCTGCATGAATTGATTGGGGGCCACGAGAAGGATCCCAAAACACCGACTCCGACCTTGTGGTTAACCCCCCCAATTGCCAATTGCCAACCTTCCATCTCTCCGCGCCCATTCGACCACAGCTACGGAGAGTGCAGTCGATGGGCGGCACACGCCGACAATATCGCAATTCAGAGGATGAGTAATCGTGGTCATGTGTATATCTCTTTTATTTTCTTTTTCCTTTGCCTTGATCGCAGTCCGTCCTCTAAACCTGCAACAATCAAGACAAGAACAAGGGCAGACGAGGTTAAGGAACAGGCACACAGACGTTGAGCTTCCAATCGGCCCCGTTTCGTTTCACTATTACCAGTCTTTTCCTCTGAAACCCTCACTTTTGGCATTGCTTGATCGCCAGGGCCCCTGCGACGGAGGTCGTCGCAGAGTCGGTGAAGGCACCCAATACGGGCAAAAGTGAAAAAATAAGTGCTACTGCAGCCGTTCGGTTTGGCCGGCACAGCACCAGCTCATTAGGTTCTCTTGGGTTGGGGGGGAGGCTGAGATCCCAAGCGTACTGCATCCATGGGTCGTATCGTACCATCCGACCTTTCTGCGTGCTGGCTGCCCTGCCTACAGTCCAGTACAGTCAGTACCCTCCCACCTCGGTATGGAGTCGTTCTATGTCACGTCACAAGCCCAGACATGGCGAAGCAAGCGCCTCTGCGGGGCCATCGAGTGTGTGCCCCCGACACCCCCCCGTCCGACGGTAACCCACGCGCCTGAAATCAATCCATTCAATTTGTGGTCTCCCTTTTTTCTTGTACTGGCCGTGATAGAGTCAATCTTTAGTCTTCTCCTCTTAGTATAATCTTCTCGTCGTCGCCGTTTGCCCGTTTCTATCGCTGTGCGTATTCCATTCTAAGTAACAAGATCCGCGATCTTCTTACCACTTAACCCTCTTTCATCCACCTACATTACTATCTACCGCGCCATTCGCCTGCTTTGCCGTCTACTTCTCTCTGCCGCTATATCCAGCCCCATCTTTACCGCTTAATCCATACCCAAAAAGACGATCGAAAAAGGGAAAATAGCAGCTGGTCTGAGGAAGCAAGCAGTAATACATACTCGGTCGACTCAGCAAAACACCACAAGATAAACAGTTGTTATCACCACTACTCAAGATGAAGACCACTTTTGCTCTCTTCTTCGCCGCCGCCGCCTCTCTGGCTTCGGCCGGTGTGGTCATCACCCCCATTCTGGAGAACCAGGTCGTGCCCAAGGTCGCCGACGATTGCTTCTTCGGCGTGACAACGCCGCAAGGTTGCGCGTAAGTTTTTACAACATCCTATTTCTCTCTCACCGTGCTGTTCAGGACATGCACCACAAATAATGTATCTAGTCGCTAACATATGAACCGAAACGAACAGTACCCTGCGTAAAAGCCGAGTCGTCCCTGCGCCCAAGAAGCAGTGATCTTAGTCGACCAGCGATTATGCACATGCTGTAATTTACTTTGCCTCTTGGTCAAATCAAATGTCGGGGAAACAAACCGACATCTTCTGGCTTCTCACCAAGGCCGCTATTATTATGCACGCCATACAATCCTTTTGGATGGAATTCTTCGCATCCAACTTTTCAAGCAATGGTTCGCAGCCTTGGGAGGGAGCCAGAGCATATTGAGAGGCAATTGAGGCATCTTTTTCTTTCTTTGATACTCGCGAGGGTTGGCAACTGGGCCGGATCACTTACAGTTTCAAGCCCTGCTGGATGGGACTGAGTAGTGAGACAGTTGACCCATGTTTGGAAATGTTTTGAGAAGAACGATACTGCTTGTTGAAGCGAAGCGATGATGTAATAACTTCAATATTATACCCCAAAGACAAAAAACACTTATAACCCAACCATACCGGCTCATCATAGAGTTGTGCATGAATCTATTTCAATGAAAATAAAATGCCCGTCGTATAATAAGTCAACCGCCGGTATCAATGCTAGTAATTGACGAAACCAGACTCCGTAACCATGCAAGGCAGATAGATAAATGGACATAAGCCGATGCAGTCAACCCTTGTGCTCTATATATCCATAGATCAAACCAGCCGTTGTCGGCCCAGCCCGTTTAAACCACGTCGTTGGTCTTCGGCTCTCGCTTAGGCGCATAAAGGCTGAACTGGTAGAAGATGATGCAATCTTCAACCATGGTGCCCAATGACCCAAGAAGCCAGGGAATGGCCTTGATGATGTCGTCGGCGTTCTGCGAATATGAAAAGACGCTCGCGCCGTAAGTCAGGTTGCCCGTCAAAGACAGCAAAAAGAATAGTAATGCGAGACCTATAAGTGGCCGGTCAGTTTTGAACGTCTCGTGCATTATTACATAAGTGCATGCAGCTATGTGGGTCCTTACCTTCGCAGGACTTTTCTCGGTAATTCTTGATGATTTGAGGTATGCGAGCACAGAGATAGCAAATCGCACTCAAATAACCCAGCGACATGCCGATGATGGCGACGGTCGACTTTGCTGCAGGAAGGTCGGGGTTCTCGGGGGTATCCCACGCACCCGCCTTGTACGATACAAACCAGCCGAGGGCTCCCACGATGTAGACAGCAGCGATGCTCAGGGCGTTGTGGAGCGCCGGGTTGCTGTCGGGCGTCTCGTCTTCGCCCGTGACGACGCGGCGGATGGGGTCAAAGCCGGACTCCTCGTGGCGCATCGAGTTGCGGCGCTGGGAACCCGGGAGGGCCGCGCCAGAAGAGGCCCTCCTTCGACGCAGTAGCGGCTCATCCTCGGATGCGTCGGTGGCGCTCGACGTTGTTCGGTGGCGAGCGCGGCGTGCGTTCAGCGTGTTGTAGTACAGACACTGGCTGATGAGGACGAGATCCGAGAAGCAGAAGTAGGCCGCGAGGGCCGTGGCGGTGGGTGCGATGCCGGTCACGAGGGCGCCTGCGGAATCGGGTCATGGTCAGCAAAAGCACGTGCCGGTTGAGCTGGGGGTCGTGCATGCATTGGGGGTTCAAATGCAAGGCGACGACCGTTGGTAGTCCGAAGCATATCCTTTAAGTTGGCGAAAGAAGGGTTGCATCAACTCAAAAATGCAAGACCGCAACCCAGACATCATGATAAGACAAAAAGAATTCAACATACCAAATAGGTTTGCGATATCGCCAAATAACCAGATAAGAAGAAAGGGCATAGACAGGCCTTCGGCGCTCTGTGCCCTGTAATTCGTCAGAAGCTGGGGAAGCTACATGGAAAGTTAGCCAAAGTTGCTCTGATCCGATAAGGCAGGCCTGGCCTGTGACGTAGCAGCCGGCCAAGCGAGAAGGGAAGAAAAAAACAACGAACCAGGAGGCATATCCAGGCGGTAAGGGAAATGCTCCCGAAGATGCCCGAGAGGGCCTCGTTCACCGAAATGCCATGGACGACAGCCATATCGATCTCTCCGGCGCGTAGAGTCAAGTGGTATAAAAACGACAATCCAGGACCAGTCGAGGGATTGAGGGCAAAGTTGATGTTGATTGATAGGTTCCAGGACCCGGAAGAAGAGTATATACCTGGGTAAGGTGGAAAGAATCAATGTCAGTTCCAAGCCAGCCAGCCGTTAGATCACAATGACAAGATAGCTGCGAAAATCGGGGCTGGCTCTCTTATCAGTCAGAGTCGTCAGGTGGGACTTTGTGCTTCCGTGGGGTCCCATGTGAGCTAGCAAGCCAGGTATTGTGGGAAGACGAGATAGTGAGGAAGGGAGTCAGCTGGACTTGCACGAGCCGTGATAGGCTGCTTCGCAACAAAAAGACTGGCCATTTTCCTCTTTTGTTCTTATCAGGGGCTGGTTTTCGCGGGTTTTCGTACGGCTAGAGGCAAGGCAGAGTGGGCAAAAAGATAAGACCCAAAAGTTTAATGGGCACAGGTGACGAAACCGGGTTAGTGCATCCAATCCCCAGAGAAGTAGCCAACAGGGCCTTATGCAACCCAGTTTGATCCAAGATGCTCCCGCAGTTCTGCCCGCAGCAGCGCACTCCCTCCCTCGCCCGATCCGTCCAATAAATTCACGCGGATATGAAGCTTGCCGTTGTCTATCGTCCGTCACCTGCCGCCCCAACTTTTGGCTCACCTGCCCTTCCTTCCCTTACATTAGGTAAGTACTTAAGTAAATATAGTGCGGATCCGATTCCTCGGGGCTGCATTACCGGCAGGAAGCGTCACGAACGAACTAATATGCACCTCTAATAAACTGATCAATTGACTCGACGTCGCAATGGTCGAATTACCTGCATGCACCCTTCATCCTCTGGCTATGTAGTTGTGACCACCAGCCGCTACGGAGTACCTACAAGTAGCCGACTTCGCAATGCCCTAGGTAGTAATTAATCAATGGTTGAGAAGGTGTCGTTCTACCTACTGCATGGTTGTAACCACAACCAAAGTCTGGTGGAAAGTACTCCGTAGTAGACGCGATACACAGTACTCTAATTTGAGGCAAATCTGGATCACAGCTGAAGTACGTGTCAGACGCACCGTATTTGTCATTTTCCTCCCATATCATGGCCGCACCAAGGGGGTCATCTGAGGTTCGAAAATGGTGCGCTCTGAGCGAATCAGGCAGATGGAGAACGGATGGGGGGTAACGACTCGTTCCCTCAGCAACCGCCCAGCCGCATGCAGCCACACACTGCCCGCGCCGCCGACCGCGATCCATCCCCGATATATCCCCACCATCGCACATGGCCGTCGCGTACGTGCCTGCGTTGTTTCGTAGATCAATAAACAAATCGATATTCTTTATAAACCCGGATTATTGTATAACTGGGACAATTTAGACCTCGTCTCTGGTATTTGAATTTTACTAAACTTGCTAGTGCTTGTGTTGCGTTGCTCATACCGTAATCATGAGGTTATCCACGGCGGCTATTGGGCTTCTCTCAGCACTTCCCACCGCCGTCCAATGCTGGGGTAGTCTCGGGCACATCTCGGTTGCCTACATATCGACTAATTTCGTCCAAGAAGAAACCGCGCGATATTTCAAAGGTCTTCTGCGTAATGACACAAATGATTATCTAGCTGGTGTCGCCACCTGGGCCGATTCTATCCGGTATACAAAATGGGGTGAGTGAGTTCCAAGGGCTTGAAGACCATCCCCCTGAGTCGAGCAGCAGAGATAGGTTATTCGAATGGAAAGCTAAGACTAAGCGCGTATACTCAGGTCGCTTCACAGCGGGATTTCATTACATAGATGCTCATGACGAGCCACCTACTTACTGTGGGGTGGACTTCGACCGCGACTGTAAGAAAGACGGTAAGATCCATTCCCATCCTGTTGGTGGCCTGGGGCCGGGGCCCATATCGGAAAAGAGCGATACTCACTCGGGGACTCGATAGGATGCATAATCAGTGCTCTGCAGAATTACACCAACCAGTTATTGGACGGCAATTTGGTGGCCTGGAGGCGAATGCAGGTACGTCTTCCGGAGTCGGTTCTTATAAGGGCGACGCGATTCGTTCTCTGGTACGGCAGATATTAACATCGAAATACCAAAGGCAGCCAAGTTTGTCGTTCATTTCGTGGGTGACATCCACCAGCCGCTACACACAGGTACGACCATTCACACTCCATTTCCCCATGTTCCTCCTTCTCTCCAGAGGGTTGAGTGTGACCCTCAATATGGGCTTGCCTAGTTTCTTGGGATATGTTCTCTATCTCCTGAAAGAGCAGCTACTAACAGCGAGATTCGCGCAGAGAACGTGTTGCAGGGCGGCAACGGGATACATGTGAAGTGGGAGGACGTTGATTTAAACCTGCACCATGGTGAGCGACTCTCATAGCCTATCATTCCCTTCCAGCGTGCCTTGAGAGTGAATGAGGTCCGGCAACCTGCAGAGGTGCCAACACCCTCTTACCCAACATGGTGTCCATGACCTATAAGAGCGTTACTGACGCCAAGTCGATAAGTCTGGGATTCAAGCATTGCCGAGAAAATGCTCGGAGGCATTCATCGGAAGCCATATCCGGCTGCCCTGGAATGGGCGGCGAATCTCTCGACTGAGATCCGGACAGGTAAGTATTCGGCCCAAAAAGAATCCTGGACGGAGGGCATGAATCTCGACAACTCGATAGAGACATCCATGAAATGGGCGAGCGAGTCCAACACCCATGTCTGCGAATCAGGTAAGCTATACCGGTGTCGCTGAACGCCTCAAAATGGTCGCCGGTGCTGACGTTGTGGCGGGGGAAAACAGTGCTGCCTCAAGGGGCCTCAGCCATCGTAGGTCAAGAGCTGGCCTTTGGTGAATATTACGAGACAGCCGTGCCGGTAATTGAGCTCCAAGTTGCTAAGGCAGGTTACAGATTAGCAAAGTAAGTTCCCTACCTACATTTGTCCCAATATGTCTCTGTTGCTCGAGAGTGTTGCTGACGCCGAGACTCGACAGGTGGCTGGACCTCATAGCCGAACGTATCAGTGTTCAAGCTCTGGATGAGTTATAGGTAGGCTTTTTCAAGGGCGGGTTCGTGGCAAGGCGATCAGACAGAATAGCAGACATGTCATGCATATATAAACTATAGGATGTAGACAAAGACCCAGAAGAAAGCCTTGGCCTCTCTCTCTCTATTCACGAATCCGCTCTGCTGCCGGCTGCTTTGTGAGAGATGCGAGTGGAGTTAACAGTAGCGACGAGATCTAGAACCGAAACTTCTGTGGAATTCTATGACGAAAAGGCATAGGAGCGTTGTCCAGTTGTGCAAGTATAGTAGCTGCTGGGCTCCGCCGCGAGGTTTCGTTTGGTCCGTCCGGAAAGAGGTGTAGCTTGGCACGTCTCGGGTCTGGAGGTGACCACAATCCGTTTCGAAATCAGCCGCCTCTCTGGCTGTCTGGCTCCCTCCCCCCTTCCTTTTCCACAACAATCACCAGGCAGGTACATGGCTGCTGGGCTCCGTCCTCCTTGGCGATCGGGGTTTGCTGGGCGCCAAACGGAAGCGGATAACGACTTTTTGAAAATCGTTCGAACTTCGGCAATGGCAGGCGGCGATCTTCCATTGCCCAGAACGGGGTTGCGCCGTTTCACCCCATGAGCGATGTGACCCTTGCTCAGCTTTGCTAGTTTGTTACCAGGCCATTCTGCACACATATGTCGCAATCAATGCACCGGATTCCAAATTGAACAACTATGACTCGCAGTAGCAGTTGGTATTCAACAAGCTTGGCGATTGAATTTTACCATTTTACAATACCGCCTCAGGCTCGCGGATGGGCTATTGTTGTATAAGATGGGCGAAGGAGGGCCAGTACAGAGTAGGGATGTACGTAAGTCTTCTCCGTTTAAGACTGCCACGCATGACTTGAATGCATAAAAGACAGCTGCCATTTTCTTAGTGATACACTTCTGCCTGCCTTGCCTGCCTGCCTTGCAACAGCGTCTTTGTCGCTAAAGATGATCGACGGCGTCGGAGACGATGCCGAATTGTTTGATCTCACTACAAAGCTCCCCCTCGTCTCAAGAGTTGTGCAGTACACCTGTGCGTCTTTTAGGCTCTTGAGACTGTCATCCCAACCTTAATATCATCCCAAGTTGGGATTTCCAACTTAACCAACGTTATGCATGATTGGGCTTTTTCGTTCTTGGAAAGATCTCCTCGGCAGTGCTTCTGAGGAAGATTGGACAGGGGCCGTCGCGGGTGCCCCTCAAGCAAAACTTGTAGCTATGGGACCCCCCTCCGACTCGGATCTATCGGAGGGGCTGTACTGTAAAACGACATTTGGTCCTTCTCTCCACGATCCACGCGTCACATGGTAGCTGGATTAATCAGCTCTGGCTTCTGACGCTGGGTGTAATTTGATATTCAATATTATTGTCGCCATCAATGTTCATTGTTAGGTTGAAATCACTCTGGCTCTAGCTCCAGCTCCAGCTCCGGCTCCGGCAGTGTGGCATTGCTCCTAGTTTGCCAATATATAGGTATGAATACAGGCAAAAGCAAGTACTTTGCATTAGTATCAAACTGTCTAGTCTCATATTGCTTACAACATGAGAATGAACTGGCATCGTCAACTATGTAATTCGGCTAGCAGTTCAAGATAAGGCAGCCGGTAATCCTGCATCCCGCCGTCTTAGCCGGCCCCGGTTATATATCTCCGATGGATGCTGGAGGCGTCATGGCGCTACGCTACTCGTACATAATCCTATCTGGTTACGGGTCTTGACTCTTGGGGTGTCTTCCCAGCCCGAAGGAACGTGGTTCTTTCGATGAGATTTGTACAGAGACTAGTCCTCGGGAATTAGTGGCCGATTGGTGAAAATCAGGCCATGACTCTTGGTTGGTATGTCATCGTTAACTCAGAATCTTTCCCAGATCTTGCAATTTGTCTCAGCAAAATAACCATAAAGTCAGGTGGGGTGCGTAGGGTAGCGTGGCATTACCCCTTGACCAGGGTATAAGGTGCATGTGGTGTGCGGCTCACTGTGTGGAAGTCGTTGCGTTGCGGGCTGGCGGGCTGGCGGGAATAGGATTTAGGGATTAGCGCTCAATCAATCTGTAAGTAATGCGCCTACTGCAGGTGCTGTACGGCATCTGCCAAATTGACGGATTTACAGGCAGGAACGAACGGCACTCTGGGCGATAAACAGAAAATGCCATTTGGATGAATCAACACAAGAACAAGCGACGCTTGACTTTTGGATCTGCTTTTGACAAGTTGGGTTTGTCTACTCGCGACGATCTTTGAGTCAGCCAGCTATTGAGCGACGAACACCAGTATAAACGATATCTGCCCTTTCGGTCAGTGGCATGCAGGATTGGCCCTCTGCGCCTCGAGGCGGGATGACCGTTGCCCTGGTAGGGTGCGTAGGGAGATGGTCGAGCCGATTAAACTACTGCACTACGCAATGTTTGGAGCTGTCGAAGGGGCTCGCACCGTATCGACTTGCTTCATCGTCGCCTGGGTTCGAAACGTCGCTCGCCTGATGTCGCGGGCGCTGGGGGCTGCTGATTGGCGCGACGGCCTAGCAGCTGGAGTCGAGGCGGAGACCTGCGACAACTTGAGCCGCAAGGAACAGATTCATCCGGTCAGCGTTCAGCGTCGCTGGGGGGTTCTGGTACCTGTTCTGAGCTTCTGGGGGCATTACTGGGGGTTCGTCGCTCCACTCTGGCCACCAAACGCAACATCGCAACTGGAACGCAATTAGAACATGGGTTGAACCGAACATTGGACTGAAGGATCGGAAATCTTCACCCTCCCTGCTCCCCTGCCCCCCTGCTCCCAACCAGCCAGCTCCCCTGCTACTGCCCTGCCTACCTGTCTTCCCTAGTCCTCCCTAGTCTCCCCCGAAAAACCCAAAACAGCCTGCCCATTGTACTGGGGCATCCGACTCTAACTCAAGTAACTATACTTCTAACCTTATAACCTCTAACCTTAACCTCTGACAACTCGATTAGCGGCCGCAGGGGCTATGCTACTAGAGTGCATATGCTGTAACCATATGCATACATAGCTATTACCTACAGTGCAGTACGACCAACAACTGCTGCTGCTGCTGGCCAAGTCCAGTACCCAGAGCACGCACGCAGCAACTCGAAAAGAGCAAAGAGAGCAAAGAGAAGAGAAGGAACGCGTGCCAAGGTGCATGTTCCAAACTCATCGGGTGGAATAGCCACCAAGTGAAGATCTATCAGTCCTTTAGCAACTAGCAGCCGGCTTGGAGGTGAACCGTCATGCCGATCTAGTGAAGCGCGCAGAATTGAAACGGCTTCCGAAAACAGATGCGCTTGATCTTCTTGGGGATGAGGGTTGTACACTGGGCTGGTTTCTAAACATGTCGGTCGCATCGCGTTCTGCAAGCAGCAACCACTCTGTTCTGCCCGCCTTGGCGCCGCTAGAATGCCCAGGCGGTTGGACGAACAGGGAGGTACGAGATGCCCTTTTTGCCCTCTTTTTCGCTTGGTCCTTGACTGGGTACAAGCCCGGGTCAGGGGTCTCCATCTTCCAGGGTTCCACAGCCGGGCCGGGGGGACCCCCTGCCAGCAGTGTCACTGTCATCCTAAGCATCTTTGGTGTGGCCCTCCACCTCAACGCTCTCAACGGCCGCCTTTTCCACACACAGACTCAGTCACACACACACCTTGGTTATCTGCCTACGAATACTACGACGCGACGATGTTTGGGCATCGCAGTGGATACAGCTCCTTGCTCCATGATACTAACGTGGTTGCAACAAAAGCTTGGCGTTCGGCCATGCTATCCAGAACCCCTGCCGCCTCGAGACCAATCCACCAGTCCGTGGCCACGATATAAAGATATATGGCTTGGCCTGTCCCATTGCACATTTATCCTAATTCCTCCATTCCACATTCTTTTCGATTTTATCCGTGGGATCTGGTTTGTGCTTCGTCTTTCGTTCTTTTCTCGACATTTATATATTCAATTTCGTACTGTCTGTGACAGTCTTATTTTGCAACTTCTATTCTTCTAGAAATCTTCAGTCCCAACAACCGAAGTAACCTATTATTCCACTCACACCTGGACCCCCAACACCAGACAAGATGTTGGCAAAGAGCATTGTAGTCGGACTGCTGAGCGCTTCGGCTGCTGCAAGTGCTATTCCTGGCCCCTTCGATAGGCTCCTCGCTAGACGCACAGAGGGCCTTGAGGTCCGCCAAAACCGTGGCGGCGGTGGCTTTGGTGGCGGCAACGGTGGTAACAGGGGCGGCAACAACGGTGGCAACAATGGCGGCAACAACGGCGGCAACAACGGCGGCAACAACGGTGGTAACAACGGCGGTAACAACGGCGGCAACAACGGCGGTAACTGCTTGAACCAGAACGTCATCCAGACAGCCAGTGCGTCGTCTGGACAAGCCAACGCCGCGAAGGGCCAGGCTGCCTCCAAGACGTAAGTTCCCAATCCCAGCCAGCAATAGGAGCTGCTTGATACTAATCAGACGATCAGCGACAACAACAACTTCATCAACTTCTGCCAAGGCACCACCTTGACGAACGGCAAGCAGGTCAAGCAGGGTTCTTGCAATGGTATCCCCATGGGCAAGATCCCCTCGCAAAACAACATGGTGTCGGCCATTCTCCAGAACCCCAAGCACAACCAGAACGTTCAAGCAAACCAGCAATTCGACATTACCGTCCAGATGCGCAACTTTGCCCCCGGTACCTTCACCAACCCGGACACCACCTACTACTCCGCGCCCCAGGATCTCAACGGCGCCGGCCAGATCATCGGCCACACCCACGTTACTGTCCAGGATCTCGGTAACACCCTGAACCCCAACAACCCCCCGGATGCCTCGCAGTTCGTCTTCTTCAAGGGTATCAACGACGCCGGCAACGGCAATGGCCAGCTCAAGGCCACCGTTACCGGTGGTCTTCCGGCCGGCAATTACCGTGTTTGCACCATGGTCAGTTCCTCCAACCATCAGCCCGTGCTGATGCCCGTCGCCCAGCGTGGTGCCCAAGACGAGTAAGTTTTTCATACACTCCCATCTCTCCCGATCAGCTAATACTAACTTGTCATAGCTGCAACAAGTTCACCGTTGGCGGTGGCGGCGGCGGTGGCGGCGGCAACAACGGCGGTAACAACGGCGGTAACAACGGCGGCAACAACGGTGGCAATAACGGTGGCAACAACGGCGGCAACAATGGCGGCAACAACGGCGGTAACAACGGAGGTAACAACGGTGGCAACAAGGGCTTTGGCGGCGGCAATGGTAAGTGACCACTCCCTCATCCTCCTTCCCTTCCGGCTTTGGTTCTGGCTCTGTAAGAGTCAGACCAGGGCCAGCAGATCACAACAAACCCAGTTCATACATCGGCCCAACACTCATCACCTTCACCCGATCGTTACTTTCACCCTTCTCGCCTCTGTTGCCACACTTGATGCCATGCGTCAATGCGGTGATAGGGGAGATATTTCCGAGTCCAGTTCCAAACCAACTTCATTGCCCAATACTGCCAATATTCTTTGTCTCTGTTGCTACGGCAAGGAGGCAAAGATGCTGGCAGGATTGGACAGCATGCCTACACGATCATGCCCCCATGACCGCATTCCTTGCTCTAGCCTCTTGCATAACCTTTTCACTTGCACTCGCGCGTCATCATCACAGCCTTAGCCAGATCCAGCCTCTCCTCTGACTACACTACACCACTCCACTTGCCTATGCCTACTCCTCTACATAACATGAGCAAGAAACTAACGCATCTATTGCAACTAGGCGGCCAAGGTCGTGGACGTGGTAGAGTAAGTATATGATTGGCACCAGAGTTGAGCTATTGCGCTGTGATGATGACACAGCTGAGTTGCTCAACATCACTATAAACAATTTTGTCATGAACGCATTACTGACTTTCTCTTAACAGCAGTAAAGAATGGTGGCTTCAACAATGGGGGCGGTAACGGTGGAGGAGGCGGTCGCGGTGGCCTTGGGAATTTCCCCCCAATCCAAAACACAGGCGGTGCGCGCCCATTTTCGGTCAACGGCGATACTTTTGCCACCAAGGCCGAAGCTGAAGCACGCGCTTGCAGCGTCCAAAATAATGACTGTTCTGATAAAGTGAACAGCGGGCAACTCCCAGGCAAGTCGCTTTCCGACTGTCAAGCTCAACTCAAGTCATGCAGCGGTTGAGGCGTTATTCGCTTGATGCTGAATAACCCCCAACCGTCTGTCTTGATTGCTCCTGCCTAGGGACCCTCTTGTGGCAGCGAAAAGTCTAGACTTCTGGGGATAGCTTCATTGGACCTGATCTCTTTTAATTTATGATACCTTTTTAAGAACACGTGTGAGCTTTTTTGTACAATAGAATTTAAACGAATAAATGTCGAGAGTAGACGAGCATAACCAAAAAAACCAACCAGTTTCCCGATTCTCTCTCGCCGATTGACTGACTGACTGTATCGCTTCTCTTACTCTCTCTTGCTCTCTCTTGCTCTCTTTGCTTTCAATCTCGGTTGCTCCATAGCATAGGTGCGTGCATATTTCATATCTCACACAAGTCGGAGAGCGAGACTCCTCCTTCGCCTTGGCACGGAAATGCAACCTCAGCCCACCCACCCTTTGCCTCGCCTTTCCAGGGATTCGCTCTGGCGGAAATACAGAATTGGTTTAGGAAGGACGACCCGATAGTGACGATTGCAGACCCATTTGCTTCATGCGTCCCAAAACGGAGGGGACCCCCCAACATCGTTCGATTATTGCTCTTGGCAGCGGCAGCTGCATTTCTTCTTGTAGGTGGGGACAAAACCATATCCTCTCTCGTGAAGGCTCACTCTTTTCTCTGATTTCCCAGTCTGCATAAGGAAAGGCCTTCGTACGGGAGTGCAATGTAGTGTTGTTACTTTCGTCATCCTGCGGTAGACTATTCTGCGAACCGTGCTTTTGCGAGCTGTCCTCCTGACTTCCATCGCCGTGATTGCTGTAGTCGTCACTATTACTTGTTGCCATCTCTATTAGCCGTTGTTACCCCCGTTGTTACCCAGGCGCCTCGCCGTACCGGTGGTAGCCAAAATGCTATACCCGGCGGCGGCGACAAGAGCAAATAGTATCCCGACTGGACCTTGAGACGTCGTGCCACCAGCGGCAGCGAAAGTGTTGCACACGAAAGCGGCGAGAGGGTCATTACCTCGCGCCACTCTATGGCTTTGGGGGCGGCGACAGCTACCTTTTACTATGGCGGCGGTGTTCTAACGACGAGTTGTGCTTATGCGTAGGAATCCCGTTCACTTTGTGAAGTCTGTTTATATATAATAGTGATTCTGATACCGGATGACTAAGTACCAAAAATATGCGACAAAAGAAATTGTGCCACGTCAAAAACACTTGCTCTAATATATCGGGTAATCATCATCTCAACCAGAATACAAGCACGCGCTTTGCCCTATCAACTCCTACAAAAAGTCCCAACGTAGACACGCCCAAAAATGCGCATGATGCAACCCAGTGACGACGACGATGACGACGACGATGACGACGAAAATGACGACGATGATGATAATGAACAACAAACAGTGAATCCCCAAGCAAGAACGATAGATAATGCCAATACTCCAATCGCCGTTCAACCTCTGCCCTGTTTCATGCGATCCCCTTAGCCTTTACTCGTACTCGCACTCATAGTCGAGAAGGGAAAAGGCCAGGACTGACTGACCCTCAATACAAAGGAAAAAAAAGACATGATGTGTGTGTGCATGTGTTTATGTGTATCGTGTCATGAGATCTTCCTAGCCTCGAAAAGATGAAGACTAAGACTCGTGTCGTTCTCTCCTACATTCGGCGTGGGCTCATTAAGAATCTCCCACCGCCGCATCACAAAGGGGCTGAGCCGCTCGGGCAGCACCCCCATGCCAATGCCCATGGCCATGGCGCGCCTCTCGTTGACGCTCATCGCTGGCGACGGCTTCTCCCGGTGGGACAGCATGAGGTTGTCGGCCGGGTTGGCCGCGAAGCTGAATAGGTACCGGACCTGCGCGTCCGAGGCTGAATCCTTGACGGCACGCACGCACTGCAGGCGTGCTTCATCACCCAGGCTGTCCACCAAAATGAGGGCGAGATCAAAGGCGCGCTCCGCCAAGAAGGGTGATTGGGCGAGATCCAGCTCCTGCGCCAACCCGACCAGGCTCAAACACGCCTTGGCGCGCGTCTCCTGGGCGGGTTTTGAGCTATCAGCAGTGCTTCCTGACGAAGTGGCATGCAAGGTCACATAGGACAAAACAAGGGGTAGCCACTGTGAAATAACATCCTCCTTTAACGACGCCATCTCAGGGCTCGTAGTTGCGAGGATTTCCCACTGGTCTGCCAGCTTCTCCACCATGGCGTTGGAGAGCTGCGCCGCTTTGGGACTGGGGACACCACGGACTATCGACTCGATGACTGCCAACAGATTCTCGGCCATGTGGAGATTGGCGCGCTCGATACCGTCCGAGTAAGCCATCGTTTTGGCGGACGGGAGCAGATCCAGGAATCGTGTTTCGGCGCGACCTTTCATATGATAAGTCACCTCCGAGTTGAGGCAAGAGAGGATGCCTGTCCACATGATGTTGTTTGCCTCGATGGCGTTGTCCATCGCCCTGGATAGGAATGCCAAGTGTGACTGGAGCTTCTCTGCGCCGTCAGGCCCTGATACATCGTCAAAGGCTAGATTTAAGGACAACTTGACCTGGCAATATGGCAGGGTGAATTCATTCGCCAACTCGAGGACTTGTTCGAAAGTCTGTTGTTCACTGCCACCTCCAGGGATAAGCAGATTGGTGGTCAAAGTATCGATTAATATGGTGAGTTTTGTATCCGGATGCTTGAGAGCCAATGTCTGGCTCATGGCGTGCGAGTCAACTAGTATGAGATTTCGTAGAAGCTCTAGAAACTGAGCCCTGGTCTTTTCATCGTCAAGCGGCTGTTCGATTGGCGGTTGCTGATGGCGGGAGCACGAGTATTCAGAAAGAGCACCACGGGTGAGAAGCATCAGCTCTTTCACGTGGTCATATTTGACCTGTTCCTGAACGATGCATAACCTGTAGCAATCCTCGTGCGTCATGAACCGGTTCGGCGACGGCTCAAGTATCAGCAACTGCAGAATCTCCTGTGTATATATCGAGGCGAACCCGACGAGGCCCGGCTGACTTTGGGCCGTTTGCATCATGCTTCTCGCCGTCGAAAACAATATAGGCACGGCCAGGCATCCGGAGCTCACAAGCAGCGGGAATATTTGCGAGATAGGGGGTCGGTTGGTGAGTTTCCGAATATGCAATGCCCAACCCCTCATCATAGTGTCGAAGTGTGGTGTATCAAAAACGCGTAACCTGGTCAGTAGAACACAGTACGCCCTTTGACGCTCGTCCGATTTACCCCAGCAGTTCTGCAGGCGATTGATAATCGTCTGGAATAATCTTTCCATCGTCGGGCGGTCAGCACTGGTGTAGCTCGCAAGCTTTTCGATCGACTCGCTCAACTCTGTTTCGTCGTCTTGCAACTGTGTGGCCATGTTGTCCGATAGTGGCGAGGACGCATCAACTGCGTTGCTGCGATCTGTTCTAGCAAGATCGTTCTGCAGCTGCGCTGCAAGATCTGTCAGCCCAGGAATACGAGGTGCCAATTTTGCTAACGAGGCCAGAATCGGCCGTGCCCCAATTCCTTGCTCGTCTCGTAACGCTTTGAGCCGGTCCAGGAACATGTTGAAAAGGCTCCTGGCAGAGCCGATGCCCGCAAAGACGGGGAGATGGCGATTGACAGTATCGACACAAGCAGCTAGAAGCTCCGCATTCGAGGAAGCAACCATAATTTTGAGTGTATGCTCTAGCATCGTGAAGTCCTCTATAACCTCTAACAATGTCCGGACGAAATCAAATTTATAACTCGTCATCTCTATGCCTGCCTTGCCAAGTTGCGGGTTGGGGGCGAAGTTGGGGACGAACTCGTTGGCGATCCAGTTGCCCACAGTGGACTGTAAAGCACGGCTGCTCAATTTCAGAAGTTTGGTCAACCTTTTGACACTCGGCGGTTTCCGCTGCAGTAGAGGGTCGCTGGGGTCCAGGGGAACCCCCAATGAGTACTTGACGCATTTAACAGCGCTCTCGATATCGCTGGTCTCATACTCGACTGAATATCCAGCACGCCTCAGGATCGACGAACGCAGCCCCTTCATCGAGTCGCTCAGCGAATGAGTGGGGACTTCTACCAGGAGGCGGGTCAGACACGGCCCGTCTGGCTCAATCTCCGTCGGATCACCTAAACCGCCTTTAGAGATAAGCCACTGTAGATATTGAGGTACAGAAAACTGATCGGCCCGGATAAGTTCTGAGACAAGATGGTAGATTGAGTGCTTCCGTTCTAGCTCTCGTGGTACCTCTGTGGCCAGGAACTCTATGATAGCTCCAGTGATATTGACTTCGAAAGGGACCCATGACCTAAAGATGGCCGTCGCCATGAATATCTTCGCAACACCTGGACGATATAGCGACACACACCACTCAAGCACAACCTTGGCCAGTCCAAACTTGTCGTCGCTGGACTTCCATATCTGTGTTGCAAGATCGCTAGTAAACGGCTTTCGAAGAGTGCTATCGAGTAATTTGACCACCGTACCACGGACAGCTGGCTGTGATTTAATTTGAGTGCTGGTGAGCCGATCAATGCGCGCTTCGATGATGTCGCAAGAAAGACTATATGCATCGTCGTCGACAGGCGATGAGGCCAGGATAGTCTCTCTATGTTTGGACCATGTCGTCGGGTGTATGAAGTTTTCTCGGTTGGCGAGAAGTAAGGACCTGAGGAGCGACGATAGCTGCGTGTGTAAGGGGAGCAGAACGTCCCGATCAGGATGGCGGTATATAGCTTCGTGGTGGTTCAAAATAGCAGCAACGAGCCGTCGTCCATTCTTCCTGGACCGAAGGAGGTCGTTCCAATATATTTGCGCAATCAGAATCCACATAGGTAGTCTCGCCTGATTGCTGCTTTCAAGCCCAGAGACTAGCCAGTCCAAGTAGTGATCACGGTCCATTAGGAACTCGGCGTAGAGATGGGTTGCGAGACGTATGCTGCGGATAAGTTAGCTTCGATATACTGCGGATAGTAATGGTGGGTGGCTTACGCGTAGGTGACTTTTGCCTTCCAGCTGGCTTCCCCGAAGGCAGTAACGACACTCTCGATGAACTGTTCAACAAAAACAGTCCAGTCTCTAATCCATTTGGTCTCTCCACCCATTACGAAAGTGCCGTTTACTCCCTTTCTCTTGAAAGCCCTGATCTCATTCGCACCAACGCACTTGGCAAGCCATACAGCGCGGTCTGTAGGGACATTTTTATTGAGGCATTGCTCCAATAGGACTTTGCCTCGGATTCCATGTGGGATCGTCCTACTTAGCCGTCGGAGTGATATGGCGGGGTTGGCGAGATCCTTCAACCAGACCTCCCTCTTGGTATCGGTAAGAGTGACTCTGGGCGGCGGCTTGAACGTAGAGGCGGATGTGATCTGTCCGCCCAGTCGCCTTTGGTTCATAATTGTTGTAAATATAGTTGACAGCGTGTGAAGACCGCTCTTGTGCTTCAGCGCCGGGTATAAGGGTGTTTTGGCCGAGGTATATTCTGAACCTATTTGAGGCGGAGCCTTATCGAAGTATCCATGTCGAATGATGTTATCATTAAACTTGTCCTCCGGATGATTGCCCTGCCACGAATAGAAGTCTGCGAAACCTGTGGGTTCTTGCTTGCCCATATTAGAATATCGCGGTGCCGCTGATGGGGTCTCGAGCACAAAAGGTTTGGGCCGTACGTCCTTCTTTGGCGGTGCCGCGGGCGTGGCTGCGGTGGTAGGTTGAGGGCGGGAATTAGAGACGGGCACAACAAAGCGCGCGCGCCGTGGCGGCATAGGGAGAGGCGCCGAGTCGTTGTCGGCCGTCGGGCAGCGCGAGGGGTTTGGACTCAGATCGCCCAGGTCGGAGACGTCGTTCATGGGCGGCATGATGCGCGAGGGGGTAAAGGCGAGGTTCTGGGGGCTTTCGTTGAAGCCGGCATGGTCGATGCCATCATTTGCCAGCTCCAGCTTAAGTTTGGACCCCCCTCGACGGGGGGTGGTGCCGTAGCGTGCTTGGTTTTGCGATCCATCGGCGGCGTCGGGGGTGGTGAAGTCGCTGCCGAATCCGTCCGACTTGCGGATGGGGGACGGGGGTATGTGTTGCTGGGAAAGGGTTCGTTGCTGGTGGGGGGGCCTCTGCGACAACCCGGGCCCAGAAAGCGACCGCTGTGGTTGTCGCTGCGACACGGCCAATGGGGGCCGCGAGGTCATCGTGGGTCGGTACACGGAGGCGCCATGTCTTTCTCTAAGATGTTGTCATGGTGGTCGGTGGCGGATGGAAGGAGGGTAAGGAGAAGTTGAGGATGGTGGTGGAGGTTTGCGTTTCAATGGCGTGAATGAATCGTGCTGCGTGCGTCGTGTCGCAGTCGGAGCGAAAAGCCAAGGCTGACGTCGGGATCGGCCGCAAGCAAATGCAAGACGAGTGGATGGAGTCTTTAGTACGGATGGGCGAATGAGGAGGTTGGGGGGTTGATTTGATGTGTGAGGTGAGAGCAAAAACCGGACCACAGACACCAAGGCGAGCAGGGCGGCGCAGCGAGCAAGCTGGCAAGCAACGCAAGCAGCAGAGGCAGCGCAGCGCGGCGGCAACTCAAATGGCACCAACGATTGCGAATGGGGATTGCTGTTTCTGGTGTGCTCAGCGGAGGTGGAGCTGGCGCAAAGTAATATACTGGGACTGGGTATGTGATGGGTAATGTTAAGGAGGAGTTACTGGAGTTGGGAGGGAGCAACACTAAGGTAGCAACTAGGTGGAATAGGAACTAGCAAGGGAGGTCAACTGGTAAACTGGTAACCTGGCCCAAGGCGGCACGTGAGGATCCCGACACGACCGACCGACCTTCCCAGTGGGGATTTCGATTTCGGCTGCTAAACACTGAATAAGCTTCAGGTTAGGTAGGAGGTAGACGACAAACTCCGAACTACATCAAGACCAAGACCAAGATCAAGGGTATTTTACGGGTGGGGGCTTGTTTACGACAAGTTGGCGAGGGACCGCTGATTCTACATTCATGTACTTGTAGATTTCGACTCGGGAAAGCTCAAGAAGGGCAGGCCAGAGACGGCAAACGGGGGCCCTGACATGCATGCACGGCCAAAAAAGCTCACAGTGTGCAGGGCACTGATCCACCCATTACGGACACTGTCCCGGCACCGCCGCCGTTGTACCTACCTTTCCCTTCCTATCTATCGTTGCTGACATATTACACATCGTATTTCGGGGCAACATTCGTCTGCTTGACTATAGACGAGACAGGCCCTATCGACCGGGTGCATCTTTAGCTGCCTCGTGACAGCTGATGGGATTCGTTGTCGTCGGGTGCCCGACTACGGTCTAAACAACGACACGACACACCCGCCCAGCCTGGAATGCTACAGTGTTGTTTACATAGCAGGCAGGGAGGAAATGGATTCGGGCATGCAGAAATGCCATACCTCCTGCATCCTACATATTCGACAGTGCAACCACTAAGTGCGACGATCGATCTGACGGACACTCGTCCTAGCCGACCAACCATCTGCATCTAGGCCTACAGTAGTAAGTAGTAGTAGTAGTAGTAGTACAGGCCATCATTCCCAGGCGAATCACCAGGAGCCCCTCTCTCTCCCCGAGGAAAACCTTCGGAATGGCAATGCAATGCAGGCGGGCTATTGCGTTTGTGAAGAGGCATAATGTTGGACTGTCGTATTGCCGTCAGAAACGCATCATGGCTTGCTGTTTGTTGCATACCGAAAGGCAGGTCAAATTTCCAATCCAACCAGCACAGCAGTCTGCGTAAGCAACAGCTCGTGAAGGATCCGAGAGCGCAAGATCTTGGCCGGCGATATGGATGCTCAACTCAGAGAGTAGTACGCCGCGGTTGCCGACAAAGGATTTGTCACTCCGTCCTATTGAAGTGAAGGTAGGGCCAAAGATAAGATCATCCACCGTGCCACCCGTTAGATCCTCGTTCCCTCCGTCGGGTTTGTCTCAATGAGTGGCGATCGTCGAGTTAGCCTAATTACCCAATTACTATCCAAGACATATGGCCATCGACCATTGGAAATCTGGTGCCGCTTATTGGTCTGCGGGGGGACATCCTGACAGAATAAGCATGCTTGAACATACGTTGGAAGGCGAAATCAGCTGTGGTGACATATTATCAGCCAGCCATGGCACGGGGCACATGGCCAATAAGGGCTGGGTAATCACTTGGAGGCTTTCCTTCTCCTCCATGGCAGATAAGACGGTGAGCCCAGAAGCCGGACTCGACGTGACTGAGTGAATGTGGCCGGAGCCAGATCTCGCAGCAACTCCGATAACGCCGATGCAAACCACTTTGCTGCATCGGGCAGATAATCTTCGATGAATTACATGGTAAAGGAGACTGATCAGCCGCGAGGTGCAGTAGTCAGTAGTGGTAGAGAGGAGCTAACCATGTCGACATACTTGTACCAAACGGAATCTTGGTTACCTAGTATGGAGATACCTTAGGTAACCTTTAGATAGTAGATACGTTAAGTATGTAAGTACTTAACATAGTACAAGTATCACTGCTGAATGAAGCCTGGATCCTGAATGGGCCGGCCCCCGGATTGAGGAGGGGCGGCTTCGGGTTTGGGGTTGGTTAGCTTTCTGGCCCCTGTCAATAACTGCGCAGACCAGTACTGTAGCAGCCAGGTAACGTTTACAGCTTGGAGCTTCAGCCACATCATCAACCTTAGTAATAATAATCCTCCGAAAGACCACCACCATCCCAACACCACGATAACAAACACGCCAAGAGAAAGCAGACTACTCAAAGCCAGCCAGACCATCACGTTTTCCATCATGTCGTTGACCAATAAGAAGGATATGCGTCGCTCGGACTTGGGTAAGTTATTGTCTGCCCAGCAGCGTCAAGCCCACACACCCACGTCAACTTGCGCAGAGTGAGGAGGACTGACAGTCGCAATTGCCCTCTACAGTCGTCCCTTACCAGGAGCCCGTCAGCAAGCCCGGCGACAATGTCGAGTTCGGTTCCACGTTGTCTTCGACCCTGCCCATGGCCGCCATATTCACGCGCAACAAGTACATCGGATGGTATGTGTGATGCGCCGCCCGCCCGCCCGCGACTTGCCCGAGTCGCCGAAGAAGGGAAAGGAGAAAAGGCAAAGAGAGGGAGAAAGAAGGAGAACAAGATACCAGGAGGCTAACGTGTGTATTATGCGACAATAGGGTTTCGGTAGTCTTCAGCATCCAGAACTGGCTGGGCGAGAGCGAGGACACGACAAAGAACACCAGCACCCCAGGCTACTTCACCATCGGCATGTCGCGTAAGTTTGACGATTCCTCCTCCCGGTCGAAAATACAAAGAGGGGTTGAGACAATGCTGACAAGATACATACAAACCAACAGTGATGGCCCTCGGAGTCACATATCTACCCATGTTCCTGCCGCAACCGCCCAACACGGCAGGCGGAACCGCGACTGGCGCGCCGGCGCCTGCCGCGCCTGTCGCAGCATAAAAGAAGTAAGAAAGAGAGATGTCGAGTTACAGTGGATGGGTAGGATGGGACTGGAGGCGGGGCATTGGAAGAGTTTACAAATCGACATCAAGGCTAGAAGTTGGACCCAAGAGGGTGTGCAACACTGGTTTAAAGGAGAGAATATGAACTCGTGGACCCGTCGAATCGTTCTGCCGAGCGTACACCCGCCGGTGGCGACAGTATATTCGGAGCAGAGTTTCGGATTTCACACCCGGACAATCTGGGTACCTTCATAATATGTACAAATGAACGCAACAATCGCAAAATGAAGCGACAAGACAATGCTGAATTCCCAAATTTTCGTTTTGGCCGACACAGGAGCCAGAAGACATCGATCAGTCGAGTCACCTGTCGTATTGACGGATCTTCAGCAAAGCCGTCACATCCTCCTACCAATTCTCAGATCGCCCGTTTTCTTAAACCCCATTTTCTTAGTTAGAGGGAGGACCACCACATGACACATCGAGAAGAACTAGGAGTGGAAACTTGAGGTTACAGGAATAAACCAAGGTGTATCTCGTTATTGAAATTCGAACCCAGAACCGATGATCAGAATAATACATTACACGCTACGAATCAAGAACCCCTTTTCAGAAAATTCTTCTTTCCCCAACCACTCTGCATTAATATGTTCGGGGAAGGCCACTAAATATAGCCTCGACCTCCGCTTTCCCCGGGTGGTATGCCATTGTTATAGTTCCTGGCCAACTTTTCGAAGAGCATCAACAAGCACTGCTAGCAGTGACCCGATCCATTCAGCTAGCTGACTGACTTGTCGAAAGGAAGCACCGAATGCATTATGATCGATCAATCTCCCAGAACTTCGCCTAGAAAATCAGTCTAGAAAGACCTCGCTATAAATCCCATAAGGTAACATTCTCCATCTATCTAGTGGGTATTAATTTAGTCTTCGTCGAAGATCTGATATGTGTTTTGTAGTATCGTGTCGATAGCTCGGACTTGCCACCCAGCATCCGCAATGTTGGCGCCAGGCGCTGTGCCCATGAGGGTAGGGCCAAACACTATAGCCAGGTTCTGAGAGTTCATGCGGTTCACGCCCGAGTTCTCCATCACTCGGTGCAAATGTAGCGTAAGTGCGCGCAGTGTCGCGTAGTTAGGGTCGGGTAGCGAGTTGATGATGGCATGAAGGCTATCTCGACGTACAATGTCGTCATCCGCTTTGGCTGCCTCGACGAATCCTTTATAGTGCTCCGCGGTGAAAAGGGGGTCTGGCAGATCTCGGCAAAACTGCTTCAGGAGACCGGCAACACTGTTCACATCATGGAAGAAGTTTTCGGGGTTACGGAAATCAAGGTTCCGAGAATCAGAATCTAGGCATAGTTAGCTTCTATTCCGACATATGACATTGAGTGAAAGAACGAACCTGTGTCAAATCCATTCTTCAGCTTTTGGATGTGAGTTGCTGAGCCGGACAATCTGTAAATTCCTTCCACGGCCAGACCGTACAAATCAACAGCTTGGATACACTGGTACACTACCATGGGGACTGCCAGTCCATCTCGCTCGTAGAGTCGGTCAAGAGTTACGCCGAATACTTGTTTCGGTTTAGACATGCCACCCGCGCCGGGTCCCATGGCGTTGCTTGGGGGTGATACTGAGCGCCCAGAAGATGGCGGTTGCTGCGGCGGCGGCGGCATGGCCTGCATTGGGGCGGACGGGCCAGTATGACGAGGCGGCGAATGTTCTTGGGGCGATTGTTGTGTCTGGAAAGGTAGGGCACCAAGTTGCGGGGGACCAGCCTGGCTTATACTACCGTTGCCGTACCTGGCATGGGAGGGTGGTGCCGCTTGAGTCGAGTTTCGATTGCTCTGCGGCTGCTGAGGAGCCATAGAAGATTGGTTCAACAAAGCCCCATGACTGAAACTCCTTTCGTGGCCCGTTTGTGATGATGGGCGCTGCTGGCTGGCTGCTGGCATGGAGGGGGGTTGACCATAACCTGGCGAGGGGACTCCCGCAGGAGACGAGACATCAAACCCGCCTGTCCGAGACCCCATGGACATGGATCCGACCGGCGGCATTTGTAGAGCTTGAGGTTGCTGTTGAGACTGTGGCCGAGCTTGTTGCTGCATTTGCGTCGAGGAACCCATCGTCATGTTTTGTTGCGGGTTCAGCACAGGGTTGCGCTCGTACTTGGCCTCGGCAGGCTTCGGCGGTAATTTGCTATGGAAACTCAAGAGGTACTCCTCGAGATCCTTGTGGTTGTCGACGGCTTGAATAACCTCCTTCATGCTTGAGCTCCGGCTGTTGTGGCCTGGAATAGTAGATTGGTGTTTTAGGGGGCTTATTACTAGACCATTGCTCAAGAGGAGTTTTTCGTTGAAAGAAGCTGCAAAATTGTTAGACTATGTGCCGTTGAAGACGAGGTATGGGGCGAAGAAGGGAAGTTGCGCATACCAAATTTCTGCATCTGCAGAGTCGTGCCGGAGTCACATTCCCGGACCAAATCAGTCAGAGCCTTGATAGCCTCAGGCCTTGTGGAAGAGTCCATCGTGGCCTTTTCCGCTTGATAATTCTGAACTTTGGTCATGTAGTCGGTGTCGGCGGCTTGGGTTTTGCGCAAGAGGTCCTCCTCCTGTTGGGCTGCTGACTTGGGTCCTTTGAAGCCGAACCTGCCTCCCTGCCTCGCTTCGCCCGTCTTGACCCGCTCATACTCATCCGCAAGTGCGTCGTATTTTGCCTTGGATTTGCGCATGGCGGATTCGATGTCCTGCAATCGTGCCTCGGCAGCCAGTCCGTTCTGCTTCCAGCCTTTGCGGTGCTTCTCAGCGATGTTGGCGACCTCTATCAGGTCTTCCTGCATCTGATGTAACGAAACGGCAAACTGTACGCCGTTCTCGGCCATTCGATCGTGTATAATGAGCATCTCTTCGTAGGCGTGAGAGAAAGAACCCTGCCTGTGGTCCATCTGGTGAATATTATCCTGCGTCATTCGGCAAAGCTTCTTCATGCCCTTGGCGTGTCCATCCTCAAGGTCGGATCGTTTCTTCAGGAACGCAGCGAATTCCTAGAACGGGGAGAGATTGTGAGTACGAGCGAAAGATGAGGTGGCAGATGGTTTAACCAACCCTTGCTGAAGCTATGCTCTGCTTCAGTCGATTCAACATGGTAGACACACCAATCTACGACACGATGTTAGCGGCTATCCATTACAACTCAGTCTCAGTTAACGTACATCTGAGGCCAGCACTTCTTGGACCTGGGCGGGCATGTCGGGCTTTGCGCCGGCCGTAGCAGCGCCGACGGCCATGGCGGAAGTGGAAGTGTTTTCTTGGGCGGCAGAAACGCCAGCGCCGTTCGCGGAATGGGACTGGGGGTCGTTCTCGGGTGCTGGGTCGGTCGAGCTCCCAAATGACATACTCGGGGGTCGTTGTAGTTGCGATTGAGGTGGAGGAGAGGCCAGGTCGGTGGACTGGCGGCTAAAGTCTGCCATGTTGCCGGACGGGGTGGTTGTTGGGTAAAGTAAACAGCTGAATGTTGTAGTCTCGAGTTAGAGTTGGGCAAGAAGGTTAGGAAGCGTGGTGCTGCTTGGTCGGGCTGCTCTTGCTTCAATGTGTTCGGACCACTCCCGGGATGCTTCGATTCAGAGCTTATGATGACGAGGCGAGCACCAAGGTTGGATGGGGCTGTGCAATCAATTTGCTGGCCAGATGGTTCAATTATTCTTCCTCCCGCATACGCATACGGTACGAACTGTATGTAGACTGTCGGCAGGTAAGTAGGCGGGGGACGCGACTGGTCAGAGATGTTCCTTCTGTTAGTCGTCGCAGCTGTCGGGGACTCGGGTCGGTCGTGTTTTGCTTGGAAATGTTACGTTCCGAAACGATGGCATGGAGGGGTATGCTTTCCTCTGGAAGCAATCAATGATTGCGAACGACAGTTCAGATTATTATCAAATGAGTGGAAGGCCCCCAGGTGCCAGGTCCAACAGGTACGACGTACGTACAGCCCCTACAGCCCCTACAGCCCCTACAGCCTTACTACCAGACCTACTGTGAAAAACGTCGGCGCTAACCGGCTGCCAAGCCGAGCGAAAAGCAACTAAACGCAGCGACTTTTGTCTGTGCCCCTGTGTGCGTGCGCCCCCAGAATCCATCAATACCTATGCACCCAAGGCACCATGCTCATGCTGGCTACAATTATAGACTCCCCGACTTCCTCTATCAAACACGCAAAAGTTTCCGGTGGAACTCGGCATCGTGTGGCTCGCCGGACCTTGCAGACGAAGTGTGCTACATTACAGTAGGTGCCATCAAATACACATACGGTTCGGGAAAGGCTGTCTGCCTACATACCACTTACAGGAGCAGCAATACGTGCAGGTTACATCTCACTCAATCTAACAAGTCCCCCTAAACTCGCAAGTAAACGGCCGTGCTGAGCACTCTACAGGGCAGCGGGGGTATCATAATCATACAATATAATCTATACAATATAATCTATTAACTGAACCTAGTGGAATGAAGTAGTACATGTATTGGTTTGGTCATCCTCACTCCAGACCTGCAACATTAAGAAAGTCGAGCCTCTCGAGAACCACCCCTGGCAAGAATGAATGCATTGTGTGGAGGGGGTGTATGCATGCATGCTCCGGTGTGAACTGGAATACTATGTACGTAGGTAGGTGCTGATTGGGTTCCAGGTACGGAGTATGTGCATGTAGGTTCACCCCTTTTCTCCGGAAAACAGCATGATCAGCCCCCCTTGGATGCAGATGATTTTCATCTAGCCTTGGGTCTCCTTCTTTCGAATGAAAAAAGAAAACGTCCTGAGATGTACGGCACTGTAAAGCTGGCAAAGAGGAGACAGAAATGGGACGAAGAGCCCCAGCTAGCTGCCCAGATTCGGCCATTTTCCAAACATTTGAGTCTTGACACCACACACCACACACCACACCCTGACACCCCACACAATGAGACGGTCTAGCCGGCCTTGGATTCCGTCCGATGTCACTCGATCCAACGCTTCAACTGTCTGAGCGCTCGTTAGCTTCCGAGATGCCAGTCTGACTTCACAGCTTCTTGCAGCACTCTTGTCTCAACATACCGAACTATCCCTTGCTGTTGCTACCCAAAAGAAGCCCCTTCAACTCAGCTAGCTATAATTCTCTTCTTCCCATCTTCTATTATAGGATGGTAAGCTGTTCTGGAACATCTACTCCGGACACCAAGAAAGACGAAAAGTGTTTGTCTTCCCGAGTGTGAGTATGTAGGCCTATTCCCGAGCCCATCATGCTCAACGCGGGTTGTGTTTACCCTGGCAAGTCCTTGTGTCACTGGGCCAAGCGCTCCGCCCGGGAAAGCCAGTCCATTATCAAACACGGCATGAAGTATCAGAAAGGTGCCGCCCGCCTGGCAGCAACTTGATTCACAAACTTTCCTACAAACAAAAAGCAAAAGCAAAAGCTAGGACGGTCAACAAATCTCTGCATCGGGCTTTCTAGGCGTTTTGGATCCTGAGACATTGTTTATGTAAACATGTTCGGTCCAGACCATGCTGTGAGAGTATATCGAAACATGGGCAACCATGATAGAGCAGTGATTCCGGTTGCACTGCAGGGGCGGTCGAGGGGGGTCCAGCTGTATTCTCGCGCTCCTCCATGTTACGCCAAAGGTGCTTCAGAGCAGACTCCGGGGAGGATAGAGCTTTTATCACGACGGCAAACAAATAAATAAAAACATGGGCGTTCATAACCATAGTAGGGTGGATTGGCTTTCACGTGATCCATTACTCAAGGGTGTGACAACTGTTGCTTGGCCATGGGATCATTGATCGTCGATGGATTGGGTAGATCGAGTGGTTGGCAGTATGTACGGTACCTCCGCAACGTGTAAGCGCCCAAAGCAGCAGAGTCACGAAGTCGCAGTGTCGCCAGTTGTTAATTAGATCTTACCCCGAACTGACTGGTTGGCCTACCGTAAAGTGCTCGATAAAGGTATTCCATCTAGTTACTCTGCAAACCAATGCCAACCTGCTTTCCAATATAATACTTGACACAATGCGCAGTTCATCGTGGCGTTTGACCTAAGTCCTGTATCGCAGAGTATCAGGTTCTTCAGCGCCAACCATACCAGAACATGGTGATCTAGTTGTCGCTGGGAACATGAAGTCCGACACCGAGAAAGAGCCATGGAACAATGACAATTACACGACCTCTGCTTTCGTCCAAGTATGTTCGTGTTATGCCTATATAAAGCATTCCCCTCCTCGTGTTCAACGCATGGTCTGATGGGGTTGTGATATGGTCTCATGGGAAATTGGATTCTCGTATCCATTTGAATACGGATAATTAGCGTAGTTACTACAGAGTCAACACAGTTTGCAATGGCTTTCCCGTCTGCTTCTACTCATCGAGAATGTAATCATATAGGTAACTTGGCTCTACAACTCAATCGACGCGGCGCTCCCACACCTGTTGGATTAAGCCAAAGAGTTGGCAGTAGCAGAGATACGAGTCGGGCTCAACGGAATTTATAATTCGAATTTAGCAGAGTCGAGTAAAATGAGTTGTATAGTAGTGGTTAATAGCCAAATCATCTCAGTTCCTTCAGGTGGATGGCCCCCGTTTCGTGCTAGATATCAAACATATGCCCATTGGATGCCGATTTAACAACACCTGCTATCACGGATTACCACAGATAGATAGAGGACCATCGGACTGGAAAGAGACGGCCGGTCCATCAACCGCCATACATAGAACGGTGGGTGATATGTTCTACAAGCACAATAAATGTCACCAGAGGAAACCCCGAACACTTATCCTTGACACAACTCGCGACACAGGAAGCCCAGTAGAAATACGAGGTAACAGAAATGCTTCTATAGAACGGTACAAGGAAAGGATCATCAGTGGGTAAGAAATCGTGTCGAGCGGTTGCGCCTGCCGCCATTCACAGCAATGAGATCAAGATACCAGACCAGTCAGATCTAGTCATGATTATACCCTTGGTACGAGTTGTCAACATATAGGCTCATTATGAACTAAGATATATATAATGCTAAAACATGATAAAATAACCGGACCCCTGAAAACCCAATAACGCCAGAACACTCGCAAGACCATGGACGACGTAAGATACATAATATCTGACTACCTAGGTAACGACATACTAGGATAAGATCAGCGTCACCCTCTCTCCCTCCATTCACTGGCTCTTTTCCTTCTTGGATTACCGCCTGAATCCAACAAGCGGCGACGTCGAGTAGTAAAACGCCAACACAAACCAAGCCAGGACGACCGCCAAGAACGACACGACCGGCCAAAACATGGGCCGGCGGATCCGATCCAGCATCTTGGTGCCGCGGTTCTGCGGCACCCCCTGGTCCACCAGCTGGTCCGGATGCGTCTTCCAGCCCGGGCGCATCCTGCGGTCCTGCAGGATCTGCTCCGCCGTGATCTTGGCGCCCGCCAGCACGATGGGCACGCCCGTGCCCGGGTGGGTGCTGGCACCCACGAAGTAGACGTTGTCGAGCCCGACGGCGCGGGTCGAGGGCCGGAACTTGAGCACGTTGAAGAAGCTGTGGCTCAGGCCCAGGATCGAGCCCTTGTCCAGGTTGAACTTGTCCTCCCACGTGAAGGGGTCGTTGATTATCTCGTGCTGGATCAGCGACTTCAGGGGCGCGCAGCCCGTGCGCGTCTCGATGGTGGACAGGACGGAGCTGCGCGCGCGCTCCACCAGGGCCGGCCAGTCCTGGTCCCGAAGCATGCCGTTTTCCGTGGTGGAGGATTTGGGGTGGCCCTTGGACTTTAATAGATGACCTGTGGGCACGAGGGCGATTACGGCGTCACGGCCATCGGGGGCGGCCGAGGGGTCGATGCGGCTCGGCACGTTGATGTAAAAGCTGGGCTCCTGGGGTAATCCTTGCCGGGTGAAGATGTCGTCAAAGGACTCGCGGAAGTCGTCAGCCAGGAAGATGTTGTGAGTCTGTAGCTCGGGGACCTTGCGGTCGAGACTCCAGTAGAACGAGATGGAGGAGCAGGAGCCCGCGCGCTCGCGGAGTGAAGAGGCGAATTTCTTAGTCGCAGCCGTCTGTGGGAACAAGTTGCTATAGGCGTACACGAGGTCCGCGTTGACCACCACCACATCAGCATCCATGCGCTCGCCGGAAGCAAGACGCACGCCGTTGGCCGTCTTCCCATCCGCCGCCGTCAAGACCTCGGACACGGCCGTGTCGAGCTGAAACTCGACGCCCAGGCGCTCGGCCACGCGCACGAGCGCCGCGAGCACCGAGTGGAAGCCGCCGCGGGGATACCAGATGCCCTCAGCGAGCTCGGTGTACTGGAGGAGAGAGTAGGTGGCTGGAGCGTCGAAGGGGCTCATGCCCATGTACATAGTCGCGAACGTGAAGACGCGGCGCAGCCTCTCAGACCAAAAGTACATGCTCGCGCGGTTCCAAATCGAATGCAAGGGGTGCAACTTAAGGCCCGTCCAGACGAACTTCGGGTTGGCCAAGTCCCACCAGCTCGTGAAGTTCTTGTGCAGCACGTCAGACACACTGAGTTCGTAGTGCTGGTGGGCCTCGCGCAGCCAGGCCAGGTAGCGCTCGAAGCCGTCCTTGCCCTCCCAGCGCTCGATCTGGTCCTTCATGCGGGCCAGGTCCGTCGACAGCTCGAAGTTCTCGCCGTCCGAGAACCAAACATTGTAGTTGGTGGGGCAGCGCAGGAGCTCGACACCCTCGGCCTCGAGCGTCGTGTCCAGATCGTAAAAGGCCTCCCGGAACAACTTGGGCAGCAGCAGCAGCGAGGGGCCCTGATCAAAGCGGTACCCGTCGTGGTGGATCAGCGAGCAGCGCCCGCCCGTGAAGGAGTTCTTCTCCAGCACCGTCACAGCGAAGCCGGACTTGGCCAACCTTGCAGCCGTGGCAATGCCACCAGCGCCAGCGCCTAGGAGTTAAAGTGTCAGTTACTGGAAACGAATACAGTACAGGGGAGAGAAGGTCAATTACCGATAACAATGGCCTTCTTTGGTCCTGTTTTGGACATGATGAGTTTTTGGGGTTTGTGACGATTCGGGAGCGAGAGTCCTCAGAGTGACAAACTTATATAGAAGCGGGTAAGGGGATTGACTATATGCTTGTCTAAGGCAATCACTTGGCTGCGTTGGGAAGCAACGTAGATATCGGTTCGTTGAAGAACCCCTGAAATCAAGTCTATAAGCGACTGTAGGATTAGCCGACTGCAAGTGAGTTGTATGAACAGTCTTCCGTCAGATAGTAGGCGGATGGCTTTTTTGAGTTCTGGGAGGCGACTAGCTAAATGACTTACACGCACATACGCGATTATCCGTTTATGTGTGCGTGTCGGTAGACGTTTCTCGTCTGCCAGACTCTCTCGGGTTCGGCTAGTATCTTCTATCAATATCTTCCGAATATCTTACAGGCACTAGTAGTTTTACTAGCATGTATTCTGGGTAGAACCGATTTCAGTTCGGTCGCTGTCAAGTACAGCCACCCAGCTTACGGGGACATCAACCACTAGTATGTCCAGAATTGCATGTGAGAAGCCCGGTAACAGTGCAGAAAGTCTTGAATCATCACTAAATCCCGTACCACCTATGATAGCAGCGCCCACAGTCTCTAGGAAACGAGTGCGAGCCGCTTTCTTACATGGCATGGACAGATTGGAATGCCCGAAGGCCGAATAAATGGATGGATAATGTCGTGCCTTTTCGTTCATGAATCATCATTCCGAGCCAAGATCCAAGTGGAAATTAAACCCCAGCTGCCCGCGCGCAGAAATGTAACTAGCCTATCCCTGCCTGCATATATTCTCTTGTCCATAACAGAACCAACGTCAAGTAACCAGGCAAAAGTTAGATCTACGTAACCTTCATCCCTAATCTTCAATCTCATCAGCTTGGGGCCATCTCGAATTGTTTAATTGTCGTCCGACCTGAACTGTTTGAATGAAGATCAATGAGCCGGCAGTTTCCTGATATTTCCGCCATCGCTAAACACCCTTGAACATTCTGCCCCGTAAATGCGATATTGCTATAAAAGAATTACTGTTTTAGGTAGTCTATTAGAGGTCTAAGCAATAGGGGTGGGGGTTTCAGCCAAAACTCCAAACGACCTGGGTACTGCGTACAAAATAGAAAACGGGGGTATCTTGTCACCAAAAGCGCATAACTATTGAGAGGCAAGCACCTTCCAAGCCACCATTATCCTCCTCGAGCGAGGCACAGTTGCCCTCTTGGGATCCTTGGGTGACCATGCGCCCTTCTTTTCCCGCAAAACTCGGCCAATCTCCATGTAGCTTTCCACTGCAACAATAAGCGGCCCGCGTACATCGGCAGGCAACATATCCATATTAGATCGGGATCTCGCGTACTCCTTGAATGCGAGTCGGAGTAGCCTCTCACGTAGCGTCTCGACGATCGCGTGTCTCGGGGCTTTAATAATGTCGCGTGGTGTCACGCCCTCCTCTTTCAGCCACGTGGTAGGGAGATAGACCCGGTCCATGTCGGCGTCTACTGCAATATCTCTAGCGATGTTGACATATTGCAGCGCGTGGCCCATAGTTCTAGCGGCAAGGGCAAGAATCGCTTCCTTATCTTTGGAAAGCTTGGTTTCGTTATGGTGGAATGCGAGCCACAGGCACAGCTCACCAACTGTGCTCGCGACCCGGTGGGCGTACAGTTCCAAGTCCGCCTCGTCTTTGATAGGATAATCAGCCGGCATGTGAGGACCGTTCTCCTTGTTCTGGTTGAAGGCTAGGTCCATCCTGAACCCATCCAAAAGCTCATAGAACGGCTGGCTGGGCATCAGTTTTGTCGGGAGCAACTCAAAAGCAGACCGTGTCGGCTTGGGGAAGTTGTTGCGGATATACTCCTGCACTTTTGGGTCTGAAGGCGAGATGGTCTTTTCTGACGAATAAACTAAGTCAAGATAGCCTGTCATTTTGTTGATCCACTCGAGTGCTTCTGCTCTGGTAGGCGAGTCATCCACTAGATCGTCTGCCACACGGCAGAATGAGTACCTGGTGAAGTGTTAGTCAGGATCGATTGCATATATTGCAGTGGCAGCTAACAGTAAAATCAGGTCGATGCGCAGTCGTCCAGGGAAGACGGCACTGGCCAAATAGAAGCTGCGACTCTTGCGTTTCAACGTGGCAACAGCCTCTCGAATGCCATGAACACGTTGAAGGTCGTACTGTTCAGGGCGGGTGAGAATACCCTTCAGAAGCAACCCAGGCGGGGGCGTCCCAGGTGCATCAGGGAAAAGTCCCGGGAACGTGTTGATCACAGCCATTCCGCGGTCAAAGGCGACCAGGCCAAACACGATCAAGGCGTTTGTGAAGAGGAAGAAAACAGCCTCCTCGATCTCAAGGCTACCAAATAGACGAAAGTTGAGCTTCGTCCCTGATTCTATAGACCATGTGCCCCGGCCTAGTGCCAGTTCATCCACAACCCATAGATAGAGCGTAGGGATGAAAATCGGAGCTGTGATGCAGAACGTAGGGAGGCGAGCGATAAAGTACCCAGAAAATGTCCACGTGAGCAGGGCAAACGGGCACGCCCAAACTAGAATCAGTCCCAGATACGTGCCCTCTCCTCCTTTCCCGACGAGATACGCTCCTATCGCGATGCAGGCACCTAAGACGATCTGACCCAGAGTCCGTACTGTTCGGACTATTGGCGAGGACTCATGCTTATTTGTTAGATATTGCGAGTGCAACACAGGCTTGTTCAGAAGAATATAGAACATGGAGGTGATGTATGTTTGGATCACGAAGAAGAACAGCTCCTCGGCTGGCACACCGAAGAGTCTGGGGCCGATGATGGCATCAGGAGGATATGTCCATACTCCATGGCGAATGAGGTAGGAATCCCAGGGTAGAGTTGCCGTGAAAGCGACGACGATCAGTGCCAAGGTTTTGTACAGATCCAGTCTGGTGAGCAACGGCTTTTGGACCAGAGTGAGTATTGCAGCCAATGGAATAGTGTACTTGAGATGCCTGCGGGAGGTTATCAGTCGGGATGCACAAGCGGATGGCACATACGGGAGGGACAACAACTTACACAAGTGCATAGTCGTACGCCATATTGGACAGCCGCCTCTTTTTTGAGTTCTAGTAAATACCAGGCCTAATAGATCACTGGTGGGCAACTTTGACCCAAATCTCGAGGGAGGGACGGGTACGGCAATGTGTGCAGGACCAGGCAAAGGCTTTCAAAGTTGCGCAAGTATAACCTTATAAAGCGTGGTATGGGAGCAAAGGGGAATAAGCAAGGAGTCTCTCCAGCGGCTGGAGGGGCAGCGGCCACCAGAAGAATTATCGATATAGCGCAAGTTTCTTTTATCCGCTGGTGTCGGGTAGCCAGGTACGACGGCACCGAGGCGTAGTGTATGATGTGTACGCGCCAAGGGAGTAGCAGGAGTAGTGACAGCCAAAGTTACTTGAGTAGACTCGGGGGTGTGTGTGTGTGGCTCGCTACTGCTACTGACTGGGGTGGGCTTCGGTTCGTGAAGATAACATAAGGTAAGTGGAATGTCTAGGAGAAATAGGCAACGGACTGGCGTGGACAAATATCATTCTCTCGGGACCTGAGAAGTGGCAAGCGTGATAGAATCCAATTAATTACCACCGTCCTTTGTCGAGAGGGTGGTAATCAAGAGAACACACCTCGCCTCGCATAGAAAAGCATCCATCCATATTGTTGGGAGAGTGCTCTGGTCATTATGCAATACCCGAGGCGGGCAGGCCATAACTGATTTCGCCTAGATGCATGCAACCCTCTTGAAAAGTCATAATAATGAGGTCATAGACATCTGATAGTAACCTTGCGTGCAATGGGTAGCCGCGACCGACCTTTTGTCCTTTCTCTCTAGTTTCTCTTGATAAGATTCCCGAAAGACCGGACTTGATCTTAGCACATTATTTAGCGCATCAAGACTTGGAAGCTGGACGGGATTCTGCAAATACGATATCGAGACGGGACCCCTGCCGATGGGTATTTTGCTACTAAGCAGTCAACAACACCAGAGCGGTAGGAAGCTTAAAGGGGGGAGACAGAGTGCCCAGTTAGCTCAGTCCTGGTTCAAGGACATCGTGTTATCATGAAACGTGGGAAGAAGGCCCAATCAACTGCATGGAGAATTGAAGCCGTTGAGTCAACAGGCAAGTATACCTATGTATGCGTATCACATAAATCAGGTAACACTTTTCCAGCTTTCAGTGACTTCTAGAATTGCATCCTGTAATAATGCGGACTCGGAGTTACCAAGATGGCCGATTTGTTAGTGGATTTCCTACCTATCAGATAGCGACCTTACCTGCTTCGCCTAGTGCGCTGTGCTACCCGGCCGGGGCCTGTCCAAAGATCCGAGGTCAGCGGTAATGCGCCCGAGACACCCCCACCACCAGCCAACCAGCTTGCCAGCCAATGCACGCCCCAGAGTCCCAGAGTACCTAAAGTAGCATCGTGAAGTTTTGCTTGCCGATGCGCCTGAGACCTGCAACCATGATCCGACCTCGACATCCGACGAACTTACGCCTCCTCCGGGCTCTCGCCCCCTCGCACTCGGTCTCGAGTCCAAATGCGACAATAGCCGCACGCTACACTGGCTGCTGCGCCCAGCTGTCGCAGCCGCCGAGGCTGAGCTCGTCACAATGGCAGCAGCAGCAGTGCTCCTTCGCGACCACACCCGCCCGTTTCGATATCCGGAGCAATGAGCCCAACAAGCAAAGCCCGATAGCCGTCGCCGCCGCCGAGGGTCCCCGGATACCAACAGTCGAGGAGGCAATCCAACAGCAGCAACAAGAAGAAGCAGAAGCACAACATCAGCCACCACCACCACCACCACCTCGCCGCCGCCGCCGCGGCCTCATCTACGCCGTCATCTTCGCCTGTGTCGGCGCCACCGTCGGCTCCCTCTTCCGCATCTCCATATCCCCACCCCCGCTGCCCGTCCCTGGCACGCCCGAGGACCGGTACATCATCGCCGGGATCCACGAGCGGGCCGAGAAGCTGCCCGTCGTGCAAGAGCTGTCGGCGGACCCGGCCTGGGAGTCCTGGCACGCGTACGACGACCGCACCAGCGACGAGAAGCGCAAGAGCAGCATCACGGCCGGCGCCCTGTCGGGCTCCAAGGCCCTGGCCTACCAGCGCGTCTTCTGGAACCCGTCCACGGGCGAGGTCGTCAACGTCGTCTACTTCGGTGGCGGCACGAGCGGCTGGCCGGGCGTCGTGCACGGCGGCGCCCTCGCGACGGTGCTCGACGAGACGCTGGGTCGTTGCGCCATCCTGCGCTTCCCCTCCCGGACCGGCGTCACGGCCCGTCTCGAGCTCAACTATAAGAAGCCCACCGTGACCAACGCCTTCTACACGGTGCGGACGCGGCCCGTAGTGGAAGAAGACGGCAAGGGCGAGCCCCTTCTGGGCAAGGATGGTCAGCGCAAGAGCGACCGCAAGCTCTGGGTCCACGGCCACGTCGAGGCAGAGAACGGCAGGGTCTGCGTTGAGGCTCGGGCGCTGTTTGTCGTGCCCAAGGGTATCACTCTGGCACCTCTGGTAACTCGGTGGTAGTCGGCCTGTGTGATACAATAGCTCATACCTATAAACCTAAAGACCAACATCAAACATTATACGTGGCAAGTACATCGTATAAGGAAGTGATGACTTGTCCTAAGTGAAACTGGAGTCGTGGCGAGGTAGGAATCGAAGTTAGAGATCAGTAATCATCAAGACATGCATGTATTCTAGAACGCGGGTGGAAACCGCATCTGTTACGATAAGCTGCTACCGAGGCTTGCTGTGTAGAACTACAAATCAATAAAAACACGGAAAAAGTGTGTTTATGCTGAGCTCCAACGCTTTTCTTCGTAATAAAACCCAATCAACCAGTCTTGAAACACCACACGCCTAGCAGCATTATGGCACGGCTATACGTTATGCTTTAGTTACACATCTTCGAGAACACGTTTTCTCTCTTCCTTGGAAATCCATGGACACTGGCAACATGTTACTGTCTTGGACCACCGCACTCTCTGTCAATGACAATCCATTCGTGTGTTGCTACATAAACGCCGGGGGAAATCATTCCCATTTCTTTTGGTGCTTTTCTTCAATGGTCATAACTCATCACAGGGGAATAGGCCTGATGTGGAAGGTAGAATGCCCTCGGTTCAACAGGAAAGTGAAAAAGAGGCGACAGCGAAGATGCTGATTGATGATCAACGGACAGTGGGGGTGATAGCATGGGGTAGAAGACAGCGCCTCTGGTACTCTAAACCGGGCCCTGCGCGCCATTCCATGGCATCGGTCGGCCAGGACTGGGAACTGGTGGCGGTCCGTAGTGATTGTACGGCGGTTGAGGGTAAAACTGCCCCCCGCGACCGTTGCCGCGAAACCCTCCACCTCCTCTCGGAAAGCCCCTGTTCGGAGGGCCCCCATAGCCTCCTCCTCTTCCGCGACCGCCGTTACCGGAACCACCGCCTCCCCCTCTACCACCTCGAAATCCCCCACCACCCCTCGGGCTACGAGGAGGGTCAAATTGTGGGAATTGCCTCTGCTGGGGACCGTACTGGCCGCCATAGTTGTTGTGGCCGTTGGGCACTTGCGCCGTGTTTTCGGACTGCTCGGCAAGGGGTTGTCGGTCGGTGACGCTCTGCGTATTGGTAGCACTACGGATGCGGCCATCCTTGCGACGACGATCGAAGGGTCGTTTCACATGCTTGTTTGGTTTGCCGTCAACGGTGAAATCGATTTTCTTGATGGGATCCTCAGCCATGATAAGGCCTGTGAGGTTGAAGCGTTCCCAATCCTCCTTGGGGGTCGTGCAACACTGGAACACATTCTCAAGTCTCTCCAGCGGGCGCACTTCTGGGACCCAGCGCCGGACATACGTACCTTCCTTGTCGTAATCGAAGGCTTGCTTGACAGGGTTGAAGATTCGGGCCTCGCCTCTGGGATCGTTCCCCACCCCAGCCACATATTGCCAGTTCGCCCAGTTGGACGAGACGTCATAGTCGAGGAGGAGCATTTCATACCACTCGGCACCATAGCGCCAGTCGATATTGAGGTGCTTAGCAAGGAAGCTAGCGACATTCTGGCGGGCTCGGTTGGAAGTATATCCAGTATGCAGGAGTTCGCGTTGAGTGGCGTCGATCAGACCCATTCCAGTTGTTCCGTCCCAGATACGTTTAAGGATACGATCAACATCTTCCGCCGACTCCGTTTCCGATTGCTCCTGGCCGGGTTCTTTCTTCTTCGGGGCTTTCCACTTGTGGCTGTGATCTTCACGAAAGCCTGATCGATGAAAGAGTTTCGCCCCGAACTTTTTGTGGCAAAGCCGCATGTAGTCCCGCCACAGCAACTCGAACCGCACACCCTTCGACCCTTCATTTTCTCCTTGTCCGTACCCTTCGGATTCTGCGAAGGCCTCGTCCGTGCCATCTTCATAGTCAACCATTCTCCAGTGGACTTGCCTCCCTGTTATGCAACCCAGTGCTAGCCACGCCGAGAGTTTGGTACTGAACTCGGTTCCGACAAGACCATTACGGTTAGTCTTGTAGCCGAGGACAACGCCACTCTTGACTATATGGTCTAGGCGAACAAGAGCATTGGTCTCTCCACCATTAAAGGGATGGGCAGACTCGGCGTCCTCGGGGAATGGAGGGACAAAATGTATGAAATCCCGGACCTTCTTCAACATTGCCTCCCTGAACCCATCAAGGTCAGTTGGGATCTCGAATGGTGCCACTTGGGGAGCAATAGCCGATGTAGGCGGAAACTTCGGGAGCGAAGCTTTAGGGGGTCTTGGTACTGTGTGTCTCGGTCTTTCGCGCAGCGGTTCCATGCTCTTTCGATATGTGGTAAAAACGTCTGGTAAATCGCCTGCATTCTCAAATTTCAGGTCCCGACTGTGCTATTGTTAGCAGTTATACTATCGCGCACGACTTATGCGGCTAGGTTAAAAGGGGGTGATGAATCGAGGGTCGCTCACTCGTCGATAAAGTATTTCTCGTCCACCCAGGATTTGAACTCGATGCTCTCGCCCACACAATACGTCGAAATGGAATCCTCCTCCTTTTTCTCATCGTATCCTTCTTGAGAAACGATCCACGTTGCTCCGACCTTGAGCCCATCAGCCCTCAGGCCTTCGACCAGACTCTTCAGGGTCTCGCTGAACTGGCCGACCCGGATGACAAGACCACTGTCCAGCGATTCAAACGAAGACTTCAAATCCCATATTGATTCAGCGACGAACTTGGCCCGATGTGGCCCGCATCTCCAGAAGCCGCCCACAGCACTCCTGGCCTCGGGAAAGGGAGAATCGCTCCCGTCATTGATGAAACCGGAGACCTCGTACTGGTTTGGCGTCACTACACAGACGGGTAGCAGATGTGTAAAGCCATGGTCCTCGGACGTGGCGAGGTGGTGTAGTATAGGGTTGTCCGAAACTCGCAGGTCCCGGCGAACCAAATAGATGAGGACGTTGCTTTCCGACATGTCTTCCCAGCAGTCTATATGACGTCGAAGGGGTTATATATAACTTGTAGTATCTCGACAGAGGCCAAAAGACAGGTCTGATATGACCAAGGGAACCTAATGTGAGCTCGTGCAGGAGTCATTCATGAGAAACCTCGTGGAAATTGGGAGGCTCTCAGAAGCGGAGATGAGAAGCCAAAGTGACCCACCTCGTGCAGTATATGGAGTTGCTGCGGTTGAGGATGAAGACGATGGAAACAGTTGGGCTGGTTGGACTAATTTGGGTTCCGAGCAAGCAAGCAAGCGTAGTAGTAGTAATGGTAGGCAGCGTACAGGAGCAGATAATGGGATAACGGTATGGCCTCGAATGTACAGGTCTATGATGTTTCGAGGGGTAATGGAAGCATAAGCATAGGCATAGGCATAGGGGAGGTCGGTCTGTTAGGTGAATAGACTTTGGGCCATGGTGAGACGCACATACAATCTATGCAAATGGATCAATGATGATGGTGATGATGATGACGATAAGGGCCCAGGAACAAAATCGTGAGTGCATGTGTGCATGTACGTAGTAGGTTAGTAGTCGAGTTAGTAGAAGCAGTCGTAGTCGTAGTCGTAGCAGAAGTAGGAGTAGGATAGGACTGGATGGGTTATCCAAATTCGGAATCCGGGCACACAAAACGGGCAAGCCCGCGGTCGTTTCTGCTAGCAGGATGGAAGGTCATGGCTGGGTCTTATTAACGTTTAGGCCCTTACTACGTCGTAGGACCCCTTCGAGGGCTACCTGGCTACGGAATGGATGTGATGGATGATGGAGTGGGAAAGTGTGAGATCTCGAGGAGATAGAATAACACGGCGATCGGACGGATGGCCCTTATTTTCTGCTCGGGCACGTCTGGTTGGGTGCGGACTTGGCTGCTCGGCTTGCTTGGTAGGGGCACTAGGGCGCCAAGGGACCGCAAGAGTGCCTGTTGGAGTGCCTGTTGGAGTGCCTGTTGGAGTGCCAGTTCTACTGCCTGTTCCTTCCCACTATGCGGAACCCATGTATTTTTAAGGACGCGCTAAGAGGAACCTGCAGCAAGTGATGCTGGACCCTGAAAACCGAAAAGTCCATGACATACTGCATTTTGGGTGGACTTGAAGAAACCTAAGCAAGCAGGTAATAATAATTTGTGCTATTGCTATGGCCCTGACTATTTGTTCTCCATGAGTTGATGGTACAGTTAGGTAGGTACTGGTTGCTCTTCCATTAATTAATTGATTAATTGATACAAATATATACATGCTTGCAGATGACATGTAATTACAACCTCGAGATGTATGCGCCTTCTCAACCAAAGCAGCACTTGAGTAGAAGAAGAAGAAGAAGGTTATGTAGTCATCTACAGTCATGACTGGAGAACAAACAAATCGGAGGGCATGTCGGTCGGAGTGGGTCCCGCCTCACTTTCGAGTTCACGTCCATCAATACATGTACTTAAGTATCCATGTTCTCGGGCATGTTCATAACCACCACATTATCCCCTGATTACTGCCCTGATCCCCTTCCACCACCTGCAACCGTTGTTGATGTCGACCTAGGGAACATTCCTCGACTGGTATTGAATGATGAGCGGAATTGACGGCCTGTGTACATAGCTGTGCCTGGGTTACATTTTCGCATGATTCCGGCAGTCTGCTCGCATGCTACTCACATGACTAAGTTCAGGGTCAGGGTCCAAGCTTTAGCTCCGAACTACGTCAACGGTCATGATCTACGATCGCACAAAAACCGTCCAATCACTTCACTTCTGAGCCTTCTCCCGATGCCATGTACCAGTCTGCCAGTATCTCATCAACCTAATAACTAGGGCTTCTCATATTGGTACTCTATTTGGCCACCAAGACACTCATGCCATCTTCTGTTGCCTGCTAGTGAGAGTCTTTCCATGATCCTTCGCCTGCAAAAAGCCCGAGGAGCACCGGAAATGCTGTGAGCCGGGTAGGACTAGCCGATGGCCCTGTTTGTTTGTCCAGGTCCAGCTGTCCCCGACTCGCGATCGATATGGCGTATGGGGACTTTCCGCATCGCAAGGGCAATTTGACCATCTGCATTGATTTCTTCTCTGAGGCAGCCTCCTGCGGCGCGAGTCTAGTGCCTCTCGATGCCCGCATGCCCAGCTAACCCAATCTCCAGTTCCCACGTGCGTTCTACAATTTATTTAGATGCAGATGCCACCAGCTTTGCAGGAATATCCATGGCTGAGATCGCTGTGATCGCTTAGTCTGCTGTACGTCGGTTAGATCTTGTGCCAGATCTACTAATTAACGAACGGGTAGACGCCCCTCAGGCATCCATCGGTGGTACCACAGCATCTAGCAATGCCAACGCATGTCCCATCCATTAACCGAACTGAGATCTGGTATGCGGCTTGGGGTGCAAGAGGAAAAAAAGCCATGCAGCGTCTGGCTCGGCCGTCTCAACGTCTGATCCAAAATCTACTTTCAATTTTTATGGGCTTACAGAAAGGCGCTCCTAAGGTTAGAAGCTGGATATCAACTGGCAATCGTACGGCTTCAGTTGCGCCTCATATGAGCGGTGAACATTGGCTCGGTCACAACGATGGTCAACGAGTGGTCCCTTACCTCGAAGCTTTAAGCAATGTATTCGTTGCATTTGCTTCCGTGTTGCTTTTTCGTCTTCCCCCGAAGTCATGTGGTCTGACTGATGTCGATGTCCGGCTTTGTCGTTGTCCGTCGGCATCGCAACATCATCCAATACCTTCAGCAACTCGGGCCATGGCGGAAATTGTAAGACTACCATCCCTGAGCTCCCCTGCAGTGCACGAAAGTGGTGGCATTGGCTTGCCGGGATATTCATCATGCTGCATCAAAGGTGATACTATTGTACTTTTCTGCTGGGTTTGTATTTGGTGTTTAGGATGTCTTCTCTTCAGGAATTGCCTCGTCGTCAATGAAGATCACACATTGAATCCTCACCTTAGTCCTTACCGTTATCTGGCCTGTGGCATGTGTCAAGATTGCGGTTCTGACGTGAGGACATGGATGGACCAATAACTGCACGGGCCGGGTCTGCTTATATGGCCTCCAGCAAGCATCTTCCTTCGAGGCCTTGTCATCGATATAAACCTCGCAGGGCAGAGGTACGAATCGGCTCGATGCCTTTCGCTGGACCAGCCTCCGGCCACGTTACCCCAGATTTCCCTCTACCGCATGCTTACGCGCATCCATGGCCAACCTCATGTGCGATGACATGATAATACTCCCCAAGACGGACAGGCCGAGCCGTCTCGGCGATTTGGTGTCACCAGCAACTGTAGCCGCGTATATCTCTCTCATCCCTCACGGTTGCTGGAAACGAGAAGGATGCGGATGCGCACCCAGAATGCCTACTGCATTGGACGGTGTACCTCTGTGTTGAGGTTTTGTCCTGGTCTCCTCATACTTCATCTCTGGGACATCCCGTCGTCAGTGAACCAATAGGGTGTAGCCGTAGCCCGCAATATGCGGTAGGCTCTTTTCATGGCATTCATGACGGCATGACGCAGTTCTGCCTTCCCCGTCGCCCTCTGGACAGAGTCTGAGTGGCAAAGATGAGCCTTGATTCGGAGTCTATGGGTTGTGTCAAGGCACTCAAAGTGCCCCAAAGACCTCTCTCATGGCCAGGAAGTCCGCCAGTGGTAGCCGAGAAGTGTTCGAGTGCTGGACTTACAATGCCTGCGTGAGCTCGAGCAAACTGGGAGCCCTGGGGATAGAGACTAGCAGTAGAACGCCTAGAGCTCACAATGCCCCAGGCATATCTTTTCCCCTAGGGGTGAGAGGAAGAGGCACGAGGTGCGATCCAGGTCTCACGGTCATATCTATTGTCGAATGTCAGGTGATTGGCAGTGCCCCTCCCATGACTTCAGCCATATCTGCGGATAAACATACGAGAAAGGTCAATGCTCGTCTAATAACAACGGTTCGCGAACGACTTGTGCGAGGAAGAATTGGAGCAAATTCGTGAACCCACCACCCTCTACGAAGGGCCGATCGCGTACGGCGGGTTTCGATCAAAAGTTCATCACCCGTAATTCATGCAGGGAATTTTTTTTTGTCAATCCATAGCCTTCAGCTTAAACGAGAGCCAGGTCTCAGATGGTATAGACAAATCTCATCCTGCGGCCAAAATATACCCATCTATTTGCCAGAGGCAAGTCTCACTAAGTCACAAGTCAACCGTCACGCAGGAGATAATAGTTGTCTTAGAGAATTTGATTTTAGTGCCAAGGTGCGTCGTATATTGCAATGATAGTAGGCTCAAGTATCCAAGCCCGCTACGGCGATATATAGTAGTACACATAAGACACTGACTCACAAGTCGTCGAGTCGTCTCGACGTCTGCAGAGGTCATCTTCTTCTCCAACCCCTGTTTCCCCATAGAAGCAACCAAAATACAGGTTCGACTTCTATGAGTACTCCTTCTCCTGTTTGGAAAGTATGAGGTACGGCTGTCCGTACCCAATATTCTTCTTGGCTGAATGTAGCCAATGATAAAAGCAATGAATGGCCCTTCTGAGGGCCTCCCGACGGGTTGTCCGTGTGCATGTACTCCGGGTTCTCATCATCCTCATCCAGTAAACAAAGAAAAGTTGTGACAAACAAAAAACTTCATCATGACGGTATATCCTGGTATCACCAAACATGCTGTCACCGCAGCCAGACCGGTAGAATAAAAAGCAATGGCAAGCCTGCCAAACTCCCCCGAGGTTCATGTAGTATCCTGAACCCAACCGGTGTAAAATAAAACGAAATATTCAAATGAGGAGTTGTGTTCTTGAAGAACAGTATGGTCGAAGGTGGCGTTGTTAGTAGATGCCCAAAACCCAAGAGGCTAAAAGCAAAAACGCCAGAATATGCCCCAAAAAGAATCAAATGCTGTAAAAACATCAAAAGCCATGCGTGGCATGCTGAGTTAAGATATGCCCTAGAATACCTCTTCTGGTATATGGAAGTGTTTCAACCCCAGATGGGCGCATTTTTGTATGCTGGGGAGTTATAGCTGTGAAGCACTCGGTATGGTGCTTGGCCTTGATCGGTGCCCAGGCTCCGATTTCGGCAATGTCCTCGGGGTACGTACGGCGGGTAGCGACCCTGGTTACCGATTACCTGTGGCATCGGACGACCACTCCAAGGGTCAGTGACATACTCATGGCCATCCTTGTGAGGCATAGATGGGTAAGGCCCGTTGTCTCGAACCAGGACTTGTTCGGTTTCGGGAAGGATAGTATCCTCGTGTGCCTGGAATTGCTGGAGGCTATAGCCGTCGTAGCTATACCTCTTGTGTAATGGCGCCAGTCTTGGTCGCGGAATGACATGCATTTGCTGACTTGTTTGACTAGTGAAAGAGTTCTGTCGGCTTTGGGTTGCCGATGAACTTCCCGAATGTAATCCACTGTGGTGGTCTGGTTGTACATCCCAGTTGGGCCTCCGGAACGAGCCTGATTCGGTGGAAAAGGCTACAGACAGCCTGCGGCTCAGATGAGGCATTGTCGGGGATACTGGTGCGCAACCACGGTAATCTTCAGCTGATGGAGGATATCCCTGAATGGCTTCGCGACTAGATCGCCTGGACAAGGAGCCCTGCTTAAGAGGTAAAGGGTAACTTTTTACTCCCTCTCGGCTAGACTTTCTGGAAAGGACCTGTCTCATAGCTGACGGTGGTGTGGATTGCGCTCGAGCTGGAGGCTTGATGAAGTCTCCGTTATTCCGTGTTCGCATGCTCACGGGTGGAGGTGATCTTATTCTCTTGCTGAGAGTGTCTGGGCTTGCTGGTGGAATTTCATTGGAAGCGAAACTCGGAGTGATATTGGCAGCAACCGAGTATCGCATCGTCATGTCCTTCTCAATCTGTGCGTTCATTGTACTGGACCTCTGGCGAACGTGGGACTTACGGAGGCCACTTCGAGCCGACGAAGATGTGCTGAAATTCCTGGCCCTACCCCCTGAGGCGGAAGCATTGGAAGGCGAAGGGATGACTTCTGGCTCGGACGTGATTGCCGATGCCAGCGGGCTCGCCGACGAGGATGGCCGAGAAGTCGTCATTGACTTCCAGATAGGGACAGGTTTACGAGCGATTGGTTCCGTAGCAGAGGTGGCAGGGATGACAGATTGCAAAGCAGCACTCGTGGCAATACATTGACCATCGCTTCTCAGCCTAGGTACAATAGCTTCTCGAGGCGAGTTGGGCGAATGATCGTATTCAGCACTGCCAACACTCATAATTGTTCCAAGAGTTTCTTTGCTAGGCTCAGGTCTGATCTGCCACCTTTTCAACGGAAGAGGAAGGGGCCCAACATAATCTGCGAAATTGGCTTCCACAATCTGCGGTACAGGCGGCATTTCGGTGTTTTCTGGCTGTGGAGGTGCTCGGGCTTGGGTTTCTTGAGCTTTGCGACTACCACTGCTGAGGAAACGGTGGAGTTTCCCATTCTTGCGTGTGATGCTGCTAAGGCTGCCGATGCTCATTGTTGAGCCCGTTGGACTGAGCGGCGATGCCTCAGCTGCATGAGGGAGAATGTGTTGGTTCTGAGGATTGATAGCAGGTGGCGCCGAGCTCTTCGTCCTCTTCGAGAAGGCTGTGCGGCCCAAAGACCACACGTGGTGACGCCCCGAAGTTTCTTTCTGATGCTCCTTCTCAATGCTTTTGATCGGAACATCTTTTTCCGGGACAGGTGGAGGAGTACCATCTCTCGATAAAGATGAGTCGGTCAGATCTGGACTTGCCGAGATGGGTATTTGTAGAATTGAGGTCTCTTTGTTAGGCGTGTCCGGAGGACTGTCGAGCGCAAATTTGTTAGACAGTTCTCTCTTTTGCGCAGCTCCTGCCTTTTGAAACGAACGCAACGACACATTGGAGCTATAGCCAGAGTCGGCTTTTGACAAGGACTGTTGCGAGTAGTCTGAAGTAGGGCTGGCAACAATGCCACTATCAGATCGACCAATCTCCTTCGAGTGTCGGTTCTCGACTGCGAGTTTAGGACGAGGGAGAGACTTGGCGCTGGGGTCAACTCGCACATCTAGAACCTCAGCTTGGACTTCCTCGGGTTGTTCCACTTCAAACAAATCGTCCTCCATGGCTGTTGTCTTGCTTGTGGTTTGCAATTCTTCGATTTCCACCTTCATCTCATCCAGTCGAATTGGGCTAACACATATTTGCGGGAGAAACCCAGGAGTAAGGTGTGAATGGGCGATGCCTTCTTCAAGCTTTGGCAGGTCTGCCCCCAATTCGAGGATCTGGGGTTGTTGGAAGTAGTCTTGAGATTGTTTTAACCCCGAAGCCAGATGGAACTCGGTTTCTACTTGTGAAGCCGGGCTAGTCACGGGACTACCATTGGTAATTCTAAGAGTACCTAGCTTGAAGGCCCCGGTATGGGCGTATTCTTCGTCGCTTGGTGTTACTGCTCGTGGGATTGACTCTGGCTGAGTGGCAGTGGAGGGGCGCGCTGCGAACATGCCTATCTCGAGGAAATCGGAAGAATCGCGAGGGGATGGCGTAGGCGGCATGCTGTACCTGGCATGGGATTTATGCGGAATCGGGGGTATTGGGTTCGTGCGCGTGGCGAGACCAGGCGTCAGAAACGAGCGCCGCCTCATCGGTGTGTACATGGATATATCGGAGCTGGCCCGTGTTATGGAAACATCCGATGGGTAAGCTGGATTGGCTTCTGAATGCGAGCCCCGTCGGCTTCCTGTTGTCTGATTATCCGACATCATCGTTCGGTCATCATTGTAATTAGGCTGCTCTACTAGATAAGAAAGACGTTTTGCTTCGTAAGAGGTGGGATCGTAGTTGAAAGAGAGGCTAGAGCGGGCAGTTGGCCACCTGTAGAGTACGATTATCAGTAAAAGATTGGAGAGCGTATAGACATTAGTTTGTCTGAGAAAACTCACCCTGCAGTCTGGGCGAAATTTCCACCGCCGTCCACCACAATCATGGAATTCGCTCTGGTTGGTCGTGAACTCGGCACAGGAGAAGGCGAAGGCACCATAGGGCCAATGCTGTTTGTCCTTCCGGGCCTCTTTGAGGCGCCCTGTGAAGACCGAGACCGAAAGAGGCTCTTGACAGACCGGGTTCGCGAGGCGCCCTCTGGCCTATCCGGGATTTGCGTCTGGTCGAATTCACCCATGTCAGGGAGAGGTGGCATCGGGGATGGTGAGGGAGAAGCGCCATAAGGAGCGGACCAAGTCTTGTTGGACAGTGAGCGCCGTTTGGAAAAGTCTGTCGGACGACTTGCGCTCGACAGTCCAGCTGTCGTTACGTTACTCGTTCGTGGTTTGGACAGCTTGTGAGGAGCCATCCGGCCCCTCTCTGGGGACTCGCTCGAGGGGACATTTCCCATTCTTGTGTCGGAGGACTGGAAAAGGCCTTTCTTCGTTACTGTTGCACGATGGCACAGCGCCCATGCCACAAAATCCTCCGAGGTTCGACAGATAGCCTATTTCTTCCAATCCATGCCGCGCAATCTAAACAGCAGCGACTAGAACCAAGAATTATGCTGAAGCCTTCGAGTTAAGGTAACGATATTGTGATTTGTTGGCGCCAAGGTCGGCAGTGCCACTGATCGATCAGGTCACAGAGTGGGAGAAGGTAAGGAGAGAGTCAAGTATAGGGCAAAGCGGGTTACAAACACAGAGCAGGACCTGCTTGGTTTTATTGTTGATTGGTGTATATCATATTAGATCGAGACAGTGGCGTCTACGATGTAAGTTAGAAGGGAGAGAAGGAAGAAAAAAAAAGGTCTAGAAGAGTAAGTAATAGCCGAAACAAAACAGATATATTCAAGTGGGCTAAGCAAGTGCAAGTGTCAGAACCAGGCAAGGAAGTTGCGGTGGGAAGAGAGTTGGTTTGAGCCTGTTATGAGTAGGAAACCTGAATCGATTCATTCACTACAGCAAAGGCGTTCGGATCAGGATGAGAGAGCAGAATGGGGATGCTGAATCGAGATCGTAGAGATTAGGACAAGAGTCGGATGGTACATGGACCAAGAAGTCCAACATGCGGCGTCGCTCACCTTGGAAAGAGGGGGTTTGGTTTGATGCCGGACAGCCGCCGTATGTTTTTCTCAACCTACTTTGCCATGGGAGGTTGTCTGATCTCCCGAATGGCCCAAATGGCCAGTAACAATGGCCCCCCCTGCAGATGCCTGCAGATGCAGCGCGCGCGCAGAGCGAGCTCCAGACGGACCAGACCTCTCTGACCTGGGTCCTGACCTGGGCAGACCTCAGACAGGCCAACGAGAGGGCAGGAGGATTGCACGACGACGGGTTTGGCACGGTATGGTTTAGAGGAGACTTAGAGGAGACCGCCTTGGTTGTGGGGAACGTCTGACACAAGGGTAGTCCTTGTCGTGATAAACAGGGGTGCCGGATTGGATCGACCATCTTACTGTTCCCGCGCATGAGAAGATGGAACGCCTCGTTGACCCAGAAAGCCTGCTTTTGGCGGTTTTGGGGGTGACAGCGACTGCTCGACAACACACACTCAACCGACGCACATGCACTTCCGCTCCTCCCATTGAACCAGAACGAGCCCAGCTTTGGGTCGTGTCTGTCGCTTGACTTCCCAATGTTCCAATGCAATATCCGCCTTCCGATATAGCGCTATATATCCTGTCGCTGGCTAATAACGGCGAGAATCCTTCCAGCGCGCCAGTGCATAACTTAGTATGTATTAGTCCGCGTTAAGGAGAGCAAATCAAGCAAAATGCATATTCTGGTGGCTTATATCTTTGACGTGAGGATTGTTTCAGACCTCAAATTGTTCCCTCGTCTAAATAGTGGACATGCACTGGCCGGGCATTCCTTGCTTGACAGATACAGCTGCAACGACAGATAGCGGTCACTCCGTCAGACTGTCAGTGCTTTATTTTTTCTTCTTCTTCTTTTTTTTTACCCCCTTCTGCTCTGCTACAAGCCACTTCTCCAGGAAGAAGCCTCTCGGAAACCTAGTCAACGGCATTCCTCGTCGTCACTGAGTCGTACAATCAACATCAGAACAGAGGCAAGCTTGGCAAATCTTAGCTGCGATTACCCAAGTCTGTAGGCAGGTACACCAATGACCGACTATGGGGTTATTAGTACTTAATATTCCCATTATTGCACATGAGCTAGACCAGTCGCAGCATCTCTCCGGAAAACGGGCTGCATACTACTACGGCATCATCTCCGCAGACCGACTACTGCTACTTGACTTATGTACATAGGCTGCTAGGCTCTCGAGGCAAGGAGGTACTTCAAATCCAGATTAAGCGACGCAAGGACTTGGAAGTTGGAGTCGTCTTGAATTAGCTCTCGGCATATATCAAGCTGACAAGGTCGGATGGCTGGTGCACTTGGATCAAGAAGGTGAGAGAGGTGGCTGAACTAGCCAAGCTCACTATTCAAGGTTAAGGATCGTAGCACGTTGCATTTGCCTGCAGTAGATCAATCGCGCGCGGGATAACACCACCAGCCGCCTCCAAACCCACCATACCTACTACATGTAATCGTATCGTAACCGCATCTTTGTCGATTTGGTGTGCACACTTGTCCAACTTGTCCAACTCGTTTCGAAGCCGCCGCTATACTACCTACCTAATGTATACCAACGGAAAGTGGATGGCCCACCTTGTAATTTAGAGAAGACCGATTTGGTTCATTAGGGCCAAGCTCCGCGAGGCCATCGTAGACGTCATTCTCGGTCAATTGGATTGAGCGTGGTCTGATCTTGGCGGTTCGCGGTATTCGGTGTGAATGACTTCGCGATTTGCACTTTATGTCTAGTAGTGCTCGTGCATGTTGGTTGTACAGACACGGAACGACTTCAAGGAATGGCGCGGCACAGCACATGCATGCACTACATGTCTTCCCCTCATCTTGGTGGCTGGGAGCCTTCGAGTTTACCTACTCGCTGCCGTGCTAATCACCGCCTTGCCTGTTCCGAATCCTATTGCAGATACATATGCCGTGGGATTGAGGATTGTGGATTGGATTGGATTGGATTGCCAGTCAGTGTGAAGACTGTGCGCCGTCGTCGGGGGGTTCAAAGCCATCTGAGCAAGGGCGGCCCGTGTTTGACAGAAAATGTCAGCACTTTGACACTCGCGCTCTCTCTCTCTCTCTCTCTACCTCAAGATTGCGAAATTTGCTCCAATATCTTCTGGCCTCTGGACGAAATCCACCTAGCCCGCGGCGGCCGCCAGGAACCAGCACGGCCACGGGGTAACGGTTGTTCTTTGACGTCAGTTAGTGTTGTTCGTGATGAACGGAAGCTTTCGCCCGAGTGCTACTACTAGTGTTTCTTTACTGGTTTTCAGCTTTACAAGATTTTACACTGGATTGGGGCCCCGCTTAGGTGGAAGAAGCCAACGGCCAGGCTGCTCTTGAGAAGACGGTCCGGGATATACTTCGATATTTCACCAACGGTTGAATTGGCGTCTCTATGTATCACCAAAGACACTGAAAAGTGGCATTTGCCGCTTACTGTACGTGGTTATGATGATAGGCAGCGTCTTGACTCGTTGTTCGTATACTCAAAATTTAAAGGCGTGTTTCTCTACACGATTTATCGGGTGCTGTCGATCATGATCGCCATACTTACCAATGAAGTTGGTCGGTTGGTCTGAAGCAAGTGGAGCAACCATTTTTCCAGAAGCCAGTGAGCAGCAGCAGCAGCTAGGCAGGTAGCAGGAATAGAAATACATGCCAGGCATGCCATATGTAGATAGCCGCCCTTCTCCGAGCCGCCTTGTTTGTTGCGATCGGCGTTGAGCTGAAGTTTCGCCCTCGCCTCGGCGAGTCAAGCCCCTTCTGCTTCCATCCATCCATCCATCCAGCCTTCGTTCAGCTTCACGTATTCGGAGAATAATTTCGTCGAGAGATATCATGGAGGAACCTACTTGCTCGGCTCAATCGTCTGTCAATCGGATCCCATCTGCAATCTCCCTCACACTGCAACATGGCCCTTCCCGTGACGTGCATGAACTCCTTGAAACCACAAATACCGCTGTTCGATCGTCAGAAGACCATGCTGCAAACGCGTTTGGTTTTTTGATGCAAGTCATTCATTTCGTTTTGTCACCCCTTGATGTAACTCGAGTCGGATCCTGGATTCTCATCAAGATTACATATACATACGCCCTACCGGACCTTCAAGTCCCCCCAGCCCATATTGCGAGTAATACAAATATTATATATGTTATATATGCTAATTAAAATGCTGGCTGAAGATGAACCTTCTTCTCTCTAGCTAGCACCCGATTGTGAGGGTGAGTTTTTTGTCAGCCTGTTTCACTGAGAAGCCCAGGCTCCCTGGCCAACTGATTATGCTCGTTACTTATCGAATAGAGATGGCGTGCCTGGATTTTGGGCAGGGTTACGTTCGTCACCGCTTCAACAACTTTGGCGATACTCGAGGTGTTCAGAGGTGCTTCTAACCAATACCCAATACGCCCTTGAACACCAAAAGACCCCGTGTAAGCGCAGCGATGATCGATCCCTTGAAGTTAGTGTCGTCTCAAGAGTCAACACTCCCAAGCTGGACGCTTCGCACTTGTCGCACCACGGACGAATTGACGCGATGATTCGTAGTTCTTCTATTAGCTGCGATGCAAGACTCATGCAGATTCTCCCACCCAGATTTCAACCCAGCCTACTTATTCTCCAATGACGTAAGTGCAGCCTTCTGCGCCCATCCAAACCTCATGCACGCGCCCAGCCTCAACATCAATCCGGTCACCTACTGAGAACGTCTTCTTCTCGGGCTGTACGTCATTGGGATATATGATAGTCAGCTGGCCTTTCAGTATCAGGTGCGTGGTTAGGCCACCGTGGGAATGAGGGCTGTAATGCGCGTTACTAGAATTGCCATCTGGCATGTCAGCTTTTCAGTCCTTCTCATTCAAACGCCGCGACAGGCAGTTCAGTTAACCAGGTAACCTATCCGACAACGATTGTTTACGTACGGCCCATCAGTCCAGGTAAAGACGTGCGGGAAACCCCACGAGCGGACTTCTGCTTCATAATCCTTGGTAGACTTGGGCGGCATTGTCATATGCTTCGTGGGAACCTCAAGTTTTCTGGCTCGTTTCTTGTTTATTCCCTTCTTCTTTGGTGGGAGAGATTGTCGAAGTGCAGATGTATTGATGGGCATTTGATGTTTTCGGCGTGGCAGTGAAACGCTCTATTGACGGCCTTACGCCAGCGCCTCCACCAGTGACGTCGGCCTACACGGAGAATGCATCACACACAATCCGTGATTGATACCAACAGCAAGTGGCAGCTCGTAAGGGCTGGCCGTGTCTTACCAATTGGAGTAGTTGGTTATGTAGTCTCCAATGGGCTCAGCCTCAGCTGGATGGACGGCAAAAGCTTCCCCATCCCACCTTCAGGACGGACACCCACCACCCTCTTCCAAGACTCCCAGTACGTTAATCATTGATCCATGTACCTGAGAGCCAGCCGAGTGATGTGTTCGGTTGTCGCTAGGAGGTATGTATGCTTAAGTTGATAGGGTCCAACCAACGCAGCATAACATTGAAACCCATCACATTGGGCGCGATTTGAAACGGAGAAAAGCGCAAATCGCATGATAGGAGATAGTCCTTATCCAGAAGGCCGCGTTGGCAAGATCCAGTGCTCCAGTGCTCTCCATATCAGCGAACCCGTCCAGGCCCAGGCACGTCGCACTGGCTCGGCTTTAAATTCCAGGGTCTCACGAACAATGCAATCACACAACCAACGCTATCCACCCAGTAAACCAGTTGTTTACTGTCGATCTTCAAACAGAAATAGCCACGTCCGTTCTCGACGCAGGTCATACAGACGAATCGGCGGGGGGCAATGCGACCCGGGCATTGATACCCCCCTAAAACATACGTTCATCAGTGGATTGGGTCGCGCTCACACGAGCATTGAGGTCTTATGGATACTGCTCTAGAAGGAAACAGAAGTTCTTTGACTTGTTTGCATTCATATCTATATTTGGGGGCTGATGGAGTGCGATGATGGTGGATGCAACGCTTCCAATCTGACTGCTTGCTGCTCAGCCCCCAATTTCAGTGGTATCGCATCTGCTGCCGTCAGCATTTGGTTCGCCTCCGCCATTGCAGTGCAGCGACAAGAACGACTGGGTAACGACTGGGTAGCAAGAACCCATGCTGGAGATTGTTCGACATCTCATCTTTTCCCCCTTCCCTCGCTCCCAGCCTCGGTAGTCTTTAGTCTTGTCGCCCGCGTTGGGCATGATAGTCGAAAGTGATACAGACATGGGCGAAGTGATTTGTTCTCGACACACCCATTCCACGTCACAGCCCTATAGAGCCAAGGCGTGGACTATTATTAAAAAGGCCCAGAACAAAACGCCCAAATAGGAGTCCTCAGAAGGCCTAGATCCGCTACGCTACGCCATTAACGGCCTGCAGCAACTGCCAGACTCACCTGTTCACTGCTGTATCCCTGTCCCGGCGGGGCGAGGCTGCACTCCACCACCCATCCCTAACCCCCGGCCCAGAGCTGAACCTGTCTTACATCTCAATCTTAATATCTCGACGAGACCTGGCGAGCTTTCTTCGTGCTCTGCCGCTCTTATACTCGTTTTTGAACCTCTTCATTCATTTTATCTTGTATTGTGTGTTGTCCTCCATTTCTCCTGCTCGACATAGCAACTCTCTAAAGCTATCCGACCCGACCCGACCCGACTTGAAACCGACTCTTCAGCTGCTGCCATCTTAGATAATCGCAACCTCGTCGAATTTCCAACTGATTTCCCCATCACCTTTTGACAAACGTCAACCTGCAACACGCTGGTTGGTTTGTTACTTGGTTTTAGGAACAATACCCTATGTGTCTCTCGGTAAGTTCTGATTGCATCGTCTGGTTGAGGATGTACTTCCAAATCATAGACTAATGTCGCCAATGTCTGCAGATATCCAAATCATCCAAAGACTCAACCCAAGATGACACCACGATGCGCCGCCGAATCACCTTCAACCCCACCGCTGGGGCACATCTGCAGAAGCTTAAGAGAGCTGTAGATTTGACAAAGTTTACTGCGCCAACGCCTATACACTTTCCGGGAGACGGCACCGCCGACGGAAGGCAGTCTATCTACCTCAGTGCTCCGATACAAAAGCACCTGAGGAAGGTTTTCGACTATCTACGGGATAAAGACCTTCAGCTGTCTCGGAAAAAGTTTGAAGATTTTCTTATTCATGAACAGGGAGAAGAAGAGCCCAAGCTTGACCGAGATAGCTACAACTTCGAAGAGTTCCTGGGAGAATGGTGGAATCGTTTCGGATTAGAGGCAGAAAAGCCTTGCCCGATTTCAGAGAAGGATCTGACCAAGCCTATCAGCAACTACTTCATCAGCAGCAGCCACAATACATATTTGTCCGGTAACCAGTTGGCAGGAAGGAGCAGTACGGATGCATATAGAAAGGTTCTCCGACGGGGCTGCCGGTGTATAGAAATCGATGTTTGGAATGGCGACTCGCCCAGTTCGACGCCAGACTTGGTTTCGAAAACCCAATCGAAGCCACAGCACTCCCGGCATCTCTCTGGAAGCAGTTGGCACAGCGCCGCGGCAACCTGGAAGGACGCGATAGAGGAGAGAATTGAGCAAACCAGCAAACATTTTCTGGGCGAGAAGAAGGTTCGGAGTCGCACCCCAAGCTTCACAAGCCAAGAAGCGCCTTCTGCGTTTGCAAAAGACGTACCAGCAGCCGATGTCTCAGCAAAAGACAGTTCATCATCCTTGGACCCATCGCTGCTCGCCGAACGCCTAGAGAGGAATACGTCGAGGCAGTCGTTCAGTCCCACGGAGCCTATCGTGATGCATGGGTATACTCTGACAAAGCCGATCGGGTTCAGGGAGGTTTGCCAGGCTGTCCGCGAGACTGCGTTCGAGACGACGAATCTACCCATTATCGTCAGCCTCGAAGTGCACGCCGATTTCGAGCAGCAGGAGCTCATGGTACAAATCATGAAGGAAGAATGGGCCGGATTACTGGTTGAAAAGCCGTTCGAGGACTGTCCACAAGATAAAATGCCGAGGCTTGAGCAGCTGCTCAACAAAATACTCGTCAAAGTCAAGAGGCCCGCCAAGCCAGATGCGCCTGCTCCAATGGCTACACTAGCGCCTGCTCCGACAATCGAAGATGATGCTTCGTGCTCCGAGGACGATAGAAGCATGGGCGGATCAAGTATCAAGAAAGCCAAGGTGCTCATTGGAGAGCCATTGGGTGCTTTGGGGATATACACCCACAGCGAACACTTCAAAAGTTTCGAATCGCAAGCGGCCAAAATACCCTCCCACATATTCTCGATAAGTGAGTCGAGGATCTTGGAGCTCCATGAAACTAAACCCCAAGAGCTTTTTACACACAACATGCATTACTTTACGCGGGCTTATCCAAAAGGCCTGCGGTTTGATTCGTCAAACTGTGATCCATCGCTGTTCTGGCGCAAGGGCGTGCAGATGGTGGCACTGAACTGGCAATCCACCGACGAGGCAATGATGCTCAACGATGGCATGTTCTCGGGTGAGCATGGATGGGTGTTGAAACCCCCCGGGTACCGCAGTGACGACCTATCGACCTCACAGGCTGATGCCATCCCTCATCGGACGCTTACGCTGCGCATCACGGTCCTCGCCGGCCAGCATATACCATTGCCTGAGGGTGCCGGCAGCGCTAATGGCAATACGAGGTCGTTTCGTCCTTTTGTCAAGTGTGAATTACACGTCGAGAAGCACGAAGAGCGGTCTAGTGCTTCTATTATTGATGGAGGCGCCCGTCCGCTTGACGACTTCAAACAGAAGACAGTATCTGGAAAGTCCGATCATCCCGACTTCGGCAGCACCAAGAACCTTCTAGAGTTCATAGGGGTCCCGAAGGTGGTAGACCAGCTCAGCTTCGTAAGGTAAGAATCATTTCCCTTTTCTTCCAAGATAATGCCATGCTCCGTTGTACTTCTCCTCTCATTTCTCTGCCCAATCCATGTGGCCTATTCTGTCACGCTGCACTGCATTTCATTCATCCGAACCGTCGGGTCTTCACTTGATCCAATAGCCAATGGACCATGTGCAACTTGCTCTCAAGCGAGAACAGTTGTGCTGGCATACGCAACGGCCCGTTCAGCAGCAGGAGCACCCATCACACATGCAGGTGCTTACGCTGCCTGTGCACGAAGTCACGACGCATATACTGATGCATGCATGCGATGGGTACCACGCCTGTCACTCTGCTGCTGTGCGCTGGTTCTCTTGCAGTGGAATCGTCTTTTTCTCCGACGTTGAACCCAACCGGGATACTTGGGCAGCTTGGCTAACCTGACTTTTCTTCTCTCGCCTTAGGTTCAAAATTGAGGACGGGGCTTCGCGACTCCCCATCCACCGCGATCCCTTCGCCGGCTGGGCCTGTATCCGTCTAGATCGGCTAGGGACCGGCTACCGCTTTATCCACCTTAAGGATCCGAAAGGTAATCCGACCAAAGGTGTTTTATTGGTTCGTGTCGATAAGGTACTATCATGATTCTGACCATCGGAAGATGGGCGGATGTGATGATCCCTGTGCTTGTCAGAATCCGATTGCTGCACAGGCAGACAGCGGCGATGCTTGTACCTACCCTAAGTTGGCCGGGTCATATTCGCTTCGTCATTGACTGCTGCTTGTTTGTCTATTTCGTGTTAAGAGTTACATCTACTTGTTGGGAGTCTGGGGTCATGTAGTATACAGAGGGAGAACGGATACCTATATGTACGGCGCACGGTGTAAAACGACAGATCTCATGTACATACATATGATGGTCTTTTGGGATTTTATTTTGAGGATATTGGGAGACTAGAACCTTGTTGCTGAAAGTGCATAGATGGGAACGATATGAGAAAGAGAGAGGGAGAGGCCAAGGAAAGAAAACATTCCCGATGCGGGAACTTGAACAAGCAGGCGGGTGGGCTGAATTCCGACGCTCATGAAATATTGTTTTGATAACTTGTAATATGAGATACAAACCCGTCATAGACAAGCCTCGCGTGCCTCTTGTCCACTGTCTTCCATCGGGTAGTGCTGATTGGTAAGTCGAGAAAGCTCTCACATATGACCACGATGTCGTGACCATTCTCTATTTCTCGCCGGGGATTAGTATAAGCTGCCTACTAGTCAAGTAGAGTTTCGCAAATAAGACTGGAAGGGGCTAGGTGCGTTCCGAGCAGGGGTATGTATTAAGCAATGTGGATATGGTTCCTCCTTTCACTTACACACCTGCATCCGGTGAGCCGGTCGTAGGTATGCATGTAGCTTACCGTTGCCGTTCTTCACTGGATAGTCAGTCCCCGTGTCCACCGACTCACTTGTATGTAAGCTCATCTGAGACAAGAAGCCGAATCCGCCGATAGTTGCTGCTGCTGTCAGACGGGTCATCCCGACCTCCTCATATGGGGAGGCAGAAGAGACCAAGAGGGGGTGGTAGGTGCCTGTTGCAGAATCGCTTCCGCAAAGCTTCATAGGGGTTCCATCCTCGGAGTATACTCACGAAGTCAGGTTAGCGTAGTCTGTAGGCGGTCTTTTTCCCCTCTAACTTTCTGTTTTTCTTTTTTTCTTTTTGTTGTACAAACAAGGGTGGCATCTCTCACTAGAAGGAACGCCATGTATGTTCCATTCTGTATCCGTCTTCTACTAACAAAGTACCGCAAACAGGAAAGGCGCGGTGTATGTTTGATGTGCCCCTCATCATGCCCGCATACTTGGGCTGTCGGATCCCTTGTCGGGGTCCCGTTTTATTTGTTCGCCAAGGGCGGCGCCGGATAAAAAGTGTACGAAAATGTAACAAAGCCAAAAGCCGAGTGGGGAAAAAAGGCAGGCAGTCAGTCAGTATCTGGTCTGGAGCATGAACCGAAACGAAACAACACGATCCCGGAGGGGCAAAAAGCGGGAGGGGACGACCTGTGCACCCGGCGGAGATATTTTGGCTTATATTTTATGCCAAGGGCACACAAGAATGGGAAACAGTGATTCAACACACTTCCGGCAGCCTCCGTCTTGTCACTCGCAAAAAGGCCAAGACGGTTCCATGACACGAGGATCTGTCAAATCTATGCCTGGAAGCAAGCAGCATGTGCGCCGATCCATATGAATGAATGATTGTGATGTGGGACAAGACGGAATCGTATATGTGGGTGGTGAATATTGGTTTGTGGCGGCGCAGCTTCCTCTCTCTCCATAGGCGCGGATCTGTGTGACTGTCTTTTCTCTCTCTCTTTACCTTGAGGCATGGTTCAGCCAACCTGTCCAACCTGGCCAGTCGGCTGAAACCACGAAGGATCTCGATACATGAAGATCAATCCGACTATGATTTGCATTGCTAGTGCAGATATGGGTGCGTAGCCGCTCTCTGCGAAAACAATCTGACGTTACTTATTTGCAGATCAATCTTATACGTATTGCTTGCTCTCTGTAGCAGAAAGCAATACTATTTTGCTTTTTCCCTCCTTTCTCCCCATTGACCCCCTCACTCTTCACACAATATATTGTTGTCGGCTACGCATCCCTGGAACCCCCCATGACAGCCCAGCTGACAGACGCCACAACCCGAGGGAGCGTATCGGTGAATTTAGCCCCATGGACGGTGGGTGTATCCAGATACAGCATGTTTGTGTACGTCGCACATGGCGTGGTGTACGAACGGGCAGCAGCTGAGAAGCAGCGGTAGGAAACGGGAACCATTCCCCGTAGAGCCGTACGATATATACCTAATTATTCATTGCCCAAGTAATTTCCCAGGCCACCGCTGTAAACCAAGAGGACGATTGGTGCCGTTGTCGTTATCAACATATCGGGCCGGCCACTAGGGGTGTGCGGGGGTGGGAAGACTTTCTTGCTGACTTGACGTACGGCACGGTTCGGCCGAGAAAGAAGGACCCTGAGCGGATCAAGACGCCTCAAGAGCGATAGAACCGCCATGACAGGCTAATGATGGCTGCCGCATACATAGTGGGTGGGCAAGCAATTAAGTATGCCGATGGTAGCGTGCATATGCGACACGCGACGCCGTGTCACTCGAGACAGACGGGAAGTTTGTCGGTGTGTTACTCAGAATGAGGTCCTTTGGCAACAGACCCCCCAACGGCTTTTGTCTGAGATGGCTTCAACGGAGACGGGATTTGACTCGACTGGGGCGGAGAAGCAGCATTAACTGAGCAAAGAACAAAATAAGCTCTCGGGGCAACGGGAGAAAGGATACCGCCAAATTAGACTTCATGTCGCGGTCGCCATAAGCTTCTACTCTGTGGACTTGAGTTTCAAGATTCCTCGGAGATCCCTCCTTCCTCTTGTGACGTCGGCGTAATGTTATTCTTGTTCTTGCTAGGTGGATGATGGCTAGCTGTCAGGTCTTTGTCCTGTGGGAAGAAAAGCGACATGTCAGAAAGCAATACATCACTTTCCAATCTCCGAACGAGACACATAAGCCGAAACGTGAGTGACAGTGAATGAGAAAAGGCTCGGGATGTCGCTTGTGGGCCGGCACGCCGGCGTGGCACCTTCTCGCGCAGATCATTGATATTCCACGCAGAAGGTTCTTTTTTTCTGCTTTTCGCAATACACACAGCACGCATACACGATAGGTCGGGAGAGTGAATGCTTGTTCGTCCCAGCAACTTGGTCCTGTCAAATCTGCACGCAACCTGGTGTTCCCTGCATGCCAAGCATGAGCCGTGGGTGTGTGACACCGGTGTGGTCGTCGAAGCACCGAGCTGTGTTGCGCGGGAGACCAAATGCTACACGTATCTGGAGTAGACAAGATGTCGCCGTGTTTGTCCTCGTAAAAGCATTATACGGCGAAGGGTCTCGACCCGAGGCAGGCGTCTCATGAATGGAGAGAGCTGAATATCATGATTGTCTGAGGATGGAGGGAGAGAGTCATGCTGTTCTAAACTGTAATAGTGGCTGCCAGGGACGGCGCCTCGTGGGCAAGGTAAGTAATGACATGTCGTCAGATCTCGCATGGAGTTTTGGTGTTCTGGAGCAGCCATGGTGCAGCTCGGCAGTCGAACTAAACTACACCGGTTGAAATCGACTTGGGGGTGGCTGCCAGTCTTAGTTAGCGGACGGCGGGAAAACAGGGCGTCGAAGCAAACTGGGCCCAAGCATTGCGATATATCACATTCTCTGCTGCATCATAGCGTACAACCCCTAAAAGCGTAAAAGCAACTCCGTTTTCTTTTCTCTTTCCTGGGTGAAGAAGGTTTCCTGCGCCGCTTCTATGCGCCGCCCTTGGGATTTCCTTTGGCCTTGGCTGGAAAGAAAAAGAAAACTTCACCTTGACGGTCAAGGTTCTGTTGCATATTTTGGCGAACATGGGAGAAAGTACATTACGACGTAGAATAATACATGGAAGAGGTCTACATCAGTATACGCCAAAGGTAGTTCCTCTCACCCCCACATGCAGTTCCAGGCGGGTTGATGTACTATAGCTAGAAGGTAGTCCACAGGATCAGCGTACTAAACAGCGCCCTGCAACAACAGTCAGAGAGAAAGAAGAAAAAAAGAGACTATCTTGCGAGTATCATTCGGATAGCCCCCAAAAAGTACCGGGTCTGACATGCAGCCAGTTCCTTTCGGGTAATCTTCACGAGCCCGCGTGGGGTCAGACACAAAGTGGGAACCCTCAATCCGGATAGGTCATGTACGTGCTACGGCGAAAGTGGTGGGAAGCCGGGAGACCAAAAAAAAAACCCAGGGGCTCGATATCCTCAGCCCCTCAATGCAAAGAATGCAGATGGCTTACCGAAGGTAATGCTCCAGAATACTGGGCAGATACGGACGTTCAATCGGACCAGACCTGTCGTCTCGGAGGCGTTACCGAGGAGAAAAGGTGGGAACAAGAAGAGACGTCGCTGGGCTTGCTATAGTCTAACAGAAGTTCTATAGCAACCAAGACGAGAGAGGTTTTGTCGGTGTAACTATGGGATCTGACGTCGAGACACGATTGGCCAGCCTAGGAGGGAATGTCGGCCTAAGAGGGTTATACTGTGTCGTGCATTGATGGACATTGTCCAGTCAGATGGCGACCGTATCGAAGGAGAGCGTGTGGATAGTCCGGAGGAATGCTCGAAATAGACCACGTACCTATAGGCAGGTAGAACATCGTAACCTAGTAGGTTAAGTAGTTGCATACATGGTTACATGGCCAGTCGCTTTAGTTTAAGCGAAGAGAGGATGCAATCATCTTGAACTACTGAGCAAAGGCATCTGATTTATTTGGAAGATAACGACGGTTTACAAGCAGGCCAGGCCAGCCCCTTCTGAAACCTTTCACCGGCTGAATGCGATGGTGTGATGGGCTCCGCTAAGTATTAAACAGGATAGAAAAGAAAGGAAAGAGGGAGGAGACCTTACATGTCTGCGGCACATGAGGCATTAGCAGTCGAGCCTTGAAGATACAGATTGATGGTATCGAATCCACCGTATGTATCGTCAGGTTTGATATTTGCTTTCTCCTTCTTCTTTCTCTTTCTATTTCTCTTTTTCTTTCTAAGTCTAGGCATATATTGAGAAGTATAACAATAAATAAGTTGAAGTGATAATAATAGGTAGGTACTTAAGATACAGCCATGACATCTAAAAGATCGTGTGTCAATGTGTCAACGGTATGCAATGCAGCGAAAAAGCAAAATGAACAGCTTGGCGGGGGTGGAATACTTGGGTACAGGAGAAATTGCAAGGGACCGGCGGTAGACTGGAGTGAATTCAGAACCACCTGGAGCGGATTGACAGGAAGAAGACTCGAACGAGAGAGAACATTGAAAGAGAAGACAAGACAAAAAAAAGAAAAAGGTTACACGTCGTATATCGTTCTTCACCAATGATGGGATGATTTATTACCGTCCGTCGTTCCTTTGCTGCCCGCCAGTCTCGGCCACTCGGAACGATGCAGATTCGAGGAGAATCGAATTAACGAACTGCGGCTGTTTGTTACTCGCGACTAATCAAAATTTACAACATTCAATTACCTGCTATGAACTTCCTGACATTAAGTACCTACATATGTCACCCGTGATTGCTTGCCTCATGTGCGCTTGCTTGATATGTTGATTGCCTGCTTTGCTTGCTACAGCCCGGCAGCCCAGCAGCCCAGAGGCCCAGCCGGTCAGCCCCGGGCAGGCAATGGGCAGGCAATGGGCATTTTACCGGATTTCCGATCATTGTGAGATCTTGGGAGCTTTTGCCAATCTTGCCTCTCCAAACGACCCGGGTCCCCGGTTGTGCGGTTGTGCGGTCTGTACGATCAATGTATTTGGGGTTGCAGCGCAGCAGGGTACATTCATCCACCCATCCCTACGTCCAAGATACGATATGTTTACTTACTTCCATGACGGTCCTCTCTGTATGGGGTTTGTGTCAACCAACAAACTGCACATAATCTCCCGTTTCGATCATTTGAGGCACCCCCCTCGCCCCTTCTTTACCACGAGTTGTATGGATGTAGTTCTTTCTTCGTAGATAAGCGGAACTCGCTACACGGTGGAATTTCTGGACGGATGCCGAGCGAGGCGGCGAAACAAGGCTAACGCCGTATAGCATGACGTTCTTCTTAGTCGGGCTATTCGTCTTGATGTCTCATATACTCGGTGATAGGTCTTGACTCGAGCAGTATCCTTTTCTGACTGGTCGATAACGCTCTGGGGGCTTGTTCCGCCATCAATTGTTTCTCCGCGTTTGCGCCTTCGGGTCTTGCCTTACGTTGCCTTGAGTCGAGATTGAGGCTCGGAGCGAAACGACACGGGCTGACGGTGACGGGGCTCTGTGTGGCATCGCTCACGCCTATTTTCGAAAAGATTGCCTGCTGTTCTCTTGGTTGCTTTTTCCCCCTTCTTTTGTTTTTATCGATCCATCATCCCAAGTGCGGTACAACCCAAGTTTTTTGCTGGGGATGATCTATCACATCTTTTGTCGACCACCCCCCGGTCGCGAAACGACCAGCCAGCTTTGCCCATGATCAGACCAATAATGCCAATGATCCATCCCATTGTTTGCAGTCTCAGGATTCCAAGACCAGTAGTTCGCTCCAAAAGATACCACCGTCCCCTTGACAAGAAACCCCACTTAGAGTTTTTAGATCTCTCGACGCCGCCATTGCCATTGCCAGCGCCAGCGCCAGTGCTTGTCATGCCTGTCCGTTCTGATGTTGCTCCAAAATCAAATAAATAAAAAAGGGCTCCAAGCACTCCACGGAGATGGAGGGTCTGCTGGTCCAAAGGTACCCGGCACTTGAGCCTAGCTAACGAGTAGCGCCATGTAACTCAACTCAGCAGCAGCAGCCAGCCAGCCAGCCAGGTCAGTGTGTAGTGTGCAGTGTGCAGTGTGCAGTGTGCAGTGCAGCGTGCCATGGTGCAAAAACGGAATCGTATCCGAATCTATCGTGCGATCGTCCTAATTGCGAAATCCAGCAACCCCACCGGCTGGCCTGCCTCACTCCCTTTCGTCCTCTTCGCTGTCCCCATCCCCATCCTCACCCTCCTCTCCATCTACATCTACATCTACATGTACTACTATTCGGGTTTTTGTCCGGACGGCTTGGCACCCATGATGTAAGTATTGTTTCCTCCTGCTCTTACAGCACGGTCATTGCCAGTCTGTGGCCAGCCTTCCGTGACGTGGTCCCATACTACTTTGACATATGCCCTTTCTCATATCGCATATCGGATAGGTACAGTCCAATCAAGTCTCCCCGTCTGATGTTATGAAGCGGCAGGAAGAAAAGCATACAAGCCGTTACCGGTGAACCTTCTGGCGATCTAGCTCGACATTTCCTCCCCCCCCCCCCCCCCCTCTCTCTCTTGCTCTACTAGTAGTCTTGTACCTACCTAGGAGAGGGACTCGGCTGATGGCCAGAGAATACACTTATAAATAAAGGTCCGCCTCCTCGTCGACACACCCTTACCCATCGCCATTCTCCACGCCTCTTTCCTTCGTCATAGTTTCATCGGTGCCTTCTCTTCCAGACTATACCATCACACATACCTGACACCCTTATAATACTTCCTCGACGCCATCACCGCTCGTGTATATCGTTACCGACCTTACCGTCCACTCTTAGCCATGTGTTCTCACGCCAGCCCAAGCCACCCCGTTGACCGCAAAGGAGAGCCAGTCGAGCGTCCGGTCAGCGGCGACAGCGGAACAGTATGTCGTCTTTGCCCTTGCACGCAAAGTGTATCACATAGATGCTAAATCAGAACCAGGCTCCCAGTATCCAATGCCCCAAATGTGGCACTTGGGTTCTCCGTGGAAGAGCCTGCCCCAACGACGGCACTCCTTGTTACTAAGACGAGAGCAACTGTGACAGGTAATGGAGCCCATGGCCCCCCACGCACTACCTATTACATACATATTTAGTTCCCCCGACTACATCAAACTAACCTTGACGCAGTATGCTCTATGAGCCAGTAGCATTCCCATATATCTACATCCATACCAGGTTTCTCATTGTCGTCGTTGGGTTCCGGCATACAGGGAAGGGGCGTTTTAGGGACTGCGCATTTTGTTATTCGGTTAATGGATATGAAGCTTGTGCTGAGTTGGCAGGAAAAAGCAGGCGTTTCTGTAGTTTGGCGCAACCAGAATTCAGGTAGCACCAAGAGTCCTCGTCCGCAAGACGGTAGATTGAGGCGGGTTTATCAGGTTCATCATCGCGTGGTTATCCCGGCATTCTGCTTTTCTCTCGGCAGGTAGTCTAGCTCTGGGACCTCGGGTACAGAGCTATAATCTATAATGGTCTGCGCTCACATGGAGCTGTCCCGCTGTGTATTGCCATTATTGATAACCCGAGTCGCAGAAACGAAATCTTGCAGCGATGTGACTTTTTCCTTACCATGCGGTTGCCAATGCTGCTTGCTGGCTAGGCATGCGGCCTTGCGTAATCGATTGTTACTTGGGTTCTCATAGGTAGCACTGCTTCATCTCATAACATCGAGGTCATCGTCTTCTTTCTTCATCAATTTCTCCGAACAACCATTGTCTTTCTTCGAGTTAGAATGACGTGATTTCCGGTGCTTCCGGAATTTGGCGTATTGAGGATCGAGTTTCTTCTTTTTTGGATATATGGAAAGTCAATGGACATAATCTGACAGAAGAATCAATTTTGGTAGCTCAAGAAGACTCTATGCGGTGATGAGAAGAAATATGAGGTTATGCCCATTGCTGACTGGACTCGTATACTTCCTTACAAATCAATTCACTTGCGGAACGAGCGAGCGAGCGAGGTTGAAATGCGGTGAACACAGACTTATCAGGGCTCGACTATGGCTTCTCTCCAGGGATCAAGGTGGTTCCATTATGACACCATATTGCCATGGCCCAAGCAGGGAGGGTTTCGGGCCTCATCCGAGTGCTTTGGGATGATAGATGACATCTCAAGTTGACGCATGCTGGCAACCCAGGTTCGTGGAACTAGCTCAACAAAGTCGCGGGTTGCAGCAGATGGGCAGTCCTAGTCGTTCGACTATCGAAAGAGGGCGCAGCTACTCTTCTTATTCTAAGTTTACATGACATGACATATGCTTTCGGTTGCGTTGCCCCAAGAAGGGGCCGTAGCTGATATAAATCGGAATCAAGCTCGCTATACGTAGACCGCATGAGGATTGGCATATGTAAGGCATGTATGTTTCCCCGGATTGATTGCCATGCATATTCTGCAACCCAAGGGGGGCCGCATACGGCACGGCCGATTCCCACGTGCGTGCTGTTGGGGCCCCATCCTCAGCTCACTCTCGTTCTCTCCTCCCCACCCACGCGCTAGTCACTTATCACACATGCGCAAGTAGCGATATCGTGGCCCAGGGCTCGTCGACGAATGAGAAGCCGCAAATCGCCTGATTGGCTTTTGGAGCAACGCTACGTGCACTGTGACTCGTCGGGAGGGAGCAGTTGAGCCATGATTGGGCGCAGCGTCGAAGACTAAGACTTCCAAGGCTGGATTATTGAAAATATGAGCATGGACGGATCATGGAGGGCCTCAGCTCGGCTGTAGACGATGGAATAATAGAACGCCAACAGACTCATACTGACTTCCAGACAAGTAAGAGAGCAAACCAAACCAAACCAAACCAAGAATATCAATCTGTCTGTCTATATATACACGCTGTATATCGAAAAGGGAAAATGCAAGACCCAGTATACATTTGATATAGATAGTACCTACTTCACTGTCGTCGCATACGGTGGACATTCGAGAATGACGACAACAAGACTACTGTAGAGGTTCTGTAGAGGTTCTCTGATCGAGAGCCTGCGATCGATACTTCCAATCTGATCTTACTAAGCACCTCAGCATCTTAGTCCCTGGCGGCAAGTTCTCCAACTACTATCAAAGACTAACCTTAGTGGCTCTTGGTGGCTGACCAATTGGGAGAGAGTTGATAGAGCATTACGCTTATTATCCATTACCCCAGACTTCAATGTTGCCAGGTTCCCCACGTCATTTTGCCGAAAGTCTCGCAAATAATCTAGACCGGGCCCCCGCCTCCACATTACCCGACGCGCGCATCTTCACTCTCTTCATCATCCCCAAATATACCCACAGCCTCTTGGAACCCCGTGCAGAACCCCCGTTGAGGTCTCTGCTCGCATCGCCCGGTGTTACCATGACCGAGCCGCAGAACGGCATTGATATTCTTTGTGACGCTGCTGGCCCGGACCTCCTTCTTGGCACTTTCCTTCCAGCCTCCTCCCCCCCGCAGGAAGAGTTACGACCGCCGCCGCCGCCGCCGCCGTCGGGGCGAGGAGCCAAGCGCATCAAGGTTGCCGACGACGCATCTCCTTCGGTGCCGGCCCATGTTTGCCACATCTGCAAGCGTGTCTACGAAAGGTTTTGAATCCCCTCTATGCTGTTCGGTCCGTAACGTGTCAAGTTCGCGACAAGCTGACCGTGTGCGCGCGCCGCCAATTGCAGAGCTGACCACTTAACGAGACACCTTCGATCCCGTTAGTCTCGTTAACTCCACTTGCGAACCTATATGTCATATCTATCGGTCCCTCTAACATCATGCGCCAGACGAGAACGCCAGGCCGTACCAGTGCTCAAGATGTCCCAAGCGATTCAACCGAGCGTATGTTCCCCAATCCCCCGCTTTCGATCCCAGATAAGATGCGATGTGATGTGGCACAGGAAATCTTGGGTCTGAGACAGCATGGGGCAAACTGACGAAATCGTGTGTCTTGACAGTGACCTTCTGACGCGACACGAGACGACACACGACCGTGATGACCAAGCGCAGGGAAGGCCGGTGATACGAAGAAGTGATCGGGCGGCCGAGGCCTGCCTGAACTGCGCCGCGAGCAAGGCGAAATGCGACGACCAAAAACCCTGTGGCCGATGTCGAACCAAGAGCTTAGCCTGCCAAACGGCTACGAGGAAGACATTAACCTCCGGAACTCCAAGTGAAGGTACGTATGGGGCTTTGACGATCTGAAGAAAATCATGATGAATGACCCTGGGGATGACAATACTAATATCTCATGACATCAACCTTGGGCGTGTGATATAATTCTATATTTTACCAACATGTACTAACATTGCAATCGTACAGGCAGGGGAGACAGCTCCATTGCAGATAGCCCAGAGTCCACCAACAACTTATCTCAAGCAGATCACGAACCTGTCGAGGCTAGGAATCACGTGCCAATGCAGCACTATATGGGATCTTCTAGGTCAAATTTGCATTCCTCAGTCCCATATGGGCAGATGGAAGAGGTTCCAGCAGACACCATGCATGTTGGAGCCAGTGCATACCTCCAGCCCTATGAAGATGCTACCGGCCACCCCATTATGAACCCGGCGGCCGACGACATGTTCTTCTACAACCATACACACAACAATTTCTTCCAAGACATGGACTTTACCTCGTGGGATCTTAATTTTGATAGTTACACAATACCACAAGTTGATATTCAAGGCCCAAGCCCTCAATCTTCGTCGGCGGCTTCGGCTTCGGTGGCCAGACACGTGCGGCTACCAAGGGATCCGTCTAGAGGACATGCTGCCTTCAAACGATCTCCCTGGCTCTGGGAGCCCAAATCGAGGGATAATGCCCTTCGGGAATCCGAGAGTATCCCGGTTAACGAAGAGAGTATTGCCGGCTCGCCAGCCTATGAGAAGATCTTGGCATCAAGCTCCAAGCGTTTGAAGATGGGACTTGGGGAGCGGGACCGGCTATTTGCTATTGTGCTGGCACAACGTAAGATATCCTCTTTCTAAGATGCCCATATCCCTCAAATCATGGCTCGTTGACTGGGTTATTTCCCCCCAGGTTTGAAATATATTTGCTGACTCAGGGTGTCATATAGATAAGAGTCCGGGAAAAGTTCCCTCGTTCCCGTCCCTAGATTTGCTCAACTATCTGCTCCAGACACACTTCGTCCACGATGAGTACGAGACGGACAACTGGATCCACTCTGCCTCGTTGGATCCTTCTACAGCCATGCCAGAGTTATTGGCAATTCTGGTCGCCAGTGGAGCAGGCTTCATTGCCGTACCTTCTATATGGCAGTTTGGACTCGCCCTTCAGGAAGTTGTTAGGTCCTCTCTATCTATACTCGTACGTACTGGCAGCAACTCCTCCGTATTGACATGAGCTTACATTGACCAGTTCGAATCGAGAAATGCGAATACCCGGGACCTACAATGCTTACAAGCCTTCATGCACGTCCTTGATATTGGTTTGTGGAGTGGCTTCAAGCGTAAGATGGAAATTGCCGAAAGCTTTGTCCAGCCTGTGATGACAGTTGGTCCCCCTCATGATCCCCCCAAAGTGTATGATCTTATACTGACTACCCCGCCTAGATGCTACGACGAGCTGGAACCTTTTCCGCTCCTGCAGACACGCCCGCTTTGGTTCCAAGCCCATCCGACCCTCCGGAGCTCCTTGAATCGAAGTGGCGTAACTTTATCAAAAGGGAATCCTACAAAAGGTAAGTGGCACACTCTGGTTATGTTCTGGCTTAGAGCAGGCCTTACTGATGTTTGTTAGACTTGTCCTACACTTGTACTTTCACGATGTGCAGGCATCGATTGCGCTGCAGAAGAATCCGTTAATGACGTACACGGAACTATGCTTCAGCCTACCTGCATCTCGTGACTTATGGAGAGCATCTAGTGCAGAGGCATGGCGGGATATGTACCTTCGCAAAAGGCCCCTCGCGGCTGATACTACTGTGCCTCGCATATCTGATATCATGAATTGCATGACGATCCTCGAGGAGTTTGAGGACTTTATCGACGTGGAGCTCTGCTATGTCGCTGTGCTCTATGGTTTCTGGGGCCAAATTTCCTCGTATAGGGAGGCTGTCAGGTTTTACGGCCACGGCACCGCCGCGGCGTCGCGATTGAATTCCTCGATGCATTCATCGCGCAATGCGACCCACCGTCTCTGGCTCAACTCGCAGTATCATGAGCTCTATCGCGACATCAGCGAGTTTTCCACGCTCGTTAGCAGCCTACCTGCTGCCGCCGCCAGCGCCAGCAGTAGCAGTAGCGGTAGCAGAAAGAGGAGGGCAGACAGGGATAGGGAAACGGCCACGTCCACAGCCACACAGCTCTCCATCCTCGTTGAACTCTTTATGATGATCTTGCACGTGAATCCGGACGATCTACAGCGCTTCGCGGGGAAATACGGCGAGGACGAGGCCCGTCATGCTGCCGCGACACTCGAAGATCCTTGGGCCGGCAGCCGTGACGCCCGCCACGCCGTATGGCACGCAGGCCAGGTGTTCCGGCACGCACGTGCCTTGCCGCCGGCATCGCTGCGGGGGTTTCACGCTATTGCGGTCTACCTCGCCTCCTTGACCCTCTGGGTCTATGGTCTGCTGTCATGTTCTTATTCTACTCAAGACCAGCAACATCAGCAACACCAGGAAGGTGTAGCGGCCGCTGCTCATGCAGCCAGGGCTGGATCTGCAGCTGCATCGACAGCAGCAGTTATCATGCCACCGCCGCCGTCCTCGAGATACGTCCTACTAGATGGCGATGAGAGCCGCGAGACGCGTGCATTTCTGCAACTCGACAAAGGAGTACCGGGACTATCTACGGGCTCAGGCTCAAACTCTGGCTTGAGTGCAGCCGATGGGATAGGGGGTGGCAGCGGCGCCGAGTCGCTGTCCAACCCGGGCATGGTCCTCGATATCGCGAGAAACGTGTTTCGCGAGAACTACCCCATGCGTTCGGAGCCCTTGCCACCGCTGGTCGAGAGTTTGGGCAATCTGCTGCGTGATTTGGGGACTGGGCTTGCGGGTCGGCCCTCGAGAGTCCCGAGCCGGGCTGTGAGTGAGACCCCATCTTGATGAAGTGGCGATGCAGGACAGAGGAGTATAACTTATGCCGAGGGGGTAATTCTTCATTTTCCAATTTCAAAAGGGCCATGCACACTGTAATTCTTTGTCTGTTTGGGGGGAGGGAAACTCTGATGATGGCAATACGGCTTCACAGGTAGCGGGATTATTCGGTCTCGAGTGTAACAGGAATATATAAGCAAGTTTCGTTTCGCCGGCGAACCTTTGTGCAATCACAGAGATAGGCGCATTGCAATCATACATGAAATTGACACAGAAAGTCGACACGGGAAGACTTGAAATAACGTAGCCACATGGATTTGCCAAAGTGCGGGTGCCCCTGAAATATACGAGCTACCCCTATTTGACTTTTGGCAGCTCAATCCAAATAGGGGTAGCTCGTATATTTCAGGGGCACCGTTAGCTAGGTGGGAGTGGCCCAAAGTTTCCAGGCACGCGAACGACTGGTTTATGCCAGTCTTAGTTTGGGATTACTACAAATAACCTTAAAACGTACAATTGCCCTCTCCTCAAGTCAGGTAGATCAGACCGCGCTCTCCTTGCTGCTTTTCTCTGCCGTGCCGATTTCGTTTTCGTTGCCGTCGCTGATAACTACTGCGCGCACATAGACCACCACACGCCTTCAATCCCACCACCTCCCACACGCTTTTCAAAAAGCGACGCATGGTGCGGGTTAGGGCCCGGGAAAGGCGAAGTAGGTACGGGCCCAGCTTCAACCTGCTAGTGGCAGTCGCAGCGGGGGGCAGCTCCCCGTAGAGAATAGGCAAATGAGACGAGTCTTCTCCCTTGGCCAGTAATAGAGTCGTCTCCCCGTGTTCGTAAGTACAGTCGTTGTCATATTCGTCGCGGCTGTCGTAACACTTATCATCATTGGTCGCCCCCTCGCAGGGTGTAGTGGCGGCGTGTATATACGAGAGCTGCCTGGGAGAAAATGCCAGGTCGTCAAATTGAGTGCCTATCCCAAAGAGGAGGTCTTCGAGCCGGATCGTGGACTTGGGCGACTCCCAGCGCAGGTCGACGGGGAAGTGTTTTCCTGGCTGGGATTGGCGGGGTTGGCCCTTAGCCTCCTCGAGCGTTGTGTAATGACAATATGTCGTGCTTTGTTTGGTGTTGCTCATGGAACCGCGCCTTTGCCATTGTGTCATCGGTAATTTTGGCGGTCGCGCGGTACTAGCAGTACTGACGGAATCTTGGACTAGAGTTTTGTCGTCGATGACCGTTTGCTCGTTGTCGTTGTCGTTGTCGTCTTCTTCTTCTTCTTCAGCTATTGAGTTCAGGCCCGCTCGTCGCCATCCAGTGTGGTCATATCGTCTGCCTCTGGGCGCATTTCTTCTGCCTGCCGTCCTCTGTTTCCGTCTATGTTTTGGAAACGGCGATTCATTTTGTTTACTATTACCAGCCTTCGCAGTGACGAGGACGTGAGATTTCGCTGAAAATTCAGCAGCAGTAGCATGTTGCAGTATCATTATATAAAATAGAAAGAAGAGTCTGCGGGAGGGAATTTATCTTGGTGGCTCTCTCTTGTTGGTGTTGTATATACGACATTTATACCACTCGCAGAGCAGGTTCAACACCGAGTGACATCACACCAAGCATTCCTTTGACATGCCTCCTGTAATGAGTACGTTTGCCTGTTGGAGATATCCCCATACGGCTTTGGCAAAGAAACTACTCTGCTGAGTCGGCTTTTCCCTGGCTGCGATGTCTGCGATTAAAGAAACCCAAGCAGCGTAGAAAGGAAGTGTTGGGTGCAGCAACCAGCGAACAAAAGATCTCGCTGCGCATCCCCAGTTACGACGTGTCGGCATATGACGCGAGGCTTCTTTGGACACTGATTTAAACAAAGATATTTCTAGTTGGTTGGTGTTTCGTATGTCGTCTTCTTTGTCTTATCGAGGGCAGTATTGTAGAGGACAGCAACCATCAAACCTACCAGGATCATGTCCCTCGTGTTAAGCGGAAGCTAACATAGCCGATGCACAAAGAAATAGACTGCTAGTGCAGCAAAGATCGAAAAACAGATTGGTCTAATTGATACATATATAGTATACTATTAGTCATACTCCCATTGGCGCCGACTGATGATAATAGGTCGCGCCTGGTCCCATGGCCCGTTCATGGCGTTCTTGTACTTCTGCAGCCCAATCAGCCACCAACTCGATGCACCCATGGCGACGATGACAATGAAGGCCCCGACCGACACGCCCAGGAGTCCGCTCTTCCAGGGCCAGACGCCATCTTTTCCCTCGCCTAGAATCAAGCCCATACCTCCACCGGCCCCAACCGTGAGCAGCACCGTAAGTGCAACATGGTAACGCCAGCTACGATGCCTCGCATATCGCCTGAAGACAGGGAACAACCCGAATACCTCTATACTGAACAGTGTCAAGCTGAAGACCTGTCCTGTCGACGGGAGTCGGGAGGCCAAGACGGTAGATGCCATCAATGCGGCATTCGTAGAAAGAGAGGCCGGAAACTTGACGCCAACGCCGCCCGAGTAGTCGAAGAAGAATATGTTAATGGCAAGTAGGAGAAATGACATGGCCCAGATACTGTCGGGCGACGTGGAGCGGGTAAGCGATTTGAGTATGGGCGACAAGCCCAGGATGGTGAAATAGATTAGCGACGCCGACTTTATAGTACTAAGGCGGAGGGTCGCTCGCCCGCGGCGGAGAGGCGACGATGGACGATGTCTCAGGCCGTCCTGAGGATCGAGGAGGCGGCTGGAATGTGATACGTTCGAATGCAAAGACGTGACAGATCCACCATGCTGGCTGCGCATGGCGGTGAGGTTGCCCTGCGAAGTCGTCCGCTCCGTGGATCCCAGGTTCGTAACGCTGCTTGTGGCCGAAGGTGTAGTGGGCGCCGTGGTCGAGTTGGCGCTGCCCGCGCCGTCATGCCGGGGCTGCCACGCGCCGCGGCTGCGATGACTGTTCTGGCGCTGCAGAACTTCATCCTCGCCCTCCTGGCCGACCCACCAGTCCCACACGGCCCAGCCGAGGAACGTCGCGAAGCTGCCCCAGCCAACGACGGCGACGGGGGAGACGCGCTCGGTGAAGATGCCGACGAAGCAGACGACGAAGATGGTGACGGAGCACACCTGCTGCACGATGACGGTGGTGTCGGCCACCAGCGGCCAGAACTCATACGGCTGCAGGCGTGGGTTGCGCTGCAGGCTGTCCAGAAAGGTGGTCTGGTCCGTGTAGTTGTCCGGGTACGACTGCTTCACCCACAGTATCTTCTTCCAGTTGCGCTTCCGCCGCCGGCTCCGGCTCCGGCTGCCAAATTTGGATTCTCGGCGCCGAGACGAGGCCCGCCCATCGCCGCCTCCGGCTCCGGCGGCGGCGACGGTGTCGCGCAGAAGACTCATGTTGTTGTGGTGACTACCAGTGGTGTGATCAAAGCCGCCCGAGCGACGCGGGGGCGAGGCTGCTGCATTGATGAAGGCGTCCTCGGGCGCCAGATGCGAGCGCGACGAGCGTGGTGACGTGGCGAGTGCGTCCAAGGGCAAGACAGAAGAGGTGGCAGGCGTCAGGGTAGAATACGGACCAACTACGGATTGACGGATGCCAGTGCCGGTGGTGCCCGAGGCCATTACGTTGAACAACAAGAGCAAAGACAGAGACAACCAAAACAGATGGGGGAAAGGAACGACTGTGCTGGCTCCGAAAAACCCGAGGCCGAACCAAAGGATGGAGGGGGAGACAGAGTTCAGCGGCGCCCACGGGTGGAGCGCAGGGTTTGGATGCCAATATGCGTGTCAGCCTTGTTGCTGATCGTTGGAAAGTCGCCTGAGGGTGGAATGGCAGAATGGAGCTTTGGAGGTGAAGCCAGAGAAACCTAGAATTCGTTTCCTTTTGGCCAGTCACCAAAAATGCCAATTTGGCGGCTTATCGGTCCCCTAGGGGCCCTTTTCCGATCGCACTAACGATGGCGGCCCGCTCACTAACTATTGGAACATTGAACTGAGAACATTGAAGCACGTCCATGCAGCGCTGCAAATACGTAGTACAGTACCACCTAACCAACTCGCCTACATGCCACCAGTAAAGTGCCATTCTGCAATTGATGGATGTAAATGCGGTGCTTCCGATAATTGCTGCAAACATAAGGTATACCCTTGATTGCGTCTTGTTGCAAAAGGTGCCGCCGCTCAGGGTCATGCCTTTGACTCGACCTTCTCGACCTTCTCGACCTTTCAACTGTCCTTTGCGAAACACTGGGGCAGGCAGTGCCACTCCCTGTATATAAGCAAGTAACGGTAACGGTAGGTGGGTGGGTGGTAGGCATTACAGATATACAGTGGTAGCCCAGGTTAAGCATCAAATACTACCCCACACCCCTAAATGCTAAAAGCGCACGCACTGGTTAGACTCCGAAAAACCCGACAGTCGAGACGGCAGACGAACACTCCACCTGTCCACGGTCGGCAGAAGCGATGCTACTATCCTTGGGCGTTGAAACAGGGCCACATTCTGGTTTCCAAGATGGACGGTGTCTAGGTTAGGTATGTAGGTACACGTACAGTACAGTAAGTGCCAAGCTGTTCGTCCCGTTTACTGGCCAACTCTCAGCATCTCGGAACCAACGTATGTACCTAGGTATGTAAATGCGCAGGCATAACCTTAGCTTGAGCCACGAGGACCCGCCGTCGATTATGCTTACTTCCATCATCGATGCAGGTCCCATTACAGAGTACCGAAGAGACAGATGACAGAACACTGGACAGACATCGAACCTGCCATCGTCAGAGACATGCTTAACCTTGGACGTCTCGACTTTTATGCCAACATTGATTGACACATAGAAAGGATGCGAGACTGACACCGCAAATCACGAAACAGAGCAACTGGTAACGGCTCGGCGGCCGTCCCAACTAGATTGCTGTTTCGAGTCCCAAGGTGAGGGTGGATGAGATCGGCGGCTGGCGGGTTGACTGCTGTGGTGGGCGTGGTGGGGTGGTTTGAGACCTGTAACTGTAACGCTGCGCTTACATACGATGGCATCGCGGGAATACATAGTCTGGCTTTAACAAATCAGATTGCATACCAGCAGGATGCCAGTTGAGATGCATTCGTTTCAAACAACAGGTGCGGCCGTGGTGGCATGGCCATGCTGCCTGGCCTGCCAGGCTGCGGTTCTGATGTGCCAGTGCTCGCTCATGACGCTTGATGCTGTGATGTTGAAACGGGAGGCCTGCGACCCTAAAGTCTGCGAGCGGACAACCTTATCTGTGCATGTAGCACAACCTCCAACTTTGGCCACCATGCAGCGCCGTAAGTGGCATTTGCTTCGGTAAGGGGTGAGGCATTATAGCCTCCCCCTGCGCAGATCTATCACAAACCTCATGCCATTCTGAAGACCATTCAAAGTGGGCAACGCACCAAGCATCACCCAATCTGCTTGGGCTTACAGTAGAAGTCGCGCTCGCGCTTTTTCTTAGCGCTCTTATTAGCAGTAGAAAATTGATTCGTGGGAGAGAGAATGGAAGGAAAAAAAAGAACACTGTCTCGAAAAAGCAAGGTGATACTATCCAACGCCTTTTGGATGTTTGTTTTTCGACCTGTTGGTGCCGAGACCGGTCTAGCCTTACTGTTCAGCTCTGGACGAACATGCGAATTGGCATCTTGGTGCTCCTTGGAGAGAGGGAATGCCAATAGTCCTCGCTAGCAGCACAATTGGCTGGCTGGTAGCTGTATGTTCAGCTTGGACTGAGCATGCTTTAGCAAGTCTCCACGTGCAGTAGCATGTGGTAGGTATTGGCGACTAAGGCTTGATGTAATGATGGTTGCTAGGAAGAGGATGCTTGGCGATTCCTTCGAGCAACGGCTGCAAGACGAACTGGACCGACCTGCCAGGGCAGTCAGCAGTGTTGCATTCTAGGAGTGAGTAGCCTGCAACTGCATTGGGAAATGATGAGATGATCAGCGCTCACACCCGTCCATGCTCTTTTTTTCTTCTTTCTCTCTCTCTCTCTCTCTGCTTGGCTTGAAAAGGAGAGTCGAGGAGGAGCACTTGGAATTACATACCTTTACATTACATATCGTATCTAATGATTCGTTACGTACGATACGTAAATACGTATGTAGCTGGGTGCCTGCCAAGGGATGAATGTCCATATGTAATACATAATACGGCGTACGTACTAGGTTAATCGTGCGTGAGCCCCCAAAAGGAAAGGAATGTTTTCCCCACACTTCCAAAATATATTACTTTGAGCATCTTACTCTTACTACATGCGACTCCTCTTTCCCTCCATGGCCAACCCGAGACTATGCTGTATAGGTACACGTCAGTGGGCTACATGCCGGTCGGTATACTACTGAATCGTATCTCCTCTTCACGGATGATCATTGATGTCTGTTGCACAGAACTACACGCCTCTTACCGTGCCTGCTGCAAAGAGGGGGGCATCGATGTTGCAGCACTGGTAGGGTGCATGGGTTCAAGCATTGGAAGCCACAGGCACAGGGATCTGGGATCTGCTTCGTAAGGTTCCCAAGTGTTATGACCGATTCCACCCTCGAAACAAGACGTCCCCCGACTCCCCGTCTGCGAGACGGTAGTAGTAGACCAGCAGAGAGAGATCCTAAAACACACCCACCCACTGCGTTATTCTTTCCACAATCGTGAATGTGTTTATATATTGTCGGATGATCGGCTTTGCATGGACTGAGGCGTACTATTTCATCTCCTCCTCCCTCCTTCTGCTTCTGCTTCCCTCCAAAATCAATCTACCAAGTGAGCTTCATATATTCCGTCCCTGCGTGCATACCATCCCGTCAATCCGACTGGATCAAAAGCCTGTTTGTGTCACCCAACGGCATATTAGTCCGCAGCAACCAACAACCCTGCTGCCGCACAGCCTTCTCCAGAGGGATTCACGTCGGCAGATCCTCTAGAGATCTTTACTGCAAAGACCAGCACTGTGGATTTTTCGGAGCGTCTTGGCAATCTCGAAATAGACTTTCGAGAGGAACTTTTCTGGACATAGCAAGGCATAGGAAGGACATCGTCAGCCGCCAAGCACTTACTAACCTACATAATCACCTTCACTGCCTCGTCTCACCCGCGACTCATCAACGCATTTGGCCGTTCTTTTGTCAAGGCGCGCATTCGCATTACACCATTACAGTACATACCTGCCTTACCTACGTCAGCCACCCCGGGGAAGAGAACGGTTGGAACCTTATATGTCAGCCGCTGCAATCGATCCCATCATCCCTCTCTTCTCTATTTGGCGAGTCATTTGAACCCGCTTTCTTTATAGTCAGGTACTTACTCCCCTTTTCCTCAGTGCCCTCCCTGATCCTGTTCTGTTTGTTTTGTTTTCCATGTTCCATGCAATTGAATGTCCTCTTGTCTCCCTGGCCTTTTCCCTATCTCCTCAGTCAGACTTCATTCAGCTGTACCCACCCCTGACCACATTCCATAGCGTCAGCCTCAATGCCAAGTCGCCCTTCCGGGACGCTCCAGATTACACCTATTTAGACGTCTCGTGTCTAGACTCAGCTCACAACCACACGCCCCGACCGGTCTAGAAGGTCTCCCCAAAGTGCCAAGACAATAAATAGGGTCCCCTAGTTGGTCTTGCTGCCCGCATCGTAAGAGTTGAGCTTACTTATAATCTCACTCGTGGCACTTCACTCGAATCTCTGGAAAATCGCTTCACTCTGTCTTACTGCCTTATCTGAACAAAAAACCACAATTGTCGTTCGGCCAGCAGTATTCGCCCACAGCAAACAAGATGAAGGTTTCTACTACCCTTTGCACCCTCGGCCTCTATACCTTGGCTCTTGGCGCGCCCACACCAGTGCCCAACGATAAGGAATTCACAATCCCCACTACATCGCTCAAAGATGTATTGTCCAAGTTCTCCTTTGCAGACCGATTGACCATCAAGGACTTCATTCGGCAACATGCAGGCAACCACCCCGTTGGTCCCTCCGACGTGGTCAGCCCACCAGAGACCCCCGCAATGCACCGGCCACTGTCAATCTCACAATTACTGTCGTCGCCGTCCCGCTCAGACTCGCAGTCCCCCATCCCCGAAATGGAGCAGTCCAGCACTGTACGCGCTGAGGCAGGTTTCATTTCAAAGACCAACCCCACGACAGTCGAAGAGGAGGTCGCCGGGTCTAAGCGCCTTTATCGCTTCATGCCTTGCCATAAGAACCATGGAGGCAAACAACAATTTCACTTGGTCCGCCAGTATGCCGACATGGTGGTGGTGGGCGTCTTGGCCGTTTTCCTGATGGCGGTTGCTATTGTTGAACTGTGGACTCCGGTCTCCGGAAGGTAATTATTCCTTTGCCCCCTCATCCCGCAAGCGAGTGGCGATATAATCACTGGACAGTGTCATCTAACAATTTGTACAGACTGCGACAATGGCGGAACAACGAAGGGGCTATTCGCCTGGGAGATGAGGAGAAGACTCCTATCGAGCCAATGTCATCGCCCGAGACTTTGCGGTCCTCCGTACCACAACAACCATCAACACCGGCTACGCTTTAGCTCGGTCTCGGCGAACTGATTAAAAGCGGTCAGGCAGCCGAGTCGGCAGCTACCAGATCATTTCCTAATACTTCTTCTTGAGATACCACATGGGCAGGCGTTTAAGGGGGGTTGTTTTGCATACAGATCATGCATGAGATGGCGTTAGGGGATTAATGCATGGCCGGAAGCTGCATGCGCATGATTTCGCGATAAAATGACGATTCGATACGAATAGGGATATTTTGGGCCTGGAGAGAGATACACTTTTACGATCCTTGACCTCTCCACTATACTGTACCTTGAGAGGGCAGGTTCTTAGTATGCACATAAAATACAAATGAAAAGCTTAAGTACTTATATCTATGCATGCACTCATCGGGTGAACGTTGTGAACAAGACGCACGCGCGCAGGTCTCAGAGTTAGACGACAGCTGTCAACCTGTCATAATGCATACAGGCAGACAGGCAGGCCACTCAATCGCCAACCTCTGTGGTAGCGACACACAACAACCAATGGCTCCTAAAATGTCTACATCAGGTAACGTCGCCCTCAATTTTCTTTTACTGATGACGTTTTGAAATGTGCAGAACACATTACGAGCTCAATAGATGTCACAGCCCATGTGTAAATAGATGAGTGTTCCTGCCTCGCTTGGTTTACTCTCATCTGTCTTGCGAGGCGGGATATAAAGGGGTGAAGCTGGATGTGCTATTGATTCAAGCAGTCTTGCTGAATTATACGAGGCACCTTGTATAGGATATCCGATTTAGCAGCTGTGTAGCATACAGCCAGTCAGTCAGTAAATGGTTCTTTGCCAGATACAACAATAATTAAACAGCCTTTAGATGGCGACTTCTCACTTCTTTTATTCTATAAAGTGCTAAATATTGATCAGAGAGAAGGTATCATGGATCAAGCCCCCCGCTCCCGTTTTTGTACAATGCTGTGGTCAATATACCAGCACCGCACTCAACAAATGACCGTTTAGTTGGCCACCAGGTCTTTTACCCTTTCTTATACCATATGTCTTGTGCACACAAAATTACCGTACGAGTCTGAAACTCGACTGAAGAGAACGTGCTGCAGAATCTTTGGAGAGAAGGAGCGATTCATATGAAGACCTAAAGTAGCCCTGTCCTGTCCTGTCCTCGATCGGCATATTGGGGGAGATCCTATGAGACTCCCATTGATAGCGGTACCGGTGAATCATTGCTATAACACACAGCGATGGGATTAGAGGTCCGGATCTACATATCAACTCGGTGTGAGATCAAAGTATAGTAACACAATTGATGAACTCCCCAGCCTAATCATCAACTGTCTGAGCTTATCACTCTCGTGTAGCCTTTGGCCATGCAAGGGAGGGCTTGTCATAGTCTATGTAACACGATGACTGAAGAATGTCTGGTTGATATTACACCGCATCTGATCACGACTCTGCAGATGCACGGGTTTTACTGCCAACGGCTGCTTCGCGAACAGAGGTTCTTAGCCTATCGTGGCCAGTGAGGCTTCATCAAGGAAATCCATTGGCCAAACCACTTTGGGCGGACTGTATCACATATGATATCCATCTGGCTTAGGCGAATAGGGAGAAGCTGGCGTTGACTTGAGCTGGAGTGTTGCTCAGGCGAGGTAATGCCATCAGACCGGCTCTCGCAACGAGAGAAATCACTACTAAGCAATCTGAGGCTCTCAAATTCCTAACATGAGCCATAGACTTGCAGGTAAGGCTCGATGTACGATACAGCGCTGTATATCACATCTGACACATGGACACTCGGAATCCCTCATCAACATTTGAGTAAACTCATATAGGATGCTTCATTGATATCCCCTGGAAGCACGAAAGCGCAGCACTCATTCCATAGGCGTGGCTGTGTATTGCAAAGATGCGATAACTGATAAATGAGTCATCTCAAGGCCAAAGGAATTGCGTCGGCAAGTCAAACGCAGTGCCCTTATTGAGGGCTTTGGTGAGACTTAGAGGTACTTGACCAAGCGAGATCTCTATCTTACATGCTACTCACCTTTGACTCTACGTAAGCTACTTAGTAAGTAAACCCACGAAAAGTAACGGTCATTCAAGAGCAACAGTCTATCTAATAACCCGACTATGAGATGCAGCGAAGCAGATGGAGAAAGCATTCCGGATAACGGCAAATCAATGTCTTGATGCTCCTCTTGGCGGCGATAAGCAGCCAAGGAAGTGCCTCGGCTCCAGACCCTCGTGATCTAGTAAGTATACCTCATAACTGCCAAGTATTGGAAGCATTTGACGAACAAGGTACGGTCGGCGGGGCTTTGTCAAAGCCCCAGACAACGCATCTAGACAAGCAAGATAAGAGAGAATTGGTTCCGGGCTCATCAGATATGACAGTAAATGTGGTGTTTGTCTCGCGGCAGGTCGGTGTCGACGTGAAAGTGGGCCTCCCCGACCGCAAAGCCTCAATTGACTGCACACACAGCCCGTTTTCTCTCTCGGCAAACATGAAGCAAAGTGCCAGAACGGCCCCTGCTATTGGTCTTGCGGAAAATAAGGTACCGAATCCTCCATTTCATTCTCCATTCTCCGTTCCCCTCACTCGGCCTTGCCGTTGTTGATTTTGATATGCACTGCACGTTGCTTTTGGCCGAGGCGGCAGGCGGCCGAGTCCTCCACAGGCCACAGCCAACAAGCACCTACTACCTACTAGGCTTTGGACTCGGATCCCACTAACTATTTAGTACATGGCCTTATTCTCTTAGAACAGACGAGCTTTCCACTGTCGCGGCATTGCTGCCCAAGGAAGGACATCAATCAGTGTCAGTCAGGTCGGACGAGTGTCACCTGGAGCCTCATTCAGATGATGCAAACTAGCTCTCTTCCTCCCGGCATATACTTTCTTAAGAGGCGGCGGGCGAGGAGGTCAAGATGTTTGCGGAGCAACCAAGCTCCCGTGAGGCTCGTACTGCCCAATCGTTGACGATGAGGGTCAAAGATGCAGGAGGCTAAGCCTAGCCACCACATATCTTTCTGAAAATGGAGTCGACAACTACATACTGGATGCTATTGGCCCTACTCGCAGCCCCCAAATTTCATGGGTCAGCCCCTCATGCAGCTGAGAGGACCTAACCAGAAAAGCATTCCGTGAGATTTTGGTCTGACACCGCTATTAAAGAACGGCTGGTCCTCGAGGTCGTGACTTCTCAGAGAATTTCAGAAACACTCTACAGTTTTTCATTCCACTCGTACATCCACAGAGTGATTGAAACAGATATTCAGCGTGCCGATTTTCTCCGTCCCAACCAAAGGACAGCCCTACAAAAACAAGCGCCTTGGTTCCCGTGCCGGCGGCTAGTACCCCGCAGTCTCAACTTACGGGACCCTGAGTCAGGACGCGCACAATGTCCCTTCGAGTAGATGAAGGCGGTCGCAGAGGGCGATCCCACTCACCAGGCCGTCGGGATGATGAGCGCGACCGTAGCCGTGGTCGTGCTCCAGAGCAAGATCCCATCATAATGGACGCCGTTCGCATGCCCTCGCCGCCCCATGGCTACAGCTACGATGATGTGGAGATGAGAGCCCCTCGGCGGTCTGACTATGACCTGGACGACCGCCACAACTCGTACCGTGTCACCTCTCCCACAGATGACGCCTATTACCGCCGCAGCCGCGAGGCCGTCGGCGGCAACGACGATTATGGCAAGTACTCCAGGCGCCTCGACGACAGCTACAGCAGAAGAAGCCCAGACAAGGACCGGGACTCGGACAAGGAAAAGAGCCGGTTGAGTGGCGCGCTGGGCAATGCCACATCCTTTCTCCCAGCCAAGTACTCCCAAAAGCTTGACAGTCTGGTGACACGCGAATCGGACAGCGACAAGGAGGCCAAGAAGAAGATGAAGAAGGAGAAGTTGGAAGAAGATTTGGCCTATGGTAACCCTACTATGCCAGGTAACTTTCCCACTAATGACCCTCCATCTTCCAACTATTCCTATGCGAAAGCACCTAAGTGGGAGTATGAGGTGACAGATACTAAGCCATCGTATTCTTCAGCCCGGGAACCGCAGTACGACCCTGTGGCGCACGATCAGAAGATTCGTGGAAGATCGCCCAGCCCCAATCCGGAATTTTTGACAGGTTCGAGCAAGCACCGTTCTCGCAACTCATGGGGCGGTGAGAACCCCGGTTATTCGGGTGCAAACGTCTTGACGGTCGAGCCGAGCCGCAGAGACCGTTCACACTCACGTACCCGCTCGCACTCACCCCAGCCGCCGACAGCCCGCATGTCTTCACTTAGCGTCAACACGGGGTTCGCGACTGCCTCGCACCTGTCACTCTCCAACGCTCCTGGGTCGCCTCTTTTGGAGTCGTATCATGGTACATACCAGTCCATGTCTCCTATGCCCTCCCCGCTTCTGCTAGCCTCACGTGGCCCCAGCGGTTCGCCCATCGAGCCCATGTCGCCTGGGTTCTCGGATGACGAACGTGGAGAGAAGAAGAAGCGACGAGCCCGTTTTAACGACCCCGTGGACGATGCATCCCGCCTTGCGAAAGCGCTCAAGGGCGACAAGCACCCGGACACCGAGCCTCTCATTGAAATCCTACCCGCCATGACACACAACCAGGTCATGAACCTGCGCATCGAATACAAGCGACTTGTGAAAACCGGCAGCGAGCGCAAGGGCGTGAATATTGCGAAGCACGTTCGTGCCCGGCTCAAGGACGAAGACCCCCTGCTGATGAAGGCATGCTACACCTGCGCCTTGGGCCAATGGGAAAGCGAGGCTTACTGGGCCAACTTCTGGTACCAAGGGGACAAGACGCGGCGCGAGCTGCTGATCGAGTCGATCATGGGCCGGACCAACGACGAGATCCGGCGGATCAAGGACGGCTTCAGCGACAAAAAGTACCGCGACAGCCTGTCGCAGTGCATGAAGACCGAGCTCAAGGAGGACAAGTTCAAGAAGGCCGTCCTGATGGTGCTGGAAGAGCGCCGCATGGATGAGTACGACGAGTACGGCCGTCCCATGGCCGTCGACAAACACCTGGTCGAGGACGATGCCCATGATCTGCGAAGGGCCGTCAAGAGCGACAAGGGTGGCGAAACTGCCATGATCCAGATTGTCATCATGCGGAGCGACTCACACCTGAGGGATGTCCTGAAAACGTATGAGCGGACGTACAAGAGCAACTTTGCGAGAGACGCGCTCAAGAAGAGCGGGAACTTGGTGGTAAGTCTCTCTGATTTCGATTTTGCAAAGAGGGTCGTACGACACAGCATAACTGACATATCCAATGATTAGGGCGAAATGCTTGCACACATTCTGAACGGTGTCATCAACAAGCCTGTCCGTGATGCTCTACTTCTGAACCATGCGCTTACGGCTTCCAAAAAGGACGGGCTACGCCGGGAGCTGCTCATCAGCCGCTTGGTACGGTACCACTGGGATCGTCACCATATGGCGGCAGTCAAGCGGGCGTATCGCGAGCGGTACGGCCAGGACCTGTCCGAAGCGATACGCGATGGAACCACGGGAGAATGGGGGCTGTTCTGTAGGCAGTTGGCCGTTACGAGGATGCCGGATGATGTGAGGCAGTTCGAGAAGGTCGAGGTCATCCGGCGGTGATTGTAATGGATGCTTGCATGACTCATGATGCTTTTCTCCTTTTAACACAATACCCAGCAAAATGCTGAAGCAATAATGAACTCCTATTTACTACCTCAACATACACAGGATCTTTTGTCCACTGTTAAACCAAAATGGAAACACTTGTGCCTATTGATCTAAATCCTGTGTCAGTAAAAACACACCTGTTTGTACGTGGGTTAGTCGAGTTCCCTGGCAACAGTCAGCGCCCAGATTGCTCACCGTAATCACCGTTGCTGTCTCTCCAGCATTGCTGGACACTGAAGCCAGCACTCTCAGAGACCTGCATCAAGCATTTTTCACCCCATTTACCGCTCCTGATCACCCGTACAAGTTCACCCTTGCGGAATGCGATCGCCTTTGTCTTTTCGCCACCTTGATTGCCGATCTCGCCTGGCGGCACCAGAGGCACCTGCAAATCGCGCTTGGGCTTTACGTATATTCCCATGGCCATGGTGCCCCGGCTCCCCTCACCCCCCTCCAACCGGTCGGCGACGGCCCAGTCGTCCGCGGCAAACGCCTCGTGACACAATGCCAGGTTGGCCGCCTCCAATGAGCTGAGCAGCCAATTGCGGAATTCGGGCCTGCGGGTCCGGTAGGCCTCGCGGATCTTGGCCTTGTTGCGGCAGATGTCAGCCGACACGATGAACTGGCACTTCAAGCGGGCATCCCGGCATGCGGCGCCAAATCGTGATAGGAACGCACTCGCTTTGGCTTGTGTCTCCAGATTCGCTATGCTGTTGCCTAGCCAGAGGATGGTCAAGGAGGTCAACAACTCGCCGTTTATACCGCCGTCTACACCACCGCGCAGACCGTTTAGACTGTCGCTGCCCATGCTGTTCGCACCACCGGCGGCCAGCCACGCTACGCAGTCGTCGTACGTGCCCAGAAGCCCTGTGATATTGACCATGGGTGAGTCTTGGAGATATTTTCGGAGGCCCGTCAGGTTCTCGGTGAGGCTTTGGTGTGAGACGTCGAGGGCGAAATACTGGATCGGTTTCTGCTGCATGCAGAAATGGGCCAGAATAGATTGCGTCTTGCGTGTGCTCCTAAGTACATTGGTATTGTTTAGCGCATATACCTATCTCTCTCTCTTCTCTCGTATGGACAATGCTTCTTCTTAACGCACCCGCAGCCCAACTCGAGTATAGCGCCGTTGGCCGGCATCCTCCTTTCTACCTCGTGCCCATACTTGCTGAGTATCTCGAGCTCGCTGTGGAACGGATAGTAAGAGGGCCCAAGCGAGTATCTGTCAAACAGGTTCTGCCCGCGATCACTCCAAAGCAGAAGCTCGGGTAGCATGGGGGGCTGGAGCTCTAGGCCGCGGACAATCTCCTCTTTCAGATCAAGATGGTCGGGACCCTGTCGGATGTCGACTATCCTAGGCAGCTCATATTCTGATACCATTTTGACAGGCGAAAAGATAGAGAGACAATTAGGTTGTGTTGAGCATTGAGGAGGGGGAGTTTGTCACTGGATGGAAGCAGTCGTGGTCTTCGATCGAGGAAAGGGTCTCTAATATATCATTATGAGATCAGATAACCTGGCCTCCAGGATGGCAGCGCTTTTGCTGTGGCGATGGAAAAGTCTCTCCATCCGTTGACTCTAAAGCAGTATTGCGTTTGTGGAAGTGTGATTTCGCTACAATATCCGTGCGCGCGAGTGATGGTTCCCGCACTTGTGTAAACGTAGGATACAGAATACCTGCCTATTTCCATTCTGGAACTCCTTCGGGCCTTTGGATAAATCAGTGGCGTTATCCACTCGTGACCGTCACCGATATGTCTCGGGGCCAGGGCCGTTGTGTGGGATGTGATCCTTTTGACCTGTTGTCACCCCCGAGTAAAGTCACATGAGAAGCGAGATGGTATCGTTTTGTCACGATTCTCCGTCTCGTAAGTCCGGTCTAGACTCTTCGTATGAGAGCATTGGTTGCTCGAAAAAGGTGATAGTCGTCCTGCCCGACACATCGCGGTGGACACCGGCCCGCCAAAGTTCCAGTTGGTGTAAGAGTAACATGAAGCGGCTGATATCGAGAAACAACCGTCTAGGATATAGGATATTACTTTATGGTAATGGTTATTATGTTTCAGAAACTGTAACCAACCGCTACTGGCGAGAGTCAGGGGGCTGTGGCGTCATGGGGAAGATGTGGAATACCCCGGTGTATGCAACCCCTACCCGTTTTGTAGGACGAAGCAAAGTGCTTAGCCACTGGTCGAGCGGCGACATGGGGTGTTTAAACAATATCATTGATATATATGAGATTGTTCTCTCCTTCTTATAATGTATAATAGTTAAGTATTCCACTTGAAGGCTTGCGTACATTCTCCGATGATCATAACGTGGCCGGGATATTTTTGCTACAGTCTTTGAGCTTAGTTCATTACCTCAATCACTTCTCTATCTAAAGCGAATCGAGTGTCTCTTCCTATTATTCGTATTCCCTGTACTTTACTGCACCATCCATCTTCTCAGACGCTTGTCGTATTACAAGATGGCACCTGATATAGATACAACAGATGATGGTGCTATTGACACTGCTTTCGGAGATGACGGAATCTTGCCCTCCGCCCATGACCAGGACGAAGTGGTCTCTGAGACCAGATGTGGCGATACGGATATGGCGCAATTGAAGGCATGGAACTCGCCAGCACCCCAGGAAGTCAATACCTGTGTGCATCATGTCATCCAGGACTGGGTTCGAGATCAGCCTGAGAGACCAGCCGTCTGTGCCTGGGACGGTGATTTCAGCTACGCTGAGATTGATGACCTCGCGTCCAAGCTCTCAGCACAGCTTCAATCTTGTGGAGTGGCACCAGAGGTCTACGTGCCTATCTATTCAGAAAAGTCGAAGTGGGTGGTGGTAGCCATGCTTTCAGTGATGAAAGCTGGCGGTGCCTTTGTGCTGCTGGACCCGTCGTACCCAGACAATCGACTGAAAGAGATATGCGCAACAGTCAGCGCCAGCGTGATTGTAGCTTCCAAAGAAATGGCCGAGAAAGCGTCTGAACTGGCGAGCCACGTACTTCTGGCATGCGGGCCACCCCCCGAGATGCCACAAACTCAAGTGAAACCGGTCACTGCTGCCGCTCCGAATAACGCTCTTTACGCTGTATTCACCTCGGGAACATCGGGTAAGCCGAAGGGCATCGCTACCGAGCACAAATCCTTCTGCAGCAGTGCCATGGCACACTCAAGAGCAATCAGTCTGGACTCCAGGTCACGGGTGCTGCAATTTGCCTCTTATGCTTTTGACTGCTCGTTGCTGGAGATGATTACCACTCTGCTTGTGGGCGCATGTGTGTGCATTCCATCGGAAACGGGCCGTCTCCTCAACCTTGCCGAAGAGATGAGGCGGTTGCGTCCAAACTGGGCCTGCCTCACACCTTCCGTTGCCCACCTCCTCCAAGTCACCGACCTGCCCTCCTTGGATTCGCTCTTGCTTGCGGGAGAACCAATCCGCGAAGCCGATTTGCGAAAATGGGGGCCCCATGTGAAGAAGCTGTTTGTGGCTTACGGACCCAGCGAGTGCGCCGTGTGCAGCACGGCGCGAGCATCCAGCGTCGAGGATGTCCATCACACGAACTTGGGCCACGGGGTGGGGGTAGCATGTTGGATCGTAAACCCGGCTGACCACGAAAAATTACTCCCGATCGGCGCCGTAGGCGAACTGGTTCTCGACGGCCCCCCGGTGGGACGCGGCTATATTGGCGATCCGGATCGAACTGCAGAAGTCTTCATCCAGCCTCCTTCTTGGCACCGCCAACTCTACAGCGGCGGGAGAGAGGGAACGACTCAGTTGTATAAGACCGGAGACTTGGTGCGATACGATCCAAAAGACGGTTCCATCTTCTACATTGGGCGCAAGGACATGCAGGTCAAATTTCACGGGCAGAGACTTGAGGTTGCCGATGTCGAACACCATCTGAGGAGTCTACTCCATTCTAGCGAAGATGTCGTGGTTGAAATGATGGCTCCTCGTGGGTTTGATACCCTCGTTGCTTTCATCAAACAGCGTCGTGACGCGAGTCGGCAGAACGGTCTTGCAGACGACGATTCTTTGCTGGTTATGCAAGATGACAAATTTCGAGTTCAAGCCCGGTCCGCCCAACAACAACTGGAACGCTTGGTTCCTAAATGGATGATCCCGAGCCTCTTCCTTCCAGTAACGCGTATGCCCTTGACAATGAATGGCAAACGTGACAGACCAAAGCTGCGCTCTCTCGTGACCGGGCTGGACCGGCTTCAGCTTAGAGCCTATGAGAGCCTTCTACCTAGCGCGGAAAAGAGGCAGCCTTCCACCAGCATGGAACAGTCGATCCAGCGACTCTGGGCCAACATCTTGAACATAAGCCCCAATGAGATTGGGCTAGATGACGGCTTTTTCGACCTTGGAGGAAACTCCATCAACGCCATGAAGCTTGCAGGTGCAGCGCGACGGGAAGGACTAGAACTCACGATGAACCATCTGTACGACAATACAACCCTTGCAGGCATGGCGAGATGGGCGAATGAGTCCACCTCTTGCAAGGCGCTTGTCTCCATCCCTCCATTCTCTTTATTACCCGAGGACGAAGACATGGCATCAATCATTGAGGGCGCAATGCAGCAATGCCAGCTCCGTGACAAGTCCCTGATCGAGGATGTGTATCCTTGCACCCCGCTCCAAGAAGGCCTCATGTCGCTCACAGCAAAGCGCCCAGGTGCGTACACCATTGCTATCGAGTACGAGCTTTCCGCCAACGTTGATGTTCGCAAATTCAAACAGGCCTGGGATGATGTCATGACCGCTAATCCTATTCTTCGGACCCGGGTCGTGCAAGCGAGCACAGGTCGGTTGTACCAGGTAGTGCTAAAAGAAACGTCCTCTTGGGATTCAGGAACCAATCAATCTGAAGCCATCAACTGGACCATAGGCGGATCTCTTATCAGGCCGTACCTCCAGTACTAAAAGTCCAAGACCTGGTTGCCCAAGTTCAAACTTTTGTTCCACCACGCCCTCATTGATGGCTGGGCAAGGCGCTTGATCTTCCAGCAGTTAGATGCTGCTTATAATGGAAGCAAGCTTGCGCCACGACCGTTCAATCTTTTCATCGAATATGTGCTCGGAGCTGCTCCTCGATGTCAGAGCTTCTGGAAGGACGAGTTCGAGAATCTTGAGGCCGCCGCATTCCCTCCCCTCCCCTCTGCCACCTATACCCCTGAACCATCTTGCAAGGAAACCATCTCAATTCCGGTGGACTTTATCGAAAACCACACCTTCAGTGTCCCGAATAGGCTCAAGCTTACCTGGGCTATCCTGCTCTCGCTTTACACAGGAAGCTCGGACACAGTCTATGGTCTTACTGTCACCGGGCGAGGGGCGCCTGTGCTGAGTATTGAAGAGATGACTGGACCGACGATTGCAACAATCCCATACCGATTACGCGTGAAATCACAGTGTACAATAGAATCGGCGCTCCAACAGGTGCAAGAGGATGCAGTTCGGATGATCCCATTTGAACAGGCTGGCCTGCCATGCATTAGCCGGCTGGGGCCCGATGCTGCGTCCGCTTGTAGGTTCCAGAGCATCCTAGTGATCCAGCCCAAGGAAGATGATCGCGACCCTCCACCACTGTTCCATTATGCACGTGACTTGGCAACATTGGATGCATTCAGCACATATGTCATTACTCTGATATGTCGAGAATCGTCTGGGTCGGTGGAGGTAGAGGCAACATTCGACCCTGGTGTGGTGGATGAGATCCAGCTCGTTCGCATGTTACGACAGTTGCGACACATTTTCTTACAGCTGATACCATCTCGCCAGCACCAGTTGATTCGTGACATAGACACGACCAGCCCGGAAGATTGGTCTGAAATAACCCAGTGGAACAAGGCGCTACCGCCACCCGTTGTGGCCTGCGCCCACGAACTTATACGCAAACAAAGCGACCTACAACCCGATGCGCCTGCGGTATGCGCCTGGGATGGAGGCTTTACCTACAGAGAGATGGAGCAGCTATCCTCATATTTGGCCAATTGCCTCATCGATAAAGGGGTAGGCCCAGAGGTGTTCGTTCCCTTATACTTTGAGAAGTCATGCTGGACCACGATCGCCATGCTGGGAGTCATCAAGGTGGGAGGTGCCTTCATTTTGCTGGAGCCATCGCATCCACTCCAGAGACTACAGCAGATCTGCCGGGACGCCAAAGCACCGCTTGTGATATCCTCGGAGACCAACTTGCAGATGGCTCGTGGCCTCGCTCCAAAGCATATCGTTCTCAGTCATAACCGGAAACCTTGGTCTGCCAAAGAGACAAGCCCTCCCTTGCCAAATGTGTCCCCCAGCAGTTCCATGTATGCTGTGTTCACATCAGGGTCCACGGGGACGGCTAAGGGGGCCGTTCATTCGCACATTTCCTGGTGCACAAGTGCCCAGGCAAATCGAGCAGGTCTTTACCTCGACCCGAACTCACGAGTCTTCCAATTTGCATCGTATGCTTTCGATATCAGCATCGCAGACAACCTGCTCACCCTTGTCGCAGGAGGGTGTGTTTGCGTCCCTTCTGAGAAGGATCGGAAAGATGATGTTGCCGGAGCGATCAATGCGCTTGGCGCGAATTGGGCGTGCCTAACTCCATCGGTCGCTCAGATCATAGATCCAGACACCGTCTCTTGTCTCAAAAAATTATCTTTGGGTGGTGAGGCTATATCCCCTGAGATTATCTCGCAATGGGCTCCTCGAGTCCACCTGCTGAACATTTACGGCCCGGCGGAGTGTGCCATACTTACCACTCTGCATCAGAATGTACGGGACCCCAAGGACCCTAACAACATTGGTTTCCCTACCAGTGCTGTATGCTGGGTCGTTGACATAGAGTTCGAACAGAGGCTTGCACCAGTCGGGGCGGTAGGCGAGCTCTTCGTCGAAAGTCCAATCGTGGGAAATGGTTATCTCAATGACCCGGGGCGGACTGCTGCGTGCTTCATCCCTGAAGAAGAGAGGCCTAGCTGGCTATCGAAGTTTCGCCCAAAGGAAGCCTCACAGCTATACCGCACCGGAGATCTCGTTCAATATACCCCAGACGGCTCTTTGCGCTTTGTCGGACGCAAAGACACCCAGGTGAAGCTTCGCGGACAACGCGTTGAGCTTGGTGAAATCGAACATCAGCTGCGCCGCTGTTTTGCCAACGCCAAGGAGGCAGTCGCAGAGATAGTTGTCCTTGGAAACGGGCGTGGAAAACCTGTCCTAGTTGCCTTCATCTTGATCAAGAAGGATATACTCGCAATGCCGGAGACTCAGTTTAGGGCGTTGGCAACGGAGGCTACCATCCAGCTTGAACGCCTGCTCCCAATCTACATGGTTCCTTCCATGTTTGTGCCGGTGGACTCTTTCCCCTACACAAAGTCTGGGAAGCTGGACCGCAAACGGCTTCGCACTTTAGCGGCCCAGCTCTCTCCAAACGATTACAACCAGCCGGCACCAGCCACGAAGAGTGTCGCACTGCCGGCCACTGGAGTGGAGTTTACTGTGCACGACTTGTTCGCCCAAATTCTGAAGATACCGCCAAATGAATTGAGCATACACGATCAGTTCTTCCGTCAAGGTGGTGATTCCATCTTGGCTATGAAGTTGGTAGCCATGGCCAAAGAACGCGAATACCTCTTCACCGCGGCGGACGTCTTCAAGCACCCAACCGCATCTTTGCTAAGCAAGGTGGCCCGGAGACTACCAAACACGGCCGATCAGCATATTGAGCCATTCAGTTTGCTGTCAAATGACGTTGGACGAGCCCAACTTGAAGACGACGCCGCGGCCCTGTGCGAGGTGGAACGGAATCAGATCGAGGATATATATCCATGTACGCCTCTTCAAGAAGGCCTGGTAGCACTTGCAATCAAGACGCCTGGGAAGTATATCGCTCGCTTCAAGTACTTAATTGCGCCAGAGACCGATCTGGACCGGTTCAAAGAGGCTTGGGCCGCAGTCATGGCGGCTAATTCGGTCCTACGCACACGCGTCGTTCACTTAGAAAGCCATGGTATCTTCCAGGTTGTACTCAAAGAGAGCGCTTCTTTTAAAATGCACGACACGGCTAAGGAGCAATGGCATTGCTCAGAAAGCATAACCATGGGCCTCGGCTCGCAGTTGATGCATATGTCAATTGCGCCACTGGAGAAGGGAAGTCGGTTGTATCGGTTCCTTTGGACTGTCCACCATGCCCTGTTCGATGGCTGGTCTCTTCAGCTGATGCAGGAACAGTTTAAGAAGGCATACCGGGGAAATATGTTGCCGCTGCGGACCTTCAATCGCTTCCTTCGTCACACCACGCAGCAGAAAGGGGGTGAAGAGTTTTGGAAATCGCGAATGGACAAACTCAACGCGACACAGTTTCCCTCTCTACCGCATCTGGATTATACCCCCAATCCAGACCAGTCAATAGTTCAGTCTGTCACCATGACGTCACGAAATGGGACTGGCCACACCTTATCAACCATGATCCAGCTGGCCTGGGCTATCCTGCTCTCTTATCATACAGACTCGGACGATGTGGTTTTTGGACTCACAGTCAATGGTCGGACGGCGGCGCTGGAGGGCATCGAAAAGATTACGGGCCCGACTATTGCCACTGTGCCGGTACGGGTGTTGCTGCCCAAGGCCAAGACGGTGGCGCAGGCATTGTCGGATCTGCAGCAGCAGACGATCGCGGCCATTCCTTTCTTGCAGCACGGACTCCAGCATATTCGCAAGATCAGCGAAGACACGGCGAAGGCATGCGACTTCCAGACCCAGCTCGTCGTGCAGCCTGCGGAGGTACTGGCCGAGCCTGACCTGGACGGGCTTGCGGTCGGCGAGCCAGAAGACCTGGAAGGATACGCGGCATTCGCAGATTATGCCTTCGTAATGGCCTGCCACATGCAGGAAGGTTCTGACGGCTTGCAAATTGCTGTCAACTACGATGCGGGTATCTTTGAAGAAGCCGAAGCTCGACGCATGGTCGAAGGGTTTGGGTTCATCCTCGACCAGCTTGCTTCGGGTGAGAGCAAGGCCATTGGGGAATTGGAGATGGTAAGTCCGCAGGACATGGCCCAATTGGCCGAGTGGAATGGGCGGCTTCCACCCGCCATTGAGCAAACCTTACATGACCTGGTGCTTCACCACAGCAGAGCTAGGCCCGATGCGGAAGCGGTCTGGGCCTGGGACGGGCACTTCACCTACCAGGAACTTGACGATTGGTCTTCCCGACTAGCCCAACACCTCGTCCTCAGTCTCGGCATTGAGCAAGAAGCCAACGTCGCAGTATGCTTGGAAAAGTCATGCTGGTCCATCGTAGCCATACTAGCTGTGCTTCGCGCTGGATGCGCCTGCGTGCTGGTAGACCCCCAGCATCCCGTCTCCCGTATCGAGCAGATGCTCAGGATATCCTCACCCAGGTTTGTTCTGGTATCCGAAGTTCATGTACAGCACGTGCAAGGCATACAATTAGAAGACCCCCGGCTCGTTGCAATATCGTCAAGTTTCATCCAAGAGCTCCAGCCATGTCAAACTAAGTTACCGACAGTCCTCCCCAGTGCGGCTGCAGTCATTCTGTTTACTTCGGGGTCTACCGGCACGCCCAAGGCCATTATTCTCGAACACGTCAATCTGAGTACAGACGTCCTGGCATGTGCCACTACCATGAACGCATGCACAGACACTCGGTCATTGCATTTTGCTTCCTACGCATTCGATGGGAGCATATATGAGATTTTCATTACTTTGAGCGCCGGCGGCTGTCTTCACATCCCGTCCGAGTACGACAGGATGAATAACCTGTCTCTATTTATCCACGACCAGCGAGTCAATTGGGCGATTGTGATCCCGTCTACCATGCGCGTTCTGGAGGCGAAGCAGCTCCCTTCGCTGTCGACTATTATCTTGGGCGGCGAGCCGGTCACTCGTATGATTGTGGACGAATGGGCTGACAAGGTACATCTGGTCAACGGGTATGGTCCTGCAGAAGCTACTATTTGCGCCGCTGGCGTGATCCCGTCGACAGGATGGAGGTACGGTACTGTAGGTCACATGAAAGGCGGCGTGGGGTGGATCGTGGATGCTTCCAATCCCGCAAGACTGGCCGCCATCGGCACGGTGGGGGAACTTGTCATCGAGGGACCAGTCGTGAGCAGGGGGTATCTTGGTGATGCGCAGCAGACGGCTGAAGCCTATATCGCATCCCCACCCTGGTGGTACAAATTCCGACCGACGGGAACGCAAAGCCGTTTGTATAAGAGTGGTGATCTTGCACGATACAACCCCGATGGCTCGATTCGTCTTGTCGGGCGGAAAGACGATGCACAACGAAAGCTTCGTGGGCAACGCCTAGAATTGGAAGAGGTCGAATACCATTTGAGAAAATGCTTCCCTACCGCAGTTGATATTGTTGCCGACGTCATCATCCCCTGTTCTGGAGGAAAATCTCCTTTCCTAGTGGCGTACGTTTGGATGGGTGCTAATCATGTGGCCCAGGGCGTCGACGAAACATCGGTTTTCATGGAGCCTTCCGATTCGTTCCGTTCCATAGCAGAAAGTGCGAGGACTGAAGTCTCGGCCTTGGTTCCAAAATTCATGGTTCCTGAATTGATACTCCCATTGAGACGACGTCCGCTGAATTCAAGCGGGAAGATGGACCGCCGAAAGCTGCGAGAAGCTGGCGCTTCACTGTCCGACGATCAAATCGTTGCCTATTCGTCCGAAGGGGCCATCGCGAAGAGGCCACCCTCCGGTAGCATTGAGTGTAGTCTGCAACGAATCTTGGCCCAGGTGCTCAAGATGGATGTGGAATCTGTTGGCGCGGATGACAACTTCTTCCGACTTGGGGGAGACTCAATTAGTGCCATGCAGGTTGTCGCCCAGTGTGCTGCTGCTGGGATCAATATTACGGTTGCGTCTTTGTTTCGCGACAAAACAATAGCGAAAATGAGTTCCCACGTCAAGCAGAAGCCATTACCTATCTCAACGCCTAGTCCAGAGTCGACAACGCAATTTGACCTATCCCCGGTACAAAAGATGTTCCTCGACATCGCTGGACAAGAGTACAATCACTTTAATCAGACTCGGTCTTTCCGAGTATCCAGGTCTTTGCCAACTGAGACTATCCAACGGGCAATCCGGTGGATTGCCACGAACCACTCGATGTTCCGCGCCCGATTCGTTGCTACCCCTGACGGCGACTGGGCACAGTATGTCACCACAGGTTCTGACCCAAACTATAGGTACGAGGAGCACAAGGTCGCAACCCGCGATCAGGCCGCTTCCTTGATCGCTTCAGACCAGAGAAGGCTGGATATTCAGAAAGGACCACTCTTTATTTGTCACCTCATCCAAGTCAGAGATGACTACCAGCAATATCTGGCTTTCACTATACACCATCTCATCATCGACACGGCGTCTTGGCAAGTCCTTCTTTCAGATATTGAGCCATTACTTGCAGGGCGAAATCCGCCACTTCCGCCTCCCTTGTCTTTCCAATCCTGGTGTGGCTCGCAAGCCATTTATGCATCGGAAAAGTCACCTCCTGCAGATATACTGTCAAAGTGTGTTCCACAAAACCTTGATGAGTATTGGGGTGATACGATCCGAGGCAATTGTTGGGGCGATTCTATGGAAGAGGGTTTCACTCTTAGCGAGCAGCATACCAGAATGATCCTCGGAGCTTCAAACAACGCATATGGGACCCAACCAGTAGAGATAATACACGCAACCCTCCTGCAAGCCTTCGCTCAGACATTCACTGATAGATCAGTGCCAGCAATCTTTTGCGAAGAAAATAATCGAGAGCCTTGTGATTTCAGCATCGATCCTAGTCGCACTATCGGCTGGCTCACGACAGTCTGGCCAGCGGATATAGAGGTGTGTCCTGAGGACGATCTCGGAAAGATCTTGCGAAAGACAAAAGACACACGCCGCAGCATGCAACTAACTGGCTGCGACTATTTTGCCTCGCGCTACCTGCACCCAAAAGGCGTCAAGCAGCCTCCGACCGAGACACCCTTGGAAGTCATGTTCAAATATTCCTCGGGGCTTCGTAGCCAGTCTCATGACTCGATCTTGGAGCCGTTTTCCTTGATGAATGGAGAGCTTGCTCAGATGTCTCCTAACCTGCCGCGCCTTGCCCTTGTTGATGTTCTAGCCGAGGTTCGTGGTGCTCATTTGGTAATCGACTTCATATTTAACCGGAATATGCAACATCCACAAACCTCGATTCACCAATGGATTGAAAATGCCAAACACTGCTTGGAGTCTGCATCATCCATGCTTTGCAAGCAGGACAGAATGTTCACTCTGGTGGATTTTCCCTTACTGAAGTATTCGTACACTGAGTTGGATGAATTTGTCGACCGCGTTGCCTCGGTGCTTCAAGCCAGCTCCCATGAGGTTGATGACGCTTATCCAACCTCGCCAACCCAGCAAGGGATGCTTATGAGCCAAAGCAAGAACTCGATGCAGTATATGAATAGGTGGATATGGAAAGTGAAGTCATTGAAAGGTTTCCCCGTCCATCCGGATCAATTCATCAATGCCTGGCATCAAGTTTTGCGAAAGCATCCTTTACTTCGCACAGTGCTTTTCAAAAGCCCACGCCGACCTGGTCACTATGATCAGCTGGTATTGAGAGAGCCACCCCAAGAACTTTGCTTGGTTCTACCAAGCAGTAAGGATCCTCTGAAGCGATTGCAGGATCATCAGTTCGATATTCCTGAGATGAGCCCACCACAACGTCTTGTCCTTTGTGCCTCGCCCTCGGGCAACCTCGCATGTATGATTGAGATGAGTCACGCAATCATCGATGGTACATCACGACAGCTTCTGGAGCGAGATTTGCGCCTGGCATTCGATGGAAGAATGGATGCAATACCTCTTCGAACATATAAGGAGTATATTGCTTATATTAATGACCAGCCTTTGAGCGAAGCGACAACATACTGGGAGGACTATCTTGGATCTCTGCAATCATGCATGCTGTTAGCATCCCCACCATATCCCCTTTCCGATGTTCACGAGGACCAAAGGAGGGTTCACAATCTCTCAATTACATTTGGTCAACGCCTACGCGGCTTTTGCAGGCAACATGAGCTGACACTAGCGAGTGTCTTCCAGTTGGCTTGGGCGATGGTCCTTAGAGTGTACCTAAACAGTGATTCGATATGCTTCGGGTATATGACCTCAGGCAGAGATGTACCCATCTCTGACATTGATAGCACCATCGGTCCATTCGTCAACTTCCTCATCTATCATGTTCAATTCGGAACCGAGTCGGTGTTGGATCTGCTTCATCACAATCAGGCCAGGTTTGTTCAGAGCTTGGCGCACCAGTACTTTTCGAAAGCAGACCAATTGAGAGCAGCAAAATGGTCAGGTATGACTGCTTTCAATACCATTATGTCCGTTCAAAAAGAAATAAAGTTCCTACAAGACGAATCCACGCTTCTCCTCGAGGAGGTTCACAGCCACTACCCTACCGAGGTAAGTGATGTATATCACTCTGCATTGCTTAGGTATTATATTGCATTATTCCTGCTTAGTACTAACCATCGATGATCACTTAGTACGACCTTGAGGTCCACGTGGATCTTTTCACGGAGAGTATCGATGTGTCTTGGGAATATACTAAAGCGTTCATGTCCGATGAGCAGGTCCAAAATATCGCAGATGCATTTCAAATGACCTTACTCGGTATCATTTCCAAACCTCATCAATCCGTCAAAGATATGGACACATTTGGTGATTTGAACAAAGAGCGCATCAAACGGTACAACCAGCTTGAGGCAGTGCCAGTGAATGAGCTGGTCGATGAACTCGTGCGAAAACGTTGCGTGGCCCAGCCGTCTGCTATAGCTATAGAGGCCTGGGACGGGACTTTGTCTTACGAACAACTCGACGCGCTATCCTCACTTGTAGCGATTGACCTCAGGGAACGCGGTGTGAAATCAAACCAAGCGGTTGCTCTCTGTTTTGAAAAATCGCGGTGGACTGTTGTGGCTCTATTGGGGGTACTCAAGGCTGGTGGTGCATTCATGCTGTTGGATCCATCACATCCAACGGAAAGGCTCAAAAGGATGTGCAAAAGTGCTGGCCCAAAGCTGATACTCACTTCATCAGAGTCGAAAAATATTGCGTCGAAGTTGGTCTTGGAGACCCTGGTTATTAGCGAAGAGATCGTTTCCTGGAAGAGAGGGGTGCCCTCGGCCAACGAGGATGCCAGAGGTCCCAACGATATCGCATATATCCACTACACGTCTGGGTCCACGGGCGAGCCCAAAGGAGCGATGATACAGCATGTTGCTCTTTCTACCAGTGCTGTATACCACGGTAAAGCTGTGTTAATGGATACAGACTCCCGCGTCCTTCAGTTTGCTTCGTACTCTTTTGATGTGGCTATCGCAGAACAAGTCACTACGCTCATGAGGGGAGGATGCGTATGCATACCATCTGATGCACAGAGACATAATATCGCAAGATCAGCCGCTGACTTTCAGGCGAATTGGTTGTTATCTACACCGTCTGTACTCAGAACACTCGATCCGACAGATTTTATGACTCTGCGTACCATTGTGTGTGGTGGAGAGCTCATCACAGAAAAGGAACTGGGTGCGTGGCGTTCACACGTAAACTTCATCGCCTGCTACGGGCCTACAGAATGCACAATCATAAGTTCAGCGCAACTGTTTACGGCAGAAATCCATGACGGCCGCCGCTTAGGACAATGGATAGGCTGCACCGCATGGGTAGTTAGCCCCGATGACGTGGAACGACTTGTTCCTATTGGCGCAATAGGAGAGCTTCTGCTTGACGGCCCGACTGTTGGTGTTGGGTACGTCAATAACCCAGAGAGAACAACCGATGCCTTTATATCACCCCCTTCTTGGATGAGAAATCTTAAAGCACAGATCCCCAAGCGCGTCTACAAGACTGGCGATTTGGTACGATACATGGACAATGGCGTACTCTATTTCGTCTCGCGGAAAGACTCTCAGATCAAATTGCGAGGCCAACGAGTCGAGCTGGGTGAAGTTGAACATCACCTGCAGGCCGCGTTCCCTGACGCGGAAAATGCAGTGGCTGATGTCGTTACCCCCTTGGGTGATGCCATTACGCCAATGCTTGTCGCGTTTGTCAGCTGTGAGAAGAATGGCAACCAGGCGGGCGATGAAAGAAAGTCGCACATCCGATCGGGGAACCTGTTTGCGAGCCCCAATGTGGAGTTCTCTCGGCAGACACAAATGGCTGAACTATACCTGGCGAGGTTCCTTCCCAACTACATGGTTCCGGTCATATATATCCCAGTTCGATATATGCCGCTTAACAGTAATGGCAAGGTGGACCGGAAGCAATTGCGGGCAATTGCCGACAGTCTTAATCCTGAAGAGCTAAGACGTTACGACTTGACGGCTTTGCCCGCCGAGATGCCACGCACCGAGAACGAGAGGTCTCTTCAGAGGATATGGGCACGCGTGCTGGACAAGGACGTCACGTCCATAAGCATCCATACCAATTTCTTCCGGCTTGGGGGCGATTCTCTTAGCGCAATGCAGGTGGTGTCTCTGTGCGCCGCGGAGCGCCTTGATACTACCGTGGCGGATATATTTCACCACAAGACCATTGCACAGCTTTCAGCCAGCATAGAGAAATCTTCCGTAACTCCAGAGTACCCCACAGAAGAGACCGGCACACAATTTGCTCTGACCCCCATCCAAAAGCTCCTTTTCGACCTTTCACTTACCGGACACCACCATCTTCACCAAAGTTTATACTTGGAGTTACTCCGCGATATTCCCTTCCCAAAACTAGACGAGGCACTTCATCATCTTGTTGAAACACATTCGATGCTGAGAGCAAGGTTTACTCAGAGCGAAGCTGGAGACTGGATGCAGGTAATCGAGGACGACGTCCCGGGAAGTTATCGATGCCAAGAACGCGTGGTACGGACAATAGCCGACGTCAATAAAGCTGTCTCACAAGCTGAATTGGCCATCGACTTCCAGCATGGTCCTATGCTTGTAGCCGAGCTACTGCATGTTAGTGAAAAGGAGCGGCATCTGTTTCTCGTTGCTCACCGTTTGGTCATCGACTTAGTTTCGTGGCGGATCATACTCGAGGATCTAGAGGAGTATCTGACTACCGGTTCAATACAACAGGCCTCATTGTCATTTCAAACCTGGTGCGGGCTGCAGGCCGACTACGCTGCCACATACTTGGACCCGGACATTTCAAGATTAGACACGGGGATACCACGATTCAAGGATGACTACTGGGGAATTAACGGAAGGAGTAACTCGGTCAAGGATGCGGCCGAGGCTAGTTTCACACTAAACGAGAAAACCACCAGAAGCCTGCTTCAGGACGCCAACCAGGCTTTTTCTACGAAGCCCCAGGAATTATTCCAAGCAGCCTTGATCTTCTCCTTTGCCCAGGTATTTTGTGACAGACAGACGCCAGCTCTTTGGAATGAGGACCACGGCCGAGAATCATGGAATTCGCACATTGATCTCAGTAGAACCGTCGGCTGGTTTACAACCCTGTGGCCACTGTATGTGCCAGCTGAGCAATGCAGTCTCATGGAAGTTATTCGTCAAACCAAAGATCAACGTCGAAGTGTAGCGAGCAATGGGTGGGCGCACTTTACATCATCCTTGCATCCCAAAGCACAGCAACTATCTGACGCCGGCCAACTCAAGGAGGTTACTCTTAATTTCTTAGGCGGCTGCCCGCAACTCGAACGTTCGAAATCCCTGTTGCGAATCGGGAACAAGCCTACAGCCCGTTCGCTGGACGTCTCCGAGGAAATGGGTCGCTTCTCCCTGGTTGACGTGGTCATCGAGCCCAGAGGTAAATATATGTGCGTTGGGTTCCATTTCAACAAACATATGGCTGCTCACCGCCCTATATACTCATGGATCAAGTTGTGCGAGCAGACGCTCGTGGAAATGGCAGAACGTCTTCCTCAAAAGCCAATCGCGTTTTCTCTCTCGGATTTCCCGCTCATGCCGTTTACCTATGCTGCCCTAGACAAGCTCCTGACTTCATCCCTGACCGATCACAATATTCAGGTACAAAATGTCGAAGATATATATCCATGTTCCCCTATTCAGCGAGGAATTCTGCTCAGCCAATCCAGAGAAGCTCAGAGCTACCAGGCTCAGATCGTCTGGAAAGTTGTAGGAAAGCAAAGAACCAAGACGGTGGACACTTACCGGGTTATTGATGCTTGGCAACAAGTGGTTAAAAGGCATTCGATTCTTAGGACGGTGTTTTTTGAGGGTATATTCCCAGGTGAATATGCCGTCCAGTTAGTCCTCAAGAACGCGGCAACCGAAATAATCACGCTCCCAGTTGACAACGAAAGCAACTTGCTCTCTGCCCTTTCCCGTCCGACGCAGCTTAGTCTTGGTAACGGGCGTCTCCCTTACCGACTGACACTCGGTCAATCTCTTACAGGCGACGTCTTGTGTGGTCTTGAAATAAGCCATGTGATTTACGATGGTACCGCGAAGGATGTCCTGCTGGATGAAATCGAAAGGGCTTACGATGGTTCTCTACCCCAGGCTGCTGGGCCAGCTTACCGCGACTATATCTTGTATCTGAGCAAGAAGTCTGAAGAAGACCAGAAGACTTTCTGGGAGACACACTTGGAGGGCGTTGAACCTTGCAATTTTCCACCCATGGCTACACGCGACGAACCCATCTCCGGTCAAGGCCTGCGGTCCGTACGACTTAACATGAAAAACACCTCAGCCCTCCGCAACTTCTGCACAAATAACGGAGTTGCTTTGTTAAACGTTATTCAAATCGCCTGGGCTCTAATTTTGAAAGCCTACACCAATTCCGATGACGTCTGTTTTGGTTACACGTCCGCAGGGAGGGATGTGCCCATCCCCGGGATTCAGGAAGCCATGGGGCCATTCATCAACATGCTCGTCTTTCGAATGATTCTCCCTGATGAAGCATCCGTGAAGGAACTCCTCCAGAGAAATCATGACACGCTGCTGGAATCCTTGAAATACCAACACTATCCTCTTAGCGACATCTTGCGTGGAGCCAAACAGCCAGACTCTACACGGCTGTTCAACACTGCCGTGTCTCTTCATCACACTCGTCACGCTGATGCAGAAACCCGGACATTGGTTTCCATTGATGGAGTAGGTGGGGAAGGTGTAACAGAGGTAAGGTTTACAGAGCCTGAAACCAATATATAACTAATCCGAGTGCATTCCAGTACGATATCAGTGTAGATATCCAAGTTGCGCCCGAGCGTATCGAGGTACAATTGGTATACTGTCAATCAATCATGTCGAAAGAGATGGCGGAAAACTTTGCGGACACTTTCAGTCGAACCATTCAAGAACTAACGGCCGACCCCAGCACCCTTGTTGGTGAGATTAATATGGTGGGTGGATTTGGTCTCCCATTACTTCGCAACTGGAGCGGAACCCTGCCCCCTACTGAATCAACACTCCTTCATGAAGCCATCCGGGAGAGATGCCTGATCCAACCCACTCGCCAGGCCGTCAACGCGTGGGATGGAGAGTTTACATATGGAGAGGTCGATGATTTGAGTAACAAACTGGCATCTTATCTTGCACGACATCACGACGTGGGCCCGGATCACTTCATCCCGGTGTGTCTCGAGAAATCACGATGGACTGCTATTGCCATCTTGGCCATTATGAAAACCGGTTCGGCTTTCACTCTTCTGGACCCTTCGCTACCGACAAAGAGACAACGGGCCATTTGCCAGATTATTAAAGCTTCTGTAATCATCACCTCTTTGGACCTGAGCGGCTTGGCCAATGGTCTTGCGCAGCATATCGTGACAGTCGGGGACAGGAGCCGATACTGGATCGGCATTGATCAGCAGTGCCTGCCAATATCTTCAGCTAGCGACATAGCATTTGCCGTGCCCACGTCCGGATCGACCGGCGAACCAAAAGTATGTATAACGGAACACGGAGCATTTGCCACCAACGTTAAGGCGCACAATGTGTCTTTCGATATCAACCAAGACTCGCGCGTCCTACAATTCTCATCTTACACCTTTGGTGCGAGTATTGCCGAGCAGGTCTCTACATTAATGGCAGGTGGCTGTATCTGTGTTCCTTCTGAGGTTGAGCGAAAACAGTCGCTCCCCGAGGCTGTGGCCAGGATGCAAGCCAATTGGGTACTTTTGACGCCTTCCGTAGCCCGCATACTGGACCCCAAAGATTTCCCATCGCTGAAGACCATGGTGATTGGCGGTGACCTGATCTCTCAGAAAGAGCTGGACATTTGGAGAAATTATGTGAACCTGTATACTGTTTACGGCTCAGCTGAATCCGCCATCTACTGTGCAGCCCAGCATGTCGGACCACGTACCAGCGGGAGAGACCTGGGGGCAATGCTTTGTTCCAGGTCATGGATTGTAAATCCCAGCAACCATGAGCTCCTAACGCCCATCGGGGCTGTTGGGGAGCTACTCCTAGAGGGGCCCTCAATGGCTCGTGGGTATAGCGGCGAGCCAGAAAGGACGGGAGCTGTGTTCATCCAGCACCCATCATGGCTGAAGAAAATGGAAAACCAGCGATCCGCTTTGTACAAAACTGGAGATCTTGTCAGGTACAATACAGATGGGGTACTTCGTTTCATTTCCCGAAAAGACAATCAGGTCAAGATCAGAGGTCAGCGCTTGGAGTTGGGTGAGGTCGAGCACCATGTACGTAGGTGCTTCCCTCATGCCACCGACGTCATTGTCGAACTCGTGACCACCGGTTACGCCAGATCCAGAGGCCCTGCTCTGGTTGCGTTCATCTACAATGGCGAACAAGAGTCCCCGAATCCCGAGGGCCTCTTCGCGCAGCCATCTTTGGAATTTCGCTTCAGCGCACAACAAGCCGAAGCGGAGCTGAACCAGGTTCTGCCGGGCTACATGGTCCCTACGCTATACTTACCACTTCAACGCTTGCCTCTCAACGCCAATGGTAAGTTAGACAGGCGACTTATCCGGCACAGCATCTCTCTACTATCTTGTAATGAGCTCCTAGCATATGATGCCCCTCCTGTTGTCAAGAGACAGCCTGCAAACGGGGATGAAAGAAAGTTTCGAGCAATCTTTGCGCAGATACTAGACTTGAGTCCCGAGGGCATTGGCATGGAAGACAACTTCTTCCGCCTCGGGGGTGACTCGCTGATGGCTATAGCGCTAATACAAAAGGCTCGAGAGATCGGGTCTGTTATCAGCATGGCCGATATATTTGGGCATCCCAAGCTGTATGACCTAGCCAGGGTATCTATTCGGGCCCCCACCGCGCTCACTAGTTCTACCATCGAGCCCTTCGCACTCGTCAATGCCGAGACTGAAAGGAACGACTTGATTGCATCTGCAGCAAAATATTGCCAGGTCCCTGACGATCAGGTAGAGGACATATATCCTTGTACGCCACTACAAGAAGGCATGGCTGCTCTATCTAGTAAGAGAGCGGGGGATTATGTTGCGAAGTTCATGTTGCAACTGAACCGCAATGTCGATATCGAAAGGTTCGTTGCGGCGTGGGACGCTGTAGTGAACAACAATCCCATCCTACGTACGCGGATCATCAACCTGGAGGGGCTGGGTACTCTCCAAGTCGTGATCCGCGATCTAGTTTCTTCTTGGACGACATTCGAAGATGCGGAGGCGTGCGAAACAAGAATCAAAGCCATCAACTGGGACATGGGGCATCAACTTGTGCACCTTTTTCTGGTTAGGCCCGATCAAAACACATCCAATGGATTCGTATTTCACATGCATATTCACCACGCGTTATACGACGGCGCATCAATGTCACTCCTTTGGGCACATTTGCAGGCTGCATATGATGGTGAATCTCCTTCCCCTTCGCCCTATAACCGGTTTATCGAGTACACTCTCAAGGAAAAGGGGGCTGCTTCCTTTTGGAGATCCGAGTTTGAGGGCCTCGATGCTCCCGTTTTCCCTCCCCTGCCTTCATCCCGCTATATCCCTATCCCCAACTCGACCTATGTGCACACCATCTTCAACCTCGAGACACCCTCGATGGAATATAGCATATCGACGTTGATGCGCTTGGCTTGGGCCGTAGTGGTGTCTTGCTACACTGACTCCGAAGATGTATTTTATGGGGTAACAGTGAACGGAAGGAACGCGCCGGTGGTGGGCATAGAAAGTGTGACAGGCCCAACGTTTGCCACTTTCCCTGTCCGAATCCATGTCGGTAAACATGACACAGTCCAGTCAGCTCTGGCTTCTGTTCAGCAACGCATGATATCCGCGATGCCTTTTGAACAGTTTGGGCTACAGAACATACGCCAACTGAGCCAAGAAACCGCATTGGCATGTGATTTTCAAAGCCATCTTGTCATCCAGACAGCGACGAGCTACACGGAGAACGAGCTTGTTGCAGAGACTCTACCCGAGCAGCGAGGTTACCAAGCCTTTTCCGATGCGGCGCTCGCAATGATCTGTCACCTGCCAGAAAAGGGGAAAGCCGACTTTCTTGTCCACGCCGTCTACGATGAGCACCTTGTTCAAAAGTCGCAGGCAGTAAGGATTGTCCAACAATTCGAGCACATGCTGCGCCAACTGTGTCAGACTGGCTCTCAGTCACTACGGTTGGATCAGCTTGAGCTTGTCAGCCCTCAGGATTGGGAACAGCTCTCAGTCTGGAACCCGGTAGTGCCGCCATCTTACGAGGCGTGCCTACACGATCTCATCCTTCGCCACACATCAATCCGTCCTGGGGCTCTTGCCATTTCTGCGTGGGACGGCGATATGACTTATCAGGAGCTAGACTCCTCTTCCGCCGTGCTAGCCCAGTATCTTCAGGCGCATGGCATTCGACAGGGCTCCATTGTGCCTTTGATATTTGACCGATCTAAGTGGGTGCCCGTGTCTATGCTAGCACTTCACCGGATTGGCGCTGCTTGTCTCAACATTGATCCGACCCATCCCATCGGGCGCATTCGCGACATCCTGGATCGTACTGAGGCTAGATATCTTCTGGTTTCTCCCAGCCATCAGGAATCTATGGTATTTGACAATCTCACAACCATAACTATACCTATTCCAGACGAGAAACAGTTGCCCAAACCTGAAAAGCTCATAGCCCCTTCCGTCGACCCACACGATGCGGCTTTCGTTATCATGACATCAGGCAGTACTGGAAAGCCCAAGGCAATCATTATGGAGCATGCAAACCTTGCCAACAGTATTTTTGGATATAGTGACATGGTGTCTCTAAGTCCCTGTACTCGTGGCCTACACTTTGCGTCGTATGCCTTTGATGCGAGCATATACGAGACACTCAGCGTGCTAATCCATGGCGGATGCCTGTGCATACCATCCGAGTTTGACCGTTTGAACAACATCGCAGAGTTCATTAACCGACATGCAGTCAACTGGACTATATTCACACCTTCCTTCCTGGCATTATTGGAACCCGATAGCATCCCAACTGTCAGCACCATCATATTGGGAGGCGAGCCTCTCACGCAAGAAATCGCGCGCACATGGGCGCCCAAAGTCGATTTGTTCAATATGTATGGCCCTGCGGAAGCAACAATTTGCGCGGGTGGTCGCGTCCCTGAATCAGGCTGGAAGCAGGGTACTATGGGATACATGACGGCTGGTGCGGGATGGATTACAATGCCGTCTGATCCCTCTCGGCTTGCGCCCATTGGTGTTCCTGGAGAGTTGCTGATTGAAGGGCCTGTTGTCTCACGCGGCTATCTCGGTGATATCGACAAAACTGCAGCTGCCTATCTCCAATCCCTGCCATGGCTTCGTCCTTTCCGGCCTGAAGAGACCGAATCGAGAGTGTACCGGAGCGGAGATATAGTCCAGTACAACTCGGACGGGACCCTTCGATACCTTGGCCGTCAAGACATGCAGGTGAAGCTACGCGGGCAAAGAATCGAGCTAGGCGATGTGGAACATCACGTACGGAATGCATTTCCCGGTGCTAGCAATGTTGTGGTCGAGCTAGTAGTGCCTCTGGGTGGTGAGGCGAAACTCGTGGCCTTCATCCTGTTTGACACAGTCAAGTCGGAGTCTCGTTCTGCGAATAGTCTTGTCATAGCCCCCACGGACGGATTCGCGGCACAGGTCGCAGTGGCAACCCGCCAACTCGTGAACTCTCTTCCCAGCTACATGGTGCCGGCCGCTTTCCTCGAGGTATCCGAGATTCCTCGAGCCGTCAGTGGCAAAGCGGACCGGCAAAGGCTCCGAAGAGAAGCCGCAAATCTTTCCCAAAGCCAGATCCAGGAACTGTCAAACACGCACACCATCAAGCGGCAACCAGCCACCGACAGAGAAAAGTTATTAACGTCTCTTTGGGGTAAAACTCTTAAGGCTGACTCGGCCGATATTGGTGCAGATGACGACTTTTTCCATCTCGGCGGAGATTCCATCTCTGCCATGAGATTAGTCGGGTCAGCTCGGCGGGAAGAATATCACTTGGCTGTTGCAGATGTCTTCGCGCATCCTGTACTTTCCGAGTTATCCAAGGTTATGAGAAGTGTGGCATCGACTGGCTCAGAACAAGAGTACCAACCGGGGTCTCTTCTGGGCATCGCGAACATCCGGGACTTCTTTGAACAACATTTTACCAGTCGGGTTCCTCACTACACCGCTCAGGATGTCGAGGACATTCTTCCTACCACTGAATTGCAAAACTCTCTTATAACTGGAAGGAACATCACCTACAGCCGCCTTGTTGTGCCTGTGCAGGTTGACTTAGAACGCTTGGAGGCAAGCTGCCGCGCTCTTCTTCGGAAGCATGCCATACTTCGTACCGTATTTACTCCCCACAATGGCGATATGCTCCAGATCGTGCTGCGCAATCCTGCTCTCAAGAAAACACAGCTCGTGGAAACAGCCGAGGACTTGTGGGACTTCTCGGAGAAGTACTGCACTCAGGATGCCTCTTCTTCGCCCGTGCCCTTCGGCTCTCTTCACTTCCAATCGTTCTTACTTTCGCATTCCAAGTCTGCAGCGCAAATGATTGTTCTTAAAACGACTCATGCGCAATACGATGCGGTATCGTTCCCGCTTCTTTCCGAGGACCTGATATCAGCGTACAAGGGTCACAACCTCCTGGCAAGTGACAGTCTCAACTTCGCTCATTACCTTCGTTATCGTGCCGAGCAAAGTACGAAAAAGGCCTTCGCGTTTTGGAGGGAGTATCTTGCGGGCGCCGAAATGACGGAACGTGAGGCGATATGCAGGCGTCGCTCACACAAAGAGGCGTTCCTCGTCAAATCTACGAGGCAGATACCCATTCCCTCCACGCCTGAAGGTGTCACGCTGGCGTCTTTGGTGAAAGCGGCGTGGGCCGTGGTACTCGCCAAGGCGTCCAAGAAGAAGGACGTCGTGTTTGGGCACATCATCAATGGCCGCGACGCGTCACTCCTAGACGTGGACCGCATCTCGGGCCCATGCATAACGATTTCGCCGTTCCGGGTCACGATAAGGGATGGATGGACGATTGCAGACCTCATGCGCCACGTGCAGGACAATTACCTAGCTAGCATGCCTTATGCCAACATTGACTTCAGGAACATTGTCCAAAACTCCACGGGATGGGCCCCCGAAGTCGACTTTGGTAGTATCCTCACGCACCAAGACGCCAATCTCGACCTGAGTGGCCGGATTGAAGAAGAAAGTTCCTCTTCCTCCTCTTCTCTACATCCAGAGGAGGCGTCCGTTTCGGATTCACAACAATGGAGGCCGCTACAGGTGGGATTTCAACACCATTTACACGCCGTCACCTGGCCGGTGACGAAGGACAAGTTGCTGGTTCAGCTCAATGCTTCGAGTCGTATAATGCACTCAGATGACGCAGAACAGGTCCATGATCAGTTCTGCGAACTCATTGCCGAGTTCTCAAGAGACCCATTGCTCCCTTTGCAACTGTAGCAAGCTCTCGATGTCGCCTGGGTGTATCCCTTTCGGAAAGTTGATTTTGGATTACCGTGATCAGTGGCCTGGAGCCACGAAGTTGTATAATACTCATTTACTTCTCATATGATACCCCATTAGACTTTAGATATATAACAAGTTACTGTTTCTTATTCAAGATCTGTCCGCCTCTTTGAACACTTACGAGAACTTTTACCAGATATGTTAATAGCTACCTTCCCAGCGCAAGAGCGACAACGATAGGGGTCTGATCCCGCAGCATACCTAGGCCATTTTTTGGTCTTTGGAGTTTCTCCTAGATTATGCAACTCGGTACTGAGCTAATTCTTCAAGTTTGAGTAGTGAGAATGTCACAAGACATCAAAGAGAAGCGAGTCCCTGAAACATGTCGAGATCAAGATCACTCAACGGATGACGCGGGAGAGCTTCGGTAATTGATGGAATTGCTACATGACTGCCGTCGGGATCACATAACACCCGTAGCCGTCAATTTTGGCCCCTATCTTAGGTAACGGCCAGAACGTACCCGAGTCGGATGCAGCCAGCCATTTGCGACTGACTCTTTTTGTAATGCTCCGTGAGACCATACCAACAGTGGCCGGGACAATCTCCAAGCCCTCACTTAAGGGACCGAAAATTGTTTTGGCTCATCTTCCTTGGAAAGAAAAAGTTGCCTCCTAATCTTCCAATATTTTCCCCCTACTTTGGTAGCGCTGAGATTGGATTATGTCCCACAGTCCGAAAGTCTTTCTCATCACAGGCTGCACCTCGGGCTTCGGCCAAGCCCTGGTGCGGAAGTGTCTCGAATCCGGCGACAAAGTGGTAGCCACATCCCGGAAACCCAGCTCACTACCCAGCCGCCAGCACCACAAAAGCCACTTGGCCAATGCCCAAGACGGCGGCGGTAATGATAGGAGCACCGATAGTGTTGACAGCAACTACCTAGCCGTCCACATGGACGTCGGATCCACCTCGAGCATCGAGGCCGCTTTTCAAGCCGCCACCGACGCCTTCAGCCGCGTTGATGTCGTCGTCAACAACGCGGGCTATGGCCTCTGCGGCGCCTTCGAGGAGCTTAGCGACGCCGAGCTGCGGGACGTCCTCGAAGTCAACTTCCTGGGCGTGGCGCGCGTGACCCGGGCCGCGCTGCGCCGCATGCGCGAGGATCCCCACCGCCGGGGCGGACTGATCGTGCAGGTCACGTCGGTGGGCGCGCAGGTCGGCATGCCGGGCTTGAGCGCCTACTGCGCGTCCAAGTGGGCCGTCGAGGGCCTTACCGAGAGCATTGCGGCCGAGCTTCGGCCCGAGTGGAACATCCGGCTCACTTGCGTCGAGCCGGGCGGGTTTCGCACCCAGTGGGCTGCGGCGAGCGGCGGAGACGACGGCAGTAACGGAAATGGAGATGGAGGAGGGGGAGGAGGAAACATGGTGTTCCGAGCCCAGGGCCTGCCAGCCTATTCAGGGCAGGGTCATGTGCAGGCCGAACGCGTCGTCGAGGAGATGCGCAAGGCGCAGCGGGGTGACCCGGAAAAGGGAGCGGCGGCGATACATGCACTGGCGCACCTGCCTAACCCCCCGCTCCGGTGCTTGTTGGGTAGCGAGGCGTTTGAAGTTATGGAAGGCAAGTTACGACGCTATGGGGAGACGTACAGGGAGTATGAGAGTATTGCCTTGGCTATAGATTTGGATGATGTTGAATGACTATAATTGTATTTCGCTATGAAGACAGCGAGTCTGGGAAACAAATACAACTGAGATTCCAATCTTGAGCGTTTAATCGCAGAAAATGGGACAAAACCTATCAAAAGCTCCATTGTTCTAACCATTTCTCCATCATGTACTCCTTGATGGGGCCCAGTTCCGCCAAACACTTGCTCGACTGTCTTGTGATGTCGGTGCGCAGTGTAGTCTGTTGAGCTCCCTTCTTGCGCCCCTCTTCTAATTGTTGAAAGAAGTCGAGAAGCTTCAACGCCGGTACCCTGGCCAACAAAGAGTCCCCTGGCTGGTTGTCCGAGGACACCGCGGCCTTTTCTAGCAGGGCGAGCCACTCGCCATACGACACGATTCGGAGACGGCCTCCAGCATAGCGCTGCACTGCAGGGATCAAAGTCTCCCACACCACTGTCCTGGGGTTCGCCACGTTGAACAACGCCTGCTCCCTACTCGGCCGCTCTTCCGCCGTGTTCAGCTCCTCTTCCTCCTTCTCTGCTGTTGCGGTTGCTCTTGTTATTAAAGGAGAACTGTCCATCCCCAGCATCAACTCTACGATGATCTGCGCAGTTAGGTCAACGGGTACCCAGTCGATTTCGTTGAGTAACGGTATCGTCAGCGGTAGCGCGCCCAGCACCAGCGACGACGCCACGAGCCGGGGAAGCCATTCCTTGGTGCTCCAAGCACCCTTTCCGTCGTAGCCCAGGGGTCCAGCCACCTGTCCCAGCCGGACCGTGGTGCTGCGGAGGCCGCACCGCGCGCTGGCGTAGTGTAATAGGTCGGATGCGATGGCCTTGCTGGCGCCGTAGCCGCTGCTTGACAGCGACAAGTCCGTCAAAAAGCGCTCAGGGACCTGGCAGATGGGAAGGCCCCCGGGAGTCGACGTCGACGTTGGCTTGACGATGCTGCCGAGGCCGATCTGGCGCCGCCAGTTATTGATTGCACTGATGGACGATACGAAGAAGAACCGGGGGCCATAGGTCGCCTGCACTGCCAGTGAGATCAAGTTGACCGTGCCTTGGATCTGCGGCTCGAAGGAAGACAGAGAGAGGTTGAAGTCGACAGGCCATTGGTTGTGCAGGATTGCAGTCGTTTTGGACGCGACGTAGCCGTACGTGTCGGTATCCAGGCCAAGCCGAGGCTTCGACAAGTCGGCGTGGAAGAATTTGACACGGGTTGTGGCCCAACTGGTGCAAAGCCCCCTCTCCAGATTGCCCCTCCGCTGCAGTTCGGCTGCGTCAGGTCGGCGGTTTAGACAAATCACCTGGTCTACATCTTTCCTCCCCAAGAGAACTTCCAGCAAATACGATCCAAGGTTACCGGTGCTCCCCGTCAATAGAACGGTGATGGGGATCTTCCTATCCGCCCGAGTCTTCGTCACATTCTGAAAGGGAAGCTTTTGGCGGTACCTCTCGTAGACTCCGTGCAGATCCGTCCTCTGGCCATCAAGCAGCGTATGAGCGAGAGAGTCCTGCGGACGCCCTAGGTTCTCGAGAAACCGGGCCATGGAGCGCGCGGTGGGATGAGCGTACACGGTTTTCTGTTCGATCCAGCGTGTGTCGATGCAGAGAGCTGAGGAGAACACACAGGCCTTGAGTTTCGATACGGCGGTCCTGGCCTTGATCGAGTCGGCCCCAGCCAGAAAAACATCATCATCCACCTGCAATGAGCTGGATTCCGCGGCCTCTTGGAAGACCCTTAGGACAAAGTTCCGAAGTTTCTCTTGATGCGTAATGTCAACCTTCTCAACGTGCCGCAAAGGTTTCTTCGCAGTCTGAAGATACAAGTGGTTGATTTCTATTTCATATAGCTGTGCTGTTTGCCGACGTCTTAGTGTACCCTTGCTGGTACGGAGAAAAGGCTTGGATGGTTCAGCTATCAAAACATGCGACAACTGAAGTTGCGCATGGCCAGGCGAACAGTCATTGGCTCGTTTGATGAGCGGCCAGACCGCTTTGATAACCTGGGCGACATTCGTTCCCAAGCCTCGTTGGTATTTCAACTCGAGAATTATGGCAGGCTGAGGTCGCCGGTTGCCTACATACATGCTCGCTTTCAGGAGAGTATGCGAGTTTATCAAGGCTTCGTTGGGAATAGGATTGATCTTTTCGCCATTGGATAAGATGATCAGATCGTCCAAACGGCCTTCGTGTTTCCAGTGTTGAGGCTTGCTTGGATGCTTGGAGTATAGGTCTCCCGTCCGAAACTCTGCCAGGCTGTTTTCATTGCCTTGGAAGGCTGCCTGGAAGTGTCGCTTTCTTTCGTCTTGCACGACGACCATCTCAAAAAGCCCTAGGGTTGCATCTGTCGTGCGGAATACGTACCCCGACCAGTCTGAACCGAAGCAGAAATATTCCCAGTCTGCCTTATCGGTCAGGTGGGTTGTGTATACGACGCACTCGGTGGATCCAATTTGATTACAGAGATGGGTAGAACTTGACGAGATCGCCAGGCCGGCTCTGTACGACAACGGTGCACCACCGTAGAAAATGTATTTGAGGCGTGTGATCTTGTCCAGAGCCATAGGACATTCTGCCGCTTCTTCCAAGATCACAGGCGGGATGATGGCGCCACAGACCCGTACACTGTCTATGGCTTGCTCGATAGACAACAGACTGAGAGGGTTGGAAGGATTGGTGAAGGCAACGCTCATGTTGGGGTTCAGGGGTAGCCACACCCCCATGGAAAAACCTGCCATATGGAAAAACGGGAGAGCGACCAGAAACGGCGAGCATGAAGACATGGCTTGGAGAAAACACATGCGCCGTTCTTGGGCACAGCTCTTAAGTGGCGGGATTAGCCATTGGGCATCAAACACAGCCAGTTGCCCATGGGTGAGGACGATAGGTTTTGATGGCGATGTTGTGCCTGAAGTATGCAGCACGACACAAGGGTCATCTTTGACTTGGTCAAATTTCTTAGGATAGGAGCTGAAAGGATGTTCAATTTGATCCTCTAACCAACATCTCAGACTGGGAACTGGGACGTAGCGCATTCGCGGTATCCCATGGAGAGATTTCACAGTTGACGTGGAATCGTATAGGATATATTTGCAGCTCGTTGTCTGCATAAGCCTGGTATGGCACTCGTGGCTATTTCTAGGCGACGTGAACAAAATCTGGATGCTGTTTAGCGCAACATTCCCTAAAGTCAGTTTTGGACAAATTCTAGCAATGGAATTTCACCTTGTAGCCGCACTTCGAAGCAGCGCAGAAGAGGATGATGTAGCGAATGTCATTGGGACCAACATATGCGATGGTTTCGAAAGACGAGCTGTCCCCAATAGTATTCCTCAACCACCACGAGGCAGTGTTGACTGCCCGGGCACAACAGCCGAAGGATATCTCGCAAACATGATTGCTGTCAGTAGGGAATCTTGCCCAAACTCGATCAGGATGGCGACGGGCGAGGTCGTCGATGGAATCGGGGATCGTCCGCTGTCCAAAACGAATTTCGTCCATGAGGAATAGTTTGACTAAAGCAGCCAATAGTAAAGAAAACTCTAGTTTAGACTATGGTGCTTTCCTTAGCATGGGTCAGATAGGGAAGACATGAAATCACCTCTTGACTAATGAATGGGACTTTCATTTGTTGTCTTCATCGTCGTCACATTCAGCATGAGAAGGGCATCCATTCATTGGCACCGTGGCATAACTCCGTGACAGCGTCCTGTGGGGAAGAGTCTTCCAAAATCTCGGCTCTAGATGACACAGCATGGCCGACTCAAAATCCCATCACCGGTTACTACAGTCACGCGTAACGCGGTTCCGAATAGCTCCGAAGAAATACATTGCCTAGGCGGACGAGCTGAAATTGCTGCCGCCCCTGTGATAGGGGTGTCTTGCAGGGGATCCCGCCCGCCCGCGGTTGCAGTACCTCCATCTATGAAACATCAACTTATCCGCAGTTGGACAAGTATCATAATCACAGCACGAAGTATCTTGAGAGTTTGAATTTTCCAAGATCAGGGCTGCACACTGGAATTATATGATTTCCAGTATGCTTGTAAGACGTGACGGAGTGTGATATATGTTATCGTACAACAGCCATCCGTCGTCGGTCACAACCCCCTGAGGTTACAGGGTCACGTACCAGATAATCCCGGCATTCTTCAACCAAACTAGCTGGCATCAACACGATATTGATACCTCAGAGCACATGATACGCTGACCCGAATTTGTTGAACCATGGAGAAGAACGTCACCCGACGCTGTAGTTTGAAAAGAAAGAGGAAGAAAGCGAAAGGAATCAAAAGGGCAATGAGATCTCTGCAATCGAGACCACAGATCCACCTTAACTCATCTTTCATCATTTCATCATCGAGAACGCCATGGCTGATTTAAGAGATGCTGGTGCTGAGAGTGCTGATAAGGAGATGCCATTGCCCGCGATGGACCTAAACAGTGGCAATATCACTGAGACGGTCATTTCGTTCTGCTCCCAAGGCTCCGATCCACGGATGAAATTCATCTTCCAGCGTCTCATCACGCACATCCATAAATTTGCACTCGAGACGAGACTGTCGACTGAGGAATGGATGGCTGGCCTCGACTGGCTCGAAGCATGCGGCCAAATTTGCACCCCGAACCGAAAAGTAAGTGATCTCAAGGCAAGTTCTTATCCTGCTTTTCCTCCATCTCTGACTGTGACATAATGATATAGGAGTTGATTACGGTCAGCGACATATTCGGGCTCTCAACCCTTGTTGATGAGATCCAGCACCCAAAGCCGCGGGGAGCCACCCTGGGAACTATCCTTGGCCCATTCCACAGCACCGAGGCCGAGGAGAAGGCGAACGGAGATATTCTAAGCCACGACCCCAAGGGCGAACCGCTCTTTGTTGTCTGCCAAGTCAGAGACACCCAAGGCAATCCGGTGGCGGGGGCACAGGTCCACGTCTGGGAGGCCGACTCGAGTGGCGAATATGACCTGGAGAAGCCTGACCTGGATGGCCCGGACGGGCGCGGTATCCTTCGTACGAATGAGATGGGCGAGTTTTACTTTGCGGCCATCGTTCCGGTTCCGTACCCGATCCTATGCGATGGGCCGGTCGGACAGCTCCTTGCCGCCTTGGGACGCCATCCTTATCGCCCTGCTCACATGCATTTCATGTTCGAGAAGGAAGGCTTCGACAAGTTGATCACGTTAGTTTATCACCCGAAAATGTCCTACTGACCTTTGTGGGTCATATCAAAGAGCTGATTTGATCTCGATTTGACATTAGTGCGCTCTACCTCCGAGGCTCCGAATATCAGGATTCCGACGCCGTTTTTGGCGTCAAAAGCTCGCTCGTCGTCGACATTCAGGACATGGACAAGGAAACGGCTCTAAAGTACAACCAGCCAAGCGTCAAGAAGCTTCTCAAGTACGATTTCACACTGGCATCCGATGCGGAGGCGGAGACATTGAGGGACAGCTACTCCACGGCGCCACGTTAGGAACACAGCAAGCAAGCAAGCAGACAAGCAAGCCACGGCACGCAGGCTGATATCGATATCAACATCAATAGCAGTATATCCTAGTTTCAGGTGTGTTGGTCATGTTATAAAGCATGGGGAGATATGACGATGAGGGTGGCAGAAAGGGTGGGACATGTATGGGATAATCGTGCGTTCCCAGGTGGGCGCATCTCGTATATTAGAATGCCAAATCTCATAGATCTGGGTTTTGATTTTACAATACTTGGCTAGGCTAGGCTAGCTCCTAATAAGCTAAGCTTCCTGGCTCCCAGGGTCGGTACATGTAGTAGCAGTATGTTCCTATTCCCAATTTCCGTTTCCAACCACCCCCCCTATGCCCCACCCAAGTGTCAGTCGCAATATGGGCAAGACTAGCCGGCAACTTCAACATGGCCAATCCCTGTTTCTGTCCAGTGACCCTTGCGCAGTCCACTGTGAGTCCAGGCAGAGATCTCTCATCAAGCTAGTAGTAGGTAGGTATGCACGCGAAAACTAACCTACTCGGTACCTACATACTACATATGTAACCCAGACCTGGGCATCAGATCATTGATGCTTTCCATCTCAGGAGGTGAAGTTTGAACTTTGTTGGTGACCAGGAACAGCCATTCAGATCCAGGCATAGTTATGGGCCTCCGGGTGGAATTGCCCAAAGATGTTTTGTTCCAATACCAATACCGTTTTGAAAGGGAATCATCGCTGACGCCGAACCGTCTGGTCGTTTGGTCGTTTTGGGGGCGCAGCTCGCTGTGCGGCCTGTGTTCCGTCGCCCATCTTCTCTCGCATCTTCCCACCTGTGACGCCTCTTGGTTGTCTGCAAGCACCAGCCACTCCCTCGACTCTCTACCCGTTTACTGCGCCATTTTTTGTTAGTGCAGTACCTGGTCTTTTCTCGTCCTGCCGCTAAAATCCAGGGTCTGGCCGTGTCTGGCCGTGTCTTAAGCCGTACCTGGTCTAACAGTGGGGGCGGGAGGACTCCAATGAGCTTGTGAGCTTTTGGCTCCTTCTCTCGCGCTCTCCTGTCGCTCACGCTTCTCGTGTTGCATTGCATGTGGTTTAGCGGTGGGCGTCCTCTATTCGTTCGCGCCCACTGCCCGCTGCCCGCTGCCCAAGCCAACCGTCAATACCAATCCCAATACCAAATACTGCGGCTGAGGCAGAGCAGATCTGGTGGTTTACCTCACTCTACTCTCAACGTCCTACCTTCATGTCATCATAGCTTTCTCCAGCCATCAATCCGTCCGTCGCATTCAATCATGCCCGGCGCGTCTACCTTCATATATCTAGCAAATACCAGCGGCGCCATTGCCTAGCATCCCATCCCCATTCCACTTTTCCCACCCAGCAATTAGCCTGCTTCTTGGCCAAGCCCAGGCTCTTTCTCTGTCGCCTGTCGCCTGTCGCCTCTCTCTCTCTTCTGCCCGGAAAACCTGCCAATTATATCCCGCTTATCGTATCTCACGTGCGACTTTCCTGCTGCACCTTGTTCAAGTCGCTACCCGTCGACTCGGATCTTAGGGCCGTTGCAGCACTGCATCTTGATGCGCCTGCTGCAACTCAAACTATATCGAACCTCGTCGGCTTATAGTTTCAACTGACATCCCCGGAGTCCCTTCAACCTTCCAGATTGAAGTGGGCTCCGCGTCAATTCGTCCGCTATGGCCCCAACTCTGAGCCTGAGGGCAGCCATTGCCCGCCGCTCCGACTTGAGTAATGGCGCCATCGCCGGAGCCGTAATAGGCTCTGTTGTCGGAGGATCACTGGTCTTTCTGGTCCTCTTGTTTCTCTATTTTAGATTTAAGCGGAGGCGCTTACAGGCCGCCGCCCAAGCCGATATAACCCCATACAAACCTCCCGTAGAGCGGAGGGTCTCTTTCCCCGGCCAAGGCTCATTACCTGGCCAGACAGATGCGTCCCAGGCAGAACAAGGCCCGACTGCCGCCAATGGAAGGGTTGAGCCGGGAGCCCCCGTGTTCAACATGGGAGGCGATTTCCAACCCTCTCCTCTTGCCACTCACGAGGGGAACAACCACGCCAACTACACACAGTCACCCCAGCAATTCCAACAAGGCTTCGAGGAATATGCAGCTCAAGGTGGATCAGCAGATGCATACTATGCAAACTACCCTATTGGGGAGCCCTCGGCGGCTGCCAGCTACTATAACATGAATATAGCTATGGAGTCGGACCCGAACCTCCCGCCCATGGCGCCTCCCAGTCGGCAAATGACTGAGCTCTATAAGGAACAGCTCAAGCAGGCCCGCGAGTTGCGCAAGAAGGAGCGTCAAAGCAGCAAAGGCTCGGTCATGAGTCGGGTCATCAACTCTCTGAGAAGGAAACGTTCGTCCAAGTCATCTTCGTTGGCTAGCCCGGTTGAGGGGTCTCCTCTCTCTCGCCAGGCTGATGTGCCATTCTTTTCGGTCGAGGATGCCGGTGGATCTGGCATGTATGCGGAGCCTCAGTCTATGGGCAACGAGTCTGGGAGCGACTTACATCGTGCAAAGAAGAAGAAGCATGACGAATCTTACTCGTCGGCTGGTCATCCGCGGTTGGACTCATTGAACACTGTCTTGAAGACAGAGCCGCCCCTTGATCCCTCGCTACCGTCCTCGGCCTACCACAGAACGGACGCATCGGCGGAATCATATCACGACACTTCGAGGTTTTCCAACGAGCGACTCCAAAGTCCTGAAATTCCAGAGCCTATGGAAGGCGCGCCTTACGATGACACGAACAACCAAGGCCTTCGTGTATCGCACTCACCTCCTATGCAGTCAGACAGCTTTATCGCTCCTATTGATATCTTCCAACCTAGCAATGACGCCGAGAAGGCTGCTCATACACATGCGGAGCTGGAACGTTATGAGAAGTCGTCATCCCCGACCTACATGGGAGGGTCAGCTTCCCCGCCAGCTTTTACCGAAACCCACACGGACAATGGTCCCATACAGGGCGAGGACGAGGAGGACGAGGACTACAGCGAAGATGAAGACGATACGCAAATGCAGCTTGATCATACGCCATACCCGAATGGCAATCCCACTTATGCCGGTGATAACGGGCAGAGCTTGGCACACAATTCGAGCAGAATCACGCCAGACAACAGATTGACGCCATCTGTGGACTATTCGACGCCGGGGCATAGCTCGTCGAATCCTTCAACTGGAGTCACGCCGGATACCAGAATAACAGCATCTCCGTCCTCCAACGAGAATATCTTCATCAAGCAGGAGACCAGTACTTCTCCCGACAGCTACGGTGCTGTACCCTCACCCCAAACGCCGCAGTCGTACACCTGTGATGAGTGTCACCGGGCGTTTGACCAATTACACAAGCTGAACCACCACAAGAGATATCACGATCGGAAACACGAGTGCCCATATCCTAACTGCGATAAACGGTTCGGGACGAAAACACATTTGGACCGACATATCAACGACAAACACGAGAAGAAGAAGGGATTCCATTGCCCTGAGCCGGGCTGCCCCTATTTCAAGGGTGGTAAGGCATTCCCTCGAAAGGATAACTGGAGGAGGCATATGCAAAACAAGCATAACATTACACCTACTATCGACCCAGAGGCCATGGACCAAACTCAGGGCTGATGTCTCTAGTCCGCCTCGGAAACGCCCACTCATGGAGTATTGAATATGCATTGCTCTCAGGAGGCCTAGGTTGTCGACATGCCCTAAGCTCACGACCATTTTCTCGCTCAAACCACACTCGCTTTGTACCCACTGCTTCTTGTCGGCTCATGGCCAAAGCTTGATCTTGACTTTACAAGATGTCAACGCCGCTCCAGCTCATCCTTTTTCGACTACCCATCATTCCCATACATATCATTATAATTCGTGTCATATTAAAAGGCAATACGGGCACTTTTTTCAATGGAGCATTAAGGCTACTAGCGTTTGGCGAAAAGTGCATGGCGTTGGTGGATTACTGATTTCGATCAATCTTGGTTAGAAGATTGAATATCGCGAACAGAATCACCTTTGTATTCGAAAGATTCCCTCATGTAGCGACTCTATTCTTGTAGCAATATACAAGATCAAATGATGAGAATTGCCGCGGTGTCAGCAGTTTTCCTCTGCTATGATCTGCGATCAAAAAAAATGACGGGCTTGATAGCTGAAAGCGATTCGGCTAATTTGATGCAGGTCTTATTGATATTGTCTTGGCAGCTTACCCAATGATGCTCGCCTCTGCTGAACACAGAATCGACAGTCCCCGGAAAGTGAACGAACACCTGCAAGGTTAACCTTAACGACAACCTTATTATCGATGATCTAGCCTTGTGACAGAACATTTGTGGAATGCTGAAGGTACTGCGGATTCTATAATTAACAAGTGAAACCCGACTAGTACTAATATAATGGATCGGTATGTAGAGAGCCAGCACAAGGATTGTGCGCTGATCTTCAATGTCACATTGATGTTGACCGACGACTGAGCGTGGCTCCGTATCTCTGCCCGGGTCTCGGTGGTTGCGCCCAACCCAGCCAGGGGGAACAAGTTTCCAAACACGCCAACCCTCCCAAACCTGCCAAGACCGTCCCGTCCCGCCCCATAAACGCCGCATTGCGAAACATGGGCAGCTACGCGAGAATCAGATGGCGTTTCAAAACTTCTCACATCTAACAATACGAGTCTGGCGCGAGCAACGCAGAGAAAAAGATGCAAGGCAGCTTTAAGCAACCAGGGCAAGATTACACTCATTAGTCACTAGCGGTGTTCGGTCGTCGTCCTCCCCTAGCTCGTGGCTCCTTTCCCCATGGGTCTTCGCAGACAAGGTACAGATGGATGCAATGCGAGATTGCGATAGGACGACGGACCGGACGAGTTAGCCTGTGCGATGCCCGCCTCCTCCCCGCGTCTCGTCGAGGGGCCGGTAGTAGTAGGTATGGCGACGGGACGTGTGCGAGAGCACGTACGCATTTGTGGGCGAACACGATGGATATTGTCAGCTGTCTGGCCCGCTGGATAAGGTTCTATCTTTCTCCCTCCTTCTTCTTTTCTTTATTTCTATGCACTGGACGGGACAAGACTGAGTAAACAACAAGGTTACACTGTCGTTGGTGATATCTTCTTCTTCTTCTTCTTCTCTTCTATACTTTCGATTCTTACGGGCCGGGCTCGTCTTTTATTGCTGGTGCTATTATTCTTATTTTCTCTGATTATAATTCGTTCATCTACCCGCTTGCCTCATCAATAACCGGAAAAGAAAAAGGAAGCCAGGAAAATCAGAACAGGATGTTGACCATTCGCTCTATCGTGGTGTTGGGCCTGCTGTGGGCCACGGCCGATGCCTCGCCGCAGAACCGGAAGAAGGGCGGCAACAACCGAGCCAAGACGGCGCAACAACAGGCCGCCGCGATCCCGCAGGGTGTCTCAAAGGCGACAGATGGTTCCATGATCTTGGATACGACGGTTAAGATTAAGTAAGTGGCTTTGAATTCATGTACATGAGAACAATGGGCAGAATCGTCCACCAACCCTCTCTATTACGGGGTCCATCCTCTCCCCGTTCCGGTATTATCTATCAGTCGGTCCTTCCCCGACGGGGTCGATGGAGGGTGGTGGTGTGATGGATTGCCCACGACAAGGGACATTACGCGAGACTTACGACCAGTGCACTGACTTTTCATCTCCACAGTGGCCTCGACATCCGCTACAAGATCTCCGGTCCCGCCGCCGTCTTCACGGCCGACTCGGGCGTCCCCGGCGGTGCCGCCGCCGCCGGCACACCCGGCACCATGGGTATAAACGTGCTGCTCCACGGCGACGGCGGCCAGAGCTTCTTCGACATGCCCAACCAGGCCGTGCAGCAGAACACCATGGGCGTTGCCGTCCTCGCGCCCAACAAGAACCTCTTCTGGGGCGGCGGCAGCGGCCTGCAGCGCACCGACGGCGTGGCCCACGCCCAGGCCGTCTCGGACCTCGTCACCAAGGTCCTCCCCGGCGTCGCAGCCTTTAACGCCTCCGACGTCTCCTTCACGGGCGTCTCCGGCGGCTCCCTGCTGCTCTCCGGTTTCTTCGTCCCCGCCCACGCGGCCCAGTTCCAGGGTTCTTCCGGCGGTGTCCTGCTCAACTGCGGTGCCCTCGCCCCCCAGGTCGACATCGCCGCCGCTGACGCCGCCGCCGTGGCCAAGACCCGCATCCACTTCCAGAGCACCCAGCAAGAACTCACGAGCCTGCAGCCTGCCATCCCCAAGGCCATCGCCGCCTATGAGAAGATCGCCGCGGGCGCGGGCCTGGACGCCACCCAGATCGGCGCCCTGCAGACCGTCGACAACAGCCCTAACGGCGGCCACTGCGCGTTCGATGAGAAGGACTTTGTGAGCGGTGTCCAGCTCATGGCCGACAGCTTCTCGGCCATCATGCAGGGTGGCGATGGCAAGGTCGCCGGCAAGAACGTGCTGAACCCCGTCGTAGGCAACGAGCAGCTGAGCTTCAAGGCAGGAAACAGGAGGAGCATGGCTATGGAGTTCAAGGTCTAAGCCAGCACGGCAAAATTCAGAGCATCCATCATTGGTCAAGATCACACAGTGGTATTGCTGAACTAGTGAAAGTATACGCTCTCGTGCCGCATGAATCTCTAGAAAATTTCAATCAAATACTACGCCAGCTATATTTACCAGCGCACCGGGTTTCTATGTGATCTAAACAAATTTGCTGTCCTTAACGACGTATTTATCAACGTATTCGTCAATTGGTGTGGCGTCCAGCTTCTTGCCATCGGTACCAAGGTTTACAAGCTCTTTCACCTGGGCGTCAGAGAAGTGGCTGTCTAAGTGCCGCTTGTACTTGGCCAGGATGTGGGGCTTGGCCTCGTCTCTGCGCAGTCTGTGGCCGAGAGGAGCCTCGATAACGACCTCGTCCAAAACGGTGCCATCGTTCAACTCAACGGTGAGACCGTTAGAGATGGTTCGAAGGGCGGGGTCGTGGTAATCCTTGGTGAACTGGGGGTCCTCGACACACTTGATCTTCTGGCGCAAAGACTCGACGAGCTCAGAGGTAGCGGCTTCGCCACCATCTGTGTAGTCAGTGGCCTCCAGGCGACCGAAGACCAACATGACCGAGCACATGTACTGGATACAGTGATCTCGGTCGGCGAAGTTGTCCATAGGCTTGAACTGCTTATCAATGATGCGGACGCAGGCCTCGTGAGTCCGGCACGTGACGGACTTGATGTCGGCGGCGGACTTGCCCATCTTCTTGAGGATAGCGTGAATCTTCTCAGAGGCCTCAACGGCGGTCTGGGAGTGGAATTCAGCAGGGTAAGAGACCTTGAACAGAACGTTCTCCATGACGTAGCTGCCGTAGGGGCGCTGGAACTCAAACTTCTTGCCCTTGAACAAGACGTCGTAGAAACCCCAGGTAGGGGCGGACAGGACGGTAGGAACACCGGGCTCTCCCTTCATGACCTTGAGAACCAGGTTGACGGCACGCTGGCAAGCATCACCGGCAGCCCAAGACTTACGAGACATGGTGTTAGGGGAGTGACGGTAAGTGCGCAAGCTCTGTCCGTCAACCCAGGCTTGAGTGACGGCATCAGCCGTCTGCTTCTCGCTCAGGCCAAGCATCTTAGACACTACAGCAGCGCTGGCAACCTTGACCAAAACGACATGGTCCAAGCCGACCTTGTTGTAGGAGTTGAGCAGGGCGAGGCAGCCTTGGATTTCGTGGGCCTTGATCATGCCCTCGAGCACGTCCCGGACGGTGAATTGCTTGCCACCGGCAATGTTTCCACCGGCCTTGTTGGTTCGGGTAATCCAATCGGCGACAGCCAGAATAGCTCCCAGGTTGTCCGAAGGGTGGCCCCATTCAGCGGCCAGCCAGCAGTCATTGAAGTCGAGCCAGCGAATCATGGCACCAATGTTGAAGGCGCCATTGACGGGGTCGAGCTGGAAGTCGGTACCGGGCACCTTGGTGCCATTGGGGACAACGGTGCCGGGGACGATGGGGCCCAACAATTTCGTGCACTCCTTGAACCGCAGACCCTCAAGACCGCAACCCAGTGTGTCGATGAACACCCATCGTGCCGTGTCAAACTGTTTGTCGTGGAGGTGGACGGTTAGCCGCGGCTTGAAAATTGGTGGGACGCGGGGTAGTAAGGCCGATGATTCTCGCGTTAAGCTCACCCGTCTCTGGGCCCGGGAAAGGGACAGAAGAGGCGCACTCAAGGCTCGGCTCCAGTGCGCGCGCAAAGAAGATTACTTACAGCCAATTCCGAGTCAATGGGCTTGTTATGGATATAGTCGGCAATGTCCTTGATCTCGGGGTCGTAGGCCCGTCCTTCTGAGGGCGTTGAGGGAGCCATTGAGAGTTGTCGAGCAGAGGTGGAGAAGGAGTTGGATGATTGCAGAGAGGAAGAAGCTCTGGCGGCAGCGGACAGAGGGTTGGAGCCGAGCTTCGTGCAGGCCGAGAGCACTGGGGCGGTTCGTGGGAGCTTAGCGGTGGTGGTGGAAGAGGTACGCAACGATCTCGAGGCTGTTCGCAGGCTGCGGTGGACAGCAGACATCTTGACAAAATTCCGGGAGGAAAAAAAAGATGTTCAAGGAAAGGAAGTGAAGAGAGAAGCTATCGTCTGCAGGTCAAATTGCCTCTCTCGGGTTAAAATAAAATCCTTGGGAGTATTAATGCACTTGTGCAGGTAGACGTAGAGAGACTGGAACAGGAGAGCTCTCCAAGGAAAGCGGCAAGCTCGATTGGTTGACGAAGCTCGCCCATCCACGGCTTTACCCCAGCTTGCCTCGGGAGACCAACCCCAGTTGCTGCTATCCAGCCCCTCAAGCCCCTCCACCCGCACCACGGGGGGGCTTTGGGGGGTAGAACAAGCGCTAAGATATCGACATAACCCACCCCTGCCACCTCCCAAGTTCCTCGGCTAAGCATTATTGAGCCTTGTTCAAGTAAATGCTCGCTTTTAGGCTCGGACATTCGAGTTCTCTTCGGATCTACGATCTACAATCTACGACTGCAAACATGATATTACCTAATTATTATGTATCTCTAAGGTCTTTGACCATCTGGCGACGTTGAATATGCCCGTGGTCAACCGCCCTCAGGGGGCCGATCATTTCAACCTTGAGTCAATTGAATTGTCGATGCCATCAATCGGACGGACCGGGGCCAATGCACCATGCCAGGTCCTGCGAGCTCTACGGCTAGGTACATATATGTGGCACCCCATTTCAAATTGATATGCAGAGCTGCTTGAAGATAAAGAGTACCTGATGCGCAGGAGGATACCGATGTTCCATTCATTGTGATATATCCCGGCTGCCCCGGGTGTAGACTCCATGGCCGATGCTGAAGACTATCCTACCCTAGCGATCCAAAGTTATTCAGTCTTTCTACCTACTTAACAGGCACATGCAATAATACTCGCTACTCTCTCTAATACGAGATATCAACGGCCTCCCTCCAGGCAATTGCGATATGGCCATTTTGTCGCCATGTTTCCATGCCTACTGAAAGATAGATGCTCCGGCGTCATGTCTTCTCGAGGTTTCGGTTTGATAATGGCAATCGACGCACAATTACCTAGCAGTGTTATGTACATACCTAGCAAAGAGACTGCTGCCCCTGCGCGGCAAAACCCTATTTTGAACCACCTGCCCTGCCAAAGTTTAACTTCAACCGCCATATGCTTAAGAAGGTGGAGCGGGCTTCTGAGAAATTTCCGAAACGCGAATATGGCCGTGTAGACACAGAGTACAAGACCGCCAAGTCCTGCTGTATGTATGTACGCAGAGTGTTGTAGTCCCTACTTGACTACATAAATGATGTAAATATCAAAAGTAGAGTCTATATGGGAGAACATATATCTTGATATATTTCTCTGGATTGGTTCAAATATGATGTTGCTCAATGGAGGGCATCCTTCAGTACCGGGTATCCCGCTAATACGACAGTGGGAAGGCAAACCATTTTTAGAACACGAGGCGGGGCCTTCAGCGTTTCTAGCACATCTGATCCCAGGTCCACAAAGAGGGAGATCGGCGGTCATTGTTGCTCTTACCTGCTTAATCTGACTCTCTCCAATACATACCTGCATACTCCGTACACACTTACCTAACATTCAAACCCCCAATCCTTCCATGCCACTACACCCACTGGACATCGCTGCCTCTACTACTTCTTCTTCGGGTTCTCTGTTCTGTACTGAATTCGTGTAGAGTCTCTGCCGAGCATCGATTACTTCTCCCCCTTTTCCTGCTCCCATTGCTTTCTTTTTCACCGTAGAACCACCCTCAATTGCGCCAGAACCATTGCGACCATGGCCAACGCGGCCGACCTCGTGGATCCCACCAAGGCCGGCAAGTACCCGATTATACTCAGCGACGAATTGTTGGGTAAACCCTCTACGGAGACATTCACTGGCGTCAGGTGTAAGCAGATAACCCACCGTGCCCATACATTTGCTACCTCGCTTCGCAGAAATGGCGGGACTGACTGGGTGCATATATTTCAATAGACAACCACAAGCCCGACACGAATCCGTCCTTTTCCAAACTTCGCGTAGCCGGCCCGTCCAAATACGATCTTTCCTACAACGATAATGGCATATACAAGTACCAAGGCTCGCGGTCGGGCGACGGGGGCCAATACGTGCTCATCTTCGACCCGTCACGAGAAGCGTTCGTTTTGCACAAGGTGGACTCGCTCTTCACCATGAATCTTACTCAGACGCCCACCCAGAACAGCGCTGCGAAATTACGGCAGGAGTTCCCGCATCTAGACAAGCCCGCCAAAGTCTCGTCCGGCAATATCAACATTCCTATTCACGAGAAGGCGAAGGAAACGACCAAGGCCCCCGCCACATCGGCAACACCAGCAGCAGCCAAGGGAGCTAAGGACTCAAGTACAGCGCCCACGAAGGGCAAGCAAAAGAAGACACAACCGGCTGCTGCCGAACCAAAGTCCACGGCGAAGGCAGCGCCCGCACCTGCAGCACCCGCGCCCGCGCCCAAGACGCGCACTACACCGCCCTCGGACGACGAAGAAGACAGCGACGACGATGACGGTGGTCTTGTTTTGGAGTTCCCCGGTGGCGAGGAGCCAAGCCGTGACTTCTCGCCCGCGTTCCCACCGCGCCGCTTCTCCGAGTTCGTGGCGAACGATGAGGAGGACGACGAGGACGCTGACGGCGAGGAGGAAGAGGAAGACGATATGAGTGAAGAAGAACACTTCAAGCTGCCGAGTCCCATGAACCCACAAAAATCGCAGCAACAGCAGCAGCAGCAACAACAACAACAACAACAGTCATTATCATCACAGCAACTACAAGCACAACAGTCATCACATAATTCACAGCCAACACAGATGGAAGTGGAATCTGAAGAAGACGAAGAGGAGGTAGGGGAGGAAGAAGAGGAGGAAGAGGAACAACAGCAGGGTGGCGACGAAGACGACGACGACGATATCGCCGACCTCGAAGCGGCGCTGGAAGCTGAACTGGTCGCTGGCGAGAGCGACGTCAGTGAGGAGGAATAGAGAGCTCACCTGATCCTTCAAAGCGTTGTCGACGAGGAGGGTCCAGAGTCAGACGAAGAACATTGTCAGGATGATACCAATGTCGATACCACATTGATGGACCCAGAGGCGGCGCCAGAAGATGAACCCAAGGCCAAAGAGAAACCCAATCTAAAGGCCGAGCTGAAGGCTGAACTGAAGGCTGAACTAAAGGCCGAGCTAAAAGCTGAACTGGATGCCGAGAGGCAAGTTGGCAAAGCGGGTCAGGAAGTCGCACTGGCTAACGAGAACGAAGTCGGCAAGGAGAAGGACTGGCAACAGAGACACGACTACAGGAAGGAGTTTTTGGAAGAGCTGAAGATTGTATTGGGGGCTAGATATGCCTCCTTTAAGAGTGAAGTCATCGACAGCATGGAGGGACAACCAAGCGACTAGCATTTATTTTCCTATTTTTGGGGGTAGTATGGGGTATATGGAGCGTGCTGTTCACCCAGCCACATTCCAGCCCCGAAGTCCCAGAGGTTACGGCGTCCAGAGAGGGAACGGCATCAGCCATATACGATGAATTTTATTTGGGAACAGGCAAGGGATCACTTCTTGCGAAAGTTTAAAAAAACAAAAAACAAGCGACAGCGACAGTGCCATGCTGGTTCAATGACATGGATTCATTGAAAGCGGGATCTGGTTTTGATACCGTTCTTTAACCATTGTGTACTTAGGTAGCGATATGGTCATGAAAAGACGATACCGTATCACTTGGCCGCAAACAGTTGGTCTCCTGCCAGATCTACTAGTATTAGAGTAGGCCTAAAAATAGACGTCGATGTTGTTGTTGTTGTGAACTGACAACCACAGTACTCCATGTGGCTATGCGGTTCGATGGCTGTCCGTCGTTCAGCAATAACGCCTCTTCTTGAGCAAAATTGAGTGCGTATATACTCGAATATGTAGCCCTGGTCCATCTCGATCGGGTGGTTCTTGATCGTGATACGACATCCAGTCCGTGGTACAGGTGACAGACAGGGTGGTTCGTTTACCCGTTTACAGTAGGCCAGCTACCTGCCAAGCCGGCTTCGCGGGCTGGCCAAACACGCTAGAGGTTCCAAGAGCAGTACCAAGAGGCCCAACCCAAGGCCACTAACAATAGCCCCCCCTTGCAGCCCAGCAAGAAGAGGCAAAGAGGGATCCAGAAGGATCCTAAAGGTGGGGGTTTTTTACGGAGAGGTGCACTAAGGCACTGCCTTTGCTGCCCACGCCACTTTACTTACATGGACATTGCTGTTGCACACTCTCCTTGGACCCCGAAAACCCCGACCGACTCTCAGCCAAACAAACAACTGCATATCGTCCAACGACAACCCTCTGACGATTGCCATTTATTTCCTTCCTCAAGCCACTCCTTCTACCTAGCAGCTTCCAAAATCTGAATATACTTACTTACTGCCGTCCCTCACTCCGCCCTACTCATTGTCTGAGACAACCCAACTACTGGAATCCGGTGTCGCACCCTTAGATTCCTCTGCCTAACGCCAAAATGGTGGTCGACCGCCAGGAGATTATCGCGAACAACAAGTCGCTGCGTCTCATCAAGAATGTACGACCGCTACCCACTCGATCCCCTTATCTAAAATACTGACCCCTGCCTGGCCAGGAACTCGAGAACCTTCTGGAGAAGGGCGTGATAGACGACAATGTCTTCGACAGCATCCACCAGATGCTCCCCAATGAGACGCCTCTTTCCGGCGCAACCCGCGGCGCCGCCGCCTCCAACGCCAGCCCGGCGCCCCGCCAGAACCCCACGTCGCCGCCCGTGAACTCGATGGCCAACCTGGCCCTGTCACAGACCCCGAGCCAGTCCCCCGCGCCCCCGGCCTACAACACGACGGGCCCGCCCGCCCTGCCCACGCGCAACAACCCGCCCCCGCCCCCCCCCCCTCGAAGCCCGTCATCGCCAACGCCCGTGCTTTGTATAAGTACAACGCGGCCGACGCCCGCGACCTGTCGTTCGAGCGCGACGACAAGATCGCCGTCCACGAGTACATGAACGCCGACTGGTGGATGGGCCGCAACCAGCGGACGGGTGCCGAGGGCATCTTCCCCAAGAACTATGTTCAGGTTGAAGGTGGCGACGGCGGCAACAACGGCTACGTCAACGAGAAGGCGGCCACCCCCGGCGGCGGCTACTACGGCCAGCAGCCCACATACGCCCAGCCGCAGCAGCAGCAGTGGGGCAACGGCGGCTACCCGGCGCCGCCTCCCGGTCAACAGAACCCTTACAATGCCCCCGTGCCGCCCATGGCGGTCGCCGAAGGTAGCAACCAGCCCGCACCGGCGCCGGCGCCGGCGGCCGAGCCCGAGAAGGAGGGTATGGGCACGAAGATGGGAAAGAAGTTCGGAAACGCTGCGCTGTTCGGTGCTGGTGCCACCTTTGGTGGCAACATTGTCAACTCTATCTTTTAGAAGTCGAAAGTCTGCCGGGGACAAGTTATTTGATGGCTGCTCTCTGTCTTGTGTTTGAGGGCTTGCGACTCAGCTAGACGAGGATGTGTTGAAGCAGCAAACTATGAAGAAGACCGTAATCGCTCCTCAACGGAGAGACGGTCCAAAGCCATGGTCTCAATGGGTTTACCTACGGAGTTCTTAATAGTGTAGGCTTTGATTTTGTTTCCCCAATTATGGCATTTTGTATGTGTTAAAGTCGGGAGTCCTAGATGAGAGGGAGAAACCTTCAAAGTCTTTCGAGAAACTATGATTTTCTTCTTATGATTTCACTGAGGTATTATGGTACATGACCGTATAGTACTGGGAAACACCAAGGCTCTTGTGCTCTTTGCATTGCGCCCAGAGAAATAAGGGGCACTGGCAACCAGCAGTTTCTAACCTACACGAGCCCCCAAAACAGCAAACGAGTGCTTGAGCATGCGTCTTTGCCTTGCAGCATAGCACGTATGCTGGCATGCAAACTTTATATTTGGCGACGAAACGAGTGGCGCAGTCCCCTTTATTGTTTTGACATGTGCCTAGACTTTTCTTGATTTAAGAGTCAAGACTTTGGAGTAGATGGTGTGCAATCTGCTTGAGGGTTTGTTCTAGGGGTTAACTGTTCTTTGACGGGTTGTCAGTGAATCGTACACGACACACTCGACGGTGTACTATTCATTGTCGCTACGACCAAGACGTCTGGTATTCATACAACGATATTTATGTCCGATAAATATATCAATAACAAGCCATCTAGGCGAGTATGTTTGATGCAGGCCCAGCCCGTGGTCTTTACGATTCTCACTCGATGGGTGAGCCGCAGATTATCTACTCTTGCTGGACCTGTTCTCAAAATATCCCGGCAGAGCTCTGCAAGCCATATTGACCAAAAGGGGGTTTGATGATCCAGCTGTGGCAGGCTATGGCAGGCCTGGGCACGTATCGATCTTTGTTCTTCCTCCTTGGGACACCAAACATGACTCGTTTAGCCTTACCCCCGCGGCTGCCGAGGGGCTAGATGGTCGTGGCCAAGGATGAAACGGCTCAAGACATTCTGCTCTGCTCTCCTCTTGTAACTTCATCAGATCCTCAGACGACGGACAGTCACTCTTGCTACTTGGCAGCTTGTCGTCAGGCGGTACGACCCTTAACTACCGCAAAGAAGGCCGTTAGGTGCCCGTTGTATTGGATGACGAAGACTCAAGACACATGACAAGTCGAACACTAGATCTAGACTTTTTCTCCTTGGCCGACTCCAGAGATGAACTTCATCACTAAGAATAGACCTATCATTGACTGATACACTTGTCAGTCAACCGTACTGTATGTCAACTCCTACCAAGAGTTCTTAACCTCTTAAGCCTTTCGCCCCGGATTTCCTTAGCCCCAGCGCACGATCATCACTATAATGCTTATTATAACTACACAGGAGCGATCTTGGGTCTCATTCAGACTTACATAGATTGAGCAGCATGGATTGTGGAGTATAACATCTCCTCTACTATTGATCACATGGGTTTCCCATCGAAGAGAGCGTGTGCGACAGGTTTTCTTGGCCAGCGGTTTGAGGTGTCGATGATACATGGCGTCGCCGATAATGTCTTCAGCTTTCGCAAGACACGGCATCCATGTAGATAGATCCTCTAGAAGGATAGACGGCATGCTATCTATATCAAAGGCTATATAGATGTGTATAATTGGCGGTACTATTATGTCCTTTATCTAGATATATAATTCGGTGCAATCGATCTCTGTGTCTATCTTTTTCTGTATACCTATCAATCTTTACATCTAATATCTTGACTATATTCTCCGCGAGAATATTATACCACCGAGACCGGTTCTCATACTTTCGTTGACCGAATCCACAGGCATCCTGTCCTTTCCGACGCCTCGTCGCCAGTATGCATTGCTCCAACTTACTATGGCTGCTCACGGCAGAGCTGGCCATTGCCTTGAGTCCCAAGTTCCCTCAGCTCGTAGGTCACAACTGCATTATTTTTCTGTTGACCCGTATATTGGCGTTCACTTTGAACTTTGGCCTGTCCAACGAACTACTGTGACTCGGCTAATACATGACTGAAGCAAATTCGTGGAGGCACCACCAGCATCAATAATGTTTACAGCAAACGATTCAACACTAACATCAACGTCCAACTCCAACACCGGGAAGCAATGGAAGGGGTAGCAGCATCAGTTGTAGCAGCCAAACCAGGAGCAACAGCGGGCGATGAAGTGGTAATAGACGAAGGAGCTGTTCCTGCTGAGGAAGAAGACGGAGCAGCTGTCGATGAAGGAGCAGTGGCCGATGAGGCACCGGCAGCCGATGAGAAACATGCACCCGACGAAGGAGCAGCGGTCGATGAAGGAGCAGCGGCTGACGAAGGTGCAGCAGCCGATGAGAAACCTGTAGCCGAAGAAGAAGAAGCAGCAGTGGATGAAGGAGCAGCAGTGGATGAAGGAGCAGCAGCCGAAGACGAGGCTGCCGCCGCCCTTTGCGCCGAGGGCCAGGCCGTCAAGTACACGGTGCAGCCCGCCGACACGCTCGGCAAGATCGCCAAGTCGCTGAGCTCCGGCATCTGCGACATCGCGACAGCCAACCAGCTGGCGAACCTCGACGTCATCTTCCCGAATCAGACGCTCACGGTGCCCGTGGCGCTGGCCGCGCCCGACAGCACCTCGTGCATCGCGCCGGCGTCCAACGCGACGTGCGTCGAGGGCGGCGAGGCCACGGCCGTCGTGCAGGCGGGCGACGCCTTCGTGACCATCGCGGCGGACCTGGGCATCTCGTCGGCCGCGCTGCAGGAGGCCAACCCGGGCGTCGACCGCTTCAACCTCCAGGCGGGGCAGGTCATCAACGTGCCCGTCTGCAGCGGCGCCGCGGGGGAGATCCCGGCGGCCGCGGCCGAGGAGGTGGCGGCGGCGGTGGACGAGGCGTCCGCGGCGGGAGAGTTGCTGGCGAACACGTCTTCGCCCACTACCAAGAGGAGCTCGGTGCTGCGGAGGCGGATGCAGGGAGGTAGCAGTGCTCTTTTCCAGCTAACCAAGGGGAGTACAGCTGAGAAGAAGTAATTGGATAGACTTATTTATCGGTCGAGGTCTGGCTCAATAATGAGTGTATGTGTGTGTCATGCGTGGGTCGGTTAGTCATCAGCTGCAGGATAGATGTGGTAGCAGAGATCTCTCCGAGAGAGAGATAGGGCCTGCTTCCTTAGCCGAGAAGTGACGGTGGTTTTCTGACAAGTATTAGTTATTCTCTTGAGTTTAGATCAGCCCTGCTATGAAGGTATGAGATTATCCTCTGCGTATATGACCAATAACATTTAGGGTGGCCCTCCCCCCTATTGCTTATGAAAGGGGGCTCTGCCGGAAACGTACTTGCATCAAAACTGGAGTCAAATGGAAAAAAGAGAAATATGGTCGCAAAGAAGACGCCTCATGCTCGTATTACACTTCCTTAAACTGCTAATTCTATCCAAACACCACTTAAGATAAACCCCCAACCATCGCCAGTCTAGAAACTATTGAGCAAGTCCAAAAAGCCCATGCTACCCAATCAACGACAAGCCCCTCTCCTTGCCCGCCCCCCCTGAGTGAAGAAGAAAGAGAGAAACATGATGAGAAGTAAGCTCCGCCGTTTACAGTCTGTTAACAAGTACATGATGGAGAAGGAAAAAATGGAAAAGGTGGAAGAGGAAAAGGTAAGAATGGGGAAAACAGGTAATATTTGGGCAATCGTCCATTCATTTCATAGCTCGTATTACTTTGACCAAACTTTGTTTCGGTTTTTGTTTTTGTTTTTGAAAAGGGGACGAGGACAAACTCTTTTGCGTGTATATCTCCTTTGCATATAACGCCAACTTCTGCAATTCAATGTCAGTGGCAAAGCCAGGCAGGAGTATATGATACACAGGTCAAATTCTTACCTGTTATACGCGCACGAGACCATCTTGATCGAAGCACTGCTAACACCTTATGCTCTCGGGGCAAGAGGCACGAAAGTGGGAGCGCCGGGAACGAAGGCAAGAGTGGTGGTGACACAGATGGCGCCACTCGGGCTCTGGTTCAGCCCGTAGATGCCCGAGCTCGAGGGGACGCCACTGGCACCCGCACCGCCGTTACCAGCGCCGCCACCGTTACCAGCGCCACCGGAACCAGAGCCGGAACCAGAGCCGGAACCAGAGCCGCCTGTAGAGGTCGGGCCAGGAAGAGTCGTGGGAGTGGCCGAGATGATAGCGCCATTCTGGCATTGGGTGGCTATTTGTGTCAGTAGAGTTAGCATTCTTGTCTCAGGGAGGCTTGTTTGGGGTCATGAGATGCGTACCTCGGTAAACGACGATAGAAATGGCACCGCAGTTAGCGGGACCAGTGCCAGGGGCGCCGAAAGTGGCATAGACCTGACCCGAGGCAATCTGGCAGAAGCCTGCCTGGCCGCCGACGAAGGCCGGGTTGTACCAGGCCAGGATGCCGTTGACCACGCTGAAGGTGGTCGAGATGGAGCCACCGGGTGTGACGCGGATGGGCATGAAAGCAACACCCGGATTGGTGGAGACAGCCTGGCCGCCACTCACGAGTTGTCCCTGGGTCAGGTTGAATGGGGTGGCATCGTTGCAGGACGCAGGGTTGATGGGGCCAGCGCCGCCGATGAACCCACCAAGCGACTGGCGGCGGTAGATGCCGGCGAGATCGCGCTTCTGGTTGGTCGAGTTAACAATTCCAGGGATGACGCCGAGAAGGACAGAAACCTGGGGAATGTCGGTGGTGCCAGGCACACCAGCAGAGTTGGTGGCAGATGCTCCTCCAGTAGTCGCTCCTCCGGTACCTGCTCCTCCGGTACCACTAGCCCCAGTCGTCATAGAGCCCGTTGCAGAGCCGTTAGGACCAGTCATAGAGCCTGTGGCAGAGCCGTTAGGACCAGTCATAGAGCCCGTAGCAGAGCCGTTAGGACCAGTCATAGAGCCCGTCGCAGAGCCGGTCATCGAATCGCTGGGGCCAGTCATAGAGCCGCTGGCAGTGGCAGAAGCAGTGTTGCTGTTACCATTACCGCCGTTGCCGTTGCCACCGTTGCCATTGCCACCGTTGCTGGCAGTGCTAGAAGCGGTGTTGCTATTGCCATTACCGCCGTTGCCGTTGCCACCGTTACCGTTGCCGCCGTTGCCGGCGGTGCTAGAAGCAGTGTTGCTGTTGCTGTTGCTATTGCCACCGTTGCCGTTACCACCATTACCGTTGCCACCGTTGCCGCCGTTGCCGTTGCCGCCGTTGCTGGCGGTGCTAGAAGCAGTGTTGCTGTTGCTGTTGTTATTGCCACCGTTGCCGTTACCACCATTACCGTTGCCGCCGTTGCCGTTGCCACCGTCACCGTTGCCACCGCTACCGTTAGTGCTGGAGGTAACGGGCGCAGTTCTAGTGGTAGTTATGGGTCCAGTGCTGCCGCCGGTGGTGGTTGTGGGCGCAGTGCTGCCACCGGTGGTGGTTGTGGGCGCAGTGCTGCTACCGGTGCTCGACGCAGTGTTGCTGTTGCTGGCTATGGCTTGCTGTCAGTACAATACCTCCTTAACAACATTGGTTGATCAAGGCGTCCAACTCAACCCCATTTGGGGCTTGTGTGGAGTCTTCATTTTCATTTTACTTACCAGCAGTGTTCTTGCAGCTGTAGGTCGAGGTGAAGGAGTAGGTCGTGCTCCAGGCCTTGAACCAATCACCACCCGTAGCACTCGCCGCGACGGCGTAGGCGATGATACCGTTATCAGGGCCACAGTTCTGGGTGTTGTCGGTACCATCGCAGGGGCCGTTGCAGGACTGCATGTTGTCGATGGCGCCGAGACTGCCCTTATCCGTGCCGCAAATGCAGGTGGCGGGGTTGGCGTTGAACGCGCCACGCACGCCGACCCAGTCCTTGCCCAGGCCCTTGCAGGCAGCGACACAATTGTCGACGTTGACCTTTCCGGAGGGGAGGGTATTGCCCGCGATCGTCGTCGCGCCCACGAGGGGCACATTACTGGCGGCCGGGTAACACCCGTAGTTCACGTACTCGGTGGCGCTCACGGTGGCTGTCGCGACGAACGAGACCTGGCGGCTGATAGTCGTTCCGGGGTACGCGATAGTACGCTTTTGGCGGTTTAGGATGCTCGCAGGCGTGGCGAAGCAAGTGTACGCATTCCCAGCTGGTGTTGGGTGTGCGCTGTCGGTTACGCTGGCTTGGCCGGGGATCCGTGGGATGTTGCAGCCCATGAATTCTGGGTTCGCGTATACGGGGTAAATTTGCTCATTGTCGACACCGCAGCAGTCCTGGCCAATGCAACCGGTTCTATTGAGTTGTCTTAGTGGACAGTCATCGGATTACTGTGTAGCAAGATACGTACAGGCCTCCAGTAGTACAGCTCTTCTGGCATAGATTGTCTGATGAATCGTCGTGTTCCCGCGATTCGACACCGAAGTCTTGACCACATTTGCAGGATATTCTATACGTTGTGTCAGTAAAACAATCGACGCGCAACAAGTATACATGAATAAACTCGCCTGCCATCCGCAGCATTCTTCGCCATGTAGGCTAGAGGATAGTAACGATCTCCACAGAATGCCAGACACAATGCAGATGTGTCCACGGTCGTTTGGCTTTCTCCTACTCCCCCCGATGGCAGGTTCGGATGGTAGAAGCAGCCCAATTTGCCGTAACCAAGGACGCGATTGGTGACCAAGGAATAGTCATTGTAGGAAGGGTCAACGAAGATGCGAGCTCCGGTGGGCGTTCCGCAAGACTCCCGACGGTCTCCTGGGCATGGGGCGCCGTTGCACGCGGTCTCAGTAGCGTCAGGGGTAACGAGACCACCAAGGTTTGTTCCACAGCGGCACCCTTCATTGTATAGTGCGGAGTATTTGAACCCGTGCGCGCGGCATGCGTCTGTGCAGTACTTGGGTGTCACAGTGATATTGACCAGATCGCCCCTATCCCAGTGAATGTACGAGCGTGAAGGGTCTCCGATCTGGGGCGATCCAGGCGTAGCGGGCTGCGGAATAGGGCTCTGGGGGTTGAACGAGAACGGCTGCGCACCCACGGTGAAGCAGCCCAGGTACCGGTGGTTCTGTTGGACTGAGCATTTCGCTACCTCTTCCGGTTCGTAGAAGAAACCCTGGGCGCTGACCAGCCCGGTGGAGGCCACCAGGGCTGTAAACGCTGCGGCTTTGATAAAGCCCATCTTGTCGAATAAGTCCTATGCGAACAGACGACGCCTCTCCCACTCAAACAAAAGCGAAACGAAGTTATAAGAAGCGAGTGACTGAAGTCTAAGGAGCGTGGGATCGGTGGGTTGTGGTTTGGAACATCTGGAACATTGTACGGCGTCGGACGGTGGTATTTGAAGAACAGTTCGCCTGGGAAAGGGATGGCCTAGTGCCACGCTGAGTGAAGTCTCATTTGACCAAGGAATGCCCGATTGGATTGGCCGGAACCGAGTCATCTAGTTTCCCATAGGGGTAGCATTCCCTCCCTGGTTCAACCCCATCGCCACTCGATGCCAAACCCATAGACTAGCAGATTCAGGTATGGCGTCGATGATCTTCGTAGAAGAGCAGAAGTCTGGCCCTGGCGAAACAGCTTCCCCATATGCAGCCCTTCAGTTGATAGTGAGTGTAGAGCCTTGAGTTAGGACCATTGAGGTTGGTGATCTATTGGGCACCATGGCTACATACTACTCCTTTCCCAGCCGATAGTTCACAAGCCCTTCGTGGAATCCGACGGGTGGCGAGGCGAATTCTGAATGATTATCCGTTTCACTGTGGCATCTCCTTGGATTCTTCGGGGCCAGACCATGTCTCAGCCATCTGGAGGGAACAACATATCAATTGATCTGAACACAACCCTTACTGAGTCTAGCGGTAATAGCCCCGCAGCGAAATCCCTCTTGCGTTAAGCAAGTAACTCCTGGCGCAGCAGATACAGTAATTCCAGGTCCATTCCCTACACGAGTAAATGCGCCTAGCTTATCCCTCGAACTCGACAATCCTTTGAGTTGGCGTATCCGCGGCCCCAGATTGGCTTGTTGTGGCCTCGGTGGGCTTGAGTATGGACTGGCTCGACCCTTCTTGGCCCTTTGAGGCCCCCGCCTCGGCATCCGCCCCGTCCAAGAGGTCCAGATCTGATGATCGTACACTACGCCTTTCGGCATCTCCGCCGTAGCCACCCGCCGATTTAGGCACACGAAGATCTTCATCCTCGTCTTCTTCTTCATCCCTTTGCCCCGGCACAGCATTCTGCTCGAGCTCCCGTTGCGCCTCTTCCATACGGCGGCGAACCTCGGCCGCTACTCTCGATGCATCAGTAACAATATTGTCGAGGACACCGCGAAGGCCCCTGGTAGCGCCACTCGCAGCGGCCTGTGGTATTGGCAGAGAACCCGCTGCTGAGCGTCCGAAACTAGAGAATGTTGTGAGAGAAGGTGTGGATGGATTAACGCTCTGAAGACCCTCAGTGACGTGGAGTGAGGTCGGGAATGACGATTCGAAGAACTGCTCAAGCAATTCATCTGCCAACACAACCATGCGGAAGGTAGGTAATGTCATGTGTAAGGGGTTAGAAGGGTCCAGTGCGACATTCGCCTTCTCAGAGTGTGCCTTGGAGACGGACCGTGAAGTCTCGATTTCTGGTTTGCCAAGGGCTGGGGGGTTAGACGGCAGGGTTGCCTTCTTCTTAGCGGCGCTTGGACTCTCCTTGGGGCTCTCCTCAGGGGTGTCTTCAGCGGTTTCCTTAGGACCATCAAATGCTAAGAGATCCTCCTCGTCCTCCTCATCTTCATCATCGCCAATGGCAAACGCACTGTCATCAGGCTTCTGGTTTTCATCCGACTCGGTTGTTTCAGACGCGGCTTTGGTAGTATGCTCCACATGGTTGGATGGGTGATCTGGATCAGCGTACTCGAAGCATCGCCGAATGAAGGCACTGACGCTCCCGAGGAATCGCTCATTCATTGTACCGCCAATAGATGGGCTCATCGGGCCATTTGCATCTGTTAATGTGCTCAAGGATGGGTTTGAACTCGAGGCACTAAGAGTGCCTTCCAGACCACGACGTGATAAGAATAGCAAGGCTTCGGAGATCCTTAGTATTCCCTCTCTGTCAACTTTGCCATCCCCGTCGTCGTCGTAAAGCTCGAAGAAATATGTGATGGTGCCCATGATATCACGCCTACCCTTGATCTGAGCAAGGCCTGTCACAACATTCTGTAATGTCAATGTTGAAGTTGAGTCAACATCCCAACGCCTGAAGAGCCGCTGCATGAACTCGTGTTCGGCAGGCTCCGGCCTAGATCCCCAGGGTGAAAGTAGATTGTTACTAGACTTCCGGAAACTGCTGAAGTACTGGTCTTTATCAGGAAATTGGTCGCGCCTAGGCGATGCTGGAGAATCGGCAATGGCCCACTTCGACATCGCGGCGAGGAACTCGCGGAAGGCATCGTAGTCCATCAAGCTAGTGCTAGGCCCAAGGCCGACACGACCTTTCTCTACACCATGGTCCTGGTGATCTGAGAAAGCGGATGCTGCGCTGGGCCTGGCCGTTTTGGCCCGGCGGAGTTTCTCTTCCTGTATACTTTGATCGCGCTGTTGGCGCTCGTAAAGGATGGTATAAAACCTGTCGTATACGGCCCCAAGCTCCTCGGGGCTGAGTAGCTTGCTGTCTGGGCCAAGATTTCGAATGGCTGTTCGCTTGGCAAAATTCTCAATGTTATTGAGAACAGCATCCTTGTTCTTCAGCCGCAGGTCTGTGATTGTGCTGTGCGTAATTCCAGAGAACTCCTTGAAAGCGACGACCATCAGTTCCTGGAAACGGTTGATGGCTCTCAACTTTGGGTTTTCTGACTTGGGGTGTGCCGACTCATCCAGGCGTGAGAAATAACCCTTCAGAACTGAGATGAAAGCACCATCGTCCGTGGCGTCCAGCAACTCTTCTCCGTTGATACGAAGGATAGCCAGGCCGACCTGGAACAGCACCTTGGGACCCTCGACGAAAAAGACATCCAGGACTCTAAAGGCAAATACTAGCGGCATCGAGTTGATGTAAAGCGACAAAAACCAAGGAAGCGATACCACGGATAGCTGAACATCGGCTTTGACCAAGTGCTCCCACAGAACAGGCATGGTCTTCTCTACCAATGATTCGAAGACTTTCTGGTCCAGCAGAGTCCCGTACATGGTTGTGGAATAGTATCCTGGGACGAGTCTATCGCAAAGAGCTGACAAGAGAAAGAAAGCTTGCGATTCGGATATGTAGATCAACAGGGCGGCAACGACAATATTCATAGCTTGGCAGTAGCCAACCTCAGGGTTAACCCAGCTATAGGCTGTGAGAACCCGACGTAGGCGACCGATTCCCTCCTCGGACTGGAATCCAGGATATTCGGGGAGACTTCGATTCAGATCTTTTTCAATCTCGTCGATAGCGAGAGACTCCTTGCCCGAAAACTTGGCCAGAGTGTCAGTGTAGAGTGTGGGGTTCTCGAGTCTCAAATACAATGATCCAGAAGTCAGCTCCCACATTTCTCCCCTGAGACGATTGGGTAAACCGACGCGAATTAGCTTGTGGAAGGTAGGCTGACGGATTATAGTGGCATTCCGTCCATTGTCACGTAGATATTCAGCCCAGAGCCTCATCTTAGCCCTGTCTCTGAGCTTTTTGGGATCGCCTGGATATTTGAACATCATACCCAGACCGGCATCAGGGGGGTTGGCGCTCTTCTTGTCTTCGGGTCGCAGTAGATATTCTGAGTAGCATTCGGCGACGACTTTCTTGAGCTTGCCGACATTTCCAACACCTCCTCTCAGACCCTTTTTCAGACCATCGCAGAACCTTTCGCATGCATGTCGCGTCCCAGCGAGCTGGATGGTGATTCTCTGCTCTCGGATCTGGCTCTTGTCTTTTTGTGCATCCTTGTCCTTGGCCGCGTCTTGTGGGATACCGTTCCATGTCGTAATGGCGAGCGCAAACTATAATAGCCAGATAGGTCAGCCATGCTACTCAATGATCGCCGAGGGCTGAAGAAGAAAAGGGGGGAGGTATTGGGGGTCTATTGATGAACTAACCTGGAAACTCTGGCTGTTCAGCCGCTCGACTCGCCTAATGGCACACAGCGGAAAGGTGAAGCCATTGCCGCTCGGCCCGCCACCATGGGTTTGGCCAGTGAAGGCGGAGGAAGTTGAGGTGCTGGCAGTGCTGACGAAGCTCGAGGGAGTGGTAGAAAAGCACATGTAGGCCTCGGACAAGTGCAGCTTTCCAGCATAATGCCAGCCGCGATCGCGCTCTTTGTCGCCTTGGGTGACGTTGGAAGGTGGGATTGTCAACTCGGCTGGGATTTCGTACAAAGGTGTCTGGCTGCTGGGCAGGCGGAACTGATGCTGGAACAGGGTGGATTTGGCAGGATTCCGGTCGGAATTGGTAAGATTCAGGCCTTGCATGGGATCAATCAGCTGCTGGGCAGCCGACTGGGCCTTTTGCACGAGGTTCGAGATGTTGAACATGGTGTCGGTGGATTGAACAACAAGGTCTCGTCGTTAAGACCTAGGGCGCCGGTCAAAGCATGTCGGGTAACATGCAACAGCATGCAAGAGTTCAACGAAATGCTGACGCTGGATTGAAGAAGAAAAATGGACTTTGTCTATTTGATTACAGTTGAAAGAAACGCAGTCTATTGGCAGTGCAGTCTTTGATGGATGAGGTCGAGGGGCAGGAGCAGATAGGGTTACGTTAGTCGGGAGAGCAGTGATAAGTGACAGCGCTGTTGAGAGCAGTGGTTGAACTTAGGCTTAGGTAGCTGCCGGCTTAGTCAGGGGCTCTGTGTGGGGCGGTCAGCTATGCCTGCAAGCCTGTCAGATATGCCCATCCCCCATCGCCCAGCGCCCAGCCCAGTGCCGACTGCTTGCAAGTGCCTGAATACAGTGTATACTTCAGTTGTTCTATTCCTGTATCTAAGCCGCAATAAACCTTTTCGTTTCAGGCTTGGGTAAGTAGGAGTGAATCGGTCTTGTCCTTCCGAACAGCTTCCGATGACATATCGAAGACAGACGGTTTTGAGCTTACTCGAGACTCATGTATTGGATACAGACGGTGTGGTGTGCTTCAGCCCCAGCTTCCTGCATCCCATACCAATATTCGTTACCTAGGTAGCGACATGTATGCCGTTTCCCGTACTATACTTACATAAAGTTTTATATCACTGGTAGGTAGTATAAAAATACTTTAATCACGTCTTTTGGAGTAATTGAGAGTAACTTGCGGTAGCCGGTTCCTGGACAAGTGATGGAATGTGGGGATGGTAACTGGCTGACTACGGACGGAATAGCTGACAGTGGGAAAGCGGTTGGTCATCCACTGGTAGTAACAGCGATACCCCCAACAAAAGTATATGGGTTAGCACAGCTGTAAAACGATTAACCCGACTGGCTTGGCTGCCTGAGTGAGATGCCATTCTAGAGTGCATACATAAGTATTCAACGATGCCGTTCATCTCCAATCCAACCAATGGATTAGCTCCAGCACCAGCACCAGCCTTGACTATCAAGATTGGATGAGAGTTCATCTGTTCTTCGAAATGAGCCGCAACTTCACAAGTAAAGGTCTAGACCTGCAACTTTGTTCGGCATATTTGAGTCTAGGAAATATGTTCGTAGAAAATCTCTGCATTCATAAACGGCAGACGCGGCAGGCTGGAGAGCCCTTCTCTTAACCTGTAATACCCAATAGCATCTCCACCGTATACTAGTAGCAGTAGTTGAACGACATATCAGCACTTGGCACTTGGCATTTGAGATCTGCTCACGGTACACAGCTACTCTCCGTCCGTCCTAGTAAGCAGCTTCACGTTGGGAGTATTGTCCTCATGTAACACACCACACACCACACACTACATATCAATAACAAGATCGCCCATCTATACCAACCTTTATATATGCGCATGCCACGCGCACGGAGGGGTTGCTCGTCTCTGTAAGTACGTAGCCAGGTAGGTAGTATGGCACATCATCAACCCAGCCCGGGGTCTGGTGTATGTGGAGATTGTAGAGGCGGAACTTAAATAAACCATTGCTGTCAACTGTCAGAAATCATCCCCTACTCAAGCATCCCCAATGGGTGTCGCTACATTAGTCATTCAGGTGGTAGATATCCTTGTAGTGAGTGATACTCCTCGGTAGAGCGAAAGGCAACAAGATGGATCAATGTCAATAACATGGCACCGTTCAAAGGAATCGGGTCTAGCCGGATACATGCACGTATGTACCCAAGTAGCCAAGTCTTATGCTGGGCCTGGCCACGCATCAGATGCCGTCATATCATAGCAGGGCCCTCCCTTCACGCAAATCATTTTCGTATGCAGCAAATGCACCCGGCATAGCCCCCGAAGGTTGAAGAGTTGTGCATAATGTTGAAGACGGGCATTCTACCATTCTAACTAACGTGCGTAACATGGATAGGGAATACAAGTAGGGAGGTGGCTGGCTGGCTGTTATTGAGGAAGATCTGATCAATTAATCAATCAATCGGGGGTCTCCTCATCTAGGTTATGTAATGCTCGGGATACCCAGTTGAGCGATGGGATTATTGAATCCATAACACATCATTGAAAGAAAGTAGGATCATGTCAGCTGGTACGTACTGAACATGCCACCCATAATCCATCCATCAATTGAAGATCCATCCGTTGAAAGTCAGTTCCTCCTTCTATCACCCCGCTTTGAGCTGAGAGTCTCCCACTGCATCTCAACGTCATATCGATTTTCGGGGTTGTTCTGAGGAGGAGCTTCTAAATCAACGTAGTCTCTGGCACCGGTGCCAAAAAAAATTGACTGACTTATTAAACTAGTAGACTCGCGATCTCTTGTCGTAGAAAAAGCTTTTCCCCCCTTGCCTGTCTTCGATTAGCTGTCTGTGAAAGAAAAAAAAACACGGATTGTCTGTCGCCCTCTTCTTCTCCTCGTGGATTCCTCTCTCTGGTGTGTAGAGTACTGGACTCCGTAGGTATCGTGGTGCCTGACCCTCTTCGCCCGCCCGCCCACTCAACCTAGCGATCGATACCTACATACACACTAGACAAACCACAGACACACAACGTGAATGGATCTCATCGGCCGCTCTAATCAGATGCCATTTGACGACCCACCGGAAAACGAGACGAAGAGGATCCTTCAGCGGACCGTCGTCTGAAACTTGATTTGCTAGAGGAACTTCCTCTCAATCGTCAACAAACGAAGTCGTCGTCTCGGTATACACACCAACCCAGAAAATCGATCCCTCTTGGATTCTTCGGTACACACACCCGCCACGAATCGCTCGCCTCCTCTTCAGCCTACAAGGCCATGGCCGCCGTCGCAACCCAACCGAATCCTATCCAACTGGCTGGCGGCGGTATCAAGATGGCTCAAAATGCGGGGGTAACAGAATTAGGATCACACAGCCAGCGACTTTCTCCGGAGTCGTTCAAGTTGGTTAGAACGCTGGGGACCGGTGAGGCATTATCCTTTTCTTTGCATTGCGAGTTGGAGTTGGGATTGGAGTGGCAGTGGTGGTGGTGATGGTGGGAGTGGGAGTGGGAGTACCTGCGACACACCCGGGTTTGGTTTTCCGCCAGTTTGCTGACCGGGTTCCCCCACACAGGCACGTTCGCCCGAGTTTGCCTGGTACGACCAGTGACCGCGTCAGACAATGAAGACAACGACCAAGTCTTCGCGCTAAAGATTCTGCGCAAGGCCGAAATCATCAAGCTCAAGCAGATCGACCACGTGCGCCACGAGCGCGAAATTCTAGCCGACGTGGCGGGGCACCCCTTCATCACCACCCTCATAGCCTCCTTCGCCGACCGCGACTCGATATACATGCTCCTCGATTATGTCCCTGGCGGCGAACTCTTCAGCTATTTGCGGCGGCACCGGCGCTTCCCGGAGGAGTGGGCGCAATTCTATGCCGCCGAGATTGTGCTCGTCCTCGAATTTCTGCACGAGCAGCAAGGCGGTGTCGCCTACCGAGACCTGAAACCCGAGAATTTACTGTTGGACGCCGAAGGCCACGTGAAGTTGGTCGACTTCGGGTTCGCCAAGCGGTTAGGGAGCAAAGACGAGCGGCCGGTCGAAACGTACACACTCTGCGGCACCCCTGAGTACCTCGCCCCTGAGGTCATACAAAACAAAGGGCACACAACCGCCGTGGACTGGTGGGCGCTAGGAATCCTCATATACGAATTTCTGACGGGCTACCCGCCGTTTTGGCATCAAAACCCCATCGAAATCTACAAACAGTGCGTTTTCATTTCCATACAAATGCGTGGTGCAGCAGCTAACTTTGGATTGCAGAATCGTTGAGAAACCGGTCATGTTTCCCGCGGAACCTCAGATCTCGCACAATGCGCAACATATAATACGATCCCTGTGTACGGTGGACCGATCGCGGCGACTGGGCAACATTAATGGCGGCTCAGTGCGGGTCAAGGAACACCCGTTCTTCGAAGGGGTTGACTGGGAGGCTCTCCTGCGACGCCAAGTCCACCCGCCCATCCAGCCCCAGGTCAAGTTTCCGGGAGACGCCTCGTGCTTCGATGTGTACCCCGAGGATGACGGCAAGCGCGAGCCGTACACAGAGGAGCTGATCAACAAATACGACAAGTACTTCGAAGGCTTCTGAAGAAGAAGAATAAAAAGAAGAGGCAAACGAAGCGGACGATTTACAGTAGGTTCCGATTGATGGGTTATTTATTTACGACTGACGAGCATTGAACCCCCAAAGAAGCAGCAAGACCAATGCTGCTTCCATGTACCATATGTTGACATATACACATACTGCCATATACTTTATTGCTTTTTTTTCACGGGCGCTAGAAAGGGAGTGGGTGCGGGGAGCAGATGTGGTTGTGTACTATGTAGTTAGAGGAGTTCTGGGGACGGCTTCATGGGGGGAAGCTCAGCACAAGCATCTGGAGTTCGGGTTTGGGGTTTTTAACGTACTGCCTTGCTTGCGTCGGTATATACTTCGGAATAAGGGGCTCGGGGATGGCAATGAATGTCTCATAGCTGATACGGACCACGAGTCAATATATTCAATTTCAAATTATATGTATCTTCTTCTGGTTGAACGAGATGTATTGGGGCTTGATTTGACTTAGACCTTGACCAAATCGGTGGCAGGGATTCTTGAAAGGCATACTGGGATGAGGTATGCCAAGTGTTGGCTCTCTAGAAGCCTGCAGATAATATCCGTATTTGGCCCTTGATTTTCCATGAGTAGTCGGTCTACTAACAGTTTTAGCATGCCACTTCCAAGAACGTATTGTCGATCGTCCAAGAAAGAAGGTTTGCCAGGGTTCACGTCTTGTTTGCTGTTTGCTACGTGGACCTATGTACAAGCGAGGATGTCACCCCGGTCCGGCCCGGTGGCTGGCCCGGGGTCTTTGGGGTCAAAGATAAACAGCCACGCTGCGCCGCCTAACGCGCCTATATACATGTTTCTACAATTAGAATTTGGAGAAGAGAAGCACTACGTAAATCCAATTACCGCCGTTTTCTTTCGGCGAAGTAAGCTGGGTTACATTATTCCAGGACTTTCCCGTCTTCAGATGGCTTCGCTTTTTGAACTTTTCTCTTTGTAGCTCCTACATGGACTGATACTCTTTATTTCTCAGGATGTTTGGGCAGTGGTTGGCGTGTGGTGTCTCTTTCCCTTGTGTTATATGGTTGGCGGAATATCGTAGTGGTAGTAAGTGTCAGTCTTGAAGAAGCACCTGCCATTCATTGTTATCGCAGGAAACCAGCACACCACCTGGTAACAGAGTAGCAAACGCAGACAGGCCTTTACTATTTATGTAATACAGAAAGACCAATATTTGCATATCTCGCTAATAATCACAATGTGGAAGAACACTTGGGGGGCGCAGCTGGAACGGAGTTCGGACAAACACATGTGTTCTGTCCCATTAATGTATTTATTGTGCCCAGGTAGCATGAGGGGTGCAGATGGGAAGCCTTTGGTCTTTTTTTTCTTTCTCGTTGGGTGTACAGACAAATAAAGCGGCAATCATTTGAATGTGGGCATGAGCCGCTTGGGTTTTTATTTTATATGGCAGGTAGGTTGCTCGAGCACCTGGTGGACAACCTGGTGGACAAACAAACGATAAAAGCGCATAATATGGTAGCCCTTGTAGACTATCACGGATTTATATTAACATCATTCAGGGACTGGACTTGACCGTACATCATCATCATTCAGACCACCAACACAGATGCATAGTACGTAGTACAATAGGACGACAAGAGCGAAATCTATTAATGTGCCATAGGGGCATCTCTCTAGTGCAGTAGTATCTCAGCAGTCAAATGCTTACACGCAAAATGCCCCGTCTTCAAGTTGGCCAACGTGTCTCTACGGAATTCTCGCCTAATGTTTGTTGTTCTTCTTCTTCTTCGTATTCGCTCTTGTGTGTTCGCTATTGTGTTCGCTCTTGTCAATCGTAAGAAAGAAAGGAGGAATCGACTAGCAGCTGATTCTGGAGTCGTCAGGGGACTGTGCAGGCGATTGGTGTTCGCTCCTTTCATAGTTGACGCTTTTAAGCATTTGTCGTCATCTATGTATGTGTAACATATACGCATGCAAGATGAAGAATGCAAGGTGAAGCGCGCGGTCGAGAAAGTGGACAATGAAAGGAAAGAATGTAAAAGACCCCCAGACCCATTGTCGTCGTCGTCGTTTCCAATGCGGCGATGTGGGGGAGATGCAGAAGCCACAGGATGAATCCGTTCGCAAAGACGCCTCCAAAACACCAGTTTCGGGCAAAGCCGACGAATGACTGACGATCCTAATAAAACATCGCCGTAGCCGTCTTAGTCATCCAAAGGAGTGAACTTAAGAGCCGGCAGTTTAGTGTACCCAAGCGCCAGCAGTTCCTCCGGAGTCTCAAATTCCCTCTCCCCGCCACACTCCTCCTCCTCCATCGTACCCTGGCTCATCTCTTCATTTCTCTCCTCGCAGTCGCGAAGGTAGTAGAGGCTGGGAACGCCAATCGGATACAGCCAAGACCACTTGTCTACGGGCTTGTGGCACTCGATGCGCATGCAAGCGCTGCCCGAAAGCCGGCTCATCTTGTCTTGGGTCCAGCGGGCCACGGTGGCCTCGTACGTGGTGACGGCGGTCATAGGGGCGAAGGTCGGAGTCGTCGATACATCAATCAAAGTTGACTCAGGGGCAGGGGCAGGTTGCGATGGGAGCAGGTTAGCCCACGTTCTTTGGTTCAATCGGATGGAATAGCCGTGGGAGTCCTTGTCCTGGAGCGCCTGCTGGCTGTACTTGCGGGCAAGGGGATCGAACTTCTCGAGGTAAGGTCGCTGGAGGTTCTTGAGGTACTCGAGTTGCCGACGGTTCTGCTGCAAGGACGGAAGCAGCTTGTTCCGGCTCTCGAGACTGAGAGAGCACTGCTCGCTCTTCTGCCAGGTGCGGATGCGCTGCAGGCGGAGGTGGTTGGCAGCGACACCGACGGCGGCATCGATGTCGAGGTCGAGGGCGACGCTGACTTTGAGTGTCTCGACACGCATCTTCTTCAGGCTAAGCTGGTGGCAATAGGTGTTGAGATCGAGCGGTTGCACTTGCTGGGGGCTCGCGGACGGGCTCGCAGACCTTTGGACCAAACCTAGTATGGGTGGGGGAGTAGAATGGGCATCCGGCGGAAATCCAAAGTACCAGCTCAGGGTTGTTGAGCCCAGCTTCCTGGCGCTGATCAGTGGCTCGAGGAGAGCCATATGAGTGAGCGCCAAGAGGTTATAGTTGCAGTCCAACATGACAAGCAGCTTAGACGTCACAGGCAGCCGACACAAAGGCGTGGACGTCAGATCGAAGGTACCGGGGCCTTTGGAAGTCATGCTGATCGAAAGGCACGGGACGTCCCAGCGCTTGATGTGACTGAGAAAGAAAGCCACGTCGCGAATCTTGGCCCAGAGGTAGTGGACCTGAGTGAGGTCGGTTTCATCGGCGACCGGGGGCTCGATCACGATGCGGAGCTCCTCGATGCGACCGACAACGTTCATCAAGCGTCCGGTGGTTTCGTGGTCCGGGTCGGCAAACACCTGGGAATACACCTCGTCCCGGGCCGTCTTCCATTCCATCTCCAACCAGTCATCACGACGGTTCGGATCAAAGGCCTTGATGTAGATGATCAGGTAACGAAGAGGTTTATCCTTTTCCATCGTCATAGGGAGTGCCTCCTTGCGCATTTTGGGATGTGCGTCGCAAATCGCCTTGCCATTTCCATTAGCGATGGCATACGAGTATATCATCCGACGAAGCTCGCCAGGAACCCGCGTAAGCTCAAACGTGTCGGCCATTGTAGGAGCCCACGGCGGCTGCCTTATGAAGGTGTAGATGGAGCGGAATGCTGAGTTATCCCTGAGGAGGATGTCCAATGATCCAGAGATAAGGAGGCAGAGTGGTGGTCCACGTCTGAGGCGATAATGTTGTGCCTGGCGGCTGAGGGGGGCCAACGTTTTGGTCTAGTAACTTACTCGAAATGGTTCGTAAGTTCTATGACAAGAAATACTGGCGTCAAGTAGTTCAAGTCAAGCATCAGGGAGTTGGATTTCCGAAGTAACTTGTCTCTGAGGCCCTCCGAGTTTGGTTGGCAGCTGCAACGCGTGTTAAATATACATGTACCCAAAACAACGAGTTGGTTCCTCTTCCTCAAATGGGCCTTGGTTCAGTGTTGATGAGGGGATTGTTGAAGGAGATCGGGCCTGCAGCGATCAAAGAAGCGATGACAGAAGCCTGCGCCCAGGGAGGCCTGAGGGATGTGGTGAATGATCTTATCAGCCGACGAGTGACTGCTCTTAGCCAACATTGGTGTTGATCTGTTAATTTATTTTTGTCCCATCCTTCTTTTCTCCAGAACGATGTAATTTGTTGTGGTGTGTGTGTGTGTGTGTGTGTGTGTGTGAGAGAGAGAGAGAGATGGAAAACCCTTTGAGTCTCATGCGACGGAAGGTGGAAGAATAAATAAGGACTCCGCTATCGTCGATGTCGCTGCCGCTGTCCTTTATGCCGTTGCTGTCGGCGATACAACAATGCCTTGAAGTTGGTTGGATGCAGCAGGGCTACACTGTAGGTAGATCCGGTTATTTAGGTAATATTGAAGCTGAGCAATACTCGTGTAGGCCATGGGAATTGTTGGATTACCAGCTCCTTTGCTGGCTCACTCACATATTGTTCACTAGACGAGCGCCTCCTAACGATCAGGTATGCACTCGAACTTATTACAAGTCCAACAATAGGTGCTGAAGCCGCCGGGAGTCATCTAAGTATTAATGACGATTGAATAATAAGCTATTGGGTGGGAAGGAGTCACACAGGTAGGTAGGTATTGCTAGTTACTGAAAAATGGGCTTTTAAGCGATGGGATAGGTGCCTGCCTGTTTTATTGTAAACTTTGGATAGCTGGGCTATGTGTGTAACAATTGCTAGACCCCTATTTGAATTTCAGTTTGGTATTGTCAAGTAGATAAAGCCGTGTTATTTAAGGGTATATTCTCACTCGTTCATTCTCTAGAAGCCTTTTATGTCATACAGCTCGCGGTATCTTTGCCCCTTACGCAGACGTGAGCTGGTGTTTCGAGATCTTCTTAAGTGAATACTCCGTCGGGTGGGTTCTATTGAGTAAGATAATATATATATATAAGCCCATCGACAGCACAAAGATTAAAACACTGAGTCACTTGAAATGGAACGTTTTGAGGTAGTGCCGTTTCGCAATGACTTGTATGCTATGCTCGCTGCAAACACTGATCTGTACTGTAGCCCCAAAGCCTGCTTTCTATATAAACACACCACAGGCTTCCTCCGAGCATCGGGAAAAAAACAAGAACAACCTCTCACCAACGCCATGCATTCCATATACCAATCCGGTCATCCGTTTCTCGTCACCTAAACATGGTCTTACCTATTGTGAGCGATACCACCACAAGCCGAGGGCAACGATGAAAGCCGTCGTGAAAACCATGATGCCCTGTTTGGACTGGGAGACGAACATGGACCAGCCCACAAGCGACTCCCACTTCTTGACAGAGGCGCGATGCTCCCACGACTCCACGTCGATAGCCTTGGGAAGCCGTATTCTAGGGTCCACCAGATCGTGTTCCTGTAGTGTGGTTTCGACCAAGCTGGCAGGTGGCTTGAGCTCGTTTGGGGAGAGGATTGGGACTTGTACTCGCAGAAACACGCCTCGATGATCACTACTGCGTACCACAGGTAAGCAATCGTATGCCGTCACCTTCATCTCGGGGCGTTTCTTGCTGGAGCCAACGCCCTTGACCCAATCAGGGATGTCGAGCCACAGCACACGATCACACCAGCCAGGCCACCGATGCTTGGCGAACTTCCACTTGATCTCTTCATTCCCATTATCCTCCTCCAGCTCGGGCCCGGAATTTGTCTTGGGTAACACGTTATACTTGTATGTGGGTGGGAAGTTGATTGGTGCCTCGCTGAGCCCATGAAGCGTCCTGCCAGCCTCTTTCTCAGCGGTGAGTTGGTCAAGGGCCAGAAAGCGCGGGTAGTAGTCTTCGCTCGTAGAGTCATCAATGACGGGGAAGACAGCATCCGAAGGGGGTGCCGTCTTCGACAAACGGTAGTTCAGGTCACCGGCGACGAACAGATGACCTCCGGGCTTGTAGATGCTGACATCGTGTAGCTTTTTTTCCGTTTCTGGGTGAAATAGCAGTGGTTCTGAGTCGCCGTTGGTTGGTGCCCTCTCAATATTCGCAGGTCGATCCTTTTGGACGATCGTCTTGGGATCGGCAAAAACTAGCCCGCTCACAATACTCTCCCAATTGCGATTTCTGCGCTCTAGGTTCCATTCCATGGCGGCCAAGTGCGTGCTGACGAATGTTAACTCTGTTTCTTTCCCGCCTTTCCTGTAAAGCATACGCAGTCCAACGGCTCCCTTGTTGGCCATATCGCCGGCACCGAATCCAACCTCGGCCGCCTGCATATTCGAGAGAGCGGCTGGGTCGCGTGCAAAGAGCATAATGCCAGTCATGCCAACATTTCGTGTCCTCACAAGCGTGTAGGGCCGTTCGCTAAGCCGAGAGGCTTCTTCTCCCTCTTGCACAAACTTGGCTGCTGCTATATTCAAGGCTGACTCGTATCGTTCGAAAAATGGGTTTAGGAGGTAGGAGCCGATAAATGCTGCCGAGATGGGGGCCATCTCCTGCAGGGAACTGCTCGCGTGTTAGTTTTGGGTCTCGTTTCGGGCGCGGGCACTGCAGCAACATACAAGACGACCAACTCGGGAAGATGGGTGGCATTTTGACCAAAAGCTTGAAGCAGGTGGTTGGCGAACGCAGGCACAGATATGAAGTTCTTGGCGGCGTTGAAGGTGAGATAGAAGGTATCCAGGGACGCCATGGCCGCCACGTGTGCTACAGAAAGCAGGGTATGTCTGGTCACGAGAGAAGAGCTTGTAGAAAATGGCTATGTTTGGAACAGCATGTTATAGCAGGCTATATACACGGAAGTAAGTAGCGAGGAGAAGAAACCGCAGCGGCAACACACAAAGGGTAAAGTTGCATATATGAGTGTAGGTAAAAGAGAGAAAGAATGCGATGATGAGCGCTTCATTCAGCTCAGCCCGCCTAATTGCAGCGAACTGGGAAGTACGTAGTGGGAGGGAGGTACATGTATCCACCCATCATCAATGACCGATGGGCAGGTGCGGGGCAATACACAGGGAGCATAACACGGCCAGACGGGCGCATTGATGAATCTGCATCTTGGGCCTGCTCAGCTGACCTAGTGCACCAGGTACAGCCACACAGATGAGTAAGTAATTCCACTTTGCATCTACTAGCCATGGGAACATGCACGGCAAAAATTCATATCATGATGAGCTGAGAAGCGAAATCAATTTCTGAGAACTAGGTAGCGTGTATCGTTGCCGGTCTTCAATACGATTAAGACAAGCCTGCGACACCTGCCTGTACTGCATCCCGTGTTCGACTGACAACGTGGTGATTTGAAACACATCGTCGCTGGAAGTCGGTTTAGGTGAGTATCTTCGGCTGCTGCGCAAGGCAAAATATCTTGTCCATCCCCTGACATCCCCAATACCACAGCAGGCCCATTTCCACCACTGCCAAATTGAGACCATCGATGGCGTAGATGCTATGATGCAAACTAAGACTATTGGCGTGCGTCCGAAGTATGGGGTGCCATACTGGGTCGTTTAGAATGCTTCGGCGGCAGTCCACAAAGTCTCAAGTCCCTGTTCGAGAGTCGTAAGGAATGGGGGTTGAACGTCCATAATTCCACTGCGCTGGTGATGCCATGTCCTCCATTGCTAATTAATTCGTCCTCCTGGGGGAAAGTCGGGGCTGGAAGACGAGTCGAGTTGAAGAAAACACAAAACTTTGATCAAAGGAAAAAGAAAGAAACCAAAACCAAATCCATATCACTAGCTTAACGCATCGCAACGATATCCTGGGATCCCCCACGAAGAGTGAACAAATTTACGTCGGGGTCTCCACAGGTGAACCCCCGGGCCTTGCTTCGTGTCGAATTCCAGAAACGATAGGTACTGTTAACAGATCGTATGTTCTGCTTATCGACATCCCGACCAATTCAGGATGCCGGACATGCCGTTCAGACATACGCCGAGGATCCACAACGAGACAAAGAATGTAATCGGTGTTGCCACCAATACAACTTGGTCTTGCCGGGACCCTGGCATGTCCGAGCCAGGGAATGCAATCATAAACCAGGGGATTCATCGCAGAACGGTAGGAAAAGCAATGTTATGTGATATGAAAGGAGGGTCCGATGCTTGGTGACGCATGGTGGTACGTTCCAGTGTCAGATGGCAATGAGTGTAGAGGGGACTGTCGGGAAGCAGGTTGACAATCGCTGCTTGTCTCCCAAACTTGCATAACATCTCAAGCCCAAGATCACCATGGGAACGGCGGGAGGTGCCAAAAGAAACAGATATTCGGCTTGAGCTTGCCGAACGCTAGAACAGTGGCTCCCGCATTTACGCACAATGCACAAGACGGAGAGAGTCGGAGGGGGGCGTGCCAGTCACGATATCGAATCATTTCGGGCGATACGAGCCGTATCCGGAGCCAGTGCCTTGACCTTTAGAAGCTGATCGCAGCCTGTTACCGCAAACTGAAGTGTCAGCCATCAATGTCAGCAATTCCTTCGGCCAGCAGCGGTTCATCAAAGCACACCAAGGCGAAGGAAAAGATGATTCCTTACGAGGAAACTCTTGAGGCTGTTGGGCTGGGCACGCAAGACACTCACATCCTATCGCTTCCACCGACGGCACGGTTGGTATCCGGAGTATCAACGCCCGGGGCGCCACGCTCAAGCACCTTACGGCGAGAGCCGGGGATGGCGTTGGGCTTGACAGCAGAAGAGGGCTGGCCGGCCGTGGCTGCGTTGGTGCGCGAGGCACGAGCCTTCTCCTCATCGTCTCCGGCAGCGGGGGCACCGGCAGCCTGGGCAATGGCCTGGGCGTTCTTCTGGTACTTGTAGACAGTCCAATCAAAGACGTAGTCGTACTGGAAGCCCTCACGGACGAAGAGATCACGGAAGATCTTGCGGAGGTAGCTGTAGTCGGGCTTGTCGTCGAAGCGGAGCGATCGGGTGTAGTTCAGGTAGATGGCGAACTCGTTAGGGAAACCACGGCAAAGGACCTCGGTGGGAGTGGTCATCTTCTTCTCCATGATGCGGTCGTACTTCTGCTTCTTAGTCGCAGCCTTCAGGCCCTGCCAAGGGAGAGAGCCGCGGCAGAAGTAAAGCATGACATATCCCAAGGATTCCATATCATCACGGCGAGATTGCTCTGTCAATTCGGTTAGCTTTGCGGATGTGAAAGACGTGGAACAGATACGTACCGACACCCAAATGGGTGTTGATGGAGGCGTAACGGGCCGTGCCTGTCAGGTTCTTGTTCTCTCTGTAAGGGATATGGAAGTGAGTCTTGGGGTCTCGGTACTTCTTGGCCAGACCAAAGTCGATGACGTTGACCTGGTTGCCGCGCTTGCCAATGCCCATCAGGAAGTTGTCGGGCTTGATATCACGGTGGATGAAGGACTTGGCGTGAATGTACTCGATTCGGGAGATGAGCTGGTCGGCAAGCAACAGGACAGTCTTCAGCGAGAACTTGCGGTTGCAGAAGTTGAAGAGATCCTCCAAACTGGGACCCAACAGGTCGAGAACCATAGCATTGTAATCGCACTCGGTACCGAACCAGCGGACGAAAGGAATACCAACGCCGCCAGCGAGCGACTTGTAGACACGAGCCTCATACTCAAGCTGGGGGTGCTTGGCCTTGACGCTCTCAAGCTTGATGGCGATCTCCTCGCCCGAGATGATGTTGGTACCGAGGTAGATATCACCGAAAGAACCAGAACCGATCTTACGACCGATACGGTACTTGTTACCGACGCGAAGATCCTAAGAGATTGTAAGCTAGCAGTTCGGGCAACGATCGTTATGCAAATGTCGTATTCGTCTAGGTGACAAGGCACAGATCGGTCCACCCCAGTCCAGTTGGGTGTCGGTACTGGCATTGCCAGCACAAACCGAGCACCCGATGAACCTGACACCAATGTTCCGGGCATGTACGATATCGAGTATGACGGCTAAACCAGAGACTTACCATGGTGGTCATCGTATCGGAAGCTGTGCAGCTACTGCAGTGCGTGCGAGTGGCTGTAGCGGGAGAATTGTCGTCGGGGAGATGCTCTCAGGCAAGGCTCCGTTATGTGGTGTATTTTGCTGCAGAACAAAATAGTGTCAGTGGGAGAAGACTAGATTGCCAAGTTCTGGAGGGATTGAGAAGGTTGTTGGCTGAATGAAGAATTGGTTTGCAGTCTTGGTGAGGCAAAGGTAAAATGACAGTTTTGAAGGCGGTGGAAACAATGTGCAGGTAGATGAAGTAGGGAAGTGATCAATGCAGCCTGATGCCTTGAAAAAACCCAAGGAATAAGCGGCACCAACCGTTGGCAGGGTGGAGGGAAGACAGACAGCCTTGACGCGATGACCCGACCGAGCCAAGCCACACAGAAAATAGGCTAGGAGAGACCGATTGATGGACTCTTGGTCTCTGTCGAACCTTGAATTCAAGGTTCAGGAGAAGCAGAAATAGGCGTTGCAGGTTTGATTGATCTGATCCCGTCTCTGGATCTTGACCGCCGGGAGAAGGAGAAGGAGGGGGAGATTAAGGATTGGTGATGGGTTGTGCTTAGCTGGCGGTGGTGCTGTTACTGCTGCTACTGCTGCTACTGCTGCTGACAACCCCGACCGGCAGACCGAACAAAACAGACCAACCCAACTCGGGCGGGTGAATGAATGCAAGACTGGCGTTGGGGAGGAGGAGAACGAGAGGGGAGCGAGACTGAATCAAATGAAAACTTACCCGTCGATGCAGCAAAAAGACGCCGAATTGATCAGATGGCACTGCTCTGGTGAAATACTAGAGTATTAAAATGATTGTGAGAGTGGCAGAAGAGACAAAGAACGCGGCCGTCGAATGTCAGTTTATGCGGTCGGCGAACTCCTTCGGTTTGGGGAGTGGAGGAAAGAAGGAATGGATTGAATTCGAGAGGGAGAGGATGAAGTAAGAATGGCTTGCGTGGGGCACACCAAGCAAGACTAGGGGGGGAGAAGGAAAGGGTGTCAAGCTGTGCGTGAGGGTGTTTGTATAAGAAACGACAGCCTGTAAAGCGCTGGTGGGCAGGTACAGGTGCAATAAGAACAAATTCGGGGGGTGCGGACGGGGGTGTACAATCAAATTGTCAAGCTCCTCCCTCTCGTTTTTGGCCTGCTACAGAGCAGTTGCGGTGTATGCCAGTCAATGCAATGCAGTCCATGTAGCTCAGGGCTCTATTTTCCCAGAATAGTGGGTTTGCCGCCCGCCAGAACAAATAGCACTCACTGGTCAGTCGGAATAATGTACAGCATTAAGAAGTACATATCCAACCTATTACTGATCTCTACCTAAAGTAGTGTACCTACATAGTCTTATACGAAGCGAACAACACATTTTATATGACGTTTTTCTGAGGTGTCTTGTACGGCTATCTGAATCAAATGCCTCTCAGATGACATTGCCGTCAAGCGAGGCAGGCAGCAAAGGGCTCTGGCGGCTAAGCAGGGCGCCGGCGGACTGTGCTAGCTGTCTGTCGGAGCTGTCCTGCTGCCGGCTATTTATCCCATTGTCAGCTACCTAATGCCATCGCGAGCGAGCCATCATCCTGCTTTACGTGAACGTACATACATATATATATATATGGAGGAGATCATTACTCTACTGGGCAGTACAGGTATGGATGACATTCATTGGATTGCCTGCAGCACGTTGGCTGGCATGCACGCCCCCTTGGGAATGGTCTCGTGAGAGAACCCCGCGAGTGGAATCTACACACACGTATGCACGCAAGATGGTGGCCAAGAATTCATTACATACAGCAAAGCAGACAGGACCTTGGAATCAACGTCAGTCCTCTGAGGTGGTGGTCGATACAGGACAGAGGAGCCACTCACGTATCGGGCGCTGAGCTTCCCTGACGTGACTGAGCCGGATCTCGTATACCCCGGTTCCTCCAATTGACCACCTTCTGCCCCTAGGTGGGCACCCACGCTAATTGGGTACATGGCTTTGGCAGGCAACTGCAACAGCCGCCCAGGTACCTGTTGAATGAAAGGGGTTCGGGCACACTTGACACTTGAGATATCCCATAAAAGAAAATATGCGGCTGGAGCCGTTGATGCAAGCTGAGTCAGCCCCTAAGCAAGGTGACAAGACATTACTCGGTAAAAGACGATCTGTTACTTGAGGAGCTGGTAGATAGACATCTGACCCTGTTCTCGTTACCTCCGTGTTGTTGGTCATTGCATGACTGGGTTTGATGATTGATTGATACCGGTGCCAGTGCTCCAAGCCGCACAATTGGGCCTCACACAACGCACGCACGCCAAAGGCAGTTGGGTTTTGGAGCTTGGGCTTTAGGCACCCATTACCCATTTTGCCATTCCATCCAGACGGGAACGGACTGCCACCGACCCCAACTCAGCCTTCCATTGCTGACAATGACCAGGCTGGGAAGGGCGTTCGTCAAAGAGCTTCCCTGTTAGGGCGTGCGCCTTGTCTATAACATTCAAGATGCTATGATGCTATGTTAGGTCGCTGTAGAATGCTCGGTAAGGCATGCATCCAAGTGTTAGGGCCCGTCCATTTTTCATTCTGGAAGCTTTGTTCGCGCGCCAGAGCCGTCAGAGTCCATGCCCAAATCGTCTGTTGGCCGGTTGCAGTAGTGGGGTAACTACGAGCCTGCCTTGCCTGCCCAATCTTCAACATTGATCCCAGTTTGTCAGGCCCGGCCTTGGGCGCCTTGGGCGCGCCCGGGGGAATGTCTTTCCTCTTTACATGTACGTACATACGGCCCTCGGCCAATTCTCCTGGGATGACGCCTAGCACCTGAGTCATGCCTCATCTGATGCGCGTTCCAGATGCGGCTCAACAAACAATTCGAAGCAGCACATCCGGCACCTTGGACCGTACCGTACGATAAACCATGAGCAGTATAGTAGGGGTGCATAAGATAGGAGGCGGGTTGGTTTTCAAGGTGTTTAGTGCCGATCTGCGCAAGGTCCATTGGTAGATGCTCAGTTTTTCATCTAGGGGGTAAATGTAACGTCCTGCACCTATCAATGTAGGTCCCGGCTACGGCTACCTTACCAGCAACGACTATACATACTTCCACGGGGTCAGATCACGTCTAAAGTGGTGACTGACTTTGCCTCTCGATTGTTTACTCTGCAGCAAGCATATGCTGTGTACACTGTCACGACAGCAAAAGTGGTTTCGGGGCAGAATGCTGTCAGCAAATGGTTCTTTGACCGAAAGCCTGCCAAGACGTCCCCCTCCATGCAGACCACCTCAAGGCATTCTTCCTGCTTCTTAACTTTCGGTCAAGAAACATGGCATACGTGGCTGTCGGACACCACAGCGAGAAGGAAGACTGACTGACTTGCTAGTACGCCTTTTGCTATCATTTTGGCACTACTATCCAGAACGGAGTTATGCCCATTCGCACTCCCGAGCTGCCCGACTAGGTGCGGCTTGCCAAAAATAGTATCCGGACTGGGGTGCAGCAATTTTAAGTAGTGAACGGTAAATCGGCACACACATACACACACATACACAAACACACACTCGACTTATACGTGAACCCCGGCGAGCTGGCTGCACGCTTTCCTTTGTTCAACAGAGTGCCGCATTCGGCTATCTATTCATCGAGCGAAGCAAAAGCACGATGGCACGCTGAGCTGGGCGTGTGTATTGAAACCCATGTTTTCGGTCCAACGGTGGCCCCAGTCGAAGGAAGATCGCCGGGGGTAATTTGTAATGCTGCAAGAAGAGGCGGTCTGGTTGTATCCATCGTCTTTCACTCGTCCTCGAGGTATTATATGCCTCATCAATGGCGTTATGCCCTCCCCATCCAAGCTCCGTGGCTTAGCAGGGGAAAAAATGTATCAGCCGACTCGGTGTCGTACGGCTCGCTTCTTTTCTTCTATCAAATTTCCACATTTCCACCATGTTACTCCAATATGTGCCTCAGGCAAAAACGTGTGTGGCGGTCGCCCGAAGAGGGGGAATTGAGTTGCACCACTCTGTCGGCCGAACGTGTTCTAGGCGCGCCGATCCCTTCTTCAGCAACCGCCGGGCTGGGTAAGCCGGCCCTTTCCAGCTGACCAAGAACCACAGGGGATCGCGATTCGGTGATTTTATTCCGCCATGATCCATCAATAACCACCTGCCTAGTTAAAAATTCCCGAAACATATGTAGCCACTCCTGCTTATCGATATAAAGTATCATTGAAGCCCTTGCGGGTGTAATATCACGAAGCCGTTGTAGCTCAGAGACCTACTGAACAGGGGTATAAGGCCAAATACTGCAAACGAAACAAAATGCAGCGGTCTACGAAATGGGGTCATTGTTATAGTCTTAAGACAATACCGATCGAGTAGGTTAATGATGTCAAATGCCTCTTGCTGCTGGAACCCGCCCAGTCCTCTGCCCAACGTCTGACTGGCGTTGCTGGTTTGGTCCAAAAAGCGGTTGATGCATTCATCGGCACCGTAGTGCGGCGCAAGGTAACAGCGGGTAGATCCATGGGGCGGGCGGGAGCGAAGAATGAAGCATGAAGCCGTGGTTATATATAGAGCTCCAGCGGAGTATGCTGGTAATTGACGGAGTGTGGCTTGGGAATGTCTGCACCGGAAGCAGCAAAGGGCTGAAGCCACAAGATTGTTCGGCCAGCCGGACAAAGGATGTTGGTGTTGGAAGTCGACAGCGAAGACTTCAGACAATTGAATTGGAAGAATAGAGCACATACTTAAGATTCAATTTAAAGTTCAACATGAATGCGAAGGGGACTGCCCATTATCTCTTGAATATAGACCGAGGGAGACGTGAATAAATTTATCGTCTCCATTTCGAAGCTTGTGTATTTCAGGGGTAACGATGGAGTTGAAGATAATTTCGCGATCCGATATCAGCCGGCCTGATTTTTCAAAATACGATAAAGAGTAAGTCGATTATTAGGGAATTACAGGTTAATCGACCGTCCGGCAAGCTTACTGATATATATATTTCAGGTTATTAGATACAGGCAACTTCTCCGATGTCAGGCTGGAATGTGGAGGCAAGACTTATAACTTGCACAAATCCATTATATGCAGCCGATGCGTGTGGTTCCGCAGGGCTCTGACCGGCAGCTACAAAGTACGGCGAAATTCAACTATCAGGGGAAGGGGAGGGTGGGAAAGAGATTTGGATCACAGACGAACTTAAGCTGACCAGTCGCTTCGCGCGCACAGGAAGCCACGACAAACCTCGTGAACCTGACCACGTTCTCCCCGGAGCAAGCCGAGATGCTTATATGCTACTTATACACTGGAAGTTCGTCATCTCAGTCCTCATATCCATGCCTATCTGCATTACCCCTTTTCCTCGTCGCTGGTTATCTAACACATAATCTATCGTAGGTCTTAATATTACACCTGAGACTGCACCTAGTGACCTTTTGATGTTACTCGTCGACTTCGTGATGGTGGCTGACTATTTCCTCCTCGACTCGGAGTGCCATGTTGCCGTGCTGGAACGCATGAGATCATGTTTGAGCAGTGGCGGTACGAGGCGGCGGTGGCCCGAGTTCATTGAAGCTGTGAAATACGCTTATGGGCTACAATTGGCCGACAGTGAGACGCCTAGACTGATTGACGCACGAAAGGTCCTGGTAAGAGACCTTCCCTTGATTCCGCTAGGTTTGTACAAACGCTGACCACTATCGGGATCTAGGTTGGGTGGTATAACGAGAAGCATGAAACAGCACGGAAGAAGCTTGGCTCGAGTGCCTTTTCGTTTCTGAGCCAAGTCCCCCAGTTTGCGTTAGATGTATTGTTGGCCAGAGATAAGGATGAGGATGAGGATGAATGATTCTGCTCTTGAAATAGTGTAGGAAGGTGCCGTGGTCAAACTTCGATCAGCCTTTACCTCGTCATATATGGTAAACTGCGGGCAGGACAATATGTACCTAGGTATATAAAGCAACAGGGAAGAGATAGCTAGAAGAGCGATGACCAGTAAACCAAAGATTGATCACAGTTAGTCAAAATGAAACCAGCAACAATCTCCCATTCAGACTGGTCATGTAATCCAAGATAACGTTCACCCTCTGCTCGCTCCACACCCCCTATTGCCCAACTCTCTGACCAGCACTTTGTATGATTGGTTCCAAACACCCTTGGTATACGTCTTTGTCATTAGGAAAGGTTATTCGGTTGGTCGCTTTATTAAGTCGAGTATATTTGCTTGCTATATGATGCTCAGTACCACCATTCCTGATGGTTCTGCCCAGGACCTCCTCTGAAGCACTGCAAGCTTCTTTCCACGTAACATTTCCAATATCCACGCTCGAAAGGGGTGGGCAAGCCATCACGGCTATGAGACATACACATCTCGATGTGCTCTTGTGGGCATATAAATATGGCCAAGTGTCTGCGGCTCCAGTAGTGTTTCCCCTTACATCCATTAAGTCTTAGAAGTTCAACGTATTGCCAAATCTCACGATAGACCAGTACAACCACAAGATAAAGCGAAAAAGAACCAAGGACACATAAACATACGCACAACATTAAGTTTCCTATCATCAATAAACCAGTAGAAGCCGCAGCCATGCCAAAAATAGCTTCGCTACCACCAACGGTTGTACGCCGCCGTCTGCTGGCGCGCCTCCGCATGGTGCTCAACTTCTTCCAGCGCTGGATCCGAACCGACATCAACACCCTCGCCGCGTCCCTGGCCATCCTGGGCGGTTTGAAGGGCGGTCTGGGTACAGTCAGCGGCATCCTGACCAAGCTGCGGCGGTACATAAGCCACTTCTTCACGTCGTCCATCGCTGTCCCCAAGGACAACAAGCTGAACCGCGAGGTCCTCAGCTGGCTCCGCGCGCACGCCCTCGAGGGGAAGCAGAGGCGCTCTCTGATGGCAATGCATCCCAACCGTTCCTACGACCCCACCACCCTGCAGTTTAATGGCTGTATATTTAATCGTGATGACTGGTCGACTAGCCAGCAGCTCACGGTCATGTATCTGCCCACCTTTGACATGCACTACTTCTGGTTTGAGGGGACGCTCATCATGGTCAAGCACGGTCTGGACCAGGACATTTCACTGCGAAGTCTCTTTCTCGACCGATCAACGCTCGCTTCCACGGGTGAAGAGCCGCTCCTACTCACATGTATAGGCAGATCGGTGGAGCCGATCCAAAGGTAAGTACAAGGATATCCAGTATATCACATCTGTATTATTTCACGCTGTCGTGCAGAAAGAAAGGCACATGAGTACTGACCGTAATTGTTCCTCGTCGACAGGTTCTTAACCGAGTGCAGACGATTTGCGAATTTCACGGCCCATGGCTATGTCAAAATCCACACCAGCTTGCTCGGCCGCGATTTTGACATGCAGCTACTCCGGTCCCCCCGACCGCTCGAGACCGTGCATTTTGAGCAGTCGGTAAAAGACGACCTGTTAGCCGACATCGCCAACTATTTGAAGCCCGAGACGCGCGAGTACTACACCCAACGCGGCATCCCTTACAGGAGGGGTTACCTCCTGCACGGCCCTCCCGGTACGGGCAAGTCGTCCCTCTCCTTCGCGCTCGCGGGAGCGTTCATGCTCGACCTCTTGGTGGTTGACCTCCCCAGTATCAAGAGCGACCGCGACCTCGGCATGCTCTTCTCCGAAATGCCCGAGAAGTGCATCGTGCTTATCGAAGATATCGACGCCGTGGGCCTGAAGCGAAAGCCGGCCGCCTCATACGACGACGAGTATGAGAAGAAGACGAAGGCCGAGGAGGAAGCGAAGACAAATAAGGACAAATGTACGCTCTCGGGCCTCCTGAACGTTTTGGACGGCGTGGTGGCACAGCAAGGACGCATTGTGCTGATGACGACGAACCACGAAGTTGAGCTGGACGAGGCTTTGACACGGCCCGGACGCATCGACAAGAAAATTTATTTGGGCAACATCGGGAAGGAACCGGCCAGACAAATGTTTATTCGCATGTACGCGCCGGATCACACGACGGCGCTGCCCACGGCCTCGCCAGAGCTCCTGAAGCTGGCCGGACAGTTTTGCTCAACGGAGGCGTTAGATGGCAAGTTCTCGCCCGCTCAAGTGCAGGAATATCTGCTGCAACACCGCGAATCACCGCGGAACGCGGTCGAGGGATTGGAGAACTATATCGATGAGCAGATGCGGCTCAGGGAGAAGAAGAAGAAAGAGGCGGAGAATAGGAAGAAGAAGGTAACGGAAAAGGCGGCGGATGGCAAGGCCGGCGGCGATAACGTTCCGAAGGTTAATGAAAATAGAGGCACGACAGAAGAAAGCGACAAGACTGAGGGTGCGGTCATAAAGAGCGACGACAATAATTACGACAAGAATGACGATGACAAGAGCGATGGCAGGAAGAGCGGCGAGAAGAGCGGCGAGAAGAGCGGCGAGAAGAGCGGCGAGAAGAACGGCTCGGACAGGACCAGCTCAGACCTTGTGGAGTTGGTGATTGTGACCCCAGAAACTTCAAGCGGCAACCAAACTGATAGCTCGGAGTCCAAAGACTCACCGGTAGAGCCACAAAAGGAAGGTGAGACCCAGTAAGAAGTAAAAGGGTAGCATTGTTCCATGTAGGAAAGATCATTCGTAATTTCATCGGATAGGTATGTCTTGGCGATAGTAGCAAGGGCGACAAAAGGTGGGGATTCCCATAGATAGTATCTCTCGTTCGACAAGACGAATGTCCACCCTGAAGTCGGTTAATAGGAAGTGTAAGTTAAGTCTGTACTGCGCTTCTGAGATTAGGAAATAGGGCTATATTCTCAGGTGCAGATAGAAGCCCTTATTGAGTGAGCTCTATGCCAGGATGTTTTTCTGTCAGCAAGATAAGAATGCCCTGCCTTCTAAGTGGCGCGCCGAACTTCCATCTATCCATTCCTCGTTTACTGCGGCAAGTTCTCTCAAACAATGCTATCCATACCGCCATATCCCATCAGAACCTGCATAGCCAAGCAAGTGTTCCGAATAGGGAACTCCACATTCGTCCATCATCACGAAGCAGCCCGGAGACTCATGTAGATACCCCAGATGACACCAGCGAGACCGCCCACCAAGTTGCGGCCCTCGATGCTCTTGATGAAAACAAAGTTGATGATGCTAACCGCGGGCCACAGGCGCCACCCGGCCACGACGATGCTCCAGAACTCGGCCTGGCTGGTTTTGACGACGGCGTCCCAGCTCACGGAGCCGTACTGAATTCTCTTCGCCGTTGCCGTAGCTCCGAGCCCGAATAGGAGGCTGGCCAGGTACAGCGCGCTCGTGTCGGGGGTACTGAGCGGGGTGCCGAGGGGCCGGTCCATGGCGGCCTGGACCGAGTGGATGTACAGGCTGAACAGGTAGGTGTTGCCGAAGGCACCCAGGGTCTGGTCCAGCACCGTCTTGGTGAGGGTGTTGGCCACGTTGAGCTTGGGCTCGACGAGCTGGCCCTCGCGCTCCTCTTCCTCGAGGGCCTTCTCGTCATTGGCGGCGGCTGAGGCCACCGCCGCTTTGGTGGGCGACATGTGATAGGCCGGGAAGGTGGACTCCAGGAAGTCTTGCCTTTAGATTTTCATTACAGTGTCAGTAGTGGTGAGCCATTTGAGACCGTAGCGAGAAGTAAGAAACATTGTTGCTGCAATATGAACAAGAATATAGACCACTCACCACATGAAGTTGGGGGGCGTGCTGATAATGGCGTAGAATACGAATTGGAAGACCGGCACCCAGTCTATTACCAGAGACACCTGTACAGCGAATGTGTTGTTAATAGGCGCGGTCCAATATAAGCTGAGAAGTAAATATCAATCCCTGGAGTATCGTACCTCATTTCGATATGCCGAGAGCGCTTGCGCGATCAAATTCGAGGTCGCAGCGAGGACAGCGGACTGGACCGTCGCGTTGACGATCGGGGGAGCCATGACTTTTGATATGATATAATTTCCTGTAGAGCGCGTCCTTACTCTGGAGCACACTGACTGGTACGTTCGTCTATATCGTGAAGTATAGTTCTAGGAAGCGAGATAGTTCTCTAGTGGTATCGCGAGGGTATCTGAATCCAAAGGTCGCGGGCCAAGACAAGATTCGAAGCCAGTCAGCCTAGCAATAAAGAAACAAACAATTCGAATCTCGACAAATACACGGCTCGATGACGTAATCAAAGGCCAGCTGTCATCGGTTCTAGGATTAGGTAGAAAGTACGAACAACCAAGTCTGCCCCGAAAATGCTCGGTATACCAGCAAAGGTTAACGTATCTCTTATGCAAGATCAAGAGGGATAAAATAAGATATGTTAGATTGAGTAGTGGGGTTGGGGAAAGCTGGCAACAGCGGAGTTTGGAGTAGTAGCCAATCGAATGACGCCATCCGCTATTGGGGGGGTTTGGGGGTGTATGGAGCAGTTTATCGCCATGGCCAAGTTAAGTGGCATTGGGGTACATGTATTTCCCACGGGACACCACAAAATACATACTCAAGAGTACTACAAGTCGCGACACAGAAATCAATAGGTAGGATATATACTTTCATTGAGTTTCATTGGAGAGAGTCGACTCCTTCCTTCTGCCGTCCATCAAGCCTGCCAGTTCTACGCCAGACTCAGTCACTGCTCCATATAGTAAGTATGAGAATTACACTTTTAAGCCAGGCAACCCCTGAATTGCACCCAGCCATCTAGATTCCGAACACCAAGTCCAGTTTTTAAGCACAGCCTGCCATGTGCCCCAACTCCATAACTGCAAATGCCCTTACGCCCTAGTCAAGAGGAACATGAAGAAGAACTGGACGACAAACGAGTAGGCGAAAAGGAACTGGGTGCGTTGCGCCCTCCTCGATCGCGAATCTGTCTGCATAGCCGCCCGCGGGTCTCCAGCTGTCTCGGGGAGCAGCACGTATTTCAAAGATCGCATCTGCACTCGTATGTTAGTAAGCTATCTCTGCCCAGATGGCAGGCAATAGGGCCAAGTAAGAGATCACGTACCAAGAAGAATGCGTTGGCGAACCAAGTGTAACCGAAGATGGCCCAACCAATGAATCCACCAGTGCCCTTGCCCCCGTTCACCACCTCGGCCACAGCCACTGTAATGATGACGGCAACAAACTTGTAACCAGAGTATGCGACCAGGTCGAGAAGCTGCGACTCATTCGAAATGCTCAGGAAATAGCACGATAGCTTCAAAAGTAAAATATCCATGAGGACAACAACGCCCGCAGTCGAAGCCGTGTAACCAAGCAGCTCGGGCTGGAATTGACCACGGAGACCGGCTAGCAGTGTCGAAAGGAGGACGTGAGTGACCAAAGCCATGACGGGAATGTACATATCGGGGCTGTTGATGTCGTCGCGTGGCGGCAAATACCAGCCCTCTTGTCCATTGGGACCCATAGTTTGCTTGCGGGACCAAGGCTTGTGTCGGAAAGGGAAGAGCACGAGGAACAGCTTGTTGACGACGTAGAAGTTGGACACATTGAAGTAGTGCTTCAGCGCGGAGAAGTTGACCCATCGGTTGACCTGTGGTATCACCAGTCAGCAATCAATGCCACTGCGATGCGGAAGATGCCCATGTCATCGAAAGACTGTATAACTTACGTTCTGCTCTAAGTATTCCTGGCCGTGCTTGAAAGCGTTCTGGCCCATCTGCGCCGCGATTTGCGTCGTGGGGTCGTTCATGAAGTTGCCGTACTGCCCAAACACGTTTCCACCAGGTTGACCAGGCGTGGGCTGGCCCTGCTGATAGGGGTTGCCATAGTTGTTGGACTGAGGTTGCGACCCAGGAGGCGGCGGCGGCGACCTAAGCTGAGGTACTGTCGAGACGTGTTGCGGAACCGGATGGTGAAGTGGCGGAGAGTTTCCGTAGTTTTGGTGCTGCATATTGAAGGGTTGATTGCGAACCGTAACCGAGATCCAAAGCGCCGGCGTCAAGAAGGGGTTCAAGCGAGTGTCGAGATTGAAAGAGTGCAGACAGGCGTTGTCGAGGGTTCGAGGGTTCGAGGGTTCGAGGGTTCGAGGGTTCGAGGGTTCGAGGGTTCGAGGGTGTAGGCGAGCGTTGCAGGGGAAAAGCTTGCCGACTTCTGGGATAATAGCTCCTGGGAAACTTGAGGTCGCGAAATGTGGTTTCTTAATTGAAGTACTTGTCACAGCAGCCTTTCTCCGTAACCACCACCACGCATACGTACCCCTGCAGGCAGCTGTTAATTAGGTAGGTGACTTTGGGGGATATGTGGCTTCAACTTTTGTGGCTTGGTCGAGCGCTTCTCCGGTCACTCCATAGCCCACGTGTTAATTGACTCGCGCTCCAGTATTAAAATGCATGTCACGACAACCAAATCATACCTACGTATACTCCGTTCAGATATTGATAGATAGTCAAAGAAGAGTCAAGTTTATTCCATGTGTATTTTGGTGGATCGGAATCCCCCAGCCCTTTGACAGTATAATATCAACAGATGTGAATGCATTTTGGAGAGGGCGAGTCGAAATTACTACACTACACTACACTACACTACCACACTACGTTTACCTGCTCCATTGGTGCTCCAAGAAACTGGTACCACTGGTATAATCCCCCACGTCCACCCAGAGCTGTGGCTTGTACTGGCATCATCAATCCCCATCCATCTGTCCCCATTGCTACTACCTCATTGTGCATCGCGTGGCTGAGCCGTTAAGCTCTACCAACTTGCACAGACAAAACTTCAGTATGTTGGACACATTTGAGATCTTGACCACCTCTGGTGTCGTCCTTTGGTCCAGGTCGTATGCGCAGATCAGCCCCTCCCTAATCAACAACTTCATCACCGATGTCTTTATCGAAGAGAAGGGCGGCCCAGGCGCAATTGCCGGCGCGAAGAACAACCAGTCCGCTGCCCAAAACCCTCCATACAAGGCGGATCAGCATACCCTCAAATGGACCTTTGTGAAGGAGCTCGGCCTCATCTTCGTTGCTGTCTACCGCTCGCTTCTGCATCTGTCGTGGGTCGACAAGCTTGTCGACAACATCAAGACCATCTTCGTCGATCTCTATGGCGACCAAGTCAAGAAGCCCAACACGACAATCGTGCATTGCCAAGAATTCGACGGATACTTCGATCAGCAGATGAGGGAGCTCGAATCGACTACGGCGACGAAGAGCACCATTCAGACACCTACCTTTGCTCTGGAGAACGAGGAGATTTCGGGCAACCTCGACGACGAACCGCCCCTCCCTCCGGGCCTGAAGCACCGCTACAACACCAGAGCCCACGATGGCGCCTCCTCTACCGTCGAGTCCACACCTATTGCCACACCGACAAGCTCCCGACCCTCGACCCCCGGTGGTAACCATCTAGTGGTTGGAAAAGGTGGTCCAATGGGCAAGATGTCGCGACGAGCGCGCAAGATGCAGAAGAGCCCTTCTGCCGCCGCCATGTCGTCGGGCGACGAGACTTCTGCCCGGAAAAAGAAGGCGCCCAAGAAGGGCAGGAAATGGGACGCAGATGGCTTTGCCGATGAGGATGATGGCGTGCAATTGGACTACTCGGCCGCCCCGAACTCCATTACGAGCGACAGCGAAGTCGAAGGAGGCCGTTCATCAGCCGTAGATGCCGTGGATTCGTCGACGTGGGGCACCAAGACGTCTAAGGGACAATTTGTGCTGCGAGATCTCGACGACGAAGTCCATGACATTCTAGCATCCGCCCAGGCCAAATCTGCTACGTCGAGTTCCGGCATAGTCGGGACCGGACTGAGCACCATCAATAGCCTGTTTCGCAACGTTGTCGGCGGCAAGACCCTGACCAAAGCGGATCTCGCCAAGCCAATGGACGGCATGAAGGACCATCTGATCAAGAAGAACGTTGCCCCCGAGGCAGCAGTCCGTCTCCGAGACAGCGTAGAGAAGGAATTGCTGGGTGTCACAACCGGTAGCTTCGAGTCTATCGACACGCGCATCAAGAAGGCCATGGAGGTGTGCCTGACTAAGATGCTTACCCCAACGTCGTCCCTCGATCTCCTCCGCGATATCGAGGTAGTTACCAGGCCTTCGGGATTCTCGAGCCAGAAGCCCCGGCCCTACGTCATGTCTATTGTTGGCGTAAACGGCGTCGGCAAGTCTACGAATCTGTCTAAGATTTGTTACTTCCTGCTACAGAATAAGATGAAGGTGCTGGTCGTGGCTGGAGACACGTTCCGTTCTGGAGCCGTCGAACAGCTCAAGGTCCACGTACGCAACTTGAAGGAACTCACGGAGCGTGAAGGAGGCCAGGTCGAGATCTTCGAGAAGGGCTACGGAGGTGATGCCGCCACGGTGGCGCGCGATGCTGTTCGCGCGGCTACGGCCGAAGGCTACGATGTGGTCCTTATCGATACAGCCGGCCGACGACACAACGACCAGAGGCTGATGTCCAACCTGGAGAAGTTTGCCAAGCTGGCCAACCCCGACAAGATCCTTATGGTTGGTGAGGCCCTGGTTGGTAACGATTCGGTCGCACAAGCACGTAACTTCAACGCTTCGTTTGGCCAAGGCAGGACGCTGGATGGATTTATAATATCCAAGTGCGATACCGTCGGCGATATGGTAGGGACACTTGTCAGTATTGTCCATGCGACTAACGTGCCGGTTCTATTCGTTGGAGTCGGCCAGCACTATTCAGACATTCGCAACTTTTCGGTCCGGTGGGCCGTTGAGAAGCTGCTGAACAGTAATAATTAGGCGTAGGCAGTCCTTACAATGTAATATGAATGAATGTCGATGCTGCCAAATAGCAGCTGGCTGGAGTCAAACAAAACCCTAGAATTGTGAGCGTTTGCCTCGCAGTGATACTTTCGTTTATGCTGTAACCTGATAGATATCTAACTTCACAAACCAACACAAATTCTGATGGTATAGTTATTCGACTGGCGCCCAAGGGTTAACTAATAGAAATGACATCATTCGACCATGTTCAACTAGTTCCCCTGGGCGTAAACCCTTGATTGTTGACTGCGAGCTGTGCAGAGAGATGAACGCATATTGATTTCTCGTGGTACTACTAATTATATCAATTGTTGTCAGCAAGAGTTCAAGCCCGCCCATGCGTTGGCTCTGAACCGAGGATTTTAAGACCCTATGTACCTTCCCCAGACCCGCCTAATAAGCACCCTCCGGTAACCGACCCATGCTGCCATGTTCCCCAGCGTTGGAACTTTTGGGAGATCTCTTTCTATCAACCCAAAATTGACCTGGGGAGTTGCTGGTCGGTTCGTTTCCTGTTTTCCGTGCTCATCCATCCGGTGTACGCACGCTACTCATTTTTCGCGATACCAAGTCATAGGGCCCCTTTACTAATGTATCAGCCATCGGATTACTGACATCGAATTCCAATAGACGCTACACAAGGCGTAAGAAGCTTGGAAAGCCTTGAATCGGCTAAAACAGGGGAAGCCCAAGGCCCCAAGGCTCCCAAGCCGGCAACCGGCCGCGCCGTCAATCGCCAAGCCAGTTCTGCTCTTACATCCTCAAGAACTGTTTCGAACGCGCGTCGCATTGATTATACAGTAGCACGATCATTCCCCTCGGCCTCTGTCATCGGGTATATTTCAACTTGAATAACACAGGCAAGATACCCTGCGCAGCTACTACTCCGATTTGTGAGAAATTGTTTCGCTACGACCATAACGCGTGACCGTGCTGTTCCCCGTCGACTCAGGCTCCATTCGATTATCAACCGAGTTCCGCTCATTGATAACTGCCTACTTCTTTCTGCCTTTTAGCCTTCTTCTGTTTCTTCTTTCTGGATCTGATTATACTACTCTAGCATGCCCTCGACAAGATGTTCTGTATTTCACGAGGAAAATCGGCGGTGTCATGGTGGAGGCAGCTGCCCAGCATCTACAAGCTGATGTCGGTAGCTGTGGCCGTCGTATTTCTACTTGGTCAGTCTGTTCTAATTACATTTTTGTAAGTACCTATATTGCAGACCGGCGATGCTAACCATAGTCGAACTGAGCAGCCTCCGGTCTTCAATCTGGCACTGTAGATGTTAATCAGCAATGGAACAGTATAGTGCGTGGTGTGGGAGGAGGACATGGGTCCCTCGGCGGCGACATGCCCATCCGGATCATGTTCTTGGGCGCTTCCATGTCACTCGGTGAACGTACGTGGTTCATTCCTTCTCATATCAGTGTGTCTTGGGGGGACTAGGTGTGCACCTGCAGTGTGTAGCTGTCTGCATTACCGCCTGAGACGTACTGCTTCTATCCTGGAAAAATAATACTGATGTCGAGTATCAATAGACTCTGAAGGTGAGAGAGGATACCGTCAGCAGATTCGAGACTGGATCGCAGAAAAGGGGAATCCTGTCAACTGCGTTGGAGCTGTACGTGTTTTCCCAACTCATCCCTTGACGCCCACTCAACATGCGAAAGCCGGTGCCGCTTCGCAATCGCTTAAAGCTAGTTCAATTTTTAACTTCACTACCATAGAACCGCTTTGGTGATTTCAAAGACAACGACGTACAAGCCTGGGGTGCCCAGCCCATCAAGCCCACGCTGGACCGGGCGCGCGACTTTGTACCCGCGGCACAGCCCAACCTGATCCTCATCAACGCGGGGTCATCGGACTGCTTCCAAGAGGGCACTTGGGGCTCGTCTAACATACTGAATCACATGCGCGACCTGGTCGACTTTCTGCTCGAGGCCTCTCCGCGGAGCACCGTCATCATGAGCACCATCATCTTCAGCCCCTGGTCCAACGTGGATCGCTGTGTGCGCAGCGCCAACGCGCAGATCCGCCAGGTAAGCCGCGACCTCGCCCGCGAAGGGAAGCCCGTCCTTCTTGCCGAAATGCACCGTGACCAAGGGGGTGCGCCGGGCACCGTCGTCGACGAGCCCGAGATGGGGCCGGACAACATGCATCCGACCACGGAGGGGTATTTCGTCATGGGCGAGGCTTTCAAGAAGTCCATCCTCGAGGCCGACAAGAAGGGCTGGTTGCAGCCGCCAGTGTCCAACGGCATTCCCGCTGATGGGAACGCGGAGAGGATGGCCACCGAGGGAAAGCAGCAGGATCAATTGACGGAGAGGGCTGAGCGTGCTCACGCAAGGAGATGGTGGGTAACATGAATGACCAAACACGTTTTGTCGCTGCTACACTAGACCTCGAATCTGATATATATCCCATTTCGGCTCATTTCTTATCAATCACTCATTCACCATGATCTGCAGTCAATCAAGGCTGGATTGACAAGACTTCTGTGTATCAATGCTACGAGGGTATTGACCAATCGTTGGATCAGCGGCATAAACAAACGGCGGCAATGCTGGATCTGTGGTATGGTGTTGTGAGGCCGCCGGACAAAATGCTTGATTTCGAACTGCGACAATTGCGACAGGAGGCATGTTCTGAATGCCGCATTGGAATTGGTCCGCTATCGCTAGTTGAGTCCCCAGGGAAATATTGGGCTTGGCGTAAGACAGCCGGGGGTTAGCCATCGAGCAAAAGTTCCCTTGTCAGTTATATTTGCTTTCAGCTCATGCAACTAGCTTCGAAACGGTCAAGCAATACTTCCTCAGTCGGCAAATGCGCCAATGTGTCTGCAGCCACATTTCAGCTGCAGCCCATTCCGCGTTACCATGCACCCCGGCCTCGTTAGGCATACTCGCCTACAACGAAGGCATGATAGCGAACCAGAGGGAGGTATGTCAAGACACGGGCCGCGGGGGATGGGCTGTTTTTCTCCAGCTCGACGGCCTATATCTCAAGCTTGGCGCCACATGTTTGAGATGGAGCTTGAGTTGTCACACAACTACACAATCTATATCGTGACTTTTGATAAATTGTTTTGCCTCTTCTTTTTCACTCAATACGGCGGCGCAAGCTATACAAGACATGCAATATACTGCGTCGCTACCAGCAATAGCAACAACAACAACAACAACAGCTCCTATTCCACATCACTTAATACAGGAGATCACTAGTAGTCAAGGTTCACCAGGAACGATGTCGTCTTCACCAACTCCTCCTATCATTCCTGCTCCTGCTCCGATGCCTAGGGCGAACAGTTTCGCAATTCGACGTCGACCAGTTTCCACTACTACCAACAGTGCCCGTAAACCACTAGCAACCCAACAACCTGCTTCCCCCTTGACGCCGCCGCCTTCAGCAACAACCGTGACGGCGGAGAGCGGAGGCGGCGTATCAGCACTCGCCCACGGCAGTAATAATGTGCCTACAACCTTTGCTTCCGCTAACTACAATGTCGCGACCCCTCCTATGTCACCGGACACACAGCAAACGCACAGTAGTATGAATGTAGCCGCGGTCACTTCTACACCGTCACCGCCTCAGAGTCTGAACAGAGAAAGCATGCACATCCCTCCACCTCCGTCACTGCCACCAGTGCAAGCTCCTAGTCCCAGTCCCAGTCCTTCGACGTCAAGCCAACCAAGTAGTGAGCGCCCGCAGCAGCAGCAGCAACGGCAACAAAGTGTGATGTACTTCCCACCACCCCCCGGACAGAATGACGGGCAGAAAAATATCTCCCCGCACGGCTCCTCCTCGCCCAGCAGTCCAACAACAGTCCCTTCTTCATCTTCATCTTCATCCATGATACCCCCTTATAATCCAGCCTACGCCACGACCCAACTCCCACATTCCCATCTCCAAAACCAGCAGCAACAACAACAAAATGGCGGCAGCGGCAACACCGCGATGCCCAGTCTGGGCCCTACCGCGACCCCGAGTTTCGGCCTAAGCATGAACGGCCCCACGATACCGCTCGTGAACAACTACTCGCGGCGGCCGGAGAGCCTCCGGCGCATGTCCAAGTACGTCAACAAGGAGTCGGCCAAGAAGGCGTACAAGAGCAGTGTCGGCTTCTTAGCCAAGACAGGCGAGTACCTCGATAAGTACGCACAGCCCGCCATGCCTTTGCTCGCGGCGGCGAACCCGGACATCGCTGCGGCGTACCAGTTGCAGCAAGCGCTGAAGGCAGGATCGCAGCAGCAGCAGCAGTTGGTAGGGGGGATTCCTGGGAGTGCAGCTGCTACAGCTGGTGCTGGCGGGCTTGCGGCTGTTGGGGGGCTAGCAACAGCAGGACTAGCGGGCTACGCCTTAATGCAAGGTTTGGGTGGTGGTGGTGATGGCACCGACGCCCTATCAATGCTGGCGTCTTTGACAGGGCAGCAGTCAACGACAGGTGATCCAACGGCGTCGCTTCTGAGCGGATTACAGAGCAACCAGACCCAGCCAGACCTGTCTGCATTGCTTCAAGGGGCCGCAGGGGGTCAGCAACAAGACTTGATATCGGCAATGTTACAGCAGCAACAGCAGCAATCCAGCGATGCGACTGCTTCTCTTCTAGCCGGCTTAGGTGGCAATGGAGTACAAGGGGTCGGCCAGACAGATCCCTCGCAGCAGATCATGGACTATATCCAGCAGCAGTCCGCCGCATCGACGCAGACTCTGCTCTCAGCCATGCAAAACAACACCTCGTCGGCTCAGGGGGGCCAGCAAGACTTTGCGTCCCAGATGCTCAGCGCGCTGAGCCAGCAACAGCAACAACAGCCGCAAGCCCAAGCCGATCTCCTGGCAGCGATACAGCAGCAACAGACAGCAACAAACCAAGCACTATTATCCGCCATGCAGGGAACTCCAACAACCACTGGCCAAGATTATGGTCAGCTTTTCGCATCCATACTGCAGCAGCAACAGCAACAACAGCAGGCTTTCATGTCTACGTTCCAACAACAACAGCAGCAACAGCAGCAACAAGCTCAGACACAGCAGCCAACACAGCAGACGAATCTAGCGGCTTCGGAAGCGCAACAGCAAACTTCGATGTCATCACAGGAGCAAGCGGCTTATGAAGAGCAGCTCCTCAATGCTGCCCTGCAACAACAACAGCAGCAATACGGTGCGTCTGGGTTTAATAACACTAATCCAGCAACCCAGCCGCCAGGGGGAGCGGCATCTGAGCAAACATATTCGATGCCGTCAACGTCAACATATACCCAGCCAGCAGCAAATGGTACGGGCCAATCGCAAAGTGTAGACCCCTCCAATTTCCCCTATAACAGCCCATCGGGACAGGCTGCGGCTGGTCCGTCATACCAGCTGCCATTCGTTCCCCAGCAGGCCAATACAGCAGCCCCCAACCAGTATACAGGGCCAGCAAGCAACAACAACGCGCAATATTCGGGGGCACACCAGCAATCTCATTATCCTCAGACTCAGAACTGCACTCAACAGGGGCCATATGTACCCAACTCTACTGCTCCACTATCCAGCAATACCGCTACTACACCACCACATCCGCCCCCGTCCCAGCAGCAGCAGCAGCAACAGCAGACTACGATGACAGGACAAGTATCATTCCAGGGGTGGCCCAGCAATATTCAAGTCGAGGTCCCACTCAACGTCCAAAGTACCCAACAGTTTGCGCCGCAGCCACCGCTACAGCAGCAGCAGCAACAACACCAGCAACATCAGCAGACACAACAGAGCGACTTCCATCAAGGAGGTGTCCCATTGCCACCGACTTCATTTCCATCAGCTCACCCTCATCAACATATTTCCAATCCGTCCCACGCGAACGTTTCCCCTTTGGCTGAAGTCAGTCCTCAGCTACAGCAGCAGCAGCAACAGCAGCAGGCGCCTCAGTCTCCGCCCGTGAACTATAGTCAGCCAATGACCCCTGTATCGCCCGAGACGTCAGGTCCAGTGAGCAATAACAATGCTACCCCTACTAGTAGCATGACACCTCAGCAGCACGTTCAGCATGGCGTGCCGCATCAAATACTGCAAACTGGTCAGCACCCCAGCATTGTTAACAGCAGCAATAACCCCGAGGCGACGGCCATCCAACCCCTACCTTCCCAGCCCATGGAGTTTCACGGCCAGCTATCTCCAGATATCAACATGTCTCCCACCGTGAACCTAGAGTTCAACATGCCACAACCTCCTCCATCGACGGCGTTGGACACCGCAGCCGCCCCTTCAACCTCCGGATCGCTGTCCTCACCCCAATCCCAACCCGATCAGCAACCACCACCAGTCTCCTCTCCAAGACCGCCGCCGCCGCCACCATCGGAAGCGAACACCACCACAGACCCAGCTGCCTGGACTCCACACCACCTCCCAGCTTTTGGCCTTCAATCTCTTCTGTTGCCCCCCGAGACCACACTCGAGCAAACCCGCCCCCACATCTTGGTCGGTGACCTGGACCCTCAAACTGGTATGCCCTTCGAGATCCGGCTCCTTTACGACACCGCCCAAATCCAGTACGAGATCAATGTGCTACGAAGCACCGCCTCTACGCAGGAGTTTGTCATCATGGAACCATACCGCTCCTACTGCTACCCTTCTCCTTCAGCTTCCGCGCCGCCGAACACCAGTCCCAGTGTTCCAGTGAAACCGACCACTTCTACCGAGGAGGAGCAGAAAGATGATGCTGAAACCACCCAACCCAAAGAGGGCGACGACACAGGGGCAATCGAAACAGCCACAGTTCACGACGGCGATGGGAATGACAAAAACGGTGAGCTTGGCGGCAAAGACGACGCTGACGTCAACGCCGATGACGAGCGCGGCCAATCCCAAATCCACGCCCTAACCCTAGCCGCAACGACCCCCGATCCCGACGGCGACATCATGGCCCTCCACAAGCTTGTCATCGTCGCCCCATACTCCTTCGGACACGGCCTCGTCATCTCCTTCTACGCGCCGCTTCTCCCGAACCTCGGCCTCGCCCCCCTCAAGCAGGCTGCTGAGACCGTGCTGCGTTCCATCACATGGGCCGATCGTAGCGCCTCGTGCTGTGTCGTCTCAGAAAAGCTGATGGGGACATGGGTGTTGACCACTCCGTTGAATCCCGTTTCTTCCTCACCCATTGCAGTAGACAGTGTAGGAAATGTGAGTATAGCAGGGGAGGCGGAAGTAGCAACGGCGATGATAATAGATACACTAGCATTGTCTCAGGGAGCTGTAGTTGTCGAGAACAAAACAGCTGACATCCCCAAGGAACCATCGATACCGCACTGCGAGACCAAAACGTTGCGGTTCCTGGAAGATCGATGGTATATGTATGACCGTAACATTGTGAGCGAGAACGTCAAAACGGCAAGCAGTGCATATAAGGACGATAGCTCTAACGAGAACGGTGGGAAAGAATCAAGTCTCGAAGATGAAAGAACTTGCTATGACCCAGACCATACTCGCGGTCGTTTCGAGGCGTACGAATACCCAGACGGTACCATGCACCTTGCATTGACCGAGGCTGACACGGGAAGCGTGGAGGTGCAAGCCATCGAGCTTACGGACAAGGTAATGCTTGTCAAGGGCAGGGTTTACATCAAAACTTCTTAGATGTCGTGATGATGGGAATTGGGCTCGCGTGTAACATTCAATTTCAATTAAAGATGCATTTTGCAAACAAATATAGCTTGTATTTGAATCAGGGAGAATCTGACGTGGCTAAACTAACATTGCCCTCCACAGACCGTGCAGCCTCTGCTGCTAATGGAGATATTGGCTCCCCAAAACTAAATTAGTGTAAGGGGGAAACGTATCCCAAATTCCAAATCATGCTAAACCATCCGTCAAAATTAGGTATTCTTTGCTCCCACATACCATATCCACCTATTTCATCAACGTTTAGTGGTTCAGGAGTCACTACCTTCTCCCACACCATAGGCTGGGTTCTCGGACCACTGTACAGCGAAGTCGCGAGGCTCTTCTATCATTGGCATGGCGTAGAGCTTTCCATTCTTGACCATCCGATAGAACTGGACTTGCTGGTCAAGATCGAAGTCGTGAGTGGTGTTGTAACGATCATATACAAAGATCGATTCAAAATCGAGTTCAACAAAACCAGGCATGGTAGAGGGATCAAGGACCTCAAGTGCACACCCGGCGTAAATAGTAGTAGCATCGCCATAGCAAATGTCTTGGTTGGTTGTGCTCCAGTTCCAAGCCACTGGGCTGTCCGTGTTTTTGAGGTTTGTAAGCGAGCTGCCAACATCAGAAACATTAGTTTGATAAGCCGACTCTTACATAGGCGACGGGATGAAGATAAAAGCATGAAGATAAAAGCATAAAACTCACAAGAAAGCAGTTGATGAACTGTTCAGGTAGATCTCAGCAAACACCGAATCTCCGGTAGTCACTGTAGGAAAAGTCATGTTAGAATGAGGAAACAACCAACCTGCATGATACGAAGCACGGAATTGGTACATACGGTTGAGGGCCTGAACTCGGTCGGCGCTGAGAGGAGTGTCGCCTGCAAGTGTCCAGCGCATCCAGGGTTCGTAGGTCATTGTTCCATCGCTCGACAACTGTGATAGGTAGTCAGCAAGGAGACAAGGCCATATCAAGTAGCAAATGTATGGGAACTTACATTAGCGTGGATACCCACACGAGGTCCAAGGTTGTTGCAGGGGAGAGAGCTATCAGTGGCTGTTCCCGAAATGCCGCATGCCACGCTCAGTTGGTATGGGCCACCTGTGCTACCCTGACCAGAAGCGAAGGTGAGGTTGGGCACAGTCATGGTAGCCTGTAGCAACGAGACATTGGGGCCGCCATCTGCAGACTTCTGGGCAATCACGACGTTGCCTCCGGCAAGGGTCTGTTCGTCAGTGACGGAGATGCCCAAGGATTGACGACCAAGGATGGGAAGATTGGGGAGCTTGGCAGTCAAGCCAAGGTTGGGAGCGAGGCCCAGCAAGAAGACGACTCTCTGCCACAACATGTTGGAACAGCGATGAGAATAGTGGGAGAAGGGTTCGAAGTGAAGAGACGAGAACAGTGTGGCTGTATTGACACAAGTCGGGTGAAGAACAGGCTCAATCGATGAAAGAGCTGTGGTGGACTGAGACGAGAGAAGATGTTGTGCGTAGAACGAAAGACTGTGAACTTGTGGGATGAGAAGATGAGAAGACGAGAAGATGGACAAGAGAAGTGAAGGATGAGAAGAGGAAGAATCGAAGGTAAAATAGGCCTTGGGCAGAGAGATAAAGCGGGAGATGGGAAAAGAATGCCATGTCTATCTAGGGAAGCTGCGCCAAGAGCAGCTACAGTTGCCTCAACCTGCGCGCAATCCTCCATGTGATGTGATGCATGTTGTAGCTCCATGTAAAGAAGACAGGAGGTAGGCGAGAGCTGTGCTGGTGCAGAGGTAGCAGACAGAAAGACGCAGTGTTATCACGCTCTCCTTCCCAGCATGTTAGGAGCTGGGCTTGATAGAGATACTTAATAGCTGGAAGGATGCAGTGCCCTATATCTCTCCTTCCCAGACTGTCAAAGTCAATGAGTCAGATCAGATGTCTCGCGCTGCAGATAAACCAAAATCGGTACCCCTTGTGCCTTCCGCACCTTCCTCGATCGCTTGATTCCAGGAGTTGTCACCCAACGCTTGCAGTCATTGTAGGTTCTCTTTCCCGCAACTTGTTGTCAGACCTCCCCACACCCTGTTCTTATGCACACTTGCACGTCACAGTCTCTCCGGGGCTTACTGGAAACGTCAATAAGATCAGCGAGAAGAAAGGAAGGACCATATGAAGCAGAGTAGGGAGGGCACGCATGTGCTTTGGGAACATTGAAGGAACTGTGTGTACATGTACTCGGACATGCACGAGTGCAGGTAGGTAGACATCATAGGCACCCTCCGCGTGCTTGGTTGAGCTGCATAGTAAAGTGTGTATAGAATACAGTGTAGTGCTCTAGCTCTATGGTATTACACTGGGCGCATTAGTAGTCGTGTACCTCGTCGATGACCTCATCTTTCTTCTTGTGATCCGCACAATCGTCGTCTTTTTGTTCTGTAATCGCCAACCCCTGGCCCCTGAGTCTGTCTATATGCCAGGAAGTCCAACAATATCCCGCAGGGCAGGTATCCATCGGGGCAGGATGTAGATTGGGTAGATACCAACAAAGGCTGTCATGAGTCCAGTAAACTGTGAATACCAAACCGTTAGCATGAACAAGAACAAGTGATATCGGTGAAGTCTCTCTTCGTAGTAGATATAAATAGTAGAGGACAATTGCTTACCTTCTCGAACCAGGTATGAAAGTAGATAGCCGTCATCAACAGCATCCACAGACACAGCCCTACGACAATAAGAGCAAACCGACCCCCAAGCCCCAGCGTCTCGTGTGCAGACACGTTCTCCTCGCCGTCGATCTTTTCCGCCTCGACACCAGCACCCTTGACAGCCCCATCGCCCATGACGACAGTGCGCTCATCGCGGCGGCCCGCGAGAGCTCCGACCCGCACCGCGACCCAGCCAACCTCCTGCAGCAGGAACCAGCTTCCGAGCACGAGCAAGAAGACGTGTCCACTGATATCATGTCCGCCGCTCCAGCGCCCGCCCGCGGCCTTGCACGCCACTGCTGTAGCGAAGTCGCGCGCACCCACATGCTTGTCCCCTTGAATCACGTTGGACTCGGCGATGGCGCACTGCCCACCCGTGAGCCGGAACCCACGGTCGATGAGGGCCGGGCCGAAGCACCACTGCGTCACCAGGAACCACCACCCTGTTATCGCCGCCCATCTTAGTCCGGCGCGCAGTTTGCGTGTGTTGCTCGCCACAAGGGCCGGGTGGGTGACCACGAACGCCGCGAACGCGATGGTGATCCAGGCCCAGCCGCGCTTGACGAAGAGCACGTTGAACAGGTTGTCCTTCCGTGCGAAATAACTGGGCGCGAAGTCCTGGACGTGCGACTGCCTCGTGCTGTCGTAGGGCGCCGCGCGCGTCTGCGGGCTGAGCACCGAGAACAGTGTACCAAAGGCAAGGACGGTCGGGTAAAGCACCAAGGCTAGGGTCTCGAGGGTGGTCGGGAGATGGGGCGGGTTTCTATGGGCAGTGGCGGTCGTCGTGGATCGCGATGCTGAAGACTCGGGCCCGTTATTCGCAGCGGCCATCTTGTTGGAGCGCGACCTCACAGATGATGAATTCGTGTCAGCCATGGAGAAAGTAGTTCATAGAGTAGATTTCGGCAACAGGCGCAGGTGGTTTGAAGTAGAGCGTAGAAATTGTAAAAGAAGATGACTTTTGGTGTGTTGGCAAATGCGACTACTTCAGTGGGTGAGCAACAAGATTTTCGTTGTTGCTTTGTTTGAGAAAAGGACAACAGATCTCTCTAAACGACAGTTGGTGTTGAGGTTCAAGAAGTTTCCATGGGCCACGGGGCTTGGGATATTGTGGCATGCAAGGTACGAAGCAATTTCTTAGAATTGCATCCGTCTCTGAGCCCGCCTACTCAACAATGAACGATGACGTTCGTTAGTGCCAGCAACAGGGTTGTCTCGTTGCCTCCCACCTGCAGGACCGCTAGCTAGACGATCAAAGACGCCACACTGTGGCTGAGTCACCGCTGGCTGCTCCGAGGCTGCAGCACGCACTCAACTGGCTGGTATTTCATTTCATCAGTAAGTAGAATCCTCATCAACGTACGAGTGACTCAACTCATTCGCACCATTATCACCATGCATCTTTCGATCACAATTTTTGGAACAGAGGATTATTCATGAACATTCAATATTGATACTACTACTAGCAACTTGCAACCTATGTGTCATGTGTTTTGTTGTTTTCCCACCCGTGCCATCTTGGGCTCTCATCTGTGGTGGTGTGTGTTGCTCAAGTATCATCAAGAAACAAATCGGGGTATCCACACTGTTTGCTGCTGGGCATTCACCCGCTCTGTACATTGCCATTGATTTGTTTGCTTGTCTAGCCGAAAACTCCCCTAAGACCAATGCCCCATGCATGGTCGTGAATGCAATCATACCCTGCCCTGTTCCGTAAATAGGAAGATCGTGTCAATGCCTCTGGGGCCAAATAAAGAAGTAAAAAAGTGAAGAAGAGAAGAGTAAAAACGTGGTTGCCTGAAAAGCAGGCAGTGTCGAAGTGAAGAGAACAGGTTAGATCGTCACGATCCGTGTGATCCACAGCAACAGCTTGTCATGGGCTCTGTTGTGGGTCTGGTTGCTTTATAGATGCTTTTCGTCCTCGGGACCGAGCTCCATTGCCCAGTCTGAGCGGGCGTAATCGCCTATGACGACGTGCCGCAAGCACCTGGCGCAGTGACAGTGGCTGTCACTGTGATGTAGAATGGGCTAGGAACTGGGGCTCCCGCACCAACACCACCGGATCCAGATCCAGAGCCTCCGGAGCCGGAGCCTCCTGCTGGGCTGGAGGGAATGGGGAGGGCAGTCTCCTGGGGAGCCTGGGGAGATGGCTGCGTTCCTTGAGGAGCTCCAGCGGTTGGCTTAGGGGTAGTAGCAGGCACGGGGTTGCTCGATGGTGCGGAACCTGAGCCGCTTCCGGAGCCTGAACCACTACCAGAGCCAGAGCCAGAGCCGCTTCCGGAACCAGAACCGCTTCCCTGGGACGAAGCCGGGGGAGGGGCGATGGGAGCAGAAGGAGCAGACGAGCTACCGGGCTTGGGTTGAGTGGCGGTTTGGCTGGGCTTAGGAGCTTGGCTGGAGCCACCACCTGACGAGGAGCCGCCACCAGGGGCAGCACCACCAGCGGGTCCTCCGTTGGACTCGTACTTGGCAATGGCGCCGCAGAAGGCTGTGAAAAGATACGTGTTAGTCAATTGTAAAATTAAGGGGGTTGAGTGATCGGGGATCTGAAACTTACTGTTGCGGTTGTCCTTGTCGAGAGCGACAGCCTTTCCATCGACGTTGAGCATGTTCACGGACGCCTTGGTGCTGAGACCGTACAGGTGGACACTGGACTTCTCGATGCTGACCATGTTCTGTTGGCAGCTGTTGGTCTTGAGGCAATCTTGGCCATAGTTCTCAAAGAAGGAGTAGAGGCCAGCACCATAGACGAAGATGTCGGTCGAGTTCATGACGCGAACACCCCAAGTGCGCTTGCAGCCCACCTCAGAAGAACCATCACAGTTGCTGAAGTCAGGGTCGTAGAAGTTCTGGTTGACCTTGAAGGGAGTGGTGGCATCAGGGTTGCCCTGCATGTAGGCGGTCTCGGTCTGAATGGAAGACATCCAAAGGTTCTGGGCGTTGGTGATCTGGTAGTTGTACATCTGACTGTGCTCAGAGGCAGTTCCCCAGAACCAGGTAGGCTTCTGAGACTCGATCAGGACACCACGACCGTTGTAGATGTCGATCTGGTTGTAGTCGCTGAGGTCAAGCTCGTGGTCAGCAACCCAGAACCAGCAGTTCTCAACATAGACGGAGGCGGTCTGGGTGGCGTGGAACATCATGAAGGAACCAATGCACTTGGTGTCGGCGGGGTGGGTGGCATTGGGGTTCTTGGAGCACTTGTCGGATTGCAGATCAGTGCCAGCAGTGCCACCAATGCGGAAGTGGACATCCCAGAGGCCAGCAGCACCAGGCTCGGATCCAGCCAAGTTCCACTGCACGAGGATGGCACCAGCCTGAGGTCCCTTGGTCTCGAAGATCAGGTCGGACATCTCGACAGTGCCGACATCACCGGGCTCACCGACTTGGAAGACGGCAGTAGGCTTGGACTCGTCGTTGAACTTGGTACCAGCAGCCATGATCATGGGCCACATCTCTCCGGTAATCTTGATGTTCTTGGGGACCTTGACCGTATCCTGAATGAGATAGGCACCGTGGTCGAAGTAGATGATCTGACCCTCCTTGGCGCTGTCGAAGACCTTCTGGATGGCGGCAGTGTCGTCGGTCTGGCCATCACCCTTGGCGCCTGCAGCCTTCACGCTGACGAAGCTGCTAGCAGGGACGCCTTCGTACTGAGGCTTGGTGCGGGTGAAGACCTTACCGTCCTTCTTGAGTCCATTGGGAATTGGGATCGCGCTCTTAGCGGCCTGCATGGCCTTGCCAGTACCACTGCTGTAGTCACGGCCCTGAGCGAACGAAGCAATCTTCTGGTTACCCTCGAGCACGGTGCTGTTGTCTCCGGCAAACTGGATGGCAGTCTGGACACCTTCGGACATGTCGACGTTGTCAAGGACAAGGGTGTTGTTGGTCATCTTGTTATCGGGGCGGTACAGAGTCTTGATGCCAATAGGAGTACCCGAGATCTTGCTGTCCATCAACATGAGCGAACCGGTCTGGATGTTCTCGGGAGAACCGCTTGCCATGTCGATACCGACATTGCAGTTGTTGATCTTCACGTCCTGCATCGCCCACACCCAGTTCCAGTTAAGAAAGATTGCGGTGTTGCAGTTGTTGAAGGTCATGTTGCGTGTGGTGAATTGCTGAGACCCAAAGAAGGCACCATAACCTCCACCGTTGAAGGTCAGGTCAGCCATGAAACCACCGGAGCCATTGTCCATGAAGATACCCTTCTGCTGGTTGGCCGGGGACTTGTCGGGGTTGCTGTTGAAGATGATGTTCTGCAAGCTGGTGGCCTGAGCTACTTGCCAGTGGATACCCGCACCGGTGCTGGGAGGCAGCGCCGTGATGTCGATGACGAAGTTGCGGATCTGGCGGAAAAAGTTGTTCTGATTGACGTACCAGTTGACACTATCAAGGCCTTCAATGTACGGGTCAGCGTCAATGACAGCCATACCCTTGAAGCCGGAAGTGGCCTTCAGGGTAGGCAGATTGACGGCATCACCAACGAACTGAGTGTAGTAGCTCTGAATGATGGGGCTAGACACCATGTAGGTACCGGCGGGGAAGTAAACCATAGCAGGGGCGTTGGTGCGGGAATCGCACTTGGTGAGGCAGCGGTCTCCACCATCTTGGATAGCCTTGTTGATGGCGGCAGTGTCATCAGTCTTGCCATCACCAACAGCGCCGTAGTCCTTGACGTTGCGGAAGACCTTGGAGTCAGCCTTGCCGAAAGGAACTGTGCCCTGGCGTTTGATGCTCGAAACCCAGTAGCTGGAGTCAGCCTGGCGGGATTCGAGGGCTGATGTGGTGGGAGCGGCCAGCGTGGGACTGAGGAGACCCAAGGCCAGCACGGATGCTGTTATGAAATTTGAAAGTCCCATCTTGACGTTTAGTGCCAGCTATGCGTGGATGGGTTTCAATAACTTTGCACCGAAAAGAATATTTTTGTTTGTTCGTAGGAACTGTTGGTTGATGTTAGTCTATGTCGAATCGAAATCAAATATGTGTAGATCGTAGATCTTGGTGAAGTGCTAAGAAAACAGCGTTCCTCAAAAGTACAAGATAATCGTGAAAGAAAATCAACACTCTTCAAAAATGGGTTTGCTGAGAATATGGGAAATAGAGAGAGAAAAAAATACACAAGTTTGGGATGTGCTGCTGGGATTGATATAAGAATCGAGTTTCCACAAAGGGAGTCCTCAATGGTGTTGAACCGATACACAGCAGCTCGTGGACAATGATGATTGTCTACGAAAGAAAACTCAATGAACTCAAGGAGGGTAGAGTGATTAAATCAGAGGACAATTGACGCCTCAGTGTACGAGAGCTTTGTTGACGATTTTTGCCCGAAGAAGGCAGGATCACCAATAAACAGGTGGTGGGGGAGTAGATGTGTGAATCACGAGTGAATCAAGGAACTCTTATGACTTACATGCTGGGTGAATCACCAAGAGGCGATATGATGTCAGTCAAGTCGGCTCAGCGACGAGAGACAAAAATAAATCGAAGAAACTGTCAAACTTGGTCGAGGTGCGTCAAGTTGGTCTTGACAAGTTGTCGTCAGCTTTTCCAGGAGGAGAACGAAAGTGTTGTTGTCGTTATGGATAACAAGGAACGTGGTTTTGTTGTTGTCCTAGGAAGAAGAAGTCGTCGACTTGAAATGAAGTACTGTAGGTCGTAGGTGGGAAATCCCCGAAACGAAACGAATGCGTCCAGACGAGTTGGTAGAAAAGAATGTGTTTGTTTGGATGGTTGGTGAAGGTGAAGAAGGTGGAAGTGAATAGGATGGCGAAGTAGTAGGCAGTGGTGTATTTAGAAAAAAAAGGCTACCTCCACTTGGCTTGAGGGGGGGGGAATAAGAAACAAGCCGCAGGCGTTGGGATAGGACGGGAACAAAAGAGGGAGGGAAACAAAAACGAGGCCAGGAACAGATCGAGTTTATACCAAGCTCGCCGTTGCCTCAAATCTGGTTCCAGTGCAGGCGAGATGGAGAATCAGTTATTGATGGACGATTGTATTCCACTGGATTGTTCCGCACAAGCACAAACTAATGGAAGCGGCATGGATACCCGGGGTCGAACGCATCGGTCGGTTGATCCATCAGATCCTCTCTACTTTATCTAGCACAGCACTTTTTGCAATTACAGGGCCCCCCGAGAGGCCTGGCTCGCCTGGCTCATTTCACCTATTTTCGACCTTAGCATGGCATGTATGACTGGCCATCACAGAATATCTGACCGTCGACGAACCCGCCGTGCCCCCCATCCGTTCTTTTGGATTCACATTGCAGCTAGTGGCAAGCATTGACTGGCCCTCCATGCCTGCAGCCACCTGAGGTTGAGTTACTGCTACTCTTAGCACAGCGCTACATGTTACTCAAACCAGCCCGTACATACTACAGGGATTGTCAACGTGTGTGTACCTAGGCTTGTAGAATAGTGGCCCCCCCTTAGCAGTGCCCAGGGCCCCCCGTCAGGTACTGCCCAGCCAAGCCCAACAGCCCAGCCAAGCCAGCGCAGGTTTACCACTCAGCAGCCGGCTCCATGGGGGGCAACCTTCCTAAAGCGGATTGCGCTACCCACCACTTGTCATCCTTGTCAGGTGCTCCTGTAATACTTTAATTGCCCAGGCATGCGCAACCACACCACCCACACCACCCACCACTTTAAAGCCAACCAGCTAACCCTTCGCATCCCGGCAAAGGAGAGATGTGGGGAAAAGGCAGCCCCTTCCGCAACCTTGCAGTGCGACCGAGAGCGAGTCGTTCAATCAGAGCCGCGCAGATCTGAAATGCCCGTTCTAGTGGCATCAATCACCCGACGATTTGCTGAGTCTGCCCATGTCTCGCCTGTCAACCACTGGTTTTCAGCCATGGCTGAATAAACTGCCGAAGCATGCTTGCCCAGCCTGCTGAACTGAGATTATGTACGACATGGCTGGTCCTGGATCAAAGATCTGTTCCTCTTTTGCCCTCTTTTGCCCCCTATTATAGGTTGATATGGTCGGAGATGGTGCCATGGGGTGCTCACGCATAAAAGCGCGTGGTCCACCGGCCCAATGGTCCATGGTCTGGAATGAGAGAGAACCAAGCAGCTGGACCAAAAAGAACAAGGCAGGGGCAAACTCCCACCAGTGACCGCATACTTCAGATCTACCCAGGATGAGTTGGCTATGTACAGACAGTCCTCTGTGTACTCAGGAGCCAGCAAACAGGAACGGGCGGCGCGCGCGGCGGAGGCAACGAGCAGACAAGGCCCAGGGGCCCCCAGAAACCCAGAAAGAGAAACGCATCGATCTTCAGCATTTGAGTATATTAATTGTTCGGATGCCAAGACCCACGCCCGTCCGGCAGTGCAAGCGAGTTGCAGGCGACGTCGTGCAAGTGGTTCGCGGTTAGCGGTTGCGTTGAGAGGCCGGGTGCCACCATGGATCGGCTTTTGTCACGAATCCTGCAGATACTCAACAGAGCAAGCAAGGCAATCCGACAAGTCAAATTCGAGCATCAAGGTATCCATGCCGAGAAAGTATGTTGGGCATATGGCACGGCGCATTGAATAGCAAACTGAATTTCCTTTCTTTATTTGTTCTTTCTTCTTCGTAGCAGATGCCGCTGGCTTTGATTACGTCCTTTCCGATCTCTGTCCACACAGGTAGCGAGCAAACGCCAGAGTCGCATTGCTCGGTAATAAGGTTGCTGCCAGGTGGGACGCGACGGTGATTCTCCTGTCATGCTCATTGCAACGCTATTAGGGAGGCGGATTTCTAGGGGGCCACGATGCCATGATTACCGTAAGACGAACTGGCGGGATGGTTCATGAGAAAGTGGCAGAAGGATCTAGTGCTGCCTCCTTGACATCTACATACCTAGTTAGTTGAACGCTGAACCATGGCGCACGATATCCGTTGGCACTGCCGTGACGCCGTCACCAAGATCTGTGTGCTTATTTGCGTTGCGCCACGGCTGTTCCTGCATGCCACTCTATTGTAGCGCAGCCGTTAAATGCATGACATTGGTAGTTAATAATCTATTGGATGGCTTGAAGCGTATTGGTCGGCTTAATGTTAGTTAGCGAAATGCTAATACTATCTTTATCACCGAACAGCTTGATTGAGGCGACCGAGGTGGAATTAGTTGATTGATTTGTAGGCAGCCTGAGGATTTACTGCATATGATATGCTTGGTGCTCAGATTCTTCACAAAGTTTCCGTGTCGATCGCCGTTGTCACTAAACATCTAGAATCTGGGAGATCGCATATTTCTTGGTATGTAGAACAAGCAACCGTTAGTGACCAGTGCAGTAACGCAGTTACCAGTGACGTGTTGCGAGATGGATCGACACAAGCAGCACGCACCCACTTACTGTAGGTGTGTACAGTTATGTACATGCAAAGAATCCAGACAGCCAGAAGCGCTTCTTGACCGACCCTGCGAGCCCTGACATGGAATGAATGGATCTTGATGATCTACAGGGCGCTTATTACACAGGACCGTCTACGCTACGTCCTACAGCGTCAAAGGGTTTGCAGATGGAGAAACGATCAGGAAACACCGGCCCGTCAAGTGAAAGATTTTCATTCGCGAAATAAAGAGACGGGTGCGAAGCGAATGACTGGTGTACGACGGAAGAGCAGAAGCGATGCGATACAGGGGTGGTTTGCAAAGTAAAAGTTAGGATGATGATGTTCGTTTCAGAATCTGTTCCAGGTGCTGCAATGGTACCTGTGGCTGGGCACCGATGATCGTCGGCGACGAGTGGCACGGCGGGAGAATACCTAGAACAACGTTACCTTATGTAATGACTGGCAGACTGGGCTTCTTTGCCGACAAGCCTGGCCAACCAACCAATCCCAGCTCGATTTCGCTGTTGCTTGGCGCGGGCTAATAATGAATTTCACATTTCTTGGCTATCACTTATTTCTTCATGCGACGGGCGCTCTGCTCTGAAGAAGACAACGCCGGTCTCAACGCTCCGAAGCTCTTTGGCTAAATAATATCTGTAGTAGCGCATAGTAAACAGGCAGTTATGCAACCAAATCAATTGATGGTGGCTCACATGGACGCAGATGGAAATCCACGGGGTCTTTTGCAGGGAAAGGTGGAGAGGAAGAGAGGATGATGACTATCTGTCGATCCTCCACGTGCCATGGATGATGCCCTTTCCCACATCCCACCATTCAACATCCTTTCTGTCCGTCCTCGCATCCCGCATCCCGCACAAATCTATGGATTGGTAGTAGTATGAGTAAAGCAAGTTATTAGCAGTAATTAGCTTCCATGCGCCGGTGCCCACTTCCACGTTCCCTCGCGCTGCCCTTTGTGTGTTCGTCTCGTTCTGGTGCGATCTCGAACAAGGGATTGGGCGACAACGCATGATGATTTGGCGTGTGTTTGAAACTTTCTAAGGGGCTATGGCTCCCAGGGGTATGTATGATCGCCAACCTTAGTTCTGCTTCTGCTCTGGGATGGCAACGGTGGAGTATGCGGTACGATCTGTTAGTGGCCGGAGATTTTCCCCGTCCGAATCAATTCCAAAATATCAGGCAAGTCATGGGCATTCAACCAGGATTTGGGAAGGGCGCCAAATTATTATGGCTCTCTCCGAAATAACGGGAAAAAACAAAGCTCTGGCGGTTAACAAGCGTGGAGTTACTAGCGCAGCTGGCAAGCAGATGGCGGTTGGCTAACCCAGCTGCCCCGCCAATAACGACCGCATTAAGTGGTGGATGTAACGTCGTCGATCCTCATGACGATACCGATGACATCGTCAGGAAGTTTCGTGATAGCATCAATTCTATAGCAGGAACAGCCCGGGGATAGTAATTCTTATGCGTCTGTAGGCATTTTCTTGGCAATATCCAGCAACAATCAAGTATGGCAGCAGAAGACATGCTCGGAATCAAGGCACCAGCAAATCTCCCCAGTCTCGTCAAGGCCGCTTTCGAAAAGGCACGAGCCGCGGGCGATCTGACGTACTACCCGACTCAAGTCGCCATTCTCAAGCCCCGGCCGGGCCTCGTCTTCCAGCTCCGCTTCTCTCGGGCCCTGGCCTCCAAGCCCAAGCCCAGCCCCAGCGATGACAAAGACGGCAAGCAGCAGAAGAAGCCATTCAACCCCTTTGAGAACCCCCTACCATCCATGACCATAGCCCAGCTACCGCCAAGCCATGTCCTGGTCCTGAACAAGTTTGCCATTGTCCCCGAGCACTTCATCCTTGCGACTTCCACCGTGAAGCCGCAGACACACGTGCTCGAGGCCGACGACATCGCCGCCACTTATGCGTGTATCCAGGCATATCACGAGGCCGCTGAAGACGGCAACGAAGACCAAGAGCTCTTCGCCTTCTTCAACTCGGGTCCGCACTCGGGCGCCAGCCAGCCGCACCGGCACATCCAGCTCCTGCCCGTGGCGCAAATGTGCGCGGGGCTCGACGCGGCCGACAACGGGTCCGACTGGAGCGTGCTGGCGGACGCCCTGAGCGCCCGTCGACCCGTCGCCCGCGGCGGGGGCTACAAGGTGGCCGACGGCATGCCCTTCGCGGTGCTGACCGAGCGCATCGATCCCGAGGGGGCCACGGCGGCCGAGTTGCACGCGACCTACGTGCGTCTGTACAAAGAGGCCGTACGGATACTGGTTCCGCCTGCCGAGGGTGAAGACGCGAGCGAGATCGAGGTCGCGGGCGAGGGGGAGGCGAGAATCAGCTACAACCTAGCCATGACGCAGACAACCATGGCGCTCTGCCCGCGCGTCGCCGAGGGCGCCAAGATCCGCAGCAAGTCGGGCGAGGAGGTTGGATCCGTGGCGCTGAACGGCACCGTGCTGGCGGGTACCGCTCTCGTCAAAAATGAAGCTGAATGGGACGCGCTGAGGGAGGATCCGGCCAAGTTACTCGGGGTCTTGAGCAAGATCGGCGTGTTTTCCGCCATGGGGCTGGCTACCGGCAGCAGCCTCTAAAGGTCATTGATATATGCATTCACTTTCTGGGAAGACACTGCAGAGCTCGGGGAGCTGAAACTAGGACAAGATAGTAATGATGGAACTCGATCGTCAATCGCAGGGTTCCAGAATCGGTCATGTTTTTGGCCAGACAGGCAGGGAAGTAACAAACATACCACTCCCATTCTACAGAAGACTGGCTTAGAAGCAGTAATAAGCCGTCTCAACCCAGTTTGTGCAAGTAAGTAACTACTTCCTCAACTTTCAGCAAATAATACATCTCCGGGCACGACTAATTCGGCCACTCACTCAAAACCAATTCCCCTGAAAAGCACGCGCTCACTCTTTGTTGTACATTTCCTCCCATACAATGGCTGTCCTTCATTAATTCCTCTTTTCCGAATTGGCACAAGCAAGCTCTCATCATCACATCACGTAAGAACAGGTAAACAGACAATTTAAACTAGAGATCTGCCTCACCCCGGGCAACGAGCTCATCCCATTTCTTGCGGCAAGTTGCGTTGCCAAAGTGGTAGGAGCCGTGGTTCTGGGAAATGTATTCTGCGACCTGCTTCCAGGGGATCCTAGCCTTGGTAGGGCTGTTGCTCTTGGCGAGCTCATGGACGGCTTTCTTCAGCAAGATAACCTGAATCAAACATAGAGTCAGCGTTGTTCGATTCGGAAGAGCAGAGGTGGCAGCAGTGAGGATAGGTTTCCACTAATTTACCAAAGGTCATGTGTCTTGATCAAATGGCAGCAACTTACATCGTTATCTAAGAACTCGGGCTTACGGACACGGGCATTTTTGTCCTTGGTCAGCGTCCGGTAACGGCCACGGAGAGTCGACTCGGCCTCGGTGAAATTGCCCTTGCGTCGGATCTCGCGGTAGGTCATGCCCGCACGCTTGCTCAGGACAAGGAAATCATCCTTCTTGGCACGCTCGGCATTGGCTTTAGCCACTTCACTGTCCGATTCCTCGGCCTCTGGCTGTCTCTCCTTGGCTAGTTTACTTCGTTGGGTCAAGGCAGATTTTAGACTTGACTTCAAAGTCGGGCTAGACACGCTGGCAGGTGCCTTGCTGGATGCAGACGAAGAGGGCGAGGATGGGGAAACTGTGCTGCGCGCAAAGGGTATGGGCGAATGTGCGGGCGAGGGTCTTCGTTTCATAGGCATGGGCAACTCTTTTCGACCTCTTGTCTTGGCATTCAACCGCGATGACATGGACGGTATAATATCGTAAGACTCGGGCTCTGCCTTGAAGGGGCAGTTAGGAGGGGCGAGCGACTCGGCTGAAGAGTTGAAGGCAGTGGTGAGGATGGGTGATGGGTGCTTCCGCAAATCTTTGGGAGACACATAACCAATCTCGGGATTCACGGGAGCAACCTCACTTGCAACCTCGTAGCTAGAGTAGTCAAAAGGTGGCGGGATGATTTTGGGATGGGTTTGCATGGGCGGAGTGCTGGCATGATATGCCGCAGTGGGCATAGGGTCAGTGTTCATCGGACCAAAGACGTCAGAACCAACTGTTCCAAATGAAGAAGAGAAGCTACTGTCATGAGTGGCAGTCGGACTGACGTGAGAGCTTGAAAGGGCGTCGCTGCCGGAAGGGAGGCCGTCGCAGTAGTCGATGCCGTTATTGAAGCCCAAAATATTGTATGCAGTGTCCGGCATCTGGAAAGCTTGCTGTCGGGGATCGGCGCCACCGTTGAACGGGTGAGAATACATGGTGCTGACCCCGGTGGTGTTCATGGTAGATGGGCTCCATGGGAAGCTGTTTCCTCCCGAAGATCCTTTGTCTAGATGTTGGGTATGAATCGGGTCTCTCCCGACTGATGCAGCTGAGACATGGCCAGCTTGAGATGGAAGTCTGCCACTCATAGGAGCTACGACAGTTGGCGGCGGCGTTGCGAATGATTCGAGGTCGAAACCTTGGTAGTAATCGTTGTAACCGTCTTCAGTCTGTTGTTTGGTTAGCGAGGCGACCTCTCCGATGCCATTTTCACTTTCACTTCATGATTGAGATACGAGCAGGCACTACTTACGAAATAGTTGTCATCGTCAGTTGATTGGGCAGCTGGCGATGAGAAGCTTCGCCTGCCATACTGATTGAAATCCATGATGTTCGATTTCCGGCCAGCTTGTCGAGATATCTTCTGCTTTTGCAGCTGCTGGTACCGCTGGCGTTGACGTTGTCGATGTAGTTGGGCGACTACTGTACCCCAAGCGCGGAAGTCGTGCTGAGTGAGCCGGTTGAGTTGGGCAATATGTTCTTTACGCAACTGAGACCCCACGTCAAAGACACCGGTTGAAGGTCTAAGATTTTCATCCCAGACAAGTTGGGGTTGTGTCGTGCTGATAAACATGTTGCCAAAGGAGGGCTCTTCGTCTACTTGTCTTGGGTCGAAGCAACACCGACTGTTACTCAGCCGTCCGGACGTCTTCCCCTTCCCGGCTTTCTGCCTTAGCATACACGTCTCCTGGCCCTACGTCGTCTCTCTTGCTGCCCGGCTTGATTCTATTGGGATAGGGGTAGTTCGTAGTTGGGATCTAGATCTACACTACCTTTTCACCGCCGATCTCTCGACTTGAGCAGTCTCGGCTAGGTCGAGCCAGTGAGTATCGTTGCCGATGACTTGCAGACCCCGCCTTGAAGGGTCGATTGGGGCGGGTTGCGGGAGTAGGCGAAGGATATTGGGTAGACTTGCAGTCTAGCTGGCGGTCAGAGCCTAGTGTTCGTCGGCAATGATGCAGGATCCTGTGCGGGTTCCCGTGGATGAGGTTCACCGCGAACTGTTTCCCCACAGCAGGTAGGAACAGGTCTGTTGACAGCCTCAATCCAGGTTTAATGATTAGTATGGGTAGGATGAAGTGATAGGATGGGTTCGCTTCTGATGTCTTCGATGTCTGCAGGTGAACATCAGACCGCTGCCTGAGCACAACTTTGGGTGGTGTTTTGGGTGTTTGAAGAGGACTGAAAAGTGTGGGATATGCGAATAGTAGCGACGTGAAAGAGAAAGCTCTAGTACTGCTGTCACACGAAACAGCGTCTAGAAGTGATGACGCTCTGACTGGAACATGACAATGAGAGGTTGGAGATATATACGACGCGGCATCGAGGAAATGAACAAGATATTGGAATAGAGAAAGGGTGCTCGAGACGGGCCGTACTGTAAACCTACCCGCTTCTAGACCATAACAAATATCATTATGATTGGGCAACTACTTTGCTAGGATTTCAAACTCCATTGTCTTTCCGAATCTGGCCTCGAGCATCAATGGCAAAAGGGAGGATATCAAGCGTCAGTCACATACACACACCCGAGCATACATGATACCTCACGGACAGAGAGTACTTCACCGTGTGGTATGTTTGGTGCATCAATTCGAGGTACCTGCTACCGATTGATCCTTCGATTTGGATGGCCTATGTCACCGGTTGAGACTGGAAGTGGGGATGTTTCTTCTTTTCCTGGCGGAATCATGGGTGGATTTCCAGCGGAAGGCGGGAAGGAGTTGGGAGCAAGGTCGCCCTTTCTCAATTTGATGCTAGAATTTCCCAATCGGTCAGCACGTACTTCTTCAAATCTTCCCTCCCGTGACTCGCCCCGGCTTAGTTCAAACAACCGCAGTGACAATAACCACCCGTTCCTACTCGTTCTATATGTACAAGTACTATTAATCAAACTCTTCTTACTGTTCCAGGAATCGATAAAGGGATCGAGTCCAAGCCGCAGCCATCGCCAGTCGACTTCGAACATATAGTAGTAAAAGTGAGATGTGAGGCTATGCGGCTCTTACTCTTCATGTCGATAGGAGTCGGTCCGCCGAGCCCGCTTCTGCTCATGACAGATGGCTGGACTGCTGGAGGTTGCAGTGCAGCAAACTGCATTAGAACCATGGCTATAGACAAGGGTTACTTTGGCAGCCTATGAGAAAATCTGTTTCACGTTTGATGGCAGTATTGCGCAGACGTAATGACTTACTTACTTGAGCCATGTCCGGTCACCTGGATGCGTCAAGACATCCAACGGCTATTTGCAGCGGTCCATTCTTGGTAGCTGCCGCCATGCCCCTTTTGGGCGTCTCTCGCACAGTGAGTGGTGCCAGACTCCCAAGTGCTAGGCTCGCAGGTAGCTCATCGATTGGTTGCTCTGCTCTGTTGGCATGTACCTACACTCCTAGCCGAGCTACGGGCCTTGCACTATCCATGGATGCTCCTCCAAGTAAGCAAGCCAGTTCGTACATACACACCCCCGTTCAAGCTAACAGACAGCCTGTAGGTAGAGGCGCTGGCTGGAGAAGTCCCTGCTGGAATACCAGCTACATCATACTACCGCCGCCAGCTCTATCCCGGTCACATCGCTCAGAAGTGAAATCGGTCTCCCCCACGATCATATCTGGATTGAACATTGCTCAGGAGATCAACGTCAATGTTCTTTATCCAGGAAGATGGGGTCCACTACTGCATTGGAGAGTGGCTGACGTGCAACGGCAATAACGTACAAGTCACTGCTCTGCGAGACCATCCTGCGTGGCAAGTTCATTCACTTGAAAACATAATGAATCCGAACCGTTTTGGTATACTCGATACCCGCGTTGACATGTCAACTGGTCTTTATGTCAATTGCCCTTCCAATATTACTCCAGGGACATCAGGGCTTGACTAGCTCCTTTTCTTGGGACTTGGCCAAAATGAGGAGGCAGGCACTTCAACCGAATCTCCAACGCTTGGTCGTATTGGTCGACCTGCAGAAGACATATATCGTGGTGGGGGTTTGTAGCTGCTGTCTGTTAGTGCCCACGAACCCGTCTCTAGGAGGGAAGCCTGCCACCCACCTCTGGGCCCTGGAATCCCTGCCCTTGTCATCAAAACAGTACTGTCTACCTCTCATAGCTAACGGTATCGGCTGGACTTTCCGAGATGGCTAACTGAGCACGACCACCGGCTGCCGGAAACGACGCCCTCAATCTCGGCACTTTCGGATAGCGTTGGTAGATGGAAAGGGTCATCACCAACAAAACCTTAGCCTGGGCTTTCCAGTGGCATACGTTTCACTCCAGAGGGGAAAGTAGACAACGGCCCGTCTGTCTACTTACCTTTAGAACTGTGAGGATGATACAGTCAGTGAGTACAGAGATCTGTGCTACAAGGTCGACGTCAGCTTGCTGCCAAGTAAACCCAACTGCATTCGGGTAGACTGGCTAGCGTGGGGTTTTACATGAACTGTTGGCTGAATGTGTAAAGAACTGTGCTCGCATACGCACCTGCTGATACGATTCGTTGATACATGTCGGTGTGGATGCATCTTAGGTTTTCTTCACTCCGTTTGAGACATGATGAAAGCGATACCCGCTGCGAATGCGGAACAAAATTACACGCCACTGTCTGCAACGTCTCTGCCAGATTGCACGCACTAACGTTCCCGCTGCTAATCCATGATCTGACGACATCTGGGTGCCTGGTCCGCGCCATGCCTAACTGACAGTCATATTTTGGCTGAATTAGGCCATGTGCAGCCCCATGATCTTGGTCGTCCGATTGATACCCCCCTTCCAGCCCCTTCTGCTCCCCCCTCTCGCATAGCTTTCGCATAGCTTTCGCACACCTTTCGCATGCCTTTCGCATACCCCAGCATCTGATCGTCGACCAATCTAGTTGAAAATATGCCCCTGTCTACGCAAACAAAACGCAAGGGCAGTCACATCCCGCTCTAACCCAGTCAACCCTGACTGGTGTCGAGTTTTAACGGGAAGGCACTAGCGATGTTGCCATCTAGTAACCCATAAATCGAATGCAAAGGAGTTGCTGTACGTTGGAAAGGCCAGAACAGGAGGGCAATAAAGAAAATATACACGAATCAGATCACAGCATAATAGATGGCACGACATGGCACTGCCCTCGGCTCTCGAGAACATAGATCACTAGATCTAGATGCAGTAGATACATGTGAAAGGCTTGATTACTGGTTACTTATTACCATGTCTTCATCTCCACTTCACTTCGGTTGGTGCCGGGGTAGAACAACATGTTTATTGCCCCCTTAAGAAAAAGAAAGTAGGTACGCTTCGCAGCAGCGAACAGTGACAAGTATTAGTGTGGTCACATATCAAGTCTGTCAGCGTCTGCCAACACACCCCTCCATGAGTCCACCACCTACTCACATCGTCCTAGGCTATATACAACCCAATAGTAGTAATCAACCAAAAATCTAGTTCATGTATGATGCATGCAGCTGGCGCTGTGGCTACAGGTGTATTGGCGACGTGGCAACTCATGAGCAATTCAGACATTGTGAACAGGTAAAGGAACAGGTAAAGGCGCGACTCTCAAGGCAAGGTATGTTTGCAGAATGCATCTCATCAATAGTGTGGTATACAATCGATTCCCCGTAATATCTGATATCTGACAGGACGGGACCGACGAAGCCGGACAGGGTTAAGCCCCTGAGAGGCTCTTCTTCGCTTAGGGCATGCAAGTCAGCATGCTCTTGAGCTTGTCCCGCACAATGGTCTGCTTCTCCACCGGCGCCGTCGTCTTGTCAGTCGCATCCCCGATGCTCACGCTGATGCGACACCCGCCCGACAGGGCGACGTCCGTCTCGGTCGGCAGGCGCGTGCTGCCGCAGTGGTCCACGTCCTTCTGCGAGAACCATCCCGGGTTGAGGCGCGTCAGGACCCAGACGAACTTGGCCGGGTTGGTGCAGTCGCCCTCGACCTTGGGCATGTTCACGTTCAGCCAGACGTCCTCGGGCAAGTAAGGGGCGCCCGACGCCACGATGGCGTCCGTCAGCTTCGTGGCGAGCGCGGCGTACACGGCCGATCGCGCCGGTACCGGGTCCGTGTCCCAGCGCAAGGTGCCCGATGAGGCGCCCGAAAAGGCGAGGGCGGGGACTTTCGCCTCGTGCGCCGCGTGCACGGCGATGCCCACGGTGCCGCTGAAGGGCACCTGCACCCACAGGTTGGTGCCGACGTTGGGGCCCGACACCACCAGCTCGGGCGCGGCGCCGTTCCAGATCTGGGGGCCGAAGGTCGACAGGCCGTATTTCAGGGCTGTCACAGGGAAGGAGTTGACCCAGTTCAGCCGCGTGTCGGTTGCGTTGGTGCCGACAGGCCCGCTGTTGGCGGCGCAGCTGTCGTACATGCAGGGCTTTGTGCGCGGCTCTGGCTCTGCGTCGCGCGAGCCTGAAAGTTTGATATGTTAGTCAAGTCCGTTCGCATTTTGTGACGTAGTGCATAGCGCTCGCTGTTTGGTATGTAGATGCGCAAATATGGTGACAATTTGGGCCGTGTCAGCTGCATGCACTTACTGGATCCCGACTTGTTCTCGGCAGGGGCGGAGAGTACGACATCATGGCCGGCGCCCTTGAGCGACTCGTGTAACGAGCGGATGTAGAGCTCGGCCCAGCCGTCGTCGTTGGACTGCAAGATCCGGACGCCCTGCACGCTGCCCGCGAGCGCCGAAAGCGCGGTAATGACTTGCACGCGCATTATAAATGGTAAGGTTGCTCGGTTGGAAGAGAAAGAAAAGGAGAGGATGGCAGCGCTGGAAAGACCGAGACGACTGCTTGAGTTGGACGAGCGAATGGAAGAGCTGCTGCTGCTGCTGTTATTCAACAACGGCTACTCGCTACTCGCAAAAAGCCCATTGTTGGCGGCCACGCGCAAGTTAATATATCAGCGGCGAAAGGTAGCCGGCAAGCTAACTACCAAGACTTTGACGGATTTGATAGCCACAATCAGAAGGGTATCCTCTCTTGATGGTACGTGTGGGAAGAGAAAGCTGGCTGAGCAGCACTGAGTAGCACTGTCAGATCCATGAAATGTGGTTTCAATATTTGGACATCGCCACTTATCCAGGCACTGGGCTGAAGCAGGCCATGTGAATGGACAGCGATGCCTGGTCGAGTCAGTTGCGCACCTTTGAGACATGGGCCAATCAGGGGGGCGAAGGCGCCGGCTCTGTGCGCGTTTTGCGACCCTACGGTCCCCAATGGTCCCCATGGTCCCTGCCAATTTACAACCACTGCTATTTCGGGCGCATGAGGCCGCCAAAAGCTTCCGGCTACCACTCCACGCACTCCTATTTGAGTGTTTACTACGCTTCAACCAGTCTTGCTAAGTTGACTATGTCTTGGCTGCCTCGATGCAGGACCTGGGTATTGTTTTATCTTCCATTCACAGCCCGCAACCAACCTTGGAAATGTCCATCTCTTCCATATTTTCCATCGCTTGTGTCGGCTTTCCAACGTTCCAAAGGTTCTAGCCGGATCGTGGGGCAAAAGCCAAAGGGCAATTAAGCTAAGCTAAGCCCGCTGTCCAATCCGCCCACCAGACCCAGGTGCCAGGCACAACAGCGGCACAGCGGGCAAGCTACCGGGCGGCGGGCATTACCGCTTCTCGCCCTACTTACTGTAGGTAAGTATGCAATGCACACACTCCATCTACAGCAATCCACTGAGATTCTACCCCGCAATTTGCTTTACACGTTGGAGTTGGAGTTGGAGTGTCCATGTAACCATCTCTATCACTTGACGAGGATACTGCGACACGCATCGCAGGCCTCCTGGACTTGGCCTACGTCCCTATGACTCTATTACGATTGTCCCATGTTATCTCTCCCCTCCAGCCACAAGCTTGGGGTCGTGTTTGTCGGTAATTTAACCATCGAAGATCGGAAGATTGCTCTGTGACCGCATAACTATGGCACGAGACCGATCCACATGGCCCAAGCGCTCAGGAGGAGCCGCTTGCAGCCTCAATAGCAAGCCGCTGGTTCGTCGTTAAGTATACAGACGCGACTCTTCCTTCTCTATTGCAACAGCTGAATTACCTAAAGAGATTCAACACATCTCTTTGATCAGAAAGTCTGCGAGGATATCTTCAACAGATATCTTCGGTGAGACTAAAAAGTATCAGCTATTAGTCCTATTTCGTTCTGCCCTTGCCGTCTTGTCCTCTGCTTTGTTGGGCCTCTCGATGTATAACAATTCTCTCAAGCCGTTCCGTCGTCGCTCTTTACATGTGCCGCCGTCACTATGATCCATCACTTTACACCTGATTCGGAGGACGTCCCTGTCCGTATAGCCGTTTGTCTAAACTCGTACAACTCGAGGTTTCTGCCGCAAATCCAGGCCTCGTATGTGCGTGCCCTTGGCCGGGTCGCGCCGGACGCGCACCTCACTTTTTTCGAGTCGGCCAAGGGCGAGTTCCCGGAGCCGAGCCAGTTTGACCTGATCGTCCTGGGCGGCGCCAATGTTGACGCCCGTGCCTCGTGGGATTTCATCCTGAGAATCCACCACTTCATCCGCACCATCGTAACTGATTACCCGGATAAGAAGATCGTGGGTATTTGCTGGGGCCACCAGACGATAAGTCGGGTGTTTGGCGCCGGCATCGTAAATATGGACGTACCAGAGGTAACTAGCTACATACCCACCTAGCTGACCTAGTGCCATCACCTTATGATGTACAGTCAGTGCCTGTATCAATTGCATGTTTACTGACGGTTTTACAGATGGGAGTCACGTCTATAAACTTGACAGAAGAGGGCCGGAAGTTTTTCCCGCATGCCGCGGCGACCGGCGTCGTGCGTCTTCAACAGCACCACCGGCGCGAGGTCGCCGCCGCGCCCGCGAGATTCACCCCGCTGGCCCAGGGGAACCAGATCTTTATCAATGACAACAACACCATCCTCACCTTCCAGGGGCACCCAGAGAAGGACGCCCAGACGGCCCGGCTGCGGCTGCACGACACCCAGCGCTGGTTTGGGTTCAACGCCGTGGACGAGAAGGCGTGGGCAGCTCTTGAGGCGCAGATCGAGACGGAGCACGATGGCGATGCGATTTGGAAGCGCATCATCCATTGGATTAGGGAGCCGTCAAAGGAGCTATATGCCCCTGCCTCTAGCTGACAATCAAAGTTGTAGAAAGTCTTGTCACACAAACGGGAAAGCAGCACCACCGTTCGCGTAAGGACAGGCCACGCGCGCCCGAACCTGGAAGGAACATGGTGACCCAAATTCGAGGAACTATCATATTGCCTGGAATGGAATGTTCAATATATTGTATTAATAAACTCAATCTCAAGCTATAATGGGAGCACGGCAAAACATCGAGCATGGTGATCCTCCACGGATAATTACAACAATTGACGCCTATTCTGTGAATATGCAACAACATTACCCTTGAAATCTAATGCAGACTACTTATAATGGAATTTCTTTTAGGATTCTTCTCAATAAAACAGATCAACTGAATTGATCAACCCTTTCAAAAGGGCAAAAAGAGAGGTCCGAACGTGGATCGAACACGTGACCTTAGGATAATCAGTGTATGAACTGCAATCCCACGCTATACCACTTAGCTACCGAACCCTTTTAACCAGAAGATGCTCCTGATTGATGAAAATGTTTGCTCTATTAAGAACTATGTATATCACCTTTTCGTCGAGCGCCACAATACACACAACAACATTGTATACTATATGAGTCTTGCTACACTGGGTAATGTCGCATGAATCCTCTTTTGATTGATGCGCTCTGATTGCATCTAACTCATAGTGATTGTCCCAAGAGACACGTAAAGTCCGGTAAGTAGAAATCCAGCACGTATTTAGAGGTTGCACGATTTCTTCCTGTCGATGCCTCTGTATCACCGCAACATAACTTGCAGCATACCATACACATTTTATTGAACGATTTACCCAATTGCACGAATATGAGTGCCCCAAGTTCAAACCCAGGCTCGCCATTCCCACCCGACCCGGAGAGGCGCGTCCGCCCTTACGTCGACGTACCTCCCGATGCTCCCCCAAACAGCGGCACACCGATTAGCATGGTGTTACAAGTGTTATGAGCCTTACTCGCGACGAGATGGCTGTGGTGTTAGACAAAGTGGTATGGGGAGTTCTCAAACGTGGCGGAATGTGAATAGCGCTTGCACAGGTTGTTCAATAAATGTGGATTTGGGTTAAAGTGACTGGCACTGTCCCTTTTCAATATTTCATGATGCGGTAGTATCAGCAACTGCATATTCTGCTAATGGATGTTCCCCTTTCTCCCTTTGCCTTCGCTATTGGAGGTGACCGGTGTGGCATACATGATCAAAAGCGCCCCACTATTGTGACCCTCCTCAGTGCATCAAACTCGGACTCCCTGGTCTTTCGGAGACTCTGGCAGCGGCACCCTTCTTCGAGTCGAACCCTCCTGGAGGTGGTGGAGCCTGAACCGGCGAGTCAAGCGGCTCCAGTAGTTCGGAAGTAATGACAGCCGCATCACTGGGGTCATCGTCCCTGAATCCACCAGCCTCGTCCCCAGAAGGGTCCGATGCCACGCGCTGCGCGTGCGCGCGGCGGCGGTCCATCCTCCGCCGCCAAGGCTTGTAGAGAACCACGGAACCCAGGCCCACGACGAGAAAGAGGCCGCAGATGCTGCCGCCGATGATCTCGAAGTTGTCGCTGATGGCGCTCAACCCGTCCCAGAACTCGCCCTGAGGCTCCGCCACGTTTTGGACCAGCGACAACACCTGCACGATGCCAATGAAGGCGGACACCACGACGGTGATGCCCGTCAGGACGATGGAGTAGTAGAGAATCGCTACCGTGTCTCGAGCGAAGGCCTTGGAGGTGTAGAGGGACATCATCAGGGCGCCATCGGTCGTGTCGAGGAGGCACATACCCGCTATATTGCCGTCAGCCGGGAAAGACGAGGAGAGAAAATATGACTCGGGGTACTTACCAGTGAATAAAAGGGGAAATATCAAGATTACCCAAAGACTGGTTCCCTGTGCTCCTTGAATGCTCGCGATTCCCAAAATAGCAATCTCCGAGCTTGTGTCGAAACCGAGGCCAAATAGCACCCCAAGCGGGTACATCTTCCACGGACGGTCCACGATCCGGAACAGCTTCCGAAACACGTTGGCCATGAATCCGGCACCTTCGAGCTGCAGATTCATCGCCGCATGGTCTTCATCCTCACCCTCCGCCTCAGGATGATGCGGGTCGGGCTCGCGCAGCACCTGGCGCAACCGCGATACTAGGCGATACAGCACCCAGCCGTTGCCCAAACACAACAAGATCAGGAATGCGGCGCTGACAGACGTACCGACGATACCGCCGATGTACTGGAAGTTATCAAACCGGTCTCTGAGCGCGCCCGACGTCGCGGCGACCACGATACAGGTGATGATGACGATGGTCGAGTGGCCTAGACTAAAGAACGTGCCCACCGTGACAGGGCGCTGGCCCGAAGCGATCAGCCGCCGCGTCATCAGGTCGATGGCCGAGATGTGGTCGGCATCCAGAGCGTGACGCAGTCCCAATGTGTACGACAGCACCGCCGGCGATATCATGGCCGGATAGAACTTGAGCACCACCGCCACACCGACCCAGACCAGCACGTTGGCGCCCACGAGCAGCGAGATGACCCGGGTGACGGCCGGCGGAAGGCCCTTGAGGCTGTCCATCCTCCGTCCCAGCAGCGGCCTACAAGGCATCTTTCTCGGTGTTGTGTTTACCGGTGACTGCTATTCAAGAGGCGATGGAGGCTTGGTCTGCACTTAAGAACTCTCCGCGACCCGACTGGACGGAACACAACGATGTCGCTATCAAACTTCAAAGATGGGTAACAATCTATTCGGGCTACGTATAACACCACACACACACGTAGATGTATTAGAACAGCCCAGGCGAAAAGCTTGATTTTCAGGGCTCATTTGTCCTCTTCTCCTCTTGCTTGGAAGTCTCCGCGCAGGCATTCAGCTCGCTCGTCTGTAAATACCCCTCCTTGATGTTGCTATCTAACGTCTGAACTTACCCCACGTCATGAACAGTGAACTAACCTACCTCGAGGAACCCCACCACGAAAACGGGCGATAAGCCAAACGACCCGACGTTGTTATCACACGAATTTATGACCAATAATGATTTTCCATTGCGTTCGGGACGCAGAGTCGTGAGTAAGGATTTGATACGCCAACAATCCTAGGTTGGGTACGGTTGTCTTTCCACACTCGATTCTTACCTAAGTACTCAATTGGCTACGGATCTCGCCGCTGACGTTCCGCTCGGAGTGCACATTGGCGCTGGCCCAAACGACCTCAAAACAAAGAAATGTGCATCCATGTAAGTAAATTACCCAGGAAATGCTCATAAGAATATTGCGGTTTATATATTTATTTATAGACTGGGCTCCGTTTCTGATTTCCAATTGCAATAGCGTCAGCACGTGAGCTGTATGAATCGTCTAGTCTTCGCCAGGGAAACATCTGCTGCGTGTACGCCGGCCACCACCGTCTGCTTGTCTGCTTGCTCACTGCTCGTTCCGGGTCAACCAGGCTGACCCAGCTAAACTGAATTTGTCTGCTTGCTTATGGTGAGTATAGTTATTGCTTGATCAAGAACTAGATATTGCTATACATCGTTTCTGTTGATAGATCTCGGTTGCTCTGGCATCTATCAGGTTGCCAATTGCTCGGTGCACCATGGACTACAGGTGAGGACATTAGATCGACGAGCACACGGAAGACCATACAGAATTGGAAGAATCGTCCAACTAAATATATATGAACAAATACTAATTCATGCTGCACTTGCGTCATACAGAACTAGGCTCCTAATCAAATGGCTCTCCGTATTTGATGGCGATTCTCCTCAACAAAATAGTGAACCCCGTGGTGCAGGCCACCACTTCGTTTCAACATAATTTGTACCATTATGAATAATCAAAGGAGCAGTGGATTTGATGTTCTGTTTGGGGAGGCATATACTGATAGTGAAGGGCTAAACTTCCCTTGGGAATATATCATATATCTTTCACCTACTAGTGAGCAGCTATAGCCCGATCTTCTTCCCAGTATACCAAACTTAATATAGCCTTTGGTTACCTCAAAATACTCGTGATACTCCGGCCATACCTGCAATATATTACGCAATAGAAGAAGTCTAAAATTTCCTTGAAAACTAGAGAATACTGCTATATAATCCGAGATCTGGGGAATGAGACTTCTGACAAGGAAAGTGAAGAACCGGGAAAGTGGTCATGATATGAAAACAGGCATCACCAATCAAGGCTATTGTAATGGACTTTGATACATCCCTCCATGACGTTCATATGAGCTAAACAATAGCATATCCTTCCTGCACGATACCGCCACTTTCCGTGAACCATCACAGGGGTCGGGATAGGGGCCGGACGTGGAGACCCGACCTCTTGGCTTAATGAACTACCATATTCTGTATCATGATATGTATTTGTTAGGTTACTGTTGCGGGGAGCTTGAAAATACCAATGTGGGAAGCCGGGTATACAAACTTGCTTTTGTAGCAGGCTCGATATTGGTTGATTTTCGGCCACCGCTGCTCACCGTCGAATCAGCAGCATTGATTTTCCCATATCCCAACAGAGTCAATATGTGTTCCTTCAAGAAGGCCACCGGGATATCTCGCATGCCTCTTCCGAGAGCCAGTCTGGCCAAAGGCACACTCCGTATAGGCTGTACTCATATTTGGAAGGTGACCGCCAAGTTCCAGTTCTGGTAGCTGATTCGAAGATCAGAAATGCCGCAAGACCCGGGCGGACGCAGTAAGGCTAGCGTCGTCTTGCATAGCATCGATCTGATATTATTCTGCCAATCATGAGCCTTATATGCGGTGTAACTGCAACTTTCGTCTACCCGCATGCCGTTGAGGACGAAGCAAGTGCGTAGGGGCAGGGGATCCGGATAAATACCACACAGCATCTCGTACCAAATGCGGGTTTTAATGCCCGTTGCATCTGGCCCCGGAGTCCTGGAAACCTAAGCATCTGCCCCGTATGCCCAATATCGAGATCCGTGGTTCCATTGGACAGGGTACCGTACATCAAGTTGTCTCCGAGGGTCTATATTACGCCAAGGCTTCGTATATTAGGACAGCAGTGCAACCGCAGATGCACGCCAAGAATTTCTTCTCGAAATGTCGGCTACTGCCGGTAAAATACATTTGTGTCCACAATAGACCAACGAAGGCTTTTGCTACGATGATCGTTGTCAAGGCTTTCTGCTATATCAGGGGCTGTCTATGGCCATGTTGTTCACATGAGGGGGCATAAACATTTGGAGAAGACACACGACAACAAGAGACAAGTTCTGAGTATACCAGAGCAAATATAATGGCACGTCTCACTCTTCTGGCATTGCTGTCCACGCAGCTTATGCTGTTGACAGGCTTTGTTGCTGGAGATGCCGTCCATGATCTATGGACCAAGGGACTATCTGCACTGGACGCACAGCTGGACAAGTCACCGACGTGCACGAGAGCCAACCTGCGAGTCCGGAAAGACTGGTAAGTTCTAAAGGTGACAGAATCGACATATGTAGAAGGACCACGGGCGGGCTAACGTGAATAACGGACAGGGGCGATTTAAGTGATGGAGAGAAGAAAGCTTACATCACCGCCGTGCAATGTCTTACTTCGGCACCGTCCAAGCTGAACCCAACTCAGTATCCCGGCGCGAAGACGAGATTCGATGATTTCGTAGCCGTTCACATCAATCAGACAATGTCCATCCATAACACCGTCAGTTCACACACAGGCACCTAGCGAAGAAGCTGAAAGAAGAACTTACTGACTGTCTTCTGATCAAGGGCAACTTCCTGTCGTGGCATCGATACTTCACCTGGTCTTATGAAGAAGCACTGCGCAACGAATGTGGTTACAATGGAACCCAACCGGTACGCACCCTTCCGCGCCTTACTCAAACTCTGTGCTTCTGGGAATAATATGTACTGATCGACTTGGTAATATCCATTAGTACTGGAACTGGGCTCGCTGGACTACTGACATTGAGACCTCACCCTTATTTGACGGTAGCGATCTGAGTATGAGTGGCAATGGGGAGAAGATAGTCCACCAAGGTCTCGGGGTCCCGACGGGTAACGGAGGTGGTTGTGTACAAAAGGGGCCGTTCAAGAAGTAAGTACACTCCGACAGCCCCATGAGACAACGAAACACAGAGGCATGGCTAACCACTTATACACCCTGCTAGCTTGACCGTGAACCTTGGGTATGTGTTGGAATTTCATAATTCGACATCATTGAATGATTGCTTACCTGGAGACCCAATAGTCCCCTAAGCCCGTCCATCAGCCCGGCCCCGAAGGCGAACCCGCGCCGCGACGGCTTCGGCCACAACCCAAGGTGCCTGCGTCGCGACATCAGCAATCAGCTGAGCTCGAAGTATTTGACGGCGCAGAGTATCGTCAACCTCATCACGCAGAGCCCCGGCATCGGGCGGTTTCAGGACACCATGCAGGCCCTTAACAACGTGCACACGGCGGGCCACTTCACCATCGCCGGCGATCCCGGTGGTGATTTCTATACCTCGCCTGGCGACCCAGCCTTGTAAGTGGTGCCTCGCTCTGTCTATTATAGGCTGTGCTGTTGTCCCGGTTACGCTGACATAAGAGGGATTGGACAACAGCTATCTCCACCACGCCATGATCGATAGGACTTGGGCCATCTGGCAGATGCAGGATTTGCCTAACCGCATGCAGGTTATTGCGGTAAGTGGAACATGCTTGTTCAATAGTATTCGTTACCAATGAGAATTGACATAACTTGCAGGGTGGAACATCCATGATGGGATGGGGCAGTCGGCTCCAGAAACTGGAGGACCCCGTGGATTTGGATGTCGCTGCAGACAAAGTGTACAAGATCAGCGACCTGGTTAGTATCGTGGACGGGCCGTTCTGCTACTACTATGCTTGAGCAAGGCGGGAAGGGCTTCGGCCGGAAAGGGGGGCGTTACCCGAACGTGCAGGTGAGCCGACTAGATGCAGATCCGAAAAAGCCATCAGTGAGTTTGGTATTGCGCTACGTGCGTGCAATACACATCGATATACATCGGCTAGAGGTACAAATCAGAATAACATGATTTGACGCTGGCATCCTACAATGTCGTGATCTTCATTGCTGGATGTTGAGAAGTATGTGACGCGCAAGTAAGCAAGTGCTGCATGCGCTTAGGTTAAAAGATTGACCACCTCTCGAACCAATTGATAGTGTCGCATATCCGACCTCTTGCGATGGATAGCTTGTTTGCTTTTAGCAAATAGTCCCTCGGCGTCGAACCGAAAAGCATGATTAGGATGGGTGACCCTGCCAGCCTGCTCCTTGCTGCGTCGTCTTGGAGTACGCGCACACATGAGGCTGTCAGGAGAAACGTGCCCCGCATATCGGTCGGCGAGTCCCCGGGTCACACATGGCGAAAGTGGGAATTCACTGAGATTCTGTGGTTCTTCGCTACAGCGGGGAAGGGTGGGAGTCATGCGATTTCCCATTAAGAAGCATCAGCAAATCATGGAGAAAGAAAGGAGGGCGAGACTAGCGGAAACACGAAGAACAGCAAGCCGAACAATCCGTCGCTCGTCAAAGTCGGTCGTCCAGAACACGCTGCTCGCTGACACTTCCCGGTCCCCCGACGAATCCCTTAGCTTGCATGCAGTAGCTCAGCTTTTAGGTGGAGCAAGATAGCGGCCTGGACGATCGGCCAAGGGTCCAATCCAGGGTCCATCCACACCGATTGTTGATAGCTCAGCCAGCAGATAGGGGATAGCAGTAACAAACCGATAGCTTACTGTTGGTACGTTGCAGCCTCATCGAATCAACTGTATTTTGTGTCACCACGCAATATGATTAAAGGGGGTTGGCGTGTCGTAGCCTGCTGTCAACGGGTTTCCTCTCTAGCAACAACAGGCAGTACACGAACCAGAGATGCTTGAACACGAGACACCACTCAACAACAGTCATACTTGGCATGTGAAGCCACTTGGCAACCCCAGATAAGACACTGAAAGCGGTAGCACGACATCGGCAGTCCGTAAACAGCAAAACGAGACTCCTAATTGCTGCACTGCAGAGACAGAGGGAGGGAGAGAAACAGAGAGAGCGGAGCGGTTGCGCAAACCATTCATTCATCGGCGACTTCGGAGCAGCTTTGGAGGAGCGATAATCAGATGCGCTAATGCATCCTGTCTGACCCTGACGGGGGGTGCGAGGCGGTCGACGATTTAGGAGGGTGGTAAGCTCGAGTCGTGCACGCCCGCCACGACAAATTTCACTGCATCTCTCTTCAACAAATGGCAAAATCGCCAGTGAGCTTCGCGACAAATTTTTGCTGATGCCTTCCATCTTTGGTAGGCTTTTGTTTCTCAGCCCATCAGGATCTTCGGCATCCACGCGGCCTATACTAGCACACAACAAACGAGACATCACCCACCATTCGAGGCCATTCAGAAGGTCGCTAGCTCTATAGCCGGCTTCTCTTATCGCTCCACGTTTCCTGATGCGAATGCGTGAATGCAGCGTTGAAAATTAGTGGGTTGGCGTGCAGCGTCCCCTATGAAACATTGGCCCGCAATGGACCCTGAATTCCCATGCCGGGAGGTGTACGCCCCGTTACTCTATTTCCATCCTCGACCACTACCATTGTACTACAGGAGGAAAAAACATCCGTCTTTGGTCAGCTGCATGAGAGATGTATGGAGCCCCGTGATCACTCCCAGACGTCGCATCTAATCAATATATCTTTGCTGTCTCTGTTCGCAATCCCTTGAGCAGGCAGCACCACCCGATCAATTGGCAACTGGAGATTGCAATACGCTTCACCATTGGTCACCATGCGCTGGAAACCCTGGCCTGAATCGCGGTTGACCCAGCATGACTTCTGCAGATGGTGGCGTGAGGAGTCAGGGACCTGTGTCGGGCTGGGTAATCGCCACCACCAACCAATCAGCCCCATCTCCGACTGAGCTGAAATGGTACGCACACCACCAATTTTTGCCAGGGTCTATTACTGCTCTAGTCAGCAAGGCTGACTTGCATCTTCTGCATTTTCCAGATATGCCTACGCCAGCGACTTAGGCGGCAAGAAGAGTCTGTTGATCGTTGTTGATGTTGTTATAGTTGTTGTTGTTACACATCCAATGGCGCGCAATGCGAATTGGCTAGACTCGGAGACTGAAACCTATGGAACCTTATCATGCACCATGCCAAAGGAAACTCGGCATTGAAACGGCGTACGAGCAGACGGAAGGCCGTCCGGCTGGGGACAAGAAGCAGGCTGATTTGCAGGGCCAGATTCCTGATATGGATCTGACCAAAAACAAAAATCAGGGTCCATGTTCCGCCCTCTAGACTTTGGAGCCCTTGGAGCCCCACACCCGGGCCACCGCCTGTCTAGAAGGAAGCTATGGAGGCTATCTTGGAACCCCAATGGTACATACAGCATCCTAGAATAACGCACCTGGCTCACTGGCTAGCTGGCCTGGTAAGCTACAAGCCCCCAATTGATGGCGCTTGATATGCAGGTCTAGACTCCGACTGGCCGAATGAAGATCGTTGTCTTGGATCGTTGCCTCGTTCCCCACGCTTCACCACGAAGCGCCAATGAGCCCCAGAATGGCGAACAGAGAGACCCGCCAGCCCGCTATGCCGCCTCTCTTTCGGACGACATGGTCTGTCGCTGCACCCCAACATGCCCAACACCGGTCAGCTATTTGATACTTATGTCCGGCCGACTCGTATTTATTGCCCTTGAGTCGGTGAGGTCCCTTGTTTTTCCCCTTCTGTTATCCTCCCTTGCACACTCTCTCCCCCCCAGCCCTCGAACATAGAGTCGCTGAGGCTGTTCGTTCTTTGACACCTATTGTGGTTGCCTCCCACCTTGTAGCTTGTTTCTCGTATATCTGTCGTTAAGTCTAGTACGGCGCTGCGCTGCATTGTGTAGCATTCTTCTTGTTTCTTGGGTAAATACAATAGGTAAGATATAAGCCTTCAGCTCCAGGCCAGTGCAATGGCTTGTACCGTTGATTTACCTTACTACCGTGCACTGTAAACCCCACAAGCTTCTATATACTGACTGCCCAAAGACTTATACTAGCGACTCAACCATCGCGATTGAAATATACGCACACAATGACTTTGACAACAGCCCGAAGAGATCTGGAAGCGTTTGGCTATAGCTCGTCTTCAGAGTCCGAGTCCGAACCGCCCCGCAAGTCCAGCAATTCGAACACCAACGGTACAAACCAGAAAAAGAAGAAGAAGCGCAAGTTGCCGCCTCAGCAGAGCATCAACAAGATATGGAGGCACTTCTCCGCCAAGAAGTTCAGCCGCGCGCTGGCAATCTTGCCGTTCGATCCGGTGCCATTACCTGCTGAGCCCGAGCGACCGAACGAGCTGCTCAGTGCCGGATACGAACGTGCAGTGGAAGAATGTCGTCGGAAGGTCAAGAAGATCATACAAGAATGCCGAAGAGTCAATACTAGGTATCGAGACCAAGGCTGGGACATTGTAAGCTCACCCATACGTAATTTGGAGTCGGTTGTATAAGTTGTGCCAAACTTGCGACTAACAACGCTACTTCGCACCAATAGGATTGGGACCTGAAGATGACCAAGGGGAACACCCTCAATTACCTCGGATCGAACAAATTTGACGTTGCAGGCCCTCGTCTTAGTTCCAGTACCTCTGTCCCCAAGGCTGTGAAGCGCGTTCACGAGATCTATGAAAAGCCTACTTTCATGAAGGAGATCAATGGAAGTGATGTGAAGCAGGGCTTCTTGGGCAACTGTTGGCTTATTGCCAGCTTTAGCGCGCTAGCCAACGTTGAGAACGGGATTCAGAGGATTTGCGTCGAGTACGACACCCGTAAGTGTGACCCCATTGGTTCCATTCCCCACAGGTTCAAGTGCTAACTCTAGTTGCAGGTATCGGCATATACGGGTTCGTCTTCTTCCGCGACGGCGAATGGGTTTATTCTATTGTCGATGACAAGTTATACATGACATCTCCCAATTGGGATTCAGTAAGTCTTGGATCGAACTGAATTTGTCAAGGTAATTACTGACGCAACTGCTCCAACAGCCCAGTCTGCAGCGAGATCTGCTGAACCAGATCGATCGCGATCACGAGGATGCCGAATCCTGGTACCGTAAGACGTACCAGACCGGCTCTAAAGCCCTCTTCTTTGGTGGTAACAAAGACCAAAATGAGACCTGGATTCCTCTCATGGAAAAGGCTTTTGCCAAAATCCATGGTGATTTCTCATCGCTCACTGGTGGCTGGATCGGTGAAGGTGTCGAGGACCTCAGTGGTGGCGTCACGACCGAGCTGTTGGCCAGTGACATCCTGGACTTCGACGGATTCTGGGAAGATGATCTCAGCAGAGTCAACGAAGAATTCCTCTTCGGTTGCTCCACCGGCCTTCTCGATGGTGGTTATGGTGAGAGAAATGGTATTCGCGAAGGCCATGCCTACGTTGTCATGGATGCGAGGACATTGAAGAGCGGCGAGCGACTGGTCAAGCTTCGAAACCCCTGGGGCAAGCTCAAGAAGGGTATCTGGGACGGCCCCTGGAGTGACGGCTCCAAGGAATGGACCAACGATGTCAAGGAGGAGCTGGGCCATACTTTTGGTAACGACTCTGTCTTCTGGATCCGGTACGAAGACATGCTGCGCAAATTCCAGCACATTGACCGGACACGGCTCTTCAGTGAGCCCGATTGGCGCTGCTGTCAGCGCTGGATCGGCGTCGAGGTTCCGTGGAAGGCACAGTATCACGAAAAGTTCCACATCACCCTGACGAAAGAATCCCCTCTGGTGCTTGTCCTGTCACAACTCGATAACAGGTACTACAAGGGTCTCCATGGGCAATACAACTTCCGCCTGCACTTCCGGATCCATGAGCAAGGTCGACCCGACGCAGAGGATTACATTGTGCGATCGCACGGCAACTACCTGATGGACCGATCCGTGTCCATCGAGCTGCCCTGTATGGAGCCTGGCAAGTACTCCGTATTTGTGAGCGTCGCCGGCGAGCGGGACACCGACATGTCGACCGTCGAGGACGTAGTCAAGCGCGAGTGCAAGAAGCGGTCGGACCACGATAAGCTGGCCGCCGTGGGCTACGCCTACGACCTCGCGCACGCCAAGGGCGTCGCGCACCTCGAGCAGGTGCGCAAGCTGCGCCACCAGTCCGACCAGAAGAAGGCCAGCACCTCGCGCCAGGCTGAGCGCCGCAAGATGTGGGAGAAGCGCCACAAGAACCGCGAGATCAGCAAGGTGCAGCAGAAGAAGAACGAGAAGAAGCGTGACCGCCGCCGCGCTGTCAAGGCGGAGGAGCGCAAGAAGAAGGAAGAAGCTGAGGCCGCCGAGCGCAAGGTGAAAGAGGAAGCTGAGGCTGCCGAACGCAAGAAACAAGAAGAGGTTGCCGAGGCCGAACGCAAGAAGAAGGAGGAGGCTGAAGAAGCCGAGCGCAAGAAGAAGGAAGCCGAGACCCCGAAAGACGAGGCTGGCCAGAAGGTCGAAGACAAGAGCGTTCAGACTGATACTGCCGAGTCCAAGGGCAAGGAAGACGACACCAAGGATGTCTCCAAGGATTCTTCCAAGGAAGAGGACAAACCGAAAACCGAAGATACCAAGTCGTCTGAAGAGAGCTCTGACAGCAAGAAAGTCGAAGATAACGCATCCGTATCTGCTCCTCCCCCGGCTTCTGCCCCTGTTTCCGAGAAGGAGAATAAGACCGGATATTCTTCAGAGAACGACTCGTCTGATAGCCCAGTATCGGACTGGGAGAATCTATACGACTCAGATGATCTCAGTAAGAAGCCACGCATGGCACCGCCGCCACCACCACCGCAGAACAATGACAAGGCTGTGGAGACGGACGAGGAAGCCGGCCTACCCGACCCTTGGAACGCCGTCTGCGTGGTTGGGTTCCGTGTCTACTCGAAGGACGAGGACTTGGAGCTACGCGTGGTAATTGAGGGTGGCGATCTTGCCGAGAACGGCATGGGCGAGAAGGGTGCACAAGACATCGACAATGCCCAGATCAACGCGGCGTCTGGCGAGCGGGAGAAGAAGCTGGATGGCGAGAACGTCAAAGACCAAGTCGAGATCATTGATGGAGCTGCTGTCGTCAAGAAGAAGGTTCAGCCAGATGACGACAACAAAGGTGTGGAGGACAAGGAAGCCAAAGATGAGCCTGCCTCGCAGGTCGAGAAGGAAGACGAGGGTGCCGAGGCGGATTCCGAGGACTCGGACGACGATGACGAGTTCCCCGTGGCAACTCCCGATAGCGGAAGCGGTGATTGTTCGCCGCAGAAGCGACTGGAGTCGTCTTGATTTTTGACGCTTAATTATGTTTGGGGCATCTACGTACATTCATTTCTCAACTCAAGCAACAATCGTTTATGAGCATGGCGCAGCGGGTTCGGGAATGAGAGATGGCTTTTGAGAGCCGCATGGTTTGGACAGGGACAGCTACCAACGCCGATGGTAGCGTTTGATGAGGCGCTCTTAGATCGTTTTTTTAGATATGCCGGAGCGAGAATTTCTTTCAGGTTACCACGTATGGGTTTTAAGTTATGGGGTTTTGGGTCAGGTTGGGATTGTATATCTCATGTTTTGTCCGAGTCTCCTTTTTATTCGGTTGCGACGGTCTAGATGGCTCAAGATTGTCCTGCTCAACCCCAGATTATGTTACGTTTGAATGAATTACTATACTGTCGGATCAAGACAAGTCCACATGGGCATCATCGCCGAGTTTATGAACATGTATTTGATTAACCAATGTATGCCTAAGGTCCTGTGTTAAGGGGTTCACCGCAACGCTTGTACCGAAAGTTGATTTCATTCGACGCCATATCCCTCGTTCCCCTCGTTGTATCCCTGATGTAAGCCACTCCTCCTTATGCGAACATATCTTCCAGCCGACATTACTCTTCCATCGTGGGCGCGAACTTCATTCCCTTTCCAAGTAAGTCAGTGTCAAGCCTTCGCAACGCAAGTAAAAGACGGCGAATACAGGCAATAATGGCGGGCGGGGAACAACACACAAGAAGGACTCAGCCACAGAGCGCTTTTTCGCACTCGTTTGCTTGACACCCATTGCAATCATCGTCGCACCCTAGGACGCCCTTGATGATATACTTAGAAGTGCAGTCAGGGTCGGTAAAGAGTTGGCAGTCAGTTGGAATGCAAAGACACATGTCGTCAGGAAACCCGCTGTTATTAATGAAAGCAGAATTCCTGTTAGCGCTCTGTTGGTTATCAGAGCTACATAATGGAAGGAGGGATGAAAAGTAGACGTAGTTAAGTAGGTAGCCAAGTATCCATGCAAGGCGGGATACATGCACAACGTACATTTGCTCGCATGACCAGGTCGACCACGATCTTGAAGCCGGCTGCTTGGGAGGGACGTCGCCGAGCCAGGGAATCTGGATCGTCGTGGTTGAAACCGATTGCCGTGGTAGGTTTTGTCGGTGCTCGGGAGAAGCGGAGATGGGGAGGAGGGCCGAGAGAGTCGGTGCGATGCCGGCGCCGAGAAGAGCGGTCTTGATGGTACGGGTTTTCTTCATGATGCCGGGTGTAATACGAACCAGGAATGGTATATGAGATTTGCGTTTGCTTATTATAGGTATGTATATGGGAGAGAGAGAGAGAGAGGTCACTAAACATATACTTTGCTAAAAGTCACTGGATTCCGTGATGCTGTTTGGAGGATGGAAATGTGTGCTGATGATTAATGAAGATGTGAAAGTTTCTAATTGCCAGTATGGAAGTCCTCTGTCTTTCTAGGATCTACAACTTGAGGCTCGAGGAAGGAGGTGCCAGGGAAGTGGTGAAGGCAAGTATCATGCTCTGCAATATATGCATGCGTGGTTCCTTCCCTCTTTCTTGGGGTAGCCCATCCCATCGGTCTAGAACTGCGCGCCTGTAGGTTTCACGACGGAAAACGTGATCGGTCGCTGGATTCTTCCCTTCTCATACGGAGGGCAGATGATGAAGCAACGACTCCCGGATGGGTGCTGGCGTTGTGCTTTCTTGAGACTCGAGAGAGTGTCGCACACACTTGCCCGAACACAGAGACGAGCCGGCGTCCCAAGGATCGATTGGGCCAATGAATGGTGCTCTTGGCCAAAAAAGAGGCTGTGATCAATGGGGGTGGGAAAGCCAAGGCACGTAGCCAGCGTTTGCCACTACTTGTTCCTGCATCACCTCTTTGTGATAGATCGATCAATCATTTTGATTCATCCGCCCAATTTCTGTGACGGTTGTACCCGTACGTGGCCCTTTCGATAAGAGCGGGAGGCGACGCATCGTGAGATCCTGCTGTGCCCCGTGGTATCAACGGGTCGATTGACTCGGGAGTAGTGTATCATATTGGCTGCGCGTCTGGAGACGCCGTAGCAAACAGATGCCAACGTGGATGATTTGCCGTTCGGGTATTGGGTATTTACCTCAAGATCTTTGAACATTAATCAAGCAAACCAACCAACATTCGTTTCACAGTTAAGCGAAGGGTTTGTTAACTGCCTGTTTGACTTGGGCTTGCTGTAGAATCAAACAACTCTCTCGCATTCTCAACACAGCTCGAAGGGCCTCGGAGGTTTCGATCGACCGAGCACGGCGCCACCCAATGCACTGCATCGCAACTCTCCTCGCTTCCATTGCCGTTGTTGACTTTTATGCAACCCGCAATCGATGCAACTGTCAACACAAATATCGTTGATTGCTCTGTGGAGGTGTGCTGAAGACTCGGTAATATCGCATGCGGCCTTTTGCGCGACGTTCGACCGACCGACCGTCTTAGGTGGATTGATTGGACTCCATCAAGGCCGTCAAGCGCCGGCCACCTGCATGCATCGGCGCCCCGTTGGTACGGAAGACGTGGCTACGGGCATAGCATCCCCTCCCATGCTCGCTCGGTAGGCCCGCTCACTAGGCCAGTGATAATGTGCTTCAAGACAGAAATGCAGATCGATAGGTACCTAGATGACATTGTTTAGTACAGGAAGGAGTATTTACGATCGGGTTGCGCGGACATTCTTCTTTTGCGTCAGCAGCAGTAGCAACGTGGACCATGAACGCGCGATCCTGGACTCATATTGAAATTTCTTGAAACTCAACGTACACACACTGACTTCTTTTTTATTATTATTGAAGGTCCCATAGTTTCAAATTACGTATATCGCATCATTATCGTGGTGAATTGATAATGAGTCGACGACCCAGAGTCGTCACATGTTACAGGAGTTCACAGACCAGGCTGCAACCCCAATCCCTCTCCCTCTACAAGTTACAAGTGGGGGGAGGTGGCATTGCTTTTTCCTCTTCTGTCTGCATGTTTGCTGTCAATACACGTAATCAGTTCTCATCCTCGTATGAAATGATGGCAATTCATGATAGAGTCAGCAAACAAACTTGGCCGACGGTCAGCCGCGGAGTGCGGGTTCATGATAGGAACTCCAGGCCTCGTTAGGTAAGTCGTCAAAGTCGTCAAAAGACAGAGTGGGGGTATCCGAGTCAAAGTTCCAGTTCATCCGCCCTGGGGGAGTGGAGAGCAGCTGCAGTTCCAGCTGCAGCCGCAACTCCCGGCCTTCATTCCAATTGGCTCTGCCATCTCAGGTCACAAAAACATATGCCGACCATTGACTCAGTTCAAAGTGCGCGAGATATCACACAGATATGGCCCTGGATGCTTTGCAGGTGGGTTTGGGTGAGTTGAAGTTGCAAGAATGCTTGCCAGCTTGCCCCTGCTCAGTGGGCTCGAAACATGACGGGCGGACGGACCACCGTTTAGCCCCCATTGTCCATTGTCAGTTAAGCTACCGACACATGTTGGTTGGCGATCCTCTTGTCTCGTCCAATACCATTCGACTATCGGCCCTGAGTATATGCATGTTTACCCTCGAAAAGGACGAAACTGCACATCAGCTCATATCTACGAGGGTATCCACCCTTCCAATACGGCATCCAATGGCCTGTTGTCATTTCTGGGTAACCCACCGAAGAAGAGAGGCAGACGAGGCAGACTATCGCTTGGCACCTATCAACCACGAGTCACCATCTTAGCTAATCCTGGTCCAAAGTAAGATCTGTGTCTCATGATCTTGTGTATATATATGTCAGTAAGCCTCGGTAGAACTCAATAGATCAATCTCATCACCATCTCACTCAAGCTCCCAACTACAACTATACCATCCATCACCAACAGCCTCATCATCTCTCCCAGCTGGACCGGGAAACTCGCCCGCGCTGCCCAAATCAAACAAAATCATCAACTGATCCGGCCAAATTCATATACTGCGAAATAGACCTGAAGGCAGCCTTCGATACTTCCCGTACAATATCCCCACCAACAGCTACTCGCCGCAGCAGTAGCAACCAAACAACGCCGACTTCTATCATACATTCTGAACAAGGTCTTCTGCCACTCGCAATCATGTTTGGCCTCTGGAATGCTTTGTGGAACGCCGTTGGGAGCGGTACAGACCCAAAGACTGAGAAGGCAAGCGCAAACGGCCACAGCCGTCGCCGAAGCAAGGGCTCCACATCACAAGTCTGGGGCCATGTGATGGAATAGATCAGCCCTCCTCCTGGGGTTGGATTGGAAATCTGTATGGGGGACCCCTCACAATACGGACTGCACCAAAGTATCGAGGATCAACGCCTGACATAGTTCGGCGCTCATGGGCGGACAAGATGGAGGTTGTCGGGCTATATGCTAGGGGTTGCTGGAGTTTACTGGAGTTTCACATTGTTATTTGGTGATGGCGTCTAGGGCAGGATACTTGGCTTTTTGGGATGGATGAGAGAGAACAGCAACAATAGCTGCATAGATGATGAGGGGTAAATGCATGTTGGCAAGGGGTAGAATAACCTTCAGGAGTAGAACAACATGAGTTTCAAATAGAGACGATTGGCGCCTGCAATGCACGATTCAATTACCCAGTCCCTGGTGGTGCCACAATACAATGTCCCTGACTCGCTGTCTGGCTCGACGACGGTTCATCCCACTGATTGCCAGATCCCCGTCGCCCACTACCCCAGCATCTTGAGAGTATCTCATCGGAGAAAGAAGATAGGCACTGGTTTCAAAAGTCACGTGGAAGAACATGCAAGACTGGCAAAACATGGTGCTCATATGTTGTTCATTAATATATAGCTGGCAATGGGCAAAATAATCCAGGTAAGATATATGTATCCCCACTTCTATTTTGTCGTTTCATCATTAACTTCGTAGTTATTACTGCAGACAAACACCGCTCAGGCAGCAGTGACAGCGATGGTGGCGTTGAAAGCGTGGACCTTGGTGACACCGCTGGCGCCAACCAGGAAGGGGACGGCAGCGACCAAGACGTTGTCGCCGGCCGGGGTGTCCTTGGGGATGGTGACGTCGACGGTGAAGTTGCCGAGGGGCACTTGCTCAGGGCTGTGCATACCACGTTAGCATTTTTGTTGGATGGAAAAGTGTGCACAATAAAGAGAGAGGGAGAGAAACGTACTAGAAGCTCTGATAGCCGATCTGAGTGCCGACGCAGATATCCGGGGCGCAGCTGCCGCCGCCGGAGGGAGAGATGCCCCAGATGACGGAGAAGTCGACAAAGTTCTGGACGTAGCTGGCAGTCATGAGGTTGGCCTTGATGGTGCTGCCGGCGACGGCGGTGGCGGGGGCCTCCATGCCGTAGATGTAGGCCGAGGCCGAGGGGAGAGCGGCCAGGCCGGCGCCGACGAGAGTCTTCACGGAAACCATTTTTGCTGATTGGGGGAGAAGATGGAGGTAATATTAAGATATTAGTTTGGTTTTGTCTTTGAGTAGTAACGAAGGACGGGTGGATGGATGTATTGACAAAGATCGTGGGATGATGTGTAAAAGTTCCGATGAACGAGGACGATCTATCGCATTCTTATATATGAATTCCCCAAGGTAAGATCGGATGACTTAAGATCGGAAAGTGCAAACTGCTTAAGCTCCCCTATCCTTTTCTCGATGCTACTATTTCGGGCCCATAAGCCGGTTTCTGCGGGATCGCATGAAGCCAACGGCCCAATACGAGATTTGACGTAGTAGCTGGCTCCGTTACTGGTGCCGATCCCTATGGCCCGCACGTGGCATATCCAGGCGTCTTCCCAACAAAATACAGAGAATCAAGGGGATCTTTCCGGGATCCTGGGTGGTTTTCTCGCGGCTAAGCTGCGCCTTAACCGGGGCGTGTGATGGATGGCTGGCCCCTGAATGACCCGTCAAAAATCACCTGAACAAGTAGCAACAAGGCGTAAACCGACTGCTTGTGATACCACCAGTTTGGCCCTGTAGATATGGCGGTAAAGGAAGTAAAAGGGGGAATGTTATTGCTGGTTGTTGCTGGCAACTGGGTAAGGTAGCATTTGCACTGCCTGGGCCTGCGTCATGGAGAATCGAAATCTGACCAGGCCCCCTCCCCGCTAACCTGATCATCCCCACTGCGGGTGGAAAGGTCGCTTCGCTAATCGCTAACCCAACCAGCCAACTGCCGCAGGATCCGCTAAACACAGCACTCTCGACTGCACTCTTGACCAGTGTGACCAGCGCATTCAGCAGCACACCTGCAAAGGCAAGCCCGCCTACCCGCCTACCCGCGCTAACTTACGAGTCTCGTAAAAGCCTCACGCTCTTTTGACGTCTACGATGGCCATACACCCATATAAGAATGGACTTGAGGTAGGATCGTCTAAGTTCAAGTCACGCATTCTTTCTGCATGTCGCTTCGTGTTTTGTGTCGTTCAGTCTACACTACATAGTTGGTGCTGATGGGCTTGCTGGCTGACTGGCTGCCGAAGGGACCAAATTAGCGGTGGTGGCTTTGTCGTCGCACGCATGAACTTAATACAACCGTTGAACAACACAGAGCTTTTACGGGGCAGGTAGGCAGGACTGCTACCAACTGTCGGGGAAATTTGGTTTAAAGAAATATTCACCGAACAATGAATGGCTACCTATCTAGATGGACTTTGCATCCACTTCCACATCCGCAGGAATCGATTCGGACTCTCCATGCACTGTCTCCCGGCTCTTACTATTCCTCCGCGTCAAGAACGAAAGTCCACCAGTCCAAACCGTCAAGGCGATACTCATCGCGATCATGGCCCACATACCCCGCTACAATGCAACTGTTGTTAGCCATCTGGAAGAAAGATGCTCATATTCAAAAAGGAGTTTCACGGGCTCACTTACTCTAAACCACGGGGCCATTGAGGCACCGTAGAAGACAATGGACCACCAGGCATTGATCACATTGGATCCGAGATTCATGCCCGCCAAGACGACGGCTCGGAACATATGGTCCTCGTACCTCATCGCGTCGTTGCACCAGGCGAAGAAGGTGGCCTGGCAGGCGTACACTGACCCCGACAGGTAGTAGGCCGCGAACACGACCGTAGTCGACGCCGGGCTCGTGGGGTCATTGGACGCCGACAGGATCATGGCCGAGGTGACGACGCCGACGACAGCGATGAAGTGGCCCACGAGCCACCGCTTTCCCCGCAGGAAGTCGGTGAGCGTAGCCCAAAAGAGAGTCGACACGATGCCGACGGCCGGAATGGCGGTGGGGTAATTGTTCAGCTGCCAGACCGCGTACTTGTTGGTAGGGTGGCTCTTCATGTACAGTGCCATGAGGCCGTTGGTGCTGAAGGACTCGGTCTCGCCCGCAATAATCCAGAGGACGACGAAGCCCCACCAGTACCACGACGTCAGGACCTTCTTGAAGAAGCTAAGAGAGACCGGTGAGCGCTCCTCCACCGCCGGCACACGCGCAATGGCCAGCTCCTTCTCGGCTGCCGTGAGATAAAAGGCTGTCGTAGTCTGCGGCGTATCCGGGAAGAAGAGGAAGCCGTAAATAGCTACTGGTATGGTGATAAGCCCGTCAATGATGAACAGCCACCGCCAGCCAGTAAGGCCGCTCTTCTCGTGCAGCGACTGGTAGATACCCGTCTGGATGAAACCGCCAATCATAGTTCCGGCGAGGCCGGATGCAGTGAAGATGCCACTGCGTTTTCCGAGCTCTCTCTCGGTATACCACGAGCCCAGGATATAGTGAGTCCCTACGAAGGTGGTGGCCTCAGCAATGCCTTGGAAGAAGCGGATGGCCATGATGGATTGGGGACGGTGCACCGAGGCCGTCACCATGGTCAAGCAGCCCCAGATGACCATCATGGACGGGAAGAAATAGCGCGGCTTGATGTAATGCAGCGACATGTTGGCCGGCAGCTGGCCGATGACATAGCCGACGGTGAAGCAGGTGTTGATCTGGTTCAGCTGGTCGCCCACAAAGCCTAGGTCTTCCTTCATGCCGCTCACGTAGGCATTGGTCAAGTTCGACCTGTCCAGATAATTGGTGAAATAGGACAGGCAGCAGAAAGTCAGAATGAAGAAGTCAATCTTCATCACCAGCTTCGCCTCGCCGGGTCGGTATTCGGTGTGGAGGTAGTCCCTCAGTTTGGTAGTGAACCCCGCCATGATGGTGGCAGCAGTCTGATGGGCGTAGGACTGTAGACAGAGCTCCGGATGCAACCACAGGCTCGTGAACGGCAGGGAGCGCACAATGTCTTATATCTTGAGATAGCTAGGGTTGGTTTTCTTCATGCTCCAGAATATGCTCAGAGGATGATAGGTAGATAGTCAGCCGTCAAGGTACCGGTCCGATGTAAACATGGCGATATACTAAATCTAAGTAGGTCTGGTAAGCGATAAGGCAGTTGCAGTCGCAGTTATTTGCGACCGACAAAGATTGCCGGGGGTGTTCAGGTGCTGCCGTCGGAAGCCATCCACGAGTAGCGATACAGTCTGTCGGGAGTCGGGACTTGGCAGTTAATCAATCATTGGAACAATGAAGATTGCTTTTTGCTCCGTAATCTCAGCTGAACTTATGTAAGGTTAAAACCATCTTCCATGTTTTCCAATCAAAAATGCTGGATGCCAGAAATCGTGGGTACCACCGCCTTAGTGCCGACCAGAACGGTGATAACGACTGGACCGAACCATGACCCGCTTCTGACATGGAAGATAGTGCCGAGTGGCCCCTCCCCTCCCCTAGGACCCTAAAGCCCCAGCAGATAAGGCGCTACTGTATCTTCCCCAGACTGCCAGAACAGACCCCAATCACCACTACACTATGTAAGTTGCATGTCCTTTGACGTAACCTTGATTCTCGGGGTTTGATCGGACTCTCGAGACGGGACAGTAGCGATGGAAGCACCGGATGAGCAGCGACCGAACATGTCGCATCATGTCTATCTACCTAGGAACAAGACTTATCCATCTACCCGGAGCGGTGCGGTGCAGCCAAGGTGAGGAGCGATACTACCTTGTGAAGATACAAGGCAATGAGGCAAGTAGGCTCGTGGCTATCTTGGCTGTTTGACTAATCCAAACATGACCAAGTGCAAATGAGGGATGTGAACATGACCGCCCCCTCCTCTAGCGGGCATCGGACCGGTGCCGATGGATGCGGAGTTTCCGCCCCTTGCTATCCCCCCAAGATCCAAAACCAACAGCAGCATCGGATATCGCTCGTAGAGGCTGTGTATAAGTGTGAGGTGCGAAATTCGGCCCTTAAATAGATATACATCTAACATTGAAGTATCTTGCTCATCTACATCAAGCGGCTTGGAGCATATATATATCAATTATACATAGTTGGAACACGCCACAAAGGGTACACACACCACTAGTGAAAATGAAGGTCGACAGCTGGGAACAAGTCGCCGCCCGGAAGCGAAAGGCCGTCTTGGATTCGATACCAGCGGAATGGATCATCCCCGACCACCTGCTGCCGCCCAAGACCCAGGATGATGTCACGACGTTTCCCGAGACATCGGGCTGGTTCACGGCCGAAGAGCTGGCCATTACGAACTCCGAGGCGCTGGAGCTGCTGCCCAAGCTCGCGTCAGGCGAACTCAAGTCGGAGACCGTGACGCGGGCTTTCTGTAAGCGGGCTGCTGCTGCCCATCAACTCGTGAGTACTCCAATTTTCCAGATTCTTTGCATATACAGGTGGTGATCTCCTACAGCATGTGGAAGGAGACCCATGCGGATCGAGATCCACCACTGTCGGGAAATAAGATAGGGAAAGAGCCATTTATGAACGCGGAAAAAGGAGACAGATATTTGACCAAAGTCGTGAGATTGCTGACCATTATCAGACCAACTGCCTCTCTGAGACCTGCTTCGAGCGCGGTCTCGAGACGGCGCGCCAGCTCGACGCACACCTAGCCCGGACTGGCAAGCCCGTGGGCCCCCTACACGGCCTCCCCGTTTCATTGAAAGACAATTTCAACCTGAAGGGGCTCGACGCGACCGTAGGTTTCGTGTCGCACGTGGGCGTGCCCGCCGCCGAAGACGCGGCGCTGGCCCAGCTGCTGCAGACCAAAGCCGGCGCCGTCTTCTACGTCAAGACCAACGTGCCCACGGCCATGATGATGGCCGAGACCGTCAACAACGTCATGGGCCGCACCGTGAACCCGCTGAACCGCCGCCTGACGCCCGGCGGCTCCTCGGGCGGCGAAGCGGCCCTCATCGCGTTCCGCGGCAGTCCCCTGGGCGTCGGGACCGATATCGGCGGCTCCCTGCGGATCCCTGCCGCTTGCACCGGGCTGTTCACCCTGAAGGCCTCGTTCGGCCGCTTCCCAACGCTCGGGTGCCGCTCGGGCATGCCGGGCCAGGAGGCCGTGCAGTCCATCAACGGGCCGCTGGCGCGCACCCTGGGCGACCTCGAGACCTACTGCCGCGCCGTCATCGACGCCGAACCCTGGCGCGACGCCGACCCTCGTTGCCTACCGATCCCCTGGCAGCAGCAGCCGTCGCCCCCCAGTCGCCCCCTCAAGATCGCCGTCATGTGGGACGACGGCATGGCCCTCCCCACGCCGCCCGTAACGCGCGCCCTGCACCAGGCCGTCGCCGCCCTGCAAGCCGCGGGCCACACCATCGTCGAGTGGTCCTCGCAGGACCAACCCCAAGGGCTGGACCTGCTGAACCGCATGTTCGTCGCCGACGGCGGGCTCGCCATCCGCGAGGAGATCGCCCGGACCAACGAGCCCTGGTTCTTGCCCGAGATGCAGGCCTACGAGGCCGCGTCTCGCTCCGAGCTGGGCACCCGCGACCTGTGGCGCCTGCACGCTGAGCGCCAGGCCTACCAGAAGCGGTACCTGGACCGCTGGAACGCGGCCGGGATCGACGCTCTGCTATGTCCCACGACGCCGTATTCTAGCGTGGAGAATGGGAAGTTTCGACATGGTGAGTTTTGAAGATGGGGACGGCTTCTCTTCTGTCTCCTTTTTTTACTCACCCACGACCCCCCTTTTTTGCCACCTCGCTTCTCGCGCGCTCGCTTGTTCGCTCCCAGTTATATTTCGCCGCTTGCTTTACTTTCTCCCCGCCACCCTCGAAGATCCCTTCCCCCAGGGGCGGGATAGTACATCTTGTCCCCACACCTTACCCCTATACTCCCATTCCTTACATACTCTCAGCCCGTTGACGAGCAAGACCTCGACCACACGTTTTACCTGCCTGGGTGGCTACCAAACTGACTAACGCTGTGCTTATTTAGTTGGCTACACGGGCGTGTACAACGTCCTAGACCAGAGCTGCATTAGTTTCCCCACCGGGATCAAGGTGGATGCCGCCCTTGATAAGGCGCTCGACATGTCGACCTACCAGCCCATGAGCGAGGTGGACAAGATGATCCAATCCGAATGTGAGTCCGACTTCTTTCTCTGATTCTTTGATCGATCGATCGATTGATGCCTTGCAATTAATACCTACTTGCTTACCTATTTTATCGTTTATCCAGACCATGCGGAAGCTGTACATGGAATGCCAATCAACCTTCAGCTGATAGGAAGAAGGTAAACACCGAACTCAGCCCCCGATCCCGCGTAGAGATTGAGCAAACATTGACACTTACTACCTAGACTCGAAGAAGAAAAAGTCATAGCTATGGTCAAAGTAGTCTTGGACGCCTTGTGATGACACAAATGCGGCAATTCAATTTGTAGCATGAAGTTAATATGTACGCTGACCTCCAGGGCTATTTGACAAGAAGCTGCGACTCCGGCTGCTCCGGATGTGCTGCTAAGCAAGCACGAGCCTTGACCCCCGATGTAACGTAAACAAGCAAGCATCTGTCGTTTCAAGTACATGTAGATACATACAATAGCAAAAATCTAGACTTGCGAATACAAACCTCCATCAAAACCCCATCTAATAGATCAAACTCCTAGATAACCCCGTTGGCTTGAAAATGAGAAAAAGAAAAGACTCTATCCGCCCTGTCACAGTCATCGCCCCGTCGCCCGTCACGCTTTTGTGCGTTGAGACGATATCTCGTCCTTGGAACGCCTAGACACCGGAGGACACTTGGCCCCAATATGCTAGAAGCCCACAGTTAAAACAAGGTTAGAAGTAAAATTGCTGCTGCGGAGGCTGACCGGGTGGAGGTTGTGCCAGGAAATCAAAGTTCATATCAGTGCCGGTATAGAAAGGATCGGGAGGTGATTCTGGAGGGCCAAAAAGCAAAGGTTAGCACAGACTCTCCCATCAGGGCTCAATCAACCGGAAACATGGACTCACCCCAGAAGATGGAATCGTAGAGATCCATGGGTGACATGTAGGCGGCCGGGTCCATCTGGCTCATGTCTGTTGTCACGGTCTGCAACCCCAAGGCTTGTTGCTGCTGGTGCTGTTGCTGCGGTTGTTGTGGTTGCTGTTGCTGCATAGCCGCCGGGTACGACGATATACTCCTGTCCCTTAATTAGCGTGTGCCAATAATTTGGACAAATCAATAGCAACGTACGTGGAATAGTCGGGCATGGTAGCTCCGTTCTGCAGTTCGGTCATCGCTAGTGCAGCATCTTGATGAGGGTCCATCGCCCCATGCACCTTTTGTTGTTGGGTGACATGTGGCACATTTTGCAACAAGGTGACGGGTGTTCTTGACCCTGACGGGTTCTCGCTCTTCATCCCGGAAAGGCCGTGCAGGGAACCGTAATCGTATATGTTCTTCAAAGCGGTAAGCGCCCTTGAAAGCGGCCCAGAAAGTTCAATGTCCCTGTCGCTGTGCTTGATGTGACCTGGCGGTGGACTTGATCTCTCTTTGGCAGCAGCAGCCGACAGCGCCGAGATGAGGTCCCCTTGCAGCCCGCGGACTTCGGGATCGGTCTTGGTTTCGCAAAGTATACCGAGGAGTACAGCAGAGGACAGGCCATGGTACGTAAACGCCCAGCTTCGCGTCGGAATCACAGAGATATTGTGCATAGACAAGAACATTCGGACGGTTTCGGTTAGGTTCTCCTTGCACTTGTCGGACAGGATCTGCTTTTCTTCGGCACTCAATCTGGTGCAGTCGCTTCGGAGCGCCGGACGGCAGCAAACAGATACCACGAAGGCTGTGTGTAAGCGGACAGCATAGTGCTGCAATCGATCAATCGCCGTTTTCGCCGCCTCTTTGCTCCGTAGTTGTGGGTACACCTTGTCTCGTATTGATTCAACCTCTTGACAGTTCCCCATGATATTTTCGTATGTGACCGTAGCAGTCGCGTCGGGATTCAGCTTTTCGGAGATAAGTCTGGTGAGATGGTACATGGACTCCAGATAGGAGAACCCTTGCACAACCGAGCCGGAAGACAGTGGGATGGCGCAGCATTGTATATTCGTCATATTGGGTCTTGTAAACCATTAGCGTGGGCGGCTGTTTCAATCATCACCCTGCGACTTACCGGTCGAAAGACAGAGAGGTCAACGTATCATGCCATTGGCATGTCCACCTGGTCAACAAATTAGTCCCTGTTAGCGAAGAGGTGGCTGAGATCGTACCATAGCTTCCGTCGAACATAGTCCTTCGTTGACATGCCCGAGGAGCTCTCACGGCCATCCTGGGGGCTCGCGCGATGCAGACCTAGTGACTGAGCCAGGCGGCATGTAAGGGCTATCAAAGCCCAAGATGCCTCCGCCTTCATGTCGTTCAGCAACACGAAACTAGTCATCAAAAGCGCCTGGATCGAATCGAGGTTGGGCCTGAGAAGGAAGTTGCCGAGGCGTAAGAAATGCATGCTGATCTGCATATATCTTTGGGAATCGGTCGTCCTGATATGGTACGGGGAGTCGTGGTATTGAGAGCCCACAGCCAGCACGGCGAATAGTATAGCCAGCCACGAGGCGGACACTGGTCGTGACGTCGACGGGCCCTCGCGCGCATTTTTGGCACGTTCCTCCAGATAGATCATGAGTCTCGACTCGAGATCCTCAATATCGATGACAAAGCCCCAGAATGGATGTGGCACCTCCTTGTAGGTCTTGAAGAGTCTAGTAAAGGGTTAGAGAGTTGACGAAAAGCCACCAGCGCAGCTCTTGATTGACGCCTCCAGTTAGCGACAGCGACTTACTTGAGCACCTCACGATCGGAAGGAAGCTCGGCGGAGATTTCTCGTGTCATTCGATCTAGGTGATGGGATGACATCAGAGGGAAGGGTGCTGAATTGTCGAGTCCCCAAATGGGGCGCATGTCTCGGCGTATGTCGATGCCATCTTTCGTCTCGTTTGGCGAAGACTGGTCCCTCAACAGAGCTGGGATGCTGTTCTGCCCGACAAAACGCGGGATTTCCATCGACTCCGACTGGTCTAAGCAAACATCAGGTCATGAACATGTGGCAAAGTCACGATTTGGGTGTATGGCATACCTAGGGCGCGCGGCCACCCGTTGGGTTGGTGGTCGCCGGGGCGCTCCGGCTCAGCGCTTCCATCTGGGGAATGGGGGCGTTTCTGGCCATGTTGTAATATGTCGGCAGAACCTTGCTTGGCGACATTGGAGCGGTTCGGTTTATAGGAGCACAACTGTGGGTGCTCCCGCTTTACACAATTCTCACAGGGCTGCTTGTTGTCACACTTGACCTTACCTGCGCCACGAATTAGAGAGGGTGTCACGATTGTTCAAGTCAGACGGGAAAAGACGCACGCTGGCGGCAGGGCCAACAGGCAGTGCCATATCGAACTTTGCGATGAGAATGTATAATACGGCTAGCTTCTTCCGGGGTGAGCTCCTCCACGGAAACGTGGGCGTCCTGTGATTTGGGCATGGGCAACAACAAAGAAGTAAGATGGGAAGGAGCTCCGTTACGGCATGCGGGATGCCGGCCTCGCCAAGAAACAGAGTGACAAGCGCCCGGGAGTAGGGTGACTGGGTAGGTAGGTAGGTACTGTATGTAATCGTAATCTGTCTGCTTAGTTTAGAGTGTGGCAACCAACGATCGTCTGATTGGGCGGAGTCGGTCGTGGGTTCAGTGGTTCAATGCCCGAGTTCCTGTCTTGGGCCCAACGGGCAGCGCGCGAAGCCGGCGGCGGCGAGTTCGAATCGAAAAGGTAAGAGGAGAAGTGAGGGTTTTCAAAAAGGCCGGAAACCGAAGGAGTATTTGAATCATTAATTATTTAGGTAAGGTAAATTGAAGGCCGGCAAAACAAATCGAGAAAGATGAGGCGGGGCCGGCAGACGAGCAGCAAAAAGTTGACGTATTTTCCAACAAGGCTAGTCTGCTAGTAGCTCCAATTCTCGGCAGAGCGAGCTGGCGGGCGAGAGCGAGCCTACGAAGACGATGAGCTTATTGGCGCGAGCACCACTCACTACCACTCTCTACCACTCTGACCTACCACTCTATCTGCACTGCTGCAAGCCTGCCTGCCTAGCTGCTTGCAATGCCTGTCTGCTGCAACTGCACTGCACTCAACACAACACTCCTTTCTTATTAGCCCACAGCAAGCTGGAATCGTCGCATGGCTTGCATGGCTCCCAGCTACCACCGACCATGCCGAGAAATAAGTTGGAGACCAGTTCCTGTACCATGACCAAACAGGTCTAGCAAATGGCCAGCATCTTGGTTCCGGATGTCGCTTTCTGCTTTCTAGAAAGAACATTGAAGCCCCTTCTCATCTATTTGCCTTCAGCTTGGTAACATCACCTGTAGCTTCTCCTTAGGCCCGAATCATCCATCAAATTTGAAGGCACGCTAACCAAGCCGACCAAGAAACGCATTGTAGGTAAGTGATGTATTGACTTCTGATCTTATCTCACTATACCAGGCACCAAATTCCATCGTTGCCATGCTTTAGTGTAACGTCTGTACTTACCTTGCTTACTCAGTACTCGGGTCACATACATTGGATGCAACCTACCTTCAATGCTCAAGACGGGTCCAGTGGCCGAAAAGCATTGTACAGTAAGTAGAAGCTTGGCAGCATGCTGCCAAATTGGTAATGCGATGTCAGTACATTCATCTACTAGGAGATTCACAGATTGTTGACTAAAGCATGCAGTGTTTAAAGGAGCTGGCAACTGGGTAGCTGGCGCCGAAATCGTTGGTGACGCGAATGGGCAGTGAGTGGAGCTCACGATTATCTCAACGTCGTACTCTCGCTCCTCGCCGCTCAGACCCTTGCTCTGGTCCATGCATACTTACCTACCTCTACCCATGGGTGTTTGAAGGGAAGCTGGGAAGTACTTCCAGCTTGTATCACGATATACGCTAGGCCTCTTCAGACAGCTCGAACAACCACAACCAAGGAGAAGACGCGTTCGCGTCGCAAACCCCTCTTTCTGATTTGAACTATCCCAGCTTCCAAATCGATTGGTTTTGTGTACACGCACTACAGACGAGTCGGTATCCTTCCTTGCCCCCCACAGCCACACCTTGCTCTGACGCGCCGCATATTGCCAATTTCCCCTGCTTTTGGACACCTATAGGTACTGTCTAGCTGTACAGCAAGCAACAGTGCTATGTGCCAGTGCCATCCTGGGCCGGAAAGATCTCACTAGCAGCTAGCTCCCGCTGTTTCCTATTCTACCGATTGGGCCGGACCGTCTCACACCACTGCCTATCGCTGCTGGCCACAAATGACCCATTGAGGTGCGCATGTAAGTCATCTCGCCCAATCTAAGCGACTCGTATTCTCGAGGTGCGTTACCTGACATAGAAGTGGTATGCAGGTCACACCACCTACCTGGATACCAACCGCACTCGTTGCCTTCGTCCATATGCACTCGAAGGCTTAGTTCGCCGTCACCGTCATGGGCTACCAGGCCCTGGCACCAGAGACCCCCACCAAACGCAGGCCAGAAGACGAGTTGCGAGATACTTTCTTTCATGTCTCGGAAAATTATAATCTAGGTTTGACCTTATCCGACAAGCCGCAGTCACCTTCCAAACTGAGGCAGGGGGGCTCTCAGGGTGATCGCATCTATTATGGTCGATTCCGACCCCTCTGTTTTGGAGGCGACTTACGGGGAGCTCTGGCAGCTTTTAGGGAGGAAGCCATCGTCGTCTCACGGAAATGGGTTCAGAAACCACTTGCAAACCAGGATACTCTGCCTATGGTGACGGGGCTGCCAAGTGCCAGCTCCGAGCAAGAGAGAAGTGACCTAGTCGAATTATTGTACACAGTTCTTGGCCGTTTCCTGACTGGGACTGGAAGGACTCCAGTATCTCCCTTCAATACCAGTGCCAGGTTTGGAGATTCGTTCGACCGCACGCCTACCAAACGGCAACATACAGAGGACGTTGTTGCTCCAAAGTCACCCCCAAAGAGAGCACGGAGCAGTTCAGGCACGAGTGGGGGTCATACCTCTGAGGATGCCGCCACTGAACAGCGTAGCAAGTTTGCTGGCGCGTTGAAGCGCACTTCGGCTCATTCAAGTCGAGATTCTTTCAAGTCGGCCGATATTATCTTCAGTCAGGGGCAACACACACAAGCCACACAGACCACAATCGAGGCAAGCAGTCAAGAGAAGAAGAGACTACCCCCTCGTCCACCCTCTACCCAAGATTCATTCCCAGCCTCTTCAGATTTCGAGCAGAAGTTGCTCGAATCGGCTCACCATGAGGAAACAGCACCCCCTACAAAGTCATCACATAAGCCCAATTGCCCGGGAAGTGACTCTTCGGACCTATACTATAGCGAGATTGGTCAATCTACACTGGCAGAACTCGACACCGGTAGTGTTAAGCCAACAACCAAGGGCCACCGGGCTCAAGTGGCAGCAGTCGACTTCGAAAGGCGGCTCAACAACGTGTGGCCGGTCGTCCCCGATTGCCTAAGCAAAGCCCCTTTACCCATTGTCTGGGAGGTATTACGCGTATGTCTATTCGCTGGCATACCTACCCGCGATTTCCAACTTCCAGTTCCAAAAGAAGAGTCTTTCATGGACCAAGATGCATTATGGAAAATGCTGAAAAGTCACTCTTTGCTGAGGGCGAAGGCTTTACCTGAACGATCTCGGTCGGAGGCATGGACTGCTGCATTTGACAGCTTGAGAACTCCACATCGGGTAGTTGTCCTCACTGCATCACTAGAATTCAGCCCTGACCCCGATGCCGTCTTTACTATTCAGCTTGACCCTCTAAGACTCGAGAGGCCTCATAGACTGAACCGCCGCTTCGGCTCAGATCGATTCATAGAGATCGTCATCCCGACTCTTGATGCGAAAAATCTTCCAAGCCATATCAGGAATATCAGTGAGGCAGAAGCGACACTCCGTCACTGGGCAAGTCAGAGGCTGCATTATTTTGTAGGCAGAACTTGGGCAGGGTTCTTTATCCGTCCTTATCGCAACGGCAGCGCCAACACAAAGGAAGCAGTAAAGGATCAGAAGGAAATGTTCAATCCGGTCCAGCATGTGTCTATGAAACATCGATTATACTTCTTCGCGGAGGATGGCGATGATTTCTTACCGTCAATTCCTGGAAAGCTTCCGCTAAAAGGGGAGCCCTCCACGGCCCACACAAGGGCAACTAAGTGGGATATGATCGAATGGCTCCTACAGATATCAAAGAATATGGACCAGCCCGTGACCAAGCTATTTTCGCGCATTGTCTTAGGCTTGAGTCGCACCGACGCCACAGTTGTGCTGGAGCAAAGCCAGATCAAGATTAGGAAGCGTGATCGGATATCCCCTACTGGAAAAGTCATGAACGACGGCATTGGCCGTATTTCCCAATCGCTTGCCCGCAAGATACGGACCATGATGGGATCGTTCGGGAATATCACCGGTTTTCAAGGCCGCATCGGAAGCGCCAAAGGGTTCTGGATTATCGATATACAGGACGAGACGGATCGAGACTGGATCATACTTTATCCATCCCAAAGGAAATGGAAGTGTGATTTCGAAGACGAAGAACATAGGACGTTTGAGGTGCGCAGCGAAGTCAATTCACTCAAGGCGGCCAACCTCAATAATCAATTTCTCCCCATTCTCCATGACCGAGCCAAGGATAAGAACGGAATGAAGAAGGCTATTAGCGATATCCTTGAAAGGTCTTTGTGCAAAGAAATGGAGGAGCAGCGGATGGCGATTCAAGATCCATGCCGCCTACGGCTCTGGGTCCAAGTCAACTCCACGAGCTCGCTTCGTGAGGCGCGCCTGAGAAATGGCCAAGTCCCATTTGTAGGGGGGCTTCCCAAGCAGGATGAAGACCGAATCAGTTTCTTGCTCGACGGGGGTTTTGATCCAAGGAGACTTCGCATGCTATGGGAGTTGACTTTCAAGCTCCGCAAAGACAGATGCGAGGAGATGAAGAAGCGCATGAACATCAGGATTGGCCGCTCATGCTACGCCTTCATGGTCGTGGACTTTTGGGGTCTCCTCAACGAAGACGAGATTCACTTGGGATTTTCATCAAACTTCCAGGATGAAGACTCCGGCTTCTCGGAGACTTACCTTCATGGTATCGATGTCCTTGTTGCTCGTTCGCCCGCCCACTATACCAGCGATATCCAGAAGGTCAAGGCAGTGTTCCGACCAGAGCTTGGGCTCTTGAAAGATGTAGTGGTTTTCCCGTCGAAAGGCAATGTTGCTCTTGCTGACAAGTTATCTGGGGGTGATTACGATGGCGACATTGCCTGGGTATGCTGTGACCCAGACATTGTGAACAATTTTACTAACGCAGACGTGCCCGAAAGTCCCGACTTGTTCAAAGAAGGTGTCTTGACGAAGCAAACCGAGACTTACAAGGATCTTGTTATCCAGCATGCAGAGTCAGCCAGCTCCAAGTTCTTCGATGCGAGCTTCCAATTCAATATGCAATCCAGCTTGCTCGGCATGGCCACCAACTTCAAAGAGCGGCTTGGCTATAAGAGGCGATCTGTCGGTGATGCGGTTGCGATCCGGCTCAGCACTCTTCTTAGCAATCTTGTCGACCAAGCTAAGCAGGGTATCCGGTTCACCGATGGAGATTGGGCAAAGTTTCGCAATGCTCTCCTCGAGGGCAAAGCCGAGCCTCAGCAGCCCAGGTATAAATCAGACTCGTGTCCCGGCGTTCGAAAGTTCTCGCATATCATTGACCACTTGAAGTTCTCCGTCCTGATACCCATTATTGATCGGGAACTTGCTTTACTGTCCGAAGACAAAACGAAGCCGGACTCTTTACTGGTTCCTTGGGATAAGGATCTCGTCCGGCTCTACGATGTCTACAGCGAGCTTGGTCGGGGCAAGCCACGGGTGAAATCTCTGATGTCAAATCTCATTGTCGACCTTGATGCTTTGTCCAATGAGTTCTTGGATAACCCGACACGATGGAAGGATGTCCCCTTCGAGGTGAAGATGGAACGACTATACGAAGATTTCCTTGCTATACAGCCGAGGAAGCTTACTGGCACCCTGGAAACAATTCTGACTCGTGGTGGTGGTGGTGGTAGTGAGACGGGCATGAATGCGAACGTTGGAGAGTACTGCGAATGGTCCCTGCTAAAGGCGTCGGTCATGTTCAAGAAGTTCTATAAGCAGAACATGACGTGGTGGATTGCCGGGCGTCAGCTCCAATTCCTGAAAAGCTTGGAAACCAAAGGAGCCACGCCCACAGGAGGGGCTCTGGTGCTTGTGCGACCTCAGCTCTACGCGTCGCTGCGGCCCGACAAGTTGTTTATCCAGGCGCTGGGCCTTGAGGACGTGATGCACGCGGGAGGCGATGTTGAGGAGGTCGAATACAGCATCGACAACGATAACGAGATATAACAAACAACAAGGCTACTCTATCACTTTTGGGTCCGGCCACAGGCTTGTGGTCTCTAGATCGATTGATCTTCATTACGACAACGCTGTACTTACATCTACGATGCTTACAGATAAGTTTTGCGGGTAGCTCAGTTACTGGACAGGCTGCAGCATGGGTGCGTTTGAAATGGAAACGGACAGTTGGCTTGAGGCTGAGGCTGCGAAGGCTGGATTCGCGTGAGGAATATGCTTGGTTCGTATGATTCGATTGATGAGGTGCGAGTTGTGACGATGATGACGATAATGATGCTGATAGGCATATATACCCTTTGCTTTCAACGTGGTTGCTGTTGCTGTCGAGACGCAAAAGAAACTTTGAAGGCCTAACGCTGGGATTACTTCTGCTGGTCGGAGACTGCTAAGCATATCTTAGATGCTTGCTGGTGTTGTACCAAGAGTGTGTAGGGGCCTGGCTTAATGCTGCACTCATGTATGAATTTAAAGTTTATATTCAATTACCATGTGCCGCATTGGCTTCTACGAGTTGAAAGAGACAAGTGGTGGCATGTGTGTCTGGGGTTGGAGCGCACCGAGGTTACTGGTTACCATGAACGGATGGAAGCAAGAACGAGACGGTTGGTGGCGCATCAAACGTTTATGTATGGAATCAGGAAGGAGGGGAGAAATTCTATAAGACCACTGCTTGCTTGAACTTTCTTTGTCTTAAGATAAGGAGACGTTATGTGAGGTATCGCGCAACCTGGACCTAATAGACCCTTATTTGGTGCTCTACTTTCATCCTCTCCTCTCCGCTCGGCCCTCTTCAGTTAAATGGTGGAAAGGTCTCCGGTCTTTGACATCGTGCTATTGGATGCATGTGTTATTATATTTGGCTTGGTAGCTCTGGCGCTCCTCTTATGCTCGGGCACAAGCCGCATTGCACCGGGGGATTAGGACGTCGCTTAGGTCGGCGGGATGCATGTAACTCATTTATCTCGCGGCCAATTGGGTATACGTCGGACAGTCTGGTTACCAAGGATTGGTTAGGGACATTGACTTGCTCCAGAGCGATGACGACGGAAGTGACGGAGAAAGGGGTTGTGTCCGATAGCAGCAACATGGTTGAAGGAAACCTTTCCAAAGTGGTTATGTATGGCACCGATATGATAGTACTCCAATAAACAGCAAGCCATAGCCAGTCCCTGGATGTTGTTGAACGTTGTTGGACATCTTTCTCCCCCAGGAGTTGGGTTACCGATACCCAAATAGAACTGTCATTTTCAATTAAATAGTCTGAAAAAGTATTCCAATGCTGAGATCATTAAAGCTGCACGGAGATAGCAACCTCGTCACCCTCAAAGACAGCGTAGCGGACTGAGCGTGCCCCTTTTATGGCACAAAACGAGCCGCAATGGACTTCGACACGCAATACGCAACGGCCACAAACGGGAAACAGAGCCAAATAAAAAATGTCTGGTCCTGTATAGAGGGGGTAGTAAAAGACCAGTGGGTCTTGATAGTCCTCGTCGTGCTGGTGGTTGTATCTTCCCAAGCGCAAATACCGCCAGCGCACCAGGGTCTCAAGACGACCATCATACAGAACCTAGCGATCGCCGTCATCTTCTTCATAAACGGCTTGACCACGTCAACCCAAGATCTCGTGAAGAACCTACGGCGATGGCGCTGCCACCTCTATATCCAGGCCACGAGTTTCTGCCTCACCTCGCTCACGTTATTTGGACTCGTAGCGGCGTTGGCCAGCAATCGAGCGCTGATGGACCCGAATGTGCTGAACGGTCTGATAATACTAGGCTGTCTACCGACTGCGTAAGTGGTGAGCGCCATATTTGACATGGAGGCGTACCTGAGAGAGCACCGCTAACCTATACGATGATATAGCTTCTCAATCAATACGATAATGGCGCGAAAGGCGGAAGGTAACGCTACGCTGACCTTGACAGAGTCTGTCATCGGAAATGTGATAGGTCCATTTCTATCGACATTGCTGGCCCACGGGTACACATCGGTAAACGCATGGTACTCGAGGCCCAATTCAGCCGGTGGATTTGGCGACTTGTTGCTCAGGGTGTTCACCCAATTCGGCCTGACCTTGTTTCTGCCTTTGGTAAGACTCCAAAACAACTGGAGTTATGCATGAAAGCAGTCTAGCTAACACATATCCCGTAACAGGTTGTTGGACAAGTTGTGCAGAATTTATTTCCAAGAATCGTGAGAAGGATCATGCACGACTACCAAGTCGTCAAACTCGCGCCACTGTCCCAGCTGGCGTTGGTCTGGTCTGGCTACGACAGCGCCTTCGCGAGCCATGCGTTTTCTGATACCGACAAGGTTCAGATCGTTGGCGTAGTAGTTATCTGTGTCTCGCTCTTCTTGGTGTGGATGCTGGTGGCTGTTGCAGTGTCGTCCACATTTCTCAGCCGCAGTGACAATGTCGCGGCGGCATTCTGCATTCCCACCAAGAGCCCTGCACTTGGCATCCCGCTGGCGACAATAATGTTTGCCGGATTGTCGGAAGAGGAAATGGCAAAGGTGTACATTCCACTCATTATCTTCCAGTTTGTGCAGACATGCCTGTGTAATATGGCGACTCTCCCATTCAGGTATTGGAAGACTAAAGCAGGAGGCCAAAGAGAAAGCGACGAGGAGTTGGTAGCACGACTCATCCGACCGTTCTCCGAGGAGAATCTTGACCCTAGTTCTGTGCCGCTTCTGTCAAGAGAAACTATACGGGGTTATTATACTGTCGACATGAGTTAGGCCGATGTGATGGAGTTGTTGGCTCATCATCAAAAGCATCGTGCTGGGGGGTAACAAGCTACAGGGCATAGATAAACTCAAGAAACCATTCCAGCCTGATGATTTAATGCTAGAAAACCCCGCGAGGAACTTTGCCCTTGATGACTTGATGATGCCTTACGATATTCATCGCAGTGGCCGTCAGCAATCCTCATCGCCCGCAGGTCGTCGCTGAGTATCATGTCGATGTCATCCTCAAAGACGCGGGAAACAGAGCTACCGGGCTGTGACCTTCCTAGGCTATGCTCCAGGTTTACCATAGCGAGAATGATTCGGTGAATGTACGTGTCGGTATCCTTTGTCGGCGAGTCACTACCTCGGGGGGTTCTTGTCGGGCCCATGCACGTCCTGAGCCAATTGAGCAAGCGTAGACTCCTTTTCTCCGATTCGGGTAGCGAGTCTACATCGACCTCCGGAGGAGGGAAGGTTTCGAGCCATTGGCAGATAGTGATGAGGACGGTACGGGCTTCATCGCCCCTGCCTTCATGAATGAGCAGGTGGGAGAGCATGATAGCTGCCCAGGCCGCCCATCCCAGGTTATCGGGATCTTCGTGGTGTTTGCGCATCTCTTCTATACTCGACGTGAATACTTGTTGCAAATAGGAGAATGACACGGCGTGCTGGTCGTATAGCTTCCGAGCAGCGGGTAAATGCTGGGAGACTTGATAGATGTTCCTGGGACGATGGTGCTTGGAAACCACGTCGAATTGTGCCTTGAGAATGTTTTCCGCGGCCAATCGTATCTCGTCGACCTCCATCTTTCCCATAGTACCGAAAAGCACTGCGAGAGGGTGTAGGCGACCGAGCCGGACCTGCGCCAGGCCGGTTATCCACCGTAGAAACACTCGAGCGAGATCTTTGCCGACTAACGAAAGTTTCAAGACGGAGTGGCAAGTGCCCCAAACTATGCTGATATTTGGCTTTATCAGAGCAGAATCATGTTGGTCGAAAGCCTTGCGCAGCAATTGCCAATTCGAAGGCGACATGCGGTCCTCCATCAGCAGCACCGCGGCCACATTCGTGTTGAACCAACAGACACAGCCCTTGTCGGCCCCGAAATCACATTTATCACCCGAGAGATCCCATTGGCCATTCGAGAACTGAGAGTGAGAAAACTGCCAGACCATTCTCAGGCAGGTCTCGGGGAGACCAAACATGGCTGGAGCGGAGATATTGTTTGCCATTGGAGGCTCTGACCGGCGTGCCAGCGCCGCCTCCAGGCTAGTTGAATCAGCATCCGAGTTCGTGGAGGAAGCCGGTGACCGTTTTGATGATTTGGTGGCTTGCGCTACCCGATTCAGACGTCGCTTGAAATGCGTGGAGCCAATGGCGCGACCTCTGATCGTGGGGACCTGCGCAAAGACAGCTCCGTTGTAAGCATCGTCCAAAAGTCTGTCGGCCTCGTCTGCTTTGAGGTTCTTGACTAAACCCCAGTTTTTCAACCTCAGCTTATACATGCGGTCCCTAGATAATGGTAAAGGGGTGTGTCAGAAATTGGAGTATAAGACATTGCTCTCGGGGTGCTGGCCAACTCGCATTCCACGAATTCAAATGCACACGCTTTAGATCCTTCGTGCTTTGAATGGAACAAAAAGCGTCATGATAGATTTCACATTCAAAAGAGTCAAGGGAACAAAGGTCAGGTTTCTAAGATGTGCTCTAAAAGCATCGCAGTGTGCATTTTGTTCTGAGGATGACGAGTTGCCTGTTTGCCAAGTGCTGCAAGGGACTGTGCGTGGATGCTTACGTTGCTTGGAAGCCATGATGGCTGCGCATGTAGTCGACCACTTGTTTCAAGGTTTTGTCTTCATCCCAGTACAGACGCGAGATGACCTCGCGATGTTGAGCCCATTCGCGAGATGTAGGGCCTGGGCGAGAGATTGCTGGCATGACGATCAATTCGAGGTTATGTAGAAATTGAATGTATGTATAAACACGTAACCACCAACGGTTCTTGTCCGCGTAGTACGGCACGCGAGTTCTGCCTCTTACATATTGGGCATCAGGAGTTCACTTTGGTCATTTCAATTGGCAAGGAACCGAGAAAAGAGTTAAAGCTGCAAGACAGCGTGCGGCACAGCATTTCAATGAGATTGATAGGGCAGAGGGGACGTGCTAGTGACCAAGTAGGCGTGGATGCCCCCGCAGTCATCGGAAAACAAAAGGCACCAAAGATCCCTGCGATATCCACCAAACATAGCCTCCGGCAAACCAAATCGACCCCTTTGCTGGCCTATTCCTTTGAGCATATCATGAACCACCATGTGTCTCTGCTTTCCCACTTCCTAAGCATTAAGCTAGGTGTGTCCAGAAATCGGCTTGGGCTGGTACAGCTCCTCGAGGTATCGCTCTTCATCGTTAGACAGAATCTTGCCTCGGACATACAGCACCTCGTCGATCCTACCCAGGTTCGAGAAGCCAATGATGGGGCTGGTCACCCGCTTGTTGAGCCAGGCGAGCGCGACGACGCTCATGGCACACTTCCGTTTCTTCGCGATCTCCTGCACTCGGTTGATGATGGCCAGGTCGGTTTCGGGTATACCGCGAGACGCATCCTTCTCGATCTTGCTACGATCTGTGCTACCGAAGTCGCTGGGCGGTCGGGCGAGATTTCCTCTGCAGAGAGGTGCCCACGGGATCAGGCCGACGCCAGTGTCGTTGCAGAATCGGTTCATCTCGCGCTCTTCTTCGCGGTAGAGAAGGTTGTAGTGATTCTGCATTGAGATGAACTTTGTCCCTAAAATGAAGACGTGAGAACAGAAGATTAGCTAATGACACTCTTGGAAGGTAATATGTTCAAGCTCATCCAATGTATTTGATACATATATAACGAACAAGAACGCCACGAGCCATCGAAACAAATCGGGTCGTATTGCACAACTTGGAGGTAAAACTTACAGCCGTTTTTCTCAGCAACGAATTGCATCCGTGCAAAGCCTATCAACGTCTCAATATCAGCACTGCTCTTAACATACTGGAACATAAGTAGATACTAACATGTAGCCCACATCGAACTTGCGCCGATGTATCGAACCTTGCCAGACTCGACCAGATCATGAAGCGCCTTCATTGTCTCCTCGATCGGAGTGTTGTAGTCAAAGCGGTGGACCTGGAGGAGGTCGATGTAATCCGTGTCGAGGCGCTGGAGCGAGGCGTTGACCTGGTTGAAGATGGCGGCGCGCGACAGCGAGTACTGGTTCACGTAGTCCTTGGACGCCTCGAACGCCTCTCGGTGCACAAAGTGCTTGGCGTCGGGCTCCTCGCCCACGCCCCAGAAGCACTTGGTCATGATGACGACCTTCTCGCGCGGGATCAGGTAATGCTTGATGGCCTTGCCGACGATGATCTCGCTCACGCCCTGGGAATACACATTGGCCGTGTCCCAGGTGTTGATGCCGTGGTCGTATGCTGCTTTGAGCAGCAGCAGTGCCTGCGATACGTGTAAGTGATATGCTCGCGCGGGTGTGCGAGTATGCGGCGGCTTCGGCGCTAGTAGCATAAGCCTGAAAAAGGGTGACCTAGCAGGCTAGCGGCGGGATCACCCTCGACGACGGGAGAGAGATGGCCAGTAGACATAGATTCATTTTAGTCCACTTCTCTGTCTTCAAATACTTACATCGGCTTCCTCCAGAGCCCATGACTGCACACCCTTATCGCCAATGCTCATGCAACCAAAGATGGGTACCGAAACCCGGAGACCGCTCTTGCCAAGCTGACGGTACTCACATCGGGAGTTGGCGACAGACTCGCGAAGACCCGGAGGCAAATCGGACGACGCCATTTCAGATGATGCTTGGTGGAACGCCAGTCCTGGGCTGTCTTTACTTTGCTGTGAGGAGGATCATAAACGACCACTACCAAGGTATGCGGGGAAAATGAGAAAGACGGCAGGCACTGGAAACAGTGAGTCGCCTGAGAGTGGAAATGTATTAACTTGGTTCAGAGCTGCTTGCAACTGCTAAAAAGTAGGCATCTGGTCACCAAACTCATCGAATCGAATTTCCCTATACCATAACAGGCAAGTAGCTATTCACTTCCCTTACTCCCGCACAGAAAAGTAGCACCCCGCGTTAATATCACATGGCATTGACGTGCTTGTGCACCGCAGCGGGCGTGGTATATTGAGGGGTACTGCAAACTGACATTCACTGACCAGTTCTGAAGTCTTCCAATTTAGTATTCGGGTATTATCAGTTCAGGTAAGGGATGGAAGGATTTATATCCACCACTTATATCTACAGTTGGAGCTCGCTCTAGTTAGGCTGGCAGGGTTCGGAGTTTAAGAGTTCCCACGGCGGTGGCAGGTGGGCGCAGTCGCAACCCCAGCCTTCCTTGGCACTGGGGGTGGCTGCAGGTGATCTTATGCTTACTGTTCGGTCCATCATCATGTCATCTACTGTGGCAAACCTGCAGATCCGTATTCAGCTCCGAAATTGACAATGGCACGGAAACAATGTTTGATTGCGCATATTGAGTATTCCCAGGAGGAAACCAGTTCATGTTGTTGTATTTGATCGTGTAGAAACATTTAGGGTATAGACAACATTCAATAACAAAGACAATCCCAGCAGCGCTTCCTCCCTGCATCTGCCGAGTAACACATTACCATCAGTCGTTCACCTGAAATCGTCTCAACTGATGCATTCGACCCCATCACCAAGCTCAACTTGCACACCTTACTCCCTTACTGCTTCCCGTATTGCGGTGGAGCGTCGGTTTGGTTTTGTTGTTGAGGTGGCTGCTGCTGCTGCTGCTGCTGCGGTTGAGCCTGGAATTGCTGCTGTTGCTGTTGCTGTTGTTGCGGTTGCGACTGCTGTGGTTGCTGCACCCCCTGTTGCTGGGCGCCGTATTGAGGTTGGCTACCCATCTGGTATTGCTGAGGGACACTGTTCGGAGGCGCGATAACTTGAGCAGGGCGTCCATCGGCCACAAAAGCAACGCGCTGGTTGCAATTCATGCAGTAGTGATCGGTGTCTTGGAACCATCCGAGAATGCCTTGTTGAATGCCATGTTAGAGATTCTATATTTTGCAGTGCGCACGTGGGTTGTGTGGGGTGAGACTTACAAGGTAGACAAGCCAGGCAGATGCAAAGACAGCCAATACCAATACCCGTGATTCTGCAAAAATGTTAGCCATTGTTCGTTTTCCCTCTTGTTTCTGTTGTTTATCTGGGGAGAGCTTACATTGTCATGCTGGAGCTGTGCTCCTCAACACGTGTCTTGGTTCGCTGGTTGCAGAACGGGCAGTCGATGATAGCGGGCATGTTGCCCAGACCGGCCAGTGGCGTCGCATACGTAGTAGGCATGGCGCTGCCATCGGGTTGAACTTGAGGCTGCTGTGCCTTAGACTGCTGAGTCTCATAAGGGACGGGACCACCAGTGGGATGGGCATATGCTGGCTCTGGTGAGGTGATGTGTTGCGACGGGTTGGGCGTAGGCAATTCCGTTGGTTGCTGCGTCTTCTCAGAGGTAGTCGCCATCTTGCTGGAAATGTGGTAAAGTTGGTTCTGTATTATGCAGATTTGATTGATGACAGAGAGATTCTAGCCTCGACGTCGAAATATATGAGTGATGCAGCGGCGCAGCGGTCAAGAGAGAGAGAGAGAGAGAGACGGTTGAAAAAGAAGGACGGGATAACAGATTTGATCAATGAAGGGTCCAAGGGACAATTATGGCCCCGTATATATGATCTGCAAATTTGTACAGCCTTCGGATCGCTGCCTTCGCTTCACAAGGGTGACAAGGGTGACAAGGGTTTGTAATAAGTAATAATAATACGGGTACGGGTACTTAACGCGTTGGAACCAACAACATGGGACAAGCTGTGCCGTAATTCTCGAAATTACATCACTGAGCACTTGAGCACTGCAGAGTCCTTGGGCCACTGACTGACAACATTAGACAACATTAGACGGATGGGCCTAAAATCTCGCTTGAGTCAAGTCTGCTTCTAAATCGGGAAACCGAGCTCAGCAAGCGTGCACGCAGGCACGCTAGCCACTGCGACCAGCGACATGGCTCGATGGGCTGACGGCAAGGGCCTGGGCAAGGGCTGAGCTGAACTGCATCACACCAAGATGCACCAATCCCTTCCCAATATGGCCACATGTGCCACACTGTTTACTGCGCCGTTTCCTTGGGATCTGGGGGCTGAGGATAGTATCCCTCGTTCACATTAAATCAATGCCAACTTTATTCTTCACTTGACTTACTACGTGACACTAATACGAGCGACTTCGGGGGAAATGCCATGCATACCTACTGCGGGAATGATTCACATACCTTAGCCACTGGACAGAGGATACTAGCGCACAGCTGCAGAAAATGGATCTATTAGTTGGCTAGGGGCAGCTTGAAGCTGGGCGCTGGAACCTGGGGCTTTGCTGCCTAAAGAGCTCCTGCTCGCGAGAGCAGGTCTCCACATTTAAATCAGTTCCTCCGATGCAGTGTCAAATGAGTTGGCATTCAAGCTGGCCCTTAGATATGTAGAGGGAAGTGACGGTAGATGCTCCGATGCTGACAAGCTGACATGCATACTTATATGGCATTCCAAGGGGCGCCTACATGTAACACGAGAAAACAATTATATGTTGCTGTATCGCCCCCTTACAATTCGTGTTCCAATTATCACTACCGCAAGGTGCTTCAATGTTCAACCGACCGCCAATTACATACAGTAGCGCGCTAGACTCCAGCAAAGGCGAACCCCGCAGTGGATGATAGGGCTGATGGCAGGACCCGACAACACAGCTGTACCTCTGCTAGGCCAACAGTGCCTTCACCACGAGCATTCAAGGACGCAGCTTGGCGGATATCATGGTCAAACTTACAGCGCATAAACAACCTCTTTCTCATGTCCTATCCTTTGTGGATACATTGACATGGCTTTGGCAATGGAGTGTTTGCCATACATGTGATTTACTTTCAAGAACCATTGCCGTTGCTGTCGACACTGCCATCCTCAGAACCGTCCTCCGAATCTTCTTCGGAATCGTCGGTGATTTCCTCATATCCAATCGGAGGATAATTGTACTCATTTCCGAATTCGTCGTCGCTTTCGTGCCCATGACTACCATCGTCAGGGTCGATGAGTCCGCACTTGTAGCAGAATCCAGTTCCACAGTGGCACCTTCATCCCAGGTTAGTCTTACAAAGCCTACAATGAAAGCCTACCTTAGGTAGGGACCAATGGAACTTACTCCATATCTAGATATTGGAGAGAACACATCAGTAAAGCGCCGGTCGTCAATGTCGCAAAGGGAAGGCAACTTACGATTGCAGCCCTCGATTTTCTCCACCATGGCTTCGCAGTGAGGGCACTTCTTCCAACCTTCGACCGATGCTAGGTGCTGAAAAGCCTCATCGATATTGCAGTCTCCGTCGTGCTCTCTATCGCCGCAAGTGACACAGGTCTTGACGTTGCAGTCGCGGCACAAGCCAGCCCCTGAGGTCCGATCCGTGGCAGGGATGTAAGCATTGCATGTTTGGCGGTGACAGTAGAGGGGCTTCACTCCAGCAACGTAATCGTTGTTCTTGGTGAGGAATTCCGCGAGTTGAGTGTCGAGCAGAGACGACTCAAGGTGGGTTTGGAAATGCCAGATCTCGGACGAAGGAGCTAAAGGTAGCGAGTAAGCAACAAGTCGGCAATATGGGTAGGGAGGTAGATAAAGACAGCGATATCTAATCGCGGTATGGTAAGAGCGTACCGAAAACGCGATTGAGATTCGCTGCCATGCCTCGATCGCGCACCACCCACCCACGGGGACAGAGATGACAAGGACAATAACGGGTGAGAGGCAACCAAGGATAGCGATGACATACCGTGTATCAGTCCGCAGCACTTGATGGGCTTGAACGGCCGTGAGTTGATTGCGTACTTGATGTGATCTGCCAGACACGACCAATAATACATGTGACCACAGTTCAACTGACGCGGATCTCCCACTTCCATCCTGTCCTTCACTTCTTCGACGCAGACAATGCACATTATCACTGACCGTACGTTGCCCTCGGGTGTGGACCCCCGAGAGTCGGCGGCGTCAGCCATGGTGATTTTGTGCTCGTGGTTTTGATTTGTGTTGTTGGTAGGTGAGAGATTATTCCAGACATCTGACCAAGAAGCTTATTCTACTTGTGTAGGGAAAAACCACTGATGTAGTTAGGTGCAAGAGTGATGGCCTGGATTAATGGCCTGGGAGTAATCGCCCAAGGTTCCCAAGGAGAGGCGCCCAAGGAGAGTTGCCCGCCCAAGAATCGCGCTAGAATAATCGGATTGGCACTGTTCACAGTGAAAGGAACAAGCCCCCGTCGCTAACGAAGGGGTGAATTCCCCGTGACGATGAAAATGTGCCTTTATATGGCTGACCAAATGAGCACCTTCCTGTCGCCGACCAAAAGAGTACCTTCCCGTTGGATGAAAGGAGTAATTGATCCATATTCAACTCATGGCATAGAATCCATATACAACAATTCTTCTGAGAAGTTCGCCTGGGGGATCTGTCTTTGGTCACCTTAGGAAACACCCTTGAATCCAAACCTCCCGAAGCCGTAACATCAGATAAGAAGTCGTCTACCCCGCTACAGTTGGATATGGAGATAACAGGATGAAAGGTGTTGTTTTTGTTTCCTCTCATCATTATCATCAGGATACAGGACGCTTCTGTACAGTAACTTGACCCCAATGGCTCACTGGTATTCGTAAGAGCTGACCTGTGATTGCGCATACAGATTTACCTGTTGCCAAGAGATATGGCCATTGGAAGGTACTTAGTGATATCCATTACTACGAGTCCTCGCCCGTTATCTTGACCCAGCCGTCGCCACAGTTACGCTATCTTCACGACAGATCTCATGTCATTACCTCAGCACGCTGGCTGCTTTTGGTTGGAAATATGTGCCATGTTTCCTGACCTGTCAAGTCATTCAGTTTAGTCAGCCGCCTACTATTCCATCAGCACAAGTTTGACTGGCGTCTTCCCCAGACAGACAGTGGCTTGGAAACGGACAAGCATGAACATCCCCGCGAAACGTCAACCTGGAAGTTGGCACATTTCCCCAGTGCCCAATATGCCAGCACCCGACGCATGTGCGACGACGAACCCAGGTGGGGACGCCACCGCCACAGTTAGGGATAGATGATCACTTATTGTGAGACAAGTCGTGCATTTCCCCAGAAAGAATAAGAACAACAAGAAATGCCTTCCGCCGGAAGACTGACAACAAGCCTCACATGCCGTGGTCCGGGGTTGAGACTGAGGAACAGGTAGACGGGGGTGGGAACACGCATATGCACAGCGAGCGCCTCATAAACAAACATGTTGAGTGACAGGAAAAGTCATTGCTCAAGCAGTGCGGCTGGCAGCATCGCAACCTATTGCACTTTATGTGGCTCTTCGTGGTCCAATCATGGCAGAGCTCGTATCTTTCAATGTCACACTTGCATGCTGCCGGTCGGGATCGGACGACAAAGAGACTGCATATCCAAGGGATGGGTTGTATAGCCATCCAGTCATCTACATACGCCGCTGATGCAGTGTATAAACATCCAATCCCTTCCGGGCTGGAGAGGGGAAAGAGTCGAGCACGGAGGACATGGAAACCAGCTATACAATTCATGTATATGAGTAAAGGTTAGGTCTCGTTTTAACCCTCGACATATTCCAGGTAACACTTACACAAAAGTCTTATATGAATCAATCAGGCCGTTAACTAACTAACTGATATAGAGTAGGTATCATTGAGGCCGCCAAACACTCGTTCAATATTCAAACATCCACTGAGTACCTAATTCACCATGATACAACTGTCGTGGCTCGCTTCCTCCTCTCTGCTCTTCCTCCCCGTCCTTCTATCACTAGCTACAGCGACTTATACAGTCTTGCCGTACCCAACCTACCAAGTCCGGCGCCGACCCCTGCGGGACCACGAATGGGCCCCGAGCCCGCGCGCCTCAGGTTGCCCAGCCTACCTGGAAGCCGGCCAGTACGAGTTCCCGCACTACATCACCCAAATCTCGTCCTCGCAGCCGGACCGGACCTTCGGCCCCTCGCTGACGGGCCGCTTCACCCCCAACGACGTGTCCTCGATCTTCGCCTTCGACATCCCCGCGGACCGCGCCGACGCCAACTGCAGCCTCGTCTTCCTATTCCCCCGGCAGGAGCAGCTCAAGTCGTCGCACTTCGCGTACAGCGGGCCGGGGACCTTCATCTTCACGGGCTACGATCCCGGGTACTGCCCGGACCGCACCACGACGTTCAACAAGCAGCCGCCGTCGACCATGTTCCCGCCCTTCGCGCCGCTGCACATGGAGCCTGGGTACGCCTACACAATCGACGTGGGGCCCTGCACGTTTAGTGCGGGCAAGTGTGTTTCCGGCGGTAAGTGTGCTGCTTTTTCTTTGCCCATCGGGAGTTGATGATGGCGAGCTAACCCCGTGAGCAAGTCACCTCCACGCCTGACACGTTCTTCGAGTTCTTCCAGAACAGCGATGAATGTCCCATCGGTGTGTACACGACTTACAGCTATGGACTGCCTTGCAAGCCACCATACTGCTGATGGAAATGCAATGGGAATCGGCAGAGGATCTTTGACAGATTGATCTCAAGGGGCGAGGAGATCAGAACCAGAGAGACGTGGCCGGGAGTACGGCTGTTCACTTCAATTACGATCCTTAACCCATGTTAATTGTAGTATGTTAATACTGGCAAAATGAATTGGTTCATTTGCTTTATGTTTCATTATAAACGAATTGCTTTTCATTGCTAGTAGTAGCAGACTCGAACAAGACCCGAGGTTTCCTTGGAAATTGACGAACACTGACATTCATTAAGTAAGCCTGATAGCATAAGTGCTTGCATATAGTTCAGAATATTAGAGAGCCTCGGAGGTAAGACTCATGCTCCTCAGTTGTCCACTCCAACCCGACCCTTCGCCGCCAACCTGTGCCAACGGCGCCTCGATAGCGACGGGAGCCCATACATGGAACTGCCCCAATACTCCTAATATAGCCAAGAACTCCTCCCGGGTATCGCGAACATTGTCTACTCTGCGCTTCAGGTCGACACCAGCAACATGCCGCTTCTTATCCAAAGTCTTGACGCTAGCGAAGGTCTGGCTGCCTTTTCCAGTAATGCTTAGGTTTACCCAGCGACCCAGGGGAATGGTCGAGTTGCTTTGGTAGCGCGTCCCGGAAGCGAATAGAGTGACGTTGGGCGTTAGCATGAGCACTGAGTCGCCGCCGGACAGTAGCGTCACGTTGGTCGGGTTTGCGAGCTCGTCGACTTTCAGGTCCAGCGAGAGGGTGTAGTCGCGCCCCTTGGAGCTCAGGGGCGTCTTGAGAGTACAGCCGTTGCTGATGTCCAGACCAGCTCCGCTTTCAGCGGAGAAGGGGCAGTCGGTGGATGCGTGGTAGCCATTACCAGAAGAGTCTTCGAGTTGCTTCTGATCTGCACCTGCTTTCCTGAAGTCGTACCCGAATATCTTGGACGACTTGGAAGGTATGCTGCGTTCGAGGTTCTGCCCTGGAATCTTGGGATGCAGCGCGTTCAGAACCGAGGCGAATTCGGACTCTGACAGGTTCCCTCCCCACTGTTTATCACCCAGGGCCGGGATGCCCTCCCTCCAGGCATAGTAGGCCTCGGACACCACACTCGCGTTCTGGCCATAGTCATTCCACAGGGGGGCTACCGAGCCCAGGACCTTCGGATTGTTGGAAGGCGGATTATTCGTCGCATCTTTTTGGTCGAAGATGTGGGGATACCACAGCCCACCACCGGTGGTGGCCGGATTCCCATGGAAGGTCCTACGAATGGCCACAGCTTGCGGGTAGCTCGCCGACCACTTGGTGACGACGTAGTACGAGTCGTCCGAGTTGAGCACCGAGTAGTTGTTGTTGATGTAATCGTGGAGCGGGTTGTCCTCGAAGAAGGCCCAGTGCTGAATCGAGACGTTCTTGTATACGTTCGTGTACTGGGGCTTGGGCGGAAACGTGCCCCAGATCCGCATCGCCTTGCCTGACTCAGCTGCGATGAAGGCCGACATCGCGTTGACGAAGCGGTTGTACTCGGCCGCGCCCGCCGTGTACTCGTCGGCACCGATGTGGACCGTCTTGCTGTGAAACCAGGGCAGGAACTCGGCCCAGATGGCCTTCATGGTGGGGATGGTGTTCGGATGCGAGATGTTCAGCAGGCTCAAGTCGCTCGCCAGACCGAGCTCGGGCTTCCACTGCACGATGGCCAGGGCGTGCCCGGGGGCCTCGATCTCGGGCAGGATCGTGACGCCGCGGGCGGCGCAGGCCGTTTGAATCTGCTCGAACTGCTCCCGGGTGTACGACTCGTTCTTGTACTTGTTCAAACCCGCCAGCGCCTCGGCGTCGGACCAGAGCCGGAAACGAGCGAATAGCTTTAGGCTAAAGTCCCGCGAGTAATGGCCCGCGACATTGAAGTTGTCGCTCAGGTGAAGGTGGAGCGTGTTCTGTTTGAAGAACGACATGTACGCGCACACCTCCGTAATGAACGCAGGCGGGTAGTAGTGCCGACCAGCGTCGAGCATCATGCCACGGGTTGCCCAGCCCGGGGCATCGTGAACCTCGCCATAGGGGAGCGACGCGCCGCCTTCTCCATTCAAAATGGCTTGCTGGAGTATCGTGCGCGTTCCCCACCATACCCCCAACGGACTTGCGCCACGGACGGTCACGCCGTCGGCCGAGATAGAGAGCGTGTAACCCTCCGAAGTGGGCGCGCCTGCAGCATCAAGGTAGTCATCAGCGTTGGTGTCCCCCAAAGTCAAAACTATGGCGCCTTGACCGGCCTCGGTGGAATTAGAGACTTCGAGTTCTAAGCCTAAAGCGTCTTTCAGATCTGCTGCGAACACCTTGGAGAAGTCGTGTAATGTTGGCGGTATCAGTGTCTCGCCTTTCTCGTTGCGGGCATCGGCAAACTGGGTGTTCACAATGATAGACTTCAGGCTGCTCAATGCGAGTCGACCCTCACCGAGTGCCTGAAATGGCACGGTGGGGATTCCGACAAGACGAGAGACAACGGGCGCTGCTACTATATAAGTTAGTGATGGATCGGTTTGCTGGAATTGGCATTATACACATACCGCCGAGCCAAGCTACAGCTGACAGAGCCCACGACAAATGGACCCTCATGATCGATGCTAGAGATCAGGCCGCGGGTATAAACACATGAGTGATGAGAAGCAACCAGCGCCCCGACTACCTGCGGCGAACGGTTGAGTCTTGTATAGGGAGTCTGGACCTGGAGTCATATTGTACTGAGATGCATTTCGATTGGGGGATAGACCACCGAGATCCAAAGTTTTTCCGTCTTGGAGGAGAGCCTGCGTGCCCCCATTTTCAAGACGACGTAGTATCGTCTATAGAAAATCAGGCGATCGTTTCCTGTCTTTCACTCACTTTCGTATCTCCCCCGCATATGCAACGTAGCAGCTTCAGGGAGGTGATTGGACGGGGTAGATAAGGGTCTAGAGTCGGACGTCCCCCCTCCCCCCGGCGGCATTGGGGAGAGCGGGGAAGCTCCAAATCTCCAACTGGGACTTGCCGGATCCTCAACGGACGCAACCGTACCTGCCCGATTCGATATTACGACCGATGTCATATAACGGAAGAGATGTCCAAATGAATAAATTCAAGATTAGGCAAGTATCTATGGCGCCATATTTGTTGAAGACTCTGGCAGTTTCTCATACGCAAACCATTCAATCGCATCGGCGTGCTGGTCTTCCAAGTTCGCCTGGTCTTCTGGTAGCCCAGTGATATCGAAATATGGCCTCGCCACGAACTCTTCTTCGTCAGGGCGTGACAAGTTGTGGCTGTAGCGATAGCGTACAACCCTTTGCGGCTTCTTTTGATGATAGAGGCAAAGTTGTTGGATTAAGCCTGGCTTCACCGTGGTCATCCCGAGGTCGAAGCCGCTTTGTGCCCCGCTGCCGTCATAGGGCGCCGAGGAGCTCAACGTGGGAGAGGGAGAAGACGAAGAACCATTGTCCCTGCTATTATTATTTGCCCCCTGAAGCTCCCGAAGTTTTCGTGCCAAGTCCCTGATCAGACCGCGCACATTGTACTTGCAGTCAAGCTCGTGATCGCGGTTGAACATGAAGCGAAAAAAGGACAAATCAACGACCAGGCTCGGCCTCTTCCCATCCCGAATAGACAGTACCTCTCCCATTCTTAGGTCGGATAAGACGCTGTCGACCCCAGGAGTCAAGAGCGAACTCACTTCGAAGTCGGTCAGGCGCAGAAAGCCGAGGTTGGGCGGCAAGGGCCCGACCAGGGTCCAGCGATATTGCATCTCGTCGCAATGTGGTCCTACCTGAAGGGTTTCGAGGGATGGTAAGCCGGTCAAGTCCACTAGACAGCGTGGTCTCACAGGCTCTTCTTCATACAAAGGCTGCCTCCACCTCCAGAGTCGCAGTATCAGGTGCCGCAGGTTGCTGAGCGACAGCCGTAGTAACCGTTTCTCTGTCTTGGCATCTATATAAGACTCTGATAGTTCCAGGCGTTCGAGTGCCTTAGGTACCTTCAGCAGAAGATCTAATGCTTTGGGCATCACAATGCTATCCGTGAAGATAAGGGTCTTCAGGTTGGTTTTCCCCGCAAAACGGAGCACCTCCTGGACTTTTAAATCATCGTATATCGGTCTTACGATAACAGAACATATCTCCAACCTCTCCAGGTTAGGCAGGAGGAAGACCGGGTATGCCGGTGTTATATCCTCAAATCGACTGTCCGTCCCTGACCAGCGCAATGTCACTATGAAAAGCTGTCAGTCCACAGTCGCGCGCTTGGCTTGAGTGAATAAGAGTAACTGACAAGATGTCAGGTTATGAAAGGGACTGTCCTTTACACTTGGCTCTTCGAGCAGTGACGCTGACTTGAACATCTTTTTGTAAAGTTCTATATCAGCGGGCCGCCCGCTGAGGAAGGGAGGCGGGTTCGGACCCCGGCGGTCCTGTTTGCGCGGAGACTCGAGGAGCAAGAACTTGAGGCTAGGAAAGAGGGCCGCCACCTTGTCCGCCGTCGTCATTTTCACTAGGTCCTCGTCGTACGTAGCAATCCCGAAGGCCAAATCGAGACGTTGAACGAGCCCGGCTCTTTGCGGCCTGGCCCTCATAAGTTCTTCCACGTACTCGAGCGATTCCGGCTTCTCGAGGATGAGGTGGGAATACAAGTGCGCCTCGGCGATGTCGCGGAGTGCCCGGCAGGTCCGGGCGGCCGCTGCGAGAGCTGGCTGCTCCTGGACGGCATCGAAGATCTGCTCCAAGAGCTCATTAGGGATGGATATTAAACTGATGGTGTTGCGCATCTTGAAAACCTGGACACGCCAGCCAGAAATTGGAACGGTTGCGGCCGAGATGCCTCATTCATTTTGACTACTTTGAAATGTGGAAAGGGGTTTAAGTAGACAAAGACTGAATGCTGCCTGGTGTTTGGTATTTAATGACATGAGGGTCCGGGATGGGCGGCCCCCGCTATATTAAGGGTACGTCTGCCTAGTAGAGCGGGTAGTCGATAACCCCCTAGCAAAAATCGAGTTTTATAACATTACCATCATCACATTTAGATTGAGGCTGGGAAATGCATTGGTAAATAAATTGGGACTTGTATGTACTGTTACCTCAGAGGTGTCACGAGTTTGCTCTGATCAAGATCGAGCAGTTCTGTTTGCCATACTATATCAAGTACATGTAGATATATCCAGTGGCGCAACACTTATGCCACGGATCACCCTGTAACGGGTCTCCCTACTAGGGAGTGATCCTGTCCCGAAGCTGTCACTCGTCGGTATTTGTCAGGGACGAGTGCCGTCTAGAACAGCAGCCACGATGCAGAGTGTACGTGGTTCAGCTATCGTCGATCGTCAGAGCTCTTCTTTATCATCACCAAGGCAATAAGCAGCACATGGGTCAGGACGCCGGTTCAAACCCGAGCCAGCGGTTATCTCGTGTGATGAGAAAACACAGCGGAAGCCTGGTCCAAACAGGGCGCTTTGAGTCTTCATCATTCGATCGACTTGAGCTGTAGCCGTCACAATGTTTGCATGAGACAAGGAAGCGGTGGCTTGGAGAGAAGTGCTTCTATTTGGGTTCGACGCAACTTCTAATGCTTCTTTCGCGACGTCGACGATACCAGCTTCTTCTTCAGCTGCTTGGGCATCTTCTCCTTGCGCTTCTCTCGCTTCTCTTCCTTGATAGCCTGTTTGTGTGCCTGTCTAATGTTAGCAATCTGTGACATTATAGCAATCACTTTGGGGAACATACCTTCTTCTCGTCGCTATCGATGAATCGCTTGCCACGAGGCCTGCCCTTAGCAAACGCGCTCTCATCCCCGCTCTCTAGCGCTGCGCCGTCTCCAGACTCATCCTCCGAACCAGACTCGTCGTCCTCTTCTTGGGCATCTTCGTCTTGTTTCGGCACAACCGCTTGGTCTGCGAGAAGGTTTCGGTAGACCAACTTGTCTCCTTCGCCAGCGTCGATCTTCCGGGCATCCTTCTCGATATCATACACCTGTTCCAGGGTTTGGGGGATATACTGGTTTCGGAACACCTCATTGTCGACCTCCTGTTCCGCTAGAGCACCCTCGTGGCTTTCGGCAGCTGGGCGGGTTTCGTAAAGCTTCTCTACAGCCTCGCTTAAAGCCGGCTCCTCGACAGCGCCATCAGCGGCGGTAATGAAATCGAAGACAGCCCTATCGGATAAGATCTCGACACCTTCACGCCGGAAAAAGTCTCCAGTGTTCTTGATGTCCATTCGTAAGAACTCAAGAGAGCGGGGATGATCGTGCTCAACACTTTGTGACACATCGATGATGTAGAGCTGGCGGTTGTTGTAGAGGATGTTGTATTCGCTAAGATCGGCGTGGACCAGTCTGCACACCTGGTACATCCGTCGCATAATACCCAGCAATTGGATGTATAGGGATCTCCAGACCTCTTCGGAGTCGTCGCCTGAGATGGCAGCATCGCGCAACCTGGGGTAGGCATAGCCTTTTCGGTCGCCCAGGAGCTCCATTACGAGAACGTGAAGCTTGAGCTGTATGGGCTCCGGGCACTTGATGCCCGCTGAATGTATACGGCGCAAGTTTCTGAACTCTTTCTCTGCCCACAGCTTGACCATCTTGCGGCTGTTACCCTTTTCAGCGCCGGACTTAAAGCGGTGCTCGCCTGTGATGTATCGCTCTCTGTCTTTGAAGCTGAGAATGGCGGTCTTGTAGACCTTGATGGCGCGCTGTATAGGAGGTCCGTCGAGATCGGGGTATGCGACAGCGCCGTAGACATTGGCTTCTTTTCCAGTGCTGATAGCGCCATGTACCTCACTCACGAAGCCCCGGTTGATCATCTGCAACAGAATCATTCGAGTTCTCTGATCCAAAACCTGCTCGCTCGTGGCTCGGTCGGCCTTGTCCTTTTCCCTGCTTTGTTCGCCCTTCACATCGTCAAGTCTGATCTTGGCAGCGTGTTTCGATAATGTGGATATTTGATCGTCAACGTTGGCCATGGTGTTGGCTGAAGGCTTCTGCTGATTTGATCTCGCTAAGGGAGCTCCTCCCTGGCGGTTGTAGTTCTTGGACGGGTCGGACGGGTCGTCGCCGTAATCAAAGTCATCGTCGTCGTCGAAAACATCGTCCAGGCTATCCTCGTCCTCATCTTCGTAGTCTGCCGAATCTGTTGGCTGTGAAGCGGTCGTTTCCGCGGCTTCTTGGCTCTCGGTAGAGACCTGCGGCGCTTCGGATGCAGCTGTCGCAGACTCCTCCTCGGGAGCCGGTGTGTTCGTCGGTTCCGCCATATTGTGATCGGATAATTGTCTCTGGAATGTTGCAGGAGAGAAGCTCCCCAGAATGGAGCGCCGGTAGTTTTGAAGCATTTTTGCTTCGTCTAATGGTGGTGACGTCTACAATCCGATTGGAACCTTCTTTCTTAGGCCTGAGTCACTAATAAATCCAGAAATTATTTTGCGATTTCTACACTGCAACCCCGCCCCCACCAAAAGAATTCCTTATCGTCTTATCTTTACGGGGAACCTCCAGTAACACCTCATGCATGCCCAAGAATCTACAATCAGCACAACCAAACCCCCTATCTCAATGTTATGGTGTCTTGCATAAGCCGCAGCTCAATTGTTCAGATAGTTTTCGCTTCACAATCGCGAACGCCAATCACCTGATGGAAGCTGGAACATACAATCCATACGAAACATGGGTCTTCTTCGATCTCGTGACTAGCGCTTTGAAACTGGCCAAATACGCATGCATTATGGCTACACTGGACTCGCCGCTGGTTCCTATCGTGAATAAGTATTTCTCGGAAACCTGGCCGTTAGAAATCATGAGACTCCCACCTATAATAGCGAAAGCATCAACAATGCAGCCAAGATAGAGACGAGTGAACAAACAGACCGATCGTGAGTGTAACAGAAAATAACATGACTACTAGCAGTTTCGTGAATTATCCCTCAGAATTATTGGTGGTAGTTGACTTGGCACACACAAGTATCTACACTACGCGTTCAATATCTCAGTAAAGACATCTACAGAAGTGCTGAACACGAGGCTGACAATGTCGAGGTGATCGTATTCATGTGATAACTTTTACCACAGAGTACCTATAATGGTCTGAGAAACCTGATATCTCGCAATCTGGCATGAGCAAACGTACAGAAGAGAGGCATCACAATCAGTATACGACAGAGCGGTAGTGATAGCGATTAACCGCCATGATTGGCGACAAATATCACGAATGAGAGCCTCGGACTCACAACGCGCAGTTAGTCTTTCCAGCATCTCGTCACTCGGTCCGACAGTCGGGTAGCAAGGACTTCTGCCTAGATAGGTTGCTTCCAGTGTGACAAACCCCTCCTCCCACCTCATAAGTCCTTCAATTGAGATCTAATGCAGAATTGATCTTCCCCAATGCAACTTAGCGGTCGTCCTGAAGCCCCTCTTGATCAGCTCTGTTTACCACCCCGAAAACATTCCTTCTATCAACCTGGGCATGGCGTTGTTCGGGAGAAGCCCATCGGCCATGCTTACGAGTTGGCTGTGCCTCATTAACAGGGTCGTTGCTGGATCGACTTTTCTGAATGCGATTGCCCAAACCCCTGTCTCCGAAAGTATGATTGTTGGTAACGGGACTTGCGTAAGGACTCTCTCTGATTTCCAATGGCACAGGTATTAAGGAGTTAGAAATCAAACCCACCACCTTCGAATGGATGTTTCGTTTTTTATATACTGACATTGCCCGCAGTGCGCCGCGCTAGCATTGTCTGTTAACGTCAGCGTATCTTTTCCCGGGTCTGTTCCCTACGACAGATCTTTGGCCTCCTACTGGAGCCTCCAAGAAGCCGAGGTGCGGCCATCCTGCATCGTCACGCCCTCCAACCGAGACGAGGCTGCCTTGGCAATCAAAACTCTGGGACTCGGAATCAAGTATGGGTCTGAACAGTGCAGCTTTGCTGTCCGATCAGGTGGGCACACCCCTTGGGCGGGTGCGGCCAACATTGAGGCAGGCGTCGTGGTAGCTCTGCAAAAGCTCAACCAAGTCACTGTCTCTGTCGACGAGAAGACTGTCCAGGTCGGGCCTGGGAACAGATGGGGCGACGTGTATCGCACGCTTGACTCCCGGGGTCTGGCCGTTTTAGGAGGACGACTGGCAACAGTGGGAGTTGGTGGCCTTGTGACAGGTGGTGGATTTTCGCATTTCTCGCCACGCTACGGGTATGTCACGGTCCCCAATAACCCTGATCATAGCTGCTTATCATGCGAAGGTTTGTCTGCGACACCGTCGACGACTTCGAGATAGTGCTTGCATCTGGCGCTATCGTCAACGCCAACGCGAGCGTCAATTCTGATCTATGGCGCGCACTTCGCGGAGGCTCGAATAACTTCGGTATTGTCACTGCATTTACCATGCGGAGCTTCAAACAAGAGAACTACTGGGGAGGTTCTATCATTAGCGACGGATCTCATATCGACAACTTGCTTCAAACTTTTGAGGCCTTTACAGGTAACCCTGAGTACGACCCCTATGCTACCAACATCCTCAATTTGATCTGGCAGCCCGCTACAGACTCGTGGATCACGTTACAGAGCCCATCATACACCAAGACACAGACGAATCCTCCGGCCTTGATAGACTTCACCTCAGTCCCAGCTTTAGTCAACACTATGCGCATCTCAAACAGCACCGACTTTGCGAACGAGTTGTTCTCCGCCTCAGGCCAGCGCCAACTAATGATAACTGCGACCTTTCGCAATAGCCTGCCAATGCTTCGCGCCATACACGAAATCCAATTGCAGATGGCGCCCGCATTGCGGAATATTTCGGGGCTGCAGTGGAGCTTGTCCCTCCAGCCTCAACCCAGCATCATGTTCAAGGCGAGCGCTGAGGCAGGAGACAATTCGCTAGGTTTAGACGAATCGGACGGCAATCTATTCAATGTGCTGCTGACTGCGACCTGGGCCGACAAGAAGGACGATCCGCTGGTTGTGTCACAGACGCGTCGCATGTTCGAGCAATTCGAAGCCAAAGCTGAGCGGCTGGGCGTTACGAACCCATACCTTTACCTCAACTACGCAGCATCGTGGCAGGATCCCATCAACGGGTATGGGGCGGAAAGTAAGGAATTCCTGCAGAAGGTGAGCAGCAAGTATGATCCTGAGGGCTTGTTTCAGAAGAACGTACCTGGTGGGTTCAAGTTGTTCAAATAGTGCCATAAAGATGATTTTGCTCAATTTTCAGCCACCCAATCTAGTTGAATATGGGGCTTTGGCTTGAGAACCCCGGAATCTGAAAAGAGTTACCAAGTATATGACTGGATTGTTGCAGGTACATATGTCAACTTTGAATGCTATTTGGTCACGGTTCCCAAACCTTTTACAGGGAGGATGGATAAGTGCTGATACCTCACACCACATAGTAAGTAGACATATTTGGGGTCCTTTCCGCACATTGATGCATCCTACCAGGTTGCAATAACTGCCACTTCCAGTGTCTTCCATACCTAGGTAGGTACATACTTATGATACAAGTGCAGGTGCCTTCAAATATTCAAATCAACACGCCTACCTAAGTTCTGCCTACCTGGAAATAAAATCGATACCTCAATATCCCGCCAGCCCTCGACGCAAAGAGTGTCTGATTGGGACATCAGATTCCATCATCGGGTATCTACAGGTGTTCATCTGGGTCGACCAGGTAACTTTGCTGCAACCTCATTATCAGACGGCTGCGCCTTCCGCAATACACCCTCCCGACCAAATCCCAATTGATCAGCATCTGGTTCGTCTGCTTCGACCACAATTCTCTAGACTTTCTCATCTACCGCCTGCATGCCCTGTCTCCCTTAAAATTATACCAAGAACCAGCCAAGATGAGTGGTGAACGAGTCGACCATTTCCTGGCGCGGATCAAATTAGAACAGCGCGACAAAGATCGAGGCAACAGCGCCGCCAAACCCGACAACAAGGAAAAGGATGATGATAACGAGAGCGAAGTCATTACCATCAAGATCAAAGACAGTTCACGATATCAGCGGGAGACATCATGGACGGTGAAGAGAACGGACAGCCTGTGGACGCACCTGAAGAACTACGCTCGTTCTATTCACTTGAACTACGACCCTTTCCCTGGTCCGCTGCGGTTCATCACCTTCGATGGCACAAGAATCAATGAAGGGGATACCCCAGAATCTGTAAGATGACAACCAACCATCCACCCAAATACTGCATTCGCTGACCTTGAGCCTCTGTCGCAGCTTGAAATGGAGGATGGTGATATTGTTGACATGATGCAACAACAGGATGGAGGACAGCTGTCATGGCTCGTCAAGATTTGATTCCCAAAGCAGCTCCACCCGAGGTGTATTCTTACAGAAACCTGTATGCTAAAGCAGGGCAATGAAGCATTTTGGAACTTCGTGGCCTGAGTATGGTTTGTTTACTGGAACTAGGGTACAGTTGATGCAATATGCTATTACTAGCCTAGGACCGCCCACCGCTTCTTTAGGCGTCCCCGAAAGCGAAAGTCATGGTTCACTATAATAAAGAGCTCATATCAAGCAAAATTCCCAAATTCGTTTTGCATACGAGTTCTTCTGACCAGACAGCCTATGTTTCCCCTATGGTTTTGGACTTCATGATGTTCCAGACTATGGTCTGTGGTTTAAATCATGCATTACACTGCTAATATATGACGAACAGATCTAGAACAATTCGGTTTTGACAAAGAGAACGGTGATCTATAATAAAGCGCGAGTAACAATGCGAAGGACATAGCCCTCGTTTAAAAACAATGTCATGCCTATTCTGGACCCCTAGGCACATTTCTATATAAGGCATGGCCCCTGTACTTGTAAGAAGAAGTAGCAAGCATCATCATCATAACACCCTTTGCAACATACGCTACCAGCTACAACAAACCCCAACAACAATAACAAGGTAAGGGCCTACCCCTTTGATACAATGGTGTACGACCGAGTGCTGATCGGCAAAAACGGCAGTATTCTAGGAAAGATTAAATTCTTAGAGAAATCCCCCACGATGAGTAGTGACAGATCCGGGACTCCAGACAGTACTTTGGATATTGACCGGCGAGCGACCTATCTCGCCCAGTTTCGAACAGTGACCATTTCCAACCGGCCTGCTTCGCCTTCGGAGTCCCAGGAAAGGCCTGCTGTGTCGAATCTGATCGCAGACTATCGGGACCGGGCACAACCCCGCCGGACTACTAGATCGCAGTCAACGACAACGAGGATAACGACCAGGACGACCGAGCATCAGTCTGGTACACGTAGTAGCAGCAGGCGCTCCAACTCGAGGCCCGAACGTTGCCATCGCTCTCATCTGGATGACCGGCGTGAGATCTCATCGTCAGCCCCTAGCAACAGCTCCCTGATGCAACGCGCAGTCCGCGACGTGCTAAAGCGTGCAGCCACTGAGCTGTCGGGCCGCAGCCAAAAGCATTATTCTGAGCAGGAGTCGTTTGTGCCATCCCCAAAGATTACCTTCCTAATCGACCAGCCCAAGCTCATGTGCCAGATCTGCCAGGTGACGACACTGAAGCTTCCCTCTGGCTGTGATGACGCCGACAGGCCGCAGCCGGGTGACTTTGACTATGACGAGACGGAAGACGCGACACCAGCTATTCTCCCCTGCGGCCACGTCGCCTGCACCTCGTGCCTGTCCTCGTGGCTCGCGGTCAACGACGGTTGCCCGTTCTGCCGCGAGGAGCATCGACATCCCCACTGCGGCCACCGGGTCGGCCACCGCTCCCTCACGCACTCTACGATCGCGTCCCTACCCCCGACGAAGCCCGAGGGAGGCAAGATCGCGGCCGACTGCGAGCCCTGTTCGGTGAGAACCCGTGAGCGCTGCGCTCGCGATAAGATGATCGCGCTGGCGGAACGGTACTCGGCGGCGCGCCGGGAGGCTGAGCAGCGGCCTGAGAGCGGCGAGGCGCTGAAGACCCTGAAGAAGGCGAAGAAGGCGTTTGAGCGCTGCGAGCTCGACGTGAGGTATGAGGAGGTCATGGCGGAGCATACGGCTTGGTGAGTGTGGTGAGTGCGTTTCTTTTCTCATCATCTTCTATTTGCTCTCCTTGGGATTTTATACCCAGGTTACTTTGTTGTGATCCACCATGGTATATATCCCCTGCTCCGCGGAGGTGATGGGTATTCCGTCATCAAAACATTTCGGGACCATTTTAGCCGGAGGTTTTTGTTTGTTTTGTTTTGCCTTGTTTAGCACTATTGTAGAAATGTTGTCGAAAGTGAGTAAGTATAATGATAGATGGCCTGCTCTTGGCTTGAAATAATACATAATATATGCTTGTCACATGTTGTAATTCTGAGCTGAAACCTTTGACCTCGAAAGCGATAAAAGAGCAACATACCATTGGGCCTAAGCAAGTAGTGCCACGAAATGTATGAAGACACCCTCATCCAAATGATGGACTCGACATATTTCTTGGCATTTCGGTAGTGTCACCACCCGTCATCGGCAATCATCTACCGAAAAGGGGTGATGCGGGGAACAGGGGCGGGTATATTCAAATCAACTTGCATACTACCGTCGCTGTTGGAGAAAGCATGGGTCATCTATACGGTAACACCAATTATATCGGACATACGGATATACCCGATGGGGGGATCTTTATGCGATCTGCCTTGCTCTGTAGATAACCCTCCTTGGCCCTCCCCCTCTCCGCCAGGTGTCTGGGGAAATCCTGCATTCTATGTGTTGTCACCACCGAGTCTTTACTTCTTTCTCTTGTTCCCCTGTTCTCTTCCTTCATTCCATAACTCTTAGATCCCAATACCATAACCATGGCGGTGACAACGCGCATTGCGAAGCTCCCTGAGACGTCCCTTTGGGCGAACCGGCGCTGCCTCCTAATCTGCATCATTGTCTCCTTGGCTAATATGCAGTATGGCCTCGATTCGGCGATTGTGGGTAGTCTGCAAGCCATGCCTGGGTTCCTAAGAGTGTTTGGCTACGAAGACCCGTCGGCGGTGGCGACCAAGGGGTACGCGATCGGCGGCACATTCCAGCGGCTCATCGGGTCGCTGCTGACTCTGGGCGCCTTCTTGTCGTCGCTCTGCGCCGGCGCGTTTGCACACTACTGGGGCCGCCGCTCCGCGCTCTGGGCCGCCTGTGGGCTCAATGCCGTCGCGTGCATCATACAGGTGGCATCAAGCGACAAGGCGGCTGTCTACGTCGGGCGATTGGCACTCGGTATCGCAAATGGGTTTTTGGTGACGTTCTCTAACATCTACACGGCCGAGGTGGCGCCGTTTCAGCTAAGGGCGGTCTTTGTCGCCCTGTTCTCTGGTGAGTTATAGGCTTCGCGATTGATATCTTTGGTCATTGTCACGGACAGAAAAAAACCTTCCAGAGATTCTTGCTTACAGAGATAAAAGAATGGGTCAACATTGGAAGTATCATTGGCGCGGCTGTCGCAAACGCCACAAAGGGCAGGTTGGACAAAGGCTCCTACCAGATTCCACTCGGAACCCTTTTCATTGTGCCCGTCTTCCTCACGATCGGGTTATTCTTTGTGCCCGAGTCGCCGAGGTACCTGGTATACAACGGAGACCTGAAAGCCGGGAGAGCGTCTCTGGAGGCCCTGAGGGGTGACTCTTTGGAGCCGGAAGAGCTGGAGCTCGAATGGGCTGAGATGGTGGCGGGCATCGAGGAAGAAAAACGGATCGCCCAAACGATTGGGCCGTTGGACATGTTCCGAGGCTCCGATCTCCGCCGCACACTCCTCTGCCACGGCATCATCGCCACTCAGTCCGGCTCAGGTGCCTGGTTCATGATCAGCTACGCGACCTACTTCATGATTGTGGCAGGCCTGTCAGTAGACGAGGCCTTCAAATTCTCCGTCATGAATACGTGCCTGGCTTTTATCGGGGTGAACGTGGGTATCGTCGCCATGCGGCATCTGTGCGGACGCCGGACGATCCTCATGCTCGGCTCGGTGGTCCAGGCCCTGGCGATGCTGGGTATGGCTGTCGGCCCCACGACGGCCATGGCGCAGGGGAACCACGCCGCGGTCCGCGGTAGTGTGATTACTTTCACGGCTCTCTTCATGGTCGCCTACAACACCTTGGGCGGAAACGCGTCATACCCTGCCGCCACGGAGATGGTGAGCACGCGGTTGCGCGCCTGGACCGTTGGATCGGCCACATCACTGGGATATTTATTGGCCTGGCTGACGGGGTTCTGCTCCCCTTACTTCATCAACCCTGAGAATTTGAACTGGGTAAGTCTTTTCTTTCTTGGAGATTTCAACAAGTATCCTGTATGAGTTGGTCTGACCGGTACTGACCCCTATTGTCACACGAATTACTAGGGTGCGAAATACGCGTATATCTGGGCCGGGACCAATCTGTTGTGCCTCGTCTTCTTCTACCTCGCCGTACCGGAGACGAAAGATCGCACCTTGGAGGAGATCGACGAGCTCTTCGCTAACAGGGTCTCTGTGCGCAACTTCAAGAAGTACGAAACCACGATCCTGGACAAGGCGATGAGGGTCGTCCAGGAGCAGCACAAGCCCGAGGGCGTGGTGACGGAGCACGTGGACAATGCTTCACCGAAGAAGGACGAGCCTCCGTCGTATGCATCGGGGTAGATTGGAAAATGAGGCGTGTGATTGTGATTATGATTGTGATTATGATTGTGATTATGATTGTGATTGTGGTTGTGGTTAACTTACATGCATATATGCAGCCCCTTTCTTTATAACTTGGAGTTTTGTCATGATTCCATCAGTGCATGTCAAGGTGAACTACAGAATCGTGTATATACGTCTGCTGGATACACTTTTAACTCTGTGTCATTCGTTATTCCTTATGGAAGTTATCGCTTCGATAAAGCCCCTTAATTATCATAATTATCCTGATCATTCCGTAGCGTGTACCTGAGATCAGGCGTTTGCGAACTCAATATCTGTGCGCCGCTTGGCGCCAAAACTGGCCATCATGGTCATGTCGGTCTGGCGCGTCTCGCACTCCCAGTAGTGCAGAACGGTCGGTCCTCAACTCTAGCAGCACGATATCGGTCGATCAATAAAAGCGTCCCGAAGAAGCTGACGCGGTTGCACATGTCGTCGGCCCTCAGCAGCTTCTGTCCATGGTTCAACATGTCGTCGACCTCGAATTTGAGGTGGGGAGGACAGCTGTGGGAAAGTGGGTACATGCAGAGCAAAGTTTCCGCCCGTGCGCGTTTGGTCGCGTGCTGTCGCATCCTTTGCCTTCTGCGCATCCAATCCAGCAGTCTCTCTTCTCTGCTCTCCAAATCAGGGAAGAACCCGATCCTTTACCTGAGCGAAGATGATGACAACACGACAACATTGCCACTGCCACTGCGATTATCTATCACAGTGCCTGAGGTCTGCCAGGGGAAGCTGTCCTTCATCTCGACGACGACACGCTTCTCCACTGTTACGCTGTCATTAGTCACACATTGTTTGTTTTATCCATGACTGGCGGTGTGCAAGGTTGGAGGCCAGCTTTGCCAGCCTGCCAGAAATTCCTTTACCGCCAACCACCCATCACATTAGCAACCCGGCCAACGTTGCTCGGGATGCTTGGCGTAGTACTGCAAGATGGTAACGCCGCGCCTCTGTCTGTCTGTGCCTCTCGATCAAGGGCGAGTGGATGCTGTCGGACTGCAACGGGCGCTTCCGATGGGCACCGCTAGTCTCCACGCCCGCCTTGACCATCTCATCGAACCCCAAAAACCAATTGCACCGATCCGACTCTATCTCTGAATCTGCGCAATCAAGGAGTGCCCAATGTACTGGCCCCATAAGGCAAAAACGGGCGATCAGAAACACAATCCCCAAGAACGACTTACGAGTGAGTACCGGTAGCACCGTCGATCGCACTTCATCGTCGAGAAGAGCAAACGAAAATGAGAAGAAACACGGATTGCGCTCCGCGAAGAAGCAAAGGGTGGCTAGGATGTAAATGATGTGTCCAGTGTGATCTTTGTCAAGCTCAGCTTGACTCGCGAGATCTTGGTATGAGATCTCGCCGTCAGCAATACCAAGATGAAGAAACTGAAGTCGAGAGCCACTAGGAAGGCTGCGAGCTCGTAGTCGCGCTAGATGAAGTGGTGGTAGAACAAAACCAGATCATCGACGAGGTGCTGCAGGTCCTCTAGGGTGTCTCACGAACTGCCATTGAGCTGGCGATGCCTTGCTGTCTTCGGAGGAGTGGCCGACTTGATGGAAAAGGCAAGAATCATCAGTTTGTCGAATTGGAGGTACTCGGCGATCGTCGTGACGTCTTCCAGGATATCTTCGGCCCGTCCAAGGATTTGTACATTTCACCAGCGCAGTCATGTTTGCAAGTGCACTCGTGTTGCCCATCACCGAACGAGGTCAACGGACCTGAGAATTTACTAACAAGACAGAAATTCGGACAGACCGGGCTTGCGGATTACCAAGCAGTATATAAAGTCACATAAAACTACCTTGACCCCTCATAGAGGGAATGGACAATCCGTCAAAGAGGAGGGGTTCGTCCCTTCACCTGGGTTATTCAGCGATGATCGGGTGTCGCGTGCATCGTCCGCCAGCTGAAGCAAAAAGAGATTCTGCTGGAAAGTGGGCCCGTGATGGTGCGCTGCAGCGCACTGCAGCGACACGTTGTCCAAACCTTTGCCTAGTTGTCTTCGTTCCTGGTTCTGTTGGCGGGTTCCGCGATTGGTCGCGATGGAGCCCTTGCGGGCCGGCAGATTCGTGTGATTGACCGACAGGATTCAGGGCCCCGGCCGGCCAACCCGCAACTGTACGTCGACTAGACCCGCATCTGGCTAGCCGGCAGGCGAATTGCCGCATAGAGCGCCTAGGGAATCATGCATCTGGTCCGACTAGTGAGACGACCAAATACGACAATAACCAAGTGTCAACCAGGGTCTACTAGTCCGAGGGAGAGCTATGCGCGGTGGAAACAGAGGGTCGGTGAAGAGGGGAACGTGTCCGACGATAGAAAATGCCCAATGCCCATGTTCAGATGAGCGCGCCGTGTTGGGCTGGTCCGCATTTTCTGTCAAGCCAGCTATTTTACCCAAGAGTTGGCTTCCTCCACCAAGGAAGAGAAGCTTCCAAACCCCAAACACCACTTTCAACAAGGAAACAGAAACCTCCACATCATAGGCGGATATGGAGTCAATGCAGGAGCTCGAGGGTCAACATGAGCCGGTCTCGATCGTCGGAATGGGTAAGCAAAGCCCCGATCTACCTAACGGACTCGACAACCGTGAGCAGAGGCACTGACGGCGTTCAATAGGCTGCCGCTGGGCCGGTGGCGTGAGTAGCCCGACCGGGCTGTGGGAGCTGTTGAGAAACAACAAGGACGGCTGGCGGAAGTTCGATGAGCCCCGGTTCTCCTCCGAAGCATATCATCACCCAAATCAGAACCGCCCGGGCTCTACACGCACGGAAGGCGGCTTTCTCGTAGAAGAGGACGCGCGCCTGTTCGACAATGCCTTCTTTGGCATCACCGATGACGAGGTGGAAACCATGGACCCGTCGCAGCGGAAGCTGCTCGAGGTCGTCTACGAAGCCTTCGAGAACGGAGGCGAGACGTGGGAAAGCATTGCTAACTCTCGTACCGGTGTGTACATCGGCAACATTTCCTTGGACCACATCCTCATCCAAGCTCGCGATTGGGAGAGCCCCAAGTCGCACGCCGCGATTGGAGCAGATACCAGTGTCCTGGCCAACCGTATTAGTTATATATTTAATCTTCATGGACCCAGGTGAGTCCTCCGCCATAGTGTGATGTATGTGCGCATTGCTAATAGCATTCCACAGCCTGGCCATGAACACAGCATGTTCATCGTCAATGTATGCCCTTCATATGGCCGTCAGTGCTATTCGCAATGGTGATTGTGATGGAGCGATAGTGGCGGCGGCCAACTGGATCACCGACCCCAGCATGCAATTCGTGCTGGACAAGCTTGGCGCGCTATCCCCGACATCGCGATGCCACACATTTGATGCCTCGGCCGACGGATACGCCCGTGGCGAAGGCTTCGCTGCCCTATACCTGAAGAAGTCGTCAATCGCAGTTCTGGAGAAGATGCCGATTCGAGCCATGATCCGTGGCACCGCCATCAACGCTAACGGCCGAACGGGTGGTATAACACATCCGAATACGGGAGGACAGGAGGATGTCATCCGTAAAGCCTACGAAAATGCAGGGAACCTGCCATTCTCAGATACAGCCTTCTTTGAGTGCCACGGAACTGGCACCCAAGCGGGCGACCCTATCGAAGTTGAAGCGATCGGCAACGTCTTCGCACCATCGAGGTCAAAAGCACGAAAAGACCGGCTCTTAATTGGATCCGTCAAGCCGAGCCTGGGCCATACCGAGGGAGCGAGCGCGATCGCTTCCATCATGAAGGTGGTCTTGTCGTTGGAGGCGGGAGAAGTCCCGCCAACATTTGGAGTGAAGAACCTCAATACACAAATCGATTTCGATAAGGCGCGAGTGGAAGTCGTCCGGGATCACACGGTACAATGGCCTGAGGGCAAGCTGCGTCGCGCGAGTATCAATTCATTTGGGTTTGGAGGTGCTAACGGGCATTGCGTCATTGACCATGTCAACGTGGTGCTGCCTGGGTATACCAAACCCGGCATTCTGGCACGTCCTGCTGCCGCCAATCGAAGCGCGACCGAGACCGCACCACCCAAGCCCAGCATGATACCTCGCCAAGGCATAACGAGAAGCGCAACCATTGGAGCGCCCATTGCTGCATCCAGCGGCAACACGAACGGCAAAGCCAGTGCTAACGCCAATGGCGATGGTGAATCCAGCGCGCCCCCAATTGGTCGTCAATCTTCCGTTAGCCGCATATCCAGACGCAAGTCAAGAGTTCTCACTAAATCCTTTGACACGCAATCTGTATCCGACAAGAAGAAGAATGGCTCGATGGATTGGGTGACCAACAAGCTTGGCTCAATGTTCCATAGCTCAAATGTTAATGGTACCCGTCCAACCACAGCAGGTCCCAATGGGGCGTCTCTCAACGGAGATTATTTCGGCAGCGCTACTGTCACTACGGCTCCTTCGAGCGGGAACAGCGGGATGTCCTCACTTACATGCCCCGTCCGATACAATGTCGGAGGACCTCAAAAGACTATGAGACCCGAGGCGTTCACTCGCCAGTTAGTCTTGTTACCCTTTTCGGCTCACAACGCATCGTCCCTCAAGTTGAACATTGATGCTTTATCCACAGCCAGCAGCCGATGGCTTTTGGCGGATATTGCCTACACGTTAGGGTGCAAGCGCTCGCGACTCCAGCAGCGGACCTTCCGTGTCGTAGATAAGGACGATGTCGCAACTGGCCTCGCGATCGAGCAACGCATCTTCACAAGTCCCGCGCACACCAGCAACCTCGCATATGTCTTTACGGGACAAGGCGCGCAGTGGTACGCCATGGGAGCCGAACTGTTCCAATACGCCGCCTTCCGTACCGTCATCGCCTACCTCGACCAGGTTCTGCACGCTCATGCTCACCCGGGCCGGACCTCGACGACCATGTGGCGGATTGCCAACGTTCTGTCAGGTGCCTGCGAGCCCGACTGCGTGCACTCTCCTGCCGTGTCGCAAGTGGTCTGCACCGCGGTACAGATCGGTCTCGTCGATCTCTTGGCCTCCTGGGGCGTTCGGCCCGTCGCCATCGTCGGCCACGCCTCGGGCGAAATGGCTGCGGCTTACGCATCAGGCCGCATCACTGCCGCCGAGGCCATCACTGTTGCATACTTCCACGGCCAAGCCCTCGCGAAGAACAAGAAGAAGGGCGCCATGCTAGCAGTTGGCTTGGGCGCTGGACAAGTAGCTCCCTACCTGGAAGGGTGGGAAGAGCAGGTCCAAGCAGCGGCTCTCAACTCGCCAAGCAGCGTAACTCTTTCTGGCGATGAGGAAGCTATCGCGGCTCTCTCAAACAAGCTTTCGGAAGATGGCGTGTTCAACCGGGTTCTACCTACCGGCGGGAACGCCTATCACTCACGCCATATGAAGCTCCTTGGAAACGACTACAACGCCATGCTTCTTGACGGCATCGATCGCATCCGTAAGCTCGGACTCCTCAACCCAGCGAATCGATACCGCCCTGTTCCCTGGGTCTCTTCTGTCACACCGCACAAAACTATGGCAAGCGACGGCCAGAATCTCACAGCCGCGTACTGGCGCGCCAACCTGGAGTCGCCTGTCCGCTTCACCGAGGCCGTTACCAATATGATGGCTCTACCCCTTGCCGGCGAGAAGACCATTGACGCGTTGCTTGAAATCGGCCCACACCCGCTTCTCAACGGCCCACTAGAGCAGATCATGAATAGTGCCGGCAAACTTGTGCCCTACGTCTCAACGCTCAAGCGGAGCACCAATGGTATTGAGTCAGTCCTGTCACTGGCGGGAACTCTGTTCAGCCTCAATGCCGAGATCGACATGGCAGCGGTGAATGCAATGGATGAAGAACCGGGCCGCCTCTCGCATGGATGTACCGCCGTCGACTTGCCAAAGTACCAGTTCACATACGGACCCATCAGCTACTATGAGAGCAGGCCCAGCAAGGAGTACAGATTGCGAAAGGTGCCTCGACATGACCTTCTTGGATCCAAGTTGCCGGGAACCAGCAAACTGCAGCCACAATGGCGTAATGTCATTAGAATCAAGGATGTTCCTTGGCTAAGTGATCATCGTTTGATCCCAGGTGAGTAGTTGGCCCCATTCCTACGTCTTTATATACGGTAAAGTATAATCGTACTTACTAACTCCTTTATTTTCCGGGTCAGATGCCGTCCTTCCTGCTGCTGGTTATATTGCTATGGCAATCGAAGCTGCGACTCGAGTATACCAGGAGATACCAGATGCGCTTCAGATCACTGGCTTCTCTCTTCGAAAGCTGGACATCCAGACTGCGCTAAGATTCCCGGAAGATGATGTCGGAGTCGAAGTCATGTTCAGCATGACCCAGGCCGAGGCACCCACCGCAAAGTCGCCTTCGTGGTCAAGCTTCGCCGTCAGTTCGGTCAGCCGCGACTCGAGCGAATGGACCGAGCACTGCACGGGCACGATCCGGGTCGAGGTAGCCGAACCTGACGCGATCGAAGCCATGAGCACCGAGATGGACGCTCGCTACCCAGAGACCCAGGCCTGGTACGACAAGTTCACCGAGATCGGCATTGGCCACGGCCCGACATTTCAATCCCTATCGGACATCCGGGTGGACCCCTACCGTGGCCTCGCCCAGGCTAATGTCATGCTGAACCCAAGCGAGGGTACTATGCAGGGCGAGTCCAAATACTTGATTCACCCCGCCGCGCTCGACGGCGCTTTCCAGCTGGGCCTCATTGCGTGTTACGGTGGGCAGGTGGAGAAGGCAAGCACTGCGTTCGTCCCGGTACATCTTTCTCAGATGTACGTCAACGCCGGGCTCGGTCGTGAAACTGCCGTAGCTGTGGCCCAGGGCCAGATACAGGGTCTTCGAGGCGCCTACATCGACTTGCAGTTGATGGACAAGGGTGGCCGGGTGGCACTACAAGTCGAAAAGCTTCGATGCCTCAGCTTCAAGGAGTTGAAGAAATCTGCGAAGGAGATGGAAGCGAAGAGAACCTTCAGCAGCCCCTTCACCAGGGTGGCGTGGAAACCGGATATCCGACTGATGACCAACCGCCAGGCACGACAACTCTTCCCTCCTCCTACGGAGAACAGATCAGGCGCTGCCATGCTGGAGACCGTCGACATGGTTTGCTGCCTGATCGTCATGGATATCTACGATAGGTTCGTGCGCGGTGGCGACGGTCCTGAACCCAAGGGAGAGCTCCAACATTGGGTTGCCTGGGTCAAGCATTGTGGCGAAGAGGACCAACGGCCGAACATGGCTCACGCCCGGAAAATGTCCCCTGACGAACGCCACCAACTGCTCGAAAGGCTGTGTGGCGAGGCAGGCGACAAGCCCGAGATTGAGGCTGCCAAGCGCTTGCAAAATCACATCGGCGACATCCTCACTGGCCACAACTCGGGCATTGACGTCCTCGTGCCTGGTGGTCTCCTGAACTCGCTTTACGACGTCGGACAAGTAATTGGCGGCGCTTTGCCCCAATTGGAGAATGTCATGGACTCCCTGGGCCACGCCAACCCCAATATGCGTATTCTGGAAGTCGGAGCAGGCACTGGATCTGCCACACGCGTGGCTATGGGAGCTTTGCATGGGCCGAACGGCATCAAGCGCTACAGTAACTACACCTTCACCGACGTCTCAGAAGGTTTCCTCACAGCGGCCCAGCAAGATTTCATGTCCGGGTACCGGGACGTGACCTACGCTCTCCTCGACATTGAGCAAGACCCGCTTGCGAATGGGTTTGAGCCCGTGTATGATGTCGTCGTGGCGTGTGAGACTATTCACGCGACCGCGAGCATGGAGAATACGCTGGCCAACTGCCGCAGGCTCCTGAAGCCCGGCGGAAAGCTGGTACTGGTAGAGAGCACTCGTATGCGTGTCATGCTTACCTTCTTGTACGGTACGCTTACGGGCTACTGGCTCGGTGCCAACGATGGGCGTACCGAGGGCCCTTTTATGAACCAGGAGACTTGGGACGCGTTCCTGCGCAAAACTGGCTTCTCGGGCGCGGAGTTGGTTCTGGATGACTATGAACACCCGACCAATACCGCCTCAGTTATCGTCTCCACGAAGATTGCAGACAGTGTAGACGAAGCAAGCCCAGCTAAAGGAGTCAACGATGGACTAATTACCCCCGCCACTAACGGCGTGGTACATCTCCTGCTCGGCACCGACCGCGTTCAGCCACCGCTATTGAAGACTGTTGCCGATGAGTTTCAACACCGCGGGATCGCAACGAAAACAACTCTCATCGAAGATGTCCTGGAGACTGTACCGGCCGGCGCACGCGTGGTGGCTTTCTTATGTACGGAAGACAATCTGCTGCTTGGCGACGAGCAGCGCCTCAAAGCATTCCAGTACCTCGCCAAGACGGCTGAGAGCATGGTTTGGTTAACCTCAAGCGGCATGGTTAAGGGCCACAATGCGGTTGCCGGCTTCATGGTCGGAGTCATGCGAACCATTGCCACCGAGAACCCTGCAGGCCGCTTCCTTTCCATCGATGTCGACGCCGAGAACTTTGAGTTCACGGACGCAAGCGATGCGGAGGAGCAGCGTTTTGATCTCGCTCGCGGCGTCGTGGACCAAGAGATTTCTCTTTACAGCGAAGGCTCGTCGTCAACAGCTGAACAAGAAGTTGTCAAGGATCGCGAACTGGCCTGGCAGGATGGTTGCATGTGGGTGAGCCGCGTTGTGCCTGACACTGGCCTCGGTGCATATGCCGAGCCCATCAAGACGCCGACCGGTTGTGGCTACGATATGGTGTCCCTCGGAAAGCTGGGACCGGTACGTGCAGCATTTGAAACCCCGGGTGTCTTGACTTCGCTGTATTTCCGCGCCTACACGGAGATGATGCGGCCAATCCCGGCTGACCACATCGAGGTGAGAGTCCGGGCCGTAGGCATGAACTGGAAAGACCTCGGTCTCTCTTCTGGTCGCTTCGATGCGGACGGGAATAATCTCTCCTCGGAATACGCCGGATCTGTGACAAGGGTAGGATCCGACGTGACGCACCTGGCCGTGGGCGACCGCGTCTATGGTATCGGTAGAGGTCACTTCGGCAACTTCACTTGTGTTCCCGCAGCCTTCGCACAGAAGCTCCGACCTACCGATAAGTCGGTGGAGATGGCGACCATGCCGCTTGTCTATGCTACCGCCGTCTACGCTTTTCAATATGTGGCTCGTATCAGAAAGGGCCACAAGGTGCTGATCCAGTCCGCTACTGGAGGACTTGGGCTCGCCGCAATCCAGGTTGCTCAGTCCAAGGGTGGGGAAATCTATTGCACCGTCAGCAGTAGCGAGAAGAAGAAGTTCTTGGTCGACAACGGAATTCCCGCCGACCACATCTTCTCTTCCCGCGACCCGAAGGAGCTTGCACGCGCCGCCAAGCAATGTGGCGGCAAGGGCGGTTTCGACGTGATTTTGAGCACCGCTGCCGGAGGCGACTCCCTGCACCAGTCTTTCAAGGCCCTAGCTCCTATGGGTCACCTGGTCGATGTCGGACGCCTCGACGTACTCGGGTCCAAGGAGTTGGGCCTAGAGCTGTTCCAGAAGAACGCCAACTTCTCGTCCTTCGACCTCAATCTCGTGCTCGACAACGACCCGGAGCTCGGTGGCGAGCTCATGGAGGCTGTCAACGACCTATACCAGGTCGGCTTCATCACCCCCATCCGGCCCATTGCCGTCTCGGACATTTCTGAACTCGATAAAACGCTCGTCGAGTTTGCCAAGGGCGTCCACATTGGCAAGCTCGTCGTCTCTTTCCAGAACCCCAAGTCCCAGATTAAAGTGGTCCGAGAGCCCAAGGCAGTGACCTTCCGGCCTGATGGTCGATATGTTATCACTGGCGGTCTTGGTGGGTTGGGTCGCGGGATCATTCGATGGATGGTGGATCGTGGCGCTCGCGATTTCACGGTTCTCTCAAGACGGGGAGTCATTACGCCAGAAGCACACCTACTGGTCCAGGATTTGGAGGCTCGCGGAGTGCGCATCGAGTCCATCACATGCGATGTCAGCGACCGCGAAGATGCTCTGCGAGTCATGTCTGAGGCCTCGGGCCAGCCACTCAAGGGTGTCGTTCATGCTGCCATGTCACTGACGGATCTGCCGTTCGACAAGTTAACGATCGACCAGTGGCGCGACGGTTTCGCCGCCAAGGCGCTGGGCACTGTGAACCTGCACGAGGCCACTGACTCGCTGCCTCTGGATTTCTTCGTCATGGTTACTTCGACGGAAACCATTTGGGCACCTCCCAAGCAAGCAGCCTACGTCGCGGCCAACAACTTCCAGGACTACTTCGCGCGATACCGCCGCAACCTGGGTCTCCCAGCCTCGACCGTCTCCTTCGGTCTGGTGGCGGATGTTGGGTCCGACTTCCGTGATCAGGCCGCCGGCATCGACGACATGTACGCCCGCAACAAGGCCATGGTCATCTCGGAGCACCAGGTTCTCGCCCAGCTCGAGCCGGCGTTCCTGTACTCTGTGCCCTACAAGAGCGTCGCTTCGCAGTGGATTGGCAAGCATACCGATCCGCTGTCGGCCGCGAACCTCTACACCTGCATGGACCCGGTCGCCTTGAACAAGCTGGTCACTGGGTCGGCGACTACGGACAAGCCCCGTTGGAACAGTGATGGGCGCGTTGCGCTGATCATGCGTGCCATGGAAGATGCGCAGCGAGCCGCTGCTATCAACAGCTCCCAGTTGACGACCCGGCAGGGTAGCAGCAGTGGCAGCAGCATCGAGACGCTCACGGAGGATAACCTCAACCAGGAGTTGACCGGGTGAAGCATGAGCGATGATGAGAGATGACGATAACGACAAGACATGTGTCATTGATATGACGAAGCATACCCGGCCTGAAATCTTAAACCAACAAAGTTCTGCACCATCCCTCCCGTCCATCACATTAGCGTCATGTCCCAATACACGCGCCGCAACCGCTCCGCCACCCAGGGATCATTTTGCTATCGCAACCTTTCCCCGGACTTGACAGGGCTAGGGTAGACAGACGCTCGAGGTGGTCGCGGCGAGGTCACACCGGCCAAGACGCCAATGAATCTGGTAAGAGATATCCTCTGTTCAGGGCTTGCTTGGGGATGACCAGGGATGCGGAGTAGGCGGTGAAGGATCCTCGGGGGTTCTTGGTAGCTGCGGCAGCAGCAGAAGTAGAAGCAACTGTAATTGCACACCCGCCAAATGGAGTGGCGACGGCGGGACTTAAAAGCAAGACGATGAGTACCAGTTTTGTCGTGTGACTTATTTGAGGATAGATTGGCTATGTTTAGATGGGATGAAAGATGTGAAGAGTATCATTCAATTTGGTGGAAGGAAAGAGGCGGTGGGATCATTCTGGTATGGAAATCTTAATATATATAGGCGCAATATTCACACATTCATTAGACCTTATCTGTCCATCTCGCCTATCATCGTGCTCCTCCTTGATTCTGACGACCTCAATGATACTCGAATTTATGTACTCGAGGGCAGCTTGCTCCAGTCTGCAGTTCATTCTTCCCGAGGCTTCGGTTTCCACTGGGCCAGAGAACAGACCGCATAGATACTATAGCTTCTCATTCAGTTATGATCAACCGGCCAGGGATCCGAACCTCCACAGGAGGATCGCAGTCGGACTTACCCCAAGTGGCACTTTCTGCACCTCCCTATACGACGTAGTACTACGTCGTAGAGCTACTACTATGCAAGTGGCTAAGAAATCCCAATTGGACGGTATGGGAGCTAAGAAGCACCGGCGTTTCTTCTACACAGGTGTCAAATGTCCAGGATGCTTGAATCACAGTGGAAACAGCAATAACAGCGGCTCCTATTGGTGATGGCCTCCCCAGCTTTGAACGTTTTGCACATCCAGACCGAACTTTGGGCCAACGGCTCTCCACTTTCGTACTTTGGCAGCAGCATCCTTGCCAGTCCAGTGCTAAGGAAGGCTAGAGAGTGGCTAGTTTGGTGGGTATATTCTCCACGTGTCTTGCATAATATCCCGGTAAGGCAGGGACCAGAGCAGGAAAGGCGCCCCTCCTTTCCCAACCGTCGTGAAACTCAAAATGGGCCTATTTTGCGATGCGTCCATTGGCCTCGTCGTTCCAGGTTGGTGGTTCGTCCATCGCTGGACCCCGTGGTCGTCCTCCGGCGCTTCCTTTTCGCTTTGGGGACCAACCTCCGGCCGTAGCCAAACGGATGTTACCGAAACGTCCAGATCCTTGTCGGGACCCCTCTTTGGCAGGGCCCACCCGCCGTATGATCCTCAGGTAACAGGTTGCCTGACAAGTATAAAACTCAGAGCAGACCGATATTTACATGCACTAACAGCGGTGACATCCCCTCTTCTTCTTGTGTTACATCAAACCACACAGACAGTCAACCACAGAAACCATGGCCCAATCCGAGACGATAGAGCTCCGTCCCACGGGGTGGGAGACCGACCCTGCTGAGGAGCGGTTCAAGCTCTGTACGATGGATTGGATCCCAGTGTGCGGGTACAACCACTACGTGCTATTCTGGCGTCTGGAGGACAATGTCAAAGAGAAGGCCATCGAGGTCTTGAGGGGAGGCATCGAGAAGACCCTCAGCCAGGCCCGGCATATGGTGGGCAAGATCGAGCCAGACGCCGACGGAGGCTACTCTTTTGTGAAGAGGAAAGAGTCGACGGTCCAGCTCAATATCAAGAGATACGAGAGCGAAGGGGGTAAATGGCCTTCTATAGACGACATTGAAAGGAAACACTATGCCCAGAACGCATTGGGCGAAGACTTGGGCTGCTGGGGTGAGTTCTACCATGGTGTTTTCTTATCGCCGACCATGTTCTCTTTGCATCGGCGCTGACCAAGTTTGAACAGGTATCCCAACAATGCTCTGGGGCGAGCGTCCAGAAGCCGAGCTCCGTAACAAACCCACAACGGCCGGCTTTCAAATCAACTTAATCCGTGGCGGCATGGTCTTCAGTGTACAAAGCCACCACTATTTCAGCGATGTCATGGGCTTCTCCAACTTCACGAAACAGCTGGCCGATAACTGCGCTGCTGTTTGCAACGGCACACCTTTCCCTCCCTGGGATCCGGCCAACATCGACTCGTCCCGCTTCGAAAGGGACGTGCCCGATGCTGAGATGGTCGACGGACCGGCCGTCCTGGGCCGCCACCCCGACCACCCCGAACAGCAAGTTGTGCTCTTCCACCTGCCCAAGAGCAAGGCCGCCGCCATGAAGCGGCTTGCGACCCCCACCGATCCCAACGCGCGCTGGATCTCCACCTACGACGCCATGTGCGCCTTCATCTGGCGCGCCCTCAGCCGCGTCCGCGCCCCGATGCACAAGCCGGACCTGACCAAGCCCATCTCGTGGATCGAGGCTGTCAACATGCGCACGCGGCTGCACAACCCGCCCATGCCGGACCGCATGATGCGCGCCGTGGTGCTGGCCGCGCGGTCCCACGTGCATCCCGTCCCGGAGCTCACGGCGGGCGAGGTCATCGGCCCGGAGTCCAAGACGCCGCTCTCGCGCGTCGCGGGCTACATCCGGGCCCTGACCGAGAGCTGCAACGAGGGCTTGGTGGAGGGGCTCGTCCACGCCATTGCGAGCTGCCGCGACAAGAGCGGCATCAGCATCCGCATCGACTCGTCGCCGCCCATGAGCTGCTTCACCACGGACCACCGCCCCGGCGACGTCAGCGTCCTCGACTTCGGGTTCGGCAAGCCCCTGACCTACCGCCACATGTGGGGGCACTACGCCACGGCCGGCCTCATCATCATCTACGCGCCCGTCCGGTCCGCCAACCCGGACGAAGGCTGCATGTTCACCATCACCATGGAGAAGGAGCTGGTGCCGGTCATCTGCGCGGATCCCGAGTGGAGCGAGTATTTTGAATATAGAGGCCCAGATTGCTAAAAGTTTAGGCTTGCTTAATTGACCCCTTTTTGCTTTGGAGAGAAAGTAGCCTAGCATATACATATACCCCTGAGGACTCCATTTCTCTCTTACGTAGATTGCAATTATACTTTGGATATTTCACTCTTCGAATCGCTTGTTGGCTTGTCTGTGGCGGTATTTTTGTTCACGTTAGATGTAACAGATGTATGCTTTACAAGTAGCAGTGTAATCTCCCATAATCCATAATACATTGCTGCATTGTTCTCGGACAGGGACGGCTCTCGATATGATGTCATATCATTTGTCAGCAGTCATGCAAGTGTGTTCTAGGTCTTACATTACTCCGCGCAGTAAGACGCCTAAGGCAACCCCATCATTGTCCTCTCTGCTTCTTACTTGACAGACTCTTCTGGATGTAAATTGGCTTCTAATACTATGACCCCATACCCTGTTTGCTGCACCACGAGGGTGCATATCACAGTTTGTACCCCAAAGACTTCCAAGGTTCAAAGGCCCGACCATTGATGTGTCTCTTTAACTCCTAGGTCCTAGGCAAATTGCTTACCGACGCGCTTACCGGAAGCAACAAGCTGGCACCAGGCAGCGAGCCTGAGCTCGCAATCGTCGAGACTCAAGACGACGGCGCGAGCCAACTGCCAGGCCAGGCCACGGCGCCGCCGCTGGATGAGTCCTTCTGTGCATACATTGCCACTTCCGTCGAAGACGCCGCTCAGCACCACGTCGGTGGGGGTTCCTACTTTGCCGCATTGGATCAGCAGTCGTCCAACGATGAGGAGACCGTCTTGCTCGTGGCCCGTCGCCCGGACGGGACAATCGAGGGAACAGCGCGGGTTACCTTCGAATCTGCTCAGATTGTGCTGGTTTCACTCACCATGGCTACTCTGGGCTTTGATGAAATCCGAAGCATTGGAGAATCTCCGGGCGGTGTCTACGGCAGACCAGCTAAGCCGCTGATGGAGGGTGGATCTGCCCCGCGAAAGAGACTCGGGGGTTAGTGGAAACAGCGAGACCTGGGTATGTTCAGAGAAAAGCTGTAAGAGGTGGTAGTTAAGAAGATGTTGTCCCATTGGGTGTGTTGTATTTCCAAGCCTATTTCCCCCTTATCGCAACAACTTAGGCAGCAGCTTTCTCTAAGTGTATCTAGGGCGCGAAACGACCAAGCTCATTTAAGAACGCGAACAGGGTAGGTTTGGAATCTTTGACACCCTCAACATCCCCCATAGCTTATTCTGGTGATTGGTATTCCTATTTTGAATCATGTCTATCACCCCTGAATGAATAAAGCGCAGTACATGTATTCCATTTCTATCCCCCTGGTGAAGCGCAGCTGGTCTGGCCAGCTTCAACCGGCAAGGGGGCTAAAAGACCTGCGACTGCCAAGAACACCTGCCAAGAACACCTGCCAAGAGCCTCCTATCAGCTGGACAACCAGGGTGTGCCAGTGGGCCAGTGGGGGCAGAAAGTGGTAGCAGCATTCTATTGCTGCGCCACCTCATGGTCTTGGCTCTACTCGGAGAGGAACAAATAGCCGCTGGCTCTGTTGGTCGTTGACCTAGTCAAGTCGGCAATTCAGCATGTATCAATCACCAAGTGGGAGCATATCTATAGCTGGATCGGGGCTGACCAAAGCTGGCATCTGCGTATGATTAGGCGACGAACCTTCCCCGCGCTGTACAATCCAGTGAGCTAGGGTGGGTATCACTTCTATGAATGCAGTTGTGGTGCCACTTCATTTCAACATCTTGAGGGCCGACTTACAGCTGGGGGTTCAAAAAGCAGCGGCTATTATAAACTGATGGACATGCAGCTTAGTGATGTTGCTTGTTGCTGTTATTGCTTCTTTTCTACGAGTAGAGATGGTGGTGTGGAGTAAGATCTGACATGAGTTCCTGCATGTGCCGTATAACTAAGAACCCAATCATGATCAAGATCTGCCAAAAGCACGCTCCCCTAATGATCTGATATTTGATAAGCCACAGCTGCCAAGACGCGGAACATATGCACCGCGGTTGTTCGCAAGCTGCATGTGCGCCAAAATAATGGACGAACTATAACAGGACATCAGCGCTGGACACCACTAGACGCTCGTGTGGGATTATACGGTATACACGATGTTGATTATTTTAGAAACGCAGCGGAATGCTGATAGGTCAGGTTGACGCTGTTTTACTTGCCAAGCCATGAGAGATATCCTCGCTCAAAGAGAGTTATAGACAATAGTAGTATATAAACACCATATTATCCGTTCTCTAGGTGAAGAAAAGATCTGCATCCTCGACAACACACAGCCAGCTTCCATCACTTTCCCCTTCTTCTCTACTATTCTCTTTCTACTACAGACTTGTTTTTCTTTCTATCAATTTACACATCGTTCAATACCGCTCATCAGCAACCGGCCATGCCTCACCTTGGGAACCTGCTGGCCATACTGGCCGCGGTACCCCTATTCTTGTCGCCCGTAGCTGCCGTCCTTCCCAAATGGGATCTCCCAGACTGCGTGGACTCTGGGCAGGGACGATGGGATAGAGTCGGCAACGTTGCCGAGTTCTGGAAGGCAAGCAAGGCGGACAAGTATGCCGATGACTACATTAAACAAAACGTCGACCATTCCAACTGGACCCAGAACCTGTACATGGAGCTGTTCCCCAAGTACGACCATACCGATAGTGAGCTACTTTCCATTTCGTGTTTCAAGAAATGCGGTCTTGGCTAATCTGATTATTACTACAGTGGCTTGCATCAACCATATGGCCCTGTGCGAATTCAAGGCTACTTGTGGTGAGTATATTCGCATGACTGTTTCATGGTGAACAGGCGCTCATACAATGTGTCAGATGATTTCAACAAGATTAAGAAGGGCAGCTTGTACTACCTTTTCGTATCTGCCAAGAACTTCCACAATTATATCAAGGGCCTCCGCACCAGTCTGCAAGCAGAGGGGTTCAAGGAAGCCCTCGAGATTGACGATATACGAACAGCCTTGACGCTCTCGGAAGGCCAAGCCGCAAACGATCCAATTAACATTCCGGCGTTGATTTCTGCCTCGATGTCAATGGGGGCAGGACTATTCGCAGTGGTACCTGAGATATCTGGACCCCTCGGAATAATGAGTGGCCTGGTGAGCATCATCGGCCAAACTGTTGACAGCTTACCGTGAGTATTGACCCCGTCCCTGATCCCACATGGCTTCGTGCGTAGAAATCCCTTTTCCAAGCCAACGACAACTGACAAAGGAACAGGAAGTCCAAGGAGCTCAAAAAGGTGGGCGAAATCTCGAATAGCAACATCCAGGAGAAGATAATGGCCATCAACGACTTGAACCTCGAAGCTATCGACTCCATCATTGCTGCCGTTTACGGAAAGCAGGGCCACAAGCAGTCGGACATCCCGTCGACCATGTGGAGGGGCGAGGTCGAAAACGCGGCTGTGTCCGTCTTTGGGCAGGGCGTGTGGCTCAAGGACCAGCCCACGGCGGTCCTGGACCCCATGTTCAAGGGCGCCAAGAGCAAGTTCGCGCAGGGCCTGACCTGGCAGCTGGCCAAGACGATGAAGGGGTGCGTCGTCATCATCCGCACCGACCTGAACACGCCCGAGCTGTGCTCTAACCCCAACAACGGCTGGAACGCCGAGCGCAAGGAGTGCTACGACCTCATGATCTGGAACCAGAAGTCCAAGAACGACAAGCACCGCTACTTTGGCGGCGCCAACGACCTCAACAAGCTCTGGAAGACCTTCAACATGTCCCAGATGCACACCATGAAGAACGCCGTCGACTGCTGGCAGGGCAGCGGCGGCAAGGATCCGGGGCCGACTGGCTACACGACCGAGAGCATGGTGGACGGCATCCCCAAGTGCTTCTTTGCCATGACCGTTAAGAAGGGCCACTGGTACAGTAAGGACGGCAACTATATCGATCTGACTGGGGACCTCAAGGGGCAGGAGAAGGGTCAGCACTACCCGCCAAACTAGAACGATAAGTAAGAATCAGTGTTTGTTAGAGTTTCTTGCTTATCAAGCTGGGGATAGTAGAGACGGTGACGGAAACTGGTTTGGGTTCTGGTATGAAATATGGGATATGGGTTCTTGCGTGTACTTCAGGAGTTGTTCAAATCATTTTGGGGGTAACAGTAATTATATTATTAGGTCAAGAAACAATAGGATACATTTGAATCTGGGGCATACATCTGTAATGATGATCGCCAACGCGTCACATCCATTGTGACTTCGCCGACACTCTTCTTCCTTCTTCTCTTGTTGCTAAGCTTAAGCGAGTCCATGGTGCAATGCTCGGTGCATCCATCGTTACGGTTTTGGAGCTGTGACAGTGGCAGGTAGGGGACCAGAAGCGAAGCGTGAAGTTCAGTGCTATATCGGCTATACATACTACACTTGAAACAAAGTACGTACATGGTAATATTTCTAAACAGTATTACACATGCATAAGCTTGATTGGAATGCAGGCCTTTAGCCGAAGTGCTGTGCCACATTGGGTACAGGTGTCGAGCAGGGTACTCCATACGCCTGCATGAGTCTTACCTACCCCTATATTATATACAGAAACCTGCAGGGGTATGGCTTAGTACCCCAACCACATCAAACCGACCTCTCACCTCTGTTGGCCTCAGTAATTAGCCTCCCTTCTTCGTCTCTCTTCATGCCCATCTCCATATACCTTGGTATTTTGAATACAGCAGACGGCCACTGACGCTTCTTCAATCATGGCTGTCTCAAGGGGTTCAACTGTTGTTACCGGGGCTAATGGTAGTCTTGGCTGTGCTATTGTTTCCGGTATCATCTCGTCGCCAGAATTTGCCATGTACCACGGCGTTTACACCGTGAGAGACCCTTCCACTGCCACCGCATTGAACGAGGCTCTGCAAACTAGCAAGGCCATGCAGCCGCACAGTCACGACATAATGTCGCTTGATCTTTCCATCGTAGCGAGCGTGCGAGATTTTGCGGCTAGATTCAATACCGCTGTTGCAGCTGGCGACATCCCTCCCATCCGCGTCCTCATCCTCAACGCCGGTTGGCAGGAGTTCACTACACAGACCTGGTCCGAGGATGGCTTTGACATGGCCTTCATGACCAACTACCTGGGGCATTGGCTATTGACCTTGCTGCTTTTGCAGAGCATGGATCGCGAGTCGGGCAAGACTGTGGTTGTCGGCAGCCTAAGCCATGAGTAAGCTGGGTTGTCGCCCTTCTTCATCCCTGATATCTACTTAACCATATTAACCCCTGAAATACATTTAGTGTCCATGCGGGACAGAACAATACTGGCGGCCAGTTTACGGATCCGAAATGGAAGATCATTATCCAAGGCAGTACCGAACCCGTGGCCAAGGGTACATGGAGTACCACCGAGAACGACCCGTCATGGTGTGCTGGTTTCCGACGCTACGGGGCTTCCAAGTTATGTGAGGTGATGATGATGTACGTCTTAGCATTCGCAACCTTCCGTATAAACCTCTCTGCTCTTACACTGTACTAACTCTCCAACTAAAACAAACAGCCCGGAACTACAAAGACGACTAGATGCCGATCCAAACCTGAACAAAATCTCGGTTCTTGGCGTCGATCCGGGAACTATGCCCACTACTATTGTTCGGCGAGGCCCTTGGGCAATGCGCGTCCTCCTAGGCAGGATTCTCATGCCCATGTTCGCTGGCTTGATGGTGTGGTTGTCGCCCAACGGTCCTCTACGCACGACGCAGAAGTCGGCTCGAGACATCCTGGCTGTCGGCTTTGAACCCGGTCCAGTAAAGGGGTTGTATTTCGATGGGTCAGCGAGGGCAGAGATGAGCGCCGAGGCCAGCGACCCTGAGAAGCAGAATCTGCTCTGGAGAGAATCTGTTGGGTACGCACAGTTGAAACCCGAGGAGACGGCTTTGAGAGCATGTATATGACGGGAGGCAAATTGGAGACACAGGTTACAATGTACATCTACCTTTACTTGCTACTCGTGTTCGAATATGATAATACTCGTGGGCCAGTCGTGGTCTCTGAAGGGCGTTGCCTTGTTTTCTCCTTATCATACGCGATACACACTCGTTCAGAGAAGTAATGTGTCCATGTTCACAGAGTGTCTGCGTTTGTGTAGAGTGAGCTGTAATCTACCCAGAGGGGAAATACCGTAGAGACCTATATGGTGAGTCATTTCTCCTCAACTCGATCCGCAGCATCCCCAATCGATCCCTCGCGGCCATGATGCAAGAATGCTTTTTCTCTCTCCTTGATCGTCAGCTTTGTAAACAAAAGGGGGAGCAAGTGAAGACCATTTCGCTCATCTTCGACAGACTTCCAGATATCCTGAACCTATTTCCCACCCTTATACACCTCACCATCTTTCATCACGAACAACACATTCCGCAAAACACTGAGGTCCTCGAGTGGATCCCCGGAGACAGCGATGAGATCCGCCGCCCAGCCAGCGCCCAGGTAACCGAACCGCCTTCCGCATAGATCGCTGCCGCAAGCCTCCCACCCGCGCAACGTCGCCGCCTGCAACACGTCGGGCGCCGGGATGCCCGCCTCGGCGAACAGTTCCAGCTCTCTTACATTCTCGCCGTGCGCGAAGGCACCCGTGTCGCCACCGCACGCCAGCCGGATACCGCGATCGAAGGCGTTCTTCGTGTGCTGCAGGATCTCCTGAAATACCCGCTCGGCCTCTTTGCCGTCGCCGAGTGAGCCCTTCTCAGCCTCGAACACCGACAGCGTTGGCACGAAGAGGACGTCGTTCTCCTTCATCGCCTGCAAGGCGTCGTCACTTGGCGTGACGCCGTGCTCGATCGTCGTGACGCCGGCGCGTGCAGCCATGACGACACCCTCCGGGCTCTGTGCGTGCGCGGCGATGGGGGCGTTGGCCAGTCTCGCCTCGGCGACCATCGCATTCATCTCGGCCTGGTTGAACAGTAGCGTATTGGGATTCCTTACGCTATGAAGCGCTTGGGCCGAGGGCGGGAACCTGATATCCGGGGCACCGGGCCATGCCGGCGGAGGGAACCGCAGAGCGCGTTTGCGGTAATCGGCGTAGAACTTGACGATGTCGGCGCCAGCACCTAGCCGCCGTCGAACAGCGGCACGCACGCCATCGACGCCGTCAGCGGGGTCCGAAATGCGCGGGACGGTGGTCCCCCCACAACAGCCGAGCGAGCTCCTGTTCTCTTGCCGAATCTCGTAGCCGCCGCTCGAGGCGATACACTCGGTGGCGACGAACATGCGTGGGCCGGGGGTAAGGCCCCGATTGATGGTGTCCCGAAAGCTGGCGTCAGCATCCCGAAGACCCTCGGTGCCGAGGTCACGGTAGGTGGTGTAACCTGCCTGCAGGGCGGCGCGAGCGTGGTTGGTGGCCCGCACGATGCGCTCGACGGCGCTCTCGTCGCGCATCTGGTTGAGCGAGGATACCTCAGAGTACGGGTGCAAGAAAATGTGCGTATGCGCGTCCACCAGGCCTGGCAGCACTGTCAGACCGCGGAGGTCGATCACGTTTGGCCCAGACAGCTCATCTTGATCCAGGGGCTTGTTGTCCCGGACGAAGGTATCTGTGATCAGGCCGGATTCGGTATCGATCACAATGGAGAGGCCCTTCACGATGCATTTACGCTTGGAGTCGAACACAGATGAAGTGTGTACTATTAACTTCTCTCTCTTCGAATCAAGTACCGGCACTATTTCCTTGCGCATTGTAGTCTTGACTTCCGTGGTCATTAATGAATGTTAGAGATGTGATCTTGGCTGTTCAAGATGAAATAGAAGCGGGAAAGTGTTTGCTTATAGAGTCAATTGGCCTCGGAAGTTTCGAAGATGCATGTGCGCAATACCTATGATGCACTTACATGATTGCCCGCTTCCATCGCTTATCCTATGGTGAAGCTGTTGGGACCTGTGTTTAGGCTGTGATACCCCTGTAAACTTAGACCGCAGAGGGGGGATCCCCACTGTAGCTAATCGATAAGCTATCTTTAGCGGCTGGGGATGCAGCGAAGTGGGATTGCGCTAAGAGCTTGACATTTTGCAATTGTTCCTCCAAATTTTGGGGAAGTCTAAAAGCGACAATTCTCACCTTGCAAGAAATGAGAATATCACTCGCAAAATGGGCATCGAACACGATACAACGTCGAGCGCGGCTCCCGCACCTGTCCCTGCCGCTTCGTCCGGCAGCGGCGACAGCAGCAAACCTCAACCTACGCAATCTGCCTCGGAAGGCTCAGGGCTACCGAACGAAGGCGGCAACGATACAAGAGGTGATCGCAAACCCAAACATAACCGACACGACAACGGCCGCGGCCGCGGACGTGGCCGAGGCCGAGGACGTGGGGGTAGGGGCGGCGGAGGAGATCGTGACAACAAGGACCGAGCCGAAAACAAGCGCAAAGATCTTGGGCGCAACGAATACGGGTAAGTTTGGTTGGCTTTCATGCGTTACCGCGAAACACTCCCGCCAATGCGTGCTAACACAGGACAAAGCCGGCAACGTGCAGATAAGCGAGCCCGCAAGGACGACTGGCAAGACTCTAAGCGGCGGAAGGTCGGCGAGGATGGCGCCAGTGTGCCTGCTGACGCCGAGGGCGAATCGAACCGCGACAAGCCCAGCTACATGAGCATCCCTTTCACCGAGGAAGAAATTGCTGCCGAGGAGCGACGACCCAAGCGCAAGGTGGCTGTCATGATTGGATATGCTGGTACGGGCTACCACGGCATGCAAATCAACCACCGCGAAAAGACCATTGAAGGCGACCTGTTCGCCGCTTTCGTCGCCGCCAAAGCCATTTCTAAGGTGAACGCCGACGACCCGAGAAAGTCCCAGCTGATCCGATGCGCGCGAACCGACAAGGGTGTGCATGCTGCCGGCAATGTTATTTCCCTGAAGCTCATCATCGAAGACGAGGATATTGTGCAGAAGATCAACGAAGCGCTCCCTCCTCAGATCCGTATTTGGGGCATACAAAGAACCAACAATGCGTTCAATTGCTACCAAACTTGCGATTCGAGATGGTACGAGTACCTCATGCCGAGTTACTGTCTGCTACCTCCTCACCACGAGAGCTACTTGGGGAACAAGGTTCTTGAATCCGTCAAGGAGAAGGGAATTGAGGAAGAATACGCCACAAAGATCGCAGACCTCAAGGACTTCTGGTCCGAAGTCGAGAAGAACGACATTCAGCCTATCCTCGAGAGCCTCGAACCTGAAGTGCGCGAGAAGGTCATGAAACGCCTGTTTACTCCGGAGGACGCCCCGGCCGAGCCGAAAAAGGAGAAGGCCGTCAAGAAGGCCCAACCTGCCACAACCACCGAAACTCCAGCTGACGGTACAGAAGCACCCGCCGAAACAGTAGCAGAGGCCGCACCCAGCTCAGCAACCACCACAGACGCGCCCGTTGCCGACGCCATGGAGATGGATGCCTCAGCTCCCGCCTCCGAGGAGAAGCCTATGGAAGAAGTGAAGCAGCCCAAGGAGGCTAGCCCTGTTGACATTGCCGTTAAGAAGATCAAGGCCGCTTACGTTGCTGCAAAGCGCCGTTACCGCGTCACGCCCAGCCATGTTGCCCGACTCCAAGATGCCCTCAACCAGTATCTCGGAACGCGCAACTACCACAACTACACGGTGCAAAAGTCGCCCAATGACCCCTCAGCCAAGCGTCACATCAAGTCGTTTGTCGTGAACCCGAACCCAATCCAGATTAACGATACGGAGTGGCTCTCGCTCAAGGTCCATGGACAGTCCTTCATGATGCACCAGATCCGCAAGATGGTCGGCATGGCAGTGCTTGTGACGCGCTGCGCCACCGACCTCTCGCGCATTGAGGAGTCCTACCAACCCGGCCGCATCTCCATCCCCAAGGCCCCGGGCCTGGGTTTGCTCCTGGAGCGTCCCGTGTTCGAGAACTACAACCTGCGGGCGGTGGAGAGCTTCGACCGCCCGAAGATCGATTTCGCCAACTACGAGAAGGAGCTGCAAGCGTTCAAGGATTCGCATATCTACCAGCGCATCTTTGACTTGGAGGAGAAGGAGAACTCGTAAGTTTTTACATTTGATCTAACATCTTCCCAAGTCCATTGCTAACCAGAGGACAGATTCCATGCCTTCTTCCACCAGATTGATAACTTCAAGACCGATTACTTCCTTTGGGTCACAGCTGGCGGTATGGGAGCTGCTCACAAGCGTACGGGCCAAGTTGATGATGTGCCCGAGGCCCTGAAGGCAGAGCTCGGTGAAGAAGCCAATGAAGGCGACATTGTGGAGGAGCAATGATTGAGTTACATAGCATCACGAGCAAATGATGGATTCACGATGAAGATATTCGTGTCAGAAATCAATTTAGCATTGATCTTGCCCATATAAGTTCTCAGAAGCGAGAAGTGGTCTCGGGAGAATGTCGTGTGCTTCAGGCAATGATAAGAATGTCAAGGCCTTGTGTCTGCAAAAGATATATCCCAGCAAGTCCAAGTGCAATCGCTCACATGTGGTGCCTCAACTCAAATCCGTAATGCCATCTCCTTCTGTTCTCACATGATGTGTGCGTGACGCCATGCTACTCAGGTTCGTTGAAGGCAATCTACCCAATGCCATGAAGCCATACCACCAGCTTAATCAGAACGTCGTGGGCAATCCACCCATTGTCATAAAGCCATACCACCAGCTTAATCAGAGCCACCAACACCACCCATAGTACCGCTAGCAGCAGCAATGCCACCAGCGTTGCCGGTAGGACCAGCAGCTGCAGCTGCGCCAAAAGTAGTAGAAGTAGCGCTTTCCACATCGACATCGATGCTGTTATTCTCGCCGGCGGTGGCGGCGGTTTTCTGGCTCTTGCGATTGGCACGCTGCTGCTCTTCGCGCTTGACGATCCACTTGTTGAACAGGGTGACGATGCGCTCCGTCCGGGCGTCAATGGCGGCGTCGCGCTCCCGGTTCTCGCGCTCGACCTCTGGGGTGGGGTGAAGGGGACCGGTGATCCAGAGGCGCTTGAGCTCGCGGGTGAGCTGGAGGAGGTTCTCGATGGCCTTGATCTATTGCGGGGCTTAGTGGGATGTCTCTTCAATTGGAATGGGTGAAGGTGGTTTTGGAAAAGTAGTTTTTGGATTGAAAGTGGTAGTAGTGGTGAGGTGAGTAGGAAGTAGACGGGACGCGGGTGACGCAGTGGTACCAGTCTGGTGCGATGAGTGGGAAGTGGTTTGAGGTAACGGCGGAAGGTGCGTGAAAAACATGCGAGATAGGAGGGAAGGAAGGACTGCTACGTACCAGAGCCGCGGTCTCGGTCGCCATTGTCATCTGGTTCAGACTGGCCTTCTCGGGCGTGTAGCCCTCGTCGATGGGCTCCGTGGCGGCGACGACCATGTTCAGGAAGCGCTTGAGAATCTCGGCGATGGCCAAATTGTGGCGATCTAGGAGGCTGTTAGAGCTGGGGCGGGAAATCATGTTTGCGCCAAGTCTACCAGTGGATGACATGATTTCGGATAATGTGAGAGGGGTAGAGGGAGAAGGGGAGGAATCCGAAGCAGGGCGCTGTTGGTTGTTGAAGAGGTCGGGGTAATCAGATCGCATGCTAAAGAGAAAGAAGAGAGACTGTTAGCAATGGCGGCATCATCAAGAAGATGACATGGTCAGAAAATAGGAGGCCCACTTGAGGTCAACCATTCAATGTTTCGGCGACGAGCCGTCCTTGCCTCGCGACTCTTCGTCTCATACGATCTCCACGTTTTCGTGACGAGGGCAATAGGGACCAGTGACCCTCGTGGTCGACTCAGCCTCTCGTCGAAACTCATGCTATCGGTACCCAAACCGAACAGCCAGAAACATGATCCAGGCCGAGTACGCAATCAGGCAATCCAGACATTTCTGGACTTGATGCTTGATGACAAGCCACGAGATGAGATGAGAGGGTTGGTTAACTTACAGAGGGAGGGTGGCGGCCGGTTTCTCGGCCTTCTTGACCCCGGCAGTAACCTCTTGGATAGCCTTGCCGAAGGCCTTCCAAGAGGCATCCACCGTATCCTCAGGGGTCACCTCGGAGGTCTCCTTGGGAGCGGACATGTTTGTTTTTGTCGTTGTTGCTGCAGTTGGAGAGGGAGGGCTGGTCCAGTTGTTGCGATGTTCGTGGAAAAGGAAGCAAGAATGAAGTCGACCAGAATCAATCTGGGCTAAAAAGCCCTGTGGATTGCGGCTCGATCATGGCGGCTGTTGAAGCCGCAAGTTGTCGAGGGTTCATGACAGTATCGCCGACGATGTTGCCTTGGAGGCCAAGCCTCGCTTGGTGGCAGGAGTCGTGCTACCTCCAGCCGTACAATGAACTCTCAACAGTGGGAATTGGGAGATGTGTATGATGAAACTCCTCAACCATGGCTATGGAATAGATAACAGGCAGAATAGGGGCAGTATACAGAGAAAGAGAGGATGGTTGACCCCTTACCTTTGAGCGTGTTTTGCTCCTTGCGCCTCTCCATCTTGAGTATGCGATTGTGATTTCAGCCCCTAAATCCTCCTTCTTCCTCAATTCATTATAATTCGCAGGCCTCCTAGACACACTTTGGAAGCGCTTCGAATGAACAGAGGCGTGTGATGCAGGGGTAATTGGATCTGTAATCCAGGAAAGTATACCACAAGATGAAGTGAAGTTGGGTTCGTCACGTGATTCCGACCGTGCAGCAATCTTGCTCTTCAATTCCAGTGGATTAAGATAGGCGCCCGGCACTCTCTCCCCCGCAATTAATCAGTCTTGCACTCATCAAACACCAAATCACCAACAACCTTAGCTCACAAAGATATAAGAGTATATTTAGGGGTGGTTTGCCCCTTGCGCAATTGAGCTGGTTCTATTTTGAACTTTTTTTATTTCATTTAATTTCTCATGAGACTCGATTGAGTCAATGTTCGTGAGTTAACGTCCTTGTGTGCTTCGCACTACGCACTCATTCCCAGGCTGCTGTAGCCGGGCCTGGCTGTCAGACCTGTTCCAATGCCAATCCCAGTGGCAACCCTGATTCTCTCTCTCCATGTACACCAAACATGGCAAGTGCCATATGGGATGTGAATTATGTATCTTTCCCGACACGGCTTTCATGTTGTGCATCCTCCGATTCTATCATGTCAGGATGAAGTTTCCCTTGGTCAATTGACACCAACCTTTAATCAATAAATCATTACCACATTTGACACCAAGTCTTCTTGTACCTCAACAAAGCCTCGTTCATCTGGTGCTGCCTTCGAACCGAATGCCCTCCGTCTGGCCCTCGTTCTTCCGCTTAATTGTCATAGCCGAAATGACAGCAGCACCAATACCACTTCCATCCTCAGCGCTGGTCATGATGATGGGATCTTCGGCGCGGTCGCTCGGCCAGTCCAGGACCTCGGCCATGCCTTGGCTCCATCGCTTCCTGAAACCAGGGTGCTTGATGGCGACCGAACCGTCCGCGGCAACGTGGCCCTTGGTAATGCCCTTTTGCTTGATGATGGCGGCAATGCCGGTCACGCATAAACGGGCACCACGCAGCGCAATGGACTCGGCAACCCGGCGTGACACGATCAGCTCGTCCCGCGTGGCCTTCAGCTCCAATGTCTTCTCGAAACGCGCGATGATCTGCTCGTCGCTGTCGTGCTCTAGTCCCGACAAGAACTCGGTATCGAGCTTGAAGGCCTGGTTCAGCTTGTCGAACGCCTTCTGGCCCTTGAAGACCAGGCCCTGCTCGTGCAGGTCCAGCAGGACGAGGCGGAAGATTTCGCCCAGGTACAGGCCCGCACTCATCTTCTCGAAGGCCTGCTCGTCTGGCCGCACCGACTCGCGGCAGATCTCGATGTCGTACTTGGTCCTCGGCAACACCTGGTGCGAGTTATCGAATGCGCCGTATTCGCAGTTGATGGCCATCAGGGTGTCCTTGGGCAACTTCGTCTTCAGCTTCGGTATGGATCCGACATTTTCCATGTAGGCCGCGTTGCATCCGGTGCCGAAAATTCCACCAACAATTGTCTCCGGGTCCAGGTATGCCGAGGCAATCATGGCGCCTGTTGTGTCGTTGATAACGGATACGAGTTTCACCGGTAGTTTCTACATCATGTCAGTGATACGCAACTCAGTGGGCTGTGGGTTTGGTAGCTTACCCTTGCTTCCAGGGATTTCCTGAACTGCTCGGCGATGTCTTCGCCCTCCACTCCCTTGATGTCGAATCCCTTCGTCCAGGTCTTCAGCTTTCCATGGTCAATGTAATGTTGCTCCAGGGGATAAGAGAAGGTGAAGCCCAGGGGCAATCTAGTTTTCATTAGTTCAGCTCCAACTCCATCCGAGTCAAGGCGCTCAAACTTACGGTTCTGAGCTACCATCATGCAGGTTGAACTCTTTGATGAAATCCTGTATGAAGTCGGCGATGAGCGTCCAAAGCTCCTCGGAAGTCGAGGTCTTGATGGCATCGGGGAGATTGTAACGCTTCTGCTCCATCTCGGTCGGTTCGGCATTCGTCTTCAGGGTGATCCAGCATATCCGCAGGTTTGTGCCGCCGAGGTCGACGACGAGGAAGGAGCCCCGCTCCTTGCCTGTTGGGTTTCCTAGTACCCATGTCACCTCCATGGCCTGTCATTGTTACTCCTTCGTCAGCTCATAGTCCTTGCTTTTGTGACATCCGGATACGATGGGAATGCGCACCAGGTTCTGATTGGGCTTCTCCAGCCCCTCGCGCAGTTCCTCTCCGAACTTCTCTGTGATCTTCTTCAGCATCGCCGTGTCCACTGTGAAGTCGGACTCGATGCGCTTCAACTCCTTCTGGAGCGGCGCAGGCAGACTCCGGAGGTCGTTCGGCGTGGTATCGGGGCCGACAGCCATGTTGGGCGATTTTTGTTATTGTGGAGCGAAGCCGCTAATGTCTCTACGATCTGTATTGGTTTTGGGGCGGTGATGATTCTTTGGAGTTTTCGCTACGTTCAAGATATCGAAGAAATTCAAGTAAGGGTCTTTGGTATTTGGACAGGCTGTTCTACTTCAGCAAGACCTGACAGACAGCACAATATAACAACTCCTGACTACGTATGACTACGTGTCGCGCAAACCCCATAGGAGCCGCCGCCGGCCCTTTTACCAACATCTCTCGGCTCTATCCTGCAAGTCCTGCCTTGAATTTTCGTCTCGGCGAAATTGTCGTGTTTGTTGTTTTTCGCAAGCGCCTAAATGACGTCAAAAGAATTGGATTGTGAGATTTATGGATTTTCCTGCGTCGCGCTATCGCGGGAAGCGTGGAACCGCAAGCAAACACCGCTGAGTGGCCAGTGGTGAATACAGGGCGCGGACTGCGCCGTCTCGAATCTCTCGCTCTAATTGCTCGTTTCAAGTTTCCCAGCTTGCTAAGCCGCCCGCCCTACGCAATTGAGAAGCAACAACTGTTGAGGCCGAGGTCGCTGGCCCTGTCGGCCTATAGTTGTGGCAAGGGTTGTACCTGCATATCATCCCAGCTGGAACACAGGCGGTCTAGTGAGGTTGGCTGAGTGCACTGAGTGCAACCCAAGATCGCGGTACCGGTGATGCAAGCGGGGCTGAAATGGTGCCCGTCCGATAAAAGATCCCTTAACAATCGCCAATTCTCATACTACTAATAAATAATGTCAAATACCTAAGCGACGAGTGGAACGCCTCCTGTTATCTTGTTGCTGTTTTATTGTAACAATTAATCGGCTGCTCTGAGATTAGAAATACACATGCATCATGCTCCAGATCCATTCTCTTTCCCAGATTCATGGGTATTGGAATTGGACCACTTCCGTAGCTTCCACGCAAGGTTCATCACAAACCTGACAGCTGCTGAATCTGAAAACTTGTCATTTTTATCCTTTCCAGAGGCAAGATACTTACCCAGCCTGGAATCAAGTGACAAGTCGTCTTCGCCAACTTAACCCTTACTCTCTTGGGCGCTAGATTCGTCATAAATGTTTACTACTATTATTGGATCGCCAACTAACCTGGCACCTATGGACCCCTACTAGTAATGCGCCAAAGAAGACCAGGAGGGTTATTCTTGTGTAATGTATTAGTTCTTCCCGCTGGAATTCTATAAATTGAGTGTAGTCTCTTTTTGCTGGTATGCTGGCACCGCCAGGTGGCACCGCCAGAGAGACTCTTCGAACCGCAAGATCCAGATGAGGGGCCAAGCTAGTCGTCGAGCTACCTCTAGGCCGGGGTGCCGAGCATGAGGTCGAAAAATCCTTGCCTGCTATAACAGGAGGAGTTCAGCTTTTCGAGGCTCAAATACTCTCCAGCTCATCCACGTACGGATGCGACGACATATCAGAGCAGGTATTGTTATGATCACACTCTTGTTTGTATTATGATCTTTCAACACCTCAATCGAGTAATACCAAATGCTTGGAACGCATATTCTTCTGGAAGCTGCCCGAGGTCTGAAGTGATGTTGTTGTGTCTCACTATCTGTTATAACCTTGTCATCGCGCCAGCTTAGTAGTTCCATAAATTTCCCGAACAACTTAGAAGACTGATGGCATCTGAGTACTTGAATTATCGAATACGCTCAATGCAGCACCAATGACTTGACGCACACCAGCAATACCTGTTGGAAGTCGCGATGGATAACCTCAAAAGGGGCTGTAAAGGGCAGACCCACTAAGCATATCGATAAGGTACCGACGGTTAGTTGCTCACCTCATTAGAGCATTAGAGACATGACAAATTCCACTTCTCGCACCACCCGCACGCCCTCTGCAGCACTGCGGTACCTTCATTTACGATGCAGGTTGCCAGATGATATCATTGTTCCACTCTCTTGTAGCTGTGTAGACCTTCCTCTCCTTTTCGACGCTGTCAAACTTGATCCCTGACTCATCTGTTGGGTCTTATCGCCGACCCAGCTTCAGCCCGCCAGATAAGAAAGAGCCTGTAGATTCACAATGGCCAGCACATTGCCATTCGCCTTCGGCAACAGGCGGGGTGACCCGTGGAACTTCGTCGGCCTGGCCTCTTCTTTCCCCAACCTGGATCTGGATGGCAAATCGGTTTCCGAAAGACGCCCGTGCCATCCAAAGGGATCGGCGCCGGGCTGCAAAGTGTACCTCGTGCCGCGCGCAAGTCCAGGCGCCACCGAGGCTTCTGAAGTGGATGCGGGTGTTCCCGACACGACGACGCTGAAAGATCAGGTGTTGGTGTTCCAATACAAGGGCAAGTTCCACGCCGTAGACAATGTAAGACGAAAGCGACGCCCGATTGCTTATCTAGCTACACAAATTGACATTCTACCCAGCGCTGCCCTCATTCCTCTTATCCCTTATCGAGAGGCTCTCCTTTTGATATTGAGGATTTCGGTATCAAACTCAGTTCGGGCATCAGCTGCCCGAAGCATGACTGGTCATTTGACTTGCATACAGGCCAAGGAGACAGGGGCTCATACAGACTTGCTATCTGGGAGATAGACCTTCGCCCTACTACCAGCACCACCACAGATACTGAGAAAGGCACTGAGGATAAAGAAGTATGGGTTAGGCGGAAACAGAAAATGGGTTGAACCTGGTTCACGTTGGCCCCTGGATAGATTGAATACGCATTGGCTGAAATAGCAGCAACGCACATCGTTTACCACGGTACGTTCACATTCCTCAAAGCGGTTCAGGCGCTAGCCGGCGCTATCACCCATGGTACAAGATAATACTAACATTTTATGAAGCTGATATGAGAATTTTGGTTAAACACCCCACGCTTCCTCGACAACCCACACTTGTATGTTTGTCAGATCCGATCCAAAATTGACTTCAAAGTGTTGGTGTTGCCCAGAAATACTCCATTTCAGCACGTTACTCGAGCTTGAACCCAGTGTATCCGTGTGCGGTGTTGTCCTCAAGCTTCTTGTAGTATGTGGGCACGCCACCAAGATAGAGCAACGGCTCCCGCGGCTTCCCCGGAATGTTGTCGCCCATGTACCACTGTGTAACGTGTCAGCGAAACGAGCAAATTTGCAGACCCCTGGAACTTCACGAATACTTACAGAACGAGTGGTTGGTAGAAGAGTGGCATTTGCAGTGTCTAACACATGCTTGCGCCACATCTTTTCACTCTCTTCCTCCGCTTCCACCTTCTTGAGCCCCGCGTCACGCATGTGGTTCATGAGCGCGAGGATCCAATCTCCCTGGAATTGTGCACAGGTGGGCCCATTACAGAAAGGGCTTGGAGCTTGTGGCCCGTACGTGAAAAACATGTTAGGGAACCCAGAGACCGACATACCCATATAGGTATAGGTCCCCTCCTTCCAGTGCTCGCTTAGCGACTGGCCAGAGGGCCCTCGGATGTCGATCTGTTTCAGACCTCCGGTCATGGCATCGAAGCCAGTGGCGCAAATGATGTAGTCGAACTCCAATTCCTTCTCCGAGGTCCGGATGCCCTTGGGCGTGATTTCCTCAATGGGCGTCTCGTTGACGTCGACGAGATGCACATGGGGCTCGTTGAAGATCTCAAAGAAACCATTTTCGAGCGAGATGCGCTTGCAACCAAACGAGTAAGCCTGCTTCATGGGCGCCAGGAGATCTCGGACCCGAGCATCGTTGATCTTGGCGCGAGTCTTGTCCCGCCAGAAGTTGTATGCCTCGCGGTTGGCCTCCGGGGTGAACAGCATGTCATAGTAGGTGGCGAGCCAGAACCTGAAGTCGCCCGAGGCCCAGAGCTTCTCATACGTCGCGCGACGCGTCTCCGGGTCATCATCAAAGGTGGATCTACCGAGGAAGTTGAAGTCGAAGCCGCTGAAGCTGTTGGTGCGACCCTTGAAGAAATCCGGGTACTCATCCCGGGGGATTTCCTGCTCACCATCCTTGTAGTCAACTTGCCGCATAGGCATACAAGTGTTGTTGGTTCGCTGGAACACGGTGAGCTCGCTCACGAGGGGCACGAGATCGGTCGCCAGTTGAACCCCTGTTGAGCCTGTGCCGATTATGGCGACCTTCTTGCCCTTCATATCCAGCCCCTCTTGCGGCCAGTACGAGGTATGTAGGAAGGTACCCTTGAAGGTATCGATGCCTTTCCAGTCCGGGATGTAGCGCTTAGCTGCGAAACCCGTGTTGGGCAGGAAGAACTTGGCCTTATAGACTTGGATTCCTTGCTCGGCTCTGGCCTTGATGGTCCACTTGGCCTCCGCGTCGTCCCAGGTGGCCGACTCCACGAAGGTGTCGAACTGGCTGTCCCGTCGCAGGTCCCAGACGTCGGCCACATGGGCGAAGTAGGCCCGGAGCTCTGCCGATCCCGGAAAGCGCTGCTTCCAAGACCACGTCTTCCAGAGGTCCGGGTCGCTGAACTCATAGGCTGGGACGGCGCTATCAACCCGCGCGCCCGGGTACCGGTTCCAGTACCAGACGCCACCGTAATCGCTACCGCACTCGACCAACTTGACCTTGTAGCCGGCGTCGCGGAGGTGCTTGAGCTGCCAGACGCCCCCGAAGCCACCGCCGATGATGAGGGCGTCGAGTTCCTTGACCCCGTTCAGGTGGAGGCCGTTGAGGCCGTTGGTGATGGACCCCATGGTGTGAAAGCTATGTGCAGCTACCGAGGTACTACTTTGAGGGTAAACAAAAGAGGGCTCGTCTGTGTATATGATAAGGTTGGCTTCAACGCAAGAGGCCTTACAGATGTCAGTATGGAAGGGCTAGCACCATGAAATCAGACTTGTCTAGGCCACCCCATCCTCGCCAGACGACTGCGAACACCATGGCTTTATATCACCACCAGCAAGACGACAAAGGGCTGTCAGCAATATAACAAATGATTCTCGGCTAGCATCTCTCCCCCCCTTCTCGGTCCCGCTCCACTGTATGCATCTTGTCGGTCCCAATCGGTCTTGTTGCTTGAATGGGGTAACGCGCCAATGGCAAGGCTTGGATCCCCACCATCTCGCTTGGGGGCGCTTTTACTGTCTCCCGTATCATTGTCGAAGCTGACCATCCATCATGTGTCTTCTGTTTGCTGTGATAATCATGTCATTTCCACTTGTAAACGAGGGCAGCATATATCTGCAAGCCGACTTTCACATCCAGGGTGCATACAGGCTACGGCGTTGGGCTCATCAATCTAGAACACGTGCGGCTACTCTTGGCCCGGCTGCCTGCATGGGGGCTTGAACTCGTCGGGTCCATCCAAGGGATGGGATTCGACGCCTTGGCCTTACTGTCTCACGCAAGGGCATCCAAGCTAGGGTGTACAATCGGTTCAGCAGTATGCATGTATCTTGCATCCGGGATGTCATGCTGGGCGAGAAATAGAGAAAAAGCAAAGAGGAGCCGACATACGACTCCAGCGTTCTTGGTTTCCCCGTGTGACCACTAGCTCTGGCATCGGGACTTGACCGACCAATGAATGGATGCCGATCTCAGCTATTATCAAATACCACGTCCAACAGCCTTGAAGAAATTGTGGCAAAAATTTGCGAATGGTCATGCTATACCGTTGTAGATTCAATGCACGTCTCGTCTATTTCGACAATATTGTCCTCTTTACTGGGTCCTGCAGATTCTACCCCGCCGGGACTTCTAGATAACGTCGCCAAGGCTCTCGCAGAAGCCGCCCAATCACGGGCACCGCAGTAATTAACGCACCCAGACGTTTGGTTCATGCTACGTAGATTACGCGCTGAGCATGCAAAAAGAACGAGCAAACATCGTGTGGAAATCATGATCCCCACGAACGTGTGATATAAGTTCTCCGAAAAGCACTATCAAAAAGCTGCGCAAGGCCAAGCAACGTGCAAGGGGCCTTTTCTTCCCTCATTGCGTGGCTGGAATAGCTAACCCCTTATTTGAACCAAGTCTTTCTCACTAGTTCCAACGTCCAGCTAGGGCTAGCTTGTGCGCCACCATGTGAGGGGATGATGGGAGGAGGCTCTGAGGAAGCTATGATCGCTCCAGCCCTGCATAGCGTTTTGCCGATTTGGAAAAGAGCTTACTTGCTTGGCAACTAGACCGGGCTAGACACACATGGGCGAACCATCCACAACGAGACTGTCGAGAGGTCATTGAGGATAGTCCAAGGATCTCTCTAGTTTCCCCTTAATGGAGATTGGGTGCCTTACATGACTAACAAATCATAGGGAGCAATGCAGATATGGACTTTGTTTGCTAACATATATCACACTTTCGTGGTCTGGTGCAGATACATTGTTGATGAAGATAAACTTATCACTGTCCACCTTCTGCCCGAGTCCCATGCGAGGGGTAAACGGTTTCGCGTTTCTGCCCTTCCAAGCAAGCCTCAGGTCCCTAGATTTGTAAGAAGGATTGGGGGAATCCCTTACCGTCCTTACCTCGTTGAAGGTAGGCAAGGGGTGTGTGTCTTTGATAATGCGCTCTGATGACTCGTGATGGGACTTTGCCGCTGCCGACTTGAAATCCAGCGGCCTCTTTCCTTTTTGGCATGCGGCCAGCAGGATTAAGGGGGCATAGTCACTTTGAGTTGCCCCTTACAAATTGTCATGTATGCAGCACCGTTATGGCTTGGCTATATTTGGAAGTGCCCTGAATTGGAGATCGGGGCCGTGGAACTCTCTGGATCCAATATGATACGGCTTTTTCAAGGGCCCAGAGGAAAGGAAGAGAACGTATTGTATTTCTCTTGAAATGTTGACCAAATGTAAGCAAGGGTCATGCAAGGGTATACAAAATAGCAGGATGATATTTAGGTCCTTGGAGTCGATTTCAAGACCTTTCACCCTACCCGAGCCCATCGGCCACCGGTATATGACACATCAAACTCTGCCTTTCTAACAGCTACCAGTCATCTGTAAATTTATTCTTCAGACTCAGGGCAGGGAGTGTTCTCTTCAGACACCATCCGCCCCTTCGCGCATACCAGGACCTCCTGCTCACTCATGTGCTCCAAAAAGTCGACAGCAAGCCCGTTTCTTGCGCGTTACGGCGATTGCTCGTTTTGATGTTGCATGGTTGGCCCAAGTCGCAGTGCATCTTCTCAAAGTAGACCTGCTACGGAAAGAAGCTTATAGTCTCGCTGACTAGCGCTGCAACACTTTCCAAGGAACACGCTATCATTCAAGCACACCTTCTTATAAGGCTTGTACCTTTACCTTTTGTTCATCGATACTGGTTATAGATCTTCAATATGTGGAAACAAGTGGCTACTTAAGATCGGATCAGCAGACGGCGATCCGAACGGTGATAACAAGGATAATGGCTAAGTCAATACTTCCTTATCTGCGGTTTATAACACATGGGTTGAGTCAAATTGGGCAGGTCCAATTTAAGAGTCAGCGAGGACTACCCTATATCTACTTGACAGATTGAGCCGGTATATAATTCATACTTCACCAAGTCAAACGAAACTGAGACGTATGTCGTAAGATTTCATTATGTATTATCTTTGTTTTATATCAAGATACTCAAAAGCTACGAATCGTCCTTTGAGCATGAAATTACTATCCCGTAACGGACCACCGAGCACTTAAGGGTGCATGGCGACGGTGACATCACCACCGACCTGAGCGCAAGCCATGGAGTTGTTACCGCCAGCGTGGCAGTAGGTAGGGACCTCGACCTGAGCCTGGTAACCCCAGCTGCAAGGAGAAAAACATGCATGTTAGCAAATTGGCCATGCTCGTTGACGGAAACAATTAGAGAAACTTACCCAAAGGTGACTTCGCGGAAGACGTTGAGGGTGAAGGCGTCCTTCTCGACCTTAACGACGTTGAAGTAGTAGTGGTGGTCCTTGTCGCCGTTGCAGTCGTAAGTGAGCGAGGTGCCGTAGACAATCTCGTCGGCGCCCTCGGCGGCGGCGGCCTTGCAGACGACGCCAAAGGTGCCCTCCTCGCGGCTGCCGACGAGCTGGAAGCTCATCTCGTCGACCTTGGCGTCGGTGGTGCCGGCGACAATGTTCTTGTGGACGCTGAAGTCCTGCAGGCTCAGGGTCTCGCGGATGTCGGTGGCCTGGGGCGCGGGAGCGGCCAGGGCGGCAGAGCCGAACAGAGCGGCGGCGGCGGCGATGGTGAACTGCATCTTGATTGGTTTGAGGTGTATTAATTAGGCGAAACGAAGAAGTGGTGTTTGAATGATGGACTTCTTTTTCGGTTTTGGCGTGAGGACTGATGGGAGTGCAGAGTGACCAGAAAGAAGACACTCAAGAGTCGCGGCTCCCGATTCCCTTTATTTATGTTGGCCTTGGGGATGACCCCCCGACAATGACGGATGGGGGTGGCATCACTGGCATGAGCCAGTCCGCTTTGAGAGATTGAGCCCGTTCACGTTGGCAGCGTTGGCCCAGGGGGCGGGGCTCCGAGATCCGAATGTGGGTGGACGATCCCTACCCGTTGCCACTGAGAGTGGAGGTTCATCTTGAATACGAGAAAAACCATCGAATCTGACGTCAAATGCGCCCTATGCGATGCAACTGCCGAGGCTACCAACAACGTCCGGTTGGACATATCAAGGCCAATATGTCATTAGGAAATTGACTTGACTGTTCGGTAGCTCGATGTGTCTTTCCCATACATCTGGAATCGAGGTTGGTAGGAGATGGCGATGATTGGATTGGCGCAGGAACCAGGAACGTCTCCGCCAAATCCGCCTTGAAATCTCCAGCTCCACTCCTCATGCGACCGAATCCCGAAAACAAGCCACGCCCAGTCCCGCAATACAATTTCGTTGTGATCATGCACCCGAATGACAACATCCGAGCGTCCTTCGAGAACTTGCGCATCGCAGATTCCAGAGACTCGATTTAAAAATAGGATACGCTACGATCGATTGCGATGTAACATCTCATTTTGAAGTACAGAAATGTGAAGCCTCCGAGCCGGCTTGGTTCACTGATGGTTAAATCATCGCGCAATCTTGGGGAAAGTGGAAACAATCGCACATACGCTGGGCAAAGGGGCTCATCTAGTTCTGTATGGGGAAGGACCATGTGCCCGCTCCCTCCTGTGTCGCTGCCGCTTGCTGGTAGACAATCACAAACCCATCCAAAGGAAGGAAGTGCCCAACCAAATCTAAATGTAGGATCCAACACTTCTTCAAATTTGCTATCCATCACCCCTAATTCTGACGGGCGTACTGAGACAGTTCTCGCCCAAAGTACTTCCCAAATTTGAAGCACATCCTAGGCTTTAGGAGCGACATTCTCAGTGCACGGATGCATCCGTTAACATGATCCACGAAGTGTCGGGCCATGGGAGTTCCTCGATTTTGGTTCGGGAAGTTCGGGTGCGCCTCAGCCAACAATGTAGTGCGATCTCTGATTTGGATCTATTTGGTTATGCTCGATCCACCTAATCTAACCCGAGACATGCCTGATTGACAAAACAGCGATGATCGATGCGTCCTATGCGCTCGTATGAGTTGCTGAAACGCTTACGAGCTCGTCGATCACGGAGAGGGAAGGGCGGTGATAGCTCGCCTCGTCAAAAGTAGTAGGACATACTCTAAGGTTGAATAGCAGAACTATACTTAGAAGTCTGAGGGATCTCTAGCTTTTATATGAATACACATGATTGATATGACAAGCGTACTAGGCCCTTATTTAACATGGTAATTTTCACTGGAATTCTAGAATCAGCAAGTAAGATGCGGTAGTGGGCCGGAGTGTGCCCCGGTCACGACACTGGAAAATAGGCTATGCCCGAATACATCAACTACCGATTGTGAGATAGTGGCAAAAGGAAAGATCGATAAGCGACTCCCCATCACCACGGAGCTGGCGATGCGCCAAGCCCCAAGCCGGATTTCCGGCACCGACGGCTGAGGTTGCTGAGCCTGCCGAGCGCTCAGCCCCAAGCCGACAAGACTGCCCGGCGGGATTGGCGGACGAAATGAAGAAGGTGACACGGATCGGTGATCTTGGCTAAGGATTGTGTTATCAGATTTGCTTCAGATGTTTAATGCTGAGATGGTCCAGCTAGATACCCGGCGCGACGACACCTGCCAGAAGTGAATAGATCAAAAGACAAGGACCAAGCAAAAATATTGGGCGACGTGTCGTCATAAAGCCAAAAACAGCTGGTTTCTCTCGCCAACGGGCCGATGGCTCGTTGGTATGTATGTTCTATCGTGTACAGTACTGTCCCGGTTATGTGTTCAAGTACGCACGTCGGCATACTTTGTACGATCAACGGTGTGTGGTGTCCTGTATTTTTTATCAACCGGAAAAGACTGTCAATGTATCGGTAGAATCTATGGTCCCAGGAAATATACTTACAAGGAAGCAGCTGGCCAGATAAGGCGCTCCTTAGGCCGTCATAATTGTATGGCAGCCCCAAGCGTGCCAAATCCTTGGTATCATCTTTGCCCAGGCGCCAGCGCGATGGGTTATCTCTAGGACTCGAGAGGCGAAGAAACCAGGTTACCGGGATGGATTGGCAACTGTATATAGCTACACATAAAAGATCAGCACTGGCGTCCAGACCTCCTGCATCGCGTTCCATCTCTTCACGTCCATCTGGTTTCCACTCTTATTACACGTAGAGACCAAGACGACACTGAAACGAAGCGTCCCGACCATGGATGCAAATCCCGAAAAGCACGCTGCCGACATGACCCAGGTCTCGTCGCAAAGCGATGTTGGGGTCATCCAAGTGGAGAAGAAGCCGTGGTGGCACTCCATCACCGTCATGGGCTCGACGTTGCAGATAGTCGTCGCTGCCATCCTGGGAATCGCCATCGGCGTCGCCGTGAGCACCACCGTGGACGAGGTTCCTGAAGCTTGCATAACTGTCCTGGAGATCCCTGGGCAGCTCTGGCTGCGCGGCCTCAAGGCTTCCGGTACGTATTATCCAGAGTACTCTAACTTTCTTTTTAGATTCGAAAACTTGCCCTCTCCCCAGAAATCGTGTCACTGACTGATACCGCTGACCTACTCAACAGTACTACCGCTCATTGCCACGGCCATGATCATCGCGGTGCAACGCCTCAAAGAGGAGACCTCGAGCGCGGGCCTGAAGTTGGGCATCTACACGGTTGGCTACTACGTGCTCACGACCATCCTAGCCATCGCGCACAGCACCGTCATGACGGCGCTGGTCTGGGCGCCGCGGATGCCGACGGCCAGCCCCGAGACGCTGGCGCTCGACGCCGAGGACGAGAAGGAGTACAAAAGCGGTCCCAGCAACAAAGTCGAGGACGTGATCGTGCAGATCTTCGAGAGCTTCATTCCCGCCAATGTGGTTTACGCCCTCGCCGAGAACGAGTTGCTCGCCGTGCTGACGACGGCCGTCGTGGTCGGGTTCTTGGTCCAGCCCGGCGGCTCAATCCTGCGTGCTGTCGTCGAGGTCGAGCAGATCATTATGAAGATCATCACTTTTCTCATCAAGATGGCGCCTATTGGTGTGTTCTTTCTGATCATGCCAAATCTACTCAAGCTCGACATCGCCGTCATTGCTGAGAGCTTGGCTTGGCTGCTCGCAGGGTCGCTCACGGGCATGGCTGTTCATGTATTTTTCGTGACGCCACTCATCTACGTCTCTTTTACTCGCAAGAACCCGTACAGTTACCTCCTGAAATGCTCACCAGCTTGGGTTACCGGGTGGGGTACGGCTTCATCGGCCGCCACGATGCCTGTGACGTTGCGAGTTGCCGAAGCTCAGGGTGTTCCAGAGACGATCAGGCGGTTCGCCATTCCTCTTGGCACGCTGGTTAACATGGACGGGTTAGTACCATACCTATTTCTCTACGCCTTGGTGGACAGTATTAGCGTGTTGGTGTAAGATGCTAACAACCAACACAGAACCGCCATCTACTTCCCCGTTGTCGTGACCTTCCTGGCCGAAACCCAGGGCAAGACGCTCAACGCGGGCCAGTACGTGCTCATCGTGCTGTTGTCGACACTGTCGTCGATCGCGACGACGCCGATCCCGAGCTCGTCGCTCGTGCTGACCGTCATGATCGCCAACTCGGTCGGGCTCGAGATGACGGGCATGTACGGCGTCGTCGTGGCCATCGACTGGTTCCTCGACCGCTTCCGCACCGCCATCAACATCATTGGCGACCTGTACGCCTGCAAGGTCATCGAGAAGCTGACGGGCATCACGGATGATGATGATAGTGATATTCCCCCTATGGACAGTGGCGCTGGAAATGTCGGCCCAACCATGGATCATAGGGTTCAGCAGGAACAGGCGCCTCGAGGTTCTGCATCGGTCTAAGTGGACGAGGGTGTACAAGAGATAAGTTGGTAGGGTACGGCATCCCCCATACTATAGGAAATGCTGTTGTTATTACCATAGTGGAGCGTGATGGGCTTAGGGATGGGCAGGAGACGGCGCTGAGGGTCGTTGCCGACCCCTTAAGTCTTTGGTTGGTTTCGAGTCAGGATATGAAAATGTTTAGTGTGTTGCCTATCCCCCACCCTCTGAGCTATACTAGTATCAACGTCAATAAGCGATTAAATTTTCATCCAAAAACAAAACCTCCTTTGACACAGGTCCGTTGGCCCAATGGTAAGGCGTCTGACTACGATTAATGGTAATCAGGAGATTCTGGGTTCGAGCCCCAGGCGGACCTAACATTTCTTTTTGGCTCTAGCATACATTGTCTGGAAGAATGAACATTCTTTTTGCATCCTTCCCCCTTTCCCGCTCTCCTCCCTCTTTGTACATGAGCGGGTTCCGTGAATACAGTTGTTTCTACAGCTTGATACAGTAGTGGATAAGGATTCCTCTTATGCATCATAGGACCCATTACATGGTATTAAAGAGATCTTCGCTGGTCTCATCTCTCGGCCCCTTTATTAGGTTATTGGGCAATAGCTGGAGGTAGTTGAGGTAGTCAACAATCTCCTGTGAACGAAGATAAAAGGCGGTTCGAAATCATGGCATGGAAATGAAAAACCTACTGCGGCATGATATTTGATGTGGTATTCGCCATTATGTAATTTTTTGTTTTTGTTATCGACCGCCTGGTCGCCTTCGACCAGAAATTCGGCAACCCCTTCTTTCCATGTCTTCAGTACCTCCTCCCGCTTCTCGCCCGAGAACTCGTCCAGGTGAGATTTCGTCGCGCCCCGCATCCCGACACAGGGTCCGACGAATTTCGCTTTGGACCAGGGCGACATGCAGCCACGTACCATGACTGAGGGCCGGAGGAGTCAGACAAAGTGCTACGGCAGGTGTGCCCGATCACCCTTGCCGGTCTGGATGACGCCGAGCGCCTGCGCGCGCCCCACGACGGTCCACCGGAACACGGTGTGGTCGCGCAGCTCGTGGATGCCGACGAGCTTTTCGATCACCTTGCCGAGCTGGGCGTCGTCGGCGCCCACCACCTCGTCGCGCGCAAACGTCACGTTAGCGTACTCGGGCCCGTCGTAGTCCCAGTTCCGCGCCACGAGGGACTCGCCCACCTCGTAGGGCTCCCCGGAGAGGTTGATGGGACCACACTATGTAGATGAAGAACATCCCGAGGTTCTTGCGGGCGGCTTCCTCGCCCGTGCAGTTGTTGTAGTTGCTCTTGAGGTCGGCGGGCATGAGGCGGCATGCGTGATCGTAGACGCGCAGGGCGTAGTCGATCGACTGCGGATGCTGGTAGCTGAACATCAGGAGATCCCAGTGGGCATTGGACATGGCATCTTCTGGTTTCGGGGAGGCGGCTATGTGGTCTGCGAGGACGGTGCCGGCTGCCTGGATGGCTTTGGTGTCCGGGTGCTTGTGAAACTGGTTGAACATCGAGGGAGCCATCCCAGATATGGAACTCCAAAAGGCTATGCTTTGTGACAATGTTGACATTGATATAGCGTTCAGTCACTATGAGTGGTCAAGGCCGCAGATAAATTGAGGCCAGCAACTACGCCACACAATGATATCTTGCTGCAGGAGCTGCGCCGCTGATCTGGTGGGTACAAATTTGCAGGTCCTTATTAAAGTCGGTCTAGGCAATCGACAAGTGGCAGAAAACCGTGTTATGAGACTAATATTCGTAATGTATTTTATGGCAAGCTTTGGTTGATGCTAAGTATTCTACTTGGATTCTTTTACTAACAAATGTGAGAGCTGGAGATGGAAATTGTACGCATTATCAACCTAGAACTAGACAAACTGCAAATTCTCTGGCACATTCGGCCTGAGTGGTATCATAGAATGCAAAAACACCCCCCTCTCTTCGTGCAATACTACATTGTCTAAAATTTCAGAACCATCCATGAACTTCCCGTTTCATAAATCTATGCGTGGCTGGTGGCATGGCCATCGGGGTATTTCTGAACAGGGGCGATCTCGTGAGCACTGGAGAGCATGCGAACAAAGCTGATAGTGATATCGCAGAGGAGGAAGAAGCTGCAAAGATGGAAACCACAGAGTTAGCATGTAGTCCTTGTCTCTCCGCATGGTATTTCCAATGACCGTTGGATGGCCTTCTAGCAGCGGAAGAGCCGGTAGGACTTACTCGAAGAGGGCAGTCACAACAACGACGGCCAGGTACGGCTGCGAACTCTCGACGTCACGGTAACGAGAACTGTTGCCGTTTCCGAAGCTGCTGCTGCTGCTGCTGCTGCTTCCGCTCCTGCTACCACCGCTCTTGTTTCGAGAGGAAGACTGTTGATCCTCCGCCTCCTTGAGAAGGTAGTAGTAGATGGCAGCGTTGGAAAGGATCGTCGACGTCTGCAGGAAGATCAACGTGTCGACCACGACGGACAATGCGGTGACGATGACGCGAGGCAGCGGCGCATGTCGCCAGAGACGGGTGAAGGACAAGACGAGGAGCAAGCAGAACCAGACGAAACTGAAAATGGCCTGTTGTCATTGGCAACACCATGCGGGTTAGCGGTTTATGCTTGCATAAGGTAGTTTGTTTTGTCGAGGGCTGTTTTTGCGGAAGCACGCAAGCCTAGCGATATTTATGTATATGGACGTACCAAGATGATGTTGAATGTGAATATAGAGATTTTCGTCCTCGTACCCCCAGTTTCCTTGCCATCTCCCCCAGAAGGGTTGCTCGCTACGCTGAAGGAAGCGATCATGCCGATGGAGAGGGCAATGAGGATGGCGTGAAGAACGCGGGACAGTAGGCCGGAGATGGCACCCATTTTGGCGAATTCTGGAGGTGGATGTGAGTTCGACGGAGGTGCTGTGGGATGGTTGTGACTTTTCTTCCTCGCGGTGACTACAAGTGCTCCAAATGAATTTGTTAAAGGTTGTCGTGGTACAGGCTTGGGGCCCAAAAGGTGAGATCACCAAATGTTCAAAATACAGTGAGATTCTATGTGGTTTTGACAAGCGAAGCAAGTCGGGTTGTGCGAAGTTTTATAATCGTCAGCAAAGCCTCCAAGATATGAGGCGCCAGTCCTACCCTAGCGATGTCATTCGACGTTGGCTACGAGTAATACGCCGTTTTCATTGACTTGCAGTGCCGGTGTCCCTTGAAATAGAACACCTGCATAAGCACTAAGCTGAGTAAGGAAACCTGGCCCCCTGTTTTGGGTCACTGATCGGCTGTGGCAGGCGGATCGGCATATAAGGCTGTGCCGTCCAAAAGTTGCTCCAGTTTCGCCATTCGAATAAAATGTCTGTCCCCCTCACCCTCTGTTGACCGCCCAATCTCCTGCGCCTCTCTTGGCGGGTCATCTTTACGAACACACCACCCATATGCTTACCCTCAGCGTTCAATCGCTTGTACGATTCGCACGGCACATGCTCTCTTGGATTCATTTATCGGAGTGGCCCGCAGAAAGGCCTCACTTTTCTTTCCCAACCGCAACATGCGCCTCAGGTTGATCGACGTGGACACTTGTCAATTCGCCAGTGCAGCGCAGTTGTTGGAAGAGGAGAATGCGCTCCAGAACGGAGGTCCGTTGAAGTACGGAATACTGTCTCACAGATGGCTTGGTGATGCCGATGAAGTCAAATATGACGAATTATCCGAGCAAACTGTTGCGCGAGACAAGAAAGGGTATCTGAAGGTCATTCGAACATGTGAACTCGCAAAAAGAAACGGCTTGCGCTTCGTGTGGCTTGACACTTGTTGCATCGATAAAAGCAGCAGTGCGGAGCTCTAGGAGTCCATCAACAGCATGTACCAATGGTACCAAGAATCATTTGAATGTTATGTCCACCTCAGAGATACAGATTTGGACCTCGTGTCATCATCGAATCTAAACATAGGGCAAGATGTATGGTTCGAGAGAGCCTGGACGCTTCAAGAACTTGTAGCTCCGAAGACCATCAAGTTCTATGACACAAATTGGCGTTATGTCGGGGACAAGCATGGATTGAAGCAGCAAATTCACGAAAGGACTGGCATCAGCATCAGTCTGCTGGCGAATGAAGCACGTCTTGACGGCTTCTCCATTGCCGAACGCATGTCGTGGGCTGCCGGTCGCAAGGCGTCTGTTGTCGAGGATCGGGCCTACAGTCTCTTTGGCCTATTCAACGTCAACCTGCCCATGCTCTATGGCGAACGAGAGAACGCCTTTCTTCGCCTACAGGAAGAAATCATCAAGACAGATGATGGTAATTCAATCTTTGCTTGGGTCAGCGTGGGTGAACTCAATGGTGGTCTGCTGGCAACGACGCCGGAGGACTTCGCAGGATGCGGGCATGTGAAGACCGTACGTACCAGAAATGGTCGTAGCGCGTACAGATTGACGAACAGGGGCATAGAGATAACCCTTCACCTGACACCATGGACAATGGATACTTACCTTGCACGAATCCACTGCGTCGATCTGGCCTCAGCACCCAACTTTGCCTCGACCAAAAGGAATATAAGTGCGATATTCCTACGTCGTCTTGACGAGGATGATCAGTATGTCGGGGTAGATAGAGGTGGATGGAGTAAGGATTAAAAACAAATTGAGGGCGCCAATGAACCGGAGAAGTCCTGAGTGGGATCCCTTATCTCGGGATGTTCTCGTTTATGTGCGGCAACCCAAGGCAACAACGCGAGCTTTGGCGGTAACTCAGACGTTCGGATATCGGATATCTAGTATGCTGCTGGAACTAAGTTCGAAGGGAGAGCCAATGTTCGAGTGCCGTGGCCCTTCTGGAATGGTTTGGGACGAGGCGACGCGTATGATAACTATACCGAATGGATCGTGGAATATGAGCCATGTCGCGACACTGGATATTTCTAAACAGGGGAAGAGGGTTAAACAGATCAAACTCTGCTTCGACTCGGATTTCGACCCTGTTGTGTTCCTCGCGACATACGGCGCCATTGAAACTTCCACCACACAAACGGGGAAAGACGAGGGGCAGTTTGCTCAGGAAGCGCTCAACGGCAACAAAAGTCTGGCGGCCCGCACTGCAGATGACAAGTTGGGATGGAGCTCGATTGGCTGGGTTGGGAACACACGTCTGGCTTATGAGTGTGCATACCGGCGTGGCCTTTGGGCACTGAAAGGAGACCGCGTAGACGGTCTCGGTGTGTTTTTAAAACTTGGCGAATGGCTCACCGGTACAAAATTGAGCCTGCGAAAGGTCGAAACAAGCCACGGCCTGGTGTGGGTATTCCAGATCGGCGACATGCCAACCGTAGGCCTTCGCAAGATGTTGTCGTACCTGGAGTGAACGGCAAAGACGAAAGATGGCTTACGAAGTTGTCGCCCGGTCCACTGTTGGTCCAAGTTGACGCGGGAGACCAGACAAAAGAGTCGTTGATCTTGAGAATGCGGGGTTCCCTGCTTCCCCAGGTATTAACCTTAGCGGGCTTTCAGGCTATTGAACACTAAGTAATTGCCGCAAGAGCTACTGTAAGTAAGTACGGAGACAAGTACTAGGTAGGTTACACCTATTTTACTTACAAAGGAAGAAGCCGAGAAACACCAATTTCCGGCACAGCATTTCTTGCCCATCAACTTCCGTCATGCCAAATGCCAAATAACGCACGCCTTCCAGAAACGGTAGGTCACTCTACACCCCTGTTCGCCGTGCCGGACTCTGCAAGTCGCGGATTGGACGATAAGCTGCAGCCAAGGCTCTAACATGCTCTAACGTGCTGGGCTTCCTCAACGATGCCGGACCTCATCACGACATTCGGAAAGTGCTACCAGAAGGCCCAGAAGGCGACTCGCCATTGTTGATTGTCTCGAGGATGGGACTGACCGGCTGAGCAAATCGTTCCATATAAAGACCGTTGATCGTCCCACTCGCCCGTTTATGTTTCTTTTCTCCCTTACCCCCTCCCTCCCAAATCTGCATCTCTCAAGCCCCGAGGTCAATGCAGTAATCTGCAACGATGCAGGTCCCCGCACTCTCCAGTCTGCTTCTGGCAGGCTCCGCCATCTTCAGTGCAACCTTGGCCATTGAACCTCCGCGGCAGCCTCATCAGCCGCTCGGCAATGGCGACAAGCTGATCACCTTCAACGAGACGGTCGTGTCGCCCGCATTCCAGGTTGCCTCCCGGTCGATTGACTGGCTAAGCGGCGGCGAAGACGGCCAGTTCATCTACAAAGACGACTCGGGTGCCCTGATCCTCGAGAACTTCGTGACGGGCGAGAGTTCGACCTTTGTCGCTGCTGATGCCATTCCCAAGGGCGTGCGTAGTTACACCCTCCGCCCGGACTTGAAGAAAATCTTGTTCGCCACCAACTACAAGAAGCAATATCGTCATTCATTCTTCGCCGACTACTCAGTGCTTGACGTCGAGTCTGGCGAGATTACCCCTATTGTTGCCGACCAGAATGGCGACATCCAGTACGCCAAGTTCGCACCTGTCGGCGAGGCTATCGCTTTCGTGCGAGGAAACAACCTGTTCCTGAACACCAACGGCACCGTTACCCAAGTCACGGAAGACGGCGGCCCCGACCTCTTCCACGCTGTGCCCGACTGGGTCTACGAGGAAGAAATCTTCAGCGACAAGAAGACACTCTGGTTCTCCCCCGATGGATTAGCGGTTGCCTTCCTAAGTTTCAACGAGACAGGTGTCGAAACCTTTACCATTCCGTACTACATGGATGGCCAGCCTGTGGCTCCCAGCTACCCGAAAGAACTGCAATTGCGCTATCCCAAAGTTGGCACTAAGAACCCGAGGGTTACTTTGACGATTCTCGATGTCAAGACTGGCAAGACTCATCCCGTGGATATCACCGCATACGGGCCCGAAGACTTGGTCATTGGGGAAGTCACCTGGTTGACAGAGAAACACGACACACTTGTTTACCGAGCATTCAACCGCGTTCAAGACAAGTCAAAACACATCAAGGTGGCTGTCACAGGAGAGTTTGACAAACTCGAGTCAGCGGTGATCCGTGAGCGCGACGGTTCAGATGGCTGGCTGGAAAACACATTGTCCATGCAATATGTTGGTAAAATCAACGGCACTGGAAGTTGGTACCTCGACGTCTCCGATGAGTCCGGTTGGCAGCATATTTACCTATACCCTGCTGATGGGGGTGAGGGTATTGCTGTTACCAGTGGCGAATGGGAAGTCGTATCGATCACCAAGGTCGACACAGCTCGGGAGCTCATCTACTACACGTCGACGGAGAGACACAGCACAGAACGCCACCTGTACTCTGTCTCATACGCGAGTCTGGCAAAGAAGGCGCTTGTCGACGAAACCGTCCCGGCCTTCTGGTCTGCTTCATTCTCATCGGCTGGGGGTTACTATATTCTAACTTACCAGGGACCCGACGTGCCGTATCAGGAGCTCTACTCAATCAACAGCACGGAGCCTATCCGTGTCATCACTTCCAACGAGGCATTAATAGCCAAACTCCAAGCCTACAACTTACCTAACATCACTTACTTCAGTCTTGACCATCCCTCGGGCTTCAGCCTCAATGTGATGGAGCGCTTGCCGCCGAAATTTGATCCTGCGAAGACTTACCCTGCGTTATTCATTCCATACGGAGGTCCGGGTGCCCAAGAGGTAACGAAGGCCTGTAAGCCGCTCGACTGGAAGGCATACATCTCCTCAGATCCGGAGCTTGAGTATATCACATACACAGTGGACGGGCGAGGAACAGGCTACAAGGGACGAGAGTTCCGCTCAAGCGTGAAGGCACACCTCGGCAGGCTCGAAGCCCAAGACCAGATCTGGGCGGCCCAGCAGCTGGCCGGGTCGCGCTCGTACATCGACTCGTCTAAAATTGGCATCGAGGGGTGGTCGTTCGGCGGATACTTGTCGGCGAAGGTGATCGAAGCCGACAGCGGCGTCTTCAGCCACGCGCTCATGGTGGCGCCCGTCAGCGACTGGCGCTTCTACGACAGCATGTACACAGAGCGGTACATGGGGTTGCCCGCCACCAACGGCGCCGGATATAACGAGACGGCGGTGCGGAAGCCTCAGGGCTTCTCCAACCTCGCGGGTCGCTTCGGTATTTACCACGGCACGGGTGACGATAACGTGCATTACCAGAACGCGGCGGCTCTGATCGATCTGCTGGTGGGGGCCGGTGTCAGCCCACAGAAGATGGACTGGAAGGCCTTTACCGATAGCGACCATGGAATCAGATACCATGGGGCTAACCCGTGGCTGTACAAGCAAATGACGGATATGCTGTACCAGGAGAAGAATCGGAAGGCGGGCCAGGGCTTGGTGCACCAGTGGAGTCGCCGTCGTGGCGGTGGGGAGGCTGTGTGAAGATAAGACCTGATTGATTGATTTGAACTCTACCTCGTTGGGGGTATGTGACATGTTTGCTATAAATCCTTCAGAGACCGTTAATCTAATACATACTTGACCAAGACAATTTCCTTCTTCCTTGTTTCCTTTAAAAGTGTAATACCTCCTTGCGTGCTCCTTCCTTTCTGATCCTTGCTGTCTTCCCTTGTCCCAATGTATTCCTCCTCTCACGCCTTTCCGTCTCTATATATTGCTTCCAAGTTCCTCTATAAGATGGCCAACCCAGCCGGAGCTACGGGGCTCTCGTCATATACAAAGAGGGGTGCTCCCGGCGTGTGACTCGTCGATGTTATGACAGTCAGAGGGCAGCTGAGGATCGAGTGTTGATTTTTATGGCCGTATTCATGTTGTATTCGTGAGGTAAAGACGTAGTTGAGCCGTGACTGCTTCTTTCCCGACAGTCTCGATCGATGTCGAGGTCGTTGGGCGAGGGTATCGACCGGTTTGAGGCGTGGAAGGGGTGCAGTGGGGGTGGTAATTGACGACACTAGTCGCCTGGAACAGAGAATGGAATAGAAAATAAAGAGTATCTTTATTTTCATAGATCAATGGCCCTAAACAGTCGTGTATGGAATATCCTGGGTGGGATATCTTGGGCAGGGGTCTCGGGTGGAATAAAGGGAGTGAATTGGGCTATGTGGGAAAAGGCAGAAGTTGATCACTCGATCAAAGCAGGTAATGATATTGGATACCCTAGATGATGTGGTCTATGACATGTCCTGTGGAAAATGGGTGGCAGGGGGTCCGGTGTCATTGGAACGTCGTATGTCACAAGAGAAAGCGCGAAGTAGAACTAGTTTCCGTGTCGTTGCGGACAACTCGCATTTTAACGTCATGGAGCATGGACTTTCGGAAATGAGGATGCGGAGTGTTGGAATAGTTTTGTTGTCATCGCGGACAGCCAACAGTTTATCAGAGTCATGGAGCTTGGACTGCGGAAGCGAAGAAAGGGGAGCGTTGGATGTGGATTAGTTTGATTGTCATCGCGGACAGCCAACAGTTTACCAGTCATGGAGCTTGGACTATGGAAAGAATGAAGACGTTGTTGTAGAAACTTTTGGAAGACACCAAAGAACCGATATAGAGCCCATAGGAGCACCGCGAATGGTTCGTGAACCTTATCCCCGCCCTCGCGAGTAGTACTACTCAGCGGCAGGCAGAGACAGGCAACGGTCGCCCCCCCGCGAGGAACCTGCAACAAGCTGCTGGCTCAAGTACTCGACAAAAAGTGCAATGAGTACTCTCGCCACATTACCCAGGAAGTGCAATGAGTAAGCCACCGCTACTACTTACCCCGAGGTAGCAAGGGGGTAGAAGTAAAGGCAGGCAGCGTGCGTAATTCCAAGCGAGAAAGGCTTCCGCATTCGATCCGGCGCCGACGCGGTGGGACCTGTTCTGTCCTGTACCCCTAGGGTCCCCAAAAGTTTCACGTCATTGAGCCCGGACGAAGAAGATTTTACACCTCCCCCATTGCAGGGGAGGAAACTTCTTCCTCTCCAGGGGGAATGCCCGGAGAGGAGAGAAGAAGAAGAGAGAGAGAGAAAAAAAACTCCTCCTCGGGGGGAAATGCCCAAGGAGGGAGAAGTGACTTGTGAAATGAGCGGAGGGGAGGGGAGGAAAAAAGGGAAGGGGAAGGAGGGGGAGCGATGTGAAGTGAAGGAGAGGGAGTGGTGAAGTGAGAGGGGGTGGGTGTTTACGTACCTTGAAGTTGTTGACGAAAGTGTAGATGGTGTAGATAGATAGTGTAGATGGTGTATATGTTGTAAATGGTGTAGATGGTGCTGGTGTTGAGGGAAGAAATAGAGGAAAAGAAATGAATGAAAGATGGGAAGGAATGAAGCTGGAAGAGAGAAAGGAAAAGGCTCCTTAAATAGTCCTTGGGGGCAGGGGCCTACTGATCTGTGAAAAAGAAATTTTCGCTTTTCAGTTGTGTGATCTGGCAAAGATTTCGGGTCCTTGGTCACGAAACAGTGTTTTGAGTTTTGGATAAGGGGTGCCTTGTGAGGGTCGGGCCATTCCGATGGTGTTTGATTATTTAGTTGAAGGAGTGACCGTGTGGCTACCAAACCTTACTTCAGCCGCCCACACAGAACAATCACGATGAATATGCCGTCTTGAGAACTAATAGATGGAAATACTGCTTGAAATAGGGGATCATTACGAGGGGAAAAAGTCCTGACTTGCAACAAGTTCGCTTTACTTGCAGTAGCAAATCGCTTCAAGATAAGAGGATGGATGCCCCGGCATGGTGGTATCAATAGGGATGGTTGGCAGGACACGAATCTGTTCGACCACAATACAGATGTCAGATCTTTGTAAGGGGGGGGCTGGGAATGAGGGTTCATGATGCATTGCATATACGGGCACTGATTGATCCAAACTTTGAGTTCGGAAAATTTCCATCAAAATTCCACATACGCGGGAGAGTGCTGGCATAGCACTGTACAAAGCCTAAGCGGCTGCAAAGAATGAGTCAATCCGGTGTTAAACCTAGGTTGATGGGTAATCGAGATCACTTGGCGGCGATGGTAGAAAGGCATAAATGCTGAAAACTTCAAATGAAATGATTAACCGTGGAAGTCTTGTGTATTGCTTCAGGGTACTTCCAAACGAGTCGGCAAGTCTAGATAACAGTAGGGCCGACGCATATGCGGCTGCTCTTCCTACAACCTACCAGGGCCCTGTAAGTGACAAGTCATCAATAGGCAGCATCGTAATGTTGCTTTGTGCTGGACACTCTAATCTGGTTGAGCTTGGAGCATGATCCCGTCACGAAGATGGTGGGGCTTTTGTCGGGGATCGAGGGCATTGTTACAAAACTTGGAGTTCCAAGGCTGCAGGCTGCAGTTTCATTACAGTGTATGAGGTAGATCTAGAAGCTTCTATTACATTGATATACATGGTACAGTTATTATATATGACGCTAAATGCCACATGCATGCTGTTGTTATTACACGGATGATGGGATGTATAAGGTCCACATGGCGGCAGCGTCTGATCAGCGCTTTATATAGAGTCCACCTCTTCCATGGGCTTGATCTCTCGCCTCGGCCCCCGCCGACCGGACACCAGCCCAGTGAAGAGGAACGCTATCGACCCGTTTTTGAAGAAGTACCCGCTTCTCGACGTACTTGTCTGCCAGGTTCCTCTCACTCTTGGCCGTCTTGAGCGTCCTGATGGTCTCGTGCGGCCCCCAGGCGTCGCGACTGAGACTGGCGAGGGCGATGTCGATGTCCCGCGAGATCGACGATTGAAGTTCTTCGGGAGATCGTGTGCGGTTGATGGTCGGCGCGGGCCGCAGGTAAGCCATGATGATGACCTTTAAGCTGGAATTGAAAAAGGTTGCCGAGCCGAAGTCGTGGATCATGTGGACTGTTGCCACGTTACTGGAAACGATGCGAGGCGCTGCGTAGGGGGAGGGCCCGATCATGATGATTGATTCTTGCCAGTCGTAAGAAACGCCGACATGTCCGACGCCTGGCTGGACACATGCCCATCCGATGTAGATGCCACTTAGGCGAAGTAGCAAGTCGCTCGAGACACCAGTCAGATTGGCAGTGGGAATACCCATCTGTGCTTGGCCTTGACCCGTACCTTGGGTCACCCTGCCGTTGAGCTTGATGGGAAAGGGACTCTCGGGGCCCGTGTCCGACCCGAGCACCTCTGCCGTATGATCGAAGAGTATCTGCTCGTGCAGCGGCGCATACGAGACGTCGCGCGCGCCGTCGTACCCTTGCTCGAGCGAGTTGAACTTGTCCTTGAGGCCCGACTTGGCGTAGGCGATGTGCTCGGCCTTGGACGTCACGAAGCCGTGGTTCGTCACCTTCTTCGTGACCTTTTGCACACGGTCGCCGACCAGCATCTTGGCGGGGCCCATGTACTTGTTGACGACGGCGTTGCCGACGACCGAGGCAGCCTTGAGGCCCATCTCGAGCGGCATGGTGGAGAGGCTGGCGCCGCGCATGACACTGACGTCGCTGGACGTGCTCGCGACGCGGAAGACGGGGCTCGGACACAAGACCTTCTTGCCCTCGCCGGTGCACATGAGGAGGCGGAGGTAGCCGTCGGAGGCGATGGCTGGGATGCGCACTACGCACGTCTCGCGAGCCATCTGCTTGGCTAGATGCTTGTCCTTGCTGGACTTCTTGTAAAACTTTTGGGTGTCGCGCTGCCAAGCCCGCTCGTCTGTCGCAGGCAAATCCGAGGGGAGCGCCTCCGTCGTGGGGGTGACGTCGATCCAGTTGGAGCCGGCACGGAACATGGTGCTGAAGTTCATACCCATGTCGCCTGAGAACCCTTTCCGCTGCAGCCACAGCGTCCGGTCCTCCGGCAAAGGGCTGTCGGAGAAGATGGTGATGGTCACGCTCGTGCTAGGCCCGCGGTAATAGACCAGCGCCGACGAGTTCCGCATGATGGTGTAGTGCTTGGTGGACTCTGACGGATTGGACACGAGGCCGCCGGCGAAGTAGATGGTCTCATCGACAGCGGTTTGCCAGAAGGATTTGCCTCCTGATGTCGTCGGCGTCGAGTCAGCCGACGTGGGTGTGGGTGGTGCTGGGAATTCATGTTCCGATGGTAATCTCAATGAACTCGTCGAGGCCTTGGAATGAAGTGTGTTCCCCATGGGTGGCGGAGGTGGTGGGAATCCATAGTCTGATGGTGTCCTCAATGAATTCGTCGACGTCTTGGAATGCAGTGTGTGTGATGTCGGCGTCCACGCAGATCCTGGTGTGGGGGGCCCCGGAGGTGGTGGAGGCGGCGGAAATCCATAATCCGATTGCGCTCTTAATGAATTGGTCGATGCCTTGGAATGAAGGGTCTGCCCCGTTGGCGTCCAAGCTGAAGTTGGTGTCGGGGGTCCTGAGGGTGGAGGAGGAGGGAAGTAGTGGACAGTTGTCGTTGCGGCATTGGAATGAGGTGAGCCCGCTGGCGGCCAAGTCGGCGTTGGCGTTGGAGATGCTTGTGGTGGTGGTGGAGGTGGCGGGAAATGGTTGACGGTTGGAATTACCAACGGGATCGTCGCCGCCTTAGCAGGTGGCCGGGGCCGATCCTGATATCGAGAATCCTCCCTATCCTGGGCTTGATATCTGACATTGTCCCGGTGCTGGACGTTGTATCTCGGATCCTCACGTGGTTGCTCCACTAAAGAGTAGGGAGGCGGATTGCTGTCTCCCTCACTGTAGTAGTCGTCCAGTAGGTCATAAACCTCTGGGGAAGGAGGCCGTTTCTGGGCCTCTGGCACTGGCTTGCGTCTGATGCCGCCAGGAACCATGATGGATGGGGTGGCAGACATGGCGATTGGATCCATAGCGTTCCCACTGGCCAGCGCGGCTCGAACTCTCTTTCTCTGACAATTAGCACTGAACAACGTTTCTTTTGCGCTGCCTTGCTTCCAACGCCGTTCTTTTTTCTTTGTTAATACATGTACTGGAAATGAAAATGAGATGAGTGTGTAATCTTGATTAGACTAATGAGCCGGGACATCTTGGATAGATATGTATTAATATTGATTGATTCTGTAACATTTGCTGCGACAAACCCAAGAAGTATCCCCCTTTTGCACCATGCAATTCGTTTCATGCCCAGAACGCCCAGATATTGGCTTCCACTAATTTATTGACAGCGTCCGCCACGTCCCCCAAACGTTCCTCGGTCCAAATGTTCCCCGGACAGATGACGGAGTTAAGCTCTTTTGGCTCTTATCTGCCAATTGCCCCCAGCACAAGCAGCGCCCTAACTCGCCCGTACCTTACCAGACTTTAGGTGCGTAAGGGTGGATCCCGAAGGATCGGCATTTGCTTCCACCGATCGCCCTGTCCTCCTCATTGGCTGAGAACAGCCCTGGAGCTGCACCTGTGCACGCTCTTTGGCTCTTTCATGCTGCAGCTCCCAGTACAGCTCCCCCAGCTCCAGGTGAGTTGGTGCAGCTGGTGCAGCTGGTGCATCACTGATGAGCGAGTACCCTGTTAGCTTGCTGGAGCTCGGCCGATCCAAGGCTGTCGAAGTGCCGTGCTTGGTGCTTGACGTTAACCTTGACCTTCCTGTGAGCTCAGGCAGCTTCACTGACTTCCTTTCTTCCTCTCCCTCCCTCTCTCTTTCAATCCTATCCTCCGCATTATTCCTTCAGAAAGTATGACTTCATCAGAGATGACAACGTAGCGACCGGCGGCCAATCGTCGGTTTCCCTGCTACCTCCAGGCTCTTCAACACACGCCTTGTCTGCCCTCCCGTAGCCGTAGCGTATTACAATTTACAAAAATGGCTTCCCCAACTTCCACAGCCTCGTCTTCTGCCCATCAGTCATCGCGTTCCACGTCCCAACATGGCCATCTCGAGGGGGCCGACGACGCCATCCCCGTCGAGACGCTCGTGCACCATTTGCTCGAGGCCAAACGCTCGCTTTCTTCCATGTCCCTCGTCCTGCGCGCCAACGAACTAGTCACAGCGGCGCGCCAAGCCCACGAGGAAGCCGTCATCCTTGGGGCGCAAGCCGAATTCCTTCGCCGCGGCATCACCCTGCAAATCCGACTGCTACTTAAGGTCCGCAAGAGCCTGACACGAACGTACGAGAATGGCAAGCGCGAGTTCAAGCAGATCATCAAGCACCTCGACGCTACCAACGGACGACTGGAAGAGATGATGACTGTTCTCCGGACCCGAACCGTAGATAGTGCCTTTAGGCCACAGGGTGAGGAGAAGAAGTGTCTGCTAGATTTCCTTGATGTAGACCAGGTTGACACGATGCGAAATGCTCTTAAGGAGAATATCGGTGCCCTGCAGGTAGGTTACACTTCGTTCACCAGGGGATCCGAGTATGCGGTCTCCATCGGAATCAATTGCTAACATCTCATGTTCCCCAGGCTACCCAGACCTCATTCGACGGCGACTTGCTGCGATTCGAAAACGATCTTCGAGGACTTAATAAAACCTTGTCGGCCTCTCCCTCGTCCCTCTCTCCCTCGGCCTCCGATGCTACGCAGCCAATCATGCAACTCCTCGCTTCGATGATGGACAATTCACACGAGATGGCCGAACTATTGACGTCACTTACGAAACACTTCGATCTATGCGTGACTGCTGTGCGAATTACCGAGGGTGGTGTAGCTCTGGCCAGAAGGAGGGCTGCCGAAGTGACACAATCACAGGATGGGCGTGATGCTGTATCAATATCGGGCGTCATACCTGACCAGGACCCGCATGGGCCAGAGCTAGACAATATTTCGGCAGAGGAGAGAGCGACCATCCCACACGTCGTCGTCCAGGATGCCTCTGAGGTGTACGGTGTCGTCGAGGAAATCAGCGCCAGGCTGCAGGCCCTAGAGGACGAGTTTGCGCGGCTTGAGGAACAAACTAATCAGATCAAGCATACTTACGTGACGACCATCGGTGCTTTCCACGTTCTCGAGGATATCGGCACAAGGCTACAGAGCTACATCGCGTCCGAGTCGGAGTATCGCGATCGGTGGCAAGACGACCACCAGAGTATATCGGAGAAGATGGGCGAGATGGACAGCCTACGCGCTTTCTACGAGACATATGCGCACTCCTACGATAACCTTATTCTTGAAGCAGACCGCCGCCGAGCTCATGAGGAGAAGGTGCTTTCAGTATGGAAGAAGGCCAAAGAAAGTGTCGACAGACTCATCGATGTGGACCAGAAACAGCGCGACACATTTCGGCAAGAAGTCGCCGAGTACATCCCTACGGACCTCTGGGCGGGCATGGACGAGGGCATGCAGAGGTGGGAAGTCGTGCCAGCGCGCGACAGTGGCGGCGTTGAGTGTTCGGGCAGCACGGCAAAGCTGAGCCGAAGTGTCGTGAATGCGGCAGCTGAACGCTTGGACCGATACGATCGTGCATCGCGAAGCAAGTGATGGCTGAAGCTCATCAGCTTGTGTGGTTTCTTTCTCCTTCCTCTCTCTTCTTCTCCTCTCACGGCGTTTATTCGGCATGTTTTCAGCGAGGGCGGCACCCCTAGGATCAATCACCTCTTCAGGGTTTCACGGATGGCGTTGAGTTGACATTTTTCCAATTCCAATTGGTTTCCAATATGGATGGATACCGGCGATGTTTGAATAGTTTGGTCACTTCAGGGCAAGTTTAGAGGTCACGCCAGCTGCGTGCCTAGCGGTCTCATCAAGTCTTTGAGCCGATGTATTCAATTACAAACATAACATAACCATCATGATTCTCTCATCTACTGCCTCAGGTCTACATGTCTTACTCCCTTTGAGGCTCATTCTGTTTTGAGACACGCTTGTACCAGCGCCCGTTACTCACGCGTTGGGCAGTTACATTTACTTTCGTTTCTATACGACACAATACCACTTAGTTTCAGTGGCCGCAACCTGGGATACCTCACTTTATCAAATGAGCAAATGAGTTATCACGAGCAATTCCATCGTATTGAGATGAATGTACGCTAACGCGGCAACAGAGAGTGATATCCGATAAGATTGAAGAAGTTCGACGAGGAAGGCGTTCCTGACGTTTTCCTTCAACATCCCCAATCGCAGTGTTTTCTTCGCATATCTAACGAACACGTCACGCCGAGAAGTGGTGGAGATCACCAAGCTGCCAAGGTTCCCTTCAGTAGTGATGGATCGCATTTTTCACCAAGATCCCAGCAAGCTTTTCGGCCTTGGGCAGACCTTTCTTGAACTTGGAGATCGCACGATGTCGATGTCAACATAATTAGATCTCACCGCCAAGGACCAAGAGGTCAACTCCAGGCTATGCATGGGGCTGAGGGCACATCCTCCTCTCGCTAACCTTTCCTTTGCCCTGCCCCCGGCCCCCAACGCCGCGGTTCAAAATATTGAAAGGTTACACGTACATAAGAAACTTATGGATCTTGTCCGTTACTCTTCTATTGCAAAGATAACCCAACGAACACGCCATGCAGTTTCGCGAAAAGGAGCAACCCGGCCTTGAGGTGGCGATTCATGACGCCCCTGAGCCACGTCGCCTCGAGTCCGACGGGCTCCAGGTACACCAAGGAATTCGAGGTCCCCCTAAACCTGATGAAGAGCTCCCAAGTGTATTGTATGTGAAGGAGGGCTCTTCGGATGTACCTAGTGGTGGCAGAAGGACATGTGGTTTGAAAAAGCTTCATTTTTGGATTGCGTTAACCGTTCTGGCCATATGCATGGTGGGAGGTGTGGTCGGCGGCGTTATTGGTACTCGCTCGAAGAATCAGTGAGTCCAACATCTATGCTTCTACTAAGGGGCAGCTGGAAACTGGCAAGCACCGGCTGACATGGATTGATACCTCAGTAGTAGCAGCGGCAGCAGCTCTGCCGAAACAGGCCCATCAATTTCGTCCTCTTCGTCTCCAAATACAGCAAGTACCACCACCATCAGCACCACCGCATCCACATCCACATCCTCCGCGCCCTTCACGACGGCCACGAGCGGACTCCTAGCGCTAGACTGCCCCAATCTCCACGAGACCAAGAAAAGCTTCACCGTGCCCGACTCGACGGCCACCTACGCCTTCAAATTCACTTGCCAGAGCGACGCGACCGGGACGAGGGGCAACGGACCCGTCTGGAACACGACGTCGGTGGACGGCTGCGTTGACAAGTGCGCCGAGCACAACCGTGACGGAAGGGATACGTCCTGCGGCGGCGTCGTATGGAATGGGAACCTGACGAGCTCGCTGACGCGCGGGGCGAACTGTTACCTGAAGATGGGGACGGTGCAAATCAAGGGATGTACTGGATGCTCATTGGCCGTGGCAGCTACGTTGGTATAAAGCGAGCTTGTTAGGAGGAGAGGGGGGATGAGGAGGGAGCTCGTGGACTACGTCAGACTGATTTGCAGACCTGCTTTCACCAATCGCGTTCCGCGATGACGGGGGATGTCTGCCATGTTCTTGGGCTGCACGACAACTTGTTGTGGGTAGTGACGCGGACAGACGCCCACAAGCGGTGAGACTAGAGTTTAACGACACATTATACATTTGGTCTGGACCAGCATGCCTAGGTATAGAGCATTCTGACACACAGCTGGGTTTATCAACGATACACATAAAGACATTGATTGTACCGAGTAGTATTGACTTGAAGCCACATCCCACGTTATCTGTATACATAGAATGATCTTGGTGTATAAGCAGCGCATGCTTGTTGCTCTACTTCCCTGCCTAGAATTCTGGGTATGTGAAAACGACATGGACACCAACTTAGATACAATATACAGGCCTTAATCTCTCCCCATACCGGCTACTTGCCTGGTTCATGTATTATTTTATTTCACTTTCTCCTCTATCAGTCCAAAGATTTATTATTCTTTTTCTACCCTTTCAATAGGGATCTTGAGTTTTCATTTACCCGGAAACAGAAACTTGACAACTTCCTATCGTGCTTGACTTAAAGAGTTTAACAAAAGGCATTGCTTCCATGATACACATATCTATATTGGGAGCGCCTAGCAAAACGCATTCATCACTAGGTATTAATTACCCCAGCCGCTCCACCAAGCCCTCGCGTAGTCTGCTCAGGCTTTCTGTCAATGATAGCTTTGTACTTGGGGCCTGATATCGAGGCCCCTTAGTCTTTTTCCTGGCTTTGCCCTTTTTCTTGGCGTTGTTTGGCTTCGATTTGATGCCAACAGACTCAGGGTTGAAAACAAGTGTGGTGACCTCCTGTAGGAATCCTGCGTGGTCCAACTGCCCGTTCTCTAGTCTGGCTGTGAGGCCTGACAAAGGACTTCCTGCGTCATTAGCCAGTATTTGAATCCCAGCCAAGACAGGGTCCGCGCGGTTGAGGAAGGCGGCCTCAGTGTTGTGTTGGATCAAGGTTGCGGGCTCAATCTCGCTTGCATCTTCAGTGTTTATCGCCGGTCCGCTTCCAGTGTCCATTTTGACTTGGCACATCATGCCTGATGCGAGGAGAACATTTATAAAAGCCAGTTCCCGTTCTCTTTCCCGCTCACTTCCCTTCGCTGCGAAGGGCCAAAATCTGTTGTCCCTGCAGATAGAACTCTTCACACCCAAGATCTTGGCTTGAGATGCCGGCACTCCCTGTCCGGATACACCTACGTGTGCATTTCCGTAGTCTAGAAGTAATGCTGCCGCAAATATCGCTTCCATTGTCACATTTTCTGTGTTCCAAATGCTTCTAATGGCCATTTGGATCGGGTTGCACATAAGTCGCGTTGCTTCGGGCCCGAAATCTTTATCGCGTTCCAAGAGCTCCATGAGATGAATATCCATGGCGATCGGAGATATCAATTGATCAGCGTGGACCATCTTCTTATAACTTTCTGTTCGCAGAAACTGTGCATCGTCCATGTGGTATACTCCGACCTGCGGCATGGGCGGTGGCCACGAAGCATGCCTCGTCAGGAGTTTCATTTGCTTGAGCTTGTTAAGAACATGACCGACAGTGTAAAAAACGAACTCATGTGCCTCGGACGATTCGGCCTTTCGCTGGTAAAGGGAGGCATGGCCAGATACGGGGGTTCTTATGTTGTATAAGACGTCCACCATCTCTCGATAGCCACAATCGGAAGATCCATAACTCTTGAAGTAAATATCGGAGACTTTCTTCTCCATCTCTTTTACAACCTCCAAGCAGTGCATAGCTGTGATAGAGGCTACTGGTAGTTTTAGCTGGTCAAGGGCGACCTCAGCCCACATCTTCTTCATCTCCGAGCGCATCAAGTGCAAGTCTTCGAAAAGACTAAATATGCTGCAGGTTGCCTCTAACTGCAGGTCCGGAATCAAATCTGTATCAGTGTGGGTGTACCGTAGGTGCTTCTGTGCTTTTACGGGGAGCCCAGCTTGCCCAAGACTTGCGGGTGAGGTCGTTGAGGTGTTGCCTGGTGTATTGCCTGGTGTATTGCCTGGTGTGTGGCCCGGTGTGTGGCCCGGTGTATTGCCTAGTGTATTGCCTAGTATATTGTCTGGTGTATTGCCTGGTGTGTTGATCGAAGGAGCGGGTTTCGGGGTAGATTCCATCTCTCTGTCGTCACCGATGAATAGATTATCGGTTCCCATTGACGAGTATGTGTTTCTAGGGAAAACATAAAATTAGCCGTGCCAACCAAGGAAAAAAAGATGTATGAATATACCTGAACAATGACGACACTTTGGTCTCATGCTGGGCACGACATTCTTCAATGAGACCCTTCTCATCAAACGATGACACACATCTCCCGAGCACTGAAATGAAGTGTCTGTGTCTACCGATTCCCTCTTCAGTCGATCGGCCCTCTGCCTCAAACCAAAGTTGGCATCGTTGCCTCAGTCTGGTTGCGCTCTTGAAGGCGCTTTGGACATACCCCGGCATCCGAACGCCGGCATTGGCCACCACCTTAGCCTGGATCTCAAGGTCTTTGGTAGTGAGATCCCTGTCTACTGGTTCCTTCCAGCCGTTTGAGATTGCCATATCTAGCAACCAGGACTGAAAGATCCGAGTATCACGGCGGTATTCATCCACCCTGGATGATATCTGAGTATCCATCGTACCTGTGTTGGAAGCTCAATACGCCGCAGATTATTACACAACTTGGGTAGAAGGCCAGAAGAGGTGAATGTAACCAGCGGCTTCTTCAAGTTTGGTCAGGTAAGAGTGTGGGCGGAGGTTGTTGTGAATTATTTAAAAGAAGTGAAGGAAAGTTCTGGAAATAAAGAAGAGTCCTAAGAGGCATCCAGTGATTCAATTGACGAGAAAATTGAAAACAGTTGCGAGTGGGACAAGAAAACCAGGATAGGAACGGCAATTTAGTGTGGCATGTCCCTCACTTGAAAATAATTGCAATTATGAAAAGCAAAGCTCCGGGAATGACGGGAGTGACGGGTGTAGCTAAGCACTCCCGAACAGATGCCTATCAAAGTGAGCACTAGAGCTATTTGATTGGGGAAAGAAAAAGAAAATTGAATTGAACTGACTACTGCCCACGTCGATAATCCCATCAGAATTAGGTAGGTATAGAATAAATAGGACATTTTCATGGCGGTTCAATCCCCTGTACTATTGGCACAGAAGTGCTTATAGGTGAGATATCATTCTGTTTATCCCAGCTTCAGGTTCCGCACACTATAGGGTGATATTGTATTTCGTAGGATGTCATGGCTCATTGAAAACCCCGAAAAAGGGCTGTGCTCTTATAGTACTATAAGAGGATTGTTATAGGCATTGCACGAGTAAAATTTCAAACAGCATTGTTTCCAAGGATCGTTTGGATTGCATACACAATCATTTCATGAAATAACGCACAGTTACATGACGAACAGTTCACCAAAGGATATCTGAATTTTACTAGATTGCTTAGCACGTGTTCTGTTTTGCTATGACTCTCCAGGTGCGGCAAACGCGAATATAAAACATAGTCCGTTGAAGCCAGGGGTTGAGTAAAGTGACGCTCTCCCAAACAAAGACCCTTGGAAACAAACTGACCTATACATGTGAGGAAGTTCGCGAAGCGGCCTATCCAATTGGTGACCCAACTGTGAAACCTTGAGCCAGGATACAGTGTGACGAAGTGTTATAGTCTGTCCCTGAAAAATGAAAAGACTACAACACCGTGGGGTTGTCGACAGAAATGCCAGCTTTTGAGGAAGACCTCACGCTCTTCTTGCTGAGTTAAATAAGGTGCTTATCATCAGAGCCCCATGGGACAAATTCATACCAGTTGTTGGTAATTGAGTTTGCAGTGTGCTATAAATAGACAGTGGATAGGGGAAATGATCATGGGTGCTGCTATTGGAAGCTAGCGCTGAGATGCAGGGAAGCAGAGCCAAGTCACCCACAAATCGTTTTAGATGCGGGGTATGCTACCACAGCCCCAAGATCTTCTCCAGCTTCCATTTCAGTATACGCAGGCCATGTCGTTACTCTGCGATCGCTGTAAAGAGATTTTCGAGCGTCCAAGAGACAGTCGTTGGCATCTTCACCATGCCACCAACGATTCCTTCAAAGAAGCAGTTGCTGCGGGCTGCTATATGTGCAGGGCCCTGGCGTCGGAGATCAAGCTGCGCAGTGGCACGCTGTCAGACTTGAATATCACTGCCCTGACAAATTATTGCATTGGGAGTTCTGTCTCCTTCGATCGGCTCCCTGTGTTCCTTAATTGGGACGGCGACGAGCATGACGATTGCCAAAGAAAATTTGAGCTGTTTCGACTTGATAGTGAGCATACATCCGGAACGACTGTGGTAAGGGGCTCGACTCAATTACTGACTGACTTGAGCAGCTGTACGCAATGCTCTACCATGCACCAGTGACGACCGGACTCTGCCGGCCCGTTCGTACCTGAACACAGCCAAAAGATGGATCAGTGAATGCCAGGAGCATCACAGTGCCTGTCGGAAGCTACATGCATGGAAGAATATGACAAATCGTTACACCCCCAAGCGCCTTGTCGCCATTGGAGACGGGGATCCTAACACATGGCACCTCGTGATGAGGGATGGTTCCGATCACCTAGTCCGCCAGTATGCAACACTCAGTCACCGCTGGAGCGAAAGTCCTACTGTCAAGCTTCTGCTGAGCAACTTGGAGTCTTTTCCAATGCAACAGTCAATATCAGACCTGCCAGCATCATTTAGAGATGCGATTACAGTCGCCCTCGAGCTCGGGATCAAGCACATATGGATCGACTGCCTATGCATCATCCAAGACTCATACCAAGACTGGAAAGAGCAAGGTATGGAGATGTGCAACATCTACACGAATGCGGTTGTCAACATCTCAGCTACCGGAGTTGCGAATAATACCTACAGTTTCTTGCAAGCCTACGATGATAAACCCATACCAACGCCACCCATCGTGCGGAATGTGTCGCAAAGTCTTACCAAAGGGAAACAGGGGCGGCCCACGAACCCACCACGCAGCACATCCGAGGAAGCTAGGGACGCTGGCGGTGGGGACTGGTGTGTGGTAGATCCGTTTTTCTGGTGGTCTGAAGTTACCAACACGGTGCTCCTATCGCGAGGCTGGGTCTTCCAAGAAAGGTACCTCGCCCCTCGAGTTCTGCACTTTGGTGCCCAACAACTGCTGTGGGAATGCACGACCATGGACGCTTGTGAAACATACCCGCATGGGCTCCCGGACTACGTGAAGAAGAACGGCCACACGGACCTCAAACGGCTCAAAGTGAACGACACCGTCCTAGCTACGGCGGACCAACCAGCTCCAGGTCTAGCACCTCCACCCACCGACGCTTCCCTTCAGGTCTGGTGCGATCTCGTCGAAGCATACACACGGACCAATCTCACAAAAGAGAACGACAAGCTTTTTGCACTATTTGGCGTGTCGCAGCTTGTGCGGCGGCTATACCATGGGGCGGAAGGCGAGAACACGAACGATGGTGACTGGGCGGGCATCTTCGAGCGTCACCTTCTCCCCATGCTCGAATGGCATACGGATGATACACGGGCGCCACAGGTTGCCCGACCTCGAGAGTATCGAGCTCCTACTTGGTCCTGGGCCAGTGTCGACGGTCGAGTCTTCTACAACTTTCTTCCGCATCTCCTCTCTAATTGGACTCAGTTGGCGTGGCCGACGTTTTGGGAACGATATCTGAGGTATCTCAAATATCGCTGTAAGCGTGAGTATCATGTCATACTTCCCTCCCAGAGTAGGCAACAAGGCTCGGACTGGCGTCCACTGGTGTGGGATGTTGTGTTGGGCGCCACAGAGCTCAGCGGCACCCAAGATGGCCAGGTTTCCAAGACATATTCCATCAAACTTACGGGGCATCTTTTGGACTTAAAGTCCCTCTTGAGAAGAGCTAGGGAAAGACGGCGGCGACACCCGATTCTTGTCACGGAAGACACACAGTACACGGTCTTTATGAGCGACGCTGACGATGGCGGAGAGCCAATCGATCGGAAATGTCACGATCGGGTGGGTCTACCTCTCAGGTGCCTGGAACTTCTGGGAGAAGACTCGCGTCTCATGTACTGGGTCATTGGTTTGGTACTCAAGTCTGACCAGCAGAGGGAATCGGTCTACTCTAGGTGCGGCTTCTTCGCCGTCCTTTCTACGGAGGCGGTACAAGAGATGGGAATCCGTATCTATGGTTCCGGCTCGTTCAAGGCTGAATATGTTGAGGGTCTAGAGCTATCTTCGATTGAAATCGTTTGACCATTTTCCTCTCGGGCCGCTTTGCAATAACACAGACATCAGTACTCGTGGGAACACATATGTTAAAGGGGCTGTCACGGGGAAGGCACATATCATTATTCTACGATCAGCAGACATACATACCATACCATTGCTACTCGGCTATCTCTAGGGGTTCTAGACAAAAGGGGACTCTTCCAGAACATACTTACAATGCATCACGAAATCGAGAGGGTTGTCCTGGATGGAAGACTGAAGGTCAAGGGTCACTCACCTAGGTATATCGGGCTAGACCCAAGTTATGCCCGCCTTCATGAACTCGACGGCCATCGTGGCCCGGATATCTTCATCCAAGTCCTTGTTGGGACGCATGGCGAGTACCTGGGTCATGATGGCCGGGACTGCCTTCTCTAATCCATCGCGGAGTTTGCTGGAGGTCTTGTCCTTCCAGATGTCCTTGTAGATGAACTCACCACCGAGAACCAGAATAGCTGCATCGACAACCTCAGAGTTGGGGTTGCGATGGGTTGACACCTCGCGCTGCATCTCCTTGCCGAACAAAATCATGTGGTGCACCTTGCGCCTGTAGCTGGCGAGAGGCTCCGTATGATACGAGTTCAGGTCTTGCAGAACCGCCTTCTTGCAGTTCTCAATGAACTGGGCCAGGAGTTCTTTCTCGACCGTGAAGAAGGCGTCAAAGGCCTTGTCGCACTCTTCGTCCAGCCAATGGGACCAGTTCTCCTTCTTCTCGTGCTCGAGCTGCTTCCGTGACTGCAAGAGCTTCTCCACGCAACGGGGACAGGCGCCCGCGGTCTGCGGCTCCGTCTCGAGGCGGTGCGTCCACTCCGGCTCGGGCTCGCCCGGCTGGAGCATCAGGACGGTCTTGCGCTGCACTGGCGTGGCACTGGTATCGATGTGGTAACACAGCTTATACACTATGTTCACGTCGGTAAACAGCGTCACTCGCCGTACAGATCTCATGTTGGCTAGCTGTTGTCGGGAATTGGGTTGAATAGGTGATTGTGTGTTCTGAGTGCAACAAAGAAAGATGAGTCTTTGTTTGCTGAGGGTGGTAAGAAGCTTTGTCTTGGTACCTAAACCCGTTTCTGGCCGCTGGAGGACCTTTGGAGGCTTTTATAAGTTCCATTTGCTCTTTATTGTTAGGTTTTGTTCCTGCACAAACGTAATGTTTCCTGCTCTTCCATTGTTATCTAGTCACTTTTGATTTATTTTCTTCACGTAGAATCATCAGGAAGCCAATGTCAATGTTTTCCGTAGCTTGATACAAGACAAATGTTATCATGCAGTTGGCAAACTGTTCCCAATAGCCTCGCTAATGAGACGTTACCAAGTAATTCACTGTTTCTCACAATAGTTAAGGTTTTAAGACAGGCTTCATAATCAGGGAGCGTTCTGTCATCAGGTACAATCTACGCATCACTAGCTTTCTGGAGGTGATTTCTCAATTTTGGCAATGGGGGCTACACAGGCTGTATGTCTTGGGGGGAGGTGAGTTGATCGACTGGCTGTTTTGCACACAGAAGTTGGGTGAATAAAAGGGCAAAGCGGTTTCGTAGCCCCTGAAATGTACGAGCTACCCCTATTTTGGATGGATAGCTCGTATATTTCAGGGGTAACTTTCTTTTACTTGGTGTGATGCTGTATCAGCGTGTGTTCTCCTAACATATGGTTCCCGCTCCTCGACTCGCTCCTTCCTTCATGCCATGCCACTCCCATGTGTAACCACATCATCTTTGTTCATGTGGAGACCAGCCACACTGCGCCGCTTTGCTACTTCACACCGCTACCAACTGCACCTGGACATTCCAACGCTTACGCGACTAGTACCCCTTGCTTTCACAGCTAAAATTCGAAGAGCACGGAACTTGATCCTTCTTGATCTTGGTTTTGGTTTCACTGCCTAAAAAGCCACATGCTGTCCCACCCGGACTTCGCATTCTCCTGACCTGAATTTCCTGCCCAACCCCTCACCAAATGACAAAGTCAATTGCGCCAGGCTACACGCTCATTAGCTCGCTCAATGTGGGAAAATAGAGGTCTGTCCTCGTACATGTGTAGTACATTGGCCTAATCGTTCCCCATTCGCCAATTTGATGCGTGGATACGTCGTATCTCAATTCCATGCCGTACCTCATAAGTACGGGACTGTCATACTGAGGTCAGCAGCTACGTCTCATTTTCTCTCATCTCCCCCTTTCCATCGCACTCGATCACAATATTTATCAACTTTACCGCCCATCTCAACATGCATCATCTCCGCGATGCCCTATTGAGCCCCTCGCCAAAAGGTCCTCCTGAACTCACCAGGTTAGACAGCACGGCTCTGGATCAGCAGGATGTGCGAGAATGCATCGCTCGGGGTGAGTTCGAGGAGGTCCGGGGAGCTGCCCTCTACAATCGCACCTGGATTATCGCCGAGAGCTACTGTGCCTCTGGAGATGGGGTGGACTCCCTCGAAGGCTACCTCCATTCCCTGTGGCACATCTACTATCAACTTGCCCGACATATTTCGCATGAGACGACCGAACACGACCGTCTGGTCCTCGATGTCGTGCGTATTCAAGGCTTGGGGCCATTGACCAGACCGGTCTCGGGCCCGTACGGCATCGACATTGCGCGCACGGTCCAAGGCACCTTGTGGAACGACATGCCCTTCTTGGCCACCGACATGACCGGCTTTTGGATCGAGAACTGTGCGACCATGCCCGGCGCCCAGCGACTCAATCTCGCCTCCTTCTTAGCTAAACTGGCGTCAGCCCGCATTAGCCAGGATAAACTGTGCCAGGTTGCTCTCGTCATCTTCCGATCCGCGTTCGAGGAGAGACGAGACCTCTGCAACCCAGATGAACCGGATGACGCGGAAGACACCCATCGGCGCATCTCGAGCCTCAGTATCTCACACCTACTTCCCGCGGCATGTGTCTGGATCAAGGAGGCTGGCCACAATCTCATTCAACTCTCCGATGTCTACTGGAATGATTGCCCCAGCGCCATTGGTCAAGGCGGTCAGATTTTCATCGAATCGGAGTTCGGCAATCGATCACCTACCGGGTTCACACCCTGGAGATGGATGTATTGGCTGAAACGTCTGCATGAGATCAAGGAGGAGGCCGAAAAGGCCAATGAAAAACATCTAGAGGAATATGCTACTGATGCTATTGGATTTATGGCGAATAAGGCGAAGGAAAGGAATTCTGGAATCCTCAGGGCGTACCAAAATGGCGGGGATACCCTGCAAAGAGATCCGCATCTGGTGTGCCTCAAGAGTGACGATACTGACTAACACACACACATCCACGAATCTGTTTCCCGTAGCTCTCTATCTGTTTATTCAACTCCAGCTCGTATCTATTTCAATCCTTGTCACTCTCATTAGCAAACATTAGATCCAAGATACTAGCCCACCCGTCTCTATTGGACCACACTGGATACCAATGTACTCCTATGACCCTATGTTAGAGTTGTGTAAGCCTCCAACACCAATAATGCATACTTGACGCAGATTTCCCAATCGAATAAACCATGCCCAAGTCATAAGAGTGGCTACTGATACGGCCACATGCTATAAGGGTTGGTGACAAGCTCTAGTAGATGGCCAGGACGCTGACTTGACAGCTTCGTCCTTTTACCCAGTTAGTAACGAGCTGGCTTAGTGTATTGAACCAGTGGTAAGACGCTGTGACACATGCCTACCAGCACCTCATGACCTTATACAGCAGTCGCAACCCTTTGAGAGACAATGAGCAACGTATAATTAAAGGCACAAATTGCAATCAGATCTAAGCGAAAGGACAACGCCACAATGCCCTCAATGCCACCGAGAGTCGTGATGATCCTGCAAATTAGTAATGGTTCAATGCAAATGCGCTGCAGGCTTACCCCCTCCCCCCATTGAGATGAACCACATCTGACCTAAGCATGTGCTAGGCCCAAGACGTGAAAGCAGTACGTAAAGGAACTCCCAATTCGTGACACCTTGGCTGTCTCCAATATAAAGTTTTTATACAGTTACGTGATCAACATCTCAGCCTATCACTCTGACTACGTGCACTATTGGAACAATATGTTGATGAGGCTTAACTGGTACTACGCTGACTGTGTCAATTATATTGGCGGGGCTTCTTCACCGGCCGGTGACAAGCTGCGAGGTGAACATCGATCTGGAAGTTGCCTTATTCGCCGAAGCTGTTGTCTAGAGAGCATGCGGATACACGCCCTTCTATCCGTTCTATGTGGTTAGTAGACGACGGCCAAAATGATGGCGTGATTAGTATACTACTCCTGCAGTTATTGTTCATGAAGGAACATGCACCATCTACATTTCCAGGCGTTTCCTAAAATACGGAAATACGGGGTGTAACACATCCTGCGGGTTTATCATGAAGACAGAATCGGGGGTCAGATTATGGCGTCTATGTTGTCGCTGGTAGATTCGTAAATCTGGACCGGGCTTAGAGAGCAACTGTTTGCGAATAGCCAGGATGCCGTCTATAAAAGGGGGCTTCAAGGTCGCTCTCTGGGTGAAGAAGAATCCAAATCTCACCAGCAACAGTTTCAAGTCAACAAAGATTTAATCCATCTCTTCTGAATAGCTATTCCCAACTTCCTCGTGCAGTATCACAGTCTTCACCATGCAGTTCTCTACCGTCGCACTTTTCCTCTTCGCCGTCGTTGGCGCCGTAGCCAACCCCGTTGAGGGCAGCGCCGATGGCATTGATGCCAGAGAGGTCCAGATCACCTACGAAGGCGTAAGCAAAACACCAACTCTCTCCACCTTGTTATAACGCCAGCTCGCAGGGAACGAAACCAATACTGATTACTCTGAAATTTTGATTAGACTTGCTCCCGATCCAAGAACGAATGCAAGTACAAGGGCGAGAATGGAAGGCCCACCATCGTCAAGTGCCCTTCGTTTGCCAACAAGAAGGTACTAATTCAAACGCCCTGATTAGCTACTTCAAAGTAGTAGTCACCTAAGTTTGAAATTTGCTGATTCATCCTTCTTTTCCTACCTGGTTTAGTGCACCCGGGACGGCGCCAAGTGTTCATTCGACAGTTACAGCCGAAAGGTCACTTGCCACTAGATGGCTTTTGGGATATATCCCCCTAGTCCTCCTTGCGGAAACTAGCAAGACGACGTTATGAATCTCGCTGCTCTACGCTGTAACCTTGGCAAGGCGTGGGACAAGGAACGCTTCATTAGCAAGGACGAAGGGGATATGCTTTGCTCCTTGTGAGCCTTTGGATGCTATTGCATTGGCATGTCGTAGGGAAATGTCAATACAGGCGAGAGGAAGAGGAAAAGAAGGATGACTTACTCGAGGAGTCACCCTTCATCGTAGCCACACTCATTTACTACTAAACTAGTCAAATAAATATGCCTGTACAGCAATGTTGTCGACTCTCTGATAAACTGATCTGCGAGACCATTCCCTGGCGGGCCATTCTTGAAGGTATGCTACTCGTAGAATGCGCTTGTAAAATATTTAGCAGTTGGTAGATCCCGAAATTGCTTGCATCAACTCCCTCCATCCCCATGGTACACTCTAAAATGTTATATTCTAGAGCATTTACGTCTGCTACTCTAGAATGTGTCGATGTATGTCATTTATGTGATCAGGTGAAGCTGATAGCTTGTTGAGTACGACAACACGTGTCCTTGGCCAGTCACAGCAGCTTTCGGGTAGCCAATTAGTAAGAACTGAACGTCATCAGGTATCGTCGTCCGGAACAGGGATATTTAGTGAACTGTATATACGGAGAGTTGATCGGCATTTCACGGGTACGACGACATATCTTGGCTATGACGATTCGTACTTGTCGGTGTGAAATCTCATGCTTCCAGATCAAGACCTTGAAATGCGCTGCTCAAGATATAAGATCGGCAGTTGCGTCGTGGATAACCTGATTTGACCCAATCGGTGAAATGTATTTTTCAAAGCACACTTTAACGCACACGTCGGCAGTGTTGGCGGTGCGGTCCACTCAGAGGGGCTGGGATTCCAAAACGTCATCAGCAATGCCAATCAGGACTCCCAGGGACTCAGGTATGCATCGTCAGTCAACGTGTGCTCAGTGCTGCTCTTTCCTTATTCTGACACAGGAATCTAGGGCTGTCGGATCAAGTTGCGTAGAGTCGAGGCTTAGATATCTTGGTGCCCCACCATGCAAGCCCCTGAACCAATAGGCCATGAAGGTGACTATGCAAGTGCGCTTGGCGGACAGGGTCATCACTATAAACTTTCAGCCAGTCCAACGTGGCTGTGTTTCCTTCTGCTTGTGTCGTAGCCTCTCTTGGCTGCATTGGTCCATTGGACCCAGAGGTGTGCTATCCAATCCACTGCTGCCATGTCTCGCCAGACTGCAAGTGCATGAAACGTGCCGACGTTGATATCGGGATGGCAACCTTATTACTACTGACGTATTTGCTGCTAACAGACCGAGATGATGTTGAAATATGCTGTAGTGTTTCGGCTATTGGCTTGGGGTAAGACACGATTGAGACACGATTGGTTGGCTTTGCCGGACCCCTGGACCCTGTCTGCCATGACTAGCCTGTCGAACCTCTGTCTCACAGTTTCACGCTTTTTTGGTGGGGAGGGCCTGCCAAGCCTGGCATTACCGAGTCAACTCCTGTCAGGCGCTAGACTGTGGCTAGATTGGATGATCTTGATCTTCTACCGGAATACACCATGTCTCGGAGCATTAGCTGCACGCCCTCTCCACGAATGGACGCATCAGACGCATAGGGTTTTCTTCTACTCCTGCACAGAACTGAGCCGAACTTTTACCCGAGACTGAACATACTCTGTGCCTATATGTGGGTGTGAACTTATCCATACCGCTATTTTGGAAACCTTGCTAGTCAGCTATATGGGACGAACAACGACGATATCATCCAAGTGGACTGCTGCAATGCCGCATACCCATCATGCGTGAAGAGGCGATGGGCAATAGGCTGGGCCAGTATATAAGTGAGCTGCCCCCGGCTGTAAATATAGTCTGATTTCTAGTATCATCGCATCATCGGACAGTTTACCTGATCCTTCGTCCATCAACCCATACACGCCTGACTCGACAACATCTACGCCTCTGCATGTAGTCGTTTCGAAACGAAACCCGCATCAAACATTCACAAGCTACACATATTACGCATATAACACTCTCAAACGCCAACATGCAGTTCAACATCTTCTTCAGCCTCCTCGCCGTGGCCCCTGTCGTCTTGGCTGAGAACACCGTCGACTACGACGACATCCCAGGCAAATGCATGTCCACCTGCGCGGCGACCGTCGACCTGTCCCAGCGCTGCGACCAACAGACCAACGGCGACAGCGACTACCGCCGTTGCTACTGTACCAACGCCGACGCCCAGAAGAAGATGAACGAGTGCGCGAGCTGCGTCAAGGCCAACGACAAAGACGACGACAACGGTATGTTTTTTTTACCTGAACAGGGGGTAGGTTATGACCAAGTAACGAAGCATTGGCTGACATCGTTTTCTATCTATAGATGTTTCGGACCTGATGAAGGACTGCGGTTGGGACTACGCCGCCGTCTCAGCAAACGGCGCGCCGGCGACTGCAACCGTCATCGTCGTGTCGTCGGCCGGCGGATCTGCCGTGGCTACGTCGACCGTTATGCCGTCGGAAACGACAGCTGTACCGGCCGGGGCTCCGCGCGCGACGGCTGTAGGGCTCGGCGGCCTTTTGGCCGCTGGTCTGGTTGCAGCCGCGATTTGATGCATTTATCACGTTCACTCATGGCTCACGTTCTCTTATGTCTGTACTCTCTTTTCCTTTGCATATTGGTACGGGACGCTTGGTCTGGATTGGGTTCCACGCTGGAATATTACACTGTCCTTACAGCTTCGAATGTGGGGCTTGGGGTTGTTCTGAAGAATGATTTGCCGAATGAGTGTGGTCTGGCAGGTGATGGAGGTCAAGAGCCTATCACTGTGATATTACTGAATACCCCATGAATAAATCCAATCTAAGTACTTTTAGTAAATACCAAAATACTACACTTTATATTACCTCCGTGCAAGTCTCATCAGACCATACGTCCCGACACCGGCCGTCCCAAGCAGCCCGACCCAAGTGAGCGCCAACTTGCCGAAGATAGACATGCCAATCTTGTCGGCGGTCTCGGCATCGTTGACTTGCGGGAACGGTTCATCAGGTATCGGCTTCCCCAGGAATTTGCAGAGTGGTGCCCAGCCTTCCTTGATATCCATGACAAGCAGCTGCTGAGGAGGCACAATGCTCTTCACCCAGTCGTTGTGTACCTCGATGAGATCTGGGAGTAACGAGTTAGCTTATACATATATGTACCAACATGACCGACGTTCTGCTGAGGAATCTGCTGCTTACGGGGTCCCATTTCAGTGCCAGGCCCGTTGGTTTTCGCTAGGAGGTCCACCGCGGTGTTGCTCCAATGGTAGACAATACTGGGGAACCACCGGATGGTGGGCATAGGAGCCGCAAATAACGGTAGCCACCAAGGTGATGCGTAGCTCAGATTTACGCCGATGCTCTTCCACCACTTGGCCGGGTCGCGGGTGACGAGCACGACCTTGACGTCCGGGTAGAGCTCGAGGAGTTCGGGGAGAAAATCGACATTGGGCATGTCGGTGCACTGTGCATTGGAGCATTTGTTAGTCTTTTGCTTATGGAATGAGGTTCTACGGGGTACCTACGCCGACATAGCCCTCGACCTGTTGTCGCACCAGCTTCAACACTTTCTCTGTGTCGCCTGCCTTGCGCGCCTCGTAGGCCTCGACCCAGCGTTTGGGGAATGCTTATGATGGTTAGTCGCTGGAAAAAAGCGTGGCGTGGGGGAAATAGAGCACTCACAGTCCTCGCGCCAGAGAAGATGACCTCCACCGTGTTGGACCGGCCCTTTCATGACCGTCTCCAATGCAATCTGCATCGAGGCCGTGCCGGTCCTGGAGTAGCCCGCACCGATCACCTCGAGCTTGGTGGACGCGTCGCCCGGCTTAGACGGTACCCCTCCCATGATTGCTTTTGCTGTTTTAATGTCGGAGAGTTCTCCGAGTATGTATGTAGTTGGAACAAGGCAACAATCTTCGGAACTGGCACAGCACGCAACGGGCGATTGGTGGGGAGATTAAATGCGGCACAGCACCACACAAACAAGAAAATCATGCGACCCGCGGCGCGGCCCAGCACCCGCTGCAGTGCAGGGTTCCTTGACAGCCCGGGAACTTCCCCTGGGTAGGATTGGGGAGAGAGGGGAAGAAGGTCGTTAAAGAAAAGAGAGAGCCGAAGCCCTTAGGTGGTAACGCACAATTGGATCGGTTCCGTTCCCATGCAGTGCGACCGTACACCCATCCATTTTTCCAAACATGATCAACACTTTCATTTTCTGATTGCCGTACTATTCCTATAGATCGCTGCTCAAATCTCTTGCTCGCATCAAGCGAAGATGACCCAAGACAAGTCGGAAGAATCGGGGCCCTCCACACCGAAGCCAAGCTACACCAGGGCGAAACAGGTTAGGCCGCTCTACGAGGCTGGCGACGGCGACACGGTCGCAGACCTGTACTCCTACGTGGCGGAAGATGGTCGCACATACCAAGGATACATGCCAGGCGGTAAGATTTGGGGGCCGAAACCAAAACTCTGACGCTGAGATGCGCCATGGCTGACCAGCAGTTGTTTGCCCTCCAAAAGAATATATGCTGCCAAACGATAGCGTGAGTTCGCACTTTGTTCGGTCCACCAAAAATGGATCCGGCCGACGGACCAGAGTGGACATCCGCTAAGACCCCAGATTCTCTCCATTTTCTAGGCGGAACAAGAACGACTGGGTTAGTGCTTACGGCTTACGAAAGACCTCAGGGGGATGCTGCGATGAGTACATTACTGACGAAGCGCGACGTTCAGATTTCTCTCATGCCATCTACCGGTTACTGCTAGATAACAAGCTGGCCGCGGCCCCACTCCGGTCGCCAGAAAATGTTCTTGACAGTAGGTGACCCCTACAAAAGAAGAGAAGCCGTTGGGTAAAGTATTGACCCTGTTTAGTTGGTACAGGGACCGGACTATGGGCGCTGGAATTCGGTGAGACCTTTACTTTACGTCGCAATACCACATGCAATGGGTTAAACAGGACACTAAACCCCGACCCCTCACTTCAGCCGAGGAGAACCCAACAGCAGAGGTCATCGGGACCGACCTGAGCATGATTCAGCCCCTGCCCTGGACGCCGAACTGCCAGTTCATCCTCGAGAACTCGGAGACGGACGACTGGTTGTTCCCCCACCGCTTCGACTACGTGCACCTGCGCGCCGTCCTCTCGTGCTTCAGCGACGTGCGCACCGTGATCCGGCGCGCCTACGACCACCTCGAGGCGGGCGGCTGGATCGAGTTCCAGGACGGCGTGTTCGAGCTCGTGGGCCACACCGACGGCTCCTTGGAGGGCACGGCGCTCCAGCGGTGGAACGCGCTGCTCCGCAAGGGCGCCCTGGCGCGCGGGCGCGATTTCGCGAAAGCCAGGCGCTACAAGCAGCATTTGCTCGATGCGGGATTCGTCGACGTGGAGGAGCGCACCATTCTGGTCCCCGGGGGGCCGTGGCATGAAGATGACCAGAAGATGAAACTCATCGGGGTCTACACGGCCAACGTGATGATCACGGGCATCATCGAGACCTTTAAGCCGTTCCTGGCTTCGGCGGGGCTGTCGCAGGCGGAGATAGAAACTCTTTCGGCGGAAGTCAGGCGCGAGGTCATGGATCCCAGTATTCGCTGGAGTATACCCTTGTAAGTGATGCCGAATATTCAATGGCGATTGAAGCAGTCGGTGGAGAGGAAGCTAACGAAGTCTCTGTGGCGGTGCAGTTATATCGTGTATGGTCGAAAACCGTACAGCGGTGAGAGTGAAGCAGATTAGGGGGAAGCACGATATCGTACAGCTTGCGATTAGGATGCGCCGATGAGGCATCGTGAGAATTTGAGCAAGGGGCGTATGAACAACGCATAGATGGCCTTCATGGATATAGACGGAGAGAAATGGCCTTAACTACACCATTGTAGTAGGTATGGTTGGAAAAAACAGAACGCTATACTGATATTGACTAGCAATCACACACTAAAACAAACAGCACATGGAAATGTGCAAACTACGTGCCTTGATATGTAATCTAGGAGAAGTCCTCGATAATCGACTCGACACCTGCAAATGATAGTTCGGCCATCGTCTCTTTCCATAGCCGTTGGCCAACCACCTTGGACTCTTCCGAATACACGAAGGGCGCCATCCTATAAACACGAACCCAAATGTCAGTGCCATTGCATCATAGTCTTGGTCAGACGAAAAGGTATGGTTGGAGGGTTTCTGGTGATGGACTTACGGCCTCATCTCACAATCCTCGATGAACTGCCCATGCGACGTGGCATCCTGCACCGTCGCCGCGTTCACGAGCGAGCGAGCGCCCACGGCGGACGAATGGCCCAAGGCGCGCATGAAGACGGCGACGGACCAACCGAGCTCACTGTTCAGCCCCGAGCCGTAGCAGAGACCCGGGTTGGCACAGTTGATGATCGCCGTCGTAGCCGGCACGCGCCGCGCCAGCTCCGCCACAAAGAGATGGCCCAGCAGCTTGGTGGTGGCGTAGCGATCGTACACGTTGAAGTTGGCCTCATCGTCGAAGGAGGGCAGCAGCGGGTCTTGGTCCTTCTCGTTGAACTTGGCCCACGCGGCTGTGTCGGAGGATACGATGACGATGCGCCCCGGGCCTTGTGATGATGACGATGGGATGTGCTGCTTGAAAGTGCGGAGGAGGAGAAGTGCCAGCAAGACGGTGGATAGGTAGTTAGTCTGTAAGTCTTCCTCGTGCCCCGTCTCGGTGTTCCGGATAAATGCCCCCCGGTTCACGCCTGCGTTCAAGATGGCGATACTAGGCCGGGGCGTGGCCGTCTCGGCCCGTTTGGCGAAGGCGACGACAGACTCGTACGAGGCGTAGTCTAGCTTCCACACCTCTATCGTCTGACTAGCGTCTGGCCTAGTGGCCATCAGGGTCTCGCGTGCGACATCGCCTTTCGCCTCGTCGCGGACAGCCATAACCAGCTTGCTGACGCCTAGGTCCAGGAGCTGGCGGCAGCATTCTAGGCCGATGCCGCCGTTGGCGCCCGTTACGATGGCGGTCTTCCCAGCTAGGTCGACATCGGCGCGCAATACGGCGGGCGGGGCCGCGGAGAACTGCCGTCGGAGGAATTGGAGCTTGCTGGCTTCCTGCTCTGGGGTTATGTTGAAGGTCACGGAAGGGGTCGCCATTTTCTTGGGGAAGCAATGTGCTGAGCTGTCTTGCGTGGGGGGACGGCGAACTGTATGTTATACTGACAAGCAAGTGAATGGGCTCGTGATCTGGGGATGTGAGTAGGCCGGGGCTGTTTCTTATATATACCGTCGGATATAGCCTAAAATAACGATAAGGTCCAGGATTGTAGGAGTGGTCTAGGCCCACGAACTGAGCCCGAGTTGGTGGGGCATTCCCGGCCGGCTTGTCAGAGATGAAAAAGATAAAAATTGGCATTTTAAATAGTCGTGCAGATTAAAGGACCGATTGCACATATGTTGTGCCTGCATTGCTTGAGAACGAATGAGGTGCCGGATTGATGTTGTGTAATTTGGGCAGATGACAAGTACAATCGTCATGTTGTAATCGCTAAAAACACAGTGCCAACCCGATATTTTCCTGCTCCAACGCCCAGTAATGAGAGCTTAGCTCAAGCCACTCGCGCCAGCCGTTTTGCCAATCCAGCGTCCAAATCATTATGTTTCTGAAGCCTAGATACCATCAAATGCTTAATAAGCGCTAGGATGGCTTCAGAATCCTCGCAGAAAGTATATTATCCAGTGCTTCGCATCACACTGATTCAACATATAATACCGTCTGAAGCGCACTGTGCGGGCTGCCCTAGCGCTTCGGACTCCGGTCATCTCGGTATACCGGACAACGTCAGCCACGTGCGAGGACACCTCCTATGAATACCGTGTCTGGGCTTCAAAATCCGCCCAGGGACTTGTATCAGCTACTGGCTTTAACTCCGATATGGTTTTCTTCCACCATAATTCATCGCAATTCTTGCATATTGTACATAATCCGACATCTATCATTGTCCTGCTCTATGCTCAAGCGCCTCCTGACTGAACCAATCAACGCGGTACCCCGCTCAGCGCGGTTGGTTGCGACAACCGATTGCACCTGGATGGTGCCGTCGCATCGCATTCAGTGGGCCAACTACACAGTTCATTAATAGTTAAATACAAGTGACTTGAAGACGAGGCGCAGCATCTATCCTATAACTGATTGGGGTAGGGGGTGCCCCCTGGACGACTGCAAACAAATAAAATGAATTAAACAAAAGACCAAACACTTCAAGTCTTGCAACTAAATCCTAATGAGTATCATGCCAGCAAGTGAGTATTGCATATGTACAGAGCGGTGATGCTAAATCTTCAGCAGTCTGTTGGCATAGTGTTCTCAGGGGTCATAGTAGCTGGCTAGATCCTTCTGGTTACGGAAACTTTGACTAGAGAAGAAGTGGAACTCTTTCATCAAATATCCAATGCTATTACATGTATTATAACCGTACAAAAGCTCTTTACTGTGTTGTTTTCCCCATAGCTATTGAACGAACATACAAGCTGATGATCCTGAGTTCATCACACATCACTGGCCTTGAAGCCAGAGGCGGTTTCGTTTGAAGACCGGAACCCACACGGAATGTCGCATGGAAAGTGGGCGCTTCTATACCATATTCAAATTTTGCGTGTTATGTGGCCTGGAAGGTTCTTGGAGACAGTGATGCAGGAGGCCCTCCAGCTGTGTAACCATGGTGTGGGGGTGCAAACGGAATCACCGCCCCGTCAAACAGCAACGACTTGGAACTAAACTTTTCCTCGAGCACCTATCATCAACTTGAGCTATCTGGACTACATGCTCGAAGACCGCATTTAACTCACCACGGTTCCCCTGCCATCCCAACTCAAGGTGATAACAGGGCCCAGTGTTTCCATTGTGCCCTATCTGGTTCCATCAGACAGGCACGTCGGAAATTCACGAAAGCCCGGGTGTGTGAGGTGTCTCTCGCGGGTTCACGTTTGTTTGAAATCACCAGTTAGCAAGCTCAATGAGTTCTGACAGGGGCAAGAGGAAAATAGGGCCATTTTCGCCTTTCGTGGGTGATATTGCTACTGTCGTGTCGAGGTGTAACAACTGTTCTCATTCATTGGCCGAGTACCTCCTGATAGTCTGTATTGCCCTACCACTAGCGAAATCGTCATCATGAATGTTGATACTGATCACTTAGTTTTCCAGTCGAACAACAATAACGTTCCACAGGCTATCGCCTCTTACGATAAGCTGGTATGTCTCAGAAACCATGAAAGATAATCTTCGATTAGCTGACACAGTTAGCCATCAGCTATGAGAATGAAACACGAACAGGACTGGAGAGCCAAGGCCGGGCCTGTGTCGCCATTGGCTCATAAGACCGGAAGGATGCAGCCCCAAGCTACGAAGTTCACAAGCCAAGGTGGTTTGGGCCATATTTTCTTTGACGAGCAGGCGGTTAATAGCGAGAGCAACAATGACGATGAAGATTGGGATTTTGAACTGCCTCGCATCCCCAAGCCCCGTCCTCATCTGCAGAACGTACTACCAGATGGATCCGACGCTTTCTCTCTGTCCCTTTTGGTGGGCGCGATACAGGGCGGTGAGGTTGTGGAGCGCATCCGGAACTACTTGGTCTACCACCGACGCGGCGACGGGAGCGAGCTCAAGCGCAAGATCAACGAGCCTCTTGAAGGCTTCCCGGCTTTCTTCTACGTGGTGGAGACTCGGAATCCGGAGATGATCCGGTTGTGGGCACGACACGGTGGCGATGTGAACGCCACCTACGGGACCCTACGAGTGCCTCTACTGGGCTACGCCATTGCCATCGGAGGCAGCTTCCAAGACGACACGAGAGCAGCTGTTGCCACATTGCTCAGCCTTGGTGCATCCGCCGATGTAATACCCCGAGCGTTCTATGATCCGCTGGAACAGGATCTGCCAGACAGCGGCCCCGCGGAGGAGGACCTCGCCGACTTGGAGGATGCCAACAAGCTATGGTGTACCCCTCACGCCCTGCTGAACCTGAGCCAGACTCTAAACTTCTGCTTCACGACCAGGTATCATCTGCATCTGTCGTCGTTGCTGAAGGGCTATAGTGGCGCACAGAGACAAGTAGTCCAGATGCGCAGATCGGAGGACATACTGGGGATCCACTACTTTCTCATCGGGCAGACCACAGCAGCGACCTTCCTGATCAAGACCATGTTACGGTACACACAGTCTCCTTTCTTTTTGCATCATTATGCTGACCCACATGCGGCAGGTACCTCGCCATGCCCACGAAACGACCTATAGTCATGATGTTCGCCGGTCCAAGTGGGCACGGCAAGACGGAGCTGGCCAAGAACTTCGGCAATCTCCTGAGTCTGCCTTTCCACGCCGTAGATTGTACGACGATCAAGTACGAAACGGACATGTTTGGGCCCAGGGCACCTTACATAGGCAGCCGGGAGGGATCGCCACTGAACAATTTCCTTGCTGAACACAATGGCTCGCGAAGCATCGTCTTCCTCGATGAATTCGAGAAGACTGGGAACGATATTCGGCAAACCTTGCTTATCCCTTTCCAAGATGGTATGTCTGCGTAGGGGATGGGACTCTATAGGAGTCTGTTTCATGTCTTAGCTTACCGTTCGTTATTTTAGGGTCTTACCAAGATCGGCGCAATCTAAGCTCGGTAGATTGTCGAAAGACCATCTGGATCCTTGCGACCAACGCCTTCGACCCTACGATCCACGACTTTTGTAGAAGAAACAAGGCCGTCATATGGGATCCGAAGAAGATGCCTGAGGCTGAGAAGCTGATTGGAGGTCTGAGCAAGCAGATCAGAAAAGAGTCTGAGGGCCGTTTCGGGGTAATATGCCTCTTTACTTGTTCCACCCACCCTCTATCACTTCAGTATGTGCAGATGGACCATGGAATCAAAGCTGACGAAACCTTCCAGGCTCCTATAACCGGTCGCGTCACAGTATGGCTGCCCTTCCTCACGTTCTCGCCTATTGAGCAAGCGGTTGTCGCCGACAAGTACGTGGCCGAGTTCGGGGGCGAAGCGATGCTGCCCGTCCGGATCGCCAACGACGAGGCGCGCGACCGGCTCGTAGGAGACGTGCAGCTGGAAATCCGCCAGGGCTACTCGTTATGCTCCGCCCTAGCCCGCGAGGGTTATGTGCAAGAGCTCGGCGCGCGTAGCCTCATCGCCGAGGTGGACGACCAGGTGCGCGGCCCGCTGGTCGATGCGTACCTGCAGAACTTGGAGGAGATTGTAGAGGATGGTGGGACCACGCGATGCTTGGCTAGTGTTGATCCTGACGGGGCGATCGAAGTGTCATGTGCGGTCCCGGATACGGGTGAGAATGGCGCGAAAAACTAGCCCATCGACGGTTGAGCAGGGTACGGTCGTCATCAGTCAGCGTGCCATTCCATTTAATCGTCGACGTGGGTGTATAACCAAATATGTCCTCAGATAGTGGCTTGCCAAGTCGACGCGAATAAGTGTGCATCGTCGACACACATAAAAAAAACATCGGGAGAAAATATTTGAAGCGAGGAATTTGGTGATCAAGCGAATTAGCATCAAATTGAATAAACCGTGTTTTCATCGCCGAGGCCATTTGAGGCACCATCATCCCTTTCGTCACCGACGCTCTTAGAAGCATCATCATCTTCTTCTTCTTCGTCATCATCGTAGTCTTCATCCCCGTAAACTTCACCTTCATCAGAATCCATGCTAGGTCCCATTTCAGTGTTGCCCAGTAATGTGTAGCCCAGGCCGTCGTAGAAGTTGCCGCTGCTCTTCTCCCGGCTGTCCTCGTCGTGCTCGTCGTCGAAGTCGGCCATTTGCATCGCATTGGAAGCACCAACGAGACTTTTCCGCATGAGTGGAAAGTCGTCCGAACCGCTCCCAATCTCCTTCACCAAGTCCGCATCTTTTTCCGAGCCGTGCTTGGCATGCCAACAGATGAAGCGCTGTCTTCGGGCCTCGGCCTGGACCCTTTCCACTTTTTTAGAGACTGTGTCAAGGGCGTACTCCAGATATTCGTCGACAGACATGGTGCCGGCGTGGACTTGAGCGACCATCTCCTTGACGCAGCCATCGACGGGGTGGTGCTGGGAATAGACTTTCTGGGCCCATTTGAGGTATTCGGCATCGCCGTAAAACGTGCTCAGCATCGGCCGCCACAGCAGAGACACTTCAATGTTCTCAAAATCGACCTGCAAGCCCGGCAGCGTGGTGTCGTTCACCTCGCGGCGCACGTACAGCATATGTCGGGGGCATTGGGTGGTGTAACCGGGTTCCTCAAAATACCGTTGCATGGAGTTCCGCCACTGCTTGATGATGTGGTCGAACAGGTTCCCGCCCGAGCTCAACTGGGTAGACTTGCTCCTTTCGTAGGAGCTTTCACGGACGAAGACGGCGCGCTGGCGGTCTTCGGTCAGGTGGCTGAACTTGACAAAGATGCTGTCGGCCACGATCCTATTGTCTTACACGCCCCACAGCGTGTGGGGGTTGTCGATATCAAACTTAATGCGAGTATGGGGTAGATGTTTGGTGATGAAGGCGGTCTCGGTAGCCGCCTTGAGGGTGTGGGAGACGCGTCGGCAGTTGAGCCAGACGCGTGGCAGATAGGGGCGATCGGTAATGTAGCCTATGATGCGTGTCCACAGCTCGAGAGGAAGATGTGGACACTTTGGCTCGCGGGCATCCATCTTGGCGGTGTCCATTGGATCTGGTTCAAGTTGCGTAGTCTGGTATGAGCCAAAAAATGTTTGACGAGAGGCTCAAAGTCTATCGCACATGAAATTTCGTTGTTAAAACAAGCCCGCTGCTAAAGGAATAAGGTTGACTTGGTAGACTTACCTCATCAAAACGCCCCGCCATTTTCGCCGCCCTAAACTGTTCAGAGACAAGCGAAAGGATTGGAATCCCTGTTTTCCCCTTACAGGCATATCAATCAATCAACGCCTCTTTACTCAGCTATGAAGTCGTTTATTCGTCGAAGCTATAAGCTGAAGCATAAACCACGTGGATAGAGATTTCATTTACTTCAAAACAATCCATTGCATTTCTCAGTCGTCTTTCGTGCCAAGTTTTGCTGAACCAATTTATGACACAGTCGAGTGGCAGTGCCGTCCACCGAGGGGTTTGCATTAGCGTGCGACATTATCAGCGCCCAGGCCTAACGCCCGCCATTACTTTTCCGACCGGCTCATAAGAGGCTAGCCCAGCATGGCGGGCTTTGTTTGGCCTCCCCGAGCTAAGTGTGCCCTGAAGCTTCTAGGCAACTTACATAGGACTTTGGTTTCAATTTAGGGTAGCTGGGGTCACTGGATGGCCGTTGACGCCAACGGGAGTCCCGAATCTTGCAGACCAGGCAACCAACCACTTGCTTCGACAAACAGTTCTAATCTCTCGCTTGCGGTAGCTGAACACAGGAAAAACGGTTTTACTTGCCGGCTCGATGGAACACACCATCCGAACACACCCTCTTCTTCAGGTATTTCACCGAATCAATTCTAGCCCTGCCAAACTGCCTTGTCAGGCTCTCTCTGTGCTTGCCAACGACTGAACCCTGCGGAACTCGTGTTTCTAAATCCGCGTGTCTCATAGCCAATGGGTTGTCATTGTCCCAGTTTGCTCGACGGCGATCGGGGGCTTGTTGGTGGGGGGCGTAAGATGCCATGGCAGAGGACGGTTGCAAGCTTCCCTGAGCAGCAACTGCATATAACACCATCTTATCCATTCTGCTCGGCACCTCCGTTGAGACATCTTGGTGCGATGAGTGCCTATTCGTTCTAGATAAGACTGCGCCTGGACTGGTTAATATACTCAGGTATCACCATGTTACGAAAGGGTGTCCAGTTCGCAGATGTGTCTGATTAGCGCCACTCGCCTCATTTTCCTACTCAGTACAGCTTGAGTTGGGGGCTATGGACTTGATACATGTTGCTGTTTTCTAGCAATGCCGATATAGAATCGAATGAATTTGACTGCCTTTATCAAGGGGCATTCATCATCGGATTTCTTCCTTCGATTCTAGTTTCATTTCCTGTATCGCCGTCCGTTGGTGGTTCTCCGAATACCAAGACTTTGATAGCTCTGCAACATGGACAACGGCACACAAGTCTACCTGGGTGCCTGGACGAATTGGTCTCGGGGAACTGTTATGGGTGCAACCCTGACTTTGACACGAGAGCAAGGCAATCTCCTCATTGCGTTTACCGCTTTGTTTATACCATTTGTCGCTTCTCGATTTTGGAGAATTTTCGCAATCATTTTTCATCAATGCTACTCAACGTCCGACCTTCGAGATGCCATTCACCATCAGCGGCAAGTCATGCTGCGTAATTCAACCTCTCCAGAGTCCGGGCTCATGTCTATCGTCCGCTTGATGTGGGCATGGCGTAATAAATCCCCACGGGCGTGGTCGCGAATCTTACCTTTGGCCATCTTCGCCTTCTTGTCCATTTGCGCATTCACCGTAGCAGGTGGCTTCTCTTCGCAGATTTCCATGGCAGGCGAAGTGCTCCTGAGAGGGGACCACTGTCAGACTGCTTATCTAATGCAATCTACCGACTTGGCCGCGACCAATATGTTCCGATCCTACACCTCCACCTTTACGAACAATGTCGCCAATTATGCCCAGCAGTGCTACTCAAACCAGAGCTCAGGTCTTCTGGAGTGCGCCAGATTCGTTACTGGTACTATACCTACGGCGACCATGGATTATAACGCATCATGCCCCTTCAAGCCTGAAATTTGTCGGAGGGACCACTCCAACATACGGTTCGATACTGGGCATCTGAACAGCAACGATATATTCGGGCTGAATTCTCCCCAAGATAGTACATTAACCTTTCGACATGTACTCCAGGTTAGTGTTCTGTTGCCGAAGCCTATGTCGAGTGCTATGAAGATCTAACACACTGGTGTATCTTTAATAGTGTGCCCCGTTGTCCACGGAAGGACGCACGAAGAACATTACTGTGTCGGACCGAAACTTCACCACCTATAATTATGGACCCATGGCGCAAGTCCTGGGTGGGCAATTATACAACTATACGGATGTGGTTCCAGATATTGCGACCCAGTATGCGACACAGTTCCTGGGTCTAATTAGCAACATCAACCTTTTGCTCATGTATGATCTCACCCTGCTATGAAGCAACTCCTCATGGATGATTGATAACGTTATGTCGGGCCTGGAATCTAAGCTGACATGAGAGAGCAGCCCTAGGGATTTTGGGTCATTTCAAGGATCCTTCAACAAAAATGCGTCAGATTTCACCCCCGATCCATCCATCATGACGCTTGATGGAGATGGATCAATGTATTTTCTCTCGGGGAATGGACTTTTCTTCCTCTCGCCCACGGAGGATGATTGGTATCGAGCCACGGTACCTGTTGGACCTCTGATGAGACCGAACTTTTACAACGGACAGCGCCTATACCGCCCTGAAGAAGCGGCGTCGCCCCTTGGCTGCATCCAGCAATATCAGTTTTGTAGAGATCCCTCCCAGGGTCAGTGCGGTAACCTAACGGGCAGACTTGATTCCCTCTACAGCGCTGCTCCGTGGTTCAACCTGACCAGCGAAGACATGGACGCCGATAGGCCAACACCTAAAAGTAGACTAGGCTCCCTTCTCATCTGGGCCTATTTGAACCTGATGGACGAAACCACCACTCTGCATGGCATCATTACTACGCTCGGCTCAACTTCGCTTGCATCCCAGAACCTTGTTCAGGCAGGCTTAATAACGGCAATCCAAAGGAACCAGTGGCAAGTTGATGTAACACGATGGTGGTCTATTCTTCTAGCCGGCTTCCAAGCCACATTTGTCAATTCAGCTCAAGGGACTGGGCTGACCAACACCGGCGGCCCGGAAACTGAATACGATTGGGAGTTTTGTCGTAATCAGGTACTTACAATCACCGTGAGCCCCTAGAGCGGCAGTTGAAACCCAGACTGATTTACAATTACACAAACAGAAAATACGGAGCGCCCAACACGCTTCCTTCAGTATCTTCGGGCTCGCCTTCACGTACGCCATGGGTGCGATCATCATCATCCTATCCTTCGCCATCCCACACATCCTCTGCTTCTTGCAGAAGCACGGCCACTACAGCAAGTACGCCTACCTCGAGTGGGAAGGCGACACGGCGATCCAGCTGCAGCGCGTGGCGCACGACCAGCTCGGTCACGGACACTGGAGCCGCTGCGACGACACCATTCCAATCACGCGGCCGGACGACCGGCTGGCCCCGTTCGACATCTCGGACCCCAAGCACCCCATGCTAGCCCGGGTCGTCATCGATATTGATGATGCAGTCGCCGCGCCGGAAGTAGAGGAGAGTAAGCCGGAAAACGCCAGCATCCAGGACTCGTCCGACGCGCAGACCGCTCAGGAGAGCTCTCCTGAACACGAGGACGAGGAATTGTCCCCTGTGAATACTGGCGCCGGTGTCCGAAGAGCACTGTCGGATTCCCACACGCAGAGCATTGACAGTTGGTCTCACGACACTGCCGACGAACTTCGAACATACCAATATAGGCCGGGAACCGCTCCTTGATACCCGATGTAAGCTCGAAATGTCGCAAGCTGTAGTTACCCCAAGCCGGACACATGCGTGGCTTTAGAAGATCGGGAGTAAATGGATCGATCATGTTATCAGACATGAAGGCTAGGCGGTTTTCTTATGTTTGTGTTCTCGTTTGAAAGGGCTCATACTTTAGTTGTCTTTTCAATTTGTACCACTTCACTTGCCCTTTTTCTTACGAAATGCCTAGATTATAATCCTTAGAAACATATTGATTTTCGCTTTTACTATTAAACTTATCAGCAATAGGAAGTATTGAATGTGGAATATTCAACAGCACCAAATGGGGCTTCAACACCAACATTTTACCCTCTCGTCTTCTCCCCAAGCCTTACCGTGGTTCAGATTGAGCCGGCACTCTCAGCACCGACCAAAAGCTGCTGGAGGTGACTTTGAAAATCAGCTCGATGTTGCTGCTTTGGATGGGCCTTCGCCGCCACCGAAAGCCTAGCCTACTAGTAGTAATTAATGTCTTGCATAAAGGCAGGTGGTTTCTTCTTCGCCAGTCATCAGCTACCATGTCAGACACATGGATGCGAAAAAGCAAAATGACCGCTGCAGACAAGGCGATACAACATGGAAGCGAAACACCGAGAGCATTGGACATCGGAGTGGGTCTCGGGGCTATATGGGAATGTAGCTAGCACGTCTTGGCCTGCATCGCCATGTAAGCCGCCTCATAGAGCCTGATGGACAAAACCAGAGCAATCAACACAAAGTATCAGGCTGCGCGGTAGACCAAGAAAAGGAGAAAGTCACGACGACGGCCTAATTGATCACCAAAACTACCTGAGGAGAGTTGCTCGCAAATGGAGTGCCCTATCCCGCAGCCGCACCACGCCTCCTGCCTTTGCGAGCGGGGAATGATGGGGACTGACGCGGTAGGCTGGGCTACACTGGTCCTCCTTCCGAACATACTCTTTCTTCCGGCTTTGGGGTCGTGGTTTCAATCTATGTCCAAGCAAGGCCGGACAGGACCCTACTTCAAGAGTTTATCACAGAACACATGAAAAGGAAGAACAGCGAAATAATAAACATGATGTACCATGGCAAGGCGACTGGTATCTCACATGTTGCACTATTCAATTGCCGATGCAACGGGAGCCCTTGCGAAAGGGCCCTCGCAGAGGGTAATATATGAAGGATGTTATTTCAGGGGTCATTTGAAAATAAACATGTCGTGTCACCTTCCAGGAAATCACGGCACACAACGTCCCAAGTGGCCCAAAAGCTGCAAATATTACCCCCCTCCCCTCCCTCTCCTCCCTCCCCCTTTGCCAACACATTGCTTCCAAGGTATGATATGTTGCCACCTAACGATCCCGCAAAGGAAAACTTGAGAATGCAATGCCGAACACAGATTCATCTTCCGAGACCACTGCTATGCACGAGCTAGCAGTATTACCCCCATCAGCCAATACGGTCTCGGAAGAGAGATTGATTTCCCATCCGACGTTGGAAGCCGAGACGCAATTGTTAGGTCAGCCCGACAATGACCTGGCCGACAGCGACCTGGCCGACAACGACCTGGCCGACAATGCACCACCACTCGCGAGCAACGAGATGCCATTTCGCTGCGATGCATTTGCTACCACAGAGAAACTGGCACTCTGGTTCCCACGCGTCAAAGAAACCAACACATGTCGCATGCGGTGGTCCAAACGAAGCCGGGCTCTCGGTCTGCAATTCGCGATCGCAGGCCTCGTCTTTGTGGCCAACTTGGGTCTCACCATCTACACCCTAGTTCATTTTGGGAGCAGAGATGGAGTGGGACTTCTATATGCAGGTGACTGCGATACCGTCAAGCAGCTCGACCGATGGCTGCACCTCCTCATTAATGTGCTAAGCACGGGACTGCTTTCGGCTTCCAACTACTGTATGCAATTGCAAGCGGCACCGACCCGGAAAGAGCTCGATGAAGTCCACAAAAGGGGGGATTGGATGGACATTGGAATATTGAGCCTCAGAAACCTGCGTTATATTGACAACCGCAGAAAGGTCGTCTATATCCTTTTGGCTTTGAGCTCTGTACCAATACATCTTATGTGAGTTACGTGTCGAAGGTGCCCGGAGGCCCGCGCTGACTGCCACCATGCAGATACAACTCTGCCGTGTTCCAATCATTGGGGTCCAACAGCTACACTATCGCCGTGGTGAAGGACTCGTTTCTGCAACGGGCCCCATTCGACTTGGTGGTTTCCGAGAAGAACCGGGCGCATGACCCTGGGTGGGACGAGTCGCGTGTGAACCCTCCGAATGACTACAATGAGACCATCACAAGCATGAGAGAGTCTGCCATCAGAGACTTGTACCAGGAGCTGGATGTCCCGGACTGTTTCGCGCGTTATAACGACTACTTTGCGCCACAAGGCAATGCACTGGTCTTCGTCCAAAACCAGAGCGTCCAGTCACCGGCTCATGATAGCCTCCTTATACATGTCGGCATCGTGCCGCGCTCGGACAACTGGGCTAAGAACATGTGGGCGATCGAGAACGGCACAAGCTCCTTCCGGGCCTTCGGACCCCCCAGTCCAGTCACTACGTGGTTCTTGGGGCCCAAACGCTACCAGGTCGCACGCTGTCTCGTCGAGGAACCGAGTCAGGCAGATAGCCGTTGCCGCTTCGAATACAGCTCTTACATCCTGATTACAGTGTGCATTTTGAACCTCTTTAAAGCGGGTATCCTATTTTACACGTGGAGGACACACGGCAGAAGGTTGAACACCCAGCCTAGTGACGCGTCGGACACCACCGGCATGGACGATCAAGCTTTGTCTACGCTCGGGGACGCCATTGCCTCATTCATGCGACATCCGGATGAAACCACCAAGGATAGGTGCTTGGCTAGCAGCGACCAATTTATTTTCCGCCGGTCTATGTGGGGACGCGAGCGGAATCACCACAGGATCCAGGATCCGCGTCCAGAGAGATTCAAGGTCCAATCTAGGCGATGGATGTATTCGGTGAGCCTCAGGCGGCGGGCTTTCACCTTGTCTCTGTAAGTTCTGCGCTGCTTCCATTATAACTACCCTTGTGAAACAGAAGGCCTTAGCCACGGTCTTGAGTCTAACAATTCTACTATGAACAGCTGCTTACTGTTGCTCGCCGTTGTCCTGGCTCTACTCTTCATCTCCTTCACCTCTCTCCGTTACCGCAGTATCCGTGTGAGCATCCCCAGCTTTTGGGATCTTGGCTTCGGCTCCCTGACGCCCTTTACCTATCTGGTAATCGGACTGCCGCGCGGCGACCCAGAAGGGCTGATCGCCAATGTGCTCCTGGCCAACACGCCGCAGTTCCTGCTGTCTCTGACCTATCTCTCCCTCAACGCCATGCTGAGCGCCTTCCTCGTCCAGCGCGAGTTCGCGCTCATGCACAGGGAGAACCGACGCCGGCCCCTTCGAGTTTCGGAGCCCGTTGGGCTCCAGCGGTCCAGCTACACCATCAGCGTCCCGCTCCGCTACGGCATCCCGCTGCTCGTCGCCTCGGGCCTCATGCACTGGCTCATCTCCCAGAGCCTCTTCTTGGCCCGCATTGCCGCCCTGCAAGACCAGCACGGCACAGTGAATGTGCGGGACTCGTTCTCGACGTGTGGTTACAGCCCTATTGCCGTGATCGCAAGTGAGTACCAAGAACTCCACCCGCTCCAAGCCGCTTTCTTCTATTTATCCTGCCTGGGCGAACGGATGAACAGAGTGAGTTTTTGGCTGACCATGTTTCCTTTTTCTCGAAACGATCAGCCGTTCTAGCCGGGCTAGTCCAAACCGTGGCCGTGGTTCTACTCGGCTTCCGCAAGTACGACGGCGTCATGAGAATGGTTTCGACCAACAGCCGGGCCATCAGTGCTGCTTGCCACGTTCTGGAAGGGGACCAGGGAGAAGGATACTTGCTTCCCCTGCGCTGGGGGGTTGTCGAGCTGAATGAAGATGGTGTTGGTCACTGTACCTTCACCACGGCGCCACAGGAAGGGCCAGCGGTATCTGGTCAGGGGATGCGGGTGCCAATGGAGGGGAAGCTGTACATGTGAAGGCTGGCAGTACCACCAATGCAGTAATTTTCGTCTACCATATATACCAAGTCATATTCTTATCTGCGGCAGAATGCCTGCCATTCGAACCAGGCATCCAATATTCCGGCCACGGGTAGCACTCGCGGAAGCAAATCTCATTGCTTATAGTGTTCAATTGGGCAGGCGATGCCAACTCAGCGTCACAGCCCGGGAGCTGACACCATCAGGGAGGATGTCACATCTACCATCCATATCCGCTCAAGATGAATAGAGTAAAAATTCTGGCCTCCAAAGCGGCGGGTGCGACTGGCCAAACTTGGGCTGGGATTGGGGGATAGTGGGAGAAATGTTGCACGGCATATGCTGTTGTTGATAGCTATTTTACCCGCACCCCCCTAAGTGGCTTGCCTGGGTAAACATTTGGGATTACATCAGCAGTGTCTAATAATGATAATGCAATGCATGTCTCTTTACGAGCATCATGCAGTAAACTCCCATTGGATCGTAGCTCTTCCGTTCTCGTCCTAAGGGGCGGGAGAGATGTGTAGCCACCGATGGGTTCTGCTATTCGGAAGTTCCCGAAGCGAGTGAGTATGAAGCTGGCCGCGGAGATGACACCATTCACCTCGCAATATTATCCCTATTTTCCTACGGCTCCGCCGTCAAGCTCGGAAAGGCATAGAACTTATGTTGTCCTGATATCGCAGCTGTAGGAGGAGGTAAACAGCATTAATAAAATGATAAGATCAGGTACGGCTTGGCGAACCACTCTTTTAACAAGCCACCTCTTATTGTTTCGTAAATGGAAGATTTATTGAATGAAAGAATATATAATAACTTAATAAGTAAAAACTCAAAGCCAGCTGTACATTCCCAAGCTCCCTTGCTCCACATTCCATTCTTCCATGTTTAAATGTGCTGCTCCGATTCTCGAAACTTGTGCGATTAGTGACGGGAGCATGTTGCACATATTGTACCTTTGACAGGGTCCTAGACTCGCGTGAGGGATGACGAGCTGTTGACTTGATGGGTTCAAGACACTTCTAAACTCGCCTATCGCGTTGTCTCCTGCACTGGTTCTGGCTGTCGTGGGCCTTTCGAAAAATGCTCCTTGCCAATATTCGTCACTGGGGCCAGTCAAGGGGCACTTCTCGTGAAAATGCACCACCTTGGTGTTCGAACTCTGGCATATTGACCGCGGGAGAGCGTTGGCTACGTAGTTGTACGTTGGGTTATTTGTGCATTTCCAATGATCCGCAGCAGCAGGGCCAGGCACGGCCGGTGGCGAACCGTTGAAGGGCCTCAGGCAGGAGTTCCAGTAGTTGTGGACGTACGCGGCGAACCAGTTGGCGAAGGGCATGAAACGGTCCTTCTCCAAGCTCAGGTACAAGGCGCCGGTGGGAATCCCTACATGCTCCAGCCCTTCCTGGAGGAGCCATGTCTGGTCGGATGCGGAGCACGACCCACGGGCGAAGGTCCGGTACGCGTCGTACCAAGAGCGTGCAGGCCTTAGAGTCAAATGTTCACGCCCGCCCGACTTCATTGCGGGTAAGCGCAAGACGTTCAGGCGAAGGTTGTAGCGATGGAGAGCCACTTCGCGGGTTTCGGCGTTGGCGGAAAGAAGCGGGCTGAGTAGGCATTTTATCGGCATAGGACGTAGTGTAGAGCGGTGGACGAATACGAGACGGTTTGGAGCTTCATCATCAAGCACTAGCTCCCACTATAGCGCATTGTGAGTAAGTAATTAGTCCGGGACGAATGCCGAAGAGACCACAAGGAAAGTCCAATTCTCTGTAGTGGAGGGGCATATACTGGGGACGGCGATTTGAGGGGCTAAGTCATACTTACAATGATCAATCGCAGTTCGTATGGGAGATTTGGGAATCCGGTAAATGTATCCATTGTTTCTGTTGCTGATACGTCGGCCATGGCGCTGTTTCGTGGGCAAGCGAATAATCAATATGTCTTTATTGTAGTTTCTGAGTCTGTTCAGGGGCTGTGGAAGAAACAACTTTTTGCGTGCTACACATACAGAATAATTATTTAGGTGGGTAGATATCACATGTAACTGAGAGCTTTTGGTTCATTTTATGAAATTAAGTTAAGACTGGCAGCGGATATCGTCTCGGAACCCCTAACGAGCATGATAGAGCCCACTCGATATACTTCGTGTCTTCATCTAATCGCTAACATCTCTACAAATATGACTCTATCCTGCTCCAAACCACAAGTGCCGCAGACTACTTAATTACAAAAGGAGATCAAGCAAGCATTTCCGCTTATTATATCAACCAATTTGAAAGACAAATACTGCACCTGGTGCGCCCATGCTACGTTGGAATGCATACTCACTTACAACTGGCAATGTACAAGCGTAATGTATAAACAGTAGATGAGGGCGAATGAACGTATTTTCTATTGAGAAATGAGCCCCCCCCCCCCAATCATTTAAGTCGACCATGCAATACTGACCAAATGCAGCATATGAAAATCAAACGAGTGATATGTAAGTAACCAACTATGTACGAACCACCAAGTGGGAACAAAATCCGCTTGGAAACCCCCTATCCGTCTTCACCACTGCGTCCTGTCTTTCTGTAAGCAGAGCATAACCAAAATTCGGCTTATCTCCTGGGGCAGTTGATAAAGTCCGCCCCGGGGCCGTGGCGAATGACGCCGCAGACCTTGACGGTGAGCTTCTTCCCCTTCTTCGCTTTGTTCCATTTGTACTCGTAGATGACGCGGTCGGGGATCCCGGCGACGTTGGGCTGGCCCGCGGTCACGGCCCCGCCGCCCATCTTGATGGGGAACTCGGCCAGTTTGCTCCCGCAGTTGAAGGGAATCCTCTCCCGGTTGCCGAAGAAGTGAGGGTAGTCGGCCGGGGTCGGGACCCAGTTCTCGCCCTTCTTCTCCTGGTAAGCCTTGGCCGTCCCCGCGGCTTCGGTGGCCTGTCTTTCGGTGAAGCTGTTTGCCGGATAGTTGCCGTGATTGCCGTTGTTGCTGGCCGGGCAGGCGTACACCTTCGCCGCCCGGTCTTCCAGGGCAAAGGCCCCGGCGTCCTCGACCTCGAAGGCCTTGAACGCTGTGACGTCGTCGGTGTCAGGCAGCGGGTCGGCGGTGATCAGGGGAGCAAGCGCGAAGATCGCGGTGAGCAGGGTGCGTGGGAAGATCATCTTGATGATGGAACAAGGGTTTTTTTTGATAGTTTGTACGAAGGAGTAAGTTGATAATAGACTAGGGAACGAGATGCTTCAACGTGTGCGTGGTGAATCGAAGATAATAGAAAATAACCGACGGATATCTCCTCTATTTGTACTCGATGAGCGAGTCTCTACACTACAGCTTTGAACTCTTCCTGTGACCTCGTAAGGACTCACACAAGTTGTCTTGTTTGGATCAGATTAGTTTTGGTATGCACCACCCACATGTCTGATGATCTTTCTCTCTTCCATTGCTATTCTTAGGCAATCCAGAAGACATCGGTCTCTGCCAGACTTCGGAAAGGATTTGCTCCTTACTCTTGGAGCAACATTTTACAAAATCTCTCCGAGGATAGATCCCCTCAACCGGTGTCTTACAAGGGCGCAGTCAACATCAGAAATCATCAAAAGTATTTGCGCTTAGTGACGAACGTACCCATTATGCACTGATGACTGTCAGTTTAGAAACACTGGTTATGTCAGGGTGTGCCCTTGTATTCTTTTTCGCTCGCCTTAGCGATACAGGGGTAATATTGCCTGTCAGACACAGCTCACTATGTAGCTAGCTTACCACCAAGATAGAAGAATGGGAGGCAATAATAAGCATCATCACTGGGTATTTGTTTTCTTTTTTTCTTATTCCCCATCTCTATGATTCAGTACCAAGGTAGAAATCCAGACTGATGATCGTTACGGCATATAGATGCACCTTCGCGCACCCTGTGACCCTGACTTAGTAATGTCGTCGTGCGATTAGCATGACATTCAAGTGCAAAATTGGGCTATGTGTATGCATGTGAGCTGGGAATAATAGAACAGGCAAAACAAAAGTTCGTTTATGCTGAGCTGAGTGGCCGTCAGCGCTGACACTTCTCAATGTCTGACAAGAATTCCATGTACCTCAATGTGGAATATTGGGCCCCGCATGCAAGCGGCTGACTTCCAACCGTATTAGCTTTCCCCGTCCACGGTTGCTGAGTGAGGGCCAGGAGCTCGGCCACCATAGACTCTAGAGACTTCATGAATACACTTGACATATATGAGGTAATTATCAGGTCAGAGTACTGTTTGGTAGCTATCAATAGTCTAAAAAAGCCTTAGACATTCTTGAAAAGGAGCTACATTGACATTCGGAGATTTCTCACCGTTTCAGATATGCACAATCTGGGGTGCTTTGTGCCACTGGGTTGACTTGCAGGAACGCTTATTAGGTAGCATTGCTGTAATGTACTGGGTCTGTTTGCAATTCCTACTGCCGCCGAGATGTAGCCCCTATTACCTCCAGGATCCCGCAAGTAGCTATGATGTCACCGTCAGCTCAGACCCCCCAAACGTGTCAACCAACGGTCAACACGCTGTCCTCCGAAGAAGGTTCATAGCTTTCGGAACATCTTCAGTCCTCCCACAACAACCCAATTCATATATCGCGTCTGTTTTCCCTCGTTCATCTCAACTTGATCGTTCAGCAACACCTCAAATCATTTCAGAGCTTTTCACTCTATTTTACACACTCCCAAGTCAATTCATTCGCCAGGAACATAACCTCAAACTACCACCAGCGCTTGACATGTCCATTCCTACAATTGATTCCTGGGCTGCGGCCCAGAAGCAAGCCGCCCGTCCTCCAACAGACGAGCAGCTGGACGCGTTGAGGAATTTATTCAGTAGCACCACCTCTAATCCCGAGGAACTGTCTGAAATCGCATCCCGCATCGCGAAGCCACATATCAAGGTTTGGGAGGAGTGCAACGTAGAGGCGTTATGGTTCGTCATACAGGACGCCGTCGACAAGCTGCCCTCCCAGAACGACAAGCTCGCCGCTTTGGTGATTGCACTGCAACGACTGCCGGACGGGAAGGGCGTGATGCACGGTCCGGAGCACCAGGACCCTGCTTTCCTAGATTTGCCGTTATTCAACAATCACTGGACTGAATGGGTGGATATGAGCTGTAAGTTTTTCTTCTTTCGGGATAGGACATACACTATTGAGTGGTGACTGACCGAATGTTCTATGATCTGGTGCAGTTGGAGACTTGGAGGAGAAACACCCGGACCGTGAGAGCAACCGCCAAGCATGGGTGAACCAGAATGCCTTCCTGGCCAAGATCGCCGCGCAAGCTGGGGACGTGAAGCTTTTGCTCGACCAGCGCAGTCGCGGCGGCAGTCTTCTGCGCTGGGCCTTAGAGAGAACTCCGTGGGATGAGAGCTCGCCGACCTATCAGCCCCCTTATCCCCCTATGGATACGGAGGACGCCATTATTATTGGTGGTGACTCTGACAGTGATGAGGACGAGGATGAGGATGCAAAGGGTGAAGAAGGAGGTGAGGAAGACGACGACGATGAGGAAGCAGAAGAAGATGATAACGACGATGAAATGATGCCCAATGACAAGATCACCGTGCTGGACGCCCTCGTTCCTGCTGCAGCGCAGTGGATCAAGTACTGTCCACGACAGATGTACGAGATGGCAGCGGCGGGTGGCGAGATGGGCGGTGAATATGAGACCAACGGTACCAACTTCGGCACCAAAATGGGATACAGTCTAGAGCGTTGGGCATACTGGCGCAAGCGGTTTGAGGAGATATCTACCATGGAGGAGCTGGAGGAGGGCACAAGACGCTCTGCCAAGGAATCGATGGAGAGAATGGACGCTATATCGAAGCAAGGATCCAGGCAGTAGCTGGTTAAGTAACTTACTGTTGAAATATTCCTTACACATAGGACTACCTAGCTGGCTTCTTTCCATAGTTTGCAAGTTTCAGGGAAACTGTAGAAGTGTCGATGCTCGAATGTTAAAATTGCATCATGGACATCAAAGGGGCCAAATACCGAACCGAGGGTACACTTGATTGGTGGTATAGTTGGGTGATCATTATGTATGCCAGATAGGAAGTAAGAGTTGATTGGTTCCATCGAACTGGTAGTGCCAACACCGTTGTCTTTACTTGGGTTAGCATGCCTTACTTCGAGTTAGCTGCATTATGACATAGATGCTGTCCAACCGATTAAGACTTTACTACCAACAGCATCGCAAAGACTCCCATCCCTTACCTCCGTTTACAAACCCCTCGCTTGGTATTTATTTGCCGTTTCCCAGCCATAGCACTTCAACCCCTTGGTCTAGAAATACATAAGACGGAACACACTGTGGGCAAGTCTTGTGGCTGACCGATTTGCACTCGAGTCTCGCCAAGAAGAACACCTCTGCTCAACTGGACGGCTTCGACATCAATCCGACCAACTTTCCCGACCCGGCCTTTGTCCCTGCGAGTGTGACCCTAAAGAAGCTCGACATCCTTGTGAAGACCTTCCCTTCCGATCTCAAGGGGGTCTACGATGTTGTCCACATCCGAGTTTTCGATAGCGTCATAACCAATGCATATACCCTGAAGCCCGTACTCGCCGTCGCATCCGAGCTTCTCAAGCCCGGTGGCTTTCTGCAATGGGAAGAGATATGGGGCGACAAGTTCTACGTCGAGTCCCCTTCCCCGCAGACGTCCAAAGTGGCCTGCAGCACCATCTCTCAGGTGCTAGAGGGAGCCCTCCGAGCCCAGGGCATCTCGAATGAGTGGGTGGATGTCTTGGACACGCACCTAACCTCGTTCGGCTTCTAGGACGTGCGGCTGCTGGCGTAGGAAAAGCGGAAGCAGGACTTCAAGGCCTGGACCGAAGATTACTTGATGGTGTGGGAGGAAATCACCCCCTTCTTCCCTCCCAAGGCCACCAACCCCAACGCACCCATGTCTCACGAGGCCTGGGTCGATATATTTGCCAACGGTGTCAAAGAGACGGAGCATGGTGTCGTCGTACACCAAGGAAGAGTCTTGACCGTCGTGGGACAGAAACCTATGTCGGCTTAGCCATATCGATTATCTTTTCAGTCCTGGAAATTACGCATAATCTGTGGTGTCATTGGAGAATCTGGTAACAGTGCCAGGGTATCATCTTCAAGTCTCAGGCTCTCTTCTAAACGGTTCACGTAAGCAGCTACTCGCAGTGTGAAAAGCGATACGCTTTAACAAGTGCAAACAAATTAAAGCCATAGTTTCAATCGATCTTCATATATTCTGTGTATCAATTTTGGTCGCATACCAGGGGTTCTGCATCACCCGGCAAATGTTTTCGGTATTCGAGACGATCTTTGATTTCGCAGTCGTATCCACAACTACTTGAACCACGCCCTCAGTATGCTTGATCTGTGATCAATAAGTTCAAGCAACCGCAGGCTACGCGAACACAACAATTGGCAACGCAGTAAGTTCAAGTCCCCTCTTTTGAGCTTATCATCTAGAATCCCCCCTTACTAGACACGCGATATCATTCGCAAGAAACCAGCGTCGTCATATACAAGAACCCCGGTCGGTTACCTAATTTAGGGTACCGGCTTAGGTGTGTAAGACTGGTCCGGTGTGATGACCTGCCCCGTGTTGGCCCTCTGGTCCGAGTAGGCCGGGTAGATAATGAGCCCATCCTTGACGACCGACATGACCGTGAACCCCTGCTGGGCCCACCCGGACCCGACCTTGAAGGGCCCGCACTTGTTTTTGGCCGAGCTGCCGCGCTGCCCGGGAGTCCGGAAGCTGCACGGCTGCACTGGAGTGCTGCCGTCGTTGGTGTCGATGCCGAACTGCCACACGCAGAAGCTGTTGCCTTGCGCGCAGGCTCGGCGCACGCTTCGCATCGTCCATTGCTGTGTCGACCGCTGCGTCGTCACTTTATTGGTTGCTGTCTCTACCGCAATGGCGATATCGGCTACCTCAAGGGGCTGAAGAGATGCGGTGGTTGGTAGGGAGAGCACAGCGGCCGGAGCCCAGGCTGCCGAGAGGAGGAATGACAAGTGCATGGTGCTTTATTTGGATACGCGATATTTTGCCTCTGGATATTGAATAGTGATCAAACTGCTCGATGTTGTCTCTCCTTTACGAATTCAACAGGGAGTTTCGGGGCATGCAGTTAAAAGTTGTGATTCCTTTTTGCCATTTGGCTACTATGTAGAGATGAATACTTTATCACATACAGCCTTTCACTTACTCTCTCTCTCTGTCCCTCGCTTATTTTCACTCAGGGTCTTGGGCCATGAAGTTCCAAAAGCCGGACAGAAGGTTAACATGCGTGGCCACAAGGGTAACGTCTATCTAGTCACCAGCCCAGCTCTCTGGGTTTTAACAGCAGCAGCTCCGTCTCCAGCCTCCCAAGCGACCGACTTGTCTAGATAGTCTGGGAAAGGCATCGGTGCCAAGAGGGCCGGTAGTCCGGATCAAGCGGCTCATGTAAAGGCAAGCCTCGAGTAAATTTAATCAGCCATTGACTACGATCCAACATTTCGATCCCATGCAAGACGGCTTGGCAAATATTTGATGGCATTATGAATAGTTTCACTTAGTAAGAGCCTCAAGCCATAGCCGCAAAAGCATTAGTTCCAAATGACAGAAATTACGCAAAGAAGGGGACGACGATCTCGTCCAGCGGGTGGAGAGGGTGTGCGCGCACGAAGGCTTCATCTCGCTACCAAGCAGAATCAACCCCTTGATACATGTAGCGAGGAAAGTCACTCGAGATCGTGAGTTACGTCTGGCATCGCTACCATGGTCTGTGGATTGCCTATTCACAGTGCTCAGAAGTTCTCTCTCAATTAGGCAACCGGTAACGCATGTCCGGCACGAAGAGGTACTGTAGATCAGCACACGCATCATAAGTGAGGCTCGCCAGTGTAGAAAAGAGTTAGAGAGGGAGAGATTCCTCCTGGTGAAGTCATTAGGGCGGAGTGAAACTTTGTACCATCCGTGCCATCCAAGCCACGGCGGCGCAAGCAATGAATGTTGTTACGAGGTAGTGATTTCGCCAACCCGCTGTGGCCAGTACTGTGGCTACCTACGTATTGGATGGGGATGATCTTGACGGCGGAGGATATGATCCATCTCTCCAGATCCTACAAATTCCGCAAACTCCGGGAGATCGAGAGAATACCTGGGGATCGTGGGTGAGGCCCTGTACTGTGCGAGTCAATCGTGGAAGAGGTGGATAATAGGGGTAAACGTAGAAAGGGCGCGGCTCTGCGTCGCGTGATACGGGCGGCGTGCGTTTGACAGGCCGGAAGAAAGGTAACGGTGCGCAGGTGTGTGTGTGCCTGGCTGTCTAGCATGTCATTCGCTCCGTTTTGCATTGAAGATCATTTGCGGCTTTGGCGAATAGAATGGGAGAAAGCACAGGGCTCAATCTGCAAAGCATCCCGATCCGCCACGTCCCGCCCACTCTCCGCCGGCCCCTGTCAAAAGTCGATTCGGCGGGGAGTAATAAGTAATTATAAGTAAGCGGAAGTTAAGGACCGGTCAGTCAATCTTCTGGGTCAATGTGCCAAAAGACGACCCCTGGTGGGATTATGTCATTTGACAGCGTCATATATACGCTTTCCCCCCTCTGCCATTTGTAACTTTAACTTAATTTCTTTTCTGAGTCGCTCAGTTTTGCACTTTTTTAATTTCGGCATTCATGTGTTCTTTGCCGTGTTCTTTCGGACCGAAAATACACGAGAGAGTCTGTGTCGATCGGTGAGGTAAAAGAGAAAGTGACTGGCAAAAACCTGGCGATCCTGTGCAGAGGGTGGAACCCGCTCTACGCTGACAGGGCTGGTAGGTAGCCTGGGGGGCCGGCACAGCGGTACCGTGCATACACGCACACCAAACCACTCTCAGCGTGCTGCAGCAGGAAGAGAGGACATCGAGATAGCAAGCGTGGTAGTGCCATCGAGGATCGAAACTCTACCCCATGTATTTTTGTGCTCGCTCAAAGTTATGCAACATCCATTAATCAGTGAGTACGTCGATACCTACTTGCGATGCTGTTAGGTTCTAAAGGTTCATGGGGGCGTGGGGGCGCTTTACCCGTCTACCCGTGTAGATCGCCTGAAACAGAAGTAAAAATATAAATAAACAATCGCCGTTCTGTCGTCACAAAGATCAACTGTTTCTTTTCTTTTTGCTCCTGCGGTCGCCGAACGGCGCGCGCTCCGGTCCATGAATATGACGTTGGGTGGTGGTGTGAGCGCCTGACGTGAGGTCATACGGAGTGGCAAGGAAGCCGACTGAGGTCAGAGTGGAGACGGGCGAAGGCCCCCGGGGACTATGCCCCGGGCCAGGAATTTGGCTTTTGGTGGGTATTCCTACTGCCCAACGCCAACGCCGCCGCTGATGTGCTACAGTATGCTAACCTAACCTTAGGTAATTAGAGTAGAGAGCAGGTTCGCTTGGTTGGCTGGTGCGTTCCTGGTTCGCACGCCGCAACTACTGTACGGAGTAGGTAAAGTGTCGTCCGATAACCACTAATGCTGTAAGTGCTGTTTCGTCTATTCCTATACCCACCACCACCACTAAAATATTCCTGGGGTGCCGGAGGCTGGGGGCGTTTGGAGAAGAAGAATTAGTTTGTAGAGTTGAATCCGGCACATGTTTGGTCTGGGGAGATAAGACATCGTCATGCCGTGCAGTTAGTTGCGACACAGTGGATGGTAGGCAGATAGCTAGCTGGCACCTGGTTGAATACGAAGTTGCAGCAACTGAAAGACGCGTGTTCACAGATGTCAATCAGAGGGCTGTGCAAGTAGATCCCTCTCACGCTCATATCGAAGTCAATCAAGACAACACGTAACACCATGCCACAACATACCATATTCGTGAACGATGAAGCATGCAAAATGATCATGTATCGACGGTGATGATGTACTGTGCAATGAACATCGAGAAAACGAGGAGGCTTGACACACAAACAAGCAAATGTGCGATGAGACTCTTGAGTATAATATAACCAAAATTATGTTGGATAGAGTAGGAGCAGTATTGTTCACAAGGCATCAGATACACACGAGAGTAGTTTGTTTATATGATTTGTATTATATTTATTAACCTCCATGCCGACTGTGTTTGGAGGTGAGTACTATATATCATACTCGTTCTAGCGATAAGTGATTAGGCCTTTCGGGGCTTACCAATCCTTATGCTGTAGGGAGATCTTATTGCTTTTTGAGGAGTGATTTTGTTTTGTCTGATGTTGTTGATGAAGTTGTTGAAAGTAAGGGGGCGTCAACCCGGGCCGCTTCGTTGGAAGCGTTGAAAATGCCACACGGGGACTTGTATGTCTATGGTGATAAAAAAGGCGATGCAAAATTATGGCGATAAGAGCGGAGGGTTGTTGAAAGGCGATCGTGCGTGCATGCGTTGTGGTGCAGATTTACAACAGCAATGCGACGGACGTTGGTGGTATCAGAGGTAATAAAATGCAAAAGGCGTTGGCGAGGACGATGATGAGATGGTCCTCATGTCTTGGTGGGAAACTCGAGAGAGAATCTTCTACAAAGACGGGATGGAGCCGGAGCGGACGTCCCGTCGGAACATGTGGAAGGTCTCGAGCTCTGTTTGAGACAGGTTGCCGCGGCGGTGTCGGCGACCTCCAGAGAGAGCGACTTGGATGGTCTGGAGCTCTTCGGAAGCGAGGAGGTCAGAGTCCTGAGTCTCGCAACGGTTGGCCTGGGCCTGGAGAGTGGTGACCGAGGGAGGGCTGAGGGATGATGATCCTTCGCGGGTGTAAGAAGCTGGAGAAGGGGGAAATAATGTTAGTGTCGGAGTTAACGGGTGATAAGGGATGGAGGGGTGAAGACATACTTGACACAAATTGTTGCGTCGCAATCTGCACGGGTTGGGTGGCCTGGTGATGCATGTCCCGATTAAGTGATTTGTTCTGGCCGGCGGAACGAAAATTTGTTTGAATGGGTTGGATTGGTTTGGTAGTAGTAGCTGGGAGCTGAGTATGAGTCGTTGTGGTCTGGGGAGGAAAGGGAAAAAAGATCGTGAGATTTGGACGAGAAAGGCTGGTCTTTTGAAGGAAAGGAGCGGCACCTGCAATCAGAGCGAGCTCCAGTACTGCTCAGAGGTACCCAGGGTGGTCCAAGGGTGTGTGAGCGCAAAAGCTTACCAATGGTGTGCTTTGCTCCGTTCTTTTTCTTTTCGGCGCTGCATCGCAGTTGGAACGAACTTCGATCACTTTTTCCTGAACCCACCCGAGTTCCAGGGATGAACCGTAATGGATCGTGGCCTGTCTTGGGTGCTTTGGGGGGGGGGGGGGGGTGTGCCGCCGGACTGTCTACTACGAGCCAAACCGTACTGTACGAAACAAGATGGATTACTCAGTATGGCCGACGGGTCGCGGAGCTTTGGGAGTCACAGGGCACGCAGGCAGACTTCTGGGCAGACTTCAGGGCAGACTGGCTGACTGCGCGGGCTCCATAGAAACTTCGACGACACACGACACGTCACGGCGGCCCGGCGATCGATCGGGTTTTGGTAGGAGCAACTGCCCCTACACCTGTTACTGGGCTTTACTGGCCTGGCGAGCGGGCGAAACGTGGGAGTGGCAGGCGCCGTGTACGGTACGTACTGTGCCAGGTCGAATTGTGCAGACGCTGTGCAACTGCAGAACTGGCGGCGCCGTGCACGTAAAAAACCCAGAGCTGGTTTGACCCAGTTATCGGCGTATGACCTGCTAGTTTTTTTGTAACAAAGTGGGCGATAACTGGAGCCTTGGAACGGCCTCGAACACTCTTGGCACCTCGAAAACCGAAGGCACAGAAAATCTTATTCAACTGCCAGAAACTGACTGAACTGCCAGCCAAAACCAAAAACCAAAAACCAAAACGTGCTTGCTGAGGCTCCATTCCACGATGCCTACCTGCCTACGGTAACCTAAGGTAGGGTCCGTCGTTGACTTGTCCTGCCCGGCTCTGCGACGGTTTGTGCTACTGCTGCTACCGCGAAACCTGAAGTAATCGTTTGGTTTCTTGCTTAGACCAGACGAACTCTGTTGTTTTTCTTGCTCTTGCTCTACCGTAAGTTGACTTTTTGCCTTCGCGTCGTAGCCATCTTTGTGGGTAGCTCGTATTTTTACTTGGTTTTGGCTGCAGAGTCAATTGAGTGCCAGGGCAATTGGCTCGAAATTCAACGCGACTAGTCGTCAAAACGGTAGCAATGGTACTGTATGCAGCAGAGGCAGGCAGAGAGGGCTGGGAAGGGAAGGGAGAGTATGTGCACTCCTCCCTCCAACTATCGTGAGATTCTGCGGCGCGCATGAAGGAGGGTGGTTAATCTATCGGTGGTGAGCTCTCCCGCAGCTTCTCGAACGTGAGTGGCCCACGCCGTACCGTTTGTGGGCTGAAAAGGTAAGGCCCCCGTTCAAGGCCCCCCCGTTCAAGGCCCCCCGTTCAATGGGAGACTATGCGCCCAATCACATATTACGCCTCTTACGCGTCCCCCTCTCCATAGTCATACGATCGGCAGTACTTTGTAGCATGAGGATCCCCCGATGAGGCCGATACCTTTTTTTTTGACACCTGGAGACGTGCTCCAACATGCTCCAACTGCACATCCGTTGATCCCAAGGGATAGGCGCCACGATATCTTTCTCTTTTGCTTCCAAGGGTCCACCCCCATATAATCTACTCACGCACACACAGCGCCCTATCAATTTAGTACTGCAAATCTGCAATGTGCTGCAGTAGTCAGGTCACCGCTGTCTGCCGCCCCCCCATGGGCCACGAACAACAGTGCACATTGCATTGCTTACTAGTAGTTTCTAGAGACACACACTTGACTGACTGACTGGTTGTGTCTCCAGAGCGAGATCCGGAAGATAGATACAGCCCATAGATACTACTAATGTTGACGCACATATTCTCGCATCAATTGTTTGTTTATGATTTTAGTAAGTAATTTGTTGAATCAACAACAATTCTAGACATCCAACCAGATAACGCGACAGGTGTTTTAGTCCAACCCCAAAGAGTAGCGCGTCCGGAGATAGCTCAAGCTCTATCGGCAATCTATTGGCAAGGCCATCTCACTCAGCAGCTCTAGCTAGCTTCTAGATACGGTAGTTAGTGTGTCTAGGGCGGTTGCAACCTGGTTGGGGACTAACCATTTATCCCGAAGAGCAGAGCTACTGTAATCCATCCCATCCCACCCACACACGTTGGCACAGGTTGCAACTCACTGCAACCCCCACCCACTCCGGGGACACTGCAGTTGCATATCCGTCTGGCATCCCGCCCTGACCAAGAAGCGAGCCGAGCAAGGGCCAAGCTGACGAGCCCCTCAGAGCCCACGAACCAATAATGCCCGGTATGGCAACTATGCGTGCAACTCGCAACTTGGTATAGATTGCAAGCTGCACCTTGGCACTGCGACTATGCGCCTTGGCTCAATACTACATATTACTTGGCCCTTGGCATTGCCTTTCCACCCTCATTGGCAGTCGGTGCCTGTGGGTATGGGTATGTGTATGTGTGTGCATGGGATGGGCTGCAATGCGCGGAGACGGGGGCTCTGCTCTTTCGTCGGTTTGAACTTTTTCGGCTTGCATAGTGGTTGCATGGCGCGGGACAGGCCTTAGCATGGGGGCCTTGTTTTTTCCCTTTACCCCTCTCCTCCGCTCCAGGTACGACGTTGAGAACGTGTCTATCAGATATTCTCCATAGTTCTTATCCTCTCTGTGCTGTGGTGTTCCTGCACTTGCACTGCCCTAGGTGTTTTATCTCCACGCTGCAAGAAGAAAATCCATGCGAGAGGGAGGGGTGTCAGAAAAAGAAAAAAAAAGGAGAACCACAACTTTTGGCAGTTGGCACAAACACACACACAGTCGGCATGAAAATGGGATGACTTCGAAACTACTCCGTACTTGCTCCGTCGCCGCGACGCCTGCTGCTACCGTCAAACGAAACTCTGGCTATTATTTTTAGAAAAATATTTTCGTCCAATTATTCTCTTCCCCGCTTCTCAGAAGCGGTAAAACAAGAGTCAGGAAAAGGGAGAAGATGCGAAACCATCTACCCTCAGGGTATCATCAGCCTTTCCTCCTTCGCTTGTACGTTCGCAATGGGAACCGACGGAGATAGGAATTATGGGCTGGTCACGATGATATGCTAGATTCGGTGACCTGGACGAGGCGTTTTGGCTTTATTTTCTTGTTCGTTTTCGTTCGTACCTTCGCTCGCTCGCCCGTTCGCTTTTTTGGTTTGGCATACCGAATTCCCGCAGGTGAAGCGGTTGAAAGTGAGGCAGGCCTACGGTGACTGTAGGCTGTAGCCATGCGGTGACTTTCCCACCCAAGTCATACGATAATGGCGGCGAAATAGGTCCATCGAAAAACCAAGCCAGCATGCACGCAACGCCGAACGGGGCGCCGGTGAACTCGCCAGGTGACACGCAGACAGACACACGGGAATGGCATTTCGGCGAGTAAAACCGGATGTGATTAGAGTTTGATGCTAGGCTGCTTCCTGCCCCCAAAGCCGCGTTCGTCGTGAGATTTCGCGCAGTTTTAGGTACCACTCGCCGCGAGTGTCGGGGGTTGCGAGTCAATCCCCAGATCTGCAAAAGGCTCACGATTCAGATGTTCACGGGGGGCCGCGCCAAGTCTAAGATGCATGTTACCCGCATTCCACGATTTCACTATTCCCGAGCGGTTAACCCTTTTCTTTTTTCTTTCTTTTTTACTTTGGATTCTTTCCTATTATGGTAGTATCGAGCTTACGCGGCTGCGCGGTGTACCACGTTGTCCACATATTCCCCGCGGCCGGAGGCATCCGCCCCCCGGGACCCCTTGTTGAGAGGGATTTCTGATCTCTGATTTCTTGCTTCCCCAAATCGTACACCTGTAATCAACTGTAAATCTACCGGAGCTCTCCGCCCCCGTGCCGGTCCATACGCCGTCCGATGCACCCAGCCCGGTCCCGATGAAAATGCTATGTAATGAACGTACAATGTTGAAGGCAGCTAGGATGGTCTAGATTCTACAGACCCTACCTAGTCATAGAGTCTCAATATGCTTCTTTAGCACCTGTCAAGTGACCAGGCGTCTTGCCAGTCTCTTCTGTCAAATGACGTTTTTACAAGTCATTGACAGTGACGGTTTGCTTGGAATTAGCCGTCCAGGGCCACAGCGTCCCCTAGCTTACTGTCCAACGATACCGTCGCCCCCTTATCGCCCCGACGCTTCTTGAGGACGTTCTCGATGAAGGCTTCGCCAGCCTTGTAACTGCTACGCACAAGCGGTCCACTGGCGACGTAGAGGAAGCCCATGTCGAGGGCGCGCTGGCGCCACATCTCGAACTCGTCGGGTGTGACGTACTTCTCGACCTTCAGGTGACGCTTGGTCGGCCGCATGTACTGGCCGAAAGTCACCACGTCTACGCCGACCTTGCGCAGCTCCTTGAGTGTGTCCATGAGCTCCTGCTCCTGCTCGCCCAGCCCCAACATGATGCTCGTCTTGGTCACGATGCCCTCCTGGCCCCGCACCGCCTTGACATGCTCCAGCACCTTCAAACTCTGTCGGAACGTCGCCCGGCGGTCGCGGACGTAGGGGGTCAGGCCCTCGACCGTCTCGACGTTGTGCGCGTAGACGTCCAGGCCGCTCTCGGCCACGATCTTGACCATGTCCAAGTCGCCCATGAAATCGCCCGTCAGTGCCTCCACCAACAAGCTCGGCTTCTTGGCCTTGATCTTGCGGATGGTCTCTGCGAAGTGGCGAGCGCCACCGTCGGCCAAATCATCACGGTCGACGCTCGTCAGGACAACGTAACCCAGCCCCCAGCGCGCGAGGGCCTCGGCCGTGTGCTCGGGCTCGTGGGGGTCGAGGGGCGGGGGCTTCCTGTTCGTTTTGACACTGCAGAAGCGGCAGCCACGCGTGCACGTGTCGCCCATGAGCATGATGGTCGCCGTCGCCTCGTTCTTGTTGTCGCCGCCCCAGCAATCCGAGATATTGGGGCATCGCGCCTCCTCGCACACCGTGTGCAAGCCCAGACCGCGCAGATCCGACTTGATCTTCTTGAAGTTCTTGTTACCCGCGGGGATCGGCGTCTTCAGCCACTCGGGGAGGCGGGTAATGGTGCGGCGGTTCGAGGCGGGACCGACTTCGGCGGTGCGCAGGGTGTAGGCTTCGGCGGGCGCGAGCGGCTCGGAAGCAGCATCGCCAGCAATGAATTCGTCGAGAGACGCAACCGTCTTGTCTTTGAAATATGTCGGTCGGCGGGCTGGCGACGGTGATGATGTGTTGGGAGATACTGCAGAGTCGGTTGGGACGGTGGCGTAAGTTCGAGCGGCACTGAAGGCTCGCTGTAGAGGCAACCGCAGGCGGTGCAACGTTGCCGGAGACGACGCCATGGCTGTGGTTTGTGGGTATGTAGAGGTTTGTATCGTCGTTTGCGACGCTCCCAAGCCGAATGCGCAAAACTTCGCTCGCAAAGATGAAGTTTTTGCTGGGGATAGATAATGAATTGACGGATGACCAATTCAACGGAATTTGGTCCTCAGCTATTGGATCCAAAATTTCCAAGATTGTCCGCCCCCAGCACAAGCTCGGGTGGAGCCGGAAAACCCCGGCTTCGCAGAGGCACGCTCTGCATGCCTTACACTATCTGGACTTTCTACGCTACCGATAACGTTTAGTGAACAATGAATGACGGGAATGACCCTTACTTTCGCCTCCAGTACGTTTTCAGCCGTGCAATCTGAAGATATTCACCAATGGCCATCAAGATGCTATTCCAATAGGTCTACAAATTATTATTTTATAGTAGTTACATCTTGTACATTTATTCATGCTGGTGCACGCCCAATTTTGCTAAATTCTCCTCAACTATCCGGTTGCGCTCTCGCCATAGCTTGTACGGACTCCGGTCGGTTGCCAAGAACCAGTTCACGGTAGCGTGGAGCTGATTGTAGTAGTTGATGCTTCGGATGCCGTACCACCAGCCCGGGGGTATCAGCAGCGCATCGCCCGGCGTGAGTGTCGCCTCGATCCGCTCCGGTATTGTTTCTTCAAAGTCTAGGGTCCAGGTTTTCTTCTGCAGCACCTTCGGTTGCCGGTGACTCAGCTGGATGAGACTACCTGACTCTGCCCGCAACTCGCGGACATGTGGATGAGATAATATACTCTGGCCACCGAGGGAGTTCAGCTGGGGCGGGATCAGCAATGCGCGGCTGAAGCCCGCCAGCTGCCCGACCACCGTAGCGTCTGTAGAACTTCGGAGGTCCGACCGAAGAGGTCGGATGCCGAAGCGGATGCTGCACGAGGTAGCATTGTACGTGAGCCCTCCGATCTCCCTGACGGCAGGCGGATAAGGGAAGTCTTCTGTCAGGCGGTCCTCAAGCTCGATCAGACCCGACAGTCGACAGATAGCATCCTCCTGACCCTGGGGTCCTAATTCCTGGTTGTACTGGAGGACCTCCCTGATAAAGGCAATTGGCGCCTCAAAGGGCTCCCATAGCAGAGACGAGTCCTTGGCCGACTTCAATAAACGGTCCACTGTGCTATCGAGGTTGTGGCTAGAGGACCGACCCGTTCTGAGCAGCCAGCGCATAAACTTCTCGAGTGGGATTTCTGAAAATGGGTTGTCTGATGTGTTGGCTGACAGGTTGGTCCGCTTGATCTTGAACCTAACCCCGAGACTGTCAAACAGCTGGCTCATGTCGCTGTGACTGCTGTCTGTGTCTGCTCCCTGTCGGAGCGCACTCGCCATAATCGAGTCTCGTAATACGGCGAAGCTTGGCTTTTCCTGCTTGGGCTTCGCCGGAAGGGGAGAAGTGCGCGTGGTAAACTCGCCATCGGGATTGGATGCGGGGTGCTGAAACCAAGACTGAGACTCCAGGAAACCAGGCATGTGCCGGATAAGCGCTGGACTGCCGCGGTTCATTTTGTCGGTCCATATCTTGTTAAACTTGTAGTCGGTGATTCTTTGGCTGTTCAGCGGGCAGAGTCGAGCGACCTCGCGCCGACTTGCTTCCCGCTCCGGCACCCTTCGCGGAGGCCGAATTTGTTTAGTGATTGGCGAATGCCTACCATCCTTCCTATGGTTCTGCGAGGCCGGCGGCGAGGCTTTGGTAAAGTCTAAGAAGTCCCTCGAATGTAATGCTCGACATTGAACTTTAGGGCCCCCAGTGGCCCATGGCGTGGATGCTCCTCTGGCACCATTCGCCGTAGCCGCAGGCAGTTTTGGAACCATAACAGCCCCGATGATCGTTTGAACGGCGCAACTCTCAGCTTTCAGGGTGCAAAAGAATACGTATGTCACATGATTCACCTTCTTATTTCGTTGTGATGAATGAAGTGACGATCAAGGAAAGCCAATCCAGACATCCAGAGAGTGCTGAAGGGAAATCTGAAGATCAGCGTCGCGCGAAGAAGCACGGACCATCTTGTCGTTGCCCGCTAAACTACAGGGGCTTGACACCTTTTAGTGGATGATTGCGGTTCATCACTCACCACCAATGAACGATGCCCTCTCATCAGCTCTGCAGATAACATGGGCTTTACTCCCAATTTCCAAACAAATATGCTTCATTATCCTCCTAAAGGTGTAACTCATAGGAAACCGATGATCAAAGTCTAGATTACAAGGCCATCAAAATGCGCGCCGATCATCAAGATCCAACATGAAATGCGTCTCGGAGCCCCGTCGGCCGTTGCCGGCTACCCTGAGGAACCTAATCAGCCACGCCGGAATCGTCGGAATAGATGCGGAGGGCTACAGCAATATGCGTGGAGATAAGGGATGGTGGCCGTCCATCGCACTCCAACGCCGTGAGTCAAGGTGGTCAGACTCGGACCCTTATTGGCACCGCCTATCTATTGTACAATGCAGAACTCCCTCCAGTGGCGTTTGGGGGTGCCAGTTCCCATTCACATATAAGAAATCCTTATTCAATAATCAGATCGTGAGTCTCGAAGGCACGTAAGGATACCAATATCAATAGATACGGAAGACTCTTTGCACACATTTCAGTAGCACAGATTTTTACAACGTCAGCACAACCACCTCCTAGAGTAAACCGGCATCGACATGCGCTTCATCGCTCGGGCTGCGCTCGCAGTCGCTTATCTCTCCGCTGCGACGGTGGCCGTCATCATCAAGCCCAAGGTTTTGATCATTACATTCGTAAGCCCGACCGATAATGGCATGACTTGGAGGATCATCGGGTCGAAACCTAGTACTGACGTCCAACAAATAAATAGTTCAACGCAGAGGGGGAAGTTTACCTGGCCAAGTCCAACACCACGGGCGCACTGGACTTCCGAGCCCAGCAGCACCGCGTGCCCTACGCCAGCCCCGAGTTCCCCTACCTGCACTGCACCGCCAATGGCGATGCCTGCCTCATGACCACCGGCGAGGCCGAGATCCAGGCCACTGCGAGCACCATGGCGCTCCTGGCCGACCCGCAGCTGGACCTGCGCGAGACATACTGGGTCCTGACGGGCATCGGCGGTGGCGCGCCCGACCAGGTGACGCTCGGCGCCATCACGCTGGCCCGGTTTACCGTTCAGGTCGGCATGTCGTACGAGATGGACGCCCGTGAGCTGCCCCCGGACTTTGCCTCGGGCTACGTGCCGCAAGGCACCGACTCGCCCGAGGCCGCGTGGGGCTCCATATATGACTCCGAGGTCTTCGAGGTCAACGCGGCGCTGCGCGATGCCGTGACGGCCATGATCGACCCCGCAAAAGTTGTTGATAGTGCTGTCGCAGCTGCGTACCGCGCCAACTACGCGGATGTCCCCCAATTTGGAGCGGGCGCTGCCCCGCCCGCTATCCATTATTGCGACTCAGTGACGTCGGACACGTGGTTCACGGGTGCACTGCTGGCCGAGACGCACGCCCGCCGCGTTGACCTCTGGACCAACGGCACAGGCGTGTACTGCACGACGGCGCAGGAGGACGGCGCCGTGCTTGGCGCCCTGGTTCGCGGCGCCCTCGAAAACCGCGTCGACTTCGCGCGCGTCGCCATCGTGCGCACCGTATCCGACTTCGACCGTCCATACCCGGGTCAGTCCGTCATGGATAATCTGATCAACGGGACGGCGGGCTATCCTATCGCCATCGAGAACGTCTGGGTCGCGGGCAACTCGATCGCTCGGGGAATCATTAGCGGCTGGGATGAGACGTTCAAGGCCGGCATCCCGGCCCAGAACTACGTCGGCGACGTCTGGGGTGTTCTAGGCGGGACCCCTGACTTTGGGCCGGGTCGTGCGAGCAGTGGAAACCCTGTGGTGCTACCGGGAGCGAAGAGCCAGCGACAGGCAAGTGGCAAACGTACCACGCGCCGGAGCAGATTCCAGAAGTGAAGTCTATCCCGATCAGGGCATGATGGCAAGGGCGAGAAAGTTTGGTGACGTGCTTTGCCTGGCAGCGTTGGAGCCCTGCGTCAGCTATGCAGGCAGCCTTCCTACTCTAGTATCTACGACAGAGTATGACGTGTCGCTAATAATAATACACGCTATCATCTAGAAACAACATGCATGTAAATGTATATATACTGATATATCTAGATAACGTCATTGAAGCAGCAGATCAAAGAGGGGATCATAGGGGGCACTCAAGGCACTTGGTTGTGGTAACCTGAAGATTAACAACATCAAGCCTGGTAGAAACAATTTTACATTATACACTATCATAATACAACAAACTTACAGTTTCGACCTCATGTTGACATGTATAGCCTTGACCGTGGAATACGCCTCCAGCCCAGCCTCGCCCAGCTCCCGCCCAATACCGCTCTGCTTGACGCCGCCAAAGGGGATGCGCGGGTCGGAGTCCTGGCTCGAGTTCACCCAAACCATGCCGGCCTCGATGGCGCGCGCGACGCGGTGCGCCCGGGTCAGGTTGGTCGTAAATACGGCGGCGCCGAGGCCGTACTGCGTGTCATTGGCCAGCTCCACGGCCTCCTCCTCGGTCCGGAACGGCATGATGGTGACGAAGGGGCCGAAGACCTCCTCCTGGAAGATGCGCATCGCGGGCTTGACGCCTGTGAAGACGGTCGGCTGCACGTAGAAGCCCGTATCCCCGACGCGCTGGCCCCCGGATTCGAGCGTGGCCCCTTCCTTCAGCCCGACGTCGACGTACTGCAGGATACGCTCGTGCTGCGCTTTCGTCACCTGGGGCCCCTGGAACGTCTTCTCCTCGAACGGGTCGCCCACGCATGACACCTCGCGGATCTGCTTTTTGAACGCGTCCACAAACTGGCGGTACACCCCTTCCTGCACGAGGATGCGCGACGTCGCCGTGCAGATTTGGCCCTGGTTAGACATGATCCCCCCGTGAGCCCACTCGACGGCGTTGTCCATCTCGGCATCGTCGAAGACGAGGAGGGGGCTCTTGCCGCCCGTCTCCAGCGTGATGTTCTTAAGGTTGCCCGCCGCCATCTTCATGATCTCGCGCGCCGTATTCGTCGAGCCCGTGAAGGCGATCTTGTCGACACCCATGTGCGACGCGAGCGCGGCACCAGCCTGGGCACCTAGGCCGTTGACGACGTTGACTACGCCCGGCGGGAAGCCGGCTTCGGCGATGAGGTTCGCGAAGTAGAGGATTGAAAGGGGGGTCTGCTCGGCTGGCTTGAGCACGACAGTGTTTCCACAGGCCAGGGCCGGGCCCATCTTCCAGGCCGCCATCGCTAGGGGGTAGTTCCATCTACCACGTGCGAGATTAGTGAGCGATCATAGAGGTCTTATGCGTATACGAATATAACCACTTACGGGATAATCTGCCCACAGACACCAACCGGCTCCCGCACCGTATACGCGAACTTATCAGGGTTCGTTTCGATCACCTGGCCGAATACCTTGTCGGCGAAACCGGCGTAGTATCGCAGCGTGCTCGTGACCTCATTCATGTCCTCGTTCAGGGACACCGTGTACGGCTTGCCATTATCCCAGGTCTCGATGGTCGCCAACGTCTCCCGGTGCGCGTCCACGAGATCGGCCAGGCGGTTGAGTAACCGGCCCCGGTCCGTGCCGGGGAGGTTCTTCCACTCCGGCGACTTGAGGGCCGCCCGAGCAGCGGCCACGGCCTTGTCGATGTCGGCTCTGGATCCCGACTGGACGGACACGATGGTCTTTTCCGTTCTTTGCGCATTTCCGTTTGTTAGCTGATGCCTTTCTATGTGGTTGAATTGGGAGTGCAACACTTACGCAGGATCGATAGAGGCGAGGGTGGCCCCCTTGTCTGACTTCACCCATTCCCCATTGATGTAGAGCCCAGTCGGCTGAGCATACGTCCTACCGTTAGGTGCGGTAAGCTGCACCGCGAGATTATCTGCAACCATGGTGCCGAAGTAGGAGGGTTATTGTTCTGTTATCCGCTTTCGGTTTTGATATCCAATAACGGCAAGTCTCTGCTCAATAGAAAACAAAAGATCTCATAAATAAGCTGCTTTAAGCTCTGGGGGACGATATTGGGCTCCTAATGACCTGTAGTGCGTCCCGTGATAAGTCCCGAGGAGCGAGTCCGTTACCGCCAAGCCGATGCCAATGCCGGATAGGAAGGAGGCTGAGACAACAAAAGATCATCGACCGGGGTGGATGACATAAGGTAAACTCAAACCGCTTGGACATGCTCCATTAGGTCGATGTCATGGGTTGCGCTGCAACTTATCAGGATCCTTGCAGGACCAAGATGCGGGGAAGAGTGATAGGCAGGGGGGCTGGAAAAGCGAGGCGGAGCTGTGCTCCCTGTCCCCGCATGCATTAGTCTCGGTATGCTTATCTGCACCGTATCCTCGGTACTGTACGACCAAAACATCAATTGCAGAGACACTGATATTACACATACAAACTTGGTTGGCCTGGAGTTCGTGCCGTGCGGGACTGACAATCTGCTCCAGACGGAGCTGGGTGCTGCATTCAGCCTAACTAGCATTTCAGCCAAGTCTACGTAGTACTTTGGATTTGCGAAGGTTCCCACGATGTGATCACGCGTTCTACGACTACTACGTAGGTGGTTGCTATCATTTTCTTATCATTTTCTTAGACTAGAACTAAAACTAGAAGAGGAAAGTTCACGCGCATAGGCCTACAAAATCAGTTCACCACAGGCTGGAATTCGACAAATTCATAGATATAATTCATGGGTAAATATTCGTCATTGATATTTCATACAGCGGATCTCGCTGGATGCCTTAGGGTATATGGAAATGTAGTCTACTTTGAGCCTAATCCGCTCTTAATGCTCTGTGTAATTTGGGTAGGCCGGGGTGTTGGGTCCCGGCCCTCGATGTCCGAGGTGACAAAGTATGTGTATCGCCCCTTGCAAAACCAGAAGCCCAATGCAACACAGAGCATGATTCCAAATACCGCGATCGCCCAGTTCATATCGCTGGGTGCCGGGTTGGGCGATGTCGGGAAGAAGAAGAAGATGGTGGTGATGGCGCAGTAGATGACCGAGATCCAGTTGCACGCCGCGCCGAACCTCCCGAGCCTGAAGGGCCCCGGGGGTAGGGTGTTGCGTCCCTTGAACAGAAGTAGGAGAATGGGCATGGCGTAGGATATGGTCAGGGCGATGGTGCTGACACTGAGGATGGCGTTGAGGACAGTGTTAGCGAACATGTAGAGTACACCAATCAAACCGATAATGATGCCCTGGGCCCAAGTTGCGCGCACAGGAACCTTCCACGTCTCGTCCACCACGGACAAGTAGTTGCTCCATGGTAGACCACCGTCGCGGGCAAAACTCCACGTAAGCCGCGAGGCCGAGGTCACGATGCTGGTGCCTTGGCCAAACCCGTTGAAGATGAACAGAGCGAGCAGCGTGCAACCGCCCTCTAGGCCCACCGTCGTCCACAGAAGATCCATGAAGGGCAAGCCGGTGATGGGGTTCAGGATCCCGTCGACGTTCTGGATGGAGAACAGGCAGACCACCACGAAAATGAAGCCGGTGGCGGCACCACAGACCACCGATAGCCAAATGACCTTGGGGACATTGGTGCGGGGGTTCGGGATCTCCTCGATCATGTGGATAGCAGCGTCGTAGGCTGTAAGAGCGTATGCAGCCTGGACGAGCCCGGTGAACCACGTAGGTCCGTCGCCCCAGCCCGTCTGGTTGATCCAAGAGCCGAACACGAAAGAGGCCGGCTGAAAATGGAGCTCGGACTTGACGCCCACCGAGATGAGCAAGGCGAGCGACACGACGAAGAAGAGCCCGCAGAACATGATGCCGACCATGCTGTTGAAGAAGGGCAGTACCTTGTCGTGTCTGCATGCGACTATGTTGATGACCGTCATGAGGAAGGTGAGACCAAGGTAGAGCACGAACTGCACCCAACCCTTCGTGGCCCCCTCCCAGCTGGGGTCGAACAGGAGTCGCATGCCGAGGATGAAGTTGGTCATGAAGGCGAGCTGGGAGGCCGACAGCGCCCACCAGCCGAAGGTGTTGATCCAGGCGCACATGTAGCTCAGGAAGCGGCCGGCCGGCGTGGGCCAGAGCCGCGAAATCCAGTAAGCCTGTCCTAGCGTCGTAGGCATGGCGCTGCAAAGCTCGCCGAGTGAGACGGCGACGCACACGTTGCAGAGGAGCACCAGAACCAGGCCCCAGAGGATGGATACGGGCCCGCCGTTGGACAGGCCGTTGGCGAGGTTCTGGGCCAGCGTGGCCCAGGTACCCAAGACGCTGAAGGTGAGGGCCAGCATGCTCCAGAGGCTGAACTTGCGCGTCATGACCTGTTCATGGCCCAAGCCAGCCAGATCCTGGCCATCTTGGTCGTAGCTGCCGGCTGGGCTGCCGGTCTTTGGGTGGTTTGGGATGTCGGTTTCCATCACAGATGGCCGGGATGCGGGTCGTCCGTCAAACACGACAAAAAGTTTAATTGAGTTTTGCTTTTCTTTCTTCCGACCGAAGAAGGTACGCAAACGGGAACCCCTCGAACAGAAAGGTCCCGGGAAGTGCGACGCTTTTGACGTGGGTTGGGCGACTTGGAGTACGCTGCCGATCCCCCAGCAGCGTCGCTACGGGGGGCCAGATAAGGGACCAGCGGTACAGGCCGAAAGTAAGACGGCAAGACGGCTATCAAGCCTCTAGCCAAGCGAAGACACCACCATCATGCTGCAGGGCCACGGTGTTGGGGTGCTGGCGTTGAAGGGAAGGTGATACTGCGACGAGTTGCCTAGTGTGCCTGTCCAGATCTTCCATATTCCCCGGATTGAAACTTTTCACTAGACCCATTATAGATAGAAAGAGGGGCTCATCTTGGCTCATCTGGGCTCATCAGATAAGGGTGGATGGACTGTCTTGACTGCGCAAGTGCGCAAGCCTGCCGTCAACGGTGGAACCGCCAGGCTGGGTTCTTCTTGTCTTGTTGTGCCGCTTTCCTTATCATTGCTAGCCTGGATCTGCACAAGACCAGGTATGCCTGCCTTATCTGACGCAGTTGTAGTCAAGGCGATGACTGGAAACCAATGCAATTTCCTTCGTCTGACCTTATCTGTAGGTAGTACAGTACGTCGTACGGCACAGAGCAGAGCAATTGGATAGTTAGCCGAGTGTACGGAGTAGTCCTCCGATCTACAGTCACACACTGTCAATTGACCGTGTTCACTCACAGTGACGTTGCGTTGTCGCAATGCCGAACGCAGATTGAGCGGGTGATGCGGCCTTCGCGATCCCTGACTCAAGACCCGCATGTACCCCGTCTTTGATAACCTTGGCTCCGGACGCCGGAAGCTCTGGGCGCCGAGGCCCCCAGCACAATCGATATCGATAGCTACGACTAGGCAGGCTTGGCGAGTTGGCAAGTTTGACTTTGGACGATCTCGGCTGCCATTTGCTCTGCTGACACGCTGGCACGGTCTTGACTCTCAGCCAGCCAGTCTAGACTTCACATCCGGCACCGGGCAGTTCCAGCGGCATGGCTCTTCGGTAAATTTTAGCGGGCAGACTTAAGCCGCACTCGACTCCGGCCTCGTACGACACGACTGATAAAGTCAGACTCCACTTAAACGTATAAATTGTAGCGCTGGCCATCATCTCTCCCTTTACTCCGAGAATCTCTTCAGTCACTCACCAACGACGACGACAGCTCACGGTTATTATACCAGCACCCATCGCCTACAGGCCTAGGACGAAACAGTCCAAAACCAGCAACCCCTTGCTCCCCATTCAACACGTATGGCCCATTCACGCCGCCACAATGACGCCCGATACCTTAACCATTCCCGGCTACATAATCTATCGGGAAGATGCCAATGGTTCCTCTCCAAACGAAACCGTAATCCCCAAGCCACCTCCTCATCCATTGGGTATGTAATTCTTCACCACCTGACTTGCCTTTGGCCAGAAAGGGAGCAAAAGCGAGCAAAGCGGCTAACAACGGCCTACAGATCAACTCACGGTTGAGGAAATTGCGGCATCATCAAAGTTGATCCAAAAACATGCTCTTCCTCAGAAAGTGAAGTTTAACTGCATCACTCTACGAGAACCTCGTAAGGATGAGTACCAGGCCTTCCAGGCCGGAAGCGGCCCTTGCCCCCAGCGTCGATCCTTCGCCATTGTCATCGAAAAGGGCAGCGGCCAGGTCTCCGAGGTCATTGTCAACCTGACCAAGGGCGCTGTCGAGTCCAAGAAGAACTGCACCGACGTCGGCCCCATGTTGACCCTCGAGGACCTTGACATCTGCGAGCGCGTATCCCGGGCTGACCCCCAGGTCGCGCAGGTGTGCCGCGAAATCGGCATCACCGACATGGACAAGGTCTTTTTCGACGGTTGGGCCATTGGCCACGACGACCGCTGGGGCTTCGAGCGCCGCCTGCAGCAGGGTCTCGCCTACTACCGCAACTCGGCCCTCGACAACCAGTATGCCCACCCTCTCGACTTCACCGTCATCATCGACACCGAGAAGGAGGAGGTCCTGGCCGTCGATGTGCGCCGCGTCAACGGCGAGCGAGTCCCGCCGCCGCTGCAGGAGCACAACTACCTGCCCCAGTACATCGGAGACAAGTACGACCAGCATCGTCTCAAGCCCATTGACATCGTTCAGCCCCAGGGCGTATCCTTCCAGATGAACGGCAACGAGATCTCGTGGGCTGGATACAAGATGCACATCGGCTTCAACTTCCGCGAGGGCATTGTGCTGTCCGATGTGCGCATGCACGACATGCACGAGAACAGGGAGCGTTCGCTGTTCAACCGCATCAGCATCGTCGAGATGGTGGTGCCTTACGGCAACCCCACTGCTCCCCACCAGAAGAAGCACGCCTTCGACGTGGGCGAGTACGGTACTGGACTGATGACCAACAGTCTCAAGCTGGGCTGTGACTGCAAGGGTGCCATCCACTACCTTGACGCCATCATGTCCATCTCGGACGGCTCGCCTGCCGTCCTGAAGAACGCCGTGTGCATCCACGAGGAGGACAACGGTCTGCTGTACAAGCACACCGACTACCGCGACGGCACCGTCATCTCGGCCCGCGACCGCCGCCTGATTATCTCGCAGATCATCACGGCGGCCAACTACGAGTACGGCTTCTACCACATCTTCAGCCTCGACGGTACCTACAAGCTCGAGGTTAAGCTGACGGGCATGCTCAACACTTACTGCCTGCACCCGTCGGAGACGGCGGCGCCCTACGGCACCGAGGTGGCCCGGGGGCTCGACGCCCACAACCACCAACACATCTTCTCGCTGCGCGTGGACCCGGCCATCGATGGCCCGCGCAACAGCGTCCTCGAGGCCGATGCCCTGCCGTCCGAATTCCCCGTCGGCTCCGCTGAGAACCCCTTCGGCAACGGCTTCTACAGCAAGTCCACCCTTCTCGAGGACGCCCGCCACGGTATGCGCGACTACAAGCACGAGACAAGCCGCTCATGGGCCATTGTGAACCCGCACCGCCTTAACCCCTCTTCCAAGAAGCCCATGAGCTACAAGATCCTCAACAACAACTGCCCGCCCCTTCTGGCGCAGCCGGGCGGCACTATCCACTCGCGTGCCGCGTTCGCACGCCACGCGCTCTGGGTCTTGCCATACCGCGACCACGAGGTCTTCCCCGCGGGCGACTACGTGTGCCAGAGTACGGGCATGCCGGGCCACGTCGACAACCCGACCATCGAGGACTGGGCGGCACGCGGCGGCAAGATTGCTGACGCCGACATTGTCTGCTACGTCCAGTTCGGCCTGACGCACTTCCCGCGCACTGAGGACTTCCCCGTCATGCCCGCCGAGCCTGTCAGCGTCATGCTGCGCGCCTCCAACTTTTTCGTCAAGAACCCAGCGCTGTGGGTTCCACCCTCGACGGTCTCCAAGGACACGACTTCGCGGGATGCCTTCCCGACGTCGGGGGATGCTGCTGCGAATAACAGCAGCGCTTCTTGCTGCTCCACTGGGCTTGTCTCCAGCAAGCTCTGAGTGACACACTGCGACGTGTTGAAACACGTGTTGGCGTATTGGAAGATTGTTCAAGCGTTTGTTATTTGAAATTTGCAGCGAGTAATAATTATTCACGACCGATTCAGCTAGATGTTTTGTAGCGACTTCGGCTGTAACAAGACGATGTATACGCTTTTTACTAGACTCAGAATCATACTCCAATCAAAATTGTTAAAATATTATTCTTCACAGTGTTTTGCATGCTTATATCCCGTATGAAAAGAGTGTAAATCAGAACTGGCCCTACCTGGCCACCTCTTCGTATTGATATCCTATTAAAATTACCTAGACCGAGAATCATCGCTAATCAACAGCACGTATGAAACAATTCAGTAGTACCTCCGTCTCCGTCAGGCTGTGTCCGGCCCAGCCCCCTAGACGCGACGCATGCGCATCATCATCGGCTCTCCGCGGGCCCAGAGGTTGCTGGACTTGCCCTCGGCGCACTTGGTGCCGCCTGGCATCTGCTCCATCGCGGTCCACTTGCCCGAGGCGCAGCGCTGGTAAGCGGTGCCGCCGACGCAGTTGAAGATGCCCTCCTCGGTGCAAGCGCCGGTCAGGCCGCCACCAACGGGTGCGGGAACGGCAGGGGCAGCGGGAGGCCCACCACCGCTGCTGGAGCCAGAGGAACCAGATCCGGAAGCGGGTGAGGACGGGGCGGCGGGGGCGATGCTGGTCATGAAGCCGGAGGGGGTTGCTGCGGCGGCGGGGGCTGAGCTGGGGGCTGCGGCGGCAGAGCTGGCAGCGCCAGAGCCAGAGCCTCCGGAACCGCCGCTGCTGCCTTCGCCGTGGTATTGACCATCGTTTCCGCCAGCCGGAGCGCCGGAGCCACCACCTGAAGAGCTACCAGACGAACCGCCAGACGAACCGCCAGACGAACCACCGGAAGAACCGCCAGAAGAGCCGCCAGAAGAGCTGGGAGGACTCGAGCTACCGCCCTTGCCACCAGGGACACAGTTACCCTCGACCTTTTGGAAGTTGTTTTTGCCTCCAGGCTTGATGACGTTGGGGCCAGGGTTGGGGAACTCGGGATCGGTCCCCGGCGTAGTCTTGCAGTCGTTGATGCCCTGGAGGTTGGCCACGAAAAGATCCGGGAGTTCAGCACGAGCAAACAGCTCCGTGCCCGCGAGCGTCTCGTTGGTGTACCCGCTAACACTCTCACGTCCGGTTCCATATTCCACCACCTCCTCTCCATCCTCTCGTTTATTCTTCTTCTTGCCGCCCGTCACCGTCAGCGCGGCGCAGTTCTGGTAGAACTCGGGCTGGCCCGCCAGCTTGGAGATCCAGGACCACTGGAAGACGTAGTCGCCCGGCGCGACGCCGTCGGGGACGGCCCAGTCGTACGTGCTGGGGCCCGACCCGTCCTTGGAGGGGCAGCCGCCCTCGATGCTCAGGATGACCTGCCAGTGGGAGGCGGCCGTGGGCTGCAGGTCCTTGGTGATGGCGAGCTGGCAGGAGCCGCCGCCGTGGACGGCGCTGCCCTTGAACGACAGTTGGGACTTCTCGCCGACCGCCACCGTCGTCACCTTGTCGCGCTTGAAGAAGGACGCCGGGTCCCCCTTGACCTTGCAGGGGAAGTCCTTGGCCGTCAGGGGCGAGTTGTCGAGGCCGTCGCCGCCGAAGGGCGCGGGCTTGGCCATGATCATGTGGGCCGTGGCGGCGTGGGTGCCGAACAGCGCCAGCGCTGCTGCGACGAGGGTGTTGGATGTGTATGCGTACATGTTTGTGTGTCGCGACTAAGTAAAATGTTGTCGACAAAGTGTGTTTGGGTACAATATATGACTTCTGTGAATGAAAAGGGAATGTCCAGGACCCTGATGCCAAGGAGCAAGGGTCTTCATTTATAGACAGTCCCAAGCCATTGAAGCCTCAGGGGTCATTCACATGTCTGCTTTTTCCCAAGTGACCTAGGTATAATGAATGGGATTGTTCTCGAGTCTTTTATTGTCTTTGGAGAAAGAACGATTGCTGTTCTTATTGTCAAGCTACGAAAAGCTCCAGTCAGATCAGACAAACATTGAACAAAGGAAAGGGAGTTATACCAAATCAATCTACCGTATCTACCTTTGCCTCTTCAAGAAAGAGTTAGGCAACAAAGAAAGCTTCGTGTGCTATCTCAACTGTGCTAGAATGTGCTGTAAGATGCGTTTTTATGTCACAAAGGTCATCTACCACGTCTCTTTATATGAGCAAGTGAAATTGAGAAGTGATTCCTCAAAGGCAGGTGTAACTCAATACTCCCCACATACCCAACGTCGTCACGGTAAGCACAAGTGACTCAGAGGGATGATGACTCGTTCTGGAGGCTGACTGGCTGACGAAAGGAACTCGGATATCGAAATTCTGGTCGGGTTCACCTTGGAAATGCCAATCTTATGGGCTGCTGGAGTTAGGAGCCGCCTCAATTCGTAGCATCGCATCCTCTCATAACGTTGAGTACAGATGAGGTAGGCATTTTGATTATGGATTTTATCTAAGTTAGATGGTGATATCTCATGTCCAAAGCTTCTCCTGTAAGTACTCAAACTGCTCCTGCCGGTAGGTATCCTCCTGAGCATAAGCGAGCGTAGTGACATTAGCATCAAACGCAATGTTTTGCGCATCCTCCACCTGGTACTCAGGCCAAACTACGTCCTGATGTCCCTCCGTCTCATGATGGTTCGGATCCAGAGTCGTCACGAAGCTGACCCACATGCGCGACATGAGGTCGGCGAGCTGGAAGTAGGACTCCGGCTTGCCCCCGAACGGGTTGACGGCGACGGGGGTGTCGTACCCCATACCCTCAGTGTTGTCGAAGACGTAGGCTACCTCCTGGAAGTGCGTCGAACCGACGATGGGCTGGATGCCCGCCGATAACACGTTAAAGGCGTACGTGTACGTCGGTAGACCCGCAGCGGCCCAGGCCTGCGCCCAGACGCGTCGCGGAGCTTGGTAGCCCTGGTCGCCCGCGAAGGCCGCGACGCGCTTCCACATGGAGCCGTAGGCGGCCAGCTCGCCCTCGGGCCGGCCCTCGAACGTGGCAGGGATCCCCACGGCGGGGTCGTCCGGATACAAGGCGGACAGCTCGGCGATGGTCTCGTTGTTGGCGCCGCTGGAGCGAAGGTAGGCCTCCCACTGCGCCGTCGTGTTGATGCCCTTCTTGCCAAAAGCGGTGCCCTCGTCGAAGTTGGTGCCGATGATCAAGGGCACGTGGACGAACTTCCCGTCGCGGACCATCTGCCAACGGGGACCCTGGATGAAGTCACCGTCGATCGTGGGGCTCGTGAATGACGGAGAGGTCGTGCTGTTCAGGATGTTGCTAAGGTCCCAGGTGGGAACTTCTCGTAGGCACTGGAGAGTATCGGCGGCACTGGCGCAATTTGTCTTGTTGACCAGCGTATTGTAGTACTGCTGAAATGTTTGCGCGCCTGTGTCGACCTCCCCGAAGTCAATCTCGTAACCAGTGCCGCTCTGCATGATGGCCGCGCGGAAGAGCCCCTCGTCGCGTCCACCAAATGCGAAAAGCTGGGCGCCGACGCTGCGTGCGCCGGCACTCTCGCCCCAGATGGTGACCTGCCGAGGATCGCCGCCGAAAGCGGCAATGTTGTCGCGCACCCACTGAATGGCCAGGTGCTGGTCGCGGAAGCCTAGGTTTCCGGCGCCGGCCGCCTTGATCTCGTCGCTGAAAAGGAAGCCCCATCCGTGCAAGCGGTAGTTCATGCTGGCCGCGATCATGGGCTTGCCCATTTTCACCGACTGATCGACGATGCGGGAGAGATTGTATCGCGGGTCGCTGGAGCCGCCATTGGTGAGGCCGCCGCCATGAATCCAGAGCGCGACGGGCAGCTTGGTAGCGTTTTTGCCGACACCGTGAGGACGTACGACGTTGATGGTCAAGCAATCTTCCGATACATAGTTACCCAAGACCCAAGTATCGCTACCGTAGCCAAAACATTGCGGTGAGTACTCGGTCGCGTTTCGCACGCCGCTCCAACTCTCATTCAGCGGTTGAGGGGCACGGAACCGGAGGTTACCGGTAGGCGGCTGAGCATAAGGGATTCCTAAGAAGTTGTCCTGGTTGTAGGTGGGATTGAGAACGCCGTAGTAGGAACCATTCTGGACTGTCGCGACGGGCTTCGAGTTGCAGGCAGGGCGGGCGCACGCTAGGCCTGCCAAGAGGGACAAGGTGACCAAGCTGGATTTCGCCATATCTTGATATTGAACGTAGCAGTAGCGGCGAACGAGTCCTGGATCGGAGAATCCTGGTGCCCCATGGTTGTTTACGGTCGCGAGGTGCAGTCTTTATATACAGGCCGCATGGCCCCCTGTTCTCATGGCGCGCATCCCATCGTGCCAGGAGCAGGCATCGTGGGCCATGTTCTCCCCTCACGTCTCCCCATGGTCGTATGGCCATTGCCGAGCTTCCATGGGGACTATCGGCCCTTCTCCTGGCAAAACCTGGCCAAATACGGCGGGCAAGACCGAGGAGCGTGGGCGTGTTGCGGGGAAGTTCAAGAAGTTCAATCTCTGGGGGCCCCAGGCAAATCCCCACTCAACTACCGACAGCACGGGTAGGAGATTAACAGCGCCCTGGGCTTGTTGCCATAGCGGGCTTAGCGAGGTCACAGTGGCCTTGGGAACCATGATTCATGACGCCCAGGGGCAATTACGGTGCCTGAATCACCCCATCAATTGCTCATAGCGTCGGGAATTCTCCGACCGAAACGTGCTTCGCTGGATTAACTTTACGGAGCAGACAAGTGCCAAGTTGCATGCCACAAGATTGGATCATCACACGATCGATCAATATTTATTACATCTGCTGCGATGACCTGCCTTCTTATATTTTCCACAACGACGGATGTCCGTTGGACATAACGTCTGATCATACATCAAGAGAGTCATGTTACGATTGCGAGGTCGTCACTATAATAATCGCGCACATGCACACCCCGCGGAATGGCTCGCCATTTCCCGAAAACCCGAACGTTCGGCCATAGCTGATGTCCCGATGTTACTATTAGACACGGGGAACATTGCGATTAACGCCGAGGCCAACGTTGAATGCTTTCAGTCTTGTTTCTCTTGATGCTTGTCTAGTACTCTCCAAATGATGCGCGGTCGATGTCAGCAGTGTGCTGTGCCTCCAATGCTGCAGTACCCCGCATCGCACAGTCAGCGCCAACGCCAGCGAAACTCGAAGTCGAGAGGGTTCAATCATTGGAAAATGGTAGGCCATAAAAGGGATGTCCCGGATGTGTCCATGAGACCAAAAAGCCGAACCAACATTAGACTCCTACAAAATTCTTGAAGCATTACGTACATACAGGAGCTTTGCGACCAAGTGACAGAAATGCACTCCCTACTCTATATTGGGGGATTCCTTATCCCCCTATTTGTGATTTTATTGCGGAACTTTGTCAAAACCACAACCTCCCGAACCCGCTCCGTTCCAGGACCTTGGATCGCCCGATTCACCCGACTCTGGTACTTTAAGCGAGTCTGGAACGGCGATTGGCACACCGACAACATCGCACTACATCAGAAATACGGCCCCGTCGTCCGCGTCGCGCCGGGGTAGTTCTCACTCTCCGGACCGCCGGATAAGGACCTGTACGGCATTGGTTCACGATTCCCCAAGGGCGACTGGTACCAGGGCTGGAAGCACCCGAACCCGGAGAGATTGGCTCTGTTTGCTGACCAGGACATCCGGCGCCAGGCCGAGACGCGCCGCCGGTTCCAGTCCCTCTACAGCCTGAGCGCGCTGCTCTCGTATGAGCCCTATGTCGACAACTGCATCAATCTCTTCCTCGAGCGGATGGCCGAGTTTGCTCGCGCGGGAGAGACCGTCGACATGGTGCATTGGTTTCAGTGCTTCGCGTTTGACGTCATGGGGGACACGGTCTACTCCAAGCGATTCGGCTTTCTCGATCGGGGCGAGGATATTGCTGGCACCATGCGGGCGCTGGAGTTGGCGATGCCCTACTCGACACTGGTGGGCATATACCCTCGGCTGCATCCGTACTTGTACCCATTATTGGAGAGATTCCCCGGCAGCGGCGCGGCGGGTCGGACGTATCTCATGAAGTTCGTGAGCCAGAGAATCGCGGCGAGGAACGAAGCACGAGCTAAGATGCCGAAAGGGGGTGCTAAAACACCCACCAGTGCAGACAGTAACGCACCACGAGACTTCTTGGATAAGTTGATGGATACTCACGACGAGGATCCCGAGAAAGTCACCCCTGAGCACATTTACATGATGGGCATTAGTAACATCTTTGCGGGGTCCGACACCACCGCCATTTCCCTCTCAAGCATTCTCTGGAACCTTGTGACAACTCCAGCGTCTATGGCCAAGTTGAGAAAGGAGGTAGACGCGCAACCTAGAACACAGGGCCGGCTCGCCTTCAAGACGGCCAACACCAACATGCCGTATCTACAAGCGGTTATCAAGGAAGCGCTGCGACTGCACGATGCGGCCGGTCTGCCCCTGTGGAGAGTCGTCCCCGAGGGTGGTGCTACCATATCCGGGCAGTATTTCGAAGCCGGCTCAGTCGTTGGTACGAACATATGGGTGGCTCACTACGACCACGATGCGTACGGTGATGATGTCAATGTATTCCGCCCGGAGCGGTGGATCGAGGCGGAGGAGGAGGACCCAACGCGATTTCGACGGATGGAAGCTAACTACATGGCTGTAAGTCAATCAATAACTATCTTCCGATCTTTTGCTAACGCCTTACACCGCAGTTTGGATTGGGCTCTAGAACCTGCATCGGTCGCCACATTTCAACACTGGAAATGTATAAGCTCGTTCCCCAGCTCATCGCCAAGTATGACTTCGAGCTAGCCATGCCTCGGTCCGACTGGAAATCAAAGAACCTCTGGTTTGTTAAGCCCGAAAAACTCCAGGTCAGAGTTTTACCCAGGAAGAGCACGGATTCGTAGCAAAACACACCTTCTCGCTCACTGGTGAACACCAATATCCCTCTTCCATCTATAGTCAAATTTAAAATCTATATCCACCCTTTTTAAGCCTTTTCCCGAGACGCCTTGTCTTGAGCCTCGATATCACTCGATGAACTCCCATAAGCTGGTGCCTGACCGAGGAAAGTCTCAGGTTGCATACTGATACCCCGTGACTGGTGGAAGAGACCCCAGTCGCCGATCTGCTCGTCAGAGAACTGGTCCATGTCGAGACCGCTCGCTTCAGCCTCGTCCGATATGCGCAGGTGTAGGCCGGGGATGTACTTCATGATGAGCAACAGTGCACACGACACCGCAAAGGAGTAGGCGGATATGGCGGTAATCTCAGCAAACTGGCGGCCGACTTGGATACCCTTGCCATTGATGGCGCCCTTGGCCATTGTGACTCCGTCCAGAGCCGAGACTGCAATCACTGCCTTAGCACCCCATGTCTTCTGAAATTACACGTCGCGATGATTGGAAACAATAACTTACTAGACTGGTCGGCAAAGATGCCCGTCAGAAATGCGCCTACCATACCTCCTACGCCGTGCAGCTTGAAGACGTCCATCCCCTCGTCGATGTGGAGCCAGTCGTTGATGTTCTCGATGAGACAGCATACCACACCCGTGATGAGGCCGATGACCGCAGCGAGCCAGAGGCTGACGTATCCGGCGGCGGGCGTGATACCCACCAAACCCGCGATTGCCCCTTCGCACGCGCCCACGATGCTGAAGCGGCGCTTGTGCTTGAAGTAGTCGACGAGGACCTAATTCTGACCGTCAATACAATCGATTCGCTGCCAATATAATATCTCTAAAGAGAGATTTGACGTACCCAACCAAGCACACCCGTGCAAGCAGCTGTGTTGGTATTGAAGACGGCCACCATGGAGCGGATTGAGGCGTTAAGCGCGGAGCCGCCGTTGAACCCAAACCAACCAAACCAGATCAGGACCGTGCCCAAGAATACGAGTGTGGTGTTGTGCGGCTTGCCATGGCTCTGGTCTTCGGGATTCTTCCGGCGCTTGCCGAGGACGAGGGCGTAGGCAAGAGCGGACCAACCCGAGGCGATGTGGACGGGGCCGCCACCAGCGAAGTCGAGAGAGGGGAGCTGCGGGCATCGTCATTGTTAGCTCACTATGCTCTTTTGGCTTTATAACAAGGTAGTTGAGTCATTGGCATCCCTGCATCTCACTTACGTTATATAGCCACCCTTTCGAGTTCCAAGTCCAGCAAGCGATGGGGCAGTAAACAACAGTCGCCCACCAAAACCCAAACACCAAAGACGGGATAATGCGTCCGCGCTCAAAGGCGGCCCCGACGACGATCTGCACCGTGCAAGCGCAGAAGAGGAGCTGGTAAAAGCAAAACACAATCTCCGGGATGGCGGGGTTGCCCGGCGAAGGCGCGGCCATGACGTTGCGCAGCCCGAAGTTGGCCAGGTCGCCGATGAAGGGGCCCGCGGTGCGGCTGTAGGTCAGGGAGTAGCCCCAGAACATCCACTGAAATGTGATGACGGCCCCCACCATAAAGGACTGGAACAGCAGGGACAGGGCCGACGTGCGCCGCGCGAGGCCGCCGTACAGCAGGCCGATGCCGGGGAGGATGGGCCAGACGATGAAGGCGCAGGTGATGAGGTAGGTGTAGTTCCACTCGTAGCCGGCGTACTGGGCGTTCACGTCGACTTCGAGCGGGTTGCCGCCCGTGGGGACGGACTCATTGAAACTGGGCTTTTAGAGGGAGAGTGGTACATTGTCAGTCTCAGGCTCGATGTATACATGAGATTCAACTTACCGGTCCAACCATGGTGCTGCTTGAATGAGATCCTATCACTGAGATCACTTCGGAGAGATATCCAAATCCTAATGAGAAAAGAATGGACTCGCTTCTCTTAAAAGAACGTGGCACGAAGTGGGAACTATAAATGTCTAGGGTATATCAATTATTGACGCATATTGACTGGTTATCGATATCAGCTGGTGACGGCGACTTAGTAAGGGACCAAACGCAGTTGGTGCAGCGATGGCAGGTTCCTTATCAGTGCCAAGTGAAGCTGTCTGGAGTCCTAACGATCTCCTTCAACCCGATATCGAAACCAATTCATCGTTCAGATTGAAATAGGGCTTCTGGTCTGATACGCGGGACAGATAAGGAAAAGGACGCTAAACGTTAAGGGGTAAAATTACCCGCCAGCTCCCAACGGGATCTTCAGCCCCAGCATCTCTTATCTCTTGGCATGCATGATAGGAACTTTTAACCTGTCTATAAGCTGCGGCATGACGTTGACAACATGAACTGAAACAGTTTACTAGTACCTGCAGCATACCGTCCTACCGGGTTGACGGAATGCTCGGATGGGATCTGGACCACCTCGGCCCGCATTTCCCACTTTCACGGGCTGAGTGGCTAGTTATTAGACTCAAGTTCTAAATATACATCCAAATTATGTTTATTTGGCTGCATCAGTAAAGATTTTCTCTTCAAACTTTCCAAAACAAATCTTCACCCAAGGCCTCGACTACAGCAGCGACGGCCTAAGTCAATATGTCCTCTCTTGAGGCTCAATCCGATATCATCAACAAATATCCAAAATTCCACTATATATTGCCAATATGTGAAGTTAGATAAGGAATGTAAAGAAGCAAAGCCAATGATCAAGGACGGAAAGTTCAAAACTTCACCGTCACAGTTTGCCAATCCCGCTTAACTTGAGGCTCTAAATTGGGAATGGCCACTGCTTATAACGACGAGATCACCGTTGCCATATGCGGCCGCCATTCCTGATACAGAAATCGTTGTCAGCTAGCCTGTCACAGAACTATATGATGACTTCATATAGTTGGTTACTGGGAGTGGGTCTCAAGACATACCGCCAACCTGTCCCCCGTGGTTGCAGTTGGTAAAAGACCACTGCACGCCGAGGGCCACGTTGTACGCGGTGGAACTCGTCCCACCGCTCCTCAAGGAATGCCCTTCGATGTACGCGGAGCCAGAATGGGCCACCTCGCGGAAGTACGGGACGCCGTTCATGGTGTCGCGTTCAGTCACGGTGATCACATAGTTACCAAGCGCCACGAGGTAGTTGAAGCAGGCGATGACGTCGTCGACGTTGGCAGTGACTAGGCCGGTGCGCCCGTCGCCGCAGTTGTCGTTGTACTCGGCTTTAGGTCCGCTGGGATCGTCTACACGGGGCGTCATGGGCTGTGATGAGCTAGTAATCGGAGTTTTCAGGGTGTAGAGCTGGACATACCTGGGAGATACTTGGGGGCTGCGTACAGATCCTCTGCCGTGAGGTTGAGAGATGCGAGAGAGGGAAGCCCGGGTCCCGGTACGAACTCAGGATACTCCCTCGATTCTAGCACTCCCGGTGAAGCGCTAGGTAGAGCCGTCACCAAGGCTGGAGTGATAGTTGCAACGAGTAACCCCTGGAGATAACGCATCTTGAATCGATTATGGATGATCGGTTGAGAAGAGTGCCGATAGGCTTTAGATATCGCGTTTCCGTTGGGTTCAGTGAAGCCAGATAGAAGGAAGGAGATCGGCGTTGGAGACTTGGCTGGAGGACTGATGAGCTTCGATTCCAACCATATTCAGAGATGAAGAGACCTGTATTTATAGACATTTACGGCTTGGAAACTTGTATTAAGAACATCGCCGAAGACAAGAGAACACGGTGCTCATTCTCCTCTACTGTACCTAGCCTTACAGTATTTGGGCCTTCGTAAACCAAAGCATCACTTTCGCGATGTATAGGGGACTCCTTCTGCTCATATGTAACGCGTCGGTGTAATATTGACTTTCAAAAGCCAATTAATATATGCACATACTGAGCAGCCATATCATGGTAATCCTTGGCCAACATCATCCTTCATGTCAATGCGCGTGGTTCTTCGTAGAATTTGTAAGATTATGCATTGAGGTTGCATTTAAGGCTCAATTGGATTTTGACAGTGCATGCCAAGGGGAATCTCCAACCTCACCTACCAATCAACTGATTAGTGAGTTGCATATTAGCTTACTTACATATATGCGCACTTTATTCACCTTGCTGCCTTGACTCAGCAGGCATTGGAAGGTATGAGGCAACAATCTAGAACGATCCGTACCACCACTCCATCTGTTATCAGCCAATGAGAGATGATGATAAAGTGTCATATTGGTATAATTCCGCGTAGGTAAGATCAAGCCTGCTTTTCCAGTGTTACACTGTGGCATAAGCTTATAAAGATAGTAGTGAATGATGAGCCAGCCTTTCACGTAGTTATCCCTTCCTAGTCTCCTATTTCACCACGCTGCCATGATAGTGGATCGAGTTTGGGGGCAAATAGGTTACCGCGTATCATTATGAGATCAACGAATCAACATATGGTACGAAGCAGCCGCATAGAGAGATTGCTTGTTTTATTCCTCTGTTGAAACATATAATTGGACTGTATTCTTAGACATAAGCTATCTACTGAAGTGACGCCTATTCAATAAGAAAACTGCTGATGGAGCCCAGGACTTAACTATGCTGATGGTATGCTGACCAGGAAAGGTGTTGGGGGGGTAAACTTACGGTGATATTTATATTGTTTGCGCATTTCGTTCCTTCGGCATACCACACTAGATGGATACTATACACTTGGCTTGAATGCATGTTGCACCCACACTGGCAGCACGTGTTGACCGCAATCTTCGTTTCTGGTCAAATTTGAGTACCATTAGACCATACTATTCGAGACTTCAAGATATGCGAAGCTTTTAAGGATTTGGGGGCGTATCCTATTTGTAGACCCAGCGACAGAGTTGAATAAGTTTCCCGCGCGTATTGTCGAAACGGAGGAAGTGTGCGTAGTATTGATTGGGTAATAACCCAAAACCCCTGACTCCACCGCCTAAGTCGGTAAGAAGCCGCGAAGATCCTCCGTCGGCGTAACTCCCACCCCTAATCGCCCAAGCGGATTCTCCGCGCGCAGAACAATGTCAACAACCAATTAGTCCAAGCTATTCCGCGGCCATCTTTGTTAACAAGAAAGCATGGCGCCCGGCAGAAAACAAGGAACCGGGTGCTGGACATGCCGCCTCCGTCGCAAGCGCTGCGACTCCGTCCGACCCGTCTGCGGAAGCTGCAAGAATCTAGACATCGCGTGCCACGCGAGCGCTGAGAGACCTCCCTGGATGGACGGAGGTGATGGGCAAAGGCGTATGTCTGACACAATCAAGCAAAACATCAAGCACAATGCGATTCGACGGAAAGAGAGGCGTATCCTGACCCACGAGCACCAAGCTATTGTTATCACAACCAGAAGAGACTTTGAGGCCGCCCTCAAGGGTGCTACCAAGGATGCGACAACTCATTCCTTGGCATCGACAGCCGCTACCGCTCCTGGAGTGGGTGGTTCCGCTGGATCTGATGCATCGAGCCCGAGCACCCATATCAAATGCAGCCCTGCGCCGTCATCTATCGGTCCATCGGAGAAGTCCGAGCTGCCGCCCCTTCCCGCCCCTACTGATTCCCGTCCAGTCCCAAACACCCGCGGATGCTCGTCGGGACTATGCCGATCCATCTTCGCGCCGACATACCTTGAGTCCGTCATGGCCAGCTTGGACTTTGTCTGGCCGTTTCTCTTCCCTTTCTACCGGCCTTCCTTGACCGACATGGGCATCATGGGCCGGCAGTGGCTGCTCAGCCTTCTCCACCAAGACAAGTTCACTGTCCACATGGGCCAGAGCATGTGCGAGTATCTCCTCTCGCTAATTGCCCACAATGACGGACAAGAGCTGGACTGCGACTGCAAAGCATTAGTTTTGGACCGTCTTGTCGACAAGACAGACCTAGCACTCAAGGCGATGCAGGAAGAAGTTTCCGGAGTCTGGCACCAAGGCACAGAAACCTCTCTATCGGAAAGGGCCAGAATCATGGGCTCAATTGCGCAGCTCCTCGTCGTTGAGGTCACTATTAGGAGAGACGTCGATTGGGCCATTCACCTCACTCCGGCCTTGATGCTCTTCGAGGAAGTGTTCAAGAACCACGGTCCTCATTCTAAAACGCGACCCAGCCTAGCCTTTATTCTACATCAGCTGGCACCGTCGTCTGCATCAGGCATAGCCCCTTTACCGTTTCGGAAGATCGTCCTGAACACGGAAGAACAGTCGGCCTTTGTGTTTTACGTTTCGCTTCTGCTATTCTATGATATTGTGGCCAGCACTGCCCTAGGCAAGCCGCCCGCTTTGCAGAGCTATCACTGCGCCCTCTTGTTGAGCCCGAGCGAAGAGCAATTCCCTATACGGCTGGAATCACTCGTGGGCTGTGAGAACTGGGCACTCGTCGCAATCGGAAGAATATCCACTCTTTGTGCGTGGAAGCGTGACGCCAAGCAGAGCGGCAAGTTTTCACTCTTCGAGTTTGTCAATCTCGCAAGACCCATCTCACAAGCCATTGAGAGCGGCCTTGACAAACTAGATGCCAGCACCGCTAGTGCAGATGATATCAGCAGTCGACGGAGGGGATATTACAGGCGGAATGACAAGTCCGTAGATGGCACTCCTCTGGAAACTGTCACCCGGATTTGGGCGCATGCTGCTGAATTGTATCTCTCGGTCACGCTTTCGGGGTGGCAGCCAAACAGCACGGATATACAAGACGGCGTGGCTAAGGTTTTGAGCCTGTTGCAGACAATTGACTCTCCCGCGCAGTTGCAGAGTCTTACATGGCCCATGTTTATAGCGGGGTGTCTCGCTCTACCAAACCAAGAAGCTGGATTCCGTGCGATAATCCAAGACATGGGTGAGTTGGCCAAGTTCGGTACAATTCTCAGCGCATTTCGTATTATGGAGGCAGTTTGGAGGTCTAGGGATGCCGTTGACAGGGATGTGTGGGATATAGCTTCATCCTTGAGTGTACTGGGATCTCCTCCACTACTTGTATAAGGAGAACTCAAGATTCAGTTTCTGAGTGAAGTGCTTATATTGACTATGGACTACTCTCCACTCCATATGTGATGCCTGAGGCTTCAAGAATCATTTGCCGGGAAACTTGGCAGGATACCCGATTGTCGTTGCTCCTCCAATCAGCTGTCTGGAAATATGGTAATCCTGCATATACGCGAACCAATCCAGGAGGGCTGATTGCCCCATCTGCTGGCAGCCCCTCACTTCTCGCCTGACATTTGGGCCCAACATATCTTCACGGATCCCCAGACCTCAAGTGCATCAGCCGGCTCCAGTCTCAAGCTCACAATGGATCCTGTCACTGCTCTAGGCGTCGTCTCCGGGGCTATCGCCATTGTCGACGGTACGACGAAAGTTTTGGGACTAGCTTGGGATATTTACCACTCTGTCGAGGGGTCTTCCGAAGAGACGAAGTTCCGCCTGAAGTTGTCCGAGGGCATGAGCGCCCTCTCGCAACAATTGATTCCCACCGATAAGCTGGCTATCTCTAAAGAAGAACAGGAGACGGTAGCTCTAGCCGAAAAGTGCAACCAGCTATCCAACGACATCACGAGGGAGCTTACGAGGCTGAGGCCCAAGCGACGAAAGTCTATAATTCACAGCGTACTTGCGGCTCGGAGAACAGTTTCGTCCAAGCACAAGATCGAAGGACTCGAGAAGCAACGTTCGGAATGCCAGAAACAGCTCCATCTCCAGATCTCATATGTATCGAGGTTAGTGTTCAACCAAGGGACCCCATAAGTCGTCATGACTGATTGGTTGGAGATAGCCAAGACCTGAAGAAGCTGTTCGCCGATTTCGAAAAGAATGCGGATAAGTTGACAGAACTCGACGGAGCCATTAGAGGGCTCAGGGAGACACTCCAGAGTGTGGATCGAACACAAGATCATTCGATAGGTGATCAAGCTTTGGCGCAGATCAGAAACGTCCTCTATATCGGACACGAAGCACTGTGTGAGGTTGTCCAGGATAGGATCCTTCGTGGAGTCAAAGGAGGCTTTGACGACTTACACTACCGCTACCATAATGTCGAAAGACCCTTCGGAGACACATTTGAATGGATATTCGATCTTGATGACCCATCCCCAGCAGCTTCCAAGTTCACAGAATGGCTCTCTTCTGGGGATGGCATTTTTCACATTTGTGGCAAGCTTGGCTCGGGGAAGTCCACCCTGATGAAAAAGCTATATGGGCATAGCCGAACAAGGACTGAACTTGAGATTTGGGCGCGCAAGTCAATCCACTGAGTACGTTTGTGAATGCACAGCTGACAGATGTCTTGACAGGTTCTAAAGGAGGCCGACCGCTGATCATGTCCAGCTTCTTCTTCTATGCTCTAGGAACGGACTCTCGCCAAAAGTCACTAAATGGTCTTCTCAGAACCCTGATTTACCATATCCTCGAAGAAAGGCCAATTCTCACAAAGGATATACTTCCAGCGCAATGGACCAAGGCACTATCGCAATCAAAGGTTCGATCAACTTTCGTGATCCAAGATGACGAAATTGAGGAAGCATTCGAACGCCTGGCAAGGCCGCGCGAGAATGACGTCCTAAGCCAGTACTGTTTCAGTTTCTTTATCGATGGGCTCGATGAATACCAGGTCACCAGGTCGGCCGATCGCAGCGATTTGGTGGATCGCCTATTGAACTTGACAAACAGCCAGCCAGATACCTTCAAATTATGTGTCTCAAGTCGTGAGGAGAACCCTTTTATGGACGCGTTCTCCGAGAGCAACAGGCTCTACCTCCACGAACTCACAAAATCCGATATCGGCAAATATGTCGAGGCTCGGCTCCAGCATATAGGGAACTCACAAGAACACCAGCAGCTGGTTTCACTCATCACCAACAAGGCCGAGGGCGTATTTCTCTGGGTCGTTCTGGTCGTGCAGGAAATTCGCAAACGTTCAGACGACGGAGCATCGTTCCCGAATCTCTTGAAAGAGATCGAATCTCTACCAAATGATATGAACCAGCTCTTGCAACGAGTATTGGATATCATCAACCAAAATGATCCCATTCACTTCAGCTATGTCGTAATTATTCTTCAGTTTCTGAAAGGCCTCCACGACAGATCAGAGAGTACGCTTCAATTTGACCTTGAAGATTTCTCATTCCTCGAAAACTATGAAGTCGACAGCCGTTTCGCACAATCCTCACAGTTCCCTTCTGGAGATATCATGACTGCGCCAGAGAGACAGACGTCTACCAGAAAACGCCTCAGGGGGGTCTGCAGGGGACTCGTCATTGCGAGCGATGGCATATACTCAACCCCTTTGAACTTCATCCACCGTTCCATTAGCGACTTTTTGGAACATGAGCATAGGTGGAAAGCAAGGATTGAAGACCCACCCAATGGGCTAGAAATATTGTCACAGCTGAAGCTTGCCAGTCTCAAGAAATACTGGTGGGAGGCATCTCAGTCCCTAATCCCGGAAACCTTGACCGAATTGACGGAAGAAACGCTGTATCTGGACGAGCAGGCTGCAATGCTAGACGGATTGATCGAACAACGACACAAGATGGATCTCGACGCACCTCCTTATGAGTTCCTTCGTATTTTCGACACAATTCCTGGGATGTCTTTGAACGAATACTTTGACCGGGCTTTTTTTGATGGAACGGCCCGATTTCACTTTTACCATTATGATCATCGCCGTGGTATTAAAATTTATGAAATTGCAAACATCTCTTTTGTTCGACATGAGAGGTTCCCGTTTGGAAGTGAGATTATGGATGAGATGGTCGTGCATAACCTTCGAGGAAACACTCGAACAAGGGGATCGACAATTCGACCTATCATGTCGCCGCTTTTCACCGAATTGTTCCTGCAAAGGGAAGGATACACTATGTGGAGGCTCGAAAACACAGAGGTTCCAGTTGAAGCAGACGAGCTTGCCGTACTTGTGTATTACGTTATAGGAGACACTCTTACAAGGGGCTCCCCCTCAAGCCACCGGATCCTCCATCGTCTTTTTGAAGGGAGATTGATATCGCCATCACTCCCAACACACTTATCATTCGGTCTAGATTTTGCCATTCTGCATACAGCTGACCCAGGCAGAATGCTATCTATCTGGCAACATTTCGTTTGTTGGTGGATCACTGTCATTGCAACACACGACGACTTTGGTGAGCCGAAGAGAGTCATGTCAAAATCCGACGAAGCTGCGAAAAGTTTTTACTATGGAGAAGTTAACAGAGTATATGAAATATTGGGGCTTTTCATGACCAGCGGCGCAGAACTCAGATCTCTGTTGAAGATCGAAGTTGCAGAGCAGACACTGAATAGTTTTGGTACATGGGTCAACTTTGATGTGGAGATTGTCGCAGGTAGCGGAGAAGTCATAAAACTGGTCACTGCCCTTGATCTCGACAGTTCGATATCTCATCGAGGTTACTCAAGCCGATTTCCCAGAGCATGGCGTAAGAAGCCCCCGGCTGACAAGACGTCCTGGTCCGAGGCGCTGGCTTTGCCAAACTCACATCTGTCGCTCAGAGAGTGGATAGAGCGCTCTCAACAACCAAACAAACGAGGTTTTTTAGAGCTTATAGACAAAAAGATGGGGATTAACGAGCAGCGAGACACTGGATTTGGAGAGCCTGAGGCTGGGCGAGGGCTGTTGGAAGAGTAGAGACTCAGGGATCAAGGGTTACTAGTCCAGTACCCACTGAATCAAGACCCATCGTCCAGTGGGTCATCGCCTGTCCTCGCGAATGACTCCATCCTCGCAACTCGTATCCTCTCAAAGCGGCACAGTCTATCGTTTTATCTCTCCCGCCATACGTCTCCGCACTCATTCGAAGCCATCTGGAAAACCACGCTCGACGCGCATTTCCAATTCAGCTTCACTCGGACAAGCCCATACAGCGCTCCCTTCGTCATGCCTTCATTCAACCCCTTCGTCCCCACCTTCGAGGACGAGGAACTGGTCCGTGTCCCCTCGGGAGCGTCCATCGTGGAACCCGAGTCCGTGCTCGGCGAGTCGGGTAGATCGTACCATGGCTACAAAGAGGGCAAATACCTATTGCCCAACGACGCGGTACGCATTTCCCAGGCCGACCCGAATGCGGCGACAGACTTGTTGAGACTGACGAGACCCTTGGCTATAGGCTGAGCAGGACAGGCTGGACTTCCAGCACACCATGGTCACGCTGATGTTGGATGGGAAGCTGGCATTGGCCCCAATGACCCAAGCCCCTGGCCGCGTGCTAGATGTCGCAACGGGAACAGGTATCTGGGCTTTGGAATTCGGTATGCCTCCACTGCTTTCTCCTCCATTGTTCTGGGCAACCTATTCTATCTGGACAATTGCATTGACAGCTCCCTCTTCCAAGCCCGCTCCAACCCAACGTCCGAGGTCATAGGTACGGACCTCAGCAAGATCCAGCCCAACCCGGACGTCCCCAACTGCCACTTCGAGAAGATGGACTCGGAGGACCCCTGGCTGTTTACCGAGAAGTTCGACTTCGTCCACATCCGCTTCATCGTCAGCTGCATCCGGGACCCCCCAGGACTCATCCGCGAGGCGTACGACAACCTCAAGCCCGGAGGCTGGCTGGAGATGCAGGACTGCCACATGGAGTTCCTCGGCGACGACCCAGCGCTCCAGGGCTCCGCACTGCAGCGTTGGTCCGACTACGCCGCCCGCGGGGCGCTGACGCGCGGCTACGACTTGCGCAAGGCCAAGTATCATCGACAATGGCTTATTCAGGCAGGCTGTATGTTCCCAATACCTCAATCAACGTTCAAGGGACATAGGCTAATTAATAACCAATCTGTTGGTACCTAGTCACGGAGGTCAAAGAAATCTTCTACAGGATCCCCTGCAGCCCTTGGCCGACAGAGGCAAAAGACCGCCGCATCGGAGAGTACCAGCAGCGCAATAGTATTGATGGCCTCCGCGGCGCCAGTTACTTGATGCTTCGAAATGCTGGACTATCTCCCGAGGAGGTCGAGACCTTGATCTCGGATGCTAAGAATGAGCTGCGGTCACAAAGTGTCAAGGCTTTCGCACCCTTGTAAGTGATCCCACCCGCTCCGAGGCGGCGCCTTGACTAGTTCTAATTTTCACTATTCAGCTACGTTGTTTACGGCAGGAAGCCACTCTGAGTTTGGAAAGCACTTGAGTTTATGTGGTTGTCAAGAATCGTCGCAGTATCGGGTTAAAGGTATAGACAGGCCTGCAATATTGATTATTTGTTGAATTGAGCAATTGAAACAAGTTATTAATGTAAAAGAAAATGTTAAGGCACACCTATATACAAACCCGTCACTAACACTGCCAACAAAATCCTCTCCCATCAAAGGTGGCAGCTACTAGCTCCAGTATAGCATTGCAGCATAGGTACTGCATCGCTATGAAGCCTGGTTCTCAATCGATGGCTCAATCTCCTCCACATGACATTGACCGCCCTCGGGCGCTTCCACAGGCCTTGCTTGAGCATCCATCTCCGGATACATTCTGTGTCCTTCCAACTCGGCCACGAGCCCATCCGTAGCTGGTCCAAGCTCAGCTCGCAGCACAATATTGTTTGGCAGCTCAAGTTTTCTTTGGTACAGATCGTATCCGTCATCTACCGCCACTTTTTGAATCCGGCGCCGTCTGCGTCGGATCTGCATCACCACCATGGCTGCCACCAGTCCGAGGAATAGGAGAATTCCAATACTGATACCCACTATATGCCCCTTTTCGGGGCCGGTAGTGGGGGCAGCTGCATTTGCCGTAGCTGTGCCCTTTGTTGTGACTAAAGCCGTACGACTCGCTCGGGACTCAGTGGATGTTGAGCTAATTGGAGTAGCGGGTATCCGAAGGGGGAAAGCCTCGATCACATATCTATAGGTCTTGCCGGGCGGCAGTGTGCTGTATGTAACCCCACTTGGATTTTGCACCATTATAGCTCCGTCAAGCTCCCCATCTAGGCGGTAGCTCGTTAGGGCCGTCACATAACTCATGCATGCTCGCTTAGCACTGAACGTCTCGACAATTCTGTCGCTGGAAGTGGTTGTGAAGCACTCGTACTGACCCGGAGGACAGCACCAAGCTTGGGAGTAAGGAAGTCCGTCCAGTTGGAACGTGGTTTCGCAGGCCCGGTGCCAACCTGATAGACATGCCGTACCCTGGTATGCCACGCTCAGCTTGGTATCTGGTTGAGCCTTGTGGTTAGTGGTGGGAAATCGTATGCAAGGAACTAGCCAGCTCTTACTGATTTCATAGAATCCGCTGGGAAAACATTCGTGGACTGAAGATCCCCATAAGCGAGTAGCAGAAGCATATCTTTCCAAGTAATTTGCCGTGCAATAGTCTGATGTAAGAACGCAGTGGACCAAAGCTGTGATTGAGCATGTATAGGGTGGCGTAAACGGGGTGATCTGGGGTGGAAGCCAAAACGTGGTATGAGGACCAACATCATCTGTTTGTGTGAATAAAGTGCCCTCCATCATGATATTGATTCGCACGAAAATTCAGGGCTAGAGCTAGATGCATTGGAGGGGATTTCAATTCCATCGACCTCATTTTCAGGAGAGAAAGGCCGATGAACAAACGTCACAAGCCGTTGGAGGTTGGAGAAGTTTTAACTAAATGGTTCACAACGGTGCTAGGCGCTTAAATCGGCAGAGAGCAGGAAGATAACAAATTCCATGGTTTTCGGCCCCCCTTGGGGCCATGGAAAGGCGAACAGCCGCAATTGCCTACGGTCAACTCAACTGCATACGTTGGCGCCAATCTACTTTAGAAAGTCACTGTTGGGGTCGGCCAGGTAATGTTTACGCAAGCCATTGATCAAGAGTCATATGAAGACTTTGGGGTCTGCGGCAATCAACTTGAAGCCTAGAAACTGCCGCCTAGTGGGCCAAGGCGCTCGGCTGTAGGTCTGAATAACCGCGGAGCTCACCGTGGATTATAATTAAACATGGCAATCTTGTTAGAAGATCATTTCTGAAACATACAGTTAGGAGGGTATGTGGTTTAGACAAGGCATGTCTTTTTTTTCTCCTTCTCACGCATCAACGAAACCAAATAAGCGAGTTTGTGCCTCAAACTTGCGCCACCGAAGTATGTTTCGAGGGCAACAGAGTCCAACGTGCACCAAATGAGTTTCATCAAATCAGACGGCGCCATAGCTTAATTGAACGACAGGCACACAACCGGGGTTCTGGTAAACATCATGTCCACTTGCCTCGCTCCACGCCCCGCGGGTCGTGCCGTATTCTTCCAAATATAAAGGTCGCCGAATGATGTAACGGGGGCCAAACCTTCAATGGACATCTGGCAGCATGGCTTGTGGGTCGGGTTACGCCTGATCAGCAGATATTGGGCAAAGGTTGAATGCGGGGAATCCGGAAAACCGCTTCCGCGCATGATATTCCCCTATCCTGGTCAAGTCACGGACGATCTTCTCTTGGCATTGAACCCTTTCCCACTGGTTGCTTCCCAAGCTATCGTAGAGTTTAAATCCGGCCAGCCCCCCCTGGTTGAAGACAGCCCCCCAGGGTAATTGTCGGTATCAAGCACCCTGTTGACATGCGGCCGCACCTCCATCCTCCATATGAAGAACCACCAGGAAAGATGGATGCAATCACCCCTTTTTCCGAAAATGGGTATTACAATGAACTTGCCAAGCTGAAATATGGTTCATCCCTCTAAGCTTTATATCTGCAGATCTTATCATGTCGCGTTGGTATACAGGGCCCCTGTGTCCGCAAACCCCGAACCCAAACCAGGAACGACTACATGTCATTCACTTGAGATCACGACTACGGCTTTGACACTAATGTGTATATATCGCTCGTCAGCGTTGTTGGCCATGCCTTCATCAGTCGCTTTTCATATGACTTCCCATCTTTTGCCCAGGACGGAAAATGGGCCAAATCGCCGCCGGCAGCCAACATGTCACAGCCATCGCTGGGTATCGAGCCTCGACCGGACTGGTATATACATCAAATCAAGGGACCTGGTGTTCTTGCTGCCATCATCACCGTCACAGCCATTGGTTTTGTGTTCACATTGACTCGGTTGTTTGTGCGAACCGCAGTCCATCGCAAACCACTACCAGATGACTACATCATTGTGTTCTCCATGGTAAGTCACTCCACTCCTGATAGGAATACTTCTCTCCCTCTTGATGCCGATTGAATGCTAATACCGCGACTTTAAGATATGTTGCTTTACCTCGGTCGCCTTTGGCGTACTAGCTATACACTCGGGAAGTGGAAGGTAAGAGCTGGCTCCTCCCAGTTGCCCATTACAGACGCGGAAGACTAATGTTTTCAACAGGCACTTTGATCTACTAAGCTCCGACCAAAAGTCCAAGGTCATCCTGTGGAGCATTTGCGGCTTTGTCCCCGGCGTATTTTCGGTCGCCTTTCCGAAGTTCGCCATCGTTTACCTAATTAGTCGCCTGCTCTGCCCAACTCGGTTTCACCTCGTCCTTCTCTGGACAATCACGGGCATGGCCTTCATACTTCTATCTGGTTGTTATATCATCCTGTTCGTTCAATGCACGCCGATCCAGTCTCAATGGGACTTTTCAATAAAGGGCAAATGTCTGGACCCGCAGATCCTAGCCAACGTTTCTGCCGCGGCAAGTGGTACGATACATCAAATAGAAACATGATAAGATCAAATCTGATGGATTTCTAGCTTACTCGGCGTTTGTTGACTTTTACTTGGTGGCCTACCCGGCGACAATTTTGTTCAGACTTCAGTTGACATGTACGTGATGTGTTACTGCCATTTTATCATTCCTCTTAACCCTTTGCAAAACAATTTCTAGCAACACGCTTGGGTGCGGGGCTAATGAATCGTTTTACATATAGTGAAAAGAAAGCTTGCCCTTAGCACTGCGTTGCTGACTGGCTCTTTGTAAGTCTTCAGCTTGCTATTCATATAGATTAAGGGACACAGAAGGTTGACAGGTCAAGTGCTGGTATCAGCGCCCTCTATAAGTGTATTCGGATAACTTCTTGCACTACATCGGACTTCTCCTGTAAGTTCTCCCAATCCCAGTACAAGGATCACAAAGTAGGCTTCAATACTGACAGGCATGCAGATGACAAATCAGACCTCCTGATATGGACTCTGTAAGTATTGCACATATGTATTTTTGTCTTTTCAAAATTCTAACATAAGAACAGCATCGAGAGTAACACTTTGATCACCGCTGCCTCCATCCCGATTCTAGAGCCTATCTACGACCTTCTGCGGGGGGTGGAAATGAAGAAAAGGGGACCTATATTGATGGGCGACTCGGACCACCACCCCCTGACGTTCCACTCTGACGACGAAATATTCGGTGTCATGCACACGAACGATGTCAAGGTCATCGCGGCATATAAATCACGCAAACATCGCCATCTTTTTCGGCATGGGCAGAGACGTAGTTCTCTGGGGGGACTTGAGGCTACTCTAGCCATGCGGAATGAGAGCCAGGAGCAAATCTTAGGGTCAGCGATAATGAAGACGGCCGAGTACAGCGTGACATTTGAAAGAAGAGAGTCGGGGTTTTAGGTGAGGGGGTTGAGATACAAACACCATGGGTTGGGAGGTCAACTTCAAAATTACCGATCGAAGAAAGTCTAACACCTGAAGTACGGTGTGCCATAAGCCAGTCTAGCCCATTCAGCCGTCTCTCGACTCTACCCTGTCAATAATTACCTTACAATAGTTGCCTGTTGTGTTTCTGTCACGTTTGACACATTTATTCGAAAACGTATCATACGTGCACGAGATTGGCGTAAACGGCCCGAGTCATGTCAGGATATCGATTGTTTAGATCTTATATGTATGATGTGGATAGTATAATGATTATTGCCACGCAAGTTACAGGCATCAATCAATGAGCGGCTGAGTTTGGCCTCGCCAGTCATGGACCCACTATCTCACGATATCCAGGGAATGACGGGGATCAGCTTCCTAGCGTAAGTGGGATAAGGCGAGCTAGAATCAATAAAAGTCGCTTTCGTAAGGAACATGGCATCGCAGGATGGTGTAGTAAGCACCCGGGATGATCGGGGATGGTACCTCGACTTGGCTCACCGGGAAGCGCCGAATTTAACCGACCGACTGATCCGGATCAACAGGGCAGACATGGCACCTCAGCTGCGCTTGCACGAGTTCCCAAAGGGAGCCATCTCCGGCTGACGTAAACTTACCTACGCTGCATCCGGAAGCTTATTCGCGTGCGGGTTATCAGCCTTGACCAAAAGCGTTTGAGCTATTGACATTCTAGACGTCCACATCTGTTTAGGTCCACACACTCTGCAAAGGCTTAGGCGATGTTTTTCGATGACTACAGGTTTTGGAAGGATGCGAGTGCTGAAAAAGAAGCACATCATGCTAGGACATACATATTGGACCACAGGGACAGCGGCCCGTCGATGAATAAACTAGAGAGGATGTAACGTAACACATCATGATAGTTTTGACTTAGATGGGAGTCATGCCATGTGGTGGAAATCCTTCAAGGGGAGCTGAGGACTGAAGGATTTTACGAATGATGGCAAGATCAGCCAAGAACCACACGATGCGCGAAACTGTTAGCAATCGTCCAATGTTTCGCAGCAACATAAAAGAAAATGAATCCACACCGAGGATATGAAGCTCTCATATCCAGGGACCATCCTGTCTTGACAACTTCCTTTGGTTTCTACCTATTATCAGACGGTCATCAGTCCTCACTAAAAGTTAACCAGCGACCCGTCTTCAACCGTACATCAATACTCATCTCAAAATGTTTTACTCATTCTCTTCTTTAGCCTTGTTGGCTTTGAGTGTGTCAGCGCTGCCCAATCCCCAGCCCGAGGGTCCTCCCCCAAACCCTAACCCACCACCATCTGCACCCCATCCCAACATCGACGCCATCAAGGCCGTGGACCCCAAGTCCTTTCCCTCGTACCACACTGGCAACCTGAACCGCGAGAACGTGACCGTCGCCGCAGTTGGGCCGCAGAAGCGCTGGACCTGCAGCAGCAGCCCCATTCTGACCTGGGGCGACAGCGACAACGGTGGCAAGGGCATCACCATCACCAACGCCGACAAGGGCGGCTGGCGCGGCTTCTACATCTACCACAACAGCTGCGACTACGTGCCCTGGAAGTACATCTGGATCGACGCGGGCGCGACGCAGTTCGTCAGCCTGCCCGACGGGTTCGAGGGCCGGGTCCAGCGCGGCGTGGACTCGTCCATGCTGTCCGGGTCGCCGCAGACCCTGGGCACCTGGTTCGAGATCAGCTTCGACAAGAACGGCGTGGGCTGGGGCGACACGAGCCTGATCCGCGGGTGCGACGGCGCCGCGCTGCTCTGGAGCCTCGACGGGTCGGGGGCCTGGAAGGGCTTCACGCAGTACATCCTCGAGGGCGCGCCCGCGGGCAGCTACGACATGAAGAACGACGGGCAGTGGGTCATCAAGTACACCGAGAACGGCGACGGCAGCATCAACACCATCCCCCGCGACTGGCTCATCTCGCAGATTGGCACTGACCTCGCCTACGTGGACGACTACCATGGCAACCCGGTCATCGCGTCGGGCAACGGTCGCTTTGGGACTTACTGGCCCGCTGGCCGTCCTTAATCTAGTGATATGGTGATGTCTGAAGGTGTGGAATTATCCCTAGTAATGTGCGATGTGACACGGGCTCGCAGTTCTGAATTTCTTTTTTCTTCTTTTCCCGCATTTTGACATGCCTTATTTTTCTTTCTTGAATTATGACCTTTAGTCGGTGGAATCTACGCATCCCTTGGACGTCATATTGAGTAAATGTAGAAGATGTAGAAAGCTAGTTAACAATAATAATCAAATCGCATCATATGCCTGAATCGCTGTAGAGACCGGACGCTAATCCAATGGCAAATTCAAAGACAGCCACTAAAGTGTGACGAGAACAGTGAAAGCAAAAGTAACACCAGCTTATCTGCTAAATCTTTCGAATCCTCATATAGCACTGTTTCGGAACCCGAGCCAGTGTCTCGTCCGCAGCGTAGCTCGACAAGCTGGGCGCACACTTCAAAAACTCGAACTCCCACACCAACATGGCCACGATGACCCTCATCTCGATCAGGGCCATCCTCTTTCCCCAGCAAGCACGCGGCCCCATGCCAAAGCCGAGTCTCGGCTCCGCCGCCATATCCAGCTCGACATCATCCGCCAGTAGCCCGTCCCCGTCCCTCTTGCGTGCCAGCCATCTCTTTGGCTCAAAGAGCGCGAGGTCCGGCCGCGTGTCACAGCTGCTGTGTTTCTCATCATAGAAGCCTCCACCCACGGCTGTTTTGGACCGGTACTCCGTGGACTGCAAGATAGGGCCCACGGGTGGGAAAAAGAAGACCTGCGTCCCCTTCTTGATGGGGTGGCCCAAGACGGTGGTGTCGCGCAAAGCCATCCGAGTGTTCGGGATGTTGTTGAGACGGAGCATCTCTTCGATGACAGCGTCCAGGTAGGGAAGCTTAGCACCGTTGAGCTCTCCGAACGTAGGGAGGCGATCCTCCCGTCGAGCGTCCTGTAGTGTTTCGTAGAGTACGTGCCGCAGGTTGCTCTGGACGTGCTGCAGGTCAGATAGGTACTTGAAGATTCACTGCATGCTCCCGTCGGTGGTGTGATGCCCCCCGGTAAGACTTCCGAATGCCTGATAACCATTTAGCAAGTAGGTCCCTAGTAGGGGGCTCGTGAAAAGGCCCCATGATGTATGATATGATGTGAAGCAAAAGTGAGCTTACCTCGTCTCGAAGCGACTGGCTATCGAAATCAGGCACTGTTCCTGTCTTGAAAGCAATGGATTCTTCTTGCTTCAGCATGTGTTCGAGGCCGGTCTGGACGTTGCCAGACTGCATATTCTGCAGAGCGATTGCGACTTGATGTCTCAGGGCCCGGAGCCTGACCTCGAATAGGTGCTTGTACCACGCCCGTTTTGACCACCACCAGCTCGACAACCTGGGGATGATAGCGTTGAAGGTCATCTCAATAAGATCGACCACTTCATATACTACGCTCGTAAATTCACCCGGAAAAGCCTTTGGGAGGCTGACAGGCTGGTCCACCGAAGGCCCGAGTAGAATTCCTTTGGCGCCATCATCTTTTGCTTCGCTCAGGCGCTCCACCTGCGTGCCCAGCGCCGTGGGAGACCAATTGGCCCCAAAGAAGAACACGGCCAAGACGTCGAGCGACGCATAGGCAAAGTCCTGCTTGGCACAGAACGGACGGCCCTGGGCCAGCTGAGCCTTGAGCTCTAAGAGTCGTAACAGCTCGAGCCCGGTCTGGTAGGCGGCGGGCCCGCCATGGGCGTGGAGAAATCGGGTGCTCATGAGCTCCTGCACGAGTTTGCGGTTCGAGCGGAACGTAGCGCCCGTTACGAAGCGGCCATGGAATGACCCGAGGCAGTCCAGGCCGTCGGCGAGGAAGGAGGATGTGTCGAAGTCGCCCTTTCGGTGCTGCAGGATGTCCTTGGTTTCGGCGTAGTCGGCGAGGAGGACCCAGGGTTTGGCCAGGGGCTGGATGAAGACTTGGCAGATGGGTGAGTCCAGCTTGTTCAGTTGTTTGCAGCACCACACGTAGATCTCGCCCGTACGGTTCACCTCGTCTGTCATAGCTGGGATGTCCCCTAGAAGCAATCGCACCGCTTCCGGGTTGTACGGGATGCCGGGGATGGGCTTTGGCAGAAGCCATAGGTACAGACCGTACGCCGCACATATGAAGAGACAAATGGGCAACAGGAATATGACCTTGGGCTTCAGGCCGTCGGAGCTGGGGAGATCCAGGGGTAGGTAAAGGGATACAATGTGGCTGATCATAGTGAAAAGGCGGTGGCACTAGAACCACCTCTACCTCAAGTAACCCCTAATCAACTCCAGGTGGGAGCTACATGCTCTTATGGGGGCGAGTCATCGGTCTCTCGAGAATTACGGAAGCTCGTATGTCGCATTGATACATAGTTCAATATAGCAACTGGCTTACCATAGGCTTATTCCGTAGATAACTAGGTAAACTCCGCCTGTTGCTGAACGTGGACTTTTGACTAAGTCATTCGTCCGAACAAACGAGCTGCACCCAGATAGCGGAATTGGTTCTCGGACGGCACTCTCCGCGCACCCCAAGCACGACCAACTGCGGAGGTGAGCTGAGGTCTGTTTTAGAGATGGGACAAGTCAGGCTGGCGGAAAAGCCCTATGCACCCTGCCATTGCAAATTCAAACACAAGTCATAAAGTTCGGGAACTTTCACCCCTTAATTGCATTGCTAGCATCGGCGGCACTTGCCGACTGATACCGAGCTGTGGTTCATCCACAGCAGTAGCATTGGCGAACCATCCATCTTTCATCAAGTCAATTCGGTAAAGGCAAAAGCCGAGGACGAATAGCGAGAGTCGTTCCCTTTCAATGGATAAAATCGAAAAGAAATCACCATACCGGATTTCGTCCGGCAGCTTTGGATGGTACCTCGTAAATGTGTCGATCGTAGCGTTAGATACAAGGTACATCACGTATGCCCGAAAGGTGTGATGCAGGAGCACTAACGTTTTTCTTCTTTGTCTCGCAACGTGTGAGTCCGTCATTAACAAAGAAATACTGAGCTGTGGCTGTCTCTGCATGGAACGCTACGCAAACAAAGAAAAGTCCAAACATAAAGAATTGGACGGAAAGAATCAGCTTTCAGTGACTGACTTCATTTCATTAATCTCCATGCTTCTGAGTAAAGACGTTTGTTTACAGCCTCATTCATCGATGCCACGTCAAGATGGATGAAGGTGTGCCACCAGTACCTGGTCCAAAGCTGTATCCGTTCAAGGACGGTGATGGGCCTCTGGATATTAAGTTTCTCAAATTTCTAGGGAACGGTATACATGCATTGGTATGGTCTGTATTGATTAATGGGAAGCCCTATGTGCTCAAGGTTGTACGCAACACCTGATCCGATATATATCTGCTATGTTTGGTGACGCTGACATGGTTCAACCAGTTCAATCAATTCAGGAGCGATTACCTTGAGAGCAATTGGGAAGTCAAGTTGAGCAAGGACGAAGAGTACGCCTACTTCGACGCCTTCAGTTGCGAGTGCCGTGCCTATGGCCGGATACGAGAAGCGGGTCTCGAACAATATGTAGCCCGGTGCTACGGTTACATCAAGCTCGCTCGAAGCGATTTCATACCTCTATTGCAGCACACAGAGTTGTTGGAGCGGCGGCTTGGATACAAGCAACGACATCAAGGGAGGCCATTCCGTGCCATTGTCAAAGAACATGTAAAAACCGACCCTAACATCCACCCTCCGTTACCTAATCTTGGGACCTACAACGTGCGTTGGACCAATCGCGTCTTCCGAGACGCGAATGATGCCAAGCATCTGATCCGTGGAGTGAAAAGATTGCAAAAGTCTGGGATACTTGTGCGGGATATCAACTCGGGAAACGTCAGTAAGTATCAGCTGGTGGTCTCTCAGTGAGTGAGAATCAATGTGCTGATGGTTTTGTCAATTCTAGTGAATGGACGTCTAGTTGACTTCAGCAGAGCATGGACAGTTCCTCACCCTGTTTTAGTCAAAGAGAAGATAGGAAACACCGTGGACTTCATGGATGGCGGATACTCGGATGCATCGGAGGTGGATGAATTGATTGATATTTGGAATGGACAGCATCTCCCTAATCTGCGAATCTGGGACCGGTGCATGCAGAATGGCAATTACTGCGACAAGATCAGAAACCATCGTGAACGTAGAAAGGGGGAATTTGGTCCCAAGTGGAAGTGGGGCACAAACAACCCTGGATGGTATATACGACCAGAGTTGTATAAGTGGCAAGCTGACAACGGACCAGCGACCAAATCAAGACATTGGGTTTAAAAGGAAATGGGTATCAGTGGCAATGGTATTACCACTGAAGGAATTCATGACCGGTTTATAAAGAAAACTATACCAAAATCCACTAAATTCGTTCTATGCTCGTCATACCTTCGTAGTACATTATGCTGACTATTCCTACCCGTTGCCATGATGTTTCGTTGCCCTGTGACTAATAGGGAAGGGAATGCATGCATTAATAAGCCTTTCTTGCCATCGTTGAGTCGTGTCCCGGTCCTTTTTGTATCGGTCTAACTGGGCGGCGAATTCATCCCTTGGAGCTTGGACAAAATTGACCTTTTTCGCCCAGTGGCCATCTTCAACCACGATCTTGGAAAGGTGATTCACCCAGACTACTTGGTCATCTTCTTTGAACCTTGCCCAGTCATTCAGGCCACGAATCCCATTCAGCTTTACGACTGGTCTGTGTTTGTCATTAAGACCCAGCATGATCAGGGCCCAAATCCCTTTCCAGGCTGACATCTTCCCCTCTGTCTTTGCCCAGGGAAGTATAGTATAGTGCATGCCGAATTCCGCCTTTTCCTTATCAGCCGCGTCCAGTTTATAGAACCGGATGATGGTGACGGTTTCGCTGTTGAAAAGAAAAGCGTATCGGGTGTCTGACAAGTGACAATACATCATCACCTGGGCAAGTGAGGCTTTAACCTTACCAAAACCATTATTCAAGTTTGCTGGGTCAAACGCGAACTTCCGCTTGGCCTCTCCGTTTGCAATGATCCCTACCCCATCCGCGACAGCCTTAACCCCGGCATTCTGGCCAGTTTTAGTCGCCTGCTCAGACGAGCTGCTATCCGTCTTACCTCTGCGACTGGCTTGTTTGCTTGGCTGCTGAACGACAACATACACCGGGATGTCTGGCCTCTTACCTCTTTCATTCGTGGCAGAACTGGGAGACGGGGGGATCTTCTTACCCTCAAAACTAGTGCGTATCTCTAGTGGTTCATATAAGTTGACCCTTTGTTGGAAATATTGTGCAGTCTGCGAAAGAGCCTCGTTCAACGCATCAGCTATAGCTCTTTCGAACATCTTGATGATATCGGCCTCGCTGTATGTCTTGAATGGCCTTATCTCTCCATTCTTGTTCTCATATCGACTGCTGTTGTATATGGTTGTCAGATTCTTACTTCTGAAGTTGTATACCTTCTTGTCAAGGAAATCTCCGAACATCATATCAACATTTTCCTCGTTGAAGTCTTTCCATGGACTGATGTTATATTTTGAAACCTTTACATAACCTTTCTTCATACCTGAAGGTCTCTGCATCGATTCATCTGTGTTGTCAATGATAGGCTGTGGGAGAGATAGCAGCTCACTTATGGATAGTTGTGTCTCAGCCTTTTTGTAACTTACCACATCTTCCATGATATGATCCGCGTCATCATAACGCTTTCTGCTATATCTCAGCTGAGATCTGCGGTCACTCCCGTTTTTTGGCTCAGTACGTATAGGTGCCATGATGTGTGACCTAAGCCTATCTCTTGATCCAAACAATACTGGATTCTAGGAATAGTGTCGAATTGGTGGGATAACAATGTGGTGTTCTTGCGTTCTTTGTTTGATATGTTGGTATCCCGATATCGGCGGAACGACGGGCAACCTTATAAGCCAGGGCCCCCGAGTCTAGACTCCATGAGTGTTCTGATGAGCTGAAGATATGATAATGAACAAAGGAATGGGTTGGATATAGCGGAACGAACGAACAGAAATGAGCTAGTTGTTATGAAGAACAATGTCTTTGTTAGTCAAGGGAATAGATCTGTAGTAAAAATAGAATTTACCGCATGCGTACTCCACTAGCATATCAGATCTGGTGTTTATGAAAACACCGACAAGGCCAGGGCGTTTTCCATAGTCTCTTTGTTACCAAATATCGCATGATCCAGTCTGGACCTGATCTAGTCAAGCTACATTATCGGTTTAGCGAGGCCCGTCCATCCCCCAGTTTATGGTGTCGACAATCGTCAATATTGGCAATGGAGTATACTGTGGTTCAATCTAGGATTGCATGTTTAGTTGATATTTGGTTGACAATTAATAAAGGGAGTATTCAGCTCGAAATGATGACATTCAAACACGCTACAGGTATCTAAAAAGCAATGAACCCCCAAAACGTCAATGTGTATCATTACCAACTGCGGAAAACAAATGTTAGCATGGAAACTGTTAAGTCAGGCCTTAGGGTGATAAAAAACAAACTCACGAAAAGTGCTCGGTGTGCAAGTAAACCTCCCGCGCGCCCTCGTTGCGCGACCCCAGTATCCGGAGCTGGGCCGCCGCCGCCGCCTCTTGGACCTCCTCCACCACGCTCCCGGGCCCGCACGCCACGATGGCCAGGGACGTGTTCGGGCGGCGCGTGGCCTCGCGCACCGTGGAACCGATGTCCGGACGTCCCGTATGGGTCTCAATCTGCAACAGTCGGCTGCTGCTGCTGCTGCTTCTGCTGCCGTGGTTGCTGGACGACGACACCTTGGTGTTGGACAGGGCTGACTTTTCTTGGAGTTCGGCGTCGTTCTCCTGCGTCGTAGATGTTGTCGACATGGCGGCGCTGCCGTTACTACTACTACCCGTCTGGAACACGGAGATCCGGATACCCTGCAGGTCTAGCGGCAATCCATTGGCCTCCATGAAGTCTGTGAGGGCTTCACAATACCATTGCACCAATTGGCGATCCCGCGTCGCGATAAGGACTTCGACACGCGGCAGAGACACCAGTCCGGACTCGGCCTTGGAAGCGAAAGCCCGCCGTAACAACAAGGCATCCATGACCAACCCGAGCGAGAACGGCGCGCCGGCCCCACAGGCGATGATCAGGTTGTTGTCGTACGAGCTCAGGGGCTTCCCCTTAATCCCGCCGTAGGGCCCGTCCAACAGCACCGGGACCGTGCACCCTCGCGCCGCCATCTTGGCCAGGCGGCCCGTGAGTCCCCTGCGCGCCTGGACGTAGAAGACGAGGTTCGATGTTTCGGTCGTTGAAGCCGCGGTGGGGACGCTGCAGACGGTGAAGGGGTGCGAGGTCAGGGTGTGCGCCTGCAGCGCCACGAAGCGCAGGAACATGTGCTGCGTCGGCTGCCACGTCGTCCGCACCGGCACGGTGATGCGCATCGTGGTATCGGACACCATGTCGAAGGTGGCGCGGAGGCCGAAACCGAACTCGGCGTAGGTCCGGATCTGGGAGTAGAGGAAGGAGAGGGTGTAGAGCACGGCTGCGGCGATGAAGTAGTGCCTGTGACGAAGAGTTAGTCAATACCTGCTCATCCCTTTAAATGGAATGGGGCTCGGCTCAAGGGTAAACGTACCATGACGTTAGTGTGTAGTCGCAGTGGAAGAATAAGAACAGTACAAATATCAGTGCGGCCAACATGTGGGTGGCCTTGAAGAATTCGTAGAACCGGTTACTAGTAGTCTATCAGTGAGCTATTGCGATATGAAACTAGCCAAAATAGGGGTAAGAACTCACCGGATAAAGGAGAGGGACATGAACTGGAGGTAGGCCTGGGCTATTAGAGCCACGACCCCCGACCAGTAAAAGATGGACATGGTCCATTGCATCGCCATATCGCCCTGCTGAATGTGGACCACGATAAATGGGAAGGTGTGCACCAGTGAAAGGACAAACATGGCCCATCCGGTCCAGTTGTGGAAAATTATTAGTTTCTCATGAGAAACCCCTGTCAGGGTAGCGATCATGTTGGCTTTCGTAGAGAGGATCCTTATAATACGTGTCAGCATTAGCCGATTGAAACCCCTATTGACGACAATGGACTCAGGCTATCGACTTACAGAATGAATGGCAAGCATGCCAGAGCCATCCAGCCCGCTCGAGTGGCGATAGGCGGCGAGCTACCATACATGATGTCTGGCCAGTAGTAAGGTCCAGGTCCCAAGGTCATCGCTGCGTCCATCTGTCAGCGTTCATTGTCTCACATCTCAATATCCGGTGGTCTGAGAAGCATACCCAGGAAGAACAAAGCACCGCTCGCTAGTAGTAGCACGACTCCCAAGGAAGGAGTCAAGTATCCGGCCACCCTGTATCGTCGATATGCCAGATATCGGAAGGTACCGAGAAGCTTCCGCCATGATGACTGCTTGCTAGACGACCCGGTGACTAACCTGGAGGCCCAGAAGCTGATCATACATGCTGCGATAACACCGATGAAAAAGTATAGCGTCCCGAGACCGTACACGAGGTCGGCGATGTACCTGAAGAGAGGGAATCCAACTATTAGCTGCGATCTGGTTCATAGTAGTTTGTCGTCAGGAAAAGTGTTGTTCCATACCAGTTCCTGAAGCGCGATCTACTCCATGTACATTGCTCTGGTGTCAACTCGCACATGTCCATGCGGGACGACTCCAGCAAGACGGGTTGGTCCAGCCATGGCATCGGCATCGTGTCTGTCGCGGTTGGCCCTTGAAGTTCCGTCTGGGGTTGATACTTGCAACACGATGGGGTTGGAAGATCAACAAGGCTGCATGTAAGTAAACAACTGTGAATTGATTATGTCCCAGAAGGCTCGGGGTCTTGTAATTGTAAATAAGGCGATAAGACAATCGAAACCCTCCCAAGGTCCGACTAGCAAGCCAGGAAGATGTGTAACAAGAATGAGGCCGTTTCCATTGGTGCACTTTTGCAGGATTCAACCAACACATACAACTCAGCAGCACCCAAAACACCAGCACTTCTTACACAGTGTGTCTGCGACAAATCCATCTGCCCTTGAGCTAGGCCATCACATATGCGTGCATGCAACGTGTAGGGTAGGCCTTTAGGTTAAGTGAGTGCATATGTAGGGTTCTACTAACGTTAGGTGTGTGTTACGGTAAACTGCAATAAGGGAGAGACCGTGGGGTGAGTGGAGCCATAAGCCAGCCACACGGGCGTTGATTGGACGAATACTTGCTCAAATCGTCTCAACTTACAGGGTCCCCCAGCGACCAATTGAGGATCTTCTCTCTCCCGATCCTACCACAACCACGACTCGGGGTTCCGGGGGGGCCCAGACAAGGTTATCTACAGAATTTAATCAATCTCTACACATCGATCCGGGTTCATGGGAGCATTTAATATCGACTGATAAGTGTCAGCAACATGAATCTGGAGAAAGAAAAAAAGAAAAAAAAGAAGAAGAAAAAAGAGAGAGCTGATCCGAGGTTGGGTGTTGTTGCTGCATGGCAATATGAGACACGACTCGCATCCCGATAAAGCGACCCCGTCAGCCGTTGCAGAGCTTCCCTAGTCGGAACTTTAAGCAACAGCGGGAGCTTGAAAAGAACTGGGTGCTAGTCGTAGGGGCACGGAAACAAAAAATGTCGATCCGATGAAAGGCAAGCATCAAACCTGGGGTCCCAATGGCATGGATCCGGGTTTACTTTGGTCTGCAGTGCAGCCTGTGCCGTCGCATCGCCCAGTGGGAGGTCAGCATCGCATGGCCCTGCGCGGGATTGAGCATGTTTTTTTCGGGTTTGTCTCTGCGCCTAACCTAAAGACCTGCTCGATTCGGTACACAGTACGCGCACTAGGTCGTCATCCTTTCCAGTTTCCCATCTTGCCTGCCATGGGTCGCCATGCCCCCCTTAGATGCAGGAGAAACTTGCGCTTGCGCTCGGAACTCATCTTGACCGGCAGGAAACTGGATCTTTTCCCGCAGCTGACAGAGCAATGACTTATTTCTCTTTTCTGGATCTCCCGTCTGGTAAAGCTTCTTGGCTTCGAAACGTGGGCGACCGGTCTGCTACTGCTTCAACTAGATATCCAACTCAAACTTGCTCACTTTTCCAGCCATTCAAGTTTGAAACTCAATCGCAGCTTTCCGACACCAAAATTTTAATCCCAGGAATATTTATTGTGGCCGAGTTTACGACCTAGAACGAACAGCAGCCCCAAGAGCAAAGCGACCAGGACGAACAACAAGACAAGTCTTCCAATCTTCAACAAAGCAAAGCCAAAATGGACCACAGCATGATGGATATGTCCATGTCCATGCCCACCGCGACGGCCACGGGAGCGACCCCTTCCTCAACCATGGACGGCATGTCGCACGGCGGCGGCGGCGCGATGCCCATGACCATGGACATGAGCCAGATGGCCATGGTCTTCTTCCAGTCCGTCACCTCGCCGCTCTTCTCCAAGGCCTGGACTCCATCGGGAACCGGGAGCTACGCCGGCACCTGCATCTTCCTCGTCGTGCTCGCCACGCTACACCGCGTCCTCATCGCGGTCCGCAACCTCGTCTTCGAGACTGTCCCGCACGGCCACCCGAAACTTGATCCGGCCCTGGCATCGGATGGAGAAGAAGCGGCAATGGATGCCTACCGGAGGCGCTACGGCCGCAGCGTGGGTGTGTTGGCTCGTATTCGCGGCGCGCTGCATGATAACCCCTTCCGGATCGCTACGGAGACGGCGCGGGCGCTATCGGAGCTTGTTATTAGCGGTATGGGATACCTACTGTAAGTCACACCATCTGTTTTGCTGCTTTCTTAACGATATCGTTGAAGCGGAATCGTTGAGGCCATGTTCCCCCTTAGTAACTCAAAGCTGACTTGAGGTACGTGATACAGCATGCTTGCGGTCATGACTATGAATGTTGGATACTTCCTCTCCGTGCTGGGTGGCGTTTTCCTTGGGGCGTTTCTTGCCGGGAGATTCGGAACGGTCGACCACTGACCGAAGTCGATTTTTTCATTGGGGAGGATTCTTTAGCATTTTTATTTTACTTCGCCTCCGCACCAGCCGATGGTTACGATGGAGCTTCATGAATTATGAGGATATTTTTATCACTTCATTCTACAAACTCAATGATCCGTCGTTGTGACATGCTATCTTCATCAATCGCGAGCCTCGCGGATGCAACCTTCTCCATGTCTCACTGCAGCACGTCCGGGTTGCATGACGACTATGCCTATTCTGGCTGCGCCGTACATGAAAAGTCCCGTCGAGAGCCGCATTGCGGGAGAAATGAGGAGAAGGGCCTCTACAATCGGCCGTCTGACATTTCTGCGTGAATTTCTCGTGTCCAGTTCCATTGTGTAGATGTCACACACTTTCTTGCTCGTCGCAGCAAACACCATGGACACAAACACCGGAGTATCCGTGCGCGCCGCCGGTATGGGCCGTACTATCATAAAACAAAGAGAGCGGTCGTTCAGGGGTCAGGAGTTCGACCAGTACTTCTTCGCCAAGAAGTTCGATAAGATGCAAGTCGTGGAGGAAGCGACCACGTACTTGGAGATCTTAAACTATACAGTGCGCTTGTTCTCTCCCAATTGGGGGTTATGTGTCGTTGATATGACATACATGCTAATCCCTTGATTAGGATGGGAACAGTCTAGTAGAGTCTCATCCTTTGAAGCTTGGCGATGATTTCAACAACTTTCTGGCTCGACAGGTATGAACAAGCGCCAATGTGTTCTCAGAGTCTGGTATATTGCTACTGACTGTCGTCCACTTCTTCCAGGGAATATTCGAAGCTCCTTTAGTATCAAGTGATGTCAAGTTTGTGGATGGGATCAGGCTAGTGTAAGTACCAACGTTTTTTCCACACTCCAGTGAAAGGGCTGGCTGGATGTATACTCAGTTGATATCGGTAGTATGCAACAAGACGCGAAAAATGAGAGGACTTTCTCTCCGGACCATATCTCACTACCCAAGGACGCGTATAAAACGATGATGGACAAGCTTCGTTTGCCTCTACAAGCGCTTGAGACAAGTACAGTGGTCGGGCCGTTCTTCTGGTGGGCCAATTACGAAGATGCCAACGGAAAACACTTGCGTGAGATGTCCCTCCAGGATCTCCTTTGTGTTGCATGCTAATCAGACGAGATTCTTCCAGAGATGGTGTTTCGCAAATCCGACGTCCAATGGGTCGGGAACCCCCGCGGTTGGCAAATGATCCTATCCTACTCCTTCCGGACCCGGATCACCTCGGGTTTCGTCAAGGGTACCAAGAACGCCGAGCTCGGCGAGATCCTGTCCCAGCTCAAGGGCTGCGGCAGCCCCGTGCACCACCCGCTGCTCCTGCCCATCATCATGCTCTGCCAGGACCTCGGCGCCAGCAACGACGAGAAGCAGAAAGACATCCGCCGGGGCATCCGCGAGCTCGACATGGTGCTCACCGGCAACTACCGCAACGTCCGGGCCGCCGCGGGCCACATCAGCTTGGGGGAGCTCACGCTCGAGAAGATCAGCCAGAAGATTGCGGACTACCAGTCCAAGGTGAATTGGAAGCGGCCCCAGGCGTGGAAGAGCGCAGTGGCCAAGATACAGGACGCCACCAAATGGGTGTGGGATAATCTCGATCACGAAGATTCGACGCCGCTTCCAGCATTCGGGAGACTGCACCAGTCACTTTTGGATCGGCTGCTTTTCTACAACGTCAAGCTGGATGGCCTCGAGAACTACGCGCATGTGTCTTTAGCGAGACTGGACAACTTGCGTCATGTGGTATGTGTGACCCTTATTCATCATCGCAATGCGTCATTTGGATTCGCTAACCCCTTTTCCTCCATGCGAAGACGAATGGGTTGATCTCCCAAGTCGAGTCCCGCCTGAACGCCGAAATCTCGATTCAGCAGCACCTCCTCGCGAACGCGAGCAAGCGCGACAGTGCCTCAATGAAGACATTAACGATGCTGGGTTCCATATTCCTACCCGGGACGTTCCTGTCGTCCATGTTCAGTATGCCGTTCTTTGAGTTTCACGGTGAGCCTTAACCCCCTTTTTCTTCAAATGGTCAAATCAGGGGTAAATGAGCACAACTATCTAACACAGGCCGATCAGATATGGACGGGCCCATATCGAAAAGTCTATGGATCTATTTCGTGCTGTTGGTGCCCGTGACCGTTCTAGTTGTCTGGATATGGTGGCGGATTGACCAACGCATGGTGGTCCGGGTCGGGACCAGCCTCGGTGGCGCCGACGACGACTACGAGGGCGCCGAGGAGCATCTGAACAAGCTCGAGGGGCAAATCCTGGAAAAGATAGGGGTCAGAAGGGGGGCGAAGCTTACGTGGACGGTCACGCCTACGCGGAGACAGCAGTCCAGGACGGTCATGCCCATAGAAGGAGGAGGAGAGGTACAAGGAGAAGCGGAGCCTGCGGGAGCTCGCCGTAATCGGGTGAGGAGGGTGTCGGAGGTTATGAATCACGTCTCCCGTATGGTAGTGTCTGGGGTGTTTGGTGTACGGTCACCTCAGCAGGATATTGAGCTTCGGCAATCGTCTGCTATTTAGGCTTAAATCCAGTTCTGTACCAACCTAGCCGCATACGAATAGACCCTCTGTTAAGTCATGTCATGTTCCATGAAATACATACAGGTGCATGGCAGGCTCCCTGGGTTCATAGTGACACAATGGGTGAACCACTTGATATACTGGGACTGGAGCTAATGAAGCCTGATGCAATGTTTTTTACCCAATGTACATTTCCTTCGACGAATATGCAATTGCATCCTTTGCCCCCATATAGGACTGGTTCCACGCGTAGTGGGTGGCAAATACGATGACATCTCCAACAACCATGTGTCGGTCCTTTGCCCGGAAACACTTCTTATGGCATGACTCCAATTTCCGAAAAGCGATAGTCTTCGTCCCATGAATGTGGGCTTGATGGCCAACGTCAAAATAGTTTGTCCATAAACCACCAGGCGCCATACATCCCAGCCTATTAGAATCGACCGTGAGAGGAATAGGGGTAACCCATTTACGCTCTGCCACGGTCGGAAATCCAGGTTCAAGCACTGTAGTATCGGAGCCCGCCATATGATTCGGCCCAATGCCCAAGAAAAATGATTCCTGTTGCTGTCTATTCTTCTTCTTCCTAAGATATCCAGTGTTTTGGGTGGGATCGACAGGTTTCTGTTTGAAAATGAAAAGGCGCCTGTTTGTCATCAAGTTCCTTTCTGGAAAGTGGATTTGTGGCATGTCGCGCAGCATTTCGGGGGTTAGCCCATTGGGTTTCAACAGCAATCTTTCCAGCCAGGACCGAAGAGCTCCGAATTGCTCGTCGCGATTGAAACGGAATGCGAAAGCGAGCACATGGCGGAGTACATGGACTGCTCTAGCGTCCGGATGGAGCGGGCCCCCACGACGGCTCTCCCCGTCGAATCCTGTGTCCTTCAACAGGGGCGACAGGTCCCGTATTGTACGTGATATCCAAGCGGCAATAGAGAACTGTGTGGAGGTTTGGGGGAAAGGTTCCCCAAGCCAACCAGCATGAACGTTATACGACATGTTTTCAAGGAATACCGTGAGGTCGTTGCTCTGGCGGGCTGCACACGGCCCACAGCGAAATGGCAGGGCCACATTCTTCTTAACCCATTCTGGTCGGCTCAGTTTGAAGCGCCTTTCGTACTTGCAAGTTAGGAAATGAAGGTCTTTCTCCTCGCCACTTGTGATGATTGGTTCTCGAAGCTGTGGCAGGCGCCAGTCTGGGGCCCAGGAGGGTAAACCTCGAGCCGATGGCTCACCATCTGACCTGATGCTGGCATAGACAAGGAGCAGCCCTCTACTTATCGATTTCGTTCTCATTGCACGTATTGCGAATGTCAAGTAGAGCTCAGTCGCGCCCATACTGTAGTCGACATCCAGGATGGGCGTCTTGCTTTCCTGTGGGGCATCTTGCCCAGCACTCCTGATCTGGAGATCGGTGGCCAGTGCCGAAAGCGCCCAGATCTTATCCCGGTCATCCGAGCATTGGGCCGAGGAGAGGTCCTGGAGCAGACGTACGGTGTGGAACCTGGGAGTGACGTCGCGATCGAAGAACCGGAGGGACCAAAGCTCGCTCATGGTCGAGGGCAGCACGACCGACCAAGACAACCCGGATTTGCCGTTTAGCGAACGGAGGACCTGGACCAGGCGCATCCACGGCACCTCGACATTCTCGCAGCAGAACAGCACGTCAAAGTTGAGCACGACCTCCTGCACCACCCACAGCCGGGTGAACCACGGCAGCCCGAACACGGCCCGGAGCGGCTGTGCAAAGTTGGTAACTAAGTCGCGGGCGAGCTCCTCGCGCTGCATGGCCCACTCGGGCAGCTTCTGGAGCCGGCGCGCCAGCTTCTCGACCTGGCGCAGCGCCTCGGCCTGCGCGGGGTAGTGGCCCAGCCAGACGAGGACGCCCGCGGCTCCGCTGTAGATCTGCGCGATGAAGGGGATCTGCCGGCTCTTTTCGCGCTCGTCCTGCTGGTTGATGCAGACTGCGTCCGCCCAGAGGCGCCGGACCCGGCCGGGCAGGCGGAAGCGCTGCAGGGCGTCGCGGAGGTTGGGCGTGATCCGCAGCGAGTAAGCGTCGTCGACGACGAGCTCCTCGGTGAAGTGCGGGTCGCCCCATGTGTAGGAGATGGCCTCGTACTCCTCGTCTTCGTATACGTCAAAGTCCCTCAGGCGGCAGCACAGTGGGGCTGGTGGATCGTCATCGCTCCTTGCAGGCTGCAGCTCGATGATTCGCGTTTGCGCATTGGCTGGAAGAGATCGATATTCGTAGAGCTGGAGGCCCCTCAGTGTTGTGTTAGTTGGCGTTGTGGACATTGCTCACTATCCTAGGGGGACAATTTATCCACCACCTCGGAGACATGAATGTTGGTTTCTGCCGCTGTTCTGGGTGGTAGTCAGCCGAGAATAGAAACCAATCCGGCCAGATCTTCATATTATGCCAAGCGATGCATCCGATCCTCTGCATGCGAATGAGGGGTATGCATCTCTCAATAAATGTAACATAAACTCTAGGGGTGTAAGCACACAAAGGCCACTGATATATATCACACTTGCAGCAAAGATTCGGCACCAAAATGGCATGACAATGACTTAAGCCGCTAAGGTGTAATGCTAAACAAATCTATAGCATAACTAGGCACACAATCGCTGTCCTATCGTAATAAAGCCCCCAAGCCCAGTACTCCAGGCTCCATGAAGATGCTGATGTGATGATGGTGAAACAAAAGAGAAGGAAAAAGCACCCGGAACCCCCCAAAGAACAGTGTACCCGTTGTAATGTTCTATGCAAAAAATGTCATGGCTCCTACTCCCTCCACGAAAGCCCGCTCGAATACGTGATAGTGATAATGATGAGAATAACAGTTGACAGTTGCTCAGTGAGCCACACTGACGAACATGTTGAGAACCAAACAAGTCCCCATGACGATGAAGCCGTAAATCGCCAGCGCCAACGCCGCCCGCCGGAGATGGACGGGGTTGATGTGTTCCATATCCCAGCGGAACTTCCTGCGCCACTGCCACAGCATCTGCGATGCCTTGCTGCCGCCCGGTCCGCCATGGAGGCTGCCCGTGCTCTGGCTGAGCACGTTCTCCTCGTCCGACTCGTCGTCGAGGACGGGCGTGTCCGCGTCGTCGTCTTCCTTGGCCAGGCGCTGGTGGTGGACCGAGTCGGGGTCGGAAATTTTGTAGTAGAACAAGCCGGGCAATATGAAGGATATGCTCGTACTTCCGGTACTGCCCACATATGCAAGCACCCGCTCCAGGCTCTTCATGCTGAGGGCCACGCAGTAGCTGAGAACCAGGATGGCGGTAGTAAGGAGCGCGAAGCGAAGGTCGGACATGGGCGCGCCAGGGCCGTGGTCTGAGCGCTGGATGGTAGGCAATAATGGTCGTCCGCCGGGCGAAGTTGCGCGGTTGGATTTCGAAGATTTGTTGGGTCGCCACTTCAGCACGGCATCCACAGACGCACGGCAAGGGTGAACTTGAAGAGGGATAGAGAAGGTCACGAGAACCACAATAGCCGCCTTGGCAATAGTCGAGGCAACAGATGGGGCATCTAGGGCATATTAGTATACGAACATCGCGACAGGTGAATAATAACTTACACATCGAGACAATATTGCCCTTGATGTTGTCGCCGAAGGTGAAGTAACCAGTGAGAGCAACCAGAACGTAAATACTAGCAGCCGAACCAATGCTAGAAGAGATAACACCCATGATGCTTTTTCCTATGTCAGCATCTATGGATGATATAGGCATAAGTGTACTTACCTTCTCGGTGAACTATCCTTGAGCTCGTTCAAGATGGAGAACATGTTCTGGTGGCATGTATACGCAAAGATGACAACCGGAAGACTGCTCAAAGCGGTGATGGGCCCTCCCCATGTAATTATCCGGACAGGGCCGCGATCAGATACGGTATCTGCCGCAAAATGGTACACTACCAAGATGATCAGGTAGCCGATAGACAGCAACGCTACCACACTCGTGTATTTTAGACTGTCCAGTCTGCGCAAGAAGGCAAGCGGGATGATCACCAGCATGAATGCAGTGATCCAGAAGTTTCTATCCATGAGGAAAGATACGTTCTCAGCCCTGGAGTCGAATCCTAGCACCACTCCCGGCATCAGGTCGCCAATGATGATCATGTACGATATGCCGACACCAAAGCACTTTATGGCGATGGCGGCATCGAATATAACGGCGGCATTCGGGTAAGTTAATTGCGACAAGGCGAAGAAGGAGGCGCTGCCGCGGTCGAGGTAGCGAGCGCATCGCGATTGAAGGTAGAGGCCGAAGGCGGATGTGAAGCCCGACCACACGATGACGAGCACGCCCATTACCACGCCGAAATGTGAGAGGGCCGAGGGCATCGCCAGGGTGCCGGCGCCAACGACTGGGACGGAAAGGTTAGCTGATTGCGGGAGATGGCGGGCGCATCATCACGTAGAGGGGATGGGTGCGTACTTGTGTTCAACAGGTTGACCACGCTACTAATTGTGGTGGCCTGTCCATTGTGGGCGGCATCTTTCTGATTGCCTCGGCGGCTGCGTGTCCTGGACATCGTCATCTCGCCCGAAGTCGAACTTGCTGTAGTGGAAGCGGCGGCGCGGCCATCAGATATGGACGAGTAATTCGGCATAAGGCAAGGCTAAGACCAGAGTCTGGCGAAGAGACGTTCCTGGCGGGCGGTCGTTCTATTAAGAAAGTATGTCGATGCTAGCGAATGCAGGGTAAGGCGGTCTGTTCGTCGGGGTGTGTGGGACCTTTTTTCCACTGGGAGCTGGGCTCGCACGATTTTCGATTGTACGGACGATGGAGTGGACGTCGTTTTCGACTTGGATCTCGAATTAATTGGTCGTTTTCTCTGTCCGGTTTGCCGATCTCGTTGACTTCAAGTCGTATTCCTTTGCAATTCGGGTCACGGGCTGGAGATGTAATATGGAGCTGGAAGAGTGAGGAAGCCTGAAAGCTCCACTGGGGATCGGCGCGACAAATTGGTGGTTAGATAATAGCCGGCACGACTCAGACGAAGGCGAAAATACGAGCAAAAAAGAGAGAGAATGCCTAGTAACAAATGATGCAATGGGTAATCCGAGTCGTATTGTTCGCCTGCGATTAAGAACATAGGCCAGACCCTGGAACCTGCAGCGCGAAGGGCGGATTGATCTCTGATGATCTGATCGTGACAGTAACTTCCAGCGACGCAACTCTAATCGCCAGCCAAAGATGACAGGTGTGTCTCGTCAGTTGTCCCTCCCCATGTGGAACAGCGCTTGAGAGGCGAGATGACGGTGCTGCTGTGGGGGTGTCTTGTTGCTAAATTGAAAAGCAAGCAACAAAGCTCCAGCGCACACAGCTGGGTACGGCTAGCCTAGGCCCCTTCCAAGTTCCCCCTAACAATAAGCCAATCGCCGTCTTTAGCGCCCCCATATTCCAGCGCTCTTGCCCCTGGAAATTCCCAACTAGTGGCATCCGAGGTTGCAATCGTCTTCAGCCTTATCCCTGGCAAACCTGCTGCTTCCAGCCCGTTTGTTGACATTCTTCCAATCTTCCAATCTTCTTCTCTAGATTGTCAATTTGCGGGCAATATCTCGATTTTATGCCTCTTTTCTAATGTAACAACTTGCGCCAACAGACTTCACGCGCGCGCTTCGCCCACCAACCAACATCTCCACTGCCAGGCTCAAACCCCCACCAACGCAAAGATGTCTATGGACGATACCACGCTCGAGACGCTCTCGTACCTCGAGGCCCGACTGCTACGGATAGAATACGTTCTCTACGGCCACACAGCACCTTCCGCCAAGGCACCGGCCATCACGAGCCTGCACCAACTCGAACATCGCTTCGCAACCCTGCTGCAACGCGTCAGCACCTACAAGGATCTGCTACGAATCTGTTTGTCACACCGGTCCTGATTTTGCTGCGAAATAGTCTTGGCCAAAACGTAACAGTTAGCTAACCTATCGTCCGCTGCCAGACCAAGCGCACCCGGACCTCTTCGACCCGCCCCGCTCAACATCCGCGCAGGCCCCCTCGGCCGACTCGTTGCTCCCGCCCGACGCCCTGGAACAGATCGTCTTGGCTGCGGCCCCGTCCTACCCGGCCACGGCGTCGGCCCTGACCTCCATCGCCGACACGCCGGTGCCCGAGCCGGCGCTGAGCGCGTCGCTAGCCGCGTTGCTGCCCCGCATGAAGGGCATTGAGGCCACACAGGCGGCGCAGCGGGCCGAGATGGCGGAACTGCGCGCGCGCAGCGAGGCCTGCGTCCGCCAGTGGTACGAGAACAGCATCGTGGGCTACTCGGACTTTGTCGCCAACGCCGAGGGGCGCATCGAGCGGGTGGAGCGCGGCGTGCGGCGGGTCGAGAAGGCGCGGGAGGAGGTATGATCGTCCCGGCCGTGTGACGATGATAATGATGAGAAGAAGGGAAAGGAGAGAACTACGAAGGCCCAAGGCCAAGCCAAGGCGTCCCGGAAAAACAAGCACGGAGTGTTCTACGGAGAAAGAGATATATTTAGGGGTGGGCAGGGACCGGCACTCGGCCCAAAGGCCCGACTATTGCTTTGCCCGTCACAGGTTGCTTGCGTACGCGGCACACAGCCCTATCGGTAGGTCGGGAAGGCCTGGTATCCATCCGACACAACTCGTGGTCTTCAGGGTTGTGCTGGGCACATTCTCATGGCATACCTCATAAAAAGCGGGCGAGTGACCACATCTCACCAGGCCGGGTGATGCTCAACATGGCACATGCCCATGATGTGTGATGGGATTTTTTTTTCCGGATGCCATACACATGTTGATTAAATGAGGGGCCAAGTTTTCTTCTGGGCGTTTGTGGTTTCCTCTTGATTGAGGCGTTCATCCAGTCATGATGGCTATCACATGTTGCGAGACCAAGGAATATCGTCTGCTGCCACAAGATGATTTTGTATCAAATAGCGGCCCGATAGAGTCGAATCAGGGGATGTATTGAGTGGGGTTTATGGAAAAAGCGACACCCGGAATCCCATCACAGGCAAGAATCTCAATACTGGATAACCCCAAGGTCTTGTTGGAGTTTCGGTGATCAGGCGGTGGGTGGATGACAAGGAAAATATAGCATGTCTGTGGTCACAGTGCAACCCCGGATTCTTCACCTGCCGTGTTTCATGCTGCCATGTGGCTTTTGGGCCTCGCCTTGATCTGTTGATGCCTTTTCTTTCACAGTGACATACGATATACGGGTGGACAGGTGTTTCAGGTGTCCAGAGCTCGAAAACGTGGCTCTCGGTTCCATTGTTCGGCCTTCTTGAGTAGCCAATCGTAAACGAGATATATTTGGCTATACTCCTTGACTTATTGATTGCCGGGGAAAGTAGAAACAGATTTGTCGCAAATCATAACAATGCATCTTTACTGGGCGATTCAAGCATCCAGATGGTCAAGTCAGAGTTGGTCTGAAAAGCCTCATCGGATAGTATGCACTCGCCACATGTGGCGTTAGCGAGCGATCGTCGGCAGATGAGACGCAATGGCGCATTGCTCAGTACCGGACTGCGCTTGCAGAAAGTGGTTTCGGCGATCAGCGTTGGATTTTCTTGTCATGGTCTTGCAGAAACGTCGCTAATAGATAGATGCCTGACTAGTTAATACGGAGGAGCTGGCACGTCTGACACTGACTGGAATGATGGATAGGCGGTAGGCAGATGTCGATGTACAGTAAGTCGACAGGTAACGCTAATGCACACCAGTACAATGCGCACGTTTGAGATTTATGTGATCTTAGTAAAATAAGTGCAAAGCCGATCAGATTGATAGGCGGATGAGGATCCTCGCGCTGCGCGGCTCCAGTCTGCCAGTGGCTCTCGCCCAGTTGAGTGGGAAGGAATGCGAAACCGTTTACTTTGTCGATCCTCGAGGGAAGGAGCCGGATGCCCGTCGAGCATAATTTTAGCATTACCACTCCGAATCGGATCCGGCTGACGGATGGGCAGAGCCTCAGTACATACAGCGCTGGCACGGCCTGGCAGGTAGGATGATGGGCGGGATGATGTGATGAAGGTTGTTGGCAGTTCAATTGATATTTCTTTTCGTCTTTTCCCAAACCTTGCTAGTCACGAAACGACACGACACGACCGGGACATCAGATGAGAGCAGGTTGGCACATTACATATTGCACCATACCCACCGAGTCGGTCAGAGACCTGTGCATATGTAACATCCATGGAAAACGTTTGGAGGGAAAACGTCGTGTTTTAGCGCATCGAGTCGTGGTGGAATGCCAGATTGTCATTGTGTGTGAACCATGGACGAGGCGTCCGAGGCTAGTCCGGTGTTGGGGTTGGGACGTTTCAGCGGTCCCGAACAAAATCGTCATCCAGCCCCGGCACCCAGGTGCCGAGATGCCATAATTCAATGGGGGAGACCTGGGATGCTAGTTGGGCAAAGTCAGCAGCCCCCAAGCCTCCTCCCCAGCCAGGAGCACGAAGGTTCAAAATACCTACGTAGGTGGTGAGTAGTGAAGAGAGACAAGTCACGAAGACCGAACGCCTGAAACCAAAACGTGGTGGAATCCCGATCGCATAAGATCTGGTGATGACGGAGGAGGGGCGTTCCACGATCACCACACAAAGCTGAGTGCTACGGTCTACCCTCTTTTTCTCTCCCCTTCCTTCCGGGCTGCTGGAATCCCATGCTGTGAAACATCTGGATTCGGTAGGCCAATAATGCTCGTCATGATTCTTGGGCGACAACTCTATTCCGAGGCAGGGGAAGAGAGAGACATTCCTAAAGCCAAGTCGGCTTTGTGCCGCACCGATTAGAGTCCGCTGCCATCGGATCAAAGGTCACACTTTATCACAATAGCCTGTACTTTGGTTGGTTTCCCCCTGCATGAGTTTGGGGACGAATTGCGGCGTGGCATATCGTGTGTGAACGTCTCACCCACAGACAGCATCAAGTCAGCAGTCCGAATTTATCCTCCAACCAAGCTGACAAAAGATGACTTCGGGTGCTTGGCATGGAGACACCAAGTTGGTGGTGGGCAGGTGTGACAGCGGCGAGGTTAATGTATGTGTATTGGCGTGCAGTGGCTCGTAACACACGAGAACCTAAGCTCGAGACAAAAATCCCCGGCCTCGCAGCCTATCACAGCATCCCTAGCCATCTCACCACCTTACGGGGGGATCCCCCTTTCCCCTCACCACCCTCCCTCACCTCGTGCCTTCGAGTTACAAAGTGCGATCCTGGTTGAACCTCAAACAGCCCACAGACCCGACAGTCTGCCAGATAGCTAGGGGAAAAAAAAGCAAGCCACCTGCTACAAGTTGATCGTGCGTAGAGCAGCCACCCGTTCGTGCTGAATCAGACAAAAACAAAAGAAAACAGTGACGCTTCAGAAAGGTTGTTTTTCATCAATATCGGAGCCAACTCTCTCGTTCGGCTCGGAGATGGACTTTGGGAAGAAGAGACGACCGAAGTGCCCATTAGACGACGCGACCCGGTTTTTTGGCCCTGAGAGGATTCTCGTTCCTGCCTTAGCGTTTCTACTTGTGGGAGCCGTCTGGCCGTGCCAGTCCACTCAATTCGGACTTTTCGTCAACGGCCTGGGCCATTTGCTTATGGAGAGAGTCTAGAGAGGGGACTCTATTACATTAGAACCTAAGGTTAGGAACAAACACATCCATCGAACATGGAGCTAGCAGCTAGCAGTAGTAGCTCGGGAGAGATGAGATGCAAGAGCAAGAAGAGGCCGACCGCCCGATTGACCGACAAGGCAAGCCCTGCTGCTGCCTGCCCTGCACTTTTTGCATTTCGAACGCATGGTCAATCAATAAAACGATTCATTTTGGACCGCTCGCTTGACAGCGGGAGCCCGGGGGTTGGAGAGGGCGACTGGGCACTGCCCCGTTCTGTTGGTAGGCTGGGAGATCAACTCACTTTTGATTCAAGTCTTTTTTGGCTGCCATGCCAGAGCCAGAACTCACTTGGCCTTGGGGGAGACTGACTGAAAGTAACTGAGTAGCACTGCATTAGGAAGCACAACAGGGGAACATGGACCACCATCCATCCATCCACCAGCACGACCAGCCCATGCAAGGTATAGCGTTTAATATCTAGCAGCTCATTTCAGCCACTCAGCGCTTTTCATTACCCGTCCCCCTGTCTTCGATCACTCAACCGATGGAAAGCCCCTTGCTCTGCGTTGCGTGTTCTTTTGGCGTACTGTACGGCCCGCGCCAGATTGGTAGGAGATAGCCTGTGCGTATTATGCTCTACAAACTGTGACTTAGGCCAGGGGATGGCTTCTGCTCTCTCTTGCTCTTTTTAATGTGTTTTTTTTGTTCGCTGCTCATCTCGTTCGTGTGTGTACCAGCCAGCCATTTTCCATGCGGATGCCGTGCCAAGCCGTGTTTGCTGGTGCTGGTTCTGGTGCTCTAGCAGTTGATAGGCAATACTTACATGTATCGAAGAAGGTAGTGTCGTGCTCGGTGTTTTGGTGGTGCTGGCTGGGAGCGAGGCATGAGGCATGTGTGTACTGTAGGTAGTAGTAGTATGTAGATTTCATTCGGGTCCTCGCTGATACTGCTCGCTGGTCTTGCTGGTCTTGCTGGTCTTGCTGGTCTTTCTTCCCAATCACCCCTACCCCCCTCCCCTACCCTTCCGTGTTCCAAATCTCCACTTTGTCTCCAGTGCTCCAGTCGAGTCCCCATCTCATCCTATCCCTTCATCAATCCCATCCATCTCGGCCCTCTGTCCACCTTTTCCTAAATATACCATCAATCTTCCCGCTCGCGACAAGAATCGCCTGTGCCGAGTAGAGAAGTCTCGAGCTTCACGTTGGTTCATCTTTTTCCGACGATCAACCAACTACCTACTACACGACGCAATAGTCGGCACTCGCTCATTTCCACTTCTCTTCTCTTCTCTCGATACCTAAACTTACGACCAACGACAACGACCCCGTTTCGGTCTTATTTGCGTCGTGTACGTGGTGCAATCGGCATCGGCGCGCTGTCAATCCCCCCAGACTTGCGAATCGGAAGATTTGGACTGGATTGAACTGGGTTGGACCATTTTGGAAAATCAATAAGAAAGCGGTTCAAGAAAATAGTGGCAGCATCCACCAACACCGACGGAGCTCGAAAACAAAGGAATACGCCCGCCCTTTTCTTCGCCCAAGCGCAAACCCGACCCGATCAATCCTCCCATTATCCGCTTACGAAGCCCCCGAGATACTCTTCTCCAGCAAACATTCGACCCTGGCAAAGCGCAATTCCAGTACCAAGGAGACTCTCTTTCTGGGTTCGTCTGGTCCTTCAATTCATTCATCTCAACAACACCACAGAAGTCACAGCACGCCCAGACCCGAACGCCTGAATCATTCAGAGTTCAGCAAAAGGCTGTTTATGTTTATTCTCTCCAACTCCCTCCTAGTCGGAAGTCCTCCTTCACCTGAAGCTTGTGATAGTTCAGTCGGCATCTGACGATCCGACCACTGCCTTTCTCTTCCTTCCCGCCTCTTCGAGCAAGACGGCCTAATTTCTTTGTTTCTCAATCCGCCTTTGGCGAATTCTACTATTCTCCGACTGCCGTCTTGACACCTTCGCATCAGTTATGCGTAGTCAGACCACCGTATTTGCAGCACAACAACACATTTGTCATTGATGAACTTCTAAACTCGATCTCCAATCCTAACTTTCGCCTCTACTCAGCCGCAACCTTTTGGTCTACTCCATCCCGTGGACATCTCGACTCGTACGCCGCACAATCAAGCTCTGGACCAGCTTCCCAGTCACTCCTTTGAATCCTTTCGCTAGCCGCCCTTCTTGTTAATACCAAGTCTCTTGACTATTTGTGAATATCCCAACCAAACCATTCTTCCACTGCGACGGAAGACAATAGCCGGAAAGCGCCTATTACCTACAGTCTTCGCAGGCTGCTGGACCTATCGCACTTCTTCTTCTCCCACCCCTCTCCGCACTTTCAACTCGGCAAATCAACAACGCCCACACTACTACACACCAAGTAACAGGGTCTCTTAGCTCTGCTCTTTTGGCCACTGCCACCTTTCGATCACTGCACCTTCGGCAACCGACTTATTACAGCGCAATTCGCCATCGTTGGTCAATCGCCATCTAAGTGATCGGCGCACTCAGCCCTACCTTCTGCCGACGACATTGGTTGCAATTGTCCGGCCAGAAGCTTTCCGACGCAACCTACTATTGACGTGCGCGTTTGCGTCGCCACCCATCTTCACGAGCCTTGAATTGACTAGGCTCGATCAGCCCGTCTCTTCAACTTAAAACCTGCAAGTGGCTACATAACCTGCAAGTTCTCTATGCCCGGATACGGATCATTACACTCGCCATCACTGCGGAAAATGGAACATTCTAGGGCTTCGTACGGCGGCCGCCGAGGCGTCAGCATGGGAAACATCATCGGCGATCCTTTCGCGCTGGCCACCACATCAATTGCCATGCTCGCATGGTTTATCGGTTTCGTTGGTTGTGTCATTGGACAAATCCAACAAACCAAGGACTTGGGTCCTTTCCCGCCATTCCCCTGGTGGGCCATCGTCTATTCACTGTTCATCGTGATAGGCGTCTTCTTTGTAATCGCTGCTGATGCCATCCAGACCTACCACGTTGCGGTGGTGGGCTACTTGGGCGCTGGACTCGTCTTGACGTCTTCATCAGTTAATGCTCTGGTGTACTCCGCGAGCGGCGCCCGTCAGGCTGCCGCCGCTGGGTTCATCCTGTTATCCATGGTTCAGGTATGTCCCCTATCTTGATGGGTTCCTCTAAGACAACCTCACTAACACACTTGGTCAGATCGTGTGGATCTTCTACTTTGGATCCTCTCCGTCCGCGACACCGCGCGCTTACCTTGACTCTTTCGCCCTGACCAAGGAGTCAACTATGCACCGCCAGACCATGATGAACGCTGGCTACGGCCCGCGTCCCGAGACGTCGGTGTCTCACCAGCCGCAGATGTACACCTCTGCCCAACTGAACGGATTCGAGAACCCGTCGCCAGTGCCTGGTCTTTCGCAACAAGGCGCTCGCAACTCCGGCAACATTGGTGGCCCCTCCTCCCCCATCAACAAGCCCCCGGCTCCTCAACAACAAAGCGAGGCCGAGATTGCTCAACCCACCGAGTACCCGTACCGGGCGAAGGCCATCTATAGTTACGAGGCCAACCCCGAGGACCAGAACGAGATCTCCTTCTCGAAGCACGAGATCCTGGAAGTCTCCGATGTGAGCGGCCGGTGGTGGCAAGCGCGGAAAGAGAACGGCGATACGGGTATCGCGCCCAGCAACTATCTGATTCTATTATGAGCACGGAACTGCGTGCTATTTGATTTTCTTGCATTGCGCCGCGACTACCCTTCCTCACGGCAAAAGGTGTTTTTCTCCCGAGTCCGGCTACATTAAGCTGGACGTGTCCTTGGTTTGGCACGACAATTCTCCTGGTCTGGATAAATAGATTCGGGGATTCGGTGTTAGGTCGTACTGGAGCCAAGGCTACTACTACTCATGACGAAGTTTGGGAAATCTTTGCGTACACATCATCATACCCCATAATCGGAGGCTTGTCTGGAACATTTCTTTTCTCCCTGACCGAAAAGCCTTTGTTCTTACTGGAAGGAAACCTAGCAGCAAAAAAAGCAATTGCTAGTGAGGAAGCCTGATGCCCTTTTTGACACAATATTCTTCAATCCACTTACCGGACTGACATGTTCAAGTCCTACTACACAAAACCTCTTCTTTTCTTGACATCTACTCCTCAAAACGAAACTCTAAATTCCCTCCACCTCCACTACTACTACTCCTTCGATTCCGCGTTGTACTTGTCTTTTTGTCTTTTTTTCCCTGTTGCGAAGCGAAAAGGGCCCACATGTCCCGAGTGTCTATATATGGGAGGCCTGGCTTACTAGATCATGTCTCGTGACTCACGGATATACGAAACGACTCTAGTAAGCAGATCTCATAATAGCCGTCTGTTGTTGTTGTGGATGTTGTCGTCGTCGGTTCTTCATGAAAGCCATGGATGTGACCGGGGGCTGTGTTTGTTTTGTGGTGATGCGGATGAGGGCTTGAGAATATTCGAGGCATGGTAGTGGGTGGAAGGGGTCGCCAGAGGGAAGGGGGGCAGTGTTGTTGGTTGAGGAGGGTGCCTTGCTTCGCAACGAGGGAATTCACGATGTCACGCTATTGGGTGAGCCGGCGATCAGATCGACTCCGTTGGGACTTGTATAAACGGTTTAAGTCAATGAAAAATACCTTGATCAAAGAATGACTTGTCTTGCCTTGGCATACTTGATGAGTTGTTTGAGTCAGACGCTGACTTTGCTGATTGATGGGCCAGCGGCTGAATCCAGTCGTATGTAACATATACTCCACGCTGGAGGAAGGCCTTGGCTCATTGATTGTACAATCCATGCATTCATCATCTCCATTCCAAAATTGTTTCACATGCGATCGGTATGAAGTCCAGTGTTCTCTACTGCTTAGCAGGAAGGGCCTATTTCCAGGGTGTATTCGGTACAGTGCCAAATGGAGTTGACATTCGGAATTGGCGCTTCATTCTAGAAGATAGGAATCACGCCAGCGTGACACTCGAGTAGCTAACGAACTAAGGCTCCTTCGCCACCGCCCACCACGTACAGAACCGATTGCGACCTCCACCATTCGCTACTATTATCAAACAGCCTAAACTTGACGATATCCCACCCACGGTCCGTCATCTAAGGAATCAAAACTGCCTCCAAAGGAAACGCAAGAGTCGTCGTAGTGTGGATAATAACTGCTGGAAGCATCCTGGGCGTTATTCACAGACGCCATCATATCTGCACTTAACATAGAACCATCATCCAACCTGCCAGTCTCCCAGGATATATTGTCGATATCCTGGATCTGCATCGAAGGGGAATCTGGTGCCGCTATCCCTTTTCCTTTGGAGACAGGGGAGGAAGACGACCCTGTATCCTTGGCCGACATTTGCATGGATACATCTGGGCAAATGGTCGAGGGAAGTGCTGCGGAGTCGCCATGGTTGCCGCTGCAATTGATGGTCGGTGTTGGTTGGACTATCTGTGTGCTGTTGCCAGCAGGCATCACCTCGATGTGGATGTTCTGGTCCGTTCGGATCTCATGGTTGAAGCCCAGGCTTCGAAGCAGCCCTATAGCTGTTGCCGAATCGAGGGAAGGCACCTTGATATGGACCGTCTGGTTTGGTTGCAGATTCTGGAGGATCGGGATAACCAAGTCTATCTTGGATACCGAGCAGCCCATGCTGTATTCTTTCTCCTGTGGTTCCTCCTGTGGTTCCTCCTGGAGTCGCTCCTGTTGTCGTAGTGCAAGAGATGGGTCGCGCCCCGCCATATATTCATGCATAGATGCCATGACATATGCTGACGCGATCGTCTCTAAGAACTCAGCATTCCCAGGAGAATACATCCTCAATATTTTGGTCACAACAGCAAAAGCATCCTCCATATTGCGCTCAACGCTGGCGAACGTCGGCCTGTAGTCTTGAACGAACTTGATTTCATCGGCTTCCACAGCTCGGCTGGCATCCACATATTGAAGGGCGGAGTACATGATGTTGACCTGCTCAAGAGGCTCCCGGTGGTCTGGCTGTGTCATTTGAACTACATCAAGTTGCTGTTAGCACATCGCTCCTCATTCTTATCAAGTGGGGTAACGTCGAGCTGGTTGCTCACATGGGTTGCTAGGCGGCTCTTTCAAGGCGGGAAATGAGTCGGGCGGGAAGAGGATACGCCATATGTCATGATAGCAGGTAATCTGGGCCTTGAGCCACGAGTCACTTCCTTTTTGGAAACGTGTCTTGCTGGCTTTTTCCAACACTCGAACGACATCATCCCATTGCCATTGGTTCATGAAATAGGCTTGTGGTATTTCTTCTGCTTTAGGGTTATGTCGGTGGTGACTTAGCAGATGTTTTCTATTTGCGCAATGTTAGTATATGCTTGTTTCTTTCACGTTCAGAGGGGGGTCTCCTTTCCAGGACATGTTACCCACTTGAAATCATCACGTTCAGCATGGCCAGATGGCAACCGACAAGCCCAGAATTTCTTGGTATAGTAAGGCAGAAGAATGTAGGCCAGGCAGTATGGACAAGGCCATGTTGGAAGGTTTTGATCTGGCTCCCTCTCGTGACGCCTTTTGACCCGAGGACGAAGGCTGTCTGAATCTCCGGCGGTATCTGGTTGCGATGAACGTTTCTTATGAGATCCGCTACCTTGCGATGATGATGCGTCATTGGGCGCGTTCGTCGGCTGGCTTGGTGGCGTTGTTTGTGTGGTGTCTGTACCTGTACTGTTTCCTGTTGTCTCTTCTCCGATGTCGTATGATTCCAGATAGAGAAGTCCTCTGCCACTGCCTACGAGACGTTTCACCCCATTGACTACCTCTTCGGAAAAGGCACTATCTTTCCTAACCAGCTCCCGGATAGCGTTATAAACAAGCTGGTTGGTTGCATCAGCTGCAACTTCGTCTCCGTCTTTACCATGGCTTGTCATTGATGATATTTGGGTGGTCCCTACGGCAGGCGACGGCAGTGGTTTCGGAATAGCCTTCTCATTAGTAGTAGCGGATACGCCATAACGGTCAAAGACCTTGTCGATACGTTTCGTCGCGATGGCTGCACGAGCTCTAGCTTGGCGTACTATAGCTGGGCCTGTAATGTGCTTTCCTTCACCGGTGCGCCTAAATTCTATGACAGCATCCTGAGCCTGAAGAAAGCGCTGCAGTCGGTCTTTTCGCAGGGAGCTCTGTAGAGTGTTAGTATGAAAACAATCTGATATCCTAGTGAAGCGAGAGATATCCGAGTAATTGAGAAGAATTCAATCAAACATACATCATCTGATTTGGAGGACATTTTTGCGGATCACCGGTGCCGACTCAAGGTGCAGACTGATACCCGACTTGTTGAGGTAGGTCCAATGTACAAGTAGTGCTTGTACGCTAGACTCCTTATCGAAGTTCTCCGGGTCAGATTGAGAGCTTCGTGGGGTAAATAGTATATCTTACTGTTGGAAACCTTCAGGTCAACAGTAGGAAATGAACATACGGAATATTGTATCAGGTCAAAGATTTAGGATTCCATCAACTTCACTCATGCAATTTCGACAATTCTGCGCCTGCAGATATACAGCATGATAACTCTGCTGATGCAGAGTTGTCCCCAGACATCCCTGCTGACCCGCCGATCCCCTACTCTTCAATGGCAGACTTCTGATTTCTTTTCAGCCAATCAAGTTTTAGTTCCCCTCAAGACCTTGGAAATCATAGGTCTCGTAAAGAGGGCGATACTTACAAAGTCCGTACTTCTCTAGCAAAACTAGCAGTAAGAATACATATCTCCCCAGCAATCCAAGGACAGCAGCGCATCAGAATACATCTGAGTTGTCGCCGAGTTAGCAGCTTGACACCAATTAGTGCACTGTATCTTAAAATGTCGTTGATAGAAGAGATGTCAATTCGCGTCTCTGCCACAGCAGACTTCGCTGTATTGTATCAGGCCCAGTGCCGATATATAGACAGACTTGATGAGCTGGGGCAATTTCTCCCCGTTTCCTTCTAGGATTCGGTGTCAAGGCAGTAGAGGTATTCATCTGCCGTGAACTCGAAAATCCTCACCCCAAATCCTGAGCTGAAAACCTCCTGAGCCATCATGCACATGAACCCCACCAATATCCTCCTCCCGGGCCTTGGGGACCCCACGCCAGGCCTGTACGTCCTGTCTCGCAGCGCTACCAACCGCCTGGAAAGTCTCCGCATCCCCGTAGGTGCAGGTGTCTTGGCGCCCACACTGCAACCCGCCGAAAGGGTTATTTTCATCGAGGCTCTAGCCAATATTGTCAAGCGGGCCAGGGGTACCAAATACCGTCTCTATCGGGCAATTCTCAAGAAGGCTGTCGTTTCGGTGGCCGATCTGTCTGAGGTAGGCGAATCCCCTTCCCCGACACCTGAAAGACTGTTTGCAGTCAGACTTACAGTTAAAACCAGGTTGACTACGCTGACGGCTCGGTCCGGGTTCTCCACTCGACACCAGACGAGCTACTTACCCAAATGTTCCACCATCCGAAGCTGCTCTCCCGTGCCACACCACACGACATCGACCTCCTCGTCAACAAATGCAAGGGCAGTATTGTCAATCCAGAGCAGCCACACCCCCAGCAAGCAATCCTTCTCCACTGGGAAACCGACCGAGCGGCAGTTGAGAAGTTGGGACGCAGCATGTTCTTGGTATTGAGTCTGGCTGTTCAGTTATCTTCCATTTGCATTGGCTAGGCGAGATTGGCTTCTATCTCCTCGTTTGCGCATGGCGAAACAGATGACTCCACCTTGACAGCAGGTTCCTTTCTTCGAATGCATCATGGATAGAGTACCTTAGGTAGTTTTGGGGGAAGGGTGGATGGCTAGGTGCTCGGGCGGTTCGGCTAATCAAGCTATCAGTTCAACGATATCCAGTTCAGGCAGCGCGCTCACGTGGCGCGAGAAATCAGAATAATCCAATGGTAAAGACAATCGCAACTGATTAATCATCTATCTAATGATCAAGAAAAGCACTTAGCCCTGTCTATCCGTAATCCTCCTTCTTTGCCGCTCCCCATTAAGTCATGCGAGCTGCAGGATAATCCTCTGGCATGAATGTGCCTTCGACACATTCCAGAATTTGCCAAATGGAGTGAACATGTATCTTCCACCCACAACACTCTGATTTGTTCGTGGTTCCAGTGGCAATGCCATTGATTCCAATGGTACAACTGAGTGGTGATGCCGGTGATGCCAGTGATGCCAGTAGTGGTGCCATTAGAGTAAGTAGTCTTCCTGTCGGTCTATGAGGTAACCGTTGATGCCATCTTCGTCCAGAAAGGCTTCGGGCTTTAGCGCAGTCCAAAGGATGATGCTTATAAACTCTAACCAGGTTCGATGCTTCGCAGCCGGTTCATATTGCTCTTCATCCTTACGCGATCCTAGGAAGAGTATCTCGAAACCGTCTAGTTCTTTGACTATAAACCACCTGTCCGGCTCGAGGAATAAGTAACGATCAGGTTCCACTGTGATCAAGGGCACGATCTGCAGCCCTCCTGCCCCTTCCTTGTAGCGAAAAAAGAGGGGACGGAGCGAGTCACGCATGTCTTCCCGGACCAATTCCTTCCCATCATCTTCAATTCTGAATGGTATGCAGTGTCCCTGCATTCTCAGATAGGAAAGACTTGGCATATACCGTGTCTTAAAGTAATGTACGAGATTTCCAATGGTTATGTACTCAGGCTGGTCGTGCTCACAGTAGGACGTTCGAAACCATTTGTCATCCCATTCATCGTCATCGGTGAAGGTGCCCCCCCAGTTCCAGTAGAAACAGGAGTCAATTATCAGTCTCTGGACGCCGAGAAGGTGTGAAGGGGTCAGGGTCGAGCAGATCCGTCGCGTACAAGAGAAGAGCCGCAGAGAGTCGATCTCCATGTTGAAGTAGGAATCGAAGCTCCAGAAATCCGTGCCAGGGATCTTGCGGTAGACGCGCAGCGTTTCCTCTCGGGATTCCTGATTGACCCAAGCGGTGACTGGTAAGTTACCATCTGGTAAGCCAGGACGTACGTCTTTGTAGGCCTGACTGTACTGATGGTGGTCATATTCCTTCACAAGACATGCCTTTTGCCATATCTCTTTGGAGGTCCAGGTCGCGCGCCACTAGAAGACAATAAAAAGTCAGTGCTTATTCCATATCCTGAGCGTCGTAGATACGACGCGGAAGGTGATATGTGCCAATGGAGTAACGGCCTATCCATGGGCAGTTGAATGGGATAGCTGGCAGTTGAATGGGATAGCTGGCAGTTGAATGGGATAGCTGGCAGTTGAATGGGATAGCTGGCAGTTGAATGGGATAGCTGGCAGTTGAATGGGATAGCTGGCAGTGAATGGGATAGCTGGTAGTGAATGAGATATTGATGTTGTATGGGATAGCTTGTGTTGAACTTACAATCTTAAGTCGAAGTTCGACGGAAAGACGTGAGAATAGATTGAACTCGGTAAGCACGGTGCTGAGTTTATCATTAGGCTCAGAAACCGATTTCAAAGATTCCTTGAGATCCACGAGATCATCCATTTTGAAGTTGGATGATGACAAGTCAATCGACGTATGATTGATGATGTTGTTGGTGCTTCTTTCCGACTTTTCTCTGGTTGCCAAGGCCGAAATAGAGACTCGGCCAATGATGATTAGATGTGAAAGAATGGCAAGTACGAAGAAGGTGGTTTGACTGGACTGACTTGATGAGAGAATGTGGGAAATAGAATAAAAGAGTTTTTCAATGGGAAAAGTAGGCAAGATATTTAAAGAATGGAAGTTGTCGAGGCAGCAAAAGGTTTCAACCAGGCCGTTTCCCAATGACCAAGTATTCCCAGTACTTCACTTCTGGATCCTCAGACATTTTTGACTCGACTGAGTAATTCGGCGTGACCCATGTAAACTGCTGATAGCATTGGCACCAACGGCATCACCGCTGACACTGCATTTACGTCGTCGGCGTCAGATAAGGGCCCCGGGGTGTTGCAAGTGAAAAGTCATTATTCATTCTATCCATTGGATTCTAAAAGGCTGTGCCCACTCTTCGATGTCGATGTTCGGTTCTCCAGGTCGTATGAATTATGTCTGATCTGGAAACTGGTCAAGATCAACATGTCCGCACCAGCTGCTCCACTGGGGATAATTAAATAAAATCGGTAACAACGGTAGCTAGATTAAGTGACTGTGCGACGTCTTTATTATTTCACTATTTAAGGCAGTGACAGGGCTACCAGAAGTCAATGAGCGGGCGCAAGAAGCATCCCAATACAAGTCCCCCGCCAGACGGTGGAGGACCGTTTCAAACGGTTGAATTTTGTGCTGAAGGCAAGAACGATATCCAGGCGTTGCAATTCCCTCCCAGCTGAGCAGAAGTTTCTCGCGTATGAGTCATCGGCCAGTTGTAACGAAGGTAGGTTCAGACGGATTTTGGATTTGGCAAACTCTGCAAAAGCAAATATATGCACTTTCGATGTCGTTCAGAAAGACTTCGATGATGGAAACAGGTCCAGAAAGAGGGCTGGGCTGGTTTCGATGCCGATTGGACCGTCCTCGGAGCACAGCAGGTCTGGCAGATCTGGCAGATCTGGCAGATCTGGCAGATCTGGGGCGGCGCTAACCAGGCCACCATGCGCTGGGAGCTTCCTTGCAGTGCACGCTTCCAGGGACGCTTACAGGGCACCCCTCAGCACGGGCTCCCCAACTTTGGAAACCCTCTCTGCCTCTTTTGGACTGAAGACTCATGTTCATCAAGAATGACCGGCAAGCTCGACGGCTCGGCCCGGCTCCTCCACCCCACGCCAGATGAAGAGATCATCCTCGCTCCATGTCAACGAAAGCAAGCCCAACATCGCTGGCAGACGCCAGTGCTCGGACTATGCCCTCTTCTCAAGATAATCACGAGAGAGAACGTCGCGGCGTCAATGCAGCAATGGAATTGATGCTGTAGCGAAACCTGCTATCTCAACGCAGCACATCCCACGACTAAAACGCAACGCTTTTGGAGGGGCAGGAGAAGGGAAGCAAACAAGGCACCCCCGGTGTGTAGGCATCGCGGAGATTGATCAAGTAAAGGATGCATATACCCCCACCTGTGTGCCGAGATACACCTACACCTCGATTGAGTTATTTGAGAATTCCCCTTCGGGGATTATTCAACGTGGATCAGATCAAGCCGAGAACACATAACTCGAATACCTAGTAAGTCTGCGACGAAATGAATTCATCACACTGTGCTTGGGGGAATTGGTCTATGAGAGATTCCGGATATTCGCTTTCCCCTTCACGCCATAATCAACCTTGCACTTAAATGTCTCAGGCGATGCCTAGCCAGATGCCCCCACGTAATAATCGAAAGACTTTTTCGAAATTGCTCAGATATCCCACTCCTCCAATCTCCTTTTTACATCGAAGAACGAGCCCAGGTCCGATAAGGGTTACATCGTCCTCACCATGCTGACCTACCAGCGCCGTCAAAGGATGGAATACGATGGGGCCCATCCTCGATCCTGGGCATACTTCTCGCGCGTCGCGAGGCATACCGCGCGTAAAGTGGTAAGGCAACCAACGAGGGGCAACGCAACAGGGGCAAGACAATGCTTGAGTCATTGCTGCACTGCGACCGTTTCGCCCATGGATTCCCGCAGCGGGGATTGACCGGAGCCATGCCAGGCTACTTGACGATGGATTGCGTCCAGTCCATTGTTATTGTTGGATGTAAATAGTACGTCGTCGACCGGGCGATTCGAGAAATGAAATGAGGGGACATGGCAGGCATGACTTGGCGGGAAAGGCATAAGGGGAACTACTCCACGCCTGCCAGCAGCCAGTTCTTCTCAAAATCCCAGAGCTCTTACTGCCTGCTCGAGCATACGTTCCGGGTAGGCAGATTAGAAAGCTGTCTGGTATCAGCCCTACAGCCCTACAGCGTCCCCTTATCCTCAAAGCCCAACACGATCATACTATTCGTCAGATCCATCTTGTTCTTTATGATCACCAGCTATTATCAAATAGAATTGGTCACGCGTTACAATTGATTGAAATGGCCTCTAATCGATCCCACGAAGACGATCCTCCCCGCCGATCCAACCGCCTGAATAAGCCAGACTACGCGTTTTGCTTTCCGTCGGATACAGGACATGTCGAGCGCAGCACCTATGGGGACAACAACGCGGATTCGGATTACGTCCCGTCTTCGCAAGATACTGGTAAGTAAGGCTCTTGTCTCTTTTGACCAACCGCTGCTCTCTACGTCCCTCCCTTGTCATCTCCCACGCTCGTCCCACTCACTTGTCTCCTATCACTCGCACAAAGCGTCAGCGGGTGCGACCCCACCATCGTCCCAGGACTCGGGATCAACTTCACTGAGCACCAGCAATCGCGAGAATCGATCCAACGCCCCTCCTCCTTCTTCTCAATCTGACGACGCGGCTACGCCTGACACCGCCTCAGAGCTGCACATCTTCGAAGACCCGCCTTCACCACCGCCCCGCGGAAGGGGTGAGTCTGCGTCGACCCCACGGGGCGTGAATCCTCCTCTAGGTGGCCTAGCACGGTCGCCTCTCGCCCCGATCACACCGAGAAACTCCAGACCGTTCGCTGTGGGTAGTGCCCAGGGCAAGGAAAAGAAGAAGAAGAACAAGGAGAAAGGGAAGGGGAAGGAGATCGACGTTAGTGCCGACCACCCCCGTACCATCCGTACCGCCATCGAGAACAAACCCTCCCGAGAGTCCAATGGTGACGGTACACCATGCCGCAGGTCACCCAAGCACCCAATGATGAGTAACCTGCCACAGTGCAACATATACGAAGACTAAGACCAGGCCGGGATGTTAAGAGACGGTTCGCGCCACCACAATTGGAGAAGCTTATCGACGTCCTTGAGGACGCACACAGTCATTTCCGGCGTTCGAGACCTGCCAATGGGGAGGGGGAGGGAGAGGAAAGCGAGAAGACGGGACAATAACATAAAAACATAGAAAAACAGTAATAAAACAGTATCAATTGAACGATAGGGTCCATGTTGTAATACATTGAACGGTGAGGCAGAATCCAATAGCGCAACTACCCACTCAGCAGCGTCCACATTATTCCCAAAGCCTCATCTTTATGCGCTTGCAATTGAAGGCCACCTACATGGGCGAATGTGCAGCCCAGTGCTTCATTCAATTTCTCTGGATCGAGTCCGGCAATTTCATGTTGCCCGCAGAACAGACGGCCCGTCTCTCTGCCAGCATCAATCACTCGCTGACACCGGGGCCGCCTGACCGCATCAAACGCCCTAAACGCTGCATTGATCTCGCTTATCGAGGATATGTTGCCAATCAGATGACCAAGAATGAATGCATCCTCGATGACCAGTCCGGCACCAGCCCCTTGCCAGGGAGATGTCGCATGAGCGGCATCGCCGATGACGCACACTCGGTTGTTTGCATACGTGGGGGTGGACTTGTGTTCCCACTGAGCATACCCCTTTGCGTCTTCTTGATCCAGGATGAGCTAAACACGAGTAAGCTGTACTGAAAACTATTGCATTTGAACCATCTTCCACGGTACAGGACTTACCTCAACCATGCCCTTGGCCACGGGGCCCTCATACCAACTTTTAGGTAGCGCACCCTCGAGCACCTGTCTTGTCACCGGTCGCTTTCGGTCAGCTGAGGGATTCTTATCAATGACCGCGATGATACACTGAACCATGGTTCGGTTCTCCACGATGCCATGAAGCATGGATGCCCCGTCACCAAGCCAAGCATACTGGCGATCCACCTTAAAGGACTCCTCTCCGAGTGCAGCCTTGGCTTTCTCGAAGGGGACTAAGTGCCTGGTATCCCACCAACCGGCAGGAGACGTCGCATGCTTCTCTGCATCTTCTCCCACAACATGGTTTCGGACAGAGCTGAAGATGCCGTCTGCACCGATGACTGCATCGAACTGAGCGTGAGTGTCGTCCTCGAAGGCGACAGTGATTCCGTCTTCTGTCTGTTCGACAGACTTGACGCGCTTTCGGGCGTGGAGAATGTCTTCGGGCAGCAGTGAGAGAAGCGTTTGTAGAAGAGGGGCGCGGTTCAGAGTGACGCCGGCGCTGACCCCTAGATCCGAGATGAGGGTACCAGCCTCGGGTCCCGAGCCCTGTTTATACGTTATGAATCAGTACGATGGGGAAGTGGATGATGGATCTGGATGCTAGGCGCTACAGACAACAACAAGACGGGCCGCATCCAGCTCTACGGCTCCTGCCTGCGTTTTCAGCAGATCAATCGTCGAAGGGATGATGTCGTCAAGGGCTTTGAGCGCCAAAGGGGACAATCCTACTCCGGCCCCGCGTTCCGAGAACTGAGAAGCCCCTTCGTAGACTTGCACATCCACGTGGGAATGTTTGATGAGAGCAATGGCTGTCGTGATCCCAGCGATACCGCCGCCGATGATGCCGATACGAAGACGTCTAGTCATTCTGGGAAGTTGGATAACAGAAGACGCCTGTGTGGGGAAGGAGAACGACTAGACTTGCCCTTGAGAGGGGAAACAGGGTGCTGCCGTGAGACATAGCTCGGAGGAACCTCTTTTCGGTGAAATCCTTCCGGCGTGCCTACAACACCTTCATTCTTGCATGTCTTTCGGGCTCCGCGGGGTAGTTTAGGTGTCCAAACTACCTGCGAATGAGTGCGAAGGGGATGAGAGGTATTGCTGGCCCAAGTGAATTGGTTGACTCTCCATCAAGAAAGAGCTGGTCTAAGTGTGGAAACCCAAACTCCGCTATACATCCGACAGTCTGGATGTATGTCGATGTTTCTGCTACGTTACCCTCCCCCTTGCCTACTCAGTTACACCGCGGCACCCGCATCAGGTTGGGCCTAGCTGTACCGCTTGCGTCAGCTTACACCGGAACGGTTGCCTATGCATCGCTGGAGAGCGGACCCCTTACCGCACTTTCGGATCGTTACCGTTCATATTGGTTTATCAAACCGCAATAACCACTCAGGCGACACATCACATTACTCACCTGTGACTGATGTTCGGATCTTGATCCATTGAGTCTACGTGCTCCAAATGCATGAAATTGGCTAACCAATGTCTTCGCTCATCACCTAAGCGAATGCCAATGTAACACCCCACTCATCCCACCACGCAACGGTATGCCAGCGATCCATGGTTACTATGACTTATGAGCCATACCAAACAGCTCGCTCTGGAATTTGGCATGGAGATTCATGATGGGCGGGTGCATAGGCGGGAGAATTTGGCACACCACTGTGCCGCAGAGCCCACTCTCGTGATCGATGAACCACTCGGCGCTGGGCACCCCACCCCACGTCGTCGTACCCGGGGCGAATCTCCCCGGCACGCCCTCCTTGGCCACCAAACCAGCGAAGCTCCAGGTCTTACGGACCGACAAGGGGATCGCCATGCCCAGGAACGCTGTGTGCGCCGGCGACCTGGCGATGTACTTGTTGAACTCCTCCTCCTGGTGCTCGCTGAGCTGGGGACGGAAGAGTTCCTCGTAGGACTCTGGCTTGAGGAGCCGCGAGTCGCGCCGCAAGAGGGCGGAGAGAAACGTGTGGTACGCCTCGGCGGAGCCGAAGAGACCTCCCCCGCCCAGACAATCCGTCCCGCCAAAGAGCATATCAAACTCTGCCGCGTCGACCGACGGCGGCTCCCCCTTTTCGTTCAGGGTGCTGAGATCGGCTATCCGGTCCTTCAGGTGCTCCCGCGACTTCGGGTAGAAGCTGAAGCCGGTTTCGATGCCGAGGGGTTCCCAGATGCGCGCCCGTGCGAAGGCATCGAGAGTGTCACCCGTGGCCACCTCTACCAGCTTGCCGGCCCAGTCGTGCCCCGCGCCGTACGCGAAGCCGCTGCCGGGAGAGAAGACCAGAGGGACGGTAGCTTTGTCTTCGACGGTAGGGCCCGACCATGGCAGCTCCCCGCGTGATGCGCGCCACTTTCCCACGTCGCCGCCGAACCATTCGTATTCGTGACCCGAGGTATGCGACAGGAGCATCCGCAGCGTGATAGTTTCGGTGCTTTCTTTCAGGGTGGCCGAGTTGTTCTCGTCGTCGAAGCCGGTAATGATACCGTGCTTGCCAATGCTGGGGAGTAGGGGCTTGACGTCCATGTCCAGGCTCAGCTTTCCGTCTTCCACGCATTGCATGACGGCCACCGAGGTCATGAGCTTGCCCATGGACGCCAGGGCGCACATGGTGGAAGAGGTGAATGGGAGGTCGCGACCCTCTTTCTGGCTAGCTTTTCCTATGGACTTGGAGTAGAGGACGTTACCTGCGTGGTTGAGTTAGCAAACTTTCAAGGTTAGATTACTTAAACAGTATATATCAGCCCTCTCATCGGGGGCTGAGGGGAACCAACCGTCTTTGTCGGCTGCCATGACGGATATGCCAGGAAGCAGACCCGACTCGACAGCCTCCTCGTACATCTTGTCGATCTTCTGAGCCATTGATGCGGATGTATCAGTGAGAATCAGAAGTGTAGATAGTTGACAGTGTGTTATTATCATTCATGTACGGAAAGAAGTCAACGGCACTTCTTCTTCTTATAAGTGATTGCCGACAATTGTGGAGTTGTGTTGTGCTGCAAGGGGTGGGATCGTTGGTTGGAGATCTGACGCCTTCCTCTCTTCCCCTCATCCTGCTCTCCACAATCATCTGTCGCTCGCATCAATGCTCCACGCACCCATAAGAGTAACGGATCGGGGCCTGTCAAGGCTGCCATTCGCCCATAACAATGCAGTCTTCATATAACATCGTAGTCTAGCCAATCATGAGCCACAGATCTTATCGGTGATACTACGTCAGTACCAACGGTGCTAGCCTAACCATGGACAGCTGTGCGGAGTTAACTGCATTTTATGATGACTGCATTCGGTTGCTTACGTCTTGGCGTCTTTCTTTCCTCACAACTTGATTCTTTTGGGCATGCCGTTCCATACGAGCCCCTGATTGGCCCATAGCCCTAAGTAGCATCGCCAAGTTGACCCAAAGCAAAATAGGACATGAGGAGACCGGAAAAGAGACCAGAACTAATTTTGGATTAAATTCTCACAGCAAACTCCATTGGCAATCTTTACTATTGCTGACATGACCAATCACGCCTGTATTGGGATATCAAGCTTCCTCTGCATTATCCAAACATTATTAGTGTCATAAGGGGGATTGATCAAACAAGTAGGCTATGCTGACTCTATTTGATTCGTGTGATGAGGTTTTGCCAAGATGTACCTGCTATCGACAAGAGCACCTCTAGACCCAAACGACTTCTAATTTCTGATCTCATCACCAGTTCTACAGGATGAATAGTTGACAATGTGGCCTCAACGAGTCATAGTACCTCGCAACTTTGTATCAGCCAAACACTTGAGGCTGTCATCTGGTCCTTGTATGTGACGAATTCAATCTTCCGTCTTTTCTTTTCTGGTGCCGAATTTGTTTTCATTTAACACAACGTCGTAATAACAGCTTCCCCAAATGACAGATGAAATGACAATTTGCCTGGCACAATACGTTGAATAGGCCATGGCACGAATACTCAATTATTGACTCATCATAGAAAGATACACTCTTGTATTCGCTGCCAACGTCCATATAAGGGAGATCTCAGCTACTGTTTCAGATTCAATGCCCGTACATACTGTATACACATGCTATTCCATCCTGATTCCTAGGCTTTCAGGATTGTGCAACATCATCAAGCGGCTAAAGCCATGCCATGCGATCATCTGAAAGTTTAATACCTATCCTGACCGTGTATCTCTTTCATTTGATCATAGGGCAGTTATGCGACTTGATCCGCCATTTATTTTCAAGACACGTCTTATGAATAGACTCATGGGACAATTCAGTCCTATTTCGGGCGATTTCTCTCCCCAAAATCTTTGTCTACTCCAAGTGATATCTTGGACTATGCCATCGTATGCTTTCAGCTAGCCTGGGCTATCCTATTATGAAACCGAGCATCTTCAAATGCATTGACTATTTTTATCTCATGCTGGTTCAACTTGGCCGTACTTTTGTTTTCATGTTGTTACCCATATTCAATACTATCTTTATATTCACAAGTACCAACAACCTTAACAACTGCCACTTCCACACACTCCCTTTAAACAATCTTCTTCTTTCTCCACCTAACTTCCACTCATTCTTAACGCTCAGTTTCTAAAACATCATGTCAGCGATATTCGTATGTGCTAGCGTTTATAGAGTCACAAAATCTGCACCAAGTAATAAAGACGGCTACCAACAACTCGCAAGTCGCCAACGGTAGCCATATCCCAGTGGCGAGTGAACAGCAAAGATCGAACCTGTTATGTTCCGTTTTGTATCTAGATTTAATACCATCTTCTATATTCACCTTTGCCGACATCCTGAGCCACAGTCGTCGAAATTATATATTCACCATCGCCGACGATGTATTAACCATCGCCGACATATTGTATTCACACATCCCGTTACCATATTTAAGCATCACTTTTTCTCCCTCCTCGGAAATTTCCTTTCTCTCCCCATAAAGTTCTCACACTCTGTCAAGCCTAAGACAGTAATTCCACCACACTCGCTTTTCCTACTCGATATATCATCAGATATCTCACAAATCATCCAGATGGCTTCCAACAACCCCGCTGATAATGTCACGAAGAGCGCTGATCTCAACCATAATCCTCAGCGCGTTTACACGAAAGTTCTGAGAGGCGTCGAGGTGGCCAACAAACAGCTGCAGAAGACAGCTTATACAGTCCTCAGCCAGGCCGATAAGAACGCAATCAATACTGCTGTCAAGGCCGAGCTCAAGGCTAATATGTAAGTTCCAAGCTTTTGTTGATATATCGTACCCCTGAAGCTATTGCCAGGGCCAATCTGTATGTATATACTAACAATAATGATTAGCGAGAAAGATCAGAAGGAGATGCCTGCAGGAACAAAGCTCGATTACGAGACTTTGGCAGATGGCGTCATTCGCAAGGTGCTCGGCAACAACCTTCACCTCTTCAAGTCCGGCCCAGATGACAACCCTGGCGTCGACGAGCTTATGAACTGGACGGGATAGCTTCGTCAGTCGAGATGGAGATAAGATATATTTGGGAGAAACAGAGGAAATATAGCTTGTGCTATCTCATTCTACCACCATCATTATGGCATCAACTCAGCAAGTCGAGTCTACTCAAGACTAATGAACAAGAAACTATTTCCTTGGAATTGATTAAGACGTGTGTCCCGTGACTTGCAAACATATTTCTCTCGTGTCTTGTACATAGAAGAAAAGTGGAAGAAAATATTTTGGGGCTCTCTTGCATAGTTGTAAAGTTTCGTCGGGTCAAGTATGTGTATGGCGGTATAGGTACCGCAACCGGACGAGATTACTATGTGACGGGACGAACAGTGTATGGACCTCGGAGGGGAGGGCTGCGCTGCTGTCAGTTAAGGTGGGGCGAATTACAGACGGAATAGGACGAATTACGGACGGAATGGCTTTGCTATTCTGGCTAGCCGGGATGTGTTCTGGAATCAAGACATTGCATCTTCCCGCTAATCTAGCTGAAGCAACATTCGAATCCTTCGTAAGCCACAAAAACCAATCAACAACCAATATCTGTCTAGTGCGATGCGTTTCCCGTATATATACTTGGAAAGTGAAGGCGCTGTTGGCTTGACAGACGTATCGGCCGAATACCTACGACCCTGAGAGTGGGTATCGGCCGAGTGGTCAACTCGCTACGAGGCAGTATCGGCCGTTATCCACTAAGTCCGGGACTAGCAGATACCGGGGACTAGAGGTTGAAGTAAGACCGGGCTAACTCGCCAGCCAGGTGGGCCGGGCTCCGCCTCGCTTCGCAGCTTCGTCGTCATTATAAATAGTTCGGCGGAGTCTACGTCAGTCCCAGCTAGCCTCGGCTCATCCATCAGCTCTGTGGTAAATCTCCATACTTCTCGAAGCATATCTTGTCCCCGTAGTAAAGATCTGTCTTGAACACTTGGCAACATCTTGGACGGTCAGGCTTAAAACCAACACCATCCCCAAGCATCCCTTGCCTGCCATTCTTCACGCCAATTCCTCCGCCATCACTTAACCCCTGTTTTTTCCAACCCCACCACAAGGTTCCCCGCACACCGTTTACCATGGTTCTCACCGTCCACCACCTCCAAGTCTCCCAGTCGGAGCGGATCCCCTGGCTCTGTGAGGAGCTCGGCATCTCTTATGAGCTCAAGAACTACCAGCGGGCTCCCGCGCTCGCGCCGCCCGAGTACAAGGCCCTCCACTGGACGGGCTCCGCTCCCGTAATTACCGACGACGACGGCAAGGGCGGCGTCCTGACGCTTGCTGAGAGCGGCGCGTGCGTGCAGTACATCTGTGAGAAGCACGGCGGCGGCAAGCTGTTCCCGACGGCGTCACACCCGCTGTACACCGACTTCCTGTACTGGTTCCACTGGACCAACGGGACCTTCACGCCGACCATCGGGCGCGCGGCCATGGTGCCCGCCGACAAGGACGACGGCAGCAACCCCATGCCGGCCTTCTTCCGGCAGAAGCGCGACGACGGGTTCCGGGGGCTCGATGCGCGCCTCCAGGACAACGACTGGCTGGCCGGCAACGAGTTCACCGCCGCCGACGTCATGCTGGTCTTCTCGCTGACCACGTTCCGCTACTTCTCGCCCTTCGACCTGTCGGCCTACCCTAACATCCTCGCTTACCTCCAACGGGTCAGCGTGCGCGAGGGGTACCAGCGCGCCATGAAGAAGGCGGACCCGGAGATGAAGCCAGTGCTGGGTGCCGAGGCGCCGGAGTCGTTCTTCAAGCAGATTAAGGGTAGCGCCCTATAAGGGGGTGTGGGACAGGTAGCTGAAGCTGAGGGAGATTCAGCATTACAGAGCAGTTCCTCCATTCATTAATGAGACAGTGTAGATAAACCCAAGAGAATGTTTAAATCAATCTTCGCATGGTTCTCTTACCGCTCCTGTTCGCAATATGTTCTGGGGCATGCAGGTTGGTTCGCACACATCCAGCGGTGGTGGGCTTTCTTTTTCGAAGCCACGACCAGGCAGCCATGTCGTGTCAAGCGAGACGTCGAATAGTGCAGCCATGTGGCTGCGAGCACCGTGAAGCGAAATCGACGTCCCCCTGTATCCAAGAGATTGGAAATACAGTGCAAGTGAGTCGATATCTGCACGTGTCTCAATTGGTGACGTTGACTGTAACATAGCCTTCCTTGCGTGGGTGTCCTATAACCCAGCAATCTCGTGAATAAGTAACCACAGATCTGCTTCCGGTTGCGGGGAAAACTCACGCTACTTCCCCTATTTTTGCACCTATTTGGTAACCAAAATGATGCGTAGACTGGTTGCCGAGGCACAGTCTGCCCACCGTCCCCTCGAGCGTATCCGCGTGATTGGAGAATTTCGTACGCTGAGAGCCTCGGCGAGGAAAAGCCGACAGCTGGTCTCCAGAGCCCGTGTGTCCACATCCGGTCAACCAAGAGTTCCCGTGTACTTCACAAATCATCTTTCGCCGGATCCGCCTACTGTAACGTCAGTCCGCCCGCCAACTGGGTACGGAGAGCAAGAGGCAGACCACCGGGTGAAACTGGCGAAGGAAAGTCTATGGAGAAGACTTTTCCCGAACGACGAAAAAGGCCCGAACCGAGTTTCGACGGTGCTGCTTTGACTGAAGCATCGTGCCGTACCATATACTCCAAACCATTGTTTGGGCTCGCAGGAGGTGCTGTTGCTACTCGTACAATTGGCAGTAAATGGAAGAAAACAGTTCTGTTTTTAAAAACTAAGCAACATGTTAGGTTTTAAACAGCATATTATGTTGTTCATGAACATGTTTCGAAACCTTCCCCGTGTGGTTTTCTAGACGCTATTTCTCGTTGCCGTAGATTGGAACCGAAAGTTAGACGCCAAATGCTTGAAACAGAGAGGGAATTGGCGAATCCAGGCTGGCTAACTTTTCCCTACTGTGCTTACTTTCAGCCACGAGAAGTAAATATACTAATTCCCTTTGATGCCCTACGCAAGCCAACGGCACAACGAGCAACTCTGTAGATAAGCTCCAGGTCCAAGGCCAGTGATGGCGGTGGAAATTCGGCGCCAAGGCCCGTGATGATGATTCCAACCCCAATGGGTTAGCGATGCAACAGTTGACCCCTGGCGGGCGCGCGGGCATTAGAACGGACAGGGCACCAACGCAGATTAACCCCTCAACTCAAACTGACAACCTTAATTGAAGAAGGACCCCTGGTACAACATGTGCAACTCACTTATCTTGCCGTCAACATCAAACATTTGAAACCGAGATTGTTCCGTACACATATCTCTCCGTTGGCGGCAGCACAGCGACGACGACTATGGCATCCGCCGCCGAAAAAGCGCAGGTCCCTCTCCGCATCGTGACCATCGCGACCTTCGTGCCCGCCTTCGCCCTCTGCATCGCCCACGGCGTGCGGTCGGGCAGCCCCGTCCCCGCCGTCGGGCTCGTACCCCTCGCCTTCTCGAGCGGCTCGTCGATTTTCCTGCTCGTGCGACAGCGACAGGATATAAGGAGGAACAGGAAGAATAAACAGGCGGCATATAACCAACAGCCCCAGAATAACGATGCAGCCGAAGAACAATCGACACAACAGGAGCAGCAGCAGGTCGAAGATGGGGGCGACGGGAGCAGGGACAAGAGCGATGACGCATTGACGAAACCCCGCAAGCCCGTCTTGACATTTTTCGCAGATGTGATCCTCGCGGCTGCGCTGATGGTCGTGCTCGTCTTCACATGGATCCAGACTGGCGGCAGCGCCGAGCTGGCCATGCTCGCGGCCTATGCGACGATCCCGTTGCTCGTGAACTTGTAAGTCCCAATCCGATGCACCCCAATTGGGGATTCCCAATGCCGCCAATTGGCGGCAGGTAAAGATTTGAGTGAAGCTGACAAGACTTCCATCGCACAGTTTCATCCATCTTTACTTAGCGGTGCGCGAGTTCTCCCGCGGCCTGGCGATCCCCGCGCTGATTCAGTACCTCGCGTGGCAGGTAGTTCCCGGCGCGTGTCCCGACTGCGGGCGCCACCTGCGGCCCGAGTCGACGCCCGCGATGCCGTGGTTCGCGTCGACGTCATCCGCTTCTACGCCCGCTTCGCCAAGCTTCTTCAGATCATTCAAGATACCCTCCGCCATGAAGGCGTGGAAGGAACCCCGCGATCGGAAGATGTCGGGCGAGAGGGCCGCGTTCCTCCCGCCCTGGTTCCCGGGCCAGCACCGATACGCCGATCTAGATGAGGACGGCAACGACACTGCGGTCGGTCATCATGGTGACACCCATCGTAACGGCGCGGCAGATCACCACGGCGAGGCGATCGGGGAAGTAGAGGCCTCTGCTGTGGCTCCGTACCGAGACGACCCCGAGGTGGCCGGCGGCGACCTGTCGATGCCTACCTCGGATCTGCTCGAGGAGCCCGAGGAGGTGGCCGTGGTCAGCAAGAAGAAGAAGCGCAGCCAGGGCAGTCTGGACCAGGGGCCTTCGGGTAGTCGTGTCTGGGACACTTGAGTCAGCCCCAGCTGCCCCACGTCTTTCTTGTCATCGACTGCCCCACCCCACCCCCACGGTCCTGTCATCCAGGATCATGGGTGATGACGATATCATGATGATAATGGTGTTTCTTCTGGATGAACCCCCTTTCCCTCTTTTCTTTACCGATTCCGCGATTATACCCTTCCTGTCATTGGCTGTTGATACTGAGTTATTTAAACCCTTTATGTATGTACCTTAGCATTTCTTACTTGCGCGCCCGTATTTAAGCACCCGATTGCATATGCTGTAAGACAGTGTAACCATGTATCTAGCGATCATCCAGGGAGGGCTCCCATTATGCTAGTGAAACCTACCGACAGTCATTTCCAATGAAACGGTGTGGCTTACCGGGTACCTGCAGTTCCAACGGGGGTTGTGCAGGTACCCGTTGTTCGCAACGCACGCACGCGCGCGATATGGCATCATCGGATCGCCAGGGACAGGAAATTCAACGATCATATGTGAGACCCTGTAATTGTTACACATGTTATTTCACTTAGCAGCTATCTGCATTCCCGCTATCTTTAGAACATAGTCTTCAATTGGATATAACATCAATCGCTTCAATCATAATAAGCTGTACCGTTAATTGTCCTCCCCTTTCCCAATTCAATCCGATCAAAGAGTATATCGGAAGCCGGGTTGGTAGCCGTCCTGCATTATAACAAGTCAGTAACGATGGGATCTTAAGAGAACTATGTAAGAAAGGAGGCAATCTTACCTCATGAGCCTCCAGCTCCTTCTCCCCGCGATCGGCCTTCTTGTTCGCAATGTAGAAGAAAGTGTCGACGACACAGACGAGGATAATGGTCAACAAGCAGCACGCAATGCACGCGTACAGACCCGGCTTGTAGCCCGTGGCCGCATCCTGCTTCCGGAACACCAGGCTGCCCGCGATGCCGCCGATGCCGCCGAGTCCGACGAGCGTGGCGCTGCAGAAGGCGCGCTTCCACTGGCCGCGGATGTTGTTGGCCTGGTACGCCATGGCGGAGGGGATGTTAGAGTTGGCGCCCGCGGTGACGAGGAAGACGCCGAAGTAGCGCACGGCCGGGTTCTTGGCCCAGCCCATGATGGGCAGCCCGATCAGGCACACGACCATGTTGCAGATGATGATGGGGCCCCGCACGTGGTACTTGTCGCCCAGCCAGCCCATGAGGAACATGTAGAAGCCCGCAAAGGCGTAGGGAGGGGCGACGAGGCACTGCGCGGCGCCGACCTCGAAGCCCAGGTTCACCGTCAGGATGATGGGCAGGAAGTAGGCCAGGGCGTAGGTGATGGTCGTCGTGTTGAAGAAGATCATGGCGTAGGCCCTGCGAGAGACAACGTTTAGCTCGATCATACTTAACAACAGAGGGAGGAGACAAATGGCAACTTACCAAATCTTCAAGTCGGCTCCGGCGGCCATGAACCGTCTGAAGTCGAACTTGGGGGTTTCCGCATCACCACGGTCTGCGTTCACGCGCCGCACCACCCAAGCCCGCTCGCGCTCTCCCAGGAAGTTCCACGAGATTCGGGTGGAATCGGGGAAGTCCACGAGGAGCCAGTAGCCACCAATTCCGAGTAAGCACGTAATGAGACCTTCGACGATGAAAATCCCTGTGATCAATTCTGTTAGTGAAATGAAACAAAAGAGTCACGGTGCGCAACAAGATGGAAGGAGAAAACGTACAGCGCCACCCGGCCAGACCGGCAACTCCCTTCATCTGCATGAGACCGAACGCCAGGATGCCTGAAAACGCCGAAGCGACGCATCCCAGGATGTAAAAGAAGGAATACCTCTTTCCGACCTCGTCTAGAAAAGCTGTCAGCATCGAGTTCGCCCACCCCGCAGCCAGCTATATAGCGCAATTTCAACTCACATCGCGTATACCAGGTGCTCAGCAAATAGACGCACGACGGGAAGAACCCGGCCTCCATGACACCGAGCAGGACGCGCAGCCCGGCGAGCTGGGCCCAGTCGTGCACGAAGCCCATGCCGATCATGACGCAGCCCCAGAGCAGGGTGATGAGGGCGAGGTGGATGCGCGGGCCGATGCGGCGCACGATGACGGTCGACGGCGGCTGAAAGAGGGTGTAGGTGACGAAGAAGATGAGGGTGATGATGGAATACCGGTCGCCGACCAGCTTGAGGTCGACGTCCATGCCGGCGATGTTGGCGGCCGACAGGTTCGTTCTGCATTGACACAATTGGTCGAGTCAGTTGAGGCTATTTCAAAACATAATAAGAGGAAAACGTTTCGTCGCATGTCTTATACTCTCTCATGTTTGGACAGTTTGCGCGCACGCGGGAAGGGGAGGGGAAAGAAAGTGAAGTTCGCTTACCTGTCCATTAATGACACGCAGTACATGACACCGACCGTCGTGACGAGCCGACGGTCGATCCTCTTCATGATACTCTTCTGTTCTTGCGGGGTGAACTCATTTTGCCAATCGTCCTGGCTGCCGACATTGTGTTCTGATTGCGCCACGTCGGCGACGTGGTCGATGCTGGCCTTCTCGCCATCGTGGCCTTGGGGATTGTAGTACTCGCGAGACATGATAAGTCCAGTGAATATAAAGATCCAAACATATACTGGGTTCAAACTGACTGAACTACCCAGAACGAAAATAAAAATGATCAAGTCAATTGGAAGGGGGGAACGTCTCACACAGCTATCTAAGTATGTTTGGGGGATGACAGCATATGTAAGTACATCAGGGTGTCTGAGACCCCCGCGGCAAGCGGTCAAAGGGGATGGACAGCTGTGTTACACCGTTTACACGGAACATCCGTCATGGGATCCCCGCCAGTGGGACCCTGGGGATGCGGATGGATGCAATTCCTATGTACATACTTGCCGCACCAAGCTCTGGCGACTACGACTGGCGCGCGGAGCTGGGTGTTGCATTGCATACTACATCAATCCGCAGCTACTGTATCCCTTCTTGGCCCAGCCGCCTCCTGGAGCCCTCAGAGCGAATGAGAGCCATCGCTGCCGAAAGAATCTCCGTCCGCCAAGTCCCTCCCTCGTGCTAGCGCGTCTTGCAATGCGATAATCTTAGATGTCAAACTTTGAAAAGCAAAGTGCCCTTGCTTCGTCCCGAAAGCTTGGTCGCCAAGGCTCGTGCCGTCCTGGGATTTGCTGGCCACGCAGTTCCTGAACTCTAGCAACCTTGCAATACCACTTGTTGATATTGCGCGAAATGAGACTGACTATACGACTTGATATCCGTCTCCTATGTGTCGTCGCCTATGGCGGAGTTTCTTTCACACGACGATGACGGGGCTTTGGGCAATGCTTTCTGAGGACCTTCATGCCCCCGCTGAGAACGGCAACTGGAAAGCGGAAAACCTGGGGTAAAGGGCTTGGCGTGCGGGGAGACATTGGGTCATCAACTTTGCCTCACGCTTCTTTGCGGGGTTGGCTAGGCTCGTACTGGCAGTCAAGCCCGGCATACCTCGGGGCGAGACAGGGGTACGTGTTGTGAATATCGTAATTCCGCATACGTACGTCGTAGGAGAGTGGTAGGTAGGGACAATTGACTTTTACGGCTCTAGAATGGCTCGAAATTTGTGGCCTAGTTGGCGAGTCAGCCGCCCATCCAGCGCCCAGCCAACCCGATAGTTCTCTCTTGGCCTTCCTGCTGAGCGAACGTCTCGTGGTAGGACTGGTCTAGAACAATGTCAGCTCCGAGATGCTGGGAACGGACAAGCATCCAACCAGCAGGTAAGGAGTTGTTTAGCTGCAGTTTTGGCTCTCATCGAGTCGGCGAATAGAACGAGACAGGGTGGGATTGTTTGCAGGTATGCATGATCACTCTTTCGCAGCTTCCTTGTTCGGCAACCGGCCACGATGATCCTGTGATTGACAATTAGATCCAGATTTAAATAGTGGCAGGCAATAGCCTGCAACAGAAGCCTGCAGATGCCCCCGGCAGGCCACCCTCCTCAGGATTTCGGCTATCTTACCATGATATTGTTGGTAGATATCCGTACCATATTCCTCCCCAATGCGGGGTTAAGATGCGGTGGGTGCGGCCAATCTGTCTGTCTGCTGGGGGAGTTCAATCCTTGACAAGGCTAAAACGAAACCTCAAAAACGTGGCTAACACACACCAGACAACGCAGCAGATATCTTCCCGCTATGTCTCAAAGTACATGGAGTAGTGGTTCGCGCACCCGGGATTGAACTGCGACTGACAACGAGGGCAAGTGCTACCGCAGCTGAGATATTCATCGATAGTCAGCTCATGGCGGCATTTACCGCACAGAACAGCTCGGGCGGTGGCTTGTTCTGTCTTGGGCCAGACTTGGGGTGGGTGGCCGGCGAGTGCCTCATGGCAGCTGATGCAGGCGTAGTAATCACCACAGCACTTGTGACGAATGGCGATGATGTCGCGCTCGGAATGCCAATGAGAGCATTGCGTTAAGGGGCTGACCGAGAGGCCATGAACTGTCGGGCCGGTAGTGGTAGTGGTGGGTGTGGTGACTCTTGGCTGGGCCATCTTTCTCCCGCATGTATCTTGCACAGAGTACCTATGTAGGCTTTCAGTTTGGTAAGTCGGAATCTTTGAGCTCTATCCTTTCGGATATAACATGATATATCTGGTGAGTATACGAGTCGACGTGGTTGAAACAATGCGGCATCGGGTTTCAGAGGTTCTGTCTTTGCGGTTCGGAAACTGCCACGAAAATAATCAAATCGCGGAGCAAAAGAGCAGCGTCCCGCCGCCCTTAAGAGTTGGCCCGAGCGCCAGCACAGCACTTACCCAATATGTCGAATATGTCGAATAGAGCGCTCTGCTTCAACGCTTGCACTTGCACTTGTCAAGTGTTCATCCGAGATCCTTTATGGAATATGGGATAGGCAAGTATTATGAGAGACTCGTCCAATATATCAGACAACGGTAAAGTCTCTCTTAGGGTCCTGCTCTGTGAAGACAAGTCGAAAGTCATGCAGTTCTAAGGAGAATGCCGCTGCCACAAAAGCTCATTTTACCCAGTGGCTTACTTTCTTGGCTGGCCGCTGAATTGCTGAACTACCGCTGAACTCTACCAGTGACGATCAGCCTACACCGTACCAACAACGCAATACGAGCTTGGCAATGACCATCGTGCCGCCGCCAAGCGAGCGATGATTGATGTTAAGCTGTAGATCTTCAGGGGTAGTCGCTGTTGCTTTTCTTTTCCGGGGAATGTGCCAGTTTAATCGAGGGAAGAAATGTTTGTTCCCACTTTCCTACTATTCATTCATTCAATCGGGACGATAGGGGCCAGAAACGAGTCAACTTCACGACAATAGTACGGCCAACATGGTTACATTTTCTCTCATCGCAGCGGCACTGGCCGTCTGTGACATCGCAATTGCCCACCCTGGGGAGAATGCCAGCGCGGAGCAGGTCAAGCGCGACATGACGTCGTACCGCCATGCCCACCAACACATGAGGCGGGCCATGAGCAGTTGCGCCAACTCTCCGCCGGTCGTCGCCCGCCAGCAGCGCGCTGTCGCCCGTCGATCCGAGACTGCGCGACGCCTCCGCGAACAGCGCGGAATCTTCCGCGACGATAGTTCCTCCTCCCCAGTGAAACGCGACGAGGCCGATCTCAGGAAATGGGCGGCCAAGTCCCACAAAGTAGTAGACACGAACTATGACCCATCCACGCCTTCGAACATCATATTCGCCGGCAATGCATCGTGCGCCCTGGTCGAGGAGACGACCATTGGCCCCTACTTTGTCTCCGGGGAACTGATGCGCCGGAACGTAACCGAGGGCCAGAAGGGTGTACCCTTGCACCTGGACATTCAGTTCATCAGCACGTCCAACTGCGCCCCGGTAAAAGACATGATCATCGACGTGTGGCACTCCAATGCAACGGGCGTGTACTCCGGTGTCAACGCGACAGGTCAGGGCGGGCTGGGCAGCAACTTCTGCCGCGGCGTGCAGGTGACCGACGCCGACGGCGTGGTCGAGTTCGACACCGTCTTCCCGGGCCACTACGCGGGGCGCGCGAACCACATCCACGTCCTCAGCACGCGCGACGCGAAGGTCCTGCTGTCCAAGCAGACGTACGAGGGCGGCGTCGCGACGCACATCGGGCAGCTCTTCTTCGATCGCAATCTCGTGACGGCGGTGGAGCGGCTAGATCCCTACAGGAGCAACGGCCAGCAATTCATTGACCTGTTGCAGGACGAGATCGCGGAAGCCGCCGCGACGGCCGACTATGATGTGTTGATGGACTACCAGATGCTTGGCGGCGCGCTCTCAGACGGTGTGCTGGCTTGGATCACCGTCGGTGTCAACGTTAGTGCCAACTACAACGACCAGGCGCCGCCGGCGGCCCACTTTACGGGTAGCAGGACCAGCGGCCAAGTTGACGGGAGCAGTTCCGCCCTACTGTCAACTCCAACTGCTACGACTACCTCGGCAGCTGGAACCCCAGATAGTGGTACGCCAGTCAGTAGCCCGACGCCGGCTTCAGGCGCTATAAAGCGATCTGCATTGTCGTCGTTCTTTGTCTGCCTTTTGGGCTTGTCGGCATCCTGCATGGCTGTGTTCTAGAGTATTGCTCGGCAGTTGGACTAAGCAAGTAGCTAGTGTATCAGTAGCAGCCATTGTTCGATAATTAACAATTCGAACTCGAGATCCGGCATCTATGACATCGAATCTTCTCCTCATAACGTCCAGTCCAATTACTCCAATATATCAGAGTCAATGAATACCTACAGAGGTAGACTGTAGGTAGTCCCAAGGCTTCGACTCCACTGAAATTAACTGGATAGGTCAGCGACACCTGCCAATGCACGCACTAACCTCCACCCGTTCATCTGATACAAACCAGCAGCTGTGGATGGGGCTGACTGCCTTGATCAAGATTACCGCCCAAGCCTCATCGGGTATAAGTCGCGAACCGAATGGAAAAGGGTGTCCAAGAGGCCATTGACAGGGCCTTGAAGAGATTCCCCCCGCCGGACGATTCAGTCATCGAGCCATCATTGCATGCTTTTTGGTAGATCCTGAATATGATATGTGATATTGCGGGCGAACTATTCTTCCTTTCTTTTCCCTCGGCATATGAAGGATGATAACCAGGTAATTGTTTCTTTTGTGAGAACGCAGTGAGCTCTTTGCAGTGTAACTAATTGTCGCGGACGGCCACAACTCCGCTGGCCAATTGGCGCCATTAACCGTGCTGTAGGTAAAGTAAAGTAGGTAGCATCCATCGGGGCCAAGGGCGCGGGTTACTACTTTGTGGCACTGGGGTGCAGATTCGGGTGCCTATTTTAGCGCAGGGTAGCATTCACCACCAACGGGCAAAAGCCACCATCTGCCAGCCCTTAGCTTTTTCTTCACCAAGATAGCTGGCGACGGCGCCAACTTTCCTCCCTCGTGCTCGTATCACGGCAGGATATTGGCATATGCAGATTGGGCGGGCCGGCGGGCGGCGTGTCTCAGGACTTTCGAAAATGGCGCCCAGATTGACACTTTGGGAAATAGAATCGTCTGCCCCGAGATGCTGGAGAAGTGACCCATCACAAAATGTCAGGACATTTGGCGCCCATATTTGGTGGATATGACCCGCCCAACACCCCTGGCTTCTGGGGGGATTCGGCCGCCATTAGAAGATCTTTCGCACGCTACTTACGGCGAACGAAGGAGACAGTGACATTATCACGCAGACAGACAGACTGCACTATGGCTTCTTCCATCCACCCGCATCGGAACTGGGTCCCCAAAGAGAGTCCCCATATCTATACCGGGGGCGCGGATGCAGGTGGATGGAGAGTATACACTTCAGATCAACCCGACCCTCATCTCCCTCGGGGGTAAAGGTGGGCAAAAGAAAATATATAAATACATCCTTCATCGTCGCCGTTTTGCATTGAGTTTCGTTTCCTATCTCCAGGTCACTCGACTCATCAGTATCGCCAGTCCTATACATCACATTCTTTATTAATCTCTAATTCGACCTCTCCTGTTCGTCCACTCTTTCCCGATCTAAAAAGAAACGCCTTCTCGTCGCCCACCATGCACGCCAACGCCCTCCTCTCCCTCGTCTCGGTCCTGGCCCTGACCGCCAACGCCGCCCCTGTCGCCGAGGAAGCCGCCGTCGCCCCCGTCGACAAGCGCGCCGACGCCTGCAGCTCCTATACCATCATCAACACCCGCGGTACGGGCGAGCCGCAGGGCCAGTCCCTGGGCTTCGCCGCCATCAACCGGCGCCTGACGTCCGAGGTCCCCGGCGGCAAGGTCTACAACACTGTGTACCTCGCCGACGCGAGCCAGAACTCGGCCATGGGCACCGCCGACATCATCAACAAGATCTCGAGCACGCTCCGCCGGAACCCGGACGAGTGCTTCATCCTGCAGGGCTACTCGCAGGGCGCCGCCGCCACCGTTAACGCTATGGGTCGCCTCACCGGTGCCAACTTCGACGCCGTCAAGGGCGCTTTCCTGATCGGCAACCCCGACCACAAGGCCGGCCTCGCCTGCAACGTCGACGTCAACGGCGGCAGCACCACCAAGAACGTCAATGGGCTCTCAGTCTTCCTTGGCAGCATCCCTCAGAACTGGGTCTCCAAGACCCTTGATGTCTGCGCTTTTGTACGTTTTGCTTATTCTGATGTTCTCCACCCATCAAATCTACCCTACATGAAACTTCATTTTGAGTGATGATTTTTAAGCTAACCACGTAAACCATATATAGGGAGATGGCGTTTGTGATACAACCCACGGGGTCGGTATCAACGCCATGCATCTCACATACCCTACCAACGCCGGCTCGCAGAAGCTCGGCGTTGACTTCGCCAAGAAGCAGCTGGGCGCTTAAGCGGAGAATACCGCCGACTACAAGATCTTGCATCCAAGGCCTTGTTGGCCAGAGAGTGGCAGAGGACTGGTAGATCTCGACTGCCATTTGATCATAAAAGCGATATTGTACTTGGCACATTCAATTCTGTATAAAGCGTTAAAAATATAAATAATGAAGTATATATAATTCAATATTGAATTGCTCACCATATGTGCAAGCCGCCAATAATGTCTTTCCCCGTGAAGAAGAATGTTTTCCTTTCATACCAGCACAGCTGCTGCCGCCACACACTCATCAGTGCAAGCCCACGTAGTCACCGTCCCCAGCTTCAGATAGCAGTTCCCGCCCCGCGCCAGCGCGTGCGTCAGGTTCCCGTTCCACACGACGCCGCCGCACGAGCGGTCCGCCGCGTCGTGGTTGTGCTGCGAGCACTGCTGGACGCAGTCGTCGATGGTGGTCGTGTTCCACTGGGGCCCGTCGCCGCCCGAGCCGCCGGCGTCGCTCTCGCACGAGTAGTGGTAGGTGTAGGTCGTGTCCGCGACGCTCGAGGTCTTGTTGGTCCCGTCGATGTTCGGGCAGTCGAGGGCTAGGATGCCGCTGGTGGCGGTCGTGAAGGGGCTGGTAGAGGTGGAAGTGGGCGTCGTCGTCTTGGTGTCGGGTGTGGTGCTTGACGCTGCGGTGTTTTGGGGTGATGCAAAAGTGGATGGTTCGTTATCCGCGTCAGTATTACTTCAGTGTTTGATGGTGTGTTAGCTGGGGTTTGATCTTGATTTGGACCGCACCCAAGATGGCCGCGGGACTTACAAGATCTTGGCTCGGTTTCCAGCAACACCGCCGGCAACGGCACCCAAGATGCATAAGACGATGATGGTGAAGACGATCCAGTAATCCCGCTTCCGCATACCACATATTCTCCGGTCGCGTTTGCATGGCTTGTATTCTGGGGTTGGCGAAACATAATGCCTAATCAAAGGCTCTGAAGAGCCAGGGCGTTCTATCTCAGGGGCATCGTGCACAACGACTTCGAGTCCCGGCTGCTCCGGCAGTCGATACTCCATGGCGAGTGGCTGTGTGACATCTAGAAAACTTCTCGAGATAAGTCGGAATGAGGAGAGAGTGATATGTTAGTCAAATGCCTTCCTCCAACACTGCTGGGAGCGGTAAGTATGAATTCTCTTCACTCTCACATGTCTTTTGGTTTCAACTACTGGCAGTAGGTTCGTTGTAAGGAGCCTTAATGCATTGCAATATCTGTAGACCAAACCTTCTCATCGGACATTTATATGGGGTTATCCTGATTAATTGATTTCTTTTAAGAAGGTGAAATGGATACGAGAAACCATAAGCATGCTGAAAAGTCCTGTTGGTATGATGCCTCATATTCTACGCCACGCTTATGACGGGACATCACACTACGAAGTCATCACCACGACTCATGTTAATGGCAATCCCTACCCAGTAGCCAGCATCGGTATAATGAGGGAGATAATCTATTTTCCTACCGTTGGAATACCAAGCTCGCATCATCGTGCGCCTGTGACAAAATACTTCAAGATACTTACCTGCTTCTTTACGGCCAGGTCCCTTCTAACATCATATACAAACCACATACCCGGGATCATTCTCCAGAATCAATCTTACCTAAACAGTCGAGGAATACCTGAACAAGGTCCATGGCGTTGGTACGTATGGCCCAAGCAAGCGGCGTTGTATCCTGGGCAAGGGTGGTACAGATGCCGTCAATCTTTGCTCCTCCAGTCTCCTCCGTATCATCATCACCACGAGCGCGTGACTTCTCAGCGAGCTGCCACATCCGGAACCCCCAGACCCCGTACAACCTATCGGTCGTCATGGCCAAGTCCCGGAGAAACCGCGGTTCCGCCTCTAGCGATGCGCCCTTCTCGATGAGCTCGAGGGCAAGGGAGACGAGGAGCTTCCACGCTTCAGGGTCATACCCGGGATAGGTACAGGACGCTCCCCGGATCCGAGTTCTCCACGACGCCAGAGCATGCAGTGGCGACCACCCCTCGTCCGTCACGACCCGGGCATCAGCGCCACGCGCGAGCAGGGCCATGGCTAGGCGTTGGACCACCTGTTCTGACTTATATGTGCACTGCGACAGAGCGCATAGAAGAGGCGTCCAGCCGTTGCGGTTGGAGAGGTTGACGTCCACCCTGTCATCGTCTTCTTCAGCCAAGAGAAATTCAACAATCTCTTCATTTCCCGAAGAGGCGGCGTAGTGCAAGAGCGACTCGCCTTGTGCGTTGAGCAAGCTGGACGTGGGATGCAAGACCCGGCAGTGCGAAAGGCACATTTTCAGTTCCTCGAGCGTCCCGGTCTTGGCGACCAAGTGTAGCGGTGTTTCACCTACCTCGTTCCTGGCGCTGGGCGAGGCGCCGTGCTCGAGAAGGAGCCTGAGCACCATTGCGCGATCTGCCATTGTTTCGTATGGCAACCATGAAAGTACTGTGGCAATCAGTGCTGTTTTGCGAAGCAGGTAGTGGAGGGGCGTATCGTCACGGAAACCTCGGATGTTGGGATCTGCCCCCATCTCCAGCAGCCCCTCCACACTGGCTGTGTGGTCAGGTCGGGACATTGCCAAGCAAAGTAGATTTCCTCTCACAGATCCATTAGGGTCTGCCCCCGCATCAACGAGTTGCCTGATGATACTGAACTGGCGGCGCCTAGCATCGGCTGCGACCTCGTTCATGGTGAGATTTCCTAGCTGAATCCTCCGAAGGTGGTCCGTCTCGTCTTCGGGAAGGATCATCCGTCTCACGACGGCCTTCTCCAAAGCGGGTTGCAACCCTTCGTGTTGATAGGATAATCTGGACAGTAGCACTTCAACCGAATTGTCCCAATGAGCCCACGCCGCGTCCTGCAGGGCTAAAGTCTTTTCCTCGGCCGTCCAGCCGCCCCACATGTCCAAGAGGAAGCCGACGAGTTCCGAGCGGCCGTTTCGCGCCGCTACCACCAGACTACTACCCAGCATGTCCGGGCCAACAAGATACCAGAATAGACGTACGAGTTCCAGATGGCCAAACTGCGAAGCCGTCAGGAGCGGTGTGAGGTTCGGATCACACGGCCCCCGCGCACTCGGGTCGACGCGGGCATGCCGCAGCAACATCCGTACGGCGTATTCGTCACCGCGTTGGAGAGCTTCGTGGAACACCAGCGCAATATTTGAGTCGTCAATCTCAGATCCCCAGCATCCGGAAGTCCAACATTGGATGATCTCCACCAACGAGCACTTATCCCCGTAGCGGCTGTAATTATGTTCCAAATCATGGAAGCTATTCGGGTGGATTCCGAAGGGGGATCCTGGCACACCTATCGTTGGATGAGGGGGTATTTCAAAGTCAACTGTCAAGCTGGATCTATCAGGGCTCATAGTGCGGGATGAGCCAGACGAGGAAGCGGGGGATTGAGGAGGCATGGCGTAGATAATCCCACAGTTGAAGGGACAAGTGCTCAAAGGACGATTTGCAGAGACTGCACGGGACCTTACCTTATCACAGAGCCACTGAGCTGAAAGCAGAGTTATGGTGTTTAGTAGTAAAAACAATAAGTAGATTTCTTTGAAGTTGAGTAAATGATCCTTGTTCCTTTGCTGGGGATGGGCATCATAGTTTCGGCGGGGACAATTAGGCAGACATCCCGTGGTGAGACTGCGCCGCTGGGACGTATCACCGACTGCGACCCCCATTGGTTTTGGGCAGCTCAAGCTTATACCCCTGTACCAACAGCTCTTTAGGGATGAAATCCGACTACGAATTAATTGAGAAGGCAGGGAAGCCTTTCTCACCCCGACCAAGGTTTGCTAGGTTTCAGGTAGACTTCTTCTGGGCTTCTAGATCAAGTTCAACTTGCCCTATGAGTCCATTTTGGGGTCGAAGAGGAACAGGCGATGGCGCCACACGTATCCGATAGTCGAGTTGCAGAGAAGGTCTCTCTTTAATATAAAGCCAGCGGTCAGTATATAAAATAGTATATCTCTATTGTAGGCCCTAGACCTTTCTGACCAAGATATACCATCACACAATCTTACACAATCCTCCGTACGTTTACACATTTGGGATTCGTCACACTACTATCCACCCATCAACTTTGTCGACCTTCTTCCATCCAGCAGCACAGAGCTAAAAGCTCGATGCAGGTTGGAAGCATGGCTTTCTACAGAAGCTCGGTTCCTTTTGATAACTCACTTTCCCCATAGATACACGCAACGACTTCTCGCTCGACCAGACACCATGCCTGCCATGCTGTCAATGACCCGTGACTTCTCTCGGAATCACGCATCCAACCTTTCTATTAAAGCCCCTGATTTCGCCACCGAAGACATATTGGCTGCTTTCGGCTTGAATTAACACTGGATCAATGCCGTGAAGGCGGTACTCGTCTTTTCGGTTGTCGTACTTGGAATCTTATGCATCGCTTTGATATATAACCTTGTCATGCTGTTCTATTATACTAGGTGTATCGCTAAAAGGCTAGAGGAGCGGTCTCATAAAAAAGCACATATCTATTCGCGCGAGGATAGTATATGCAACAAAAGCCAAAGCAATGGGGACTAGGTCGATGATGCGAAATCGGAGGACCCATTTGTCACAGCAATTAGTTTTTTAATGTAGCTCGGGTTTTATTTGTGAGCACTGCACCAAATATATTTATAAAGCTTTTATTGGGGAACTTTCTGTTAAATCTACCGTTGTTAAGGACTGATCAGCTGCAACCATTTGGGTCTACTAGACCAATGGCATCGGTACTCGGGTAGGTGTGAAATTATGTGCCATCTTCATCGTTACGGTACAAAAGAAATATTTCATCAATCATCATCACTCCCCCTTTCCTTTGCAATGCATTCTCAAGTGGCGAATCAAGTTGTCTGGCCTGTTGCTGAACCTTTTTCCACAATCTGGGCACGCAATCTTACATCCCCGATGGACACATGTGATGTGCCGTAGTAGGTCGCGATGCACACGAAAGCGCGCTTCGCAGAATGAGCACCGATGTATTTGTCTCTCAGGCACGGTGATTCTCCTTGCCAGGCTACAATTTCTTTCGGTAACCATTCCAACGGGCGGTGGCACGCGCGTGTTGCCGTTGAAGACAGATCCGCTTGGTTGAGGTGTCTTGTGCTGAGGATGACCTGTATCAAAGACTGGAGTGCTGCGTTTGCTGCAACATTCGTTCTGGGTTCTAGCTGCCTCAGTTGCGATCTCTGGGAATTGAAGATCGTTTAATAAGTCATAATCCATCGGAGCCGCGTGCAAAATGTTGATGGGGTCTGCGCGTTGCTTCAACACTGCAGCCTCTGCGTGAGGGGTCTCCAAGCGCCTCGCCATATAGCTTGATATTGGGAATCGATTGAAGGAGCACAGTTCTGCCCAGTCCGACTGTTCAGCGCGTCGGTCATATGCGCCAACTTGGGATGTTGCCTCATCTCCGAGAGAGCCAGCAGGAGGCAAGACGCCCAGATCCTGCCCCTCACTCCCTTCTCTCCCCGCACAGTCATCTAAGTCGTAGGAAGTTCCAGCATTTCCAGAGCTGTCGGGAAACCCCTCCAGTCCCTCAAAGAAGTCCTCAAGACCGAACAGCAATGGAGATGTGAAAGGAACATTCCATACTTGATCACTGGCCCATACCGACGAGATGTAAACTGAGGGAGGACAGTCTTAGTCCCCCCTCAGGAGTCTCACGTGGGATTGGTTGAAACTTGCGGTGCCACCTAATCTTGATGGTTAGTCAATACCTACAAGAGTAATTCGCAACATATCTGCTAATAAAGCTTACCGAAAGGTGGTACGCGTGAAATACCAATGTTTCAAAAGACCGTTACCGTTGTTGTTGAGTTGGGAAAGAATTAGAAACTAAGTGAGCGGGAACAAGCGTCCAAGAAATACTCGAAGTCAGTCGGGCGGCCTCGCTCAGCCTCGCCGGCAAACCAGTGAGGCCAACGGGACAATTATCCCGACAATGAGGGCCACGGAGAACCACACTCAGTCCAACGCTGAGTCCGATTCGTCGACTACGTCTCATGTACATCCCCAGTGGCCGATAACCAATAGAAAGTGTGGAATTGGGTGCGTCCTCATGACGTCGGATCAATAACGTGCCGAACGATGTTCAGCAGCGAACGACGTTGTGTAACACACCATAGCCTGCTCACAAACACTGTACCCAAATTTGTGAGAAAGAGAAGTTCCTGGCAACCAGGATCGTTCAGGGGCTATCCAGTCTAGAAACTAATTATTTCAAGGTGCCAAGTTCTTGGGAGCTGGTGATACGAAATTGGGAAAGACTTTGAAGTACAATGCCACTGTCTTGGGGGATCCAAACTTTTCAGAACCCAAAAGAACTACGAGCGAGGTTTTAGTCACTCGTGCCCGCTTCTCAGCATTGCCCTAAGATGTGAAAATAGTATACACAGCAGCCTACTGACACCATTTGAACTCTAGACCAAGACTTCCATCAATACGAATACCTATACCATCCCAACCTATGCACTCCACACCACGCTTCAGAAAGAAAACCCAAGAGGCCAGGGGTCAACGTGGACAGGCAGTGGCTCCTTGCCTCCATCGGCTATCCCAGCAACCCGTACGACAACTCTAAGAACTAACGATCCACCGTAATCAGGTTAATAGCGGTTAATCCAGATGAAAAACGGGAGGACGAGCGGGATCCTGACCCATGCGACCAGGGAGGAATTGGACAGCGGGATCGACCCAGGCAGCTCAGGAGGGAGGAGTCGGCTCTGGTTCGTGTTACCAGTTCTGGGCGGAGCCGACGCCTATCAACAGCTCGGCGCTTCACATCTCGGAGCCTTGGACTTTTTCTAGTAGCGAGTTTATCATGCTCAGGAACAAATCAACTTACGCCGTTGATGGGTTAGTGAATAGGCTAGGAGCAGCAATACTCGACGTGATGAGATTTATGAGCGGCCATCAACGAGGTGCTAATAATCCATGTTGATAGAGGACTCCAAGAGCACTGCAGATTTTAGATTTATACAATTGAGTATGCAAATTATATAACGAATTTAAAATAGGATGATCCACCCAGATCATTATCTCTAACTGTAGTAATCCTTAGGTAGAAAAGTGTGTGAGTTATATCTTCCTCTGGCAAGTGCCATGGCAATATACTATTTGTTAAACACGTCATGTACTTATTGGTAGCTGTAAAGGGGCGTATATGGCTTGACACTCAAGTCTCATAGAAACCGACATATAGTCTAGTCTAGTTTTGCATCCCCTTATCTGGAAACATGCTATCCCAATAAGAACCACATCCGCAAGATACCGGATAGATGGATTTATAGCTGTAGCGAGGATGCGTACAGATGAGAGCAGTGATTTTGATGCGGTGGCGGTATTGTGACAGCAATGTTATTGGTTTGTTGCAGTTGATGTGTTCCATCAGTGCAGTATTCGTTAACTACGTTTTCACAGAAACTGATTGTCAAGTGATTCCTAAGCTGTTCAGTTGTTGATAGGGTACTGAATCAGAATCCGACCAACCAGCCTGGACAATCAAGAGTGCTTAAGCTAGAAGGCTGGTTCAGGTAGCATTCAATGGTGACTGCATTTACTGTTCCAGTTTGCTGCAGTGGTTGAGATAATCGCATATTTATTCGAGCAGTTACCACCTTTTCCTTCTAACCACTGCCCATTCCCAACCATCTTCCAGTGCGACATTCGTCCTCGCATGAGGCTCAGAGCAGAACTCGCCCTGTTCACCGCAGGCCCAACCCTTCATTGCCTCGTTGTCAACACATAACTACAGTCAAGATGCCATCTTCATCGCGCACCGGTGCTTCATCTTCGTCATCGCAGACTGCGAAGCCCACGAAGAGAGATGCTCGACAGCTTACCACAGAGCAAGAGGACTCCGGTACTCCGGAATTTGTCCGCCGTGGATCCTACGTAAGTTTTCCTTTACCTACCATTCTGTCGTATCACCACACCTTAAGCCCTGCCAAACAACCAAAAGGGCAGTAGTGTATCATTTCAACGGCATCGGCACTGCAGCTCCCATTACTACTCCCATTACTACTCCCTTACACTACTGTTCACGCTACTACCTCGATCCTTGCTGAAGTTGAAGCTAACTTCCACCACGAAAACAGTACGAAACTGGGGTTGACGACGATCAGCCCGAATTCAAGTATCTCCAAGCCTCCGATGTGCGGCGCCAGGTCCAGCAAGCACCGAAGGAGATGAAATCCGCCGGTATATATCCTCGATACTACGGTAACAAGCCATACCAACCGTTGAGCTCCCCTGCTCCGCATCGCGAGTTCCCCATAGCACCCTCACCTCAACCTGGCGAGGCCCCTCGCAACTGGCAGCCTGGCCGCAAGCCTGGCCCCGTCCGAGCGTTTTATAACGAGCAAGATCGAGGTCAGTTCGACGTCGGCTACCACGATCCCAGTCGACCCCCGACGGGACCGCAGAACGGCGCTGCTGAGGTGAAGCGACCCTACAGTCTCGCTACCTATCACCCTGGCCCTGCCAACGTCAACGCCAACACGGGCAATTCTAAGAAACAGAAGTCCAGCAAGTGATCAAGTTGGAAAACGGTGGCTTTCTTGCTCTATTTTTTGCGGTCTGAATTCTTGTCTTTGCTTCATCTATCGGCGTTTGAGCGTTGATTTGCATTCTTTTTGCGATGCCTTACCCAGCATTGCTTCGGCGGTGGACCAGAACTAGGTTCACCTTGGCCTTATTCTATAGTCAATGGAATTAAATGGCCTAAACTGCTCATGTGTATTCTACTAATTACGGGTGTTCTTTCAGCTATTCGAGTGTTCTTATGTCATGTTGAAATAATCTGCTGGCGGATTATCGTAATTATGATAAATATTTAATCTCAATGTGTGCCTCGAATGTAAATGCTGGAGTGAATCGGTTTCGCTGGGCCAGCCTGGTTGATTCAGACCAAAAAGAAAGGAGAGAAATGCTATGTTATGCGGTTAATTGTATTTACTTACCTGACATGATGGCCGCGATTGAACAAAGTGGGGTTGACTGTAGTAGCAATTGAATAGAAGAGAGCATTTGTCTTTTTGAGTCACACCAGGTTTGCCCGTGAAACAAACGAACCTATTTATTTCCTCCCAACTTCCTGCCCAAGCCACCATCAGCCTGATTTGATTTGGCCAGCTTCCCTCACTTCACATTTGTGGTGACTCCCTCCAGCCCAGTCAAGCATTAAGTTACGACAATTCTTCAATTCTTCTCTTCTACCAAACCACGCCCAGCAACTGCTTCACCCAAAGACACCACCACCATCGCACATAATGGCGGGAAACAACCTCAATTTGTACATGCTCGAGGGCATCCAAAAACTCGAGCAGTATGAGCAAGGATCCTTCATACGGGAGCCAATCATCGATGTCTTTGCTGTCGCACTGCTGAACCCCACGCCGGAAGCTTTGGTGGATGCTGCCGCGCACTTTGATGAGATGTTGCCACCGATTGAGGACAAGGCTGACGTCGACGAATACCTCTGGAATCTCTGGGAGGTAATGGTCAGCATCGCTGAGAGCCCGAGCGTCCCAGATGAGATTCAAGGCTACTTGGTAAACATCCTTGAGTTTCTCCAGCAATATGCCAAGGGAGACCCGAGTGGTCCTAATGTGAGTAGTGACCGACCACCGCAACCTTTAGGTGATGCTTGACTAATTAGTTCATTTACAGTCCCGACAGCGGGTGTGGCAAGACTTGCCTCATTTCTCCATCAACGTGGAGGATTCTTTCTTGGGTATGTTCTCTCTAGCTGACTTAGCGTCATTTCTCTACCTAACTTCATTTCCATAGACCCGGTCGACTTCGAGAACTACTCCCCAGAGTACCTGCAAGAATGGCGAAACACCAACCGATTTCTTGCCCGCTTGGTTGAAGCAGGTATTTTTGCCCCTTCCTCACAGGTCATGTATGCCATGCGAGTGGCCCTCGAGGAGGATCTGAGCATGACCGACAACGCCGCTCTCCGGGAATGCCGGGTGCAAATCGCCTGCGACTGGATCAAGCACACCGCCAAGCCTTTGCTCTGGTGGGCGCTGGAGAACCTCGGCTACCACGATGTCCCGGTCGAGGACGAGGCGGCTTACGTAGAGGGGGGCCCGCTCTACTATGGTCCACAAACCATGTGCCTACGACGCTGGGGTTTCTGGATGGACCGATTCCAGCAGCTCGGAGATCCCAACTCGTCGAGCTTGCGAGAAGAGGTCCGAGAAGCTGCCCTGGAGACTGTGTACTACATGAACCGAGTAGAAAGAGGTTTGGGCCATACGTTGTCGGAGCAGGGTTCTAGAAACCGGGAGAATCACTCGTCTTGATTCACGGTAGTCAGAGACATCTTGGTTGACTATCGAGCTATGGCATAGCAATGAGTTCTTCTTCTTTGTAGCAACACACTTCACCTCCCAGCACATTGAGCTAGCAACTTAGAGGATGAAGCTGTACCCAAATCAAGTAGTTACAGAGACCTATTCTTTCCCCGGCTTCCCAACGTCGCAACACTGGGCGTTGTTCCACTCTTGAGCATCCACACGTTCAACCAGGGCTGTGCGATAGATTGAATGAGTGACTGATTGGCTGGGCTTCATGAGATTAAGGGAGTTAGTCTTACCTGGGGCAGCTACCACAGCCGCGACAGCGAAAGCCAGGATGGCGACGACAGACTTGAAGTTCATGTTGACTCTCGGGCGAGGATAAACCAGGCTGATGTGGTGGCTTCTGTGTGTGTCGGTAATCTTTCGTTTGTCGAGGGACTAAGCTGGTTGCAATGGAGCTGTGTTGTGCTTATTCGAGAGTTGAAAATCTGGGGAAAAGCCCCCCTTTTTATAGACGATTTGCGAAGCTCAGTCACCCCAATCCAACCCAGATACCCCCTCCCGGTGATTTTCTCGGAAGTTACTACCTCTTCCGCTGTTGGAAGCATTCTTCATATGCACTTCCCGTATGCGAAGGGCTGCAACACGTTCCGGGGTGATATCAACCTCTAGACACGGGTGTGCTGGCCCAATCAGAAGAACAACAGGACGCCATCCGGTGTGATAATGACGGGTAAGACGTGAGATATTAACGATGATGGATGCAATGCAGTGAGCGACCTTGGCTTCCAACATAAGCTTCACAGCACTAGCGCTGATCATTGGGGGCCAGTTGGTTGTGTCTTCTTGCAGACGCCATCTGCAGTACGGGTCGGTGAAGATGGCAAAAGGAACCATCACCATTCTACATGCTGGGTGATGAATGGTCTATCTAGTTCTGTGCGACGATGGACGACATGATTCTTGACGCCTTACGAATTCCGGATCCATCGGAAAATGGTAGTGAATCGAGACATGATATCGGGGCATCTGAGGTAAGCGCTTCTGATATAGACACCTCTGGACTTTCCGGGGTGAGACAGCCCCTCGTGCTCCCAGTGCGAGACGCAACCCCCCCTCTTTCAAAGTGTTCAAGTGTGAAAACCGAATGCTCTTACATATTTCGAGTATCCAGAACAACTCACGATGCTCGGCCAACCGAAACCGAAAGAGTACACTGCCGTCGAAGACGAAGAGGCTGCCGACCTCTTGTCCGAACTTGAGAGCAACGAGGAGCTTCTACACAGGACCCGAGAGGAAAAGGAGAGACTTCCCGGACCCCGTTGGATCCCACGGGTCCGATGCAACGCAGCTGGCTCCGTCCTGCTAGTTACACTTGCCGCTGTGACAGTTCTCATTACTATCCAATACACAATCTGGTATGAGAGAAGAGGCAGCAATGCCCCTGGATATCGTCCAGCGTTTTGTAGGTGCCCCTTCCCCGAGCTTTTACCGCTCTCATGAATGCTAACCATGTTGCCTATTTATCAGCACCCCTGTACGACATGACAAACATCCCCTTCGTGACCAAGTACGCCGACCACTCCACGGCACCCAACGCCTCGGACCTTTCCCACATTTACCGTCTCCCTCCCAGCCCCGAAGTCGACGCCGCCTGGACCCGCATCGCCAGTGCGGACGGCGTGTACCCCATCTCCGTCGCCGACGTGGTCCGCCTGGGTAAAGACCCATCTCTCGCCGTCGACGCACCCGCCTCCTGGGGCTTCCCAGTGGACAAGCCAAAGATGATGGGTATCGAGGCTTTTCACCTCCTGCACTGCCTCAACGCCGTCCGTAAGGGGCTCGTCACCACCTACGACTACTACTGGGGCTCGCGGGGTTACGGCTTCGCGCCGCCCGCCGTCTTCGCGCGCCACCTGGATCATTGTGTCGACGTGCTGCGGCAGCATCTAATGTGCCACGCCGACCTCGAGCCATTCGTGTTCAATTGGCGCCGGGGGCAGGAGAAGCCCTATGCGGATTTTGCGGTGCGCAAGACTTGTGTGGATTTCGATTACTTGCTGCAATGGACGGAGACACACAAGGATCCCCGGCGCGAAGAGCTTGTAAGTCCGGCTTTTGTTTTAGCAGAAAGACGGTCGTCATTCTCCTCCTTACTCTTTGTCTATACCGTCTCTGAGCTGTCGTTTACCCTACCAACACATGACTCTAACTACAGGGCTGCTAAATTTATGTGTCATTAGTGGAAGGCGATCCAAAAGCCGGAAGACGCAATAGAGAGGGAGGCACCGAAAGGCTTGCCCCAGATTACGAACGAGACGGTGTGGAGTGCGGACGGTCAATTTCCGGTGGCGAACCTGACTGGCTTGGGGGGCAAAGAGTACTGCCTCAGCCCTGAACCGTAGCGACAATATGGTAGTAGACCTTGTTAAGGAAAACAAACCTAAGCAGACTTCTCTGTATTCCACATAGGAAGGAGTTTGTAAACTAGTTTCTTAAAAACGATCTTTTTTTGAAAAGCATCATGAATAGTCTCGAGACCTTACAGTATAAAGCTGCGTTGTCCCTGATCACCATTGACCACAGGCAGACTGCTTCAACAACATAATGGATGTCAGGCCCCTTCCTTGTGTCCATACGACTCGTTACATATCAACATCCAACCCCATCCATGCAGTTCTACGTCGTATCTGACGAGTACCCCGGCCCCAGCAGTCCGTTCTTGTGGGGCCCGCACTGCGACGATTTGGTGGCACAGTCGCACTTGCCCACGTAGACGCGCGCGTCGGCCAGGGTGTGGTTGTAGTCATTCCAGGCATTGCCCTCGACCCAGCCGCCACCCTCTTCGCTCTGCTTGCCGCCGCACTTGGCGTGCAGGTCGGCCACGGGTACCGAGAAAGTGCTCAGGGGTGTGCGCTTTGGGTGATGCGAGAAATTGCACCAGCTGTTTGTTGGGTTGGTTATTCGTGTGTCGACTAACATTGGGAAACAAACAAAAAGGTAGAGGCATCGTATTCGATTGGACGGACTCACTATAAACTCGCGCCGTCGCCGTTGCAGCGGATTCGGGCGCAGTTATTGGCTTCGACACGAACGACTGTTGGGATTAGTACAGCGTTATTCAAGGCTATATTAATAGGGGGGCGAAGCAACTCTTAATCTTGCTTAAAGGGTGGGAAGATACGCAGGGCAGAGGCGTCAAAGGGTTGAAGGGGGCTGTTGGAGACGTACTGGTTTCTGTATGCGTATCGTCGTCAACAAGATCGCGGACCAAGCACTCGACCGAATCCTTCACCGGCCCAAAGTCCTTCATGCAGTTGACGAGGTTTCCCTAACACCCATGTTCAGAGACTCGTCGCGTAGAATCCAAAGTCACCAGCTCTTCAACTTGGCCCAACTCCTCTCCATCACCGTGTCTGTGTGCCCTGTTATAGATAGGTAGGGGTTGCATGGGGTAAATACTTACACCAGGTGCGGGAGTATCGGACCTCCATTGTGAACGCCGTCCCAAGCGAGGCGCCGACGAATTATCAGCAGAGGCGGCAGCCGGAAGTGGAGGAATAGGGAAGGCACTGTCGTCATCATCTTCGTGCCGCGGGCCCATGAAGCGCTTGGGGAGAGATGGCGGGGGGTTGATGCCCGTGCCGCAGTTGAGCTGCTTCATATGGTAGTGCGGCATGTGCTTCTTGAGTTCTCGCTCGAAATCCTATCAGACGTGTCACCACCATTATGAGTGAACTGATCAGATGTTCTTCACCTTCTCTCGCAGTGCCAATCCACGGGGAAGGGAAGGAGGGGAGAGAATTGGAAACTTTAGACATCAAAGACCAAGGACGGTCTCAGAAAGAGAGAACTTACTTGAGGCTCTCCGTGGTAGCTGAACTCGGTTCCGTTTTCGAAGGTGTAGAAAAAGGTGGCTTGGCTCATCTGGAAGCCGTCATCGGTGATGTCGCCGGGAGCGCTGTCGCGCGCCCCCACCATCTGCGGCAGACCTTGCATGTCTACAGGAGTAGGAATAAAGTCCTGCATGGTGGCCAGCGCTTGTGCGACAAGCCCCATAAGGAGGGAGAGCAAGATAAGGGGTTCCATCGTGGAATGAAGAAGAAAAGGAGTGGTTATCAAAGGTTTGACGCTCGGTCGACAGGTTGAGATAAACCAAGGGCAGCGATTAGCTTGGCGGCAGGGGAAAGATAAGTTGAGGAAAGGAGAGAAAGAGGTTCTCAATTGTGGTGGTCCTTTTATGTAGGAGATGAGCAATGCGAATTATGAGATTAATTTGAATACTATTGTTTTGCTTAATGCGTGACATGTTCGGTTGGCTTCGAGTTCTAAATCTGTGTGTAACAGATAATGAGTGATTCGGTTTAGCTGGGAGACTGGTTGACCCGGAATGAGTAGAGATGATCAATCGGTTGGTTCATGTAGTGGTCTGGCGATGTCCTTAGGGCCATGCCTATACATCCCTATCTTCGTCTCTGATCTTATCGGTGCCCCTCACTCAAAGCAACCAATGGGCTGAGTACCTAAGTGACTAAGCATGTATGCACGCCGATAGCCGAGCGAGGGATCACTTTTGCCCTTCAACTAAGGCACTTCAAAAGCTGTCGACCAACAGATCCTGAAGATAACGACGGCTACTACTTCACCATGAGCGAATTCAGCGGAGCGAGGGATGGTCGGGATCTACGCCACCCTCAGATAATGCGCGTGCACGAGCGACTAGATACAAGCAGCTGCTTCTCTCCACCACGCACAATGATGTGTGGTGAGGTAGGTATGAGGCTTTGTCAAGACCAGGATTTCGGCGTGGGCTGCCTCCTCGGCCTCATTGCTGTGGCGGCGGCTGTGAAGCTTGAGTCCTGCCCAGGCTCATTATGTACATGTTGTCCCGGAGCCTCGTGGTTTTGTATGTGGGCTGTACTCGGTAGGATGTGGTCTGTGGCATCTAAATGTTGACACTGCCACTGGCGTGGCTCCTTACAAGAGGCGGCTTTCGTTGTTTCCGATGACAGTATGGCAGTGTGCGTCTCTTTCCGGCCAATCGGTGTGCTAAAAGTGCTGTCGCCTCCATCGGCTTGCTGCAGTAAAGTACACGTAGGTAAGGCTGGATGGCTACCCGCTGTTGTACGACTTGCGTCATCCTTTTAGAGCACAGCCTGTCAATCAGTCTAAGCTCTGTGCCGTCTTCTACCCCAGCCTACAAATAAATCCCTCTGACTTCATCGCTTTTTGGGGTCATGTCAAATCACGCTGTTGCGAATGCCAATCTCACATTATCTATCCACCTCTTAGGAATCTCTACTAATCGCTATGGTAAATGACCGTTACCACGATCCCGAATATGGGGCTTGGGACGACGCTCCCGCATTGACTTCGTGGCAATTCGACAATTGTACGCTCTATGCCAACTACGCCAGCAAGGTGATCCATAACCCAATCAGAGACCAACACCTGAATTACACAATTTACGACCTGTGTCAAGTCGATGTTAAGGCGGCCATAAACGAGTATCTGGAGGCCTCATTCCCGCGAGCTGAAGATCACAGCACGCTTCTAGCACGATACTTGATGCTCGACTGGTACAAGGCTCATTGTTTCACACTAGCCCTCTTCGGTAGTGGCACCAATGTCACCAACAACCTGTCCAGGGAGATCATTGGCAAGATGTTCACATGGACCGATCCCCTCAACCACACATTCTTGAGCGAGAGTGTCTCTCACCAGTGCACGAAAGAACTGCGAAATAAACTGCAAATAGAAGGAAACTCTGACATCGTTGGTATTGGTGTAAGTTTCTCTATTTTAGTTCAAGAGTAACAGAACTGGGGAGCTGAAACAAGGACAGGTTTTGATATCGTATTTTATCGAAGCAGGGCTGGCCACTGCTTTTGTTGCGGTAATGGCTTTTGGGCGCTTTTATCCATCACCGCATCCCTCCAACGCAGGTTCGAAAATACGCTATCGATCCGTCCGGGACTCCTTCGAGGCGTCTCTGTCCGTCTTCTTCTGGGCTTCCGTGCTTCTATGTCTCGGAATGCAGCTGGCCAGTCTCATGACTATTTTCACCGAATTCAAAGAAGAGGACATGATAAAGCGGATCCAAAAATGGGAACATGGAGAAAAGTTTTACATCAACACCTCTTACTTCGCTGCTCTAGCATCAGGATTCTGTTCGGCTTCAGTATTTATACCGGGCCAGCTGTTACTTCAAGGTAACCGTCGAAGACGCCGTCTCATCATCGCTATTCTGGTTGGTGTAGGAGCTCTACAGACAATCACGTTGGCTTACTTTCTAAAAGCGGACTCCAAAAGCCGTCAATTCTTTTCAAACTTTGACAATACGATGGCCCGCCGACTCTTGATGCTTGATACTAGGTATCAAACATTCTGGTCTAGCACTACAGTCATACTATTCTCACTAGTGGATTTTGTGGGAGTGGTCATCCTCATCGTTGCAGCACTCCACATAGTGAAGAAAGATCAACGTGAGCGGAAGTTTCCTGGGCTATTGAAGAAAGTCATCGACATGATCTTGCAGGCCGCCTGGCTCACCATGATGTGGACAACTCTTGCATTCATTATGAATGAGCGAGGCGAACTCGAGGAAATAGATGGGAGCGAGAACCCATTGAACGACTGGTCATTTGGGCAAATCTTGGCCTTTAGCACCTGGGTGCCCGTTTTCGTGGAGTTCTTTTACACTTACCTCTGTGAGCCCCCTTTCCCACCCGAGACTCCCACCCGAAGCACGCACGGCACTAACGTAGCATTAACCAGATGGAATCCGGGAAGGACTGACAGGCAACATGCCCTCAAAATACAAGGCTGTACCCAAGGACGACCAAGTGAGATCGCCAGAACGGGACATAGAGATGAACATCCATGATGAGAGTTCGAGCGAGGCCTGGCGGGCGGGGACGTCAATCCCCTCCGCCAACACTGCGCGTGCCGGCGGAATGAACTCATCGACTGGGCTAGCGACTGGAACGGAGAGGCTGATTGCGGAGCCGACAAGACGGGTGAACAAGACGTCATTGAAACCAACACGGACGTGGTGAAGAAGAAAGGAAGCCTATGTTTCGTTACTCTAACAGAGAGACGTCTGTACAACAGAATGCGTTTACTGGAGAACAAAAAAGAGCGCTCGAAACAGCTGTGGTCGCTGTCTTGTGGATGAGAAGGATGCAGGTGGAGACTGGCAGTATCGCCTCTAGGTATAGGAGCCCTAGCGCTTGAATAGGGGGTAATACGTTTCAATTGTGTAGTTTTATTTTACGTCTTCCGTGTCCTCGTTTTCGATTAATTCGGGCCTTATATAACCTTGGGTCGTTGGCCGTTGAGTTGCACTGATTCGGGCAGAACATACAGGATTGGCCTAAGTTTAGCCCCATACCGACATATTGACACTGATCCGGACACTTCTTCGAATTAGATATTGGAAGTTTTACGACATAGAACTAGGTAAATGTCGCATCTGCAACTTTTGTAGATCACTTCTAGACCACCAAAGTTATGGGCCCTCTATCGTTGCCAGACTTCCAACGTCGGAAAGAGGACGACGCAGCGCTGACCATGTCGATCAAAATTCCATCGAGCCTACCAATTATTACCCACTCCAGTAGCTCAACCATCCAAACACCCAATAAATATGCAGATCCTCCAATTATTCTTTAAACTCTGGCGGCTACCAGGCTCATGTAGATACCCCAGAGCAGCCCGACAAAGTTCAAGAAGACAATGCGCTTCTCGACCGGGATGCAGGCGAAGCTAATGATGCTGGCGAACGGCCAGATCTTGTAGCCCGCAACGATTAGCGGGATCGTCTCGTTGCGGATGTTATAGCCGATCTGGCCCAGGCCCTGCCCCTTCAGGAAGCCCATCAGGATGAAGAAGGCGACCGTATTCATCAGCGCGCCCAGCGTGATGCAGTCGATGAACCATTTCGCCATGGTGTTCTGGATGTTGAGCTTGGGCTTGGGCGCGTCCGCGCCGCCGTTCTGTCCGACGCCTACAGCGTTTGCGCCTTCGGCTGTCATCTTCTCCATCTCGTGCTGGTTCTTCTCGACGTCGTTGGGGGCGCCGCGGCGCTCGTAGGCCGGGAAGCTGCGCTCGAGGAACTGCTGCCAGACGTAGTTGGGCGGGCAGGTCAGCAGGGTCAGGATGACGAAGCGCAGGAACTGCAGGTGGTCGAAGGCGAAGGGCTTCTGGCTCTGGTAGGCTTCGAGGAATTGGGCCAAGACGTTGGACGTGCTGGAGAGCGCGGCCGCGGCCAGCGTCGCTTTCACCATGGCGGAAGGCATGATTGCGGTATTGAGTTGTGTTGATCTTTTGGCTCGTGCTTGTTCGTCAATCGGGCGGAAGGTGGAGGGAGATGCGAAGGCGGCGCAGTGGGCGATCTAGCATCGAACGTCGGAAAATTCGATGGATGTAAAGAGCGAAATTGTCGATCGCTGGCAGGCGTCGTCGTCGATGAATACTCAGATAGGAAAGGAGGTGGTAAGTTGGGGAGAGCGGATGGGAATTGGCCAGATCATATGTGTGAAATGCCGGGCCAGCTGTCTCAGGAGATCGACAACAACCAAGGTTTCGGAATAATGTCAGTTTAGTGGAGTTTGGTAGGGATCGCCAACCTTGAATCTATCAATCTGGAGGGCACGAGCAGTGGTAATCAATCAAAGAAACTCCATTAGCAATACCCAGAGGGAGTTCGTGAAGTGCAGCGTGGTTCTCCAAATGCCAATTGCCGCGTCAGCCAAACGCCGGCGACAAGATTATTTGAGGGTCCAGGGAACTCGCAGTGATGTCAGAACCAGCATGGATCTCGCCCTGAATGGCGACGGCAGTTGGATCTTGGCTGTGGGTGGGACCTGGACGTGAGTGCTTTTAGTGCTGTTAGTGCACAGGTCAACCGTTTCATCATCCTCCTGCAGCGGTTAAATGGCCTATTGGTCAATTTTAGTGGTCAGCTTTAGTAGCTACTATGTAAACCCACGACCATCTACATATTTCAACGACAACAGGATTACATAACGGCACAGGCAGGTCACTTGGAATATTTAGAAGTGCTTCCTCCCAAATGCTGCAAGCTACATGTAAGTTTGGGATAGACAAAGCAGAGAAACTACGCTCAAAACACAGGATTGAAGCATAAAGTAGGCTGGATTCCAAAGACAAGGAGAGAGTCCCCCCACATCTCCTACCCAGCTTCGCTCTCAGCATGTTTCCCCTCATCTCCGCCTAATTCCAACACACTGACCTCACCCATCGTCAATGTTTGTTCAAACGCCATACTTCTGTCACCCAGATGCTCAGTACAAATGCATACACACTACCAATCAGGCAAACCAATTGATCGAGATATGTCTATATCCGCAGCTAATCATACACGATGCGAAGGAGGGAGTAGCTAAAGCTGCGCATAGATGTACAGAACTTGCAACATTGTTCGGGTTTACGAATTGAGGTGCCCCATCGCATCGCTCAAGGTATTGCTAACACATGGCGAATTCAGAAACAGTACAGTCCATTCTTCAACTTGATAGCGATGCGGGCGATTGATTTAACGGGATTTATTTCTTTTGTTATTAAGCCTTAGGTAACACAACTCTACATGGTCCTGGCCGAATTTTGACGGTCGACACGGATCGTGTATTTCTGGTCCGCCACGCTCACTAGCGTCACCTTGACGCCCCAGCCCTTGACCTCGTACGAGCTGACGGGCGCGTACGCGAGCGACTTGCTCCCCTCGAGCGTCAGCGACAGCGCGCTGTCCATAAGGTCCTCGAAAAGGCCCACGCAGCCGCCCGAGTCGGGCGTCGCGTCTAGAACGCGGACGGGCCCGCTGCCGGTCGGGAGCTGGGTGTCGACCGTGTAGAGCAGGACACCGGGCGCGCAGGCCTCCTTGTCGAGACCAGCAGCAATGCGAACCTCGGCGACGAGGGCAGTGGTCTCGGTTTGGGCGACTACTACGGCCTTCTTGCCGCCGCCAGCCACGGCGAGCGGGGTCAGGACGTGCTCGGTACTACCGGCATCGAGGACGCAGTCGACGGCGTCGTCGTGGATCCAGCCCATTCGCCACTTGTCCCAGGCGAAGAAGTCGGGCGCCGTAGCCTGGGTCAGGGCCATCATGCTGAAGCCACCGACGTAGACGCCCGGGCGGTCGTTGCCGAAGGTGTAGTAGTCGGGCAGGCAGAAGGCGTGGCCCGTCTCGTGGACCATAGTGCGAGAGTTGAGGTCCCAGTCGTCCGCGCCGAATGTCGTCGTTTTCTTGGCCACCATCTGGCCCTGGCGCGTCGAGATGGCGATGGACGACGTTTGCGACCGTGAGATCCATTGTGCCGCGTTGCCTGTGGGTACCACGTACAGCACGTCGACTTCAGCGGGGGGAGGGCGCGCGCCGTTGGCTGTGAAAGCGTCGAGGGCGTCCTGGACATAGGCTTCTTGACCGTAGGTGCCCAGGCCGGACAGCCAGTTATACGACTGGGCCGTCTTGGGGATGCGGTAGTAGGCCGACGTGTCAGCCGTCACGCTCAGGTTCATGGCGCCATAGCTGGCCTGGGCGTACCAGGCAGTCGCCTCGGGCACCAGCTTATCGTGCATGTCCTGCGCTGAATCATTGCCCGCGGGCGCATCGGGGAAGTCGACGAAGAACATGAAGGCCCGCACCGTGCCCGTGGTCGCGACGCAGCCGCCTTGGTAGTCGAAGCCGACACTATCGGCGACACCATTAAGGGCCGCCAACCGACAGGTGGGCGTCCATGTGTAGTTGCCCCGGTCGGGCATAGTGTAGTTGCTTGTGTCGTTGCCCGAGGGCAGCGTGTCGTTGAAATCCCTGGGAATTATGGTGGGTATTATGTGGCCTGCAGCCATGGCCGCAGACAAAAGAACGGTGCCTATCGCCAACATGATGCAGAGCGCTATTATGAACGAGTGTAATAGCCCTAATATCTAACGAGTGAAATAGTTGGTGGTGAGGCAAAAGGAAAAACTTCACAACATGTCAAGGCCGATCGTCAGTACATATAGTGAGTGCCCGACCTACAGATGCCGACTTACAGCAACCGTGCCTCGGCCGGCGGTGCTTCCTCAAGGAGACTTAGAAGGAGGGCTGAGTCGCAGCTTCTCCCCCTTTGGCGACCCCATTTGCCCAAGTTTTACTCGTATTGGGCGGTTTGGCCCAATGGGGGCTGCCGAGGGGTGGAGCAGAAGCGGATCTCCCGCCGAAACCTACCCAAGCGAGCCGAAATGGCGCCAGGGCACCTGTCATGCAACGTCTCTATCCATGGCACTTGTCTTCTAGAACAATCAATCAAAAGATCAATGCACCCTTATTGTCGCAGATCGTCGAGGATTGGGCGGCTTATTCTCATCTCGCCGTGCCTAATCAGATATCGAGGTGCACTCAATGAGCTCTAGTCGCTAAGGTGGGACTAGACCCTGAAACTATTCTTCCTCGGCTGGCTACCCCTGGATACATATTGGAATACCGGCCACAGCAGCCACAGCAGCCACATCCATCCCGTTGGCGCCTCGTCCCCGTTCCCTACAGGAGGTTTCACGAGGTTACATTCTCCTTCAACCAAGAATTCTCGAAAGGTAAGTCTAAACCATGACCCATTCATGAGCGTAAGAGCCCCTCATAACCAAAAGTTGGAACGAATTCAAGCAGGGATCGATGTGACGCTCCAGCTGCGGTGACCTGAAAGCCTAGTATGAACCGGAGACGGAAAGGAAGGGATGCAGTAACCTGCTGTGGATGGAATCATCATTGCTGTTCAACTGCAGCCATATTAGCCATCAATCAAGATGAATGGGAACCCAAAAACTATCCATTGCTTATCGAATCTCAGTACCAAACAATGGGGAGTCTAAGTCGTTTTCATCATGGCATCCGAAGTTGAAAGGGTCGAAAGCCATTCTCACTTGCAAAACCAATCCTAACTTCAACTCGTATACTCGCCGAAGCTCTTCTCTATCTCCGCAGTGTGACAATATTGCAGTCGATATTGGTCCAGGGTCTTATACCCGCATCTAAGAGTCCTAGTTCCCGCTGTCAAACTCCTGTGCATGTGAAACTAAAGCTGCCCGTGCGGCTGACTTCTTCGACCATTCCGATGCTAGGGTGGAAGCGGTATGTGAGGATATTCCAATTAGAGTGAGATCCCTAGTTGGACTTCTTTATCTGCCACCCACTGTACCCGCGGGTTCCGTCGCGCCGGCCCGTCAACTAGTACAGCAGCGCCGCTGTCTTCCCGCTGTTCGGCACCCATCCATCATGGCCATTCCAATCCGAGCACCCAGCTTTCACAGTATCTAGCCAGCAAGACCTTCCCTATCATATTCCTACAATGAGGATAGCTCATGCCCAAGAAAAGGTTATCGGGCTCACTCTACTAGTCCTGGATATCACAGAGGAAAAGTAAGTAGAATATTTTATATCAATGGAATTGTTAACAGATCCTTACCACTCCATGAAGCCTGAAAGCCTTCATCGCCATATTCTACAACGTATAAGACATTGATTTATTGGCAGTATTTGAGTTTCGACTGTGTCCAAGTAGGACTGCTGTGTCGTGTAATTAAGCGGCCACCCTCAAACCGGACGGTCTGGTGATAATTGGAATCGAGGCAGTTCATAGCTCTTTTTGTAATCTTTGGAAGGAAATTCTAGGTATTTTGATCTGGCGGAACTTTTGGAATTACACCTTTTCATTGGGTTCTCCTCCAAGCAGAATGCTCACATCACCTCTCCTGCTATCTGTCACACTAAAAGGGGTAAAGTAATGTAGATCAGCTTTACCGTGCCAGAGAAGTAGAAAATAGGAACATATTTGCAAGTGGAAGGGAATCTATGGTGCTGACACAGCCTTATTCGGCTTGCGATCAATTCTGCCCAACACGATCCAGCCCTGTTTGTTAATTGTTATAAGAACCCGAAACCCAATCGATAAAGCCTCGTGGTCATTGGTGACATAATCCGGGTAGTTTAACCAATTATCGTAGAAATTGTTTCATTGTCACCTTCTGTATTTTGATGCATCTACTGGAACAGATGAAGTCAACATCACTATCGGCAATTGTTTGATTGGCTTGTGATATCTCAGCCTCGGCCAAAGAAATCATGCCATTTGTTTTATTACGCCCGGCCAGACCGATGATTTCATTTAGACCAATAAGAAACGCATTGTAAATCGCAGATACACCGAAACTGGGCGCCACAATGTCGCATGCCGTCACATTGCATCAGGCTTCGGTTAACTGATGCTGACCTTTCATATTTCCTCTCGGTTTGCTAGATCATTGTAGTATGAATACCGTTTGACATAAAGGGAAACAAATGAACAATATTTCTTCTTCTTTCATTGCCAAAATACACTGGTTCAATTTGAGGCCGATGTAACTTTGACGAGATGACGGTGGTTCTCAATCCTGGTGGCCAAACCCAGGAATGGCAGGTTGGGCTGCAGGATGTGCCCGCTGCGATATCAATTGTCAGCAGCCTGGTGCAATGGAGTGGAACATTGAATGGGATCCGCAGATTTATCAAGCTCGTTCCAAATCTCATCAAGACGAACACAATTAAGGAGCTGGGCTTCATCCCCGGAAACTTCAAGGCTTCATACGGCATTCTCACACCTCAGGGAATTGTCTATGAGCAGCCATTGAAACCAGAGTGTTTCGGCGACGATGATCGTCTCAAATTCGTCGGATTTACTATATGCGCTATCGCTCATGTGTTCGATGGAGATGTCGCCGTTCGGTTTTTTATGAGATGTCTTGCCCCCACCCTGCTAGGTGATTACGCCAAGCATGGGATAAAGGAAGCTTTTCACGCCGAACTTACGGACAACTGCAAAGGAATACTGAGTGAAGGCGCTGCTCACGGTTTAACCGCATCTTTCGAGGAATCAATCAGACGTTTCGACACTCTCGCCGCCCCAGCGGGATTATCACGTAAGCACGATGCAGGCTACGTTGAGGGGCTCCTCCGCTGGCTAGCAACAGCCAATCGACGGCGAAACTACTTAACCCGCAGCGCCACAGTCGTCCGGGTTGCGGCGTGCCTGAAAGTCGTTGGGTGGAATATCGGAAACATCCAAACATGGGCTGACCCCGAACGCCCTCCGGTGAATTGCGGTGCCATTGTATTGGTAATCTCGGGCACTACGGAAACTGACAGCATGGCCACGGACCCCAATGATGTCGAGTTTGATGCAGACAAGGAATTATTTCGCACTCACCATTACCGAAAGAAGACCGTTGGCTCCGCTTTGTATAATGCACTCGGTGGCCCTAGCAAGATATTGCCCGAGGAGATACAGAGTCACTTTGACGAGATCAGCAACTACATCACTTCACATCTACAGTTCTCCTGGACTGTCATCCCTCGCGAAGAGGATGGTGTCGGCCCTAAGCTATTGGCGGTTCCTGTCTGGAAAATGGACAAATACAACCCAAACAAGTCCAGTGTTAAGCTTGCAAGCGCTGCATTTACCGGCCAAACGATCGAGAACGTCGCCTCTTGCTTTGATTTTATTAGCGACACCGCCAAGGTGGTTTCCATCTTGGAATATCAGAAAGCTGTGTCTAGAGGCAATAAAGTCGACATGCCTGAGAGCATGAAATGGTTCAACATTGTTGTCATCTCCATCTTGATGTCCGTGGCAGAGTTGCTTGGCGGTCCTAAGTACACGGAGATGATGCATGCTACACAGCTCGACCTGGCTGGTCCCACTGACTTTGAGGAAAGGTCAGCATTCGACCGCCTCAGAACTCTCCGATGGGGTTTGGATTCCGGATACGCAAACTCCAACGTGATTGAACTACTGTCCATCTTCCACGGGGGCATGCCATTTCACTCTTTGTTCATGGATCAGAATTTGGAGGACTACAGCAGAATCGGGTTCCAAAATAGGGGTTACAACGTGTTGCCATCATTGCTGTATAACATGAAGGTCGACGAAGGGGCGCTTGGATATAGGTGCGGAACCACCTTCCTCGCCAACATACCGAGCGCGGATGACGGTAGAGTCGAGTCCAGCCGATCTGACTGTTGGTCATACGACATCGTGGGAGCGCCACCTAACGATGCTGTCGATACACTCGTACTCCAGAATCTAGATCGATTCATCGGCCCTCCCACTCCTCAGCCCGCGGATGCATCCATATATCTCAACTTCGAGCGCCCGTATCATTATGCGCCTTCAGGAAGCAACATTGTTCTAGCAGGTCGCATCGGCGGTGAGGTTATTGGCTTCAGCGGCATCATAGATGTCATGACCACTCTCGCATCAAGCTTCTCCGCCCGTCCTCCACGTTGTCCTGGCCACGCGCGGGGAGTCCAAGCCTTCAATGTCAAAGCGGCTACATGGATGGCTAATCGCAACAGGAGGCCGAAGGACAGTTCCTCTTCCCATCATACATACATACCAGTTCAAAAGGATGACGCCTGGGCTCTATTCTTGGCGGGCCAAATCACACAGGTAGACGGTAGGATCTCTTTTGGCTGTTATGACTGCCTCCTGGCAAAGGACAATCGTCTCCAAATCTCTACAGAAGACGATTACCCACGGGTCTATGTCGGGTTTCACTGAAGTCCGTCACGACTGGCACCTACACCTGTGATTTATGTGGCCACGGACTAAGCTGTTGATACCGTCGACCTGGTTCCCTCCATATGGCAGGCTAAAACATATCATATCATCATTATCGTGGAGAAACAATGACGGTTTTCCTTTTCTTTGCAGGAGTTGTTCAACAAGGCTCAGCTGTTTTTTTTTCGTTTCCGGAAGGGAGATGTCCAATCTTATTACTTGGGAACTAGCAAGTTTACTATCACGGATGGTAGTTGACCAGGGTATACAAGTACCAATCTCTGTCTTGGTATTGAGAAAGTGATGCTAATAAAGGGTGAAAAGGTACAAAAAGAGAAATGGCCAGGGAATATGAGGAATTTTAAATTGGCATCCACTATCCTCATGTTATAACAAGGTGCCTTTTCGCCAATTTGCAGCTAATTTGCAGTAATGCATTCTACCATTCCTACATAGTTGAAATTGATACACACTTAGGTGCTGGCTCGATTTAGGTGTTGTCTAATAGATTTATCGCACTGCTCTTTTGAGGAAAGTTTTACCAGATACCCTCATTAACCATGGGATACATCGGGATGCCCCTGGTCTCAAGGGACCGACCGTAACTTTGCGGGCTGTGAATGATCGTCGGATCTCCGTAGCCTCGCAGATGCTGTCGTGGCCAGCCGTCCTGTGGATTGCCGCGAGGATAGTGGAGGTAGAAGTCTCGACCCATGGAGCCATTCCATCGGTAAGGGGCCTGGAGCATGTTGGTCTGCTGCCAGTACACGCGCTGGTCGTACGGTACGTGGATATATGGGTGGACGTATCGAGGCTCGTACATGTCTGCTACTTGGTGTAGACTCCTGGTGATCTTTCTAGTTAAGCTGTTAAGTTGTTGCTAATTTTTACTAGCGGTATTCGTTGACTACTTTGTCCTATTTACTGGGTATTTGGTTGATATGTCGAAGATCAAGAGAAGGGCTATAATTGAATTGAAGCCCGAAATTTATAGGGGTCCCGGACCATGGGTTATCGCTGACTGTTTGAAGGAAAACGAGCTGATTCATACCTGATGAACCTGAAGCATCTGATTCCCAGTTGAATTGATTAGAGCAGGTAATCTTTATGATGACGCAATACCCATAAGCTTAATAGGCTTTCTTCCTCATAGCAACGGGGAAGATAAACAGCTGTGTTACTCGCCCAAGTTCAAAGCACTTGACATGCCATGATACGTTGGGTTGATGGCAGTGCGAACTCCGATCACATGATAATGTCTTCCAAGTAAGATATAACGCAATAATATATACCATGCCGCCCATGGGGGTCGCATGCGTGAGCCTCTGTTGTTTTTTCCAGTTTCGATTTTACTGGATTGAGTCGGCAACACCAACAAGTTATACAAGACTAATTAATTATCTTCAGAATCACACGGCCAGCCTGGGAAGATGAATCACTGGTCCTCCATATTGCCTCGACAGGCGTGCCAACCAGCACAAGTCTCTGCAGGGAAGACTGTCCCAGCTCAGTCGCTATACCCTCTACCTTGTGCGGTATCAGGAGAGGGTGGGGGAGGGAAGATCACATGACATGTCATGGTTCCATTGCGCCGGGTCACGGACATTCAAAACTCAATTGGAAATTCTGAATGATAAGACTGGGCTGGTAAGATTAATATGGGGAGAACATACGATAGTCTTACTGAGTGTGGGTCCCCCGTGACCTCTACATCCAATTTTGTCGAGCTCTTTGAACCTCTCTCCCTTTGACTACCATATATTCATAAGCCATATGAGAAAATCACTATGGCTCAAATATCGTGGTCGTCACTTCCCAAGCTTGGGCATAAGGGTTTGGTAGCCCGAGGGAACTTGTGGCCTCGCAATTGTCGCCACTCCCAAGTCCGCTCCTTCCTCCGCCCTGCCCGAGCCTCTCCAATTACTGTATACCCCTCTCGACTTCACCAGCCACTGCCCAAGATAGCTAGGACATCATCGGTGTTCATGTCAACATCTAACACACGCCAGCAAAGCTCGGAGCTATCGAACAAATCGAACTGGGATGGTCCGAAAGGTGCAATATGTCGAGAGATGCATGAGGCAGGTTTCGAGGAGTGGGGTTTCGTCATCTACCGCTGTACATACGGCGACGACGAGGCCTGGAATCGCTACATGAAGTACTTCAAAGCCGCCATCCACGACATACTGGTATCCTCAAAATACGAGTTCCTGGAGGCGTATGCGCGGTGGACCGTAGTGGAGGACGAAGCCGACCTGCAAGCCGCCTCGAAGCTGCGAGTCCGGCAACGCTTCGTCGAATGGCGCAACCAGCATTGCGTATTGCGGAAGGAGCCCGAGTTCTGGAGGGTCATTCCTCACATGCCCGAGGAGGCGACCCTGCGTCTCCCACGCTTCACCTACTGCCTTTTCGTCGACCAAGACTGCCTCGACACGGTGGATGCTCACGCCGCTGCCAAGGACGCGGGGGCAGAGGACTTTCTAGTCCCGTGCCTCGTAGCAGGGCTCATAGATGGCGATTTTGTCGACCATTCGCCGATTGACAAGTACGTTTGCCCTCCCATCGAGGGCTGCACTGAGGAGTACGTGGGCTGGGAGTACATTATGGTGAAGCTTATTCCCGAATTCTATAACGACTACCACTATGAAAAATTCGAAGCAAGCATGGATTACCGCAGGCCGCCTTTGATTGCACCTGGTGGTGTCGGGTCCATGCGAATGGGAATTGGACGTGGTGGCTACATACCCAGTAAATAATAGCACTCTTCACTATACTCGTCGAACCCTCTCTTGCTTCATACTGCGAGTGCTAGCATCAACTGAAGTAGGCGCACGTCTTTGTACCCAGACTTATCGTATATCAAAATCAATATATATACTAGTGTGCGGAGGTAAGATTCCCCGACGAATAGTGTGGACTACTTGGCGTCTCGGATCTTACCGAGACCCACTCTAATTCAACGACATTGCAAACTGCCATTGAGGGGGCTGCTGCTTCAGCACATATTATCCCCTGAGCAGCTTCAACGACAGCAGCATTTTGACAACACTTTCCGGATAACTTCTCATTTGTACACTCCACCGCCTTCAAAATGGCTAGCGAGGCGTCTGACCCCGTGCAAGCCGCATTGGCCGAGCGTGAGCGTGGCAACGCTTTGTACAAAGCGGGCAACCTGACAGAAGGTGTGCACTTAATGCCCCGTTGTTCCAAAGCAATGAATAGGTGCTTGACCATGCCATCTATCTCTTACTGATACTGTGCAAAAGCGGAATCTGCATACAACCAGGCGGTGCGCCTGGCCCCGACGGATCCTCGGCCCCTGTCTAATGCAACGGCCGTCAAGTTCGAGATGGGTAACTATATTGGTGCGGCTATCTTTTGCGAGAAGGTCTTGAAACTCCTCCAGAATGCCCCTGATCCTGATCTCGAAGAGAAGGTTCGTGTGCGGATGGGCAAGTCCTATATGCTTGCCAGGAGACCTGCTCAGGCCGCCAAAGCGGTTGGCACGCTCCCCGAAGCCAGCGAGGGCAAGCAGCAAGTTGAGCAGTCGATACAGGCTATGGAGGCCTCAGATAAGCTGTTCTCGGAGCCCGCTAAGCTTCGGAGAGAAATGATGGAGAGACTGTCGCGGTTCAAGTTCGTAGTGTAAGTGACATGTCTGTCTCCTCTCAGATCCACAATACAGCTATACTCACCCACCACCCAGACAAGACGAGCCTGAGTACTACTCAGTTGGCCATGATGACCCGGAGCCCGAGTTCAACCTGGAGATGGCCAATTCGAAACAGGATGATTACTCCTTCCTGTTTGCCGGCGTTGGAGATGCTCGAAACCTTTTCGCGACGCTCATCACAATTGGTTCAATGGCCACATCAAACCCGGCTCTATCATCCAATAAATTCCACTTCACCCTCTTAGACATCAAGCCATCGGTCTTTGCCCGCGACCTCCTCATTTTCCGTTTGCTTCTTGACACAAAGCACAAGTCCAAAATAAAGGCATCAGAGACCTTGGCCGTTATCAGCTACCTGTTTACTGCATCAACAATGCCGGCATGGGCTTACTCGAGGGCGCAAACTGCGATTACTGACCTTCTGAGGGAGCTTGGGACTCATGACGCTACCATTATGACTAAGTTTTATGTCAGCAACGCTGATCGAGAAGCGATCAGTGTCCACCTTCGAAACTGGCAGAAGGAACCCGAGGGTTGGTACAGCACTTCAGAGATCCTCAATCGCATACAAGGAGAACTTCTAAATACAAAGACGAAACGGATGCTCGGGCAGGGAAATGAGCCGGACAACGGCGCACCACCTGGTTGTCAGTCTGGAAGCCCCGATGTTCTCGAATACGAGGACCTGGGTGTTATGCTTCCTCCGACCAATCTGCTCAAAGAGCACGAAGAACGACTTGTGGAACTTCTCAAGGAGTACCGTAAGAAGCGTACCCCAGGCAACAAGCGGAAACTAGACCACTACTTTCAGGAGCAATGGAAGCCAAACGTGACTCTAGTCGACCTTGAGTGGGAAACGAAACGGGCGCACTTTCCCAAACCGTCTTTGGATTTCACCCCCCATCAGACTGCGTCGCTCCTCTGGGGCAATCTTCCACCTGGTACTCTTGGGAAGAAGGTAAGTGGCGTCATGCCGCACCTCGAGGGATTCTTCGACTGCGTTGCCAAGGCTCTGGACCGTATTCTCGACCAGTCCGCATTCGAGGTCGTGCTTGGCGACATGGTCGACTACTTCGAAAGCGCTGAGAATGGCTTGCTAAGGAGCGAGGCTCACTCCAAATCCGTCTTTCCAACCACCTTCCCTGACAAATTTGACCGCATCCACATGAGCAACATTCCGGATTACGTGGGAGGTGCCATGACCACCTTCATGCACGCCCTGCCCATCCTACGCCCCAAGAAGACGTCGGCGGTGACCTCCAACGTCCTGCGCAATACCCGAGTCTGGCCCACTCACGACTCCTTCCTCGTCGATAGTCTGCTGCTGGCCGGCCGTAGCAAGATCGAGAACACGTTCTCGGCCTCCCTCGTACCGGAATGCGCTCAGATGGAGAAAGCCCTGGAGAGCATGGGCGCGGTCATGGTGTTCTCCATGAAGTGGATGCGGCAGTCGACCAAAGCCCTCGAATGGTCCAAACTTATGCCGCGCCGCAACCTGGAGCACTGGCTGCATGCACTGTTCTTCCGGCTGTGTCTGCCCTTCCCATGGGTTTCCGACTTCGATAGCCGCGTCCTCAGACCGCTTAACCTTACGACCATGTTCCGACTCATAGTGCACCTGGCCAAGGTGGGATACCCTGCTTATTGGCTGTCGGGTATTCTCAACGATCTGGCCAACGGTGAAGTCTCGAGCACCGCTCGGCCACCGCGGGCACCTGTCACAGATGCGGCCGAGGCGAAGAAGATGCACTCGGCAAAGCTTATCTCAATGAAACCTTTTGTCACTGAATATAGAATGCTCCTATCGCTATGGCAACGCCTGCTGCCTTTTGGACTTCTGCTTCAGGAGACGGTGGAGAAGCAATTGCCAGATCCATCTAAGGTTCGACAGTTCAAGGTCAAGTTCGCCGACATCAACGAAGCCTTCTTTGACGCCGTGGCCCGTGATCCAAACCCTCTCGACGTCGGCACCATGTCCTCAGTTCTGGTGTTCTGGAACCGCACCGTCAACGGCGAGGTGCCCGCCGAGGGCAATCTGCGCCAGGCCCTGCTCGACGACGAGTCGGTCAAGTCCAAGTCATTCCTCAAGTCGAAGCTCCAGAAGGCGGGGCGACCGGAGTCGGAAGACACGGTGCACGTGGTATCGACCGCGCAGTGGAAGCGAGGGGAGAGCATGGCGTCGTTCTGGTTCCCCGGGGAGATCATCGAGGCCATGGTGTCCGGACCGGATGACTGGGTCGCTTGCATCTGGAGTACGGGCTCCTGGACGCAGACGGCGTCGGTTTCTGTTGTACCAGAGGCGATTGTTGGGGGCGATGCTTGGTGTTGATAGACTGGAGACGGCACGGGGTGTTGGACATACGGGATGCAGCAAATTTCGTTGGATCATGCAGTCATCGTACCTGATACGTAGAAACTATAACGAGCGTTTTTATAAAGTTGACAACCATGGGTTGGTAAAACCTTAGCCTTCACCGACATAAAGATGAAAATTCAAGTCCCTATCTTTTTTCCCATTACTTACAATAATTTCAAAGACTCTAGAACCTCAACTTGTCACTCCCCACCGTCCGTTCAACATCAATACTCTACGCTTCAGCAGTCATGGACCTATTCAAACTCCCGCCAGAGCTCTTGCAGGAGATGTTTGATCAATTTGTACTGTCGCTTTCCCAATGGCGCATTGTGCGGCTTCGGTTGGTCAACTCCCGTTTTCGAGACCTGGTTGACAATTCCATCTTCCGCTTGCGCTATTTGAGCCAGGTCGCTTCCTCTGACCGATTTCCGTCCTACTATTTCAACAAAGGAATAGGACTGTCGCTTCCCTATTTCCATCGCTACTTGGAATACCAGGTCCGGCGAGAGGGATACGGTCCGAGTCTTTCTGCGACTGGTCAAGTCTACCGCGTTGCGCAGGCCCTATCTCTAATCGGCGGAGAGACCGGGCAGGATGCGGTGTCGAGCTGCATCAAATCGATCATTCCACTTGCCACCAAGAAATTCGGTCATGAGCTTCTAGTAAATGATCGTCTGGAATACACAGATGAGGACTTGGAGGCAGATGTATTCATCCTAGCTGCCCATTTGGGCCGGGAGGCGTTTGTCGAACGCCACGTGGCGGGGCTCACTCAGGCCGGCATTGACACATGGACTAGGTATGAGTCAGGAAGTACAATCTTTGGCAGTCTCCGGCACGCAGTGGTCTTTGGGGGCCATCTTGGCATAATCAAGCTCTTGTACCCCATGGATCCGGAGAGCAGACTCAGTGTCGCGATAAAGGCTCTGAACGCGGCCTGTATTAATCGCAACCGAGCGGTCCTTGATTGGGCTTCTCGCGAGATAAGTGACGAGGACGCGAGACCATATAATGAGCTCTGGGGCATTCCATGGGTGGATGTATTTGAGCATTGGATGGCCAAACTTGATCCCGACTGGACGCATGTTTACACGCATGGGGAACACTCACTGGAGTGTTTCCGAAATCGCGTTGAGGCTGGGGATCTGACCATGGCTCGGTATCATTTCTCCCACAGCTTTTGGGGAACCCTTGACAGCTGGGACGGCGGATATTCACTGTGGCTGGCCTTGGACAACGGCGACGAAGAGATGGTGCAATGGCTGCTCGAGAAGGGCGCGGACCCTAATCGGATAGTGCATTACTGTTCCGTGGACGCGCTTTCGTTCGTCATCAAGAAGGACGGGACCGCCCGGATGCTTCGGCTGCTCCTGCAGCACGGTGCCCCGCCAAACGAGCGGCGGCCCCCTCCTATCGTCTACGCGGTGCTGATGGAGCGCGAAGATCTACTCCGGGTGTTGCTCGACCACGGCGCCCGGCTGGACACGCCCGAGACCGGCGGCTGGGCCATGAGGGCCGCGAAGATGCACGGAATACCCTCGATGATGGACTTCTTGTCACGAAGGGGGCTGGACGAAGATGAAGTATACCACTACGTTCCCACGTATGGCGAGACTTTCAAATACGCTTGGGCTGAGCGGCCGCGCCGCAATTAAGGGTAGAAAATGGTGGTAATTGGGCCAGCAGACTGGCACTTAAGGAACAAACTACCTTTTTGGCTATAAATTATTACCACCCACAATAATTGAACAGTCTAGTTTCTGTTATGTCTTTCTCCAAGTTCATCATACACTTGTGCTGTATACCACGCCGCCATCATATCACTCAGACGTGTTGAACTCAAAAGCCACGATCCGCTCTCGCGTATCAGAGATTCTTAGCGAGTCCCTCATCATGTCACTCATGGTGTCAATAGACTCCGCGAACGACGCCACTGTCTCTCGGCGGCTATTGAAAGACGCGTCGCTCCCCGCAACGGTGAAGCGGCGGTTAACGAGGGATTCCGCTGCATCTTTCATCATCCTGCAAGATAGGTTTGACGATCCAAGTGAGGAGGCTATCGTCAGCTCGTATTTACTCTCCCTAGTGGCTGCTGACCCTATCACTGTGGACCCGGTGGCCCAAATGAACGGCACGGCCCTTAGGTAGAGGTTCCGAAGAAATATGGTCACAACGTCTTCATCCGACCCACTCTGGATCTTGTTGAGATTTATTCGGAGGATGGGGTCGGAGGAATCGGCAGGTCGCGGTGTGTTGATGTGTGTCACCATGTCGCAACAAGCGACTAAAAGCTCTGCAGCCGAGATCCCTAGGGTCTCTCGAGTGTTATCCATCCAACTCCAACGGACAGTTGACTCTTGGGAGTCGCCATGCCATTCGCGCCGCCATTTTCTGTGGAGGTAGTTGTACAGTGCCAATGTCTCCCCCCATCGACTTGTGCGGGGCAGCGAAGACTCTTCATATAACCAGGCCGCGAAAGACGAAGCACCTGGCACTATACAGTCGATCGACATGGAACACCAATTAATGCAAGACCGTACGTATTGAGATACAGCTGTGCTTGGATAAGGACCATCGGATGCAATTTTTCCGAATAACAACGGCGATAACGTCGAGTATCTCGAATTCAAGGCGAAGCGGACGAAGTCCCTATGATTGACTGATCTAACCTGATCCTTGATAGATCGACCTTTGCAGTTTTGCTCTCCGGGCTGTAATGTCATTCCTGATCCGAGCCCCTTGTGGTAGAGATAGGCAAGTATGTCAAAGGAGCTATCTGTAGAATCACAGCCTGCAATGGGTTTCTGTATCGACTCAAAGTGATCCTTGGCAGGGGTATATTGTTGGTCCAACACAAACATCTGCCCCAGCAGCATGCGTGCAAGCATGCCCTCTGAGCGGCTGATGTCATGATCCGAGGAGGCCGTCATCCTCCTCAATAGAACTTCCTTCACAATATCTCGCTGCCATGGCGCCTCAGCAGCACGTGCACAGGATAATGCTATTGGTGATAATATCTGCCATTTTCCGATATTTTCATTATTCGCCTGTTCGAGGTTAAGCAGGACTCGATAGACGTCAAAAGCCCTTTTTTTGTTCCAAACGGCATCAAGATAGTCTGCTGCGCTGAAGAGATGTCGTTGGTTCACCCGTCCAAGCAGGCTTGTGAGCATCCTCGGCGAAAAGCTCCGAGCAGCCCTCACTAGGTTGACTGCCTTGAACAAATGTCGTTGGTACACGATGTCCTCCGATATTGTGCCGCTGGTTTGGTTGTCGGTGGAAGGTGCCGAAATGAAGTCGTCAACTTCAAAGCTCTGTATGCTCTCCAGCGAAAGTAGTGCGTGGAAATCATCAAACTCTGCTGATGCATGTGTCTCGATGTCTGAACTAGCTTCTGTCTCAGTGCTGGTGGCGTCAGTTGTAGATAATATTGCGGGGGTTTTGCCGCCAGTGCGAATCGAAAAATCGGCTGAAGATGGGGTAGAATGGGGGATTATATCGGCATCACTGTCTCCCTCTTTGTTATTCAGATAACATATATGGTTGGCAGATCGGTCAGAGTTAGATGCTGAAGGAACGGGAGGAAATTCAAGGCCCTGGTACTGGAGGGCCGTCCCCTCGTTATCCACCTTGAACTTCTTGCTGCTCAAATTGTCGGGAGAAGATGTGAAACTTGTGCCACAATTTTCAATGCTCAGACTGCTTTGTGTTCGTTTTCTGCTGAAATTGGCGGGAGTGGCAACTTCCCCCTCAAGCACAGTGGGAAGATGACCCTCCACGGCGCCAGAAAGCCCTGAATCTCTTCCGTACTTTTCCCAACCCCATTTTCTGAACTGATAGTCAAACTGTTTCGGACTATCATAACTCTCAGCTTAAGCCCTGCGGTCTCTTACAGAGTTAGAAAATACGAAACTCACGTTGGGTTGAAATCTTTATCAACCACCACGTCCATTAACTGAGCCAACGTGAGGGTGCTGTAAAGCTCTTGCAGTCTGGCTTTTCGGCTGGTCCAATGTTCATCGGAAATTCTCGGAGCCCGTTTCTGCTTCGTGCCTACCCATTTAAGGGGGAAAGAAATAGGTTTCGACATTCTTGGCAGGTCTGAATACTCAGATATTTAGCATAAAGCTGTAGCCTAAGTGGCACCGTGGCATACCGGCAAACGCCCCTTCGCTTGGTAGACTGCCTAAAGTACTTATGGAAAGAGAAGGCTCAGGGTAGACAAGATGCAATGATGCAGTTTGGCCCGTGAAGAGACACAACTTGAAGCACAATTATATTGGAACATCGTGCTGAAGACAAAGTCTACTTTGTCCTGTTTGCTTCGACACCTGACCTATATCCACCCCTGTCAGGGTCAGCAGCCACAGAAAATCGAAAGCAAATCCCAATGGCCATTTTGGGAGTAGTGCGCATGCCCCTCTCAGATGCACTGCCTGACTGCATTCTCCACTGCCATGCCTACTTAGGCGCCCAAGTCGAACGAATCATACCTCTTCATTCAACATTTGCGCCCGACACCATCGCCAGCGCTACACTTCGCAAATGATCAAACACTCTCAGTGGGCGGGCAGCCATTCTTATGACGTACCCGGGCGAGGCCGTAGGTAAGGCATATTCCCCGACAGGAGTGTTTGAGGCGGCCCGTGGACTCACCCCTGCACCATCTTTAGGCTCACCGACGTGCCCTCCTGATTCCAATATTCACCCATTTCTTGATCACCCCTTATTACCCTTTGCATACGTATTAATATCGGCACACTTTCTAATGTCGCGCCTCCCACCATCTCATTAGCGCAGCTCTCACTACCCAATCGACACACTGGCTATCGTGGCTATCACTATCTAGATTTTTCGGCGTTAGCTGGTACGCCAACGGTCTAACGGGAGGTGAGTTCACAAGGTGCTGAGAACTGGCAGTTGTCAGGTGTTGCCAGTTGTGCCAACGATGCGACGTTGGTAGGTACGCCTAGCTTGGCATGCAGGAGGCGTACAAGAAAACTTCACTGGTCTACAAGAAAGTCTTCGCAGGGGATTGTGCACAGGCTTCACCGGGTGCTTGTCAGGCAGCGCCAATGTAGAGATAGTTAGTTAGTGCTGGAATTGTAAATGTAGATCTTCTCATTTAACATGCATGCATAAACAAGGAATTTATAGTTCTTGCAGGTGAAGGGGGTTGACATGGCTGCTAATTTCCGATATACCGAGTATCCGATCGGAGTTACGAGGTATTTGAAGTCGCACAAAGAAGCAATTGTGTAACCTTAGGCGAAGGAGGGGTGCAGACGTCATTAAAGATACTGGCCGACTTGGTGGACGAGGAGAGGTGCTGGTGCATATCGACAAAAGGGAAAGAGGGTTGGCGTAATCATTATCTTCGCTGGGATTTGAAAAGTCGGACGGGTGCGCGAAGGGTCGGGGTTTTGCTCATCCTTAATACCCGCGTGAATAACTCGTATCATATTCCGTATCAGTAACGTACGCATGCCTCCCTTTGGTCAAACACCCCGCCCGATCCCAGCCTCGAAGCTAAATTAGACTACATATCGCCCAGCGCGAGTACATCCCCTGACCCAGGCTAGTCAAGTGTGCGACGTCGTTGGGCTCTTTGATGACCGGCCAAGGAGCGACAACGCATGACCGTCTCATTGACCTGAAAATCAATAATTTCCATGAGCTCTTACATAATTTCCAAAACCTCTGATTCGGATATTCTAGGTATAGATCAATGCGGTGTGAGTTTCATTTACGAAAACACTGTCCCAAAGCGCATGAAAACACCCCATCATGATGTGTCCTCACCCCTGGCACATTTTGATCTGGCCACGTACAACGTTTGTTGTCATGAACTAGTTCCTCGAGTTCAAATATTAAGATTCGTAAGCAACAGTTCCTGATCTATATATCACATTGATTGCTAATCTGTATGAGCCTGTTAACGGTCATAGACGTTTAAGCTCTGATGACGATCTTGTCTATATGCCCATCTAAACATAGGTAACGATTGAAGCCTGTCGTTTATAACAGGATAAAAGGAGTAAAACATATCCCAACTCCAGCGCAATGATCACCAGCAAATCGTGCCCCAAACTGCCAAATACTCTCTCGTCACTCGCTCACTCAAACCGCCATCTGGAAAGCGCCGAGCGCCAACACCATCAAGCCAGCACTCGTCAAGCTCGGCATCCCGAGACTAGATCCCGCATTAGGACCCGGCTTCTGCGTACCCGCCGCGCCCCCATCCGTAGGCTTCGACGACGGCCCCCCCGACGACGTGGTCGAGGGCGTGGGCGAAGGCCCCTTGACGACGGTGTACTCCTGGGGCTTGGCGAAGCCCGCGCCGTTGCTGAACGGCGTGTCCTTGTTGGTCGCGAGGCACTGGCTGAGGTCCTTCAGGATGGTCTTGTCGTCGGCCGAGGGCGGGAACCGGGCCGGCGACAGGGAGCACCAGAGCTCGCAGTCGCCCTCGAGCTTGGTCACGTTGCGGGCGTCGGCGCAGCAGGCCGCCAGAGCCTTCCATTCGGGCAGGTCCGAGAGCGGCTTGTTAAGCTGCGGGGTGTAGCTGACGTAGCCGATGGTGGCGTTGAGGGAGCCGGCGCTGTACTTGAACTGGTGGCCGGCGAACTGGCCGGGGGTGCAGGAGTAGTTTGTTGTGTTTTGGTTCATTTTGATCGTTGGGGCTCTGAGCAATGTAAGAGGAACAGAAATTTGATGAAGATAAAGGCAATTTGAAGGGTTGAATTTTCTTGTGCTGGAAATCAAGCAGTGGAATATATGATTGGATATGTAGAATTGATTAGGACATCTTTCTATACCGATTGAAGCGGGTCTGGGGCCCTTTTATGCTGGAGAGTGGTCTGGTGGTTTAGCTTTTACCATCCATAGGACTTTTGTCGACTGGCTGATATCAGCCACAATTTACCCAGCCTAGTAGTATACGGAAGACGCATAAGACTATAAATAGTACTCACCACAACACGATCATGCGCCACGAAACCCCGGAGATGGACGGACCAGATAGCTTAATTTAACAGCGGTCCAGAGCATATGCGTTGTACATTCCCACATTTGGTCCTATTTGACTTCCCCACCGCGTAGTGTCCGAGGTGTGCACAATGCTTTTCCCCCTTAGATCAAAGAGGGCTACACGTTCGGCCATCCCATCTTACTGACCCATCTCTCTGATCTAGTCGATGGGCTGTCCAATTGAAATCCGCTCTTTTAGGCCAGTCCGACCTGATAGGTCACGGTTTACGGCGAGACGTCAGCCAAGCTTACTGTACGGACCCGCCCCCGGATCTTTAGCGGAATTTTGGAAACAGACCATCACCTCGTCTATCTCGGCTGAGTCAGATCTCATGTTTGAATTGGCCTTTCACTCCAGAGAAAGATCCCTGGCATTGGGAGGGCTGTGGACTGTGGCTCAGTCAACTAGTCTAGGCTCCAGCTTTAACGGCCTTGCATGCTTGAGAGGATGGAGCTAGGGAAAGTCCCACTAGAAATCATAGTAAGCCAAGGTCAGATGAACAACATTGTTGTATGTTACAAGAAGATCAAACTGTATTAATAAATGGGATAGCCCCTGAGGGAAAAGTATCAAAAAGCGCCACTACTACTAATATTACATCAACCGAAGGTTAAAAAGGGTATTCGAAATCATCTCCGCGCCACGATCCAGTGTGTTGTACAATCCCTTCCGCGATCATCTTACAAACAGAAATAAGTCTGTCTCTGTCTCTCTGTCTCTTTCTGTATGTCTTACAATCCACCGATGTCTTCGAAGCCATTGCCGTAAATATGCAGCCCGCTTAGCAGGTGACCAGCAGGAGGTCGCCAGTGGTGTTGCAAGTCTCCATGAAGGGCCACTCGCAGTTGGTCTGGCCGGGCTCGCAGTGGAGGATGGGGCAGTTGGTGGAGTGGTCGGGGCCGGGGAAGACGGCGGTACGCTTGTAGTCGATGAATGGGTCGCCGTCGACGGCGCTGAGGTCGTAGTAGGCGACGCCGTTGCTGATGGTGGACTCGAGCTGGTAGGGGTGCAGCAGGTCCTCGTTGACGTCGCACTTGAGCGAGACGCCGACGTTGTCGTTGTTGGTGCTCATGAAGCTGGCGTGGTCGCCGGCCTTGACCAGGCGCGTGGGGGTGAAGGTGCCGATGGCGGCGCCGTTCTCGGGGCCCTTGGCCGAGGCGCAGTAGATGTCGAACTGGCAGTTGTTCTGGAGTCGGGGTTATGATGAGTAAGTTACCGGTCATGATGGAGAGGGTATCACTAATGGCTCAAGGTATACTGACGAAGACTCTGTTGACGCCTGCGAGAGCGCCGGTCGAGAGGGAGAGGACGCTGGCAGCGGTGATGATCATCTGGTTGGTGAACTGCATTGTGAGGGTTGTTTGGGTTTGTTGAAAGATAGGTAGGTGTGAGAGATGGTATCAAAGAATGTCTGTAAGAGAGGTGTGTGTGTGTGAGACTGTGTGAGAGACTGTTGGTGTTTGAGTTGATGCTGTTCTTCCAATTCTACCCAAAGAGACGAGATCAACGATAACTTATATACATGCATGAGGCTCAAGATGCACAACATCGCGACCTGGCTATTTGAGGAAGGATTAAGCTTATTCGTAGCTCAGGATTGGCTAACTTTGTGTCTTGGTTTGGCCCATGTGCGGGAACTAGGCACTTTTACCGTCGTCGCATGTCTGAGGGTTGCGGTCCGAGCCACGCGGGTTTCCTCCATCCCAATTGCCCTTCAGACGAGCCCACGATCGTCCGGTAAATGCACAAACTTCATCCCTTGAATGCTGCGTTCCGTATTTCAATGGCGCGTGTGTTCGGACGGTCCCCAGGGGCGATGGATTTACAGTGGGTCGGAAGGAACACCCCAGACTTTGCGATAGTAACGATCACGAGATCGGTTCCGCCCCATTTTTGCCATCCACAAGCAACCGGACCATTCCAAGACATCGAACCCAGATTTCAGCCCCAATTGCGTTTTCCGTGTAGAACGGCTGAAAACTTACGCTCTACAGGGCCGCGGGAACCATCAGACTACCAAATCCCTCCGGACCAGCCGCACGCTAGGTGACTCTTGGTAACCATAACTTGGGTGGCAATTGCTGAACAAGAGTTACTTGGCAGCTCTATGTGCTGTGCGCTTCGTGTTACCAACCCCAATTAGCTATAGGCCATGGCAATATCCATGCTCATAGGCTTTCCCATGGGAGCGGTAGCGTGAGTCCGCTCCCATCGTGCCCCAGTCTCCCTCTTTCATTGGGAGCGCATTCATATCGCTACTATTCTAGTCGACACTATGCTCTTTTTATCGTCCTGCTTTCTGAACCACATCTTTACTTGATGTACAACAGAGATGAAGTAAAACATATTGAGTTTTTCGGCTCCTAGCCACCTCCTAGCCACATCGTGGTCAATTATGGTGGGAAATGGCTACTGGGCACACCGTTATGTATTGAATTGTCTTCAAGTTACGAGATAAAATATATGGATCAACATCTCGTAGTCTTCTATAGATATGGCCATAGCTACAAGTGATTTAGCCCTCCAATCCAAATTGATATGTGGGGAATGTATGATATAGCCTGCCAGGCCCTCCTTGTCCACATCGGCCTTCTACCCCATTTACCGGGGAACGTTACATCAGTAAATCTACCCCTCAATTTGAGGCTCGGCATGGCATATTCCGAGAATATAGTATATAATAACTACGGAGTCCTTCTCGAACTCGGGAGCTCTCTTAACCAAATGCAAGCATATATGTACATACTATCTTGACTGGATTAGCACCTCGCGATGCAGTTCAGTACGTACTTGCGTGCCGGAGCAGCATTGCTAATGTGGTCGGCCAGTATCACGGCCGCCCAGGATACCGGCCCCTCGCCATATATGAGGGTGCCAGACCAGCGCCAACTCGACTGGCAGCGACAAGAACTGTATGCATTCCTTCACTTCGGGCCCAACACCTTCACCGGCGAAGAGTGGGGCCGGAGCCAAAGCCGACCTGACATCTTCAATCCCACTGCCCTTGACACCGACCAGTGGGCTAAGGTGCTCGCCGCGGCGGGCATGAAGGGTATGATCCTGACTGCGAAACATCATGACGGGATGTGCCTCTGGAATACGTCGACGACTACATACAAGATAGACAACGGTGCCTGGGCCAAAAGCCGCGCGCAAGCCGGTCTCGACGCCGACATTGTGCGCATGGCAGCCGGCTCGGCCAAGAAGTACGGAATCAAGTTCGGTGTATACCTGTCGCCCTGGGACATCCACCGCGACCCCGCCATGCCCAAGCCAGGCCTCAAGGGCACCATCTACGACGAGCCCCAGATCTTCGGTGACTCGAGTTCTGGAGGCGACTACAACGCCTTGTACACCCAGCAACTCACCGAGCTGGTCACCATGAAGCTGGCAGACGGGAGTCCCATCGACCTGTTCGAGGTCTGGCTCGACGGCGCCAGCGGCTCCAACACGGTCCAGACCTTCAACTGGACCGGGTTCCGCGACGTGATCCGACAGCACCAGCCCCAGGCCGTCATGTGGGGCCACCAGGGCCCCGACGCCCGCTGGGTCGGCAACGAGGACGGCTTCACGGTGCCGACCAACTGGCACACCATCAGCCGCACGCAGGACGACGCGCACTACGCCGGCGAGGACCTGGAGCGCGGCGTCCGCGACGGGCGGTACTGGACCCCCGCGGAGTCGGACGCGCGCATCCGCGACGGCTGGTTCTACCACGCGGCGGAGCCGTCCAAGTCGGGCGCCGCGCTCATGGACATGTATATGAAGACGGTGGGGCGGAGCGTGAATCTGCTGCTCGATGTGCCCCCCGATACCAGGGGCTTGATTGCTGATGTTGACGCGGCTAATCTCGGGGAGTTTGCGCGGCTGAGGAATGTCACGCTGGATCGTAACTTGGTAACGCCGGACCTTAAGACTTCGGCGAGTAGCGTACGCGCCGGTGACATGGGCTCATATGGATCGAGTAAAGTGATCGACGGTCGCGAGGATACGTACTGGACGATGGATGATGGGAAGTTAACCGGATGGGTGGAGGTTGATCTTGGTAGCGTCCACCGCGTCAATGGGTTCGTTTTGCAGGAGCACATCGCCCTAGGCCAGAGGATCGGCGGTTACAGCATTGACATCATGGTGAATGACGGGGGTAGCAGTGGCTACAAGGCCGTGGTAAGCAACGGCACGTCCATGGGGTACAAGCGTATCGACCTTTTGGGCAAGGCCGTCGAGACATCCCGGGTCCGATTGCGCATCACGCAGGCGAATGCAGTGCCCCTGATCCAGAGTTTGCAAGTCTTGGGGAGTAAGTAGGAGCGATGGCAATATTACCTGCTACATCATCCACTCAAATCTCTTCGGATTGAAGTAGAGTTCTAGTTGTCAAGTTCGCGGGTAATATTGGGTCGCATTATGAATTCTATACCACACTATTTCGCAACCGACTGCCATCTCTAGATCTATTTTCCCCTTACAAGCGCGTCCTGGGCCTCCCTATCAAGGACTTGACTTGTCCGGTCCACCCTCACCTGTATCTCGTTAGAGACCACGATACCATGCAGCGGCCGTGGGGAGAACAACACTGTCCGAGCCGAGACATTGAAATCATGCAACTGGACCTCTTCGAGCTCGGCCCCGTGACTCAGTATTCGCTCCTCACTCTCAGACACCGGCAAGTTGGCATCACGTCTCCTCGAGGTGGGGGGCTCGCATCGGCGGCTGATGACACCACACGAGCTGACTCCCTTGATGCTGTCAATGCAGTTGAAGGTATCGAAATGAGAGGTGTTGGGATTACCACCACTATGCCGCGAGAAGATAAAGCAAAAGAGCGGCCGAAACCACAATTGAAGAAGCTGTAAGACCATGGGGAGGTTCGTCGTGAGCACCAATGCAAACGCCTCACGCATACCCCATATTCCGACCAGCTTGGGACTGCTGATATGATCCTGCTTCACACAGCAGCAGCGTCAGCGAGTTAAATTCCATGTAAAATGAACCAGGTAGGAGCCTACTATAAAATAGAAATTGTGACATACCGCTTGCGCATAGACCGCCTTGAGGACAGAGCAGACCACCACAACCATGCCAACTCCCAACACAATGAAAAAGGCGACCTTCTCCGAATGGCCCTTGCGGGTCCCCCATAACATGGGCATTGGCAGAATCATTAGCCAGATATCCGTCAGCACACTGACAGCCATACTGGTCCACACGATGGAAGGATGCGTAACTCCATGGCAAACTTCTGTGTGTGGGCGTAGGTATCATCATTAGCCACGCAAACGTATAGTATGAAGATAATGGTGGCATTGAGACTTACTCCCTGGATCTGGCCCAATTTGCCAATACTTTTGAATAGGGCTGCATATACTGGACACCAGAATGAACCAGGACAGCCAAGTCCCTAAGATCAAGCTGAATCCGATCCAGATCCGGACCCCGAATTGTTTCTATTGGCCCCGAGACATCAACACTCCGTCCGTCTAATTTGACATTTTTGGTGTGCGATCAAGCTGGGCAAACTTACCGTCAGCCGCATAACGAAAATCAGGATCGCCAGCTTTAGACTGCAATGCAAGCAGGCAGAGGTCGCCAAGCCGACAACCTCCATCTTGGACCCGAAAACCCTCAGATCGTACTCTATAGAGTTGAGGTCAATGGCATTTCGCTGACCATCTGTCATCCCATTGTTTCCGAGTTCATGGCCGTAATTGACAGCTAGGTGTGCGAATATCGACTGAGCTGTGTACATACTAACCGAGAGCCACACGATGTAATCGTCCAACTTAAGGTCAGCCAGTGCGACAGAGTTGATACGAGAATACGTCCGGAGGGCCGTCACTGCCATTCCCAGGGAGTACAGCGTCCAGAGCTCGGTGTTGAAGGTTTGGACATCGGGGAGAGTTAGAGCGGCCGCCGTTTCCGGTAACGTTGACTTGGTGGGGTCTGACATCGGAAGATGCCCCTTATATCGCCTTTTATAAGTCCGTAATGATGATTTGTATTTGGTGGAAAATGATGATCGGATACCCAGAAACACTATTGATCTTGGAGCGTTCAGCAAACTTGGGCATCTGTTCGTTCGCGTGGATTGCTAACTGACGTGTCTATGCCATTCCTATCCGATTTCAAAGAGCAAACTCGCCGATCAACAACGCCGCCAGCGGCTGACTTGCTTCTCGTGCAAATTCGGAAAATTTCTAGTGCAGGCAAACATGGCCAAGTGGACGCCATAGCGACGCCATAGACAGGGATTTCGCAGAAAATCTCCGTGAACCCCAAATCCGCCCTCCTTCGATGACAGGACTGGAGGAATAAAATCCGATTTCGATAAAGTTTCAGAGCGAAAATGACCAGGCCACCTCAAAGGAGCTCAACGCCTCACGTCGGGAAGTAGGCATGATCGTGAATGCTGAGGAGCCCGGGTAGACTAGTTCCATGCTCGAGATTCGCGATACTGGCAAGAGGCTCCCCATGTGGATCTGCTGGCGAGCTGTATGCCAATACTACCTTACCCCTGTACTTAACTGACCGTAATGTGGCGTTCTGTTGTGGAAGTTGCAAGCAAACGGATGAGATGCAGGTTTCGTCTAGCCATCCCCACTCCTTGACTGACTAATCCTCAATCGATCTTGATCCGCGACAAGGGGATATATAACAGAATGTCTGCATCATAATGCAAAATTTGGTTCTGCCGCGAAAGTACTGAGTTTCCCCATTCGTCACGACTGCGTTGTGCTGCAATGGAACGCAGGACCAGGGGGTGTGGCTCGATTGGCGGGACCTGATTGGCTGAGCGGGTCCCAAATCCGGAGGTGTTGCTCGACGCAGTTGGTCGCATATGCACGCCGCGCAGTCTAGCCGTGGCATTTGCTGTACAGACCGTAAGCACTTAGACCTATCTCCAGATCATCTCAGATAATCGAACCATCCGGACCAGTAGCATGCGGCTCCTATAAAGATTGCCGAGCTGCCTCACATTGTTCCTGCTCTATCTCAGTTAGATCGTCACTCGACTCTGCATCAATATGCGTCAATTCAAGTGGTCGGCGGCATTTGTATCTGCCTGGTTCACCTTGGTGACCAGTCTTGATATCTCGACCCTTTCTCCGAGAGCAGTTAACTACACGGAGCTCGCTCAGCGACTATCCGGTACTGCTTCCATCTACTTGCCCGGTTCCCAGGATTTCGAAGATGTTGTGTCCCGTTGGTCCAATTTGAGCGTCCCGGTTGCCGACATTGTCGTTGTTCCTAGCACCGAGGAGGATGTTGTCAAGATTGTTAGTTCCCAGGTTGTAGTCAACTCTAAAGAACCTTCTTTGCTGATAGTGCGTCTCTCAGGTCACCTTCGCCAACGAGCACTCAGTGCCTTTCCTTGCCACCAATGGGTTCCATGGGTCTGTCACCACCTTAGGGAAGATGACCCACGGCATTGAGATCTTTCTGTCCCAGCTTAGTACAGTTGAGATCGCACAAGACGGCAAGACTGCTAAGATTGGCGGTGGTATTCGTGGCAAAGCCTTGATTGATGCTCTTTGGGCAGCAGGCAAGCAGACAGGTAAGCGACGCCAACAGGCATGAGTAGGTGGCTATCTGTGCACGATGCTGATGCGATAATTCCAGTCACCGGCGCTTGCGAATGTGTTGGCTACCTGGGACCAGGCCTCGGTGGTGGACACGGGTGGCTTCAGGGTCACCATGGACTAGTCTCTGACCAGTATCTCTCTTTCAACATCGTGTTAGCCAATGGGACCTTGGCTACGATCGATGAGACGTCCGAGCTGTTCTGGGGAATGAAGGGGGCTGGCCACAACTTTGGCATAGTCACATCAGTCACCTCCAAGGTTTATGACGTGCAATTTCCCAACTATGCTATTGAGACCATCTTCTTCAGTGGCGATAAGGTTGAGGAGGTTTATGAGCTGGCCAATGATCTGTGGATCACCAACGGCACAGCCCCTGAGGGACTCAACAACTGGTCCTACTGGTTCTTCGACCCCACCATTGACCCAGAGAAGGTAAGTCGCCCCATTTCCGATCTATCGTGCAAACTCGTCTGACCCAGGTCACAGCCCGTCATCGTGATGTATATCATCCAGGAGGGTGTGGACGCGGTTGATCGCATCCATACCGCGCCTTTCCACCAGCTCGGCCCCAGCATGACCCAGCTCAAATCAGGCGATTACCGCGACCTCGCCGCTTGGACGGGCATCTCCCTTGCCGACGGCCCGTGCCAGAAGACGGGCAAAGCGAACCCGCGTTTCCCCATCTACCTCAAGAGCTACAACCCGCAGGCCCAGAAGAAGATCTACGAGCTCTTCCGCGAGGCCACCACCGGCACCCCCAATGCACCTTTCGCCGGCTCCCTCTTCATGTTCGAGGGCTACTCGCAGCAAGGTGTCAAGGCCTTTGCCGACGATGCCAGCGCCTTTGCTTACCGGTCTGACAACTTGCTTATCGCGCCGCTTCTCATTTACCCCCCCGGCGAGGAGCTGAACAAGAAGGCGCAGGAGCTGGGTAACCAGCTGCGGCAGGTTCTGTTTGAGGGCAGCGGACAGGCAACGCTGAACACCTACGTCAACTATGCGTACGGTGATGAGACGCCAAGGGCTTGGTACGGAAGCGACTCGTGGCGCCAGGAGCGGTTGGCGTCTTTGAAGCAAAAGTACGATCCCGAGGGTCGATTCAGCTTTTATGCTCCCATTGCATAATATTAATTGAGGAGTGGCTGCGACAAGGCAGTTTGGCGCGAGACCATTATTGGGTTCGCTATCAACCCGGAGTGTTAACAAGTAACTAATGGAGAAAGCCTGGTAGCCACGAACTTAGAACCGTGTGGAATAAATGGCCCCACAGAAGGTTTTAGGAAATAAAATATAATAAGAGCATTATCATCGCACGTGGTTTTCACATCTGGCGGCTTTGAGATTGATTCAACGTGAATCCAGTGTCGCAATTTCGATCGCGAGTCATATGGTTGCACTGCATTTCTCCGCAATCCACTGGCTTCTCAAAAAGGGAATTTTCCCATGCACATCCAGCCCACTCCCACTACCAAGGCCCCGGGAACGGCATCTCCCGCCAAGACTTATGATAACGACTTGCAGATCACGCCGCGGAACATTAACGACTATATAAAACCAAAGGATTCCCTGATTCAAGGTCTGGGCATTACCCCCGCTTCTTACACACAACAGTCCTTTCCGTCGTCCGCCTACCACACGCACACATCATGAGGTACTCAATCCAAGCAAACGTGGTGGCAGCTCTCGAGCTCGCCAACGTCGTAAACGCCACAAAACCCCCGCTGACACACCTGGTATCCAATGCCTCCACCATCCTTCCCGAGCTCCAGCACTGGCCGCACGCCGCGGCCGAGTCAATATCGACCATGATCCGGCGCAACGCCAACAGTAGTAATTACGCTGTATTCGACATGGACCAGACGAGCTACCGCTGGGACCTTGAGGAGTCGTTGATCCCCTTCCTCGAGAACAAGGGCGTCTTGACGCGCGACGTCCTGGACCCGTCCCTGAAGCTGATCCCCTTCAAGGATACACCCACATATCACGAGACGCTCTACTCGTACTACCTGCGCCTTTGTGAAGTTAATGACTTCGTCTGCTACCCCTGGGCCGCCCAGGTCTTTGCGGGCCTGACGCTGCGCGAGCTCAAGGGCCACGTCGACGAGCTGATGGCGCTCAACGGGACCGCCGTGCCCACGACCTACTGGTCCACCAACGACACCGTGGTCGCGTACAACGTGTCCGCGCCCCAGGTCTTTCGGCGCCAGAACGAGCTCTACAGCGCCCTCATGCACCATGGAATTGACGTCTACGTCGTCACGGCCGCCAATGAGGAGCTCGTCCGCATGGTGGCGTCGGACCCGCGCTACGACTACAACGTCAAGCCCGAGAACGTCATTGGCGTAACCACCATGCTCAAGGACCCGACGAACCCTAGCGCGATGACCAACAGCCGCATGCAGATTAAGGCGGGCATCTACAACGCCACGGCGAACTTGGATCTCGTCGTCGGTCCGTACCTTTGGAGCCCCGAGACGTGGTACGCGGGCAAGTACAGTGCCATCCTGACGTACATCGATGAATGGAAGAAGCCCGTCCTCGTGGGCGGGGACTCGCCCGGCAGCGACACGTACATGCTGTTCCACGGGGTGGACGTCGCGAAGGGTGGGGTGCATCTCTGGATCAACCGCTCCGACTCGAAGTACCAGGAGCTCCAGAACATGATTACTGAGGCGGCCGGTGCGCAGAAGAAGAACGGGTTGGAGGTGACGGTGGACAAGAACTGGGTGGTGGTGAAGACGGAAGATATGCTCTGAAGGATCGAAATGAAGTAAGCTTCATAATGTTAGCTATTACTAATCAATATTGTTTGGATGAATGATACGTATGGAGGTAAACTTGATGGGATTATGAATAACGCGCACTTGACGGACTTGAAACAGCTACTTTGCTACTACTTTGATGCCTTTATCTAGCGTTCAAGGGCGAGTACAGAGTAAAAAAAGAAAAAAAAAAAGAAACGGGGGTTTAGTCATTATTGGGACATTCGATCTCAAGATAGACCCTTCACATATCGAGTAACTCTCTTTTAGCCTATTCTTACGTACTTACCTTTACACACGGCCCTTTTTTATCTATGACTTCCAACATCCCCCTTGACTGTCCATACTGAGCTGGCTAGTCGTCTTACGCAGCGCGAATGTGGGACTCGCGCTCCTCAGCATCAGTGAGCGACATCACTAATAAAAGATTCGCATGACGATGGCCATGGCTTGTTCGTACTCCTCCGATGCAGCGTCCGACTCCGGCGTCTCTCCATCGATTTTCGACGCTAGTTCCTTAAGGTAGTCCTCGACCCTGGCCACGAGGCGTGTATAGTCATCTTCCGACTTTGGAGTTTCAGTTTCAATGACGGACATAGACGCCATGCCAAGGTTAATTACCTCGGTATCCAGCTTGGGGGTTTCAATCCCAGATGACGACGTTGTGCCGAGAATTCTTTCAATGATAGCTAGAGCGCGTTGGCACTCCTCCGAACCCTCCGGCTTCATTTTACTATCAGTGCTCGACGCCAGTTCCTCGAGGTACTCATTGGCGCTGGTGACGAGGCGTTGGTACTCCTCTGACTGGGTACTCGGGTTTCTGTTCTTACCTTCATGGGCGACCGGCTTCTTCGTGCCCTCACCAAGTGCATACCGATTGGCACTCCTAATTCTGAGCTCCTCGACCCAACGTTTATACTCTTCATCTTTATCTCCGATAGTATTTGATAACTGCCGTGTCTCATCGGCGACCCGCTTTTCGTGCGCCATGTATGCTTGAGCATCTCTGATCTTGGCCGCTTCGATAGAGTATGTTGGTATATTTAGTTGGCTGATTACTCCCGCCACGAGACTTTTGTCAACCTCTACCATCCGGCCCGCCAAAAACGCCTCAATATCCATTTGATACTCCATGGTTATTTCCTCCATGGGGCCGATGTCGAAGATGTCGTCCCATTCCGTTGCGTCATAGCCATGCGGAGTGACCGCCGACGCCTGGCGGTCCTTGAAAAATTCCTCGTAGCACTCACTGCAAGAACGCCAAGTGGATTTGTCATCGATGCTCTTGGTCACGTCCCTGAAAACGGTGTGTGTGGCCTCTCGTGGGCATTTCATCGGGTAGGGCAGCCACGTCCATTCAGCAGAACCTGGAGGAAGCATGCAGCAGCCTGTCTTGGGGTATTCGGGGAGTGTAGGAGTGTAAGACATCTTGAGTCAAGGAGTGTGCGTCGGTGTGTGGGTTCTGAAAAGGGAGGTTTTGCTTCAAAAGTTTGTGTTTGTACGACGAGGTTGATAGTGGTGTGGTGATATAGAATGTGTCTTCCCGGTACAGTAAAATACAGGTTCAGCGTCCGCGATGGATATATGAAAAATATCCGTCTAAAGTACTGTGGGGCTTCCTGCACTATACATCCTAGTAAGTCATAAGTACCTGTCAGCGTCCCACCAACGCATTGGATAAACGTATTTCTAGCGCTTACATGTACCGCTACAGCTATGGATGTACCGAAATGACTTAAAGGCTCCAACAACGGCCGCAAGTGGACGCCCATATTTAGCTACTATGCACCGACGATTTTAAATGCTTTAGCCCTGTTAAGATGCTTCATTATATATTATATAGAAAATATATCTTATTTTAAAATATTCCTTTTAGGTTCTTATTTAACTTTTAATTAATAATATATAACTTTTTATAACTTTTTAATTTATATATTTATAATTATTATTAAAAAGTATTTCCTTTTTTAAATTAACTTAATTATTAAAACTTAATTAAAAAAAGAAAACTATTTTATAATAATTAATTAATTAAAATAGAGCCTCTAATTTTAACCGTTAGCTAATCGAAGGGCTAGCTAATGGCTAAATTCCTGGCTAAATTTAAAGGGTTCAGGCCTCTCTTCGGGGGCCTTCAGGGCCCTTTAGAACCTTCGGGGGCCCTCCCAACCTTCTGAACCTTCTGAACCTTCAGGCCCTTCAGGCCCTTCAGGGCCCTTCTGATCCGACCTTCAGGGCCCTTCTGAAGTTTCCATCAGGGGCCTCTCTAAGGGCCTTTCTAAGGGGCTTCCCCTCCCTCTTATTATCCGAACCTCATCCAGCCAGCTATTGCTTTGAAACGCCGAACCGACGTTTGGACAGTTAATGGGACGATCGACGGGATCAGCCAGCTGACTGAAATCGGGGATTCAGCCGGCAGCTGGCTGTTTGTCGGCTGAAAAATTCAGCAGGCTGAACGAATGAAACGTAGCCTAAGGTAGGCCCTTGCGAGCACTTGTTCTGACGTAAGCCGAGAGTGATTCTTCTCGTCCAGCGTCGTCTTCCGCACCTCGACCACGTGCTCCAATATTTAGATCGCCTCGGGGATCCGCCTGGCGTCGAGGTATGCGCTTGCGAGCGCGTGTTCTGACGCGAATCGGTTGCTGTCTGTTCAAGGCAGACCGTCTCTCCACCGCCCGCAGGCTTCGTAAGATATTAGATAACTTCTTTGAACCGTCTGTCGCTATCGAGACAACATTCAACTTGACAGAGAAGATACACTCTGACTTCTAACAGGTGCATGCCACTATACCAATTACCGAAGTGCGATTTCTCCTGATGGCGATCCTTGGTTCCACGGGGGTGGTTAGTACAGGTCGTTTGTTGGGAGATGGTGTTACATGCAGAACCAACTGGCATGCATACCGGCCCAACGGAAGGATCACATTCCAAAGGCAACCGCGCTTGAGGTCAAAAATGGGAAAACAGAATCCCTCGAAAGACCTAAACAGTGTGTACATGAACCTCACACTTGACCTCACTTTGCCCTCAGAAGTGCCATAGTCAATTATTAGTTGAATACTATCAAGCCCTCACTGAGCCCTTGTCGTAGATGGCGTGACTATTTGTTGATGCCTTAGACAATATGCGATCTGTTTAAGGCAACACCATATTTACCTTTAGGCCTGTATCGGCTGCGGCCCAATGGTCAGGGTACCGAATCACGGCTGTAGCTGTACGCATCTGATTCGTGCTGGTATATCCCGTGACCTAGCCAAGTTAAACTGGCTTTTAGCTCTGCCACATTTTTGAATCGGTTGGCTTCCGAATCACTTCTTTCCTCCTACCCCGCAATTCAAAGCACGCTCAGGAAACCACCCTTTATCTCCCATCTCAAAGCACGCTCACGAAACTACCCTCTATCTCCCATCTAAAAGCACGCTCTGCGAAACCAGCGATTATCATGGTCGTAGTAATTGGTACCGGTGGCAGCACAGCAGTTGTTGGGCCCTTGGCTCTTCGTGCCGGTGCCGTCACCGGTGCTCTCATTTCTGAAGGCGCCTTGGCAGCAGCAGCAGCTCTTGAAGGCGCCGGCGCCATTGCTGCGTCCGAGGCTCTATTTTCTGTAGCTGTTGCTGCTGAATCTGGGGTAATGGCTTTGACGGGAGTGACTGTTGCCAGCTTCTGGAATCCAATGGGATGGGCTGTTGGAGGCGTCCTTGTTGGTGCCAGTCAACGAACATCGCAGGCTGTAACCTGGGGCTGCTATAAGCCTATTATTGGCGAGGTTGATACTAGAGAAGCATCGATCGATCCAATAACCTTCGCAGATCTAGCAGCGCATCCAGAGGTTCGACGGGTGTTTGTCTGTGCGAACGCTGCATCCGCCAACCTTCCCGTTATTGAGGTCGAAAATAGAGCCGGACAATGCTTCCTATTGCGGGGCGTCGTTTTACCCTGGGGTTCAGCCGCATATCACGCTGAGCGAATCGATGAGTCGATCTACGCTGTCCCTTCATAAGCGAGATGACCGAGGCCTTCGACTACCGGTGGAATGATCCCTAAATGCCTGGAAAGGCCAATATCACTCGGTCGGAAGCACTGCAAGGCGGATGAGGACCCTAGGAAGCTGACGCTAAGTAATCAGGAACGCCTTTGACGAAGTAACGAGAGGATCCATAGCGATGGGCTAAGATTGTTGCGCGTATCCATCTGGTTCATGTTGTTACGATTTCAGTCTGTATTGGGGTCTCAGGTATCTTAATTAAATTTCTTTTTTGGTATTTTGGAGTTCTATATGAAGGGAACGAAACGATCGTGGTGTGACGCCTACCTTACCTTACCTATTTCGATAGCACATCGGTCGGAACAGGACTGGATTTCCTCTTTTTTCTTTATCTTTTTCGATTTTTCCACAACATAGCAATTACCAGCAGCCCTGTCTCCCGAATTGCCCCACCTGTGACAGATCGGGTATTTGAGTCTCTTGAGATGGTTATTTGCTATAGGCGCTAGCCTGGTGCGGCCAACATTGCTACTAGGGCGACCCGCGCGGCCTTGCGAGCGCCGCCGTCCAATCAGCATCATGGCGTGGTAGGTACTGTGATGGTCTGCGGATGGGCGAAGGGGCGAAAGCGGGTTGTGGTGATCGAGTCAAACAGTGGTTTTAGCTACTGACGGACATGGAGCTGTATAAGAATCTCTATTTCAGCATTATATAGTTTAATATAAATTATATATTATTAATATTATAAAATCTCTTATTTAAATATTCTTAAAGTTATTAAATTTATTACCTAGCTTAATGATTAATTAGGGGTCTTTAAAGATATAACTAAGTATATTAATTCTTAAATTAGTAAATTTTACACTATATTCCAACCCCTGAAGTTTTTCGATCAAGGAAGGTATGAGTTCAGATTGTCATAGTAAGAAGATGTCTTCTCGTCTAATGTGCCTGTTTAAGACATTACGAGGGAACACATCCTTTTAGTATTTTCCTCTCCTATTTTGACAAGTTCGTGTTGCATCAAACGAGATGAATATCAAATATGATGAAAATACAATAAGGCTTAGTACAAGTCAGGTTCAATAATAATACAAGAACTGACACTTGCAACGGCCTGGCTGATTCACTAGTGATTGATGCAGATACCATTCTCTGCATACTGATCGCAGCTGTTCTTTGTAACAATCCCTTCAATGGGCGAGGCCTTAGTAGCGACATTCTTTGCCAAGGCTCTCTATGTATTGGAGATGACTCTGATTGTACTGCTATGATTCCATTTAGATTAAAGTGCATAATGTGGGACCATGAACGACCTCTGATTAAAGATGGTGGTCAGACATGCCATCTCTCGTGTCATTTCCATAGCCTTATTTTCGGTCGCCGGCGTCGATGAGATCTGGAGCTTCCCCTCACAAGGCAGCCCTCTGGATGCCTACACAAGCGTCGCCTTCTTGCAGTTTTGATTGGACCACGCTTGACGTGGCGTGCAGCTCATACGTTTCGTGCGTCCTTATCGGTTTCGGCTCTCTCATGTGCCTGTCGTCTCATTGGCCCAACACACAGTCATCGCTGCAGTAGCTTGCAGCACAAGCGCACTTTGCTGCCTTGTGGTGACCCTGGCGAACCATCCCCCCAGCCAGCCTCACTTCGGCGCTGGTATCATACTACAGGACGAACTTCAACTTCAAAGATAAAACGAGGCCTATTCCTCTCTTCTATCGGGGAATTCTAAGTCTTTCTTTTCCACCCCGTAGGTCTAGTCTAGTCTGTTTCAAGTCCCCCTCTTTAGTACCCGCCAATAGATTCACATAGCCAGCATGGATGACAGCAGCGACTCAGACTCAATCGCGAGCTATGAAGAAATTCATTCCAGGCGCAAAGGCAAAGATCAGGAGGGTATCGGTGCCTTCAAGTTGAAGGAAGAGCGCAACATCGAGAAACTCCGAGATCTCGTCCTTAAGGACCGAGACACCAACACCGAGCTCCCAGAGGGCGAGGTACCCGATATTTGCTATGTGCTTCAGTACAAGGGTCTTGGAGGCAGACTTCACGATGGTGAGTTTATTTCATTCTCCATCCCAATTAAAGCTTATGGTTCAAATGCTAACGTAGTTGACAGTCTGTCGCAGCAGGTACCCAATCGACGTACCGCTTGCTGAAGGGACCAGCTCCAAGCAGGAGTCAGACACTTCCAAGTCCGTACTAGAGATCATTACCAAGGTCACGACTACATACATGCGGAAGGGGCCCGGAGGAGGCTTCTTTCCTCATGGTGGACGTCATCCACCACCCCCGCCACCAGATCCGTATGGCGGATATTACGACGAACTTGGCGGATATGGCGATGATGACAAGGTTGAGTTCAAGGTCGCCAACCTCGAACAAACCTCCATGGTCATCAACTCCCCATATCTCATCAATGCACTCAAGGCCGTTGTAGAATACTTCCCAGGAAACAGTGGCTTCCTAGGGGACACCATTACCATGACCGCCCCCTATCGTCTGATCTACCACCACCTTACTGCGCTCTGCTACTATCGTGACAACCAACCCATGACCCATGACGAGGAGTATGCCCGGCTGACCAAGAAGCACATCGACGTCTTGGTCGACTACATCGAAGAGACGCAAGGTGGACGCTTCGAGGCCGAGCACCAGCGCCACGAGAGCAGCCCCCCAAAGGCGCTGTACCGCAACATCTGGATGCTTTACAAACCGGGCGAGGTCGTGTACGCCAAGCAAGAGAACAGCAACCACTGGACCCCCTACATCGTGTCCCGGTGCTCCAGCGGCAAAGACGGTCAGTGCAGGATCGACTGCTGGAACCTGACCTTCTCCAACAACGAATTTGTCCGGTCCACGGATGCGTTCACGGTCGACCGCTTCGCTGACGAGGCCGCCATTTCCAGCTTGGGGGTCATCCCAGCCCGCTTCTTCCGTGGTGAGGACGGCGACGAGGACCCCGAGGATGTCGAAGAACGCAACATCGAATTGGGTAAACTTACGTGGAAGCTTGCTAAGGGTCCTGCCTACATGACCTACAACGGGAATCTTATCGACTCCAACTCCAACACCCATCCAAACCATATGTGGCAATCTCCTGTCAATGCTGCAGGCTATGTAAGTTTGTTGTTCTTTTGACCCCTTTTCTGCCGATGTCCTCCCATGCTCCCTTTTTCTCTACTGTCAAACTTTCAGAGACTCATACTAACCTTGGTCTCTTTTCTTCTTGCAGATGAGCGGACGCGTAGTAGTCGACTGTGAAGGGTTCAATCGCTTTGGCATGGGTGGACCGGGGAACGGACCGGGCTACCCGCACCCACCGAGGGCCCCGCATGGACAAGGTTTTGTGGGGATGCCGCGCCTACCCCCGGGGCATCAAATGGTGCCGCCAAGGCATTCACCCCCACCGCGCGACCCTCTGCCCTCCTTTGCAGCTAGCTGCGGATGCCTTGCCTGCAAGCAGGCTGACAACGGCGGAGAGCCGGGTATCTTTGGCCCCGAGTTCGAATCCGCCAAGCCCATCTCCGACGAGGCGCCAGTCAACGACCTTTATTACCTGGTGCTGACCAAGACGGTGTCAGGCTTTATCCTCGGCGAGCGCCGCTGGGGCCACTTCAACGTGCGGTACCTGCGGGACATCAAGTACGACCGCGAAGCGTTCAAACACCTGGTGCTCGACGAGGACATCAAGTTGACCATCAAGGCCCTCATCGGCAAGTTCGCCTCGGACGGCCAAGTCACCCCCTGGCCCAAGGACTTCGTCAAGAACAAGGGCCAGGGCCGCATTTTCCTCCTGCACGGCTCCCCGGGGGTGGGCAAGACGGCCACGTGCGAGAGCATCGCCGAGCTTGCCCACCGGCCCCTCCTGTCACTGACGAGCGGCGACCTAAGCACCAACTCCCTCACCGTCGAGAAGTCGCTTGAGTACTTCTTGCAGCTCGGCGAGCGATACGGCGCCATGGTCCTGCTCGACGAGGCCGACGTCTACCTCGAGGCCCGCCGGGCGCGGGACCTGGCTCGCAACGGGCTCGTGTCCATCTTCCTGCGGGCGCTCGAGTACTACCGGGGCGTCCTGTTCCTGACGACGAACCGCGTGCGGTCGTTCGACTCGGCCTTCACGTCCCGCATCCACGTCGCCCTGCACTACCGCGCCCTCACCGACGCCGACCGCCAGAAGGTCTGGGTCAACAGCTTCGAGCGGCTCGAGCGCGACAGCGCGGGGCGCGTCCACGTCTCGGTCGCGACGCGCGAGTACGCCTACGAGGCGCGCGACGTCGCGGCGCTCGCGTGGAACGGGCGCGAGATCCGCAACGCGCTGCAGACGGCCGTCGCGCTGGCCGAGACCGAGGCCATCGAAGTCAACGAGGGCCGCGCCGATGGCGTGGTCACCGTTACCGACAAGCACTTGCGCGCCGTGGTCAAGATGAGCCGTGGGTTCAAGAACTTCTTGCGTCGCCGCCAGATCCAGGATGACGATGTCGAGCAGGATGATGAGGGGGATTCGGACGAGACCGGATGCTACGATAATCTTTATGAGTGATGCTTTAGGACGGAAGAGTGATTTAAGGTTTGGTTTGGTGTACTGGGTTAGGAATTGATGCACTTTTCGGTCTCCTTTCAGGTTTTTAAACACACACTCACTCCAATTGCAATGATCATAATGAAAGAAGCGTATTTCCAGTTTGGGTTCAATTTTAATATCGATATTTATTTGAATGCAGTTGAATAATGCTACTTGCTTGGACGAACTAGCAGCAGTAAATGTAGCTAGAGGATTGCTCGTTCGTAACTACTCATCAAATCCCAAGTAGATGGAGGTCGTCAATTTTCGGGTGCCTCCTGAATACCTAGATCTATCGCGAAGTTCTGCACCAGTCCGTTTGCCTTCTGGATCAGCTTGCTGCAGTTCCGACATGGGCCTTTCAGGTTCCCCCACACGACACCGTTCCTTCGACCGTCGTACGCGTTGAGATTGGGATCGGCCATGAATTCCCTAGCCAGAGCCAGTCCATAGAGCGTTCGGTTCTTGTTTCTATCCCTGTTTACGTATCTATTTAGCTGGAAATGGGGGACCACGCCAAGGAAAAGGCGGTTGATTGGTGGATGGAATAAGGATATAAATGACTTTACTTACCCAGACATCATCTCCACAAAGGGGTAGCCCTCCGCACAACTCCCAAACGCCGTCTGATTGCCACCGCCCAGAAGCTGTTCGGGCGACTGTCGTTTCTCAAAGGCATTCGCGTTGACGAGCTTGGTCTGGGCGCACGTGAGCAGCAACTGAAACCGGTGCTGGCCCACGGTCGTCTTGAACTGCCCGACCTGTTGGGGGGTCCAGGCGTCCCCGCCCAGAGACGCGCCGAGGAAGAACCACTTCTTTGACTCCTCGTCAGTGTCGTGGTTGCTAGGGTCGTCCCGCCACGTGCATTGGTACATGAACGGCCAGTTCCCGGCGCCCGGGTTGGGGTCCGGCGGGTACCCGAACGCGGGCGGCGCGCGGCCGGCGATCTTGGCGCACCAGCGCGCGTAGACGGCCGTCAGCGGCAGGAAGAAGTTGCTCTTGGTGGCCGCCCGCGGCGCGGGGCCCAAGAGGCTGAGGAAGTAGCCCAGCAGGTCGTGGGGGTTCCAGTACGGCACCTGGATCCCCCTGTTCCTGGCGCCGCGGCGAAATTCGTTGCGAGACTCCTGCAGGTGGAACTTGGATAGCGTCTGGTAGTTTACAGGGTCTTTGGTAGGGTCCCAGGCCGTGTTGAAAGTACGCAGGAAGTGGGAGTCCGGAAGAGCATTGGGATCCTGATATCTTCTGCCGTTGGGGAGACTGAATAGGTTGCAATGAAAAGTCAGTGCTTTAGTTTCCTCGGTTAAATAACCTCATCAAGACGTAGAGAATGATTCTGGGACAAGGCTCCCCCTTTGCCAACTTACGAGAGGTCTCTAATCTTGGATAAGGTAGTTTTCAAATATCTCTGGATCAACTCTTTCTTTGTACTATCGCCGCCGACCTCACCTAACGAAGCTCTCTCCATCCACTGGAAAATCTACTACTTGATTAGATCCGTCGGCAATGACTGGGCTGAAAGGGCAATGTAGTTGTTGATCATGGGGGTTGAGGTGTTTACCTGATCTCTATCCCAATTGAACGCAGCGCGGAACCAATCGGCTTGGCCAAATGCTGCGAGAAGTTGGACATTGGCCATTTTTTAGTGGTCGTACAATGGCTGTTGGATCTAGTGCTTGGAGGCTACAGACGTAAGATTTCTTTGGGGCATAGACTTGAACAGTGAATTCGTTGCTATGTGTCTGCCGGCCTCAACACGGCGAGAAGATAGCCGGACTATGAAGGAATGCCACTGGTACACGTACACGGGACGTATTACTAAGCTTGGTATTCGGTATTCATATACCCAGTATTTATTTAAAAGATGATGTTAGCTGCACTTGAAATAGGACGTCTTTTCCCTGTTCACACCTCCCCAAGAGACTCTCCTCCAACCCCAATTTACGCCATACTTTTGGATGTCTTCGGTACCTCGGCCATCGCAACCCTATCACAACTAAAGAGCTTCAGCTGCCGTCAATACGAGAAATGGTGCGTCTTCATCTGCGCCTCGATAACTACCTTGTCCTACAACGGGCAGCTGCTAACATCGAGCCCGATCCAGCCAGCCACCGTGACCAACCCACCCGAGGGCTGGACCGTCGCCGCCGATGAGATGCGCACCAACATATTCTGGGGCGCTCAAGGGGAGGGCACCCTTGCAGCCAAGGGCGTCGGCCTGGACTCCCCGCAGCCTCTGATGATCAAAAGTCGCGACGTGGGCGGTGACGGCTACGTCTTCATGTCGGGTGACAAGATCTATCTGTGGAACATGCTTGCGGGCGACGTGTGGGAGTATGTGAAGCCAGTCGATCTAAACGGCATTCTCGCTGAGATGAGGAAGCCAGCTGGGACTGGCGTCGTGGAGGTCCAGCTGGTCAAGCCAGCGTCATAGGCCGGATAGCCGGATAAATGTGGCATGCAACTTGCAAATAGTATCTGCAGAACGCAGCTAGTAAAGCGTTTGGTTATAGCTGAAAATTGACACTGTTTTGGTGTTAGCAACCTCCGCTGAAAGCGCCCGTCCATCATATTCTGGTGCATCGTTTTGTGATTGGCCTGGCTCAGATTGACATGGCTTGGTCTTCCTATGATTTGAATGACACGGTGGCTGGCCGATCATGCCGCTATCCGAGTTGCGGGGGAGAACGGTTGTTCTGGAACTGCCTCACAGGGGGGTAAGGGCTACAGGATAGAGGGGATAGGGAACGGTGGAAGGGGTCACAAGTTGTGGCGTCAGCCTCGATTTGCTGGTCAATTCAAAAGGAATAGTGTTATGCATACGAACCATCCTGGTTAGTTCAGTACGGCAGTTCCCTTGTTGGCCAGCCGCATGCATAGAGGTATGGCGCGCGGCTAGCTGAGGTGTGTATCTTCGTTCAAGCATATGCCCACTAAGCAAATATGGAGAGGATATTCAATTTGTCGACATTATTCGCAAGAGAATATTATGACCTTAACACTGCATGCCTAAATGCTGTCCATCATATCACTAAAGACATTAATCAGACGTTGGACAGATGAGGTGGAGAGGTTCAACACAGAGTCTGTTATGCCGTCTTACTCGTTGCTGCTTCCCATGCAGTCTGTCCCCAAGAGCCAGTAGAAGATTTACCATATAATCACTATTCTTCTACTCCCTTACTACATTGCCTCAGTATCGCAATCATGGCCATCTTCCCCGCCGGCAAAAGCACACGGATAGACTCCCCTAGGCACCTCACCCTTCGACACTCACGGCGCCTTGTCGCGGCTCATCAACGCAACACTGCTCGGCCCCTCCAGTTCTCCGCTCTTGCTGAAACTGGCAGTAGTAGTGATGATGAAGTTGAGCAACTGCTGCCTGGTCAGCAAAAGCTGAATGCCTACTGGGCGCCAGGTTTGGAAGCTGGCCAGAAGCACCGGATCAATGTCACTCAGACAATCGACGCCAACAACGGCGACAAGGTTCTCAAACTGGAGGCAGAGCAGGACTTCTCCGTGGATGCCCCGCAGTATTCACTGCCAGAGGGTACCATCCACTCAATCTATCCTCCTCCAGGATACGCTGATGATCATCGGATCTTGCCGCACGTGGTCCTTACCGATCCTCATCTCCCATGGGAACGGCTGGGCAGCCCCAAGGAGGGCACGAATACGGATCTCAAGGCGAGAATCGCTACACTTACGGAAAGCGGAGCAACCAACTCAGTCCGAAATCGCGTTCCATGGCTCGTGGTGTTCTCCTTTTCCCAAGACGAGTTGCGCTTGACACCTGAAGACCTGGACACAACCACGGGCATATTCAAAAACACCAGCGCTGGCGTAATCAAGCCTGTCAAGCAGTCGTCAACCATGACAGTCAACATGAGTGTCGACGACCTGTGGAAGCTTACCCCGGACGTTGCTACCCCCGTCACGAAAGACTTAGGCCCAGATAACATGAAAGGCAGCCGTGGCGACTTCATCTTTGTCAAGCCAGATCTCTTCACAAGCCTCTTTTCCACGTATGACAAGGACAATAAGAGGATCACGGGTAGCAATCCAGACACGTCCACTTACAAGTACTTGTCGCACGTACGTACAATCAACAGTTCAGGCATGGCGCTCGCGGGCGTCGAAGACACCGCCGTCTTCAGCATCGTCGTTGGCAACCGGGCCGGGCCGCTCGACAACGCGACGCCCACGACCATGTGCGTGCACCTGGTCTCCATCGAGGGTGTCGAGGCCATGGACTATCCATCGCACAGCCATCGATATGTAGCCCTGTGTTCGCTGCACAGTTGGAACTACACCGTTCTTCCTCCCCAGAGCGTAAACGTCCCAGACGCTTTTGAGCATCTTGGGTCGACTCTAGACGTGCTCCGTGCTAAAGAAAGTATCATCGCTCCCCTCCGGATCTCGAGCAGTGCGATCGAGAAACGAGTTGCGAGTCGCCTCGACGACGGCTATAGCATGGTGAAGTATCGCACTCAAACAGGCGAGGCCACTGTCGCACTCTACAGGGGACCGCTTACACCCACATATGTCCCTCCACTGGATAACTTGACCAAGTGCTCCAACTCCGGCATGGACCTGCAGATCCTGGATAAAGACCTGGGAATCATGGATATCACTTACTCCGTCGCGTGGCAGACGGGACGGACAATGGCCCTGGGTGATGAAAGCTTCACCGCCGCACTATGCCGCTTGAGAAGTCTGATCCACAAACAAGGCACCGATGAGGCTAAGATACAAGCTGTCAAAGAGGTTGATCCATCTGGTCTTCGCACAAGACACGAGTTACTGCAGAATCTGTCCACCATGGTGGATAGTCTTGCATCAATACACATCCATGATGACGGTGCGAGCAACGTCAGCGAGGGCGAACCCAATAGTGACAGCGATGAAGATGAAGATGACGACAGCAGCGATGCCAGCGATACTACGCATGAGTCAGAGCCAGCACCGCCTATTTTCAGTCCCGGGGGAGCGAAGAGACGTTGGTGTCGCCGGCGACTCAGACCCTCCGAGGTCCCAAAGCTGACCTTGAGCTCTCCAGCCATCGAGCAGAGGTACCCTGCGACCGCACGTGAAGTTGTGACATCGCTTGCGCAAAGCACGTCAGGTGAACTGTATGATGAGCACAATGCCCCCCTGTCGTCGGACTGGATGATTGTCCTGTCCTGGCTCGTCGACCGCATGTTCCTCACCGGCGTGCCTGCTCACCTCTTGATCGCAGACCCGACGTACCTGGAGCCCGAGAGTCTCCGTTTCTTCCGCATCGACCGCAACTGGGTCGATGCGCTGGTAGACGGTGCGCTCTCTCTGGGCAACCATTTCGGCACGGACGTCGAGCGTGCCAATATCAAGAAGCAACTGAATGACTACATCACCAACAAGTCCCCTGGACACGAACACACGACGCAGATCCCCGCCTACGGCTTCTACTTGCGGTCGGATCTTGTGACCATGTTTCCGGACCTTCGCGTCGAGGTTCTGGCGGATGCTGACGCATTGCGCGATGCCGGTGTTGACCCTCCCACCGGGGCTCCGCTGCTGCGCCATGAGATTGTGACGGATGGTGTTATGATGGGTTTCATGGACCGTGTGCCAGGCTCAGCTGATTTCTCAAGTTTGGTCTTTACGCAGCCGGCCCACCAGCAGCGTTTTGCTGTGGCCCGAGGTCTTGATACCAATCAACTCAAGGCCGACATCAGGCGGCAGTATACTGTAGATCAGGAAATCAGAAAACAGGACAAAAGCAGACACGACGCTCTTGTCGAATTCCTCTACCATCCACCGAAGGCCAATCCCCCTGCTGCGCACGATGAGTCGTCTTCTGGAGATGACAATGTTCCTGTAGAAGACCAAGGATCATCTGACAACATCTTCGTCTGGGACTCGGAGCCAGGCAGCGGGAAGAGTGACCTACGAATTCTCCGGCTGCCCCGTTTCGCAGAGGTGCAACTTAAAACGTTGCAAGACCGGATGGGGACTTATGGAGACGGCAACAACAAGAAGCCGTACTTCCAAGAAGACGCTGCTACATCCGCCTTGCTTGCGATGCAGTTGAATGACCCCATTTACCAGCTCTCTATCGACCTCAAAGGTCATCCAAATGCCGCCGCAGTAGCCAGTCTAGGTCCGCCTGGTGACGATAGTCGATCTGAGATTAGAACCCTCAATCAGCTCGAGCCATCCCAAGTCAAAAGGCTTACTTTTGACAAGGAAATAGGGCATGAATCTTCTTCGGAAGATGAAAACAGTTCAGAGACAGACGTCGAGCATGATGCAACGTTTGAGCGTCATGCAAGTTACCGTCCCCATTCGACAGGCCATTTGAGACATCTAGCTCCTCATGTCCGGGCCATCACAGCTACGACTTTGGATGATTCGGACCTTCTAGCTGCTGAAACTCAAAGCGATCCGGCTGCTGCGCCCCAGTACGACATACAAATCGGCAGCAACAGTGTCGACAACTGGGGCACGATCCAGCTCGACGAGTGGAACCTGCCCCAAGACATCATCTTCTCCATCCTCGTGAAGCGCAACGATACGAACCAGTACAAGCTGGTGGAGCTCGACATCGAGATTGCGCTGGGCCCGGCCAAGGACTCCGGCGGAAACGGCCGCAACTTCCTCATGCCGTCTTACAGCGGCCCGGGGGCCCACATGCTGACCAACCTGCGCTTCAACGTGCTGCCGATGCTCATCGAGGGCGACCAGACGCTGTTCCGGCTGCGGGTACTGCCACGGGCGGCTCGCGGCTGGATCGACGCCAGCACCATCAGCGAGGTCAGTTTCTTGCTCGGGCTAGCGTGCATCAACGCACCGCCGCCTCCAGGAAATGTCAACCAGGTCGATGTCCAGTCGTGGGCGATCTACTGTAAGGACCCGGATAACCCGGATGTAGGGCCGGGGAATACGATGCGTATTGACAATCCATCTACGCGGGTTACGGTATACAGATAGCTGGTTATTAGCTAGCTTCACTTATCAGTAATTCTATATATGTTTCGCAGATATTCTCTTTACTGGTTCAGATCTCAGTCCTGTTCGTGACTCGAATTGTGCACTCCTGTGTAGGATTGATGGCACTGATGCTGCCATCGGAGTGTATCCCAGTGATTCTACTGCTCCCCCTGTTGGTTAGCCTGCTACTGCACTTGGTTGGGATAAACGCATATTATGTATCTCGCGCGGTATGCAACATAGGGTACGAAATATGCAATAACAACTTGTCAGCACGGCATACCCCATGATCCCTACAACCCACCCATGCGGAGGAGCGAACTACTGCAAGGCTAACGCAACGCGCCGCACCGTCGAAGCTATAGGATGGTTTGGCCGGAACGTTCCATGAAACCTTGGCATGCATTCCAGCAGTTACTTTGTCTGACTCCAGACTATTGTCGTGTGGCGTGCTGAAATGTTGGTGATGGCGTTGTAAGTCCAGTATCCAGATATGATCAACTTCGCATTGCTCACCGGTCACAATATATTGGAATATTACAGCAGAGAACGATGTTCATGCACTCCAGCTGTTCACCCCGCAGCTGAATCTTCCACATGTTTGACGCTACGCAGAAGTCCACAATCGGTGCGGTCAGATAGGCAGACGATCGTGTGCCATGATGTCTTCACCACCGGCAACTCCGAAGGGAAAAGCACGTCTCAGGCTCAGATGCTGCCCATATTCAAGTGATTGACAGAAATGTTGCTATTTCCAAAGTGAGGGGAATCAAACGAGAAAATGACAAGCGACAGAAAGAAACAGGCAGCACCAGTGGCGACCTGAAAGACGAATCTAGGGGTTCCAGCCAACTCTGTTCCCGTCATTGCCGAGCTGGACTCTGGACCTTTCTCCCGCTTTCTGTTCGTAAGGTTTGTGCGAATGAAACGGGTTGAGTGAAGACTATTCTCACTTCGTGACTCCTCCCACTGGATTTTCGATGCGTCCACTCCAGTGTCTCCAGTGTCAAGCCAGCAGTATGGACGATGTATTTAAGTGCGATGTCAGCACCCAGGCATCACCATCAACATCACCATATCATCATTCCAACTGCCTCACAAGAGCTTCCCACCTTCTATTGCCCAATATTTGACAATCAGTTCGCCTCAAGACCATCAGAACATCAGTTACTATGCCTGCTGTCACCGCCATCGTTAACCAAGCCGTGCCCGACGGCAAGAGCATCAACCTCTTCTACAACACTGAGAAAGCCCAGCTCGCTGTTGCTTACAAGAGCGGCACCGACGGCGACGATCCAGACACCGCTGCTTGGGCTGCGGACGCGACCGACTACCCGGGCCATATTTTCAACCCCTCCACCATCGCGTCCGACTACTACCGCGGCAACCAGCTCGTTATCGCCATCACCGAGCCCAAGGGCGATAACGGCTGCAAGCCCGTCGGCAACCAGATCTCGCTGATCTCGCCCGTCTACAAGAAGCTCGCGGCCACGTCGCTTCCTAACAAGACGGTGAGCATGTGCTCATCTGGCCACAGCGCGTGGGTCTACTACCTGGAGTAAGTGTTTCCCCCAGCCTCATTCGCAGATAGTATTAAATGTAGGATGAAACGAGTCAAATCATCATTATTCCATTAATTCCGCAAGCTGACCCTTGTTTTTGATACTAGCGGCACCGCCAAGGGCCAGACACGCCTCAAGGAGTACAACATCGAGACGGGCAACGTCGCGACGTTCCTCCAGAACCAGGACGTGGGGCTCAACTGCTCGCTGGCTGCCTGGTACAACCCCACCACGAAGGAGCGTCTGGTCATCTACCAGGAGATGGAGGAGGGTCACCTCAAGGAGTTCAACGCCGTTACCAAGCAAGGTAAGCCCTCCTCACTACCGCCCCTTTTCCAAGAAACACGAGCTGTATCTTGTGTGTGTACGTCAACTAACCGTTTTCTGTCTTGAAAATGATAGCCTGGGACATCGACGGCACCGGCGACGCCAAGGACCTAACCACCGTGGCCATCTCGTACGCCAAGGGCAAGACGTACCTGTACTACACGGACAGCAAGAACAACGTGCGCCGCGTCATCAAGGACCAGGCCGGCTGGGGCAACCCGCGCACCGTCTCGGGCCTCCCCAAGGTCGGCGTCAGCCAGATGACGGTCGCGGCGTCCAACGAGTACAACCACCTCTTCTACGTCTCGGCCGAGGACACCAACCCGGGCAGCTTCCAGCACGCTCGCGACCCGCTCCAGTGAGCAGCTAACCAAGGCACAGGCACAGATACGGCTGGATAGGTGTAGGGAATTATTAGTAGTATAAGGGAAAGGGAAGCCTGTGCGGGTTGGATATGAGGCTTTAGTTTCATCAAGTAGCAAGTTATGTCCACTGACAGTGTTCCGCTCATTTGAATAAAAACAACGTTGGCGTCTATATCCCTGCTCATTCGTCGAAATTGACCATGACTTTGCTGCCACAGTTATTCTAGTGAAGCATGAGCCACATCATGACTTTTGCTTGCCACGTGTTGGCTGTTCGAATTTTGCGACCAAAAGATGGGTGGGGGGTTTTCGAAGCACACATTCTAATCGAAGGGTTTGGGAGCAAAAAGTCTAAAAAGGGGAAAAAGAAACAAAAGAAAAAAAAAGGAGAGAAGTGACCGCAGAGGGGGTCGAACCCTCTTGCCTCTAAGTGTAGGAATAATGATACTACCGCTAGGCTACCCCGGCCCGGTCAAGGGAATCAGGTTTAATTTAGATATATATAAGAGGTATATTGTATGGACTGCCCAAAGAGGTCCGAGCCTACATGAATTTAGTACTCAAAGTTCGAAGCAGCTATGGTTCTAGGAAAAAGGAGAACATCAGAGCTCCGCTAAACACCCCACAGGGTGCACCACCGCGTAAAATTTAAATATCCAATGCTGGTCAAAAGATCGATAACCCAACCTTAGATAGCGGTCGACAGTCAGAGCACAGCCACTACAAGACAGAAGACTCTACTTTTGAGGCGCAGGCCCTCCGATCGGATTTCTCAACTGGAAATACCCCTCAATGGCCGTGTACGGCCCCTTCTGGAACCCCGGCTTATTCAAATCCCCCATCTTCTCAATCCCAAACGCATTGAACACCGGTTGCGGCGGAGAATCGCCGCCCGGTGTCGCGGAAGCAGCAGACTCCGCATACGGCTGAAACCAGCTCCACGCCCCCGCCCCGAGCGAGGGCAGCGGCAGATCCCTATCGGGCCTATCCCGTGCCGTGTCTTTCGTCAGCACATGGTCCTTGTCGAACTCGGGCACGTCGTTGAGTGGCAGTGTCAGCGGCCCCGCGTGGAAGAAGGCCGTCATGGTGTTCATGGCCTTCTGCCAGGTCCAAGGCGGCAGCGCCAGCGCCACGGGCGGCAGGATGGACGAGTACGCGTGCACAGGCGTGAAGGGGTCGACGATGGCGCCAAACACGGACATGCGCGCGTTGCGCCGATCCACAAAGCGCTCAGGGCTCACGACGCGCGTCGGGTCGTCGTACGGCGACTCGGTCGGGAACGGCGCTTCCCAGAACGGCGTGAAGACCGGGTAAGTGTCCGTGTCGAGGCGCTTCAGGGGCTCCAGTGTTTCTTTCTGGGGCGCGAAGAAGGTGCGCACGTGCCCGAGGTTGAGCGCGTCCGAGCCCGGCGCAGTCGTGTCAAAGTATCCGACGAGCCCATCGTACGCGGCATCGGCGTCGCCCAGGCGGACCTGGAACTCGTAGACCTTGCGCTTGTCTTCGGGGTCGTCGGTGGACTTCTCCGTCAGCCAGCGCTCCGGGTCCTGGACAGTGGCCTTGGTGCTCTGGAGGGACAAAGGGGGCCCGTCGAGCTCGAGCGACCAGCCCATGTTGACGAGCGCCAGCGGCTTGCCGACGATGGAGTTCAGGAACTGGGCGTACGCGCTCGGCGCCGCGGGCAGCTTGTCCTGGGCCGTTGTAACCATGTGCCAGAAGCCGCGCAGGTACGTGGGCTTGGCGAGTTCGGCGAGTAACAGATCAAGCTGGCGCGTATCGGGTGTGGATCCGCCCGTCTTGGGCGGCGCGAAGGGGAGCCACTTGGGGCTGGCCAGGGTCCCGAGTGGCCCGCCGAAGCGCACCTCGCGGTAGAAGGTGCCGTCGGGTAGGAACAGCTGGAGGCCGTAGTCGGCGTAGTTGGTAATGACCCAGCCCCAGATCGGCGACTCCCACTCCGTCGCGGGTCGCCAGTTGGATGTCAGGTCGGGGTTGTGGGGGCCCGGGTCCTCGGCGATGCGCTTGACGAAATGGGCGTTGAGACGCGAGTTCTGGTTGATCTGTGGCGGCAATTGTATGAACTGGCAAGTCTTGTCATCCTTTGGCTTCACCACCGTGTTGGCGTAGGTTTTGCCGTCTGCTAGTTTGATGCTCTGCGGTTCGTAGAAATCGCTGATGCAGGGGAGGTATGCAGGACGGCCTCCGTGCCGGGGCTTCTGGTCGATAGCCATCAAAGCCTGCCCAAACTTGTCGATAATATTTAACTTGACGAATCTAGATTGGTAGGTTAGTCAAAAATTCCATCCTGACCGAATGACAATTCAAAAGGCAGTGTATCAGTAGCAACATACCTAAATTGACCGTGCGTAGCGGGCTTGAACGGGCAGAAGTTGTCAGTGAGGAAGTTCGCAAGTGCCGCGTAGGGAGTCAACGCCGAGTTTCCCTGGATCAATCCGAGGTTCTCGTTGGTCAAGCCAGCATCGTTATTGGTTGCTCGCTCGATTACGGTTAGTGCGAGCTTGCCATCTGGCCCGATGTCCTTGTTCTCGGGTTTGATGTGGCTGCCCTGTGCTTGCGTAACCAGTGCGTCGACGAAGCCAGAAAGCGGAGAGGAAAGATAAGCCAGCTTCTTGATGTTATTGCGTAAGTTGGTTTGCTGTTCCTCACTCAGATATTTTTCGAGAATGTCCTTTGGCGTGTTATCAAACAGCTGGATCACCTTGGCTTCCAGTGAGAAACTGGGCTGTGGGAGAATAAGAACCCGCCCGGACAGTGTACGCACATCGGGCTTTTCCTGCGGGATGGCTTCCCAGAGTGGTGGCGGGGCCTGCCCGGGGCTTGTGGGAGGTACGCTGATACCATAACGAACGCGCGTGCTCTCGGACAGTCGCGCTGTGTGTTCGCCCAGCTTCCAGTACTCCCAAGGGACGTGGGTGTATTCGACCTCCCACTCGGCGTAGAGTGGAAACCATGGTTGCCGGTCCCCCCACTGGTCACGCCAACGTCCAGCGGCATTGAGCTGGTCGTGAAACTGCGGGTAGTACTTACCCTCATCGGCCTTGCCGGGATCGCCTCCGCCCGGCCGGATGACGTAGAACTCGGTCACCAAAGCTTTCGCGGGCTCCTTGAACACATCGGGCACTTTCTCCAGCAACATGAGAAACTTCTTTAGCGAAGTTGGCAATGGGGGGGACCCGGATTTCGGGCTGATGGTCTGAAATGGAGCGCGAATAGACACTTTATCTAAGTAGTCTATAGGCCAGCCAGACTCAACGCCTCCGATGAGCATGGTTGGGTCATTAGCGCGGTGAAAGACAGGCATACTTGCGGCCTTGGCTGTCTGTAGAAGATTGTCCTTGGGCTCCTTAGGGTCGAGTAGATTGTCAATTTGAGTCTGCAGCTGTTCCATGCGATTAGTTAAACTAGTGATGTGCTGCGACAAGTCCTTCGTCCTGCGGGCGAACTCGTTGTTTTTCGGGTTGGTGGGGTCAACATTCTTGTTGCCAACGTCACTGACGTACTTCCACCAGAGAGAGAACATGTCCCAGCGATACTGCGACAGGGCTCTCTTGCAAGAGTCTAGCAGCATGTTGGCCTGATTCAGCTCGCTCAGTTTGAGGATGGCGGGAGCTTCAGGCTCAAGAGGAGGCTTGTCGGAAGAGCCGTCGTTTCCTTCTCCGGAGAAATAGTATCGCTCGCCACCCGGTGCACGATTAAAGGACCAGTTGTAGACGGAATCTTTCGCCTCGCGTTGGGCTTCGACGCCGTCATCCCGTGTGTGTAGCAGCGACTCGAGCAACAGGATGTCGGCTTCGAGCTTCGCAATATCTCCCGGGCCTTCTGGGTGGTCTGTCCGTGAATGACAATACGATAACAGTGCATCCATAGGAGTGGTGCCCAGGGATACGGCCGCCGCTTTAGGATCAACCATGCGGGCATTGAAACGATCTGCTGGGACATCCTTGGGCTTGCTTTCGTGGTCCCAGACTACATCATACATGGCGCCATGACACAGAATACGCAGCTGGCTCTTGTCATCCAGCCAAGGATCTCGGTCCTCGGGTGGCGCGGCCTTGATGCCTTGGAGCTTCATGAAGAGCGTCTCTAGGCTCTTCGCATGAGCATCAGTTTTGCCAGAGTTCCAAAGAGGATCTACATCCTCTTTCCAATGCCAGCCAAGAACGAAATAATTAGCCTTGGCGTGGGACAGGTATTGTCGTTTCTTGTCCGGACCGTACTCGAAGTTGTCAAGCACGCTGAAAACATTGGCGTTGTGCATTTGAAAGTCGGCAAAGAGCTGGTTGCCGCTACGCAGTAGACTAATGTTGGGCGGGTGCGCATCTGGATTCTCATGGCCAGACCAATCTTGCAGACGAGTCTTGCGTCCGATAAAGACTTCAGCTTGGTTGTCAATATTGACATCAGGGCCAGCATGGCCAACAACAAATGGGGCAAGGTCGGTCTGCAAATCAGCACTGGTCGGTATCTGATCGAGCGACCACAGGTGGTCACTCTCTACAACCCATGCCTCGTACTCGCGGTTCGCGAACGCTGGCTTGGCATCTGCCGGCTTTACGCTATCAAGGTCGAGCTGGCGAACCACGATCCAGCGGGTCGGCGGTTCCACAAGCGCCGGTGTGTCGGGACTGCCGTCATCCCCATGGGAGCCTGAGCGATAAAACCGAGGCAGAGTCCAGTGGATGTAAATGCCGTGTCGATGGCGCAAAGGCTGCGGGTTTGGGCGGGCACCGATGTCACTCATGCGTGGGTTGACAGACGCCGGCGCCGTGTTGTGCAAATCGGCATGGTTCTGCACATCGCTCTGCAACAGAAAGTTCTCAAGCCGTAAGAATGTGTAATTGGGCTGCGTGATGGGACTGATACGTGCTGTAGTATCGCCATCTTTGCCTGTGCCACAAACAGCTGGATTGAGCCTGAAGGCATCCAGCTGCATGGGCACCAAAGCAGCAGTAAACTGAGGAATTCCAGTGGGCATCGCTTGAACTGGTTGACTTGATGGCCTCTTGTTAGGCTGGGTGATGAGATTTCTGGCAAGGAGCAACGCTAGTCTCGCGTACCGAAGGGTCTATAAACGTGCGGTGCTTGTTGAGACTTCCAGAGCGACAGAAATCGGGCTCTGAGACGTCCAGGCCAGTTCAGTATCGATGAACCGACCTAGTTCTTCATCACTCACCACCTCGTCTCGTTGGGGTTGGGCATCTCCTCTAACGGTCTCGACATAGCTTCTCTGCTTCTTTTGCCTCAAAAGACTGGACACGCGTGCCGGGCTGTGGCTACCTGACAGTTGGTCAGATCTATTCACTGCCGTAACCCGTACCCCGCCTTTGGGCTTGAGGCATACCGGCTGAACCAGACCCAGACCTGACATGCTGCGTTTCAGCTCGATAGGCAGGCGCCACAATGCAGTCAGAAGTGATCGGTCAAGACGCAGTGGAGTGTGCGGCCATATGAGACATGCATCTGTCAATAATTGCTCTTGGTGGCTTGGGTGGTATATGCAGGTCGGGATGCAGGTCGCAGGTGAGTCAGCCATGCATATCTTCGAAATATGCAATCACATAGCCCTCGATACAGTGATACCTGCTGGTTCCGATAATTGCATACTAATATAGCTCCTTCCATTGATACCACCTCAGTCGGGTCAAGTAAATAAACAGTGAGCTATTATACACTTGAGAATCAATTAGTGGTCACAAAATCGTCAGTAAATAATTGGAGACGAACCGTTGAGCCCTCTTGTTCTGCCAAGTTGATCCAGCATCCAAGATGGGTTCGTCGTCTTCACCAACCGGACTCGCCAAACCACCACAAGGCTCTTCTCCAGTACCAACCGGCGATGCCAAACTATGCTACATATATGCCAGCTCTTCCGGGAAAGGCCCGGCGGATAACACCACGGTACTTGCATCAACCAGCAAGGCCGATTCGTTTGTGGCTTCGTTGAACAAGGACGAGGTCATCATTCTTTCTGGTCCCCCAGGCCCAACAGCCAGCTTCGATAATTCCGATGAGACCAAGAAATGGTTCCAGCAAATAGACAAGGGCGCCACACTATACTTGACAGTGAGCGACGACCCTCCGCCGAAGGATATCAAGAGCTTCCTAGTTACGCTCTCTGAGCCCTGGCCAATCACCTTCAGTTCAGCAGCCGATGTGCTATCCTTCACGTTCGGAGCTGATCTTGAGGACCCCCTGCACCCCAAGGCAAGGATTCAACCTCCCGGTATCAACTCGACGGGCAATACATTGGTTTGCGGCCTCGACTTTGCCGAAACCAAGGACATCACTGACACGAAGCTGGGAGACCTCTTCAAATACGCAACAGGGGGCCTCGTGGCCAACTTCCCGCCCAAGAAGTTAGCGGACTTGAAGGTGACCCTGAAGAATCCAGGCAAATCCGCCAAGCCTAGGCGAAATGCATTGTGGTTTACTCCTGGGTCTGATAGACGGGTCGATATCCGCCTGCAATTCCAATTGTCTGTGTTTGGTCCGCTACAGACGCTCCTTGGATCTGCCCTCAAGGGCTTCACTCTCACCAGCGCCGATATCATCTACCGAAAGACCTCGCTTTCTGCCGAGACCGAAGATGGAAAGACAGCACCTATAGCGAGCGGCTCTGTTGTTTTTGACATCGAGTGTAATGTCAAGGGCAGCGCAACGGATGCCCCCCAAGTGAATATGGCTGCCGGTGTTGAATTCTCGCCCTCGGCAATCTCTCTTACATTCATGTTTACCTCTGCCAATCCTCTTACCGGAATTCTTCGATGGCTTGCTGATCTCATTGGAGACTCCAATCTCGAGTCTTTCGTCACTGGTATCCTAAACAAGCAAGAGGATGGCTCCAAGGTGCTCGCTGATTTCTTCCTCCGGAGATTGACGATCGGTCTGAACATGAAAGACCCGGAGAACCCCAAATTGTCTTCGTTCTCATTTGACATCGAAGTCGCAGCCAATTTTGGCCGTAGCTCCACTCCTAACTCCGTGGTGTTCCTCATCTCTTATCAGTGGGATAACTTCTCGGGTGGGTTTGGCACTATCGGTGGTCAGCTGTGGAATGGTTAGTGGATCTAGTATGGTTCCAGCATGAGAACAAATATACTAACTTGACGATCAGACTTTACATCAGCCAGTGATTGGGATCTTCTACCCTACGAAGAGATTTGGTCGATTCTGGAGCCAGTGACGCAGAACCCGGCAAAGTCACTCGAGATTGCAAACCTGATTCCCAAGCAGACAATTCTCGACATCCCTGACACGCTGCCTTCCGTAATTGAACGAGCATACATCAGCTTCTCCAAGGATACGTTCAACATTGGCGGCACCGTGACTGCAAAGGAGGTCAAAGCTGGAAACGTCCCACAGCCGTACCTGGGCTTGGTCTCGCTGGATGCTTCTTTTTCTTGGGGCAAAAGCAGTTTCTTCACCTTGGACGTGGAGATCGATGCTGGTATCCAGCCTAGCCAAGACTCCCCCGACGAACTTCCTGCACTTCTCGCGGGCAAACTCCACTATAATTCCTCTGATAAGACATGGAGCCTGGGCGCGACTCTTAGTGGTCTATACGCGTCAACTCTTGTCGAGTTCTTTGACAAAGATGCAAAGGCACACGTCGGACCGCTTATCAAGTCTATTTGCATCGACACATTGGGTGTGAACTACACCTATGAGCCGGTACAAGACGGTCCCGACAAGGGGAAGTCCAAGACCAGTACCTTCGAGATTAAGGGCGCACTATTTATTGCCCAGCTACGCCTTGGCCTCCACTTCAAGCATGATGAAGATGGCTTCGAGTTCAAAGCAACATTGAATTCGAAGAACAAGGATACCAAGATAGGAGACATACTATCAGCCGTTCTCGGCGGCGATGACATTGAACTCCCACCTTTTATCACCGACATGAAGCTGGTTGATAATGATGAGAATGCCTTCACGATTGAAGTCGCGAAGAAGAAAACAACGGTGAAGGACATTGAGGTAGTCTCGTTCCAATTCCTCGCGCAGCTCGTCATCGGCAAATTGCATATCGACTTTGCGCAGCTTCACAGCACGGAATGGGGTGCGACGGCGCCATCCAAGCGCCTCATCAAAGGTGCCGTCAACGGCTTTCCAACAGCGGAAGTCGACATACCTCTGGTCGGCAAGTTACAGCAGCCTCTCGACGAGCTGTACTTCCTCTGGGTACAGGACCCACCAGACAAGTCGGCAAAACCTCAGCCCAATAGACAGTCCGGACTCACACGAAAAGACATTGCGCTGCTGAAAACCAGTCTCCAAGATCCGCTTATAGTCAAGGATAAGTTCAAGACACAGAGCGACAAGGATATTCTTGTCCCAGCTGGCTGTCACTTCGCTGTCATCATTCATAGCGACACTGGCGAGCGGTTGTGTTTGCTAGACTACCCGTTCATGAAGCCAGATGACACCAAAAAGAAGAATTCGATGGCGATTGCCGAGTCGAACGTTCCTGGCAAGCCGGCAGCGCCCGTTGAAGACGACAGCGGTGGTGAAAGCGCGCAGGCGCCGTTCAAGAAGAAGGCTGGCCCCCTGTCTATTAAGAACGTCGGTCTCAAGTACAAAAACAAGAAGCTGGTCATCATGTTCGATGCCACCCTCGCGATGGGCCCTGTGGGCTTCTCCCTACTTGGCTTCAGTCTCGAGGCAGAGTTTGAGACCTTGGATAAGCTTCCCAAGATCGACGCCAAGGTCGAGGGTCTCGCTGCTGCGTTTGACAAGCCTCCATTGACGATTGCCGGCATCATCCGCCACGGCAACACGGGGGGCGTGGACTACTACGCCGGCGGCTTGATCGTCGGATTTGTTCCATGGCAGTTGCAAGCGGCCGGCTTCTACGGCATGGTGACACCCAAAGACCATCCTGAAAAGTCGTTCCGGTCCATCTTTGTGTTTGCCAAATTGGACGGTCCCTTGATCACGCTTGAGTTTGCCGAGATCTCCGGCGTCTGCGGTGGCTTTGGCTACAACAGCAATGTCCGTCTTCCCGCGGCCGACGAGATCTACAAGTTCCCTTTCGTGGCCAGCACCGACCTCGGCGGCGCCGACGACGTGCTCGCAACCCTGGAAAAGCTCATTGACCCGAGCCCGACCGGCTGGTTCCAGCCGCTCGACAGCACGTACTGGCTCGCCCTGGGCATGAAGGTCGACGCGTTCCAGATGCTGAGCATCGACGCCGTCGTTGTCGCGCAGTTTGGCACCGGCGTCAAGCTGGGCATCTTCGCGGTCGCGGTAGCTGACATCCCCACGGCCAAGTCGCCCGTCAAGTTCGCGCACGTCGAGCTGGGCATCGCGGCCGTCGCCGACCTCGACTTCGGCACGCTCAAGATCGAGGCCCAGCTCTCGCCGCGCTCCTACATCTTCATCAAGGAGTGCCACCTCACCGGCGGCGCCGCGCTCTACTACTGGTTCGACGCGCCGCAGGCCGACCGGCACAACGTCGGGAACTTCGTCTTCACGCTCGGAGGCTACCACCAGGCGTACGTTGTGCCGCCGGGCTATCCCAACCCGCCTCGCCTAGGCATCCAATGGAGCCTCGGCAAGAACCTCAGCATCTCGGGCGAGGCGTACTTTGCCATCACGCCCAAGGTCTGCATGGGTGGCGGCCGCTTGCATGCCGCCTTTAGCGCCGGGCCTATCGAGGCGTGGTTTGATGCCTTTGCCGACTTCCTGATCAACTACAAGCCCTTCTTCTTCAACGCCCAGGCGGGGATTTCGGTCGGTGTACGCTTCAATCTCGATCTCCTTTTCATACATACGCACATCTCAGTCGAGATCGGGGCGCAGCTGTACCTATGGGGACCGCCACTCGCAGGCCGTGTCCACGTCGATTTCTGGATTACCTCGTTCAATATCGACTTCGGCAAGCCTGCAAACGACGACGAGAAGTGCACGCTGTACCAATTCTATAAGCTGGTGCTGCAGTCAGATTCCTCCGTGTCCGCCTCGTCGTCGCCTGCTATGTTGACTTCCGGAAAAGAAGTTGCCGCAGCAGGAGAAAAAGACGATCCTCCGGTGCCCAAGAACGAAGGCCACAACTTCCTCGCCTTGTCGGGGCTGCTGAACCCGGACGAGAAGACCGAACGCCCGCCCAACGAGCCATGGATCGTGCGTGCTGGTACCTTCTCGTTCCTCATCGCGTGCAAGATGGCCATCAACTCCGTCAAGAATGACCCGGACAAGGGCCCCATCATCACATATGGCAAGCCCGAAGCCGGGATCGATGTATTCGGCAAGCCGATGCGGCTCACCAAGCCCATGACGTCGGTTTTAACGGTCGTGGTCAAGCAGGACGGTGTCAGCAACCCCGACGAAGGATGGCAGTACGAGCAGAGCATCAAGAGTGTCCCCCAGGGCCTTTGGTCTAAGTGTAAGTTTATCTCACTTCCCCTCTGATATCTATCGGACCTTCGGAATCATCTAGTTGACAATCTTGCAGATAACGCAGATACCGATCCCCACGGCTCCGGAAAGAAGGACGTCAAAGACCTGCTCAAGGGCGACCCTGGCGGCCTGCCTCTTATGATGGGCGTGCAGATCACCGCCCCCAAGGCGCACATATCGGCGGACCCCTTCCCGGCCTTCGACGTGGACGACGCCAACATCCAGCGGCTCCGGGCGACGCGTCCGTTCCCCGCCATCGCGCAGGCGGACGATAGGTGGGCCCCTGGCGTGCCGTTCACGGACAAGGAGGTCAAGCAGCAATTTGACGCGGTGTACGACGGTTGGACCCAGCCGGCGATGGGGACGGGCGACGACGGGCAGAGGGGTTTTGTGGGGGTGCTGGCGCAGAGCTTGAAGTGGGACAATGTCGCGGGATTGAAGGCGATGGCGGGGATTCCGGAGCGCTTAGCGAAGGGGTTCATGGATTTGTATGTCGCGGCACCGTTGTTGACAAAGTAGGTATCCTTCTGAATATACGATCACTTCGCTTTGAAGTTGTGCACACCCATCGTACTAGCTCATGTGGTCAGTTATCGACACATCCACAGTAGCTGCTGTAGAGCTCACCGTCGTGCTAGATTCTGGAAAGATAGGTATAGGCCTGTCGAGTGTTGTTTTGGCCAAGTACGTAGCTGGGATAGTCCAACCCCCGAGATTTACGAGCTACCCCTATTTGACTTTGCCTAAGCCTTGCCCGTAAAGCTCAGGGGCTACCCGCACCACCTGTAAAGTTCATATTACCTTCTCGTAATCCAACTTGTCTTTTTATGAAACACACAGGCCAAACGGTAATGACACACATTATTCAATGTAGAGCTGAATTGTCAAACATCGGATTTTTGCGTAATAACACAACCACTCTGGCATAAGGTTGAAGCGACGTTGCTAGCAGCGATTCAATACTCATGAGTTGCTGTTTATGATGGCAAACACTGGGGCGCCACTGTGACATTATTCCGGACGTTTCCTACGGGAGAGCTTTGCCCCTATTTCTTTTCTTTTTATCTGGGAACTACTTTCTCCATCTTAATCGAGCTATTGATCGATCTTTGTTGACATTTGATAACCACCTGTATTTCCTTTTTCTTTTTTTTGCTCACCATATTGTGTCGCAGCACTGGTTGGATTTAGGTATGACCCGCTCTTTCATGTACCAATCGGGTGTGCCGATTGCCCGTGTATTGCAGCACAGCAAACGAAGCGTCATTACATAGGTAGCGCATAACGGCGCGCCACCCCCGCTCTTGGGAGTAAATACTTGGCAGCATGTGGACTGAAGGGTCGGAATACCATATCAGCCTGGCTTCAATACCTTCCACCTTTCTGCCTCTGTGTCTTCCAATTCGTTTATTGCCTTGAACACACGAATGCCAGATCAAGAATGGACCAATACATATTCCCGTGCGAGCCTGTAGCCAATGAGGAGTCGGTGGTAAAGGGGCCGCAGTATCGGTTTACCATCATCAACGACAAGGTGCTCCGGTACGAGTGGGCCGAAGATGGCGTCTTCGAAGATCGTGCCTCCACCTTTGCAATCAACCGCAAGTTCCCCAAGCCCGAGTTCCGGGTTCGAGACAACGGAGAAGACGAGCTCAGCATCATCACGCCGTCTCTGCATCTGACCTACAACAAGAAACGATTCAGTCTCAATGGCCTGGGTGCCACCTTTACGGCCAAGATGACGGACTGGGGAGCCGAGTGGCGATATGGCGAGGAGCCAGGTGAGGGTAATCTGGGAGGCACGGCGAGAACCCTGGATGGCGCAGATGGTCGTTGCGACATGGGAGCCGGCATCATCTCCAAGGACGGCTACTCGGCATTGGACGACAGTGATAGTATGCTTTTCGACGGCAACGGGTTCGTCACTCCACGGAGGCCCGGCGATCGCATCGATGGATATCTGTTCTGCTACGGCTACGACTACCAAGGCGCCATGGAGTCCTTCTATGCCGTCTCCGGTAGACAGCCGATTGTGCCCCGCTGGTGTCTCGGGAACTGGTGGAGCAGGTATCACGCATATACCCAGGACGAGTACCTAGCCTTGATGGACAAGTTTCAGGAGAACGAGATCCCGATGTCGGTCGCTGTCGTCGACATGGACTGGCACTGGGTCAAGGAGCGCCACGTTCCGCATACGGGTTGGACTGGATACACGTGGAACACTGATTTCTTCCCAGATCCGGTCAAATTCGCCAATGCCTTGCACGAGCGCGGGCTCAAAATGACCCTCAACGATCATCCTCACGCTGGGATTGCCCACCACGAAGACGCTTACGAAGAAATGGCCAAGGTCTTGGGCCACGATACGAGGCACGGCGATCCGATTCCGTTCGACCCCACGTCCCCTGAGTTCCTACACGCCTTCTTCAATATAGTCCACCGCCAACTGGAACATCAAGGCTGCGACTTCTGGTGGATCGATTGGCAGCAGGGCTCGCATTCCCGGACCCCTGGTTTCGATCCACTCTGGTTGCTGAACCACTTCCAGTTCCTTGACACCAAGCAAGTCCACGGCAATGACTCGTATCCCATCATCTTCTCGCGGTACGGGGGGCCGGGGAGTCACCGGTACCCAGTTGGGTTCTCCGGGGATACTTTTGCGACCTGGGCCTCCCTCGAGTTCCAGCCAGAGTTCACCGCCACGGCATCCAACATCGGGTACGGGTGGTGGAGCCACGATATCGGGGGTCACCTGCCAGGCTATCGTGATGACGAGTGCACGGCCCGGTGGGTGCAGCTGGGTGCTTTCTCCCCGATCCTGCGGTTGCACTCCTCCCTGAGTCGTTGGATGTCAAAGGAGCCGTGGCTGTATCGCGACGAGTGCATGCAGGCTATGAAGAGGGCCCTACAGGAGCGGCACCGATTCATACCGTACATCTTCTCGTGCAATGCCGCCACGTCTTGCTCCACCTCCTCCTCCTCTTCTTCTTCTTCCTCTGCCTGTCCCTTACCGCTGGTCCAGCCAATGTACTGGAAGTACCCGCAAAGACCCGAGGCATACCGCTTCCAGAACCAGTACTTCTTCGGTCCCTCTCTTGTGGTCGCCCCAGTAGTGACCCCGAGAGACGACTCGACACGTTTGGCGCAGACGAAGGCCTGGGTCCCCCCTTTCCGGCACGTGGATCTCTACACGAGAACCGTGTACGACGGCGATCGGGAGGTGAGCCTGTACCGCTCTCTGGAAAACATACCTGTACTTGCCCCCGAAGGAGCCATCATCCCCTCGGACAGGCAAAAAGTGCTGAAGAACGGATGCCGTAACCCGACCGCCCTCCAGGTCATCGTGGTCGTAGGCCGCGACGGCCAGTTCGACATACTAGAGGACGTGCGAGACGATGACCAGGAGCGGGCCGGGCCATCACTAGCAGCAACAGTAACGGAAACCAAGGACGCCGGCGACAACGACAAGATCAGATCCAGTAATGGATCTGCTCTGCGTACCATTCCTGTCAAGTTCGACCAAGCAGCCGGGCAGCTGACAGCCCGGAGCGCCGGCAAGAGTTGGACTTTCCGCTTCGTTTCGGCCCAGATCGAGGCCTCGAACATCCAAGTCCGCATCGATGGTAATCTTGTCTCTTCCACCCTATCGTCCGCCAGCCCTTTCAACATTGTCGTGGAGGTACCGGCCGTACAAGTTGGTGGTGCAATGAGCGAGATCACGATCGATATCGGGGCCAACCCCCAGCTCGCCGTCCTCGATCATACTCCTGCGCTGCATGACCTCGTCAACGACTTCCAGACCGACATCCGCAACAAGGACAGGATATGGGAGATCATCGAGTCGAAGCAGCCCACCGCGGTAAAAGTGAGCAGGTTGTTGAGCCTTGGTTTGGATGAGATCTTCTACGGGCCTATTGTGGAGCTGTTACTAGCTGATAGTCGCGCCTAGAGGACGGCAGACGGCACGCCTTGCTGACAATGCTGACAAGTGGTGTCTCACACCGTTTCCTTTCTCATCTCTTTTTAAAGGGGCATGGGCCTAAATAACTAGGACAGAATGCACATTATAGAGGCCTCATGGGTAGCAAAAGAAATTTCATTTTCTGATTGTTGAATTCCATGGTGCGTACCTGGCTGTGATTGTTCCCAGGTGTCTACCCAATTTCATAATGGCTACTTCAATTACCCCTGAGCATGGTCTCAATCGTAGCCTGGTGCGGGGCGCCGGGAAGCCTCCAGATCTTCACAATGGCCAACCCCACGCTCTCCAATAACGCCTTCCACTGAGACTCGGATCTCTCGGTCCCCCCGATCATCAGCATCCGGAGGTCCATACAGAACGGCAGCGCGTCGTCTCCAGGCTTGGCCGACTCGGGCAGGATCATGTCGCCGAAGAGCAGTCGGGACGTCGGGCCCATGGCTTCGACGATGGGCCGCAGGATGGTGCGGCATTTGTCGTCGTAGTAGTTGTGCATCACCTTTCGCATGTAGTAGATGTGGGCGTCTGTTATGCACGATTAGTTTCATGATACCCTATAACGACAGTGGGATGGCAATGCTTAGGTAGGGACTTCTTACTCTTGGCGGGCTGCTCGTTGTAAAAGTCATGCGGCATTACTTGCACACCCTCGATCCGCACTGGGTCGTCGCCCTGCAGCACCTCCTTCATATCCTGGAGGACCATCGGAGCGCCGAAGCTGCCGCCGCACTCCTTCATCATGTCGACCAGCGCGTTCCCGCGACCACCACCCACGTCCACGACGAAGGTGCGGTCCGGCTCAGCCTCGACGGCCTTCCGCATGTCGCGGAAGGGGAACATGCCCAGAACCGGGTTGAAGGGGGCCGCCTGCGCCATGCCCTTGTGCCAGACGTCGGAGAACGCCGGATCCTCCTCGAGCAGCTGGTAATACGTCTTGCCCTCGGCGCCGCGCCAATAGGAGAAGGGCGACTTCAGGTTGTTGTATAGGTCTTCCGGGGCGTGCGCCTTGAGATAATCCGAGACCTTCGACATTCGTAAGTCATTTTTCTCATTTTATGGATAGGAAGTAATAAAAAGACATACCTTCCACCAGGACGGCACACTCCACGAACTTTTGAAGCAAAAAGGGGGCTAGTGTCAGATCGCGACGCCAAAGTCTCATGTTTTTGGAGAGTGAAATACTCACCCGAGTTGGTAGTAAGAGCGCATCCTGTCTTCTCGAAAGGCAACCGACGACGGGCTATGCCTGTAGACCCTGGACTCCGGCTCTTCGAGGATGCCCTGGATGAGCACGACATTGATGAATCGAACGAGAACGGCCGGCTCCCAGCCGATCTTGGAAGCCAGTTCCTCCAGTCCCATGGTTCCATCCAGTGGCACCAGGTCGAACACCCGGTGCTCCACCAGGGCGTTCATCACCGGAGTAAACATATTCTTGTCGCTCATGAGTATCAGCACATCCGTATCTTCCTCCCACTATAATCGCCTTCGGCCGGATGGTCTACGTGGAAACAGGACAATGGAACTTACAAAAGTGCCCTGGAAGTTCATGGCTTCAGCAGGCCCCTGGAGGCCGCATCGGAGCTTGTCGACCTGACGCAGGAGGGCGGCACGGTTGGCGTTGGTCAGGGGTTGCTGACTCTTCAAGGCCGCCAAGAGCTCTTCGGCCCCGGCAATCAGATCATTCTCAACCGCGACAGATCCCATTTTGGTAGATTTGATAAGTAGCCAGATTGGAACGTCAGCGTGGATATTATTGTATCCTCCTTGTAATTTTCCAAATGTTTGAAAGCGGGGTGGTCGTGAATGATTCTCTTGTGGCGTTTCTCTGCGTCACCACTCCGGAGGTCCGAAACCGAGATGCGTCTGGGCCATTTGGGTTCGTACTACGTATGCACACTTGAAAAGAGGCTTGGACGATTGTCTTAAATATCTGCCAAATCCAGGAAATAGCCGTACACGAAACCTTGCATACCGGTAGGCTTTGGCTGATTCGAGATTTATTGGCTTCAGGTTCTCCTGTCGTCCCAACCTTTACCAAGAAAACAGCAGTTTAAGATGGGGGACAGTGAAAAAAATTTGGCTGCATGAAGAGGAGACTAAAATGAACAACTATCTCTTACTTCTCTATTTGGTACCCAAGGCATCGCCATGCTCACCGGACGCGCGGTACTTCTCTAATGTCGCCGTCCAGCGGTATGTGACGCGACACATAGTAGTAATACAAATAGTGAAGTTGGCAAGGTCATTAAACTGCCGACAGTAATTTTTAACATTGAAATGGCCTCGATTTAAAGACGTTTAAAGTGACGATATCGAAATTATAAGATGACCTTGAATCCTGGAGACCGTCTTAGAAGTTAATACAGTCCCAGTGACCGTCTCAAAATACCCCTCCCCTTCAACATCGGCCCGGTGGGTCTAGGCAGCACTTCGGGTCGCGCCGCGGCCCGGAGCGGAGACCATCGTCCACCCATCCTTGAAGCTTGAACAGATCCCTGCTTGCGAAATGCATGGATTTCATGATATGGTATATTGATTTCGTCCGCCCTGCTACATAACGCTTGTACCCGGTGGTCAATAATGGAGCGGGGCGTTCGTGCACCTCTTTTGGCACATCATTTAACCACTGGCTTTTATTGATCCCATGGAAGCCCCCCATCCCAGAGCTCTGTGTCTGACTTGTTCGTTGAAATTACCACCACACATGAGGTTTCGCTAGCATTCAAACTTTCGAGACGATATAGCCCCCGTGACGCATGCTTGGCGACTTGGGCGACAACAGAATGAATGGATTCATTGGTGCCCGTACGCATCCATCGGAATTCGGAACGGCTGTCGACATTGAAGTAGAGAACGTTTATCTTATGAACAGCAACGTATCGTCTTTCGGCCTCAGGGAATGCGTTTGGGTGTAGTGAACGGTCAACAGAGTAATAAACCGGCTCCTGACCTTCCATTGTTAGGTAAAGTAAGTTATGAGCGAGATGGTTATTGAGTGAAGAACAGTATGGGTTTCCTTCCTTTGTTTCAGGAAGAAGAATGAATGTGCAAGGCTGGTTGTGAGATCAAATCATTACCACGTATCCAAAGTGAGCTGAGCCCTGCATACTTATATTCTTCTGTTGACATATCCACTAGATGGATTAGGTAAAGTCTGAGCTCCTATTCCTTGACATAATCATTGGTCACGAACCAGCCTAGATGTGCCATGAGAATCCATTTTCCCTTAGAAATTCCTCCTTGGACATCTCTGTCCACATCACCACCGTACATGAATATTGACTGATGTGCAGGTTCACAAGCCGGTAGAGTCCGCGAGAGATATGCTCAGCCACCTTTTGAACCACATCGTTGGTAGTGTCATCCATACCCGTGCGTACGGTGCGGAAGTCGGATGCGTTATTTGTGTTGGTAAAGATAACGTCGACTTTGTTGCGGGCAATATGATCGGACTGGTTTGTTGAAGGCCCTGGCCAGGCTGAAGGATGGATTGAAGGGTCAATGTGGTAATCCATTAGAAGTTGGCTCTGAATGTTACAGTAGGTGTGGTGAGTTCGAAGTGATGAGTTGGGGGTGAGGAATCGAACAATGAAGTCGTTGGTTTACCTTATCCGGTCTTGAGAGTTGAGTTGTGAACTTGACGCGTCTTTTTACCTTGTCCTGATCTACAGTAGGCTAAGCCAACCCAGCCGCTGCATTGATGCATTTGTGCATTGCTGCCTAAACGTTGGTGATTGTCGGCTGGCTCGGCGTTCCCGAGTGAGGAGTTTGACCCGACAGATTGGGTCACTAATGCAGGGAACCGAGGAAGTCTTTATAACAGCAGGAAAGTTTCCACAACATGGGCTGAGCATCGATTGGTCTTAGCTGTTTGGTCCTATGTAGCTCTTTTGGTCGTAGCTGCTTTGGGCATAGTGACACTACGCAAGAGTATCTGTCCATGTCCTATGGTGCGTGGCGAAAGGTGACTGGATTGTATCGTAGTGGAAATGCTCCGCTATCGAGGAAGCAAAATTCGGCAGAAACATGATTTTGGGAGTAAAGACGAGAGCAGCTCCTATACCGAACTGGTTGCGACAGTTTAAGGGAGCCATGTTCGTCTATATTAAGGGAACTGCTTAAATTTTAATAGAGGTTATAGTGTAGTAGTATCCAGTTGTAGAATAAGAACAAGAAGTCCTGTATATGAAAAGACCGTTTGATGCTCAGTTGAAAGTATCTAATGGGGGGAATAGAGCAAGTTCGTTGGAAGAAAGTTTTTTGTAAACATCCGCCTTCGATTCTATGGAGCCACATACGGAGTCTCTACTTCGTGTATCTCTATGCAAACCGGATCGCCTAGGCTAGCCTGAAAAAACCCGACTATACTTCGTGTATCATTGCCCCTGACTCCATTTTCCGCCTTCATATTTGTCTAAGTGGTTTATAGATCCTAGTACACTTTCGAAGTTCACGTTCAGCAGCCCCGTTATCCCAATGGATAAACCGGAGGGACTTGAGCAGGAGTGAGGAATGCTAAGGCTATCCAAGCCGAACCTGAGCCGGCCCGAGCGAAGCTTGAGTAAAAGTGGCGAGGAGTAATTTAATCACTAGCTTCCAGGTTGACGTGGGACAACAGCCAATCGAGTATTGCAGCTCTTCTCAGGCAAAAATTGGCCCTAGGAGGAAACGCTCAATGCAGCTTCATGCAGCGCTCACATGAGTCACCCACTGCTTGGAACGGCGCTTACGTGAGAGTAGCCGGAGCCGCACATGATGCAAACCCCGAGCATTATCGGCGCGTCAGCACTGCACAGCTGGACGAGCGTGCAATGGAACCCACAACAAGGCATCTACTTCTATTTTAGGACCAAATACACCAACAACATAAACAACATGGCAATTGCACCGCCACCGGGAATCGAGGTCCGCACAGCCCAAGCAAACGACATTGAATCCATAGTTGACCTACTGGTATCAGCCCCTGACGATGCAACTCTGTACCAATACCCGGACCTCGCCCGTTACCCGGATGCCCTTCGCACGACATACCGCGCCTGGGTTCAGGAGCTTCTCCGAGATCCCACCAGCCTGACCCGGATCGCCGTCCTTGGCGAAGATGTCGTCGTGGGTTTCAGCAGTTGGGTACGGCGGGCCCCGAAGCCGGATGACCCTTCTGGCCCCTTGCAGCGCGTGAGAATCTCCGACCCGCCGGCCCTGCTTCTCCCCGATGCCGAGGAGAACCAACATGGCAGCAGCAGCAGCAGCAGTAGCAGCGGTGGAGCACTGCCATCGATAGAGCCTCACAAGACCCGCGCGGAGGCCGTCGCCCGCGTGCGTGAACGTCTTTCCCGCACCAGTCCCGTCAAGTCGATCGCTCGCTGGTCTCTGGAAGGGCTGGCCGTCCACGCATCCCACCAGAACCGCGGTATCGGGACGATGCTGGTGCGCTGGGGCCTGGAGCGGGGTGCCGCCGAAGGCGTGCCCGTAGTCACGGCAGGAGAGTCGCGGGGAGTGCGCTTCTACACCGGCCACTCTTTGGGATTCCAAGTCGTGGAGGGCACCGACTGGTGGCTGGACCAGGACGGCCGGGATGTCTTCAAACACGAGGTGGACGAAAGGGAGAGCATTCCTGGATGGGTATCCGGGGCGCAGGTTATGTGGCTCCCACCCGGCCACTCCTCAAAGATGAGAGGGATTGTTTAGTGAGATTGACATAATATTAACATGGAAATGAAAATAAAATCAGTGTAATAAGATCCCAAGTATAAGTATGAAATATACTAAGCGTTGTCTGGCTGAGTCATGAGGGGGTGGGTGCCTTTACTCGGCCGACAATATCGCTAATAAATGCAGACGTCTGTTGGTTCCCCTAGTTGATGAGGGAAACTGGTCATGAAACAGCTCCACCTTCCTCGTGTAACCTGTTGATGTTGTGACTTTGTCAGATGCCAGTCGCCCCCGTTTCCTCTTGTAGTCGACACAGGTCGTCGTTGGACCGCCGGGTTTGTTGAATGCGGCGATGACTGCATCGGCATCCTGGCTGCCTTCGATTATCATGGCACGGCAGTGAAGTGTGTCTGGTCCCAACCCGATACCTACGGCGACACCCACCGGCAGCAGTGTTATGCTCCATTTCACTGTGTCGGTTATTACCAAGGGATTCGTCAGGATGCTGACCATGCTGAGTTGCCCGCCGCGGCCCACACGCGCCGCGAAGTCAGAACTACCCAACCACGTCGAACCTTTCAAAATATATGAAAACCTATCTGAATAAGATAATTGTATAGTGCCATGGTGAAACATGTTGTGTTCTTGAAGCGACAAGTTCTTGCGGATGTAAATTCGCTTCAGTTCAGTTCTTTCTTCCTGAGTCCTCTCTTTACTATGCCTCACTTCAATTATTGGCTCAGTTTCAATCCAAGGGACGCCAAGGCGACAGAAGCTTGGAGTAGACGGGTCGCAGATGACGCCTCTGGTATCCTGCAAAAGCGCAATCTTGATTCTTGACCTGCTGGGCTTTTCCATACGACGTCTTGCGCCAATAACACCGCAGTCAAGCGTGAAGTACTGTAAATTATAAGGCTCGCCATACAAGTAGTAGGGCCACTCTTTGGGTGGCTCGGGTAGGTCTGGGAATGCCACACCAACTTGAATCGACAGGCCTAGCTTTGTGATAGATGTTATGCCTCTGCTAGTAGTGGCTGGCCGCTGAATGTTTCCGGATCCGGCAAAGTCGGCAGGGGATTCAGCAAAGATACTGGTTGGACACCAAGCTCGGACATCATCCTCTGTGACAGACCAGGCGAAAAGGGAGTGGTCTTCGGTTTCTTTGAGGATTTCTTCTTGGAGTCTGATAAAGGCTTTCTTGCCTTCGCCATAGAGCATCGGCATATTGATATCGAAAATGCCCATTAGGCAGTAAGCGACATCTTCAGTCCGTGTGCAAGATCGGTGGGCTGCCCAAGACATGCGTGTGGCAATGCTGTAGTCCGCTAGTCTGGCATGTTCACCTGACATTAGGCATACGGAGTCGATCCCTGTTGCAAAAGCAAGTGCATCACGCAACTTGACATTTCGTGATCCGATCATAGTCCAATGGGCGTTATAGAATGTTATGTCTCTAGGCGCAAGGAGTTCTTGAAGAGTGAAGCCTCGTGTCAGCCAGCGAGAGCCCGCTACGGCTTCATCGAGGAGTGTTAACGCTGAATGAATAGTTGATGGGGACCGGCTTGGACGAGATTCCAATCCACCGGATCTCAAATCCAGTGTTACATCAACCAGATACGCGTAGCAAATATCGGCCTGGTTATACCATCGATACATTGAATTGATGGCCTCGCTCAGTTCCGCCGAGCTGGTCTTGTCGATGCAACAGGTGTCCACCCATGCCCATTCGAGGCCGTCTTTAGCTGCTTGTTCGCATGTGTACCTGATTTTGGAAAAGCCCTCCTTGCTCGAAGCACGAATTCTCGATGAGTTGTTTGAAGGATATGGTGCCTCATCTCCTCCCCCGAACTCGGCTTGCATGTCCTGCAGCGTAACCTCCCCGGGACCCCAGGTATGGGACAGAATGGCGTATGGGGGTGTATCATCGCCGATAAAATCCTTGATCAGATACGAAGTGACATTGATCAGACGCATGGTGTCCAATTTATATGGTTTTGGTGTCGCTGAAGGCGCCGAGTTGGTTTATCAGCGACGTTGAAGGATGAGGGGAAAGAAAGCCGGAGTAGACATGCTGACATGTCTTGCTGCTTAATGTCCGCTTCGGCCCCCAAACACAAGAAACTGCTCCTGCCTCTTCAGGGTTGGGGGCAGATGCGCTCCCCTCCAGGTACGGCGCCTTGATATGCAATCATTTGAGAAGAAGCAATTTCATGTAAGCAGTAGGCTAAGTACAGAAACCGAGGCCGATCAGAGATACCCAAAACGTCCGGCAGGTCGGGAGAGATCAAATCAACGTTGTGCTCTTAGGTTCCGTCGGCAAACAATCAAGAGTGCGCAGCCACTTCGATGCAAGCATAGCCTTCCACGACCCACCCCAATTTCTTGTACATCCATTGTATCGCACTACGAGATAGGTAAAAGACCAGATAAAGAGTCGCCAAAAAGTGCAAAAGAAAGGGTCTTGCCGGGGATCGAACCCGGGACCTCTCGCATGATAGCATCAGGGTGAACCCTAAGCGAGAATTATACCACTAAACCACAAGACCGAAACCCTTGACAGTGTTTTCTGTTGATGAAAAAATGACCTGTTAGCGTGGTCTATGTTCGCTGATGGTGGGCTCGCTGAAAGGTGTTGGGGGGAGAAGATGAACCGGGGTGGTGTGGTGGGCGACGGGTCGAGCGAGGCCCGTCCCCTTTCCAGGTAGTGTAAGTAGCGCCCCCTTTCAGTGAGTGTCTCGACCCGAATCTGGAGAGGCGGTATTGGGTCTTGGGGCAATATCCCCATCTCTGCTTCAGGTAGTGAGTGAGTCGCCAATTTTAATCAATGCCCAACAATGGGGCTCCATCCAGCCTTGTCATGTTTTATGAGATCTCAATTCAAGATGCCGAGGCAAGTATTAGTGCTGCTGACCCCATTCTAATTTCGGCGACTGTTCAAATTCATGGCCGTTTGTTTCAATCAAGGATTCATTTCTATTCCGGTATCAAGGGCATTTGAAAATATTGCGTTGAAGAGTAGAATCGAATAGGTGAGTAAAGCGTATATACATCTTTCATGAAGCCGAGTTTCGTTCTTTCACACTGTCTATGATAACTCTCATCATCATCTCTCTCTCTCCCTGGTTGCCCAGCCTAGCCTGGCCCGGCCGGTGGTGGTCCTTCCCATCCCCGCCGCCCGCCTCCCCTGATGCACGACCCAGGCTCTGCTCTATGCTGATCTTCTTGTATCATCATCTTTAACCAGCCAACCAAAACCAGCCTTCACCGCGTCTTTTCTGACGGGGAAGCTCAAAAAGGGGGGGTATCTAAACACTAAGAAATAGTAGCTATATGCCAAAAGGTAATTGATTTGATCGACGTTTGTGTGTGTAATGTGTATGTTTGCGCTTGTGTAATGTGATGGTTGTCGCTGTTTTGCTTGCTTGTATGGAAGATTGGTCATATGCCCGTTTGTGCCCGTGGCTTGTCCGTTCGTCTGACCGACCTATCTATGGTATGCATTAAAAAACAGAGAGAAAGTCCATTTCCGTCTCATCTTTTCTAGACGAGGAGGGGTATCCCATGAGCTGGCGTACATAATGCAACGAGGATGGAGCTCAAAAAACCGAGAAAAAAATGACTAAAGTGCGCTTGCGTATGCCAACATCGATGACCGCGACACTGAATGCAAAGTAAAAACGCCAGGGTCGCCGCCTCTATGCTGATATGCTGACCGAATCATGTCCAAACGTGAAAAAGAGAGAAAAGAAGAAAAGTCGATATGCTTGCTTGGTACAAGGCGTTTCGTAGTACCGAACCAAGGCTCTTGCGATCCGTAAGTGCGAATTAGGTGCTGCCAGTCGGAAGCTCTGCTCCCTTGACGCGGTCCATGGGGTTGGAATCTTGCTTCCACCCCGCTAACCTGGGTGTGATGGGGGCGTTGGGGCCCGTGAGATCTTCTTCGAGGTTGATGGTGTCCTCAGGACTAAAGTCGAAGCTGATGCTGGTTTGTGTCGTGTCTTCTTCGAACTCATCGACTGGGTTCAACACACGAGGTCCTGGGATCTCGACCTCGTACGGGCGCACGTTGTATTCGAGCGCCTTTCGGCCCTCCTTGATCAACTCTTCGGTCCAGTCCATACATCGCTTAATGCTTTGGTTGATTTTCTGGGAATCGATCAAAAGTTGCTGATGCTTGGATAGGTCGACTTCCAGACGCTTTTCGTCCTTCTTCCGATACTTCTCGTCCTTCTCAGCCACCATACTAGCGCTGAGATCCAGATCATCGGAACCTGTGTCGTCATCCGTCAACGAATCCTCCTCTTCGACTTCATCTTCCGGCTCATCACCCTCGCTCAAGTCTGATAACACCTCCTGGTCGTCACCGCCATTTGTCGACCCTGTCTCAGAATTCGCTCCCGAGGGTTCAGGAACCGGCATCATGGAGAGCCGTCCAGCACGGGACAATCGCTTAAACCGACGCAACTCCGCAGTCTGCTTTCGAAGCTGCCGTTCCAGTGTACGGTTGATAGCCTCCAGAGAGGCGTTGGTAATCTGAAGGTCCTGGACCTTGCGCTCGCGTCTCGCATTGGCAACGAGATCACTGATAGGGTCCGCATCATGTGTGGATTTGGCAGGGCTCTGGACCTCAGAATGGGTCTCTGATTGGGCGTCATCTACTGTGGACATGGACTCATCGGGATCTGCAAAGTCCTCGGCAGCCTGGATTATTGAGGCTAAAGTGAGCGGGGGAGGGTTCAAGGCCGCGTCGATTGAAGGCGACGCCGGCCCAGACGAATGCCACGAACTCCTTGCCGGATCTCCCATGACCAAGCTCCCCGAGACCATACTGCTGGAGCGCGAGTGGCTTTTGCGAGATGTAGCGGTACTGGATCGCCGTAGCACTGCCGAAGGGGGTCCAGGGGGCGGCGGTGAAGCTGCATGGGGCCGGTTGCTAACGATCGAAGGGGGGTTGCTATTCCTCTTCTGTGCCGAGAAAGGTTGCTGCACATTCTTGATGGGAGAAGTCGGCGGTTGAGATATAGAGGTAGGCCTGCTTGTAGGTGCGGTCCTTGAGGTCGTCGAGATTACTGAGCTGGGCCGAGATGATCGGCCTGGTTGACTTGTGCGAAGCTCGGGCATGCCATTGGCATACATGAACTTGTTGGACATACTGTCCTGCGACGGATTCTGTGCCAAAGCAGGTGATGCAGGTGTCGAGTGTGGTGCCTTGTTGTCGACAGTACTTCCATTGGCATAGAAGAATGTGGGAGCTTTAGCCAGCACTGGCCTCGCCACGGGAGCTTGTTGTTGGTGGTGCTGCTGCTGTGTGCCTTTCGCGTCGCTGGCATAAAAGAACTTGGCGTCAGGGTCATTATGGGCGTCTTGCCGCGGCTGGCCTTTCGCCTCGGTAGGTATTGAGTTGAAGGTTACGTGGGCTCTCTTGGGGAACTCTCCCTGCATAGGTGAGGATGTGATACCCAGACCAGATCGCGTGTCATAATCCCATCCATCGGCGCTCCGTTCAGGGTTCGGTGTGCCATTGGGAGTAGTGTTGGCGCTGTTCACCCGATGCTGCCTTTTACCGGATCTTGGTGTGATATTGGTGCTGAGCAAAGTTGGACCACCATCATTATCCTGCTGTGCAGTAGATCGAGTCGAGCCTCCGACAGCGGAACCGGCGACGGTAGGACGGGGCGCAGCACGCGAGAGCGGTGTGCGGGCGTTGGCAGGAGCCGTCGCTGTGGTGGGAGTAGACTTGGAGGCAATCTTGGGCGTCAATGGCACCCTGGCCGTCGCACCTCGTGCAGAGGTGGCACTGAGAGTAGGCATGCGCGGCGTGCCATTGGTATTTGTGCCTGAGGATCGGTCGAGGGGCATCCTTCCTGGTTTCGATATGGAAGAATGTTGAGTCATTTGTGGAGCATTTTGATCTCTCGACCTCTGCGCCGATATCGCGGTAACATGCGAAGATGTAGAGATGGGCGAACTGTTGGAAACGGTAGATGCCGGCGAGAGGATGACGGCAGGGCTGCTCTTCGGTGCGGCGGGACTCGATGGAGTCGAGGTGAGATTCAGGGGTGCAGGTCGTTTAGGGGCGGGTTTTTTGGCGGCTGCTGCTGCTGCTGCAAGACGAGGGTTTCTAGTGACGGTAGTGGTAATTACGGGCGGTCGCGGCACTGTAGCAGTCGAGTTTCGTTGGGTGCGTTGAGGGTCGGAGGGCGAGGTGTGTGGTTTGAGAGCGCCGGGCTTTCGAGTATTATTATTGTTGTTGTTGTTTGCGGCCGTGAGCGTCGAGCTGGAGACGGCAGATTGCCGCGACGATGGGCGGGGCTTGGGCGTCAAAGTCGAAGTAGAGGAGGAGGAGGAAGAGGAGCTGGTTGCTGCAGCAGTGGCGGTGGGAGCCGAGGAGGAGCGGGAAGAGGCAGAAGTCGCGGGAATGATGCTTCTCCTGCTGCTGACAGACCTAAGTTTTGGTTGGGAGAGCTTATTGGTTTTGTCGTCGTCCTCTTTTACGGTCGTGAGTTTGGAGAGGTTTGGGTTGAGGGCGCGCATCTTCTTTCCCCGGTCGGCCGGCGAGTCGAGTTGAGTCGAGGCGAGGCGAGGCGAGTCGAAGATCGTCTCAACTCAAGCACCAAACCGAAACCAAAAAAGAAAGGTACAAACCAGTAGTAAAGTTGGTGGTAAGTACTTCCTTTTTTGGTGGTTAATTTGGAGGAAAGTTGCCCGGTGGACTTGAACTTGCTCGGGCTTAACTTGTCGCTCTCCCAAGTCCTCTCTTGCTGGGCTGCTGGGCTGCTGGGCTGCTGGGCTTAAACTACAAGCGGGGATGGAAGTCCCTGAATTTGGTAAGGCGGGCTTGTCCACTGGGATTGGTGACTGGGGATTACACAACCCGGAATTAAAATAATCATTACAATACGACACGATCGCAGCAGCAGGAGTCGTTGAAGATTCGATGATGGTATTGGAGGATTGATGTGTGTATGCATGTATGAGAGCGAAAAAGGATGCTGCTGAGACAATGTTTCTCCAAGTAAACAACCAGAGACCCAAACACACCCGAATTCCCGTTATGCCCATGTCTTATTTTTAGTCACCGCCAAAACCGCAATCCAGTCTTGGGCCTCTGGTGGCTGCGAGATTGTGTTTATTCATGCGCCTATTTGCATCCTTTCTTTTTTTTGTGCATGCTACTGCCAGACTACTGCTATCTATCCCCCGCAGTCTGGGAGATCCCAGCCACAGGGAACGAACAAAATGCGGAATGCGGGAGAGTTCATCCATGGGGAGGAGTGTCGGCTGCCAGGCTGGGTCGCGTCATATGCAGGTTCTTGGGTCTTGATATGGGATGGTAGTCATGCCATTTCTGATTTCTGATTTGGGGAATTGGGGGCCACAGCCCATACGAAAACTGGCATATAGGCCCGGCCCGAAATCTTCATGTTGAACGAACTTTGCTGAACAATGTCGGCCTCTTTCGGGTATCACTAAGTAGGCTATGTAGAATTCTAGAAGCCATCCATCAATGATGCTCAGTCCCGATCTGCTGGCGCCCGTAGCGACAGACCTAGAGAGTCATTCAGAATGCAGGTCGCTAAAATGGGTGGCTCGACTACCGGTACACGGAGTGGCCCTCGATCTAATATGCAATCGCAGTTCATGCAAGTCTGGCATATCTCACCCCCTTATTGGTCAGCCCTGGATAAACACTGAATAACAGATGTCAATCAAGTACAAGTAATACTACACGTATTAATGTACAATTGAGCATTGCCGTATTTCTAGGCTGACAGGCTGACAGACTCACCGCGCTTACCAGGCCTACCCTGGGCAGATTGGCGCTAAGATTAAGTCAATCATTCGAGGTGGGGAGACGATTTATCACAAGCCTTGTAAACTTGTACACCCCCCATGCATAATTCCTTCGGTTATCGTCGTAGCAGACGGGCCCTTTACTCTTTTGGAGATCTGACTTGGGTAGAACCCCAGAAAATCCACGCCCACCACCACCACCACCACACCGCGAACAAATGGCTATCGTTGGCCTGTCCCTCGTTCTGGCCTCTGTCGTCTGGGTCGTATTCAGCAGGCCTCCCTTTCTCCAGCGCCTGTTCGCTAGCTTCTGGTCCCCTCGGCAGATCGAACAGCCCCCACGAGATCATGACGGCGCGCCCCGCGACACTGAGTCAGGAAAGGAAGGTGGTGATGGAGTCAGATCCCCGGTAATCATCACGACCACCGAATCTGCAGATGATGAGAAACCCACACATGCCAGCGGCACACCCGGCGTCGTAGCACCGGCGCCGCCCACGGTCGAGGAGCCCTCTTCCCAGACGACACCGAAAGCGCCGGCCGCCCAGCCCTCGCCCAACGGCAGCGTTCCCTCGTTCTCGCTCTCGTCATCGCCGCCCGCCTCGGCAGCAGCCATCGCGCGCAGCGCCTCTGCGGCCATGCCCCCGCCGGCACCGCCGACCTTTTCAGCCCCCAAGATGCCCGACCCATCCTTCACCACGCCGTCCGGCTCCGCCTCCTCCATGATGCCGCCGCCCCCGCGCCCGCCGACGCTGAACAACCTGAACCCCGCCGCGACGTCGCGCAACAACAACCTAGCGGCCCCGAACAGCTTCGCGCGCAGCGCGCGCCAACCGGGCACCTCAACGCTGGCCCCGCCCCCGACACACTCGAGCAAGCCCGCCAAGCCCTCGCGCAAAGTGATGCTGGAGCCGGGCCACTCGCCGCTCGACTGGGCGCGCCTCGCGCAGTCGCCGACCTCGGACCTGCGGAACCTGCCCGCCGGGACCCCCTACCTGAAAGTGACGCCGTCGCAACTCAAGACGATGACGGGCCGCCGGGGCAAGGACGCCTGGACCGCGCTCGGCGGGCGCGTGTACAACATCACGCCCTACGTGGCCTTCCACCCGGGCGGCGGGCCCGAGCTGTTGCGCTGCGCCGGCCGCGACGGGACGCGGCTGTTTGGGGAGATTCACCCGTGGGTCAACTACGAGGGGATGCTGGCGAGCTGCATGATCGGCATGTTGGTCGAGGAGGGCGAGGAGCGGAAGAGCGAGATGGACGACATGGACTGAAGAAAAGGCCCAAGAAAAGACGTGGTCGAACGCACATGGAACGCAAAACCAGCATGTCAGTGGGACTTCCCGTTCCTTTTAGGGTCCCCTCGCGAGGTGGTTAGATGTTATCCTCTACAAGCCCATGACTCTGTGATTACAGCGCAGCGGATTCGGAAACCCGGGAGGCCCGCCCGGTCACGACTAAGTTGTCATCTCGGCTCCCAGGGCTTGCTGGTCTTCCAGACAAGACATCTAGTCTGAGCCAAGGGGTTCGAAGCTGAAGGGCTTTTGGGCTCTCCCTACGGCGCATATATCTCGAAACTTGCATTTGAGATCCAGGTTATAGAATAGGCATAGCGTTGGCATTAGGTATTGCATTGTTGGCCAGGGACAAGGAAGCTACTGCAATTATCATAGACGCATAGATACCCCATCGGCAATCTACATCAAGTTATCATACAGCCAGCGAGAATCGTTGGTTCGCCCGTCTATCCCAACAAGCCCGGTAAAACTAGATAGTCTCATCGCTTCCTGAACCGGAATCTAAGCTCGTCCTCGCTCTCATCGTCCTCGTCACTAGCTTGGACAGAGATGGTTTTCGCTCGCTTAGCTGGTTGTTCCCTTGCTGGCGCCGCCGCAGCCGGTCGCTTTGTAGATGCACGCATCGACGACTGAGTGGTCCTCTGCGACTGCGTTGCCGCGCCTCGGGTGCTTCTACTGCGCGACGACGTCGAAAAGATGATATCATCATCTTCGTCATCATCCTCCTCCATCACGCCACCGGCGGCGTCTGCCTCTGGCTCTCGTCTTGGCGAGGGCGGTGCAGGGCTTACCGTGTTCTTGCGTCTCGTCGTGCTTTGCGTCTCTCTAAACGTAGACAGCGTGTTCATGTCACTCCTCTGGCTTCGTTTCTCCTTTTCCCTCCGCCTCTGCGTGTCGTTGTCTTCCAGCCAGTAGTTATCGCCGATACCGGCCGTCTTGGCCTTCACTTCATCGCACCCGACAATGATGCGTTGTGGTGGCCGAGCCGCGCCGACAGCGCCTTTCGGCTGAAACCTCTTGAAATTCCTCAGTCCGTTCCAGCTGGGGTCCCAGCGTCCGTCCGCGATGTCCTGCTCTCTGGACCGAACGAGTGGTGCTGATTGTCGTAGCTCCATGGGCTCTTCGATCTGGAGACGACGGATCTCCGCCAAGTCTGCGTCTTCGGCCGCGGCATTCAGGTCTGCCCGCTCAGCAGCCGCACGTGCATCCTCTTCTTCGCGGTGTTTGTTCGCTACTTCAAGGACATCAATCTCTTGCAATTTTTTGCTCCTTAAAGGCTTGCTCTTCGCTGCAGGCTGCTCTTCTGTAGTCTTCGCACTTTGAGCTGGGCGAGGAATGGGGTCCTCGCCTGCCTCTATACGGCGGCGTTTCAGCTTCGCAGCACCCGGCGCATATTGCTCTAGCAGGTCCATAGCCGGCGCTGGTCGCTTACGTTGAGAGCGTAAGGGCATCGGCGCCGACTCTGTAGGCGCATCCTCTTCTGGTGCATCATCTTCCACCTCTTGTGATACGAAGAGCCCTCCCTGTGATTCCGCGGCACTTTGAGCAGGTACGGATACCGATGCTGTGGTGGAATCCATGACACTGTCTTGCATCTCATCGTCGCTAGAATCATCTTTGACGAAACCTTTGAAGCGGCTAGCAACCGCGCGTACAGGTCGTCTGCGCACCATGCTTGGCTGCGACCCGGAACCTGACCCTTCAGCGTCGACTTCCATTGAAGGCTGCGAGCCCTCGCGACTTTGCACGGCTGACTGTTGAGGCGGTGGTGGCCTGGGGGCAGAAACCTCAGGTGGGCGCCGAAGGACACTGGCGTCACTGCCTAAAATCGCATCAAGGAACTCCTTTTGGTCAATCATACGATAATCTAACTCCACGGCAACAGCTGCGTGGAAATCGGAGTACCATTGCTGTATATCCTCGCCTGCCGGATTCTGAGGTAGGAATTTGACAACCACTGCGCCTCTGCCCTCGTCGTTGTTCTTCCCCGCCCCTTTTTCGCCTGCAAGACCTCGAACGCGTCGAATGAAGTCGCCAGGTGCTGTCTCGTGTGCGATAACTTCTTCAAACAAAGCTTTTCCTTTGCCATTAGTTATGGGACCCAACAAGCTGTCGTACTGCCCTCTATCGTAGAAGAGGAATGTGTAGCCTTCAAACAGTTCCGCTCTTGCTGCATTTGGCGCAAATGCCCGCGCAGGTCTGGAAGTTGGTTCGTTGCCAGCAGCGGGTAAGTTCTGCATGGCATCGGGCCAATTGCCGTCGAAGTCGGATTCCAAGACGCTCCTTTCCACGCCATCCTCCGATCGTTGGAGAACCGCAGCATCGATGATAGCTTCGGTGAATGTAGAATCAACGATATGCCGGCCGTTGATGAGAGCTTGTAAGCCCTTAGAGGTATTGCGCTTTCTCGACACGACATGGGTCGTATGGCGGACGTCGTACTCGGAGATGAACTTAATGTCGAGCTGTTCTAGATCATGTCGCAACTTGCCGAGGGGGTCGTCTTGGAGTTGTTTCTTCGTGAACGAGTAGCTCAGGACAACGGGAAACCAGGTGATTTTGAACTTGTGTGGGAAGCTACCCATCTGCAGGGTGTTGGTGTCCTGGTTGATGACATAGGTTTCGCCCTTGATCTTGTGTTCGTTGATCGTGGTGCCTAATTTGGATCCGAGGTCCTCGACGGTGAGCTTGGAGCGACTGGATAGAGATTGCTGGAACAAAGAGAGACATGTTAGCGAAAGGTTTCAAGCTATATAGCGAGAAGATTGAAGTGAACTTGCCGAGTCGCCTTGGCGGACAGGATCAACGCTGATGGTGAAGTGTTTCCTCGATACCGTGTTCGCTCGGGGTCCCTTAATCGCGAGCTGTCCCGCTTCCCGGCCGTTAGCAGAGACATCTTGTTTTGGGGTCGGGTTGGGTGCTGTTTCGGGATAATCTTACGTTCGGCAACGGTGCGGCCAAAAAGGTAGCGTTTGCCTGGCCTCAGCCAGAGTCGCTTGCCTGCATCGAGCCAGAGTCAGCCAACGTGCGTTCGTACAACCAATGCGCGCAATCGGTATTGAGGAATGCGCCGAACATACCATCAATGGCCTCGCCTTCGTTCTCCAACAGCCACATGGCAATAATGGTTCTTCTGGTCCTACTCGATGCGCGCCGTTGATCGCGTCGCGTAAAGGCAATTGAGAAGATGACGACGTTGGAGCAATTAAAAGCGGGGGGCACTTTAGTTGTTCCAGGGGGTTCAGGGCTTCTGAGGAACACGCTGGAGTCGCCTGGGCACGTGATACATCCCCAAGTCTCAATTGATCCCCCAAATCAACGACAAGCTCTGGTCGAATAACTGGGAAATATATCATATATCTTTCGTCGGCTCAATTAGTCAATTACTTGATCCGGTATCTTATTCAGTAATCCCATACTTCCAAGCCTTTTAGTCTGGGAAGTATGACGGGCAAAATTCAAGGTCCCTTCCTGTGGAAACCTCCTGTATCCACGCCTCCCCTTTCCACTCTGACTCCTGACCGTAGATGCCTAGTCGCTTTGATGATATTTGGTCAGTCATAGCCGAACACCGGAATTTAGTCCACAAGGAGCGAGGGGCGTATTGGCAGACATTTGCCGTGATATATAGGGCATCTACGGTTTTTGGTGACCCTTGCAGATCGAAGTGCCCACCTCGCAGAAGCATGTTACGAGAGGACTTCGAGCGGAAAGCGCGATGAAGCTGCAAGCTGATCTAGAGCCGGCATTCACGCCTCAAAACTTCCAAGATGGGGTGGTATATAATGTCAAATCTTCAATAAGACCGTCTAGAACCCGTTCGGTGTCAACGCTTGGAAGGCACAAAGGAAGGTCGAGCCCTGAATATAACAGACAACTAAGATGCAATCGGAACCACATACATACCTGCCCGCAAGCCTCGCAACTTTCCTTGTCTAATGTAATCATATTCAGTCGTTCTTTCCATTTGTACATTTAGGTGATTTGCCCAGGGGATGTGATATTCTACTCTCAACTGCTTTGACTGAAGTTCAACGAAGTCTCATTGCCATTCTTCCTCTCCTCACTCCTGTCTACACACTCAACGCCATCTTCTTCTACAGTGCACTTTCATTCTTCGAGTTTTAGTCGTTCATTTATCCTAATCAGTACATTATTTTATATAAGCCATCCTTCCACTCCGTCCAAGATGCCTGGAAATACTGTCCACCGGGTCAACAACCCGCGACTTCGTCCTTACCGCACGCAACCAGGTCGTCACCGCCGCAACCTGGCCAGGTACAAGATGTCCAAATCAAAGATCTTCACGTGGATGGGTACCGAGTGTATGAAAACCGAGAGGCGGAATTGCCTGGGGGCATCCGTTATTTGCAATGACGTCGACCAAGGGGCCCTCGAGCTGGTCGACAAGGACTGGTTTCACAAGTTTTCAATTGTCCTCGGGATAATCGCTGGCCCCGAATGGAGGGAGAAGAAGAAAACCCACCGCCAACATCCGCCCTCTTCCCGGGAAGTCTGGGAGTTCATTAAAGTCATTATTTACGTCGCAATCAATACCGGTATCCACCACGGCTTCTACGGCGGCTTCCACAGCGACTCCCACAGCGACTCCCACGGCGGCTTCCTCGGCAGCATCCGCGCCGTCATCCGCGCCATCATCAAGGCCGTCAAGGACTTGTTCTTCAACGTCCTCGATTCGGACATACTGGCAGCCCTGGTAGAGCTCCTCCCCTTATTTCAGCTCTTCCACAACTAGACCAGTACACGAAAGATGGGCAGTACCAGCATCGTGCAACGTTACCCCGAAGTTCGCGGAGGGTACACTCTTTTTGTCTTCTTTACCACTTCACTTTCATGGTATGTGCAACTCCATCATCGTCTCCGTACATCTGTGTAGCGAGTGGCAAGCTGACCTTTTCATCGAGCTTCCAGTTCTTAATACTTATTCAAGGTAGCGGAACACAGCAGCGACCGGACACTAGAACCTAGGAGTTACGTTTCACGTGAAAAGCGCCCGCGTCACTTCTTTCTCGTTTTGGGTCAGCTAGCCCTGACTCATCCTCATGCCACGCCTCCCGCGAGGGTGTAGAGACCAAATCCAGAAGGCAAGGAGGATGTGTCACGTTCGCAAGAGCAACCCTGAGGAGAACGAGGAACAGCGAACAATCGGTACTCATGGCTGGGAAAGAGCAAGATATCCATCAGCATGTGATTGGAATGCCAGAGAATCGGGTGCACGCCTCTTCATTCTCTGCAGATGTTGAGTTCCCCCCAACAACACCACCACGCCGATATTTCTCATTGCCCGGCATCACATCTGCTACCTACCCGCAATACCGCTAGCTCTAGCGAGTCGTCATCATACAAGACGCGATGTACCATATAAATAGTTCTGCATGCAGATAGTCAATAATACATCGAAATCAACCAACCCCCCGTACGAGAATGACATCGACCCTCAGGCTATATCGGGCGTGATGAACAGATAATCTTTTTGGTTGGGTAGCAGCGTTCTAACTTCTGAACTCATCTCATGCGATGATCTACGCATACGTTCGTTATCGCACGAGCATACGCAGCTGGCCTCGCATCTTAGCGCACTAGCCAATGTGATGGGGGGTTGCTTCACGCATGAGCTATATCCACACTTCCCTAAGATAGTAGCAATGCCCACTCACAAGTGATGTACGTGTATGTATGCGTGGTCCGATGAATCCGGCACTAGGCAGCATTGTTTTCTATTGGTTCTGTCACTTTCTTGCAGGAGTAGAAGAGTTAGAGGAATGCCATGTAATATTAGGTATATAAGAAGAGATGGCTTCAATTGACTGGATTACAACACCGGAACGCTATGCTAACTTTGACCGCACTACCCAAAGGCTTTCTTTTTCTTTCGCTTTGCCCACTCGACAGAAGAGTCTTTCCCACGCCCCGAGAACTCCGCGAACAATGCTATATATACAAGAGTATGTTTCTGTTTTGTTTCCTTTCAGGGTATCATGATTGATTGATGTTTGGGGGGTATACTGGTTGGTTTGGTTGGGAGGAGTTTGGTTGGGGTGGGATTTAGATCTCATCGTGGTGAGTCTCGGCGCCCGAGTTGTGGCCGCTCTCCTCGTGAGCAGCGCCCTTGACGCCCTCGGGAACCTGGCTACCGTCCCACTTGGCAGAGGTGATGGGGTTGACGTGCAGCAAGTGCATGGTGTCAATCTCCTCGAGGGAGCGGTCCTTGGTCTCAATCACGAAGAAGAAGACGAAGATGACGAGAGCCACACAGCACCCGGCGAAGACCAGACCGTACCAGTAGTGGATGGTGTCGGTGATGAAACGGGTGAAGAAGGAGATCACTGGAGAGGCAAGAAATTAGTAAATGTTTAAAGGTAAGAGTTTGGCGTGGAAAGGGAGCGGCTTACTGAAGTTCCAGAACCAGTTGCTCATGGTGGCAAGAGCCATGCAAGGGGCACGGTACTTGGCGGGGTAGAGCTCGGCGACGACGGCCCAGACAAGAGGTCCCCAGGTGATGGCGAAAGCAGCGATGGCAAGGCAGGAGAAAACAATCAGAGCCGAGCCGGCACCAGGGGTCTTGGAGGGATCCTCGGAGTTGAGGGAGTACTGTCCAACGAAAGCGTAGATGAAGAAGCAGACGGCCATCCAGGCGGCACCGATCATCAGAGCAGGACGACGGCCAGACTTCTGGATGACCCAGAGACCGAAGATGGTGCAGACAACGTTAACGGTACCGAGAATGATCTGGGTGACGTAGGAGTCGGACAGACCAGTAGCGGCGAAGACAGTAGTTCCGTAGTAGAAGAAGAAGTTGGCACCGGTAAGCTGCTGACCAGCCTGGAGAACAACACCAACGGTAGTACGGTAGGCCATACGGGGACCGGTGAAGGCCTCGTACCACTTAGTATCGGCACCAGCCTTCTCCTCGTCGAGCTTGACGCGAATCTGGGTGATCTGGTCGTTGACGGACTTGTCGTCGGTGGCAACACCAGCGAGACGGGCGATGGTAGCACGAGCCTCGTCCTCACGGCCGGCACGGTAGGCGAAACGGGGAGACTCGGGCAGGAACATGATACCGACACCGAGGACGAGGGCCCAGGCGAAACCGAGACCGTTGGTGACTCTCCAGGCGGCGCTGCCTTCGTGGTCGAGGTTCTTGTGGGTGCCCCAGACGACCATGTTGGAGGTCCAGATACCGAGGGTGATGAACAGCTGGTAGGTCGAGACCAGGACACCACGGATTATGGCGGGCGAAGACTCGGACTGGTACATGGGGACGACGACACTGAGGGCACCGATCGACATACCGGTGACGAGACGACCGATGGCGAACTGGAACCAGGCGGTGTTGGAGGAGATCTCAATGATGATACCAACACACGACCAGAGAGCAGAGACGGAGATAGCGAGACGGCGACCGAGAGAATCGGCAATCTTTCCGGCAATCAAGGCACCGACCATGCATCCGACGGGCAACAGTCCCGTGATGGTTCCCTGGCGGGCCGGGCTGAATGTAAAGCTTCCATCGTCCTGGGGTTCACCGAATCGGCGGGCGAAGTCGGTCATCTGGAAGAAACCGGAAATCTGACCACTGTAGAGGCATACTGGTTAGTCAACTGTCTTCTTGGTTTTGCCTGACGGCGCTGGGTGTAATTTGTGGTAAGTGCGTACCTGACATATCCGAACATGAAGCCACCAATGGAGGCGACAACACCGAGGAAGACGGCGATGAAGGTGACCTTCTGGTGGGCAACCGGGTTGTCGGTAGCGGTGCTGGGGCCGGCGACGCCCTCTTCTCTCTTCTCGCCGTGACTGGCATTTTTCTTGAGGAACGGCATCTTGACTTGACTTGTGATGACTGTATAGCTAGTGAAGCTGGAGTAACAAAGCCACTGTGGTGGATAGAGCTGATGGGAAAGGCCCTCTGGAGAAGGAGGAGTTTGGGGATATATAAAGAAATCGTGGGAGAAGTGGTCTCCCCACAATAGCTACATTTTCCCCCATGGTACCTCCCGAGGAGTCGGGCAGACCTGGCGAGGGTCGAAAGACTCTGGAAGTTTTCTTCAGAGTCGCGAGCAGGTTTCCGTCTACACCCGCAATTTCCATGGTGAGACCCGCGTTCTCCCCACGCGACTCGCGAGGAGCAGCGCCGAGCCCCAGGTAAAATCTCCGTTCGAGGGTGTGGTGCGCCATGTCCACAGTGTGCCTGTAGTATCCAGCAGGTCTGGAGCACGATGGAGGAACACAAGGAAGGAAAAAAAGGGAGACATCGGAAACTCTTGGCTCCACCGCGATTTGTGGGACTGGCAGTATGGTCGTGCGATCGTAGACTTACGATCAGGCGGCTTCTAGGCGCCTGTTGTGCCTGGTGGGCGGGCGAAAGCGAGAGTCAGCGGCCTGGCCGGAGTGACCGGAATGGGTGTAAAAGCGTCGTCACAGAGGGTCCCACCGGCAACCGGCGACCGGTATTGCCTTCCTTGGCAACGATAGTGGCAACGGCGTGCACCGGATCTTCAGCACCTAAAAAAAAATCAGATAGCCGTACTGAGGAGCCGATGACGACATATCAACACTCTTCAATGTTTTGAGAGCGTCAATCGCTGTTTGATCTGTTGCCAAACCCCCAGCGCATCGTGTCTCGTTTCCATAACTCTCGCAAATGCAATCGAGATACAGGAGCCCATTCGAGTCGAGGGCATGAGCACGTACGATAATTTCGGCGGCATTTTGGTGAGGGTTTGACCGATGCAGTGGGTTTGGTGGGAAGCAGTGGGAGCAGCTCGCAGTGCGATGTACCCAGAATTGAAGTTGGCGCGCCGAGCAAAAACCGAGGTCGGTCCTGTTATGGGGCTCGATGCGGCTCTCCTGCCAAAGAAACTTTTCTCTTTCCTCCCTCATCACACCTTTCGAGCAACTTTTTTCGCGTGCTGCCCCGACTCGCCCGACATTATGAGCATTTCCTTGCATAAAAAACTCAGTTTTTCGCAAATCCACGCTTTGACGTCATATTATGTCAATCCCAAACTGTTGAAACCTGCGATTTATCAACACTGGATGGCACAAGAACCAAGGTGGCAAGCAAGCAAGGCGAACCTTACGAACCAAGGCAGTTCAAGGCGGTTTCATCGGATTTGCGCCAGTTCCTAGTTCCGAGTTGCGCGCACGCCAGTAAAGCGTGCATAGCAGATCGATCCCTAATGTGGTCAGACTCCAGTACACTGCTGCACCGCTGCACTGCTGCACTGACTGCACAGTCTGTCATTTCAAATGAATTATTAAGTTCATGTTACAGGCAAGCAAGTATGGAATTGCTACCTGTGCTATTGCAGGAAGTATTCCGCCCCAAGTAATCTATTGGCAGAAAATTGTACATTGATCGTCTCCAGATTTGCGGAGCTTCGTCTGCCCTTCTGCTCTGCCATTGCTAGCATTGCAAGCATTGCAAGCATTGCAAGCATCCATTGCAAGCATTGCTGGCCATTTGCATGTACCTGCTGGATGTATCTGTCCAATATTGCACGCTGATCCACGACGACTCCATCCCTAATCGGCCAGATTTTCCCCAAACTTGTTGTTTTGAGCTCGGAATGCAACGAGGAAAGTGTGCAGGTCGCTTACCCACCTCTCCTCAACGTCACCCCAGAATAACTTCTTTGGAGACGCCCGCTCGACTGCGCTGGACTGCGCTGGCTGATCTGGCCATCGCCTATTCGCTGACTGAAACAATCCAGCGTAGCATCTATGTATGGCTTCGGTCCGCTGAGGTTGTCCCGAAGTCGTGTCGTTGTCTCGCCGGAGTTAGCACGATTGTACGGACCTCGAGACCTGGAGTCATCGTTGCAGTGCCTTGAAACTCTATCACATCACGAGATCTGGAAAAGAGCGGGCGGCCGCCTCCTTCCCCTTGGGCCTTCTCCCCTCAGTGCATGACCCAACCGCCAGAACCACGGAGCTGAGATGAATGTTACGATGCTCTCATCGGACCGCCGAAATAACGGTCCATTCTCCGTACGATAGTGACTAAAACCCGGGCGGCCCATGCTGTTCTCGATTCCCATCGACTCCTACGACCCCCTTTGCAACCCTCGTGACCGTTGTGCATGAGACAGCCACACCTCGCGGAAGCCATATGGTGCGAGTCGGCCGGAATCTCACGCACCATTGCCGTATGATCTTGCCCATCTCCAACCGACCCTGACCGGTGTTCTCTGTTTCCAGAACATCTATAGCTCGGTTACTATTGCACAGAAGGCGGGCATGTGAAGGGGGCATACTCCGCCCCCAGGCATTTAGCTCCCCGTCGCTGCTGCTCCCCGGGCAAGCTTGCTCCACACGCCAGCATCCTGTGTGTGGTGGGAGTGGGTGTGTTCATACGCTGGGTCGGGGATATGCATTGTTGTTCAGCGTATTACTCATCTCCTGCATCTTGTTTGCTTATGCAAGCGGCCCCCCAGATTCCAGAGACACTCAGGTCTGTTCTCGGCCGTTTCGTCGGCCATCTCATCTTGCGAGCCCATTCATTGACCCAAAACGACATTACAACACCATCGCGTGCTCGTTACTAACCTTCTCTTGCAGCCTATTGGATTTCACCCACACAAGTCCAATTTCATCTGGCAGCAAGAGACCTCGTGTGGCGCAAGCTCTTCAGATTGTTAGATCCGAAAAGAGATCTCTCACCCTCCTTCTTCATCACTGCTATTGTGGCACTTTTTGTGTGTGGCACCGACCATCCGGTCATTTATTTCGGAGGAGCTTGACTTACAAAATAAAGGGGCACTCGCACAACCCACCTTATCGCCGTTCCCAGAATTTTAGCAGCGGCCTATGTACTGCAACGATCCTTTCGAATCAATCTAAGCGAACAAATTAGGAGAACCACCCGCTAAGGCCACGGGAACACACAAATACGAGTCATCGTCCCCCAAGTGCCGGATTCCGGCCTAGTTTCTCTTGTGTGGGAAATCAGAAGATTGGATTTTACATAAGAACTTCAACAAACTGCTACTTCATGCCAACTCATTCCAAGTGTTAGAAATTGGTGAGGAGCACCGTGTTTTGGTGGAAACAAAATGATGCCCCAGAGGAGACGGCCAAAATTCACCGCTCACATATTTACAGAAAGGCCCGGCTCGATTCTGCCCAACTTCTCCATAAGTCCGACATACAGACCGTACTGACGCCGTTGCGTCTCCGCGCACCCCCAGCGCCGACCATGACGCGACGTTTGCAGGTTTCGTTACCTTGCAGTTGGCCCAAAATAACTGATCGTGGGTGTTGAGCCCGCCTTGCGCGCCCTGCGCGCCTGCGATCAGGTTCCGCGCGCCATGCTCCGCGGTCTTGGCGGACAGTGCATTCACACCAGGACCATCACCGTGTCCCAAATCACACGCGATCGCTCGCCCTTGCACTTGCACAGGCCCGAATCCATACAGTTGCTGATCACGATGGGTGTTTTGACTTCATTCTCGTCGTCGCTCATGACGGCAATGATGTCGATCATCTTACCGCCTCGGCGGCGGACGAACGGCGAGTAGCCATCTCGCACGCGAGGAAGATCTGCATCACCAGCTCGGGGGTTGGGTCGCGGTCGCCTGGTTCACGAGGATCGTGACCCTGCCGTTGAGCCGGTGGAATATTTCCCTGGTGCAATTTTCTTCGCGAATTCAACCGGGTAGTGCGTTTCACTGTTCGTGAAGGTCAGACGGCACTTGCCCTATTGCCAACAAGAGCGTACGGAGCCGCCGGGGTCTTCTGTCTAGGCATCAATATGAAGGCGAGCCAGGAGACCGAGACAAAGCGTCAACATGCACTCGCTGCCCACAGCACCGTGTCTCCCACGACCTGATGCGCCCGCCGTGTGCTCTAGCAGCGCCTCATGACGGTCCAGCTCCCGCGCCGTGCGAGCGGCGAAGACCCGGCTGCTCTAGTAGCCGACGAGTCCCAGGAGTCAAACCTCGACGGTTGTGGTCGTTGCTCCGGCTCTTGGCGGCGCCGTCGCCGCTGCTTCCGCTCCCCGTCGGCTTTCACGACATGACGGCGCGCCAAGCTGCTTTCCCCTTTTCCAGGTGAGCGCACGGCCTCGTCTCACCTCGCCTCACCGCATACTTGGCGCATTCGATTTACATTGCCGTGTTCGCGCCTTGATGATCGGTTTGCCCTACGAAGACTTGGTGGGTCGAATCGCATTGCCGAGCAACTATGCCTGTTACCAAGTGGGCCATGTGACCAGGTGATCAGTCCCCTTCCGTCCTTCGCTGCACGACTCACCTGCAGTAAGTCGTGTGGGCAGATGTAACTGTAACGTGACTTTTGGAGGGCAAGGGGGTACACGTAAAATCGATAAAGCTGTTTCGCAAGAAAATGGATTCGACGCTCCTAGAGGTAACCGTGGTCGAATACTGATCACAAAGGCTCACTATCTTCGCTTGCCATTGAAGTTGAGATGCGTTGGCCGTGATACCAATCTATAGATGATACTGGCCTGGTATTGCTTCCCACAGAAGACGCAGCTGATGGCGTCGGCAATTCCAGCAAATCGCATTACTGACACTGAGTGTTCGTGGTGTTTCTGGCACGTAGATGTGGACTTTCCCATTTGAGGTATGGCAAATGCTGAACTCGATTAGCTTATTGGGATGTGCGGGAGGAAGCACGCCTATCCCATAAGGGCAGGTCGACCCTGACTTAGAAAACCACCCATTTTGGCCACGTGCTTTATTTCCGGCTCTTATATCCGGTCTAGCTGCATGGGAGGCAGTATCAGTGATTGCTTGTTCTGTCTGTGACTGCCGAAAAGATAAGAAAAAGTCAGCCCGTACATGATCTGGCGTCCGCGGATTACCTTAGGGGCCGCCCCCAAATCCGAACTCACCTAACCCAGTGGCGAACAGCTTCCTCCCCAGCCCCCGAACCCCTAACCCCTAATGCATGCAGCCCCGGCGGCGGAGTTGCGAGGGGAGGAAGGAATGGGCGGAGTTTCCGTGTTTGAGCGGCTGCTTCGGCAAGGAGGTGGCAGGTGGTCTAGACCAGCCTTGATCTGATCTGACCACACACTCCACTCACACACACACATATGTTCCCGTGCTGCTTCACTGTACGCCCAGGTAGGTTAGTCGAGCTTCGACGTACCCCGGTTGCTGCTAGGTACGGCACAGCATGCAGACAGAGGCAGGCTATTGGCTCGGTACTGAGGCACAACACACCCCATGTACACCGCTGCGCGCCGGGCCCCTGAGGACCCCTGGAAGTATGTGTTGGTCAATCGGAAGACTCCGGCAGCAGATATGGGCTAGATCTTGAAACAACCAACCAATCAATCAACCCAACTCACCAGTTCGATGCAAAGTGTGTGTGTGGGTGACTGCCTGACCCCCCTCAGACCCCTATTATACATAGAATCCGTACATCCAACGCAGCTGGCCGGAGCTAACTGGCTGCCGGTACCAATGCGCCGGCGGGCAGATCCAGCGATAGTGGTTCACCGATACCCAAGACTATTGATATCAGTATGCGTACAATGTGGTTCACCTAGACAAGCATTTTAGGGTATTGGAGTAAGTTGCGGGTTTGATTCCGCTATACCCTTCCTCTCAGAAAATTTCAAGGTCGTCACGGTGATATTTCCGAACCTTGTAGTTACACCTTCTGCTGGCTATACTCGGTTTCAACAGCGTCTGCTTTCCGTCTCCTTTGGCTAGAGTTATGTTCTGACCTTGCGTTCTCGGCGTACAGCGAGCTTCGATTTGGTCGGAGAAAGATACAAATGGGCTTTTATTGTTCCCGTCAACGCCGCAAACGCTGTGTTGCCACTGCTTTGAAGGATTGACCAACCTTCCTACACATCTCCTTATACAAATATTCTGACTGCTTGCTTATATTCTCTTAGAGGTAGTGTTCTTATGCCGGTGATGTTTTCCATCGGTAGAGATCCTCATGGTTGGGCATGAGGCAAATGTGTCTTGAATGTGTGTTAGTTTAAGGAACAGCCTGGTTGCTGAATCTAATGAGACTTCATATATATGTTCCTGAGCTCAAAATATATCATTATCTCGCCGAAGCCTGTGAGTTGCTGATGCGGTTTGCCCACCCCCGAAGCAGCGGCTTATCCATGTAGGACCTCCGCGAAGTAATACCCCTATATAACGCATCAGTCCAATTCAACGTCAATCCGGACTTTCCTCTTTACCTTCTCGCATGATATTTCTTTCACCTTTGTTTTTCTCCCCTTCTATTCCCCCCATCCGACTCACCTCATCCGACCATGTCCACCTTTCACCCCTTCCCCCGGCTGTCACTCGAGCTGTGACAAAGCATCTGGACCATGGCCATAGAGCCTCGGCTCGTTCGTCATAAGGATTTCAGTGGTCGGAAGTGGACCCCGCCGCCGCCTCTTCTGGGGGTTTGTTGCGAGGCTCGGTCATTTCTCCTGCAGCATTCCTACACTATGGCTTTCATAAGCTCCGACTCGGCCCAATATCACTACGTGGACTTCGAGGTAGACACTATTAGCCTCGCCCAGTGCGACTTAGGCGACTACCCACGCGAGCACAAGTGGATCCAGCAACTGTCTATCGTGTGCTGGGACACCGAATCCTACTTCCACAAGCATCAACTCTACCTGCGGGAGATGCCGGCCCTCAAGGACCTCACCATTCATCATTGGGAAACGGGTCCTGGGGACCACGATTGGTGGCGCAGCTGGAACGGCATATTAGACTTGTATTATTCTTGCGGTGACCCCGTCCCCTACTTTGTTCGAGTTCTTGGACCTCCCAACGTAGATATACCAGAGATCAACCGAAACAACTATCGGAAAGTGGAACGCGATGATCGCAGAAGACGCCTAGCAGAAATCACAGACGACTCTGATGACTATTTCTCTGTCTCGTCAGATACGGAGGAGGAACTGGACAGTACAGACCGGGTTTAAACGGGGTGGCGCCAATTCGATGGATGTGGTTATCTATTCCGGCAATGGTCAGATCCCACATGAGGCTGTTGATTCCCCCGAGGCAGATGCAGTATTTCAAAAGCAGTCAAGACATGGATGGTGCGAAGAAGTCCATCAGGGACATCAACAAAATGCACCACATCGGTTACTCGTTCCACCTGATCGAGTATTTGAAGGAGCAAATTCTGGGCATTGATATCAAATCGAAATCCGCTGAGGTTCACGCACCGCGCGCGGGATGCGAACAACGTGTTGGAAGACGTGGACAGCATCGAGTTCCTGCGGCAGAGGACAGGAGCGTGGAGTATACAGAATCCAGAACGAACGCAAGAGTCGAATATGAGGTCAGCACAATATTCTCGCTCGAATAACAAGCGAGTTGCCTTTTCTCATCTCTACCCATTCCGGATCAACCAGGCTGGCCCAGCTCAACCTCCTCATGTAGCCAACGTCAACAGCTGTCAAACCACTACCAGAGTGTTCGTTTGTTGTTGGCCACGCTGCTACCAAACATGTTTCGCGTGAGAAACGGGTCCAGCAAGTGTGCTATGTAGCTTCAATTGATCAGAGCTATGCCCGCACTTGGAAGTTACATCCGGCTTATGTGCTGCTACTAGACTTCATTATGCAAAAGGACGGGAAAAAAGGTCTAGACTGGAAGTGACCCTGGTGAAGCTTAATTATCTCCGAGTGGGTTTTGGGATGGCGGAAGGTGCCGGAAGCTCCCCGGCCAAGTTTGATCTTTCTGAAGATCCATTTCGTTGCAACCCAAGGAGAAACCCGTGATCAAGTGTTCTATGCTTACCTACCTGCACTTGCCTGCTACCATCCCTTTTCAGTGTCCCCTTGCATCATCTCACGCCCTCACGTGGCCAAGAGGCTGTGTTTGTGTGGCTGATGGTCAGAGGGGGAGCAGCAGGGAGGATCCTTGGCAGCCAAGACATCCCCAAGCTTCCCGCCAAGAGCCAAGATGCAAAGTCTCAGTCTTCGACACATTCTTCCAAACAGCACAACATGCATGGATCTTGGCAAGGTATAAATAAAGTGCCGTGACCTGCCCCGTGATCCATTATTACCCCATCATTACCTAAAATCTAGTATCCATTACCCCATACTTTCCCATTCTTTCCAGACTCGGGGTGCGCGGGAGCTAGCGCATGGCGTCGATTCAACTGCCTGACTGCCCATTGGCGTTTCCTTGGTGTTTGTGTATCCAGACTGCCCTGCCTTCCTGCCACGAGCCTGCTTGCATCATGTCGTTTCGTGCGTTTGCTGCTGGGCCTGGCCACACAGTCCGTGACTGCATAAGACACGTAGTGACTGACTGATCCACTGGCCGTTTATTTAAGTACTTGGGTCCTTCCCCAAGAGAAGAAGAAGGAAAATGGAGTTCATATTGTTATTCTATGATCCATATACGAAACAGGGTGCTCAAAAAACTGTCCCCTGATTCCCAGAACGGCGTCGAAGAAAGAACCCGATCCAAAGAAGACGAAGCAACCAGAAACCCCATCAACCGCAGTCATGGCACGCTCACGAGCATCTGTCTACAAGGCGCAACAGTACTGGGTCTACGAAGCACACAAGAGGGAGGAAGCATGCGATCTGACACGTCAATTGAACCTGGCCTTACCAAACGGAAGCCCCGGAGGTAATGAGTGCGATATCATGTAAGCAAAGTCCTGTCCTGTCCACGCTCCTCACCAATCACAATCATAACCAACCCATGGGGCAATTCATCATCAAACCAACATTGGAAATCAGGGAGATGATGCCCTTCACACCTTTTACTATTACCTAGACTCAACAGCTAAAACTAGCGTCGGCACACATAGGTACCCCCTTCACCGCCTAGTCATCACGGGCAAGGACACCACCCCCAACCTGCGCCTCCTCTTCGGCCCCGCCGCCGACGTGACCGAGCCCCACGCCCGGGCGCGGCAGAGCGTGCTCCTCAACGCGCGGGCGGGCCTGATCGACGACGAGGCCCCCTACATCTTGCCTCGGAAAGCCAGCCGGGCCGAGCAAGACGAGCTCAACCGCCAGCAGCAGTTCAGCCGCGAGTACCGCGGGATGCTGCCGCACTGCTTCGGCGGGTCGCGGGACATTGTATCAGAAAAGAAGAGAGGAGAGGCAGCGGTAGTCGAGATCGGGTCAAGGAATAGCAACAGCAAGCGGTTGCGTGGACACCACGACACGGGGTCGGGGTACCCTTCCCCAGAGTGGATGGAGTTGTCGGAATGATCAATCTTCCCCGCGGGGCTAAAAAGGAAAGCCTCCACCTCCACTACGACTACGACTACCACCACCGCCACCCCCCACAACGTTGAAAAAAGGCATTGAGCGTGTAGAATTATGGGATTGATTGAATTGGGTATCGACAGGAATTGCGGCGTTAAACTAAAAAAGCAGTGCAAGTGTTATGATGAGTTATGAAATATGAACGATTATTCAAAAGGGCAGAAGCCGCAATTGACGTCCAGTAAGAAACAGTGTCGGGATCCTGCCTGTACCTGGCCTTTGACACACAACTTTTATGCAAACGAACCAGCAAGTCCAAACAACGGCTGACGTCAAACAGGTTTTGGATGAACCCGTCGCGCGAGTCATTTTCTGCCTGTCGCAACTCTTCCAAGATGGGCTGGGCTGGTCTGAGCTGGGACTGGGGTTGGACCTTGGTTTCAATAACCCGCCTGAATCTGCGCGGCAATCTTCTCGGCCAACGCGTAGACCGTGCTCTGCGGGTGGCCGGGCGGCAGCAGTGCGAAGGCGCTGGCGTCCACGACGCGGAGGCCCGACACGCCAATGACCTTGGCGTTCGAGTCGACGACGGCGTCGGGGTCGTCGGTCTTGCCCATGCGGCAGGTGCAGCTGGCATGCCACTAGCGTTTTGGGGGAGTGAAACGATTAGCCAATGTTATTGCACGGCAGTGTCAAGTGGCGCACACAGGTTGGTGTTACTGCCAAGCCAACACGAGGAAACGAAACCAAAGAGAAAAAGGAAAAGAAGGGGGAAAAAACTCACGACTGTCATGACGTCTTTCCGGATCGTCGCCAAGATCTCTGCGTCCGTCTGCACCTGGGGACCCGGGTAGTACTCGACGTTATCCGCGAGGACGCCCTGCATCGCCTTGGCCGCGAAAGTAGCGCGCAGGCGCTTGTAAACTGCGATGGCGACAGCGACGTCGGTTGGGTGCGTGAGCCAATTGGGGTCGATAACGGGCAGGTCCGCCGTGTCGGCCGAGCTGAGGGTGACACTGCCGCGCGACAGGGGCGCCACGAGGGTGCCCAGCAGCGTCGCGTACTGGTAGCCGTCCTCGGGCTGGTCGGCGACGATGTTACCGAAATTGCCGATGTAGCCGGGGCCCGAGATGTACTCGATCTCGGGCCAGTCCGCGGGGAATTGCGACGAGAGGTTCGACGCAGCCTGTGGGGAGAGCAGGGACCGTGGCACCTTCTCCCAACCCAAGAAGTCGCACCCGTTGTTGGTCAGCGGGCCCTGCTTGAAGAGGGAGTAGGGTCCCAAGAGCTGGCCGGCGGCATAGAGCGGGTCGGTGGCGATGCGGGTCAGGGTCTGGACTTTGACGCGCCACGAGGGCCCGAAGAAGACGTGGTCTTGCATCCCCTGCCCGACACCGCGGCGGTCCGCGATGACGGGGATGTTGAACTTGTTGAGCGTCGCGGCGGGGCCGATGCCCGACACCATCAGCAGTTGCGGTGAATGGAACGCGCCAGCACTCACAATCACCTCCCGGGCCGCATTCGCCGCGAAGGTCAGCGGGCCGATCTGGTAGACCACGCCTGTGGCGCGCTTGTTGCCATCGAATAGTATCCTCTTGGCCAGCGCCAGCTGGATGACCGTGAGGTTGGGGCGCCCGGCAGCAATTCTCAGGAACGACGTCTCGGAGGTCTCGCGCTTCATGTTACCGTTAATGGTCGTCGACGCGTACTGGCAGCCCATGAGCTTGCCACTGTTGAAATCCCGAGTGGTGGGGACACCGATCTCATTCAACGACGGCTGCAGCCAGCTCGCGAACGGCTGCGCGTAGTTTGGGTAGCCGACCTCGAGCGGGCCCGCCCCCGCCGTGAAGGCCGCCGGATTGTACTCGGCCGTCGCGTTGGGCGCCCGGGAGCTCGAGGGGGGCCGGAAGGCCACGCTCTTCTTGAAGTAGGGTTCGAACCTATCCCAGCTGTAGCTGGTGTCGCCGACGGCGGCGGCCCACTTGTCGTAGGACTGGGCAGTGCCCCTCTGATAGATCATGAAGTTTCTCGCTGTGCGACATAGTCAGTCTGGGAAAGTAACTTGTACTCTTCCCTCAATTGATTCCTTCTGTCCATTGGTTCCTCCCTCATTTCATCGTTCAAGTCACTTACCTGAGCTGCCTCCCAGACATTTGCCTCGCGCATAGTGGATCCGGCGACCGTTTGCGCCGGCTTGAGGGACCGTCACAAAATTCCAGTCCACGAGGGGATTCGTATCGGATGGGTCAGCCCCGACGAAGAAGGAATCCCCGGCCGGAGTGGTGGAGAGTACGGGGTTGGTGACCTGGTAATATGTGCCAGCTTCAATGACGGCTACCGTCAAGTTGGGATCTTCGCTGAGCCGCTCCGCCAGAGCCAGGCCAGCTGTGCCGCCGCCGACGATGACATAGTCATATGTGCCCCCCAGCTGCCGCTTCTCATTCTCACCGTCGACTGGTGCGGAATTGACCAGAAGTGACCGGCAGGCTATTATTAGCACCGCCGCCAAAAGACCGGATCGCTTCATTATCAGCAGATCAAGAGTAAACTCAGTGATTATGATAGAGGTCGAGACGACATACTCTATCGCAATATGATGGAATATCACCGCCTTTTAATAGAAAGGCAGCCCTGCGATTGGGCTGATAAGCCATCACGAGGTTCTGTTCGGCTATGGCTCAGCATACGGCCGCCAGGATAAACAAATGCGAGCCAAATTGCATCGTTGGCGCGCACGAAGTCAACAAATGGGACACCGTCAAAACCTTACGTTCTCTTGATACCGCCGCGCACCCGTACTGCTGGCGATTGAGGCTTTTGATCTAGCGAAGCAAGCGCCACCAAACTCGAGCCCCAATACTTGATCGACGGAGGTGTTCTCGCCTCTGCGGCGGCCCTTTGTGGCTGCATACATTGCGGCTCTCTTTCAGGTCAAGCATGCTCTCGCTATTCCTGTAACGGTGATTGTTGCGATCTGGTGCTGCATGCTTGAACGATGTAGGAACTGTATCGAGAGAAGAAGTGCAGAACATATTGGGAGATACCAGCGCCAGGGTCAGGTCCAGGATTTGCGGGAAACAGCGACATGTGGCAATTCATTTCTGTATTCGTACATACACTCACTCCGTCACGGCCGTACCAACGTAAAGCCAATCAGCACCTAACCTACTGGATTGCCTCGGCCAAGTCACCAAAAGCGGAATATACCTACCTGGCCAGCATTAAGAATATCGGAAGCTCGAATAACTATTCGAGAATCGATTTGGTGGAACTCGATTGATGCAAGGAACTCAGGAGGTTGACTAACCGGCATTTAGGAAATGAAAGTGGTTTTGAGCTTTCGTCAAACAACAAGGAAGTCACCAAGGGATTGGCGGGCAAGCCACCTGCAAGTGCACCACCCACCCTGTACAGAGTACCTGGGTATGTACTGTTGACCCGATGTCCAAAGAAACAAACGAAGCAAAGAGATAGTTTATTTCATACCTGGATCCGGAGCGTGCCGTACTCGGTAGCATTGCCTACCGCTCTTTCGTCCGCGAAAGACGACACATGTCAAAATCCATCCAAAATTATCCATGAGGTTTTCATTGCGGAAAAGTTATGGCAGACTGGCAATTGGCTTTGGCATAGCACCGACCCCCACTAGAGGAGACGATGTTCTTGCATTAAGCAATCGATACGTCCACTGGCAGCACTGGAGAGTCTCTTATCCCCTTGCATTAGCCTGGTGGGCATGCTCTAATCTAAAGCGCCCCGCCGAGCGCAGGCGGTGACAGCATTTGCAGCATTGCAGTACTGGCCAGTGGGCGCTGGGCGCACCACGAACGAGTTTCATCATGGGTGCGGTACCACGGTAAGGTCTATGTTTTGTGTTTCGCACCAGCTTAAGCTATCGGGGAATTAAAGGCAGGAAGAAACATCGAGTTTTGGGGAATGCAGAATGCGGAATGGAGAAGTTCATCTGCGGCCCCTCGACTCCTCGACTCTGCTTGCAACACATTGATTTAAGGAGGGGGGCTGAGGGTATTGCTGGGTCCCTAGGTATTGTTGAGTGGTGCTCAGTGGTCTGAGGATCATTCAAGGTCCCATCATGCGCTTTCTGGTGCCTTGGTGCCTGGCCAAGCTGGCCTGTTGTGCCACGAGCCCATGAGGGCCCCTCTACTGCCCCTCCTCTTGGTGCCTGCGAGTGCCCGCCAGTGCCCGCCCTTTCGCAAGGGAAATTCCAATGGGCGATGGCCAGCATGGCCAGCATGGCATCAGCAACAAAGAGAAAAGTCGAGCCCGCCAGGGATCTGCGACTAGGTTTGGTCGAGCTTGGGGCACTTGGAGTAAGCGTTGTAAGCGTTGCTGTTTGCGGGACAAAAGGCGGGGGCAACAACACACGTCAATGGCCAACCCTGACTGGTCCCGCTGACATCAAATCCTCGTCAGTCGCCAATGAGAATGAATCAATGAACTGAAGCTGGTGAGACCGCCAACCGCCCCGGTTGCCCGCCAACCCGCCAACCCCCCAATGCCTGTCGCGTAGCAATGCCCATCTTGCATAAACATAGAGCTACCAGAGCTGCCGGTGCTGTCTTAAGTAGAGAGAGAGAGACACGAGAGACCCTGAATCAAAGCTGTTGCTGCTGCTTCCCCCGCATACTTTAAGTACGACTTGCATCCCAATCTCCAGTCTCGGGAATCTTGGTTTCCTCCAATCTCAATACCTACATAAACCAAACCACCTTCCCTACTACCTTACCTAACTGCTTGCTACTTGCCTTGGCTCTAGTCTCCAGCAAGTACTCTATCTACCTACTTATCTATCAATCTATTTACATCTACCAGCCACTCTGGTTCAAAGATTCAACAGGCGACAGCTACGACAGTCACCATGGCCAGCGAAGAAGTGCCCCAGACCCAGAGCGTCGACGAGACCCCCATCTCTCCCAGCCGCCCCAATGCCGGCCGCAAGAACTCTCTCGAGAAGCACCTCATGCACCGCCCTGACCGCCACGAGCTTATTGAGAGTACGTGATACCCACAGCTTGTTTCTTTTCCGGCGGCGCGCATTCCTCAGACTGCGCGCTCATCGAGCAAAAGATCAGACCAATTGGAGGGAATGTCCCATTGACGTCATTTTGTGTACAGAGAACATCCTGCCCGCCTCCAACGCCGCGCCCAGCCTGATCGAGAAGCAGAAGGAGGTATGTTACATCCCCCGCCCTAATCATTGCGTACCTTGCGCAACTACGTCCGACAGGCCTTTTGTGTCTTATACCCACCTACTAACACGTTCTGTCTGCTCCCCATAGCTCGAGAAGCACATGCGCGCCGACTCCCTCAACGAGAAGATCCTGCACAGGCCCTCGCCCGAGCAGGTCCTCAAGAACGGCGTCTTGCACGACGACCCCCGATCTCCCGAGGACAAGTACGCCGAGGCCATGGAGGAGGAGTACGCCAAGCGCGAGGGTGGGGCTTAGAATGCCTACCTACCATCCATAACTACCTACACAACAGTTATGTTATGACCTGGGGCAATTTGAACAACAGGACAAATCTTCTACGGCGTGCTTTTTTGAAGGAAATTTTTGGAGTTTATGGGATAGGCGACGAATGATATCAATTTTGAACAACACAAAACATGAAAATGCAAAGGTTACTGGATCATTATTTGATCTGTATGAACGAGGGCTTTCCAACATTAGATGATGATGGTGATTGATATGAGAGCAGAGATTCCAAGATATGGATTGCTGTAGTACGTTATTCGACAATCAATTAGAGCATTGCTGACCTGACTACATGCGGGTGATAAGTCGTACTGTCCTTCGTGGCTTCCGGTATTTTACAGCTCAGGAACGGTGACGGTTCCTACACCTGCGCGTGGTCGCGCAGTAATACATCGCGAGCATGAACAGTACGCTCCAAACCCCGCTAAACGAACTTGACCGCGATGTCCCAGGTCACATTAACGAGCCATATGGGAAACTCAAAACACTCTCGCTCTGTTTAGATTGAATTGTCTTCAGTCGGCAGGTGAAGAGATTCGCTAGCGAATTGCGACCTTCTAGATGGTCGTTCTCGTGATTGGCAAAATTCGTTACATTGACCATGCAATGCCGTGAAATAATCGTGCTAATAGAATCGAAATAGGGTATCATAAGTGCGTGCTTCCAGCCTCCAACTTGGGCTCACGTCTCTCTGCTGCAGTTCGACGCAATGTGGCTTGATGCAATGCTCTTCAGTCCAATATCCTTCTTCAGCGCATCCCGACATGCGTCGCAGACCTGCGGCGCCTTCACGGCCAGGGAAGTGAGCTGTAACACCAGTCAGTCAATCAACTCAAACAGCCTCTCTGACAAGGCACCACTGCTTGGGGGAACGGTAACTTACAGCACCGATGCAGGTAAGCGGGTTCCCGTCGATGGAGCTCACGACGCACGTCAGCGCCGTCGGCGCCAGGGCCGTGGCGCACTGCACGACGAGGCAGCCGCCGACGTCCGTCTCCCAGGCCTTCTTGGCGCCCTTCTTGATGTCGTCGCCGACCGTGTCGTTGAGGTCCTTGAGCTCCTGCGGCAGGTCCTGGAACCAGTCGCCCACCTTGTTGAAGCCGTCCTCGACCTTGCCCCAGCCGTCCTTGAAGGCGTCGCCGACCTTGCCCAGGTCGAGCGGCTCTGGGCTGGCGTTGCGGCTGTGTTGCTGGCTGGGAAGAGCCAGAGCAACCGGTGCCAGGCTCGCCAGCAGACTTGCTGCGGCGGCGGCGATGGATGAGGACTTCATGGTGTGTAAAAGGAGGGGTGTGCGACGACTAGGTCACACGCGATATATATAAAGAGTGAATGGGGTGGGTTAGGGGTTTGCGCGTGAGAAGATCGAAGTCGGGGATGAACCTGTCTGTGACTTGCCATCCCCGGATTGACAGCCACGGACGGCGGTTATATGTTTTATAACGACATGGGCCTTGGCAGCCTCAGTTCGTTTCGCCGTGGGTTTGGTTGCCGCCCGCCTGCAAATCCGATCACAGTACGCAGTGGGCGGCAATGCGTTAGATTCCTACTGGTCCTTGGCGAGATTGCCAGCTCAGCCAATCACGGACAGTAAGCAGACCAAGCCAGGGCAAAGAGGGCCGGCTGTAACCCTATCACGACCGCATCTAGCATCCTTTCTCTTCGAAACCAACGGCTATTCATGCTGTATGGCTAGATGGATTGCTTCGTCTACCATATGTTTCCAATAAGGAGCGATTAAACGGGGTTCGTCGATAAGGGAATCCTTCCGGCCCCAGAAAAAGGGGGACCGCAGGAACGCCTAAGCCACTCATAACACTGCTACGCCACATATTATTACAGACGGTTGCCACATATAGCGACAGGGTTTGGGCGATCTGGACGAATCAGAGTGCTGAACAGGCAAGGGCACCAGTATGCATGAAACACTCGGCCGATTAAAGCTAGCCATCTTGCCAGGCCCCAGGGGCCCTCCAACACCTAAAGAGGCAATATGAGGCCTCATTCCCATCTTGCTAGGCTGGTATTCGGAATAACCTCATGCCATCTCACAATTTCCGCGTGCACCTGACCAATCCCAAGTTTTTACAGAGCCGTCTCTCCTTTCGCTAATTGACAAGTTCCTCTCATGAACAAAAGTAGGCTCAATGCAATCAGGCGACCGCGGCAGGTGAGTCGTGTCGACGCCGAGGAAGATGCAGCCGACCAAGCTCTTCGTGACATCGCCGTCATCCGCAACCGGCTCGGCGGTGGCGAAGGAGCTGCACCCGCCGCCGTCTAGCCCCCTTGCAATGTCCACACAGGTTCATGTCAGGGTGAGCAGAGCTTCTTGGCAATAGATGGTACCCCCAAGAGACTTATGGGCGCTCAACTACCAGCTTCACGGCCGATACCCCTCCTTTCATGACATCCAGGGCCTCCTGAATCCCATCGAGGCCTTTTCGGTTCACCACTTGAGGTGCAGGAGCGATTTGGTACACCCCCTTGGCCAACGCCTCGGGTAAGTATCCGCCGAAAGTGGCCGGCAGCGTCTCGGCAAAGGCTTCGGGGCCTATGCTCGTGGCAAACGTGAATTTTGCCTCCACGCCTTCTGGGATGTCGTCGGGCGCGATCGGGTTGGAAGAAGCGACGAAGAGCTGAGCAGTCAGTCACTGATAAGTGAACAGAAAGACGGTGAATGGCCACTTTACCTTTTGCTTGGACGCGCCCGAGACCTGGCACGCAGCTGCACTGCTTCCGGCCGCCATGTAGATACCCGCACACTCGCCCTTATCGAGCTCGGCGACGACGTCTTGGACGACGGTGGGAGATCCGTAGTCGAAGGCCTGCACGGCGCCGAGGCTCTTGACGTAGTCAAAGTTGCGCGGGGAGCAGGTTACGATCACGTCATAGCCCGCTCCGGTAGCCAGCTGGATGGCGTTACTGCCGGCCGCCGAGCTGCCGCCCCAGACGAGGACCGACTTCCCTTTCTTGGGCGCGCCAAGTCTGGGGTAGTCGAGGTGCAAGTAGTCCTTTCCAAAGAGGGAGAAAGAGCTTGTGGTAGCGCAGAGCCCGAAAACGACGGCATCACGGTAGGGGATCTCATTGTCGACGGATGTCCCCGGGGGTGGAGGGATCTTGGCCATCAGGGTATAGTCCAGGGCCACGTAGTCCTGGAACCCATTGTTGGCGGTGAAGCCGAAGACGCGGTCGCCGATGCGGAACCGGGAGGCAGCCGCGGAGCCCGGGTTCACGGCCTCGACCGTGCCCGCGACGTCTTGGCCCAGGACGACGGGGTACTTCACAAAGGGGAGCGCCGTCGTCTGAAGGAGGCTGTCGCAGGGGTTCATGGCCCAGGCCTGGACCTTGATTAGGACCCTGCGGTCGCCGAGTTCGTCGGGCGTGGGCAGCGGTCGCTCGCGGATCACGCCGGGGACCCCGACTTTGTCTTGCCAGAGGACGCGATTTACAGCGACCATGGTTAGGATGCTCGACATAAACCTGACTGCTAGATGAAAAACTAGTGTAGTATTGTAGTAGTGCACGGAAGATGTGCCAAAGTTTGAAATATTTGGCGACAGTTGGTATTGGACCTGTGTTTAGTTATCCTGGACAATTACCGTAGACAATTGTACAAATCTACACAACCCCTTTACTTTCTGTAAGCTATAAACCCACTGGCGTGAGTTGCCCTCTTAAAGCGATGAACTTCCTTGACTCTTTGCTGTATATCCAAGTCAAGTAGTCGTTCCACGGACTTTACGTCCCGGAGTTTATACGTATTTACGTCAAGGGATTTGCCAGGCAAAACAAGTTAGCGCCCTGTCTACACAGATCAGACACAGTCACTCGACAGATTCCACATGCTTAACGTGGTATATGGCAATGGGATTTGATGCAATTCATTGGATGAGGCCCAAACAGCTTCCTGGAAAAAGGACAATTGGTAGCCCCTGAACACACGAGCTAATTACCCCTATTCAAGTCTGCAGGTAGGGCTAAAGGGGATCCCATGCATGCCACCGGCTCGGTCCTGGCAGGCTTTCTTCGAAAGAAGCTTATGTGACTAACGAGTGTCCATGGAATATCTTGCTATTCTGAAAAACTGCATCAAGACCAAGCGCCTGAATTCCGGAGCTGAACAACATCTCTCATATCCCGCACACGAAGCGCGGCGTAGATTCCTTTACATGCATATCCCCACACTTCCACGTTCCAATTGGCGCAACAGGGGTAGCCACAAGCAGCTAGAGCTTGGTGTTGTTGGGCTTTGGGTATGAGCTGTCTAAACTAGTGCTGACTGGTCAATCTAGGAATAATTGACGTAATTGCTAACTAGCTGGCCTCCTCCCATCATTTTCCGTTGATCATTGCTCCTGTTCCCGTCTTCATGAACTCTTATCATATCATCTACTTCCAGAGAAAGGCAAGAATCCTCCCAAGTATTACTCTAAGCCTTTTCTATTTCACCTCTTTAGCGAAAAGAGATAATTCATACAGATAGCCATGTCTGAATACACATCCACGCGTGAAGGCTTCCAACGGGCCATGGAGTGGAGTCTAACCGGCCGGCCCGAGGACACAAAGCAGTACGTCGAGGCCACCACCGTGCCGACCTTCTACCAGGTCATGAACGGCCAGCGGATCGCCTACGATGACTACATCAAAGGCATCGTCCAGTGGCGCGGCAAAGTCACTGACTACAAGCCTATCATGTGAGTCGATGGACCACTATCTCAAATAGTTACATGCACGGTATTCGTAGAGCTGGTTGCTGATCATATCCTTAAAGACACGAGTTTCTTCGCGATGGCGATCAGCTGGCGGCACGCATAACAGGGAGCATCAAGGTCAAGGGCGCAGCTACCGATTTTGAGAGCTTCATGTTCGCCAAGGTGGATAAGGAGACCGGGAAATTGGAGTGGTTGGTCGAGAGGTCTGTCTGGGGACCTACCGGCGGAAGTCCTAAGTATGGGACTAACTAGGTCGCTGCTTCCTATCGAATGAACTACCAGTTGACGCACCGGTAATTATGCTGAATATGAATAATTCGATCAATATAGTGCATAAAATTCTCGAACAATCTCCTGGCTTCCTCTCATTCTCGCTGAGGTTAAACTTTTATTCTTTAATGCTAGAGGTAAAGAGCTCTTATAATGGCTAATTAACAACTTGTTTCCCTCTTTAATAACATTAGGCTATTATTAATGTTATAAGGTTAATAAGGTTTAATAAATAAATATATACTTAAGATAATAATATCTTATATAATTATATAAGCAACTTATATAATAAATAGTTAAAGGTAATTAATTAGAAAACTTATAAATTATTATAGGTTTATAAGTAAGTACCTATAGTTGAATTATAATAAATAGTAGATATGGAATTAGGGAGCCACTCCTGTTGTTGCCTCTCCCTTTGTAGCCTCTCCAATGGCGTAAGGTTTAACTCAAAACTATCCCGATATGGGCGGTCTTGTTGCGGGGGGTGATCTTGTGGCTTCAAATGCCCCTTGAGGAGTTCTGCAATTTTATGCTTCCCTTCTGCCTCGGCACCTTGCACATAATATGGCTCGACCAAGGCATTCCTCTGCAGCAGCTGCCGTATAAGCTCTTCACGACCACTCTTGACCGCATACAATAGCGGCGTGCTGAGGCTGTGGTCTTTTGCATTAATATCAGCCCCCTTGTCGATCAGTTGGCTGAGAATATCTTTGTGACCCTTAATAGCAGCGTGGATCAGCGGTGTCTTCCCACATTTATCGCATACATCAACTTCAATGCTTTCTTGGCGTAGTAGTCGCTGTACAATAACGGCAAGGCCCTCACTGGCGGCATATACCAGAGGTGGCGTACGACTTGGACCGTCTCGCGCATTGAGCATCTCCTTCTTATCGAGTAGTTGCTGTATGATATACTCGTCGTCTTTTTCGACGGCATACTGAAGCAATGTACCCCAGGGAAGCGACGTCCACTCCTCGCAATCAACCAATCGCGTTGCAATATCGAATTCGTTCTTGTCCACTGCCCAAATCAAGGCCTCCCTGCTTTGCTTGTTCCAATTTTTTCTCAGTTCGTCACACATGCAGTCCTCGACAGACTTGGGGCCGTTTCGTACTGCTCGTTCCAGTGCCTTGCTGATGGGAATATCTGTCGTGAATACGCTGGCATGATTCTCGATGAGCTCGTGCTCTACCGTCAAACTCGAATTTTGAACTGCCCACTGAAGTGCGGTGCGATGGAAGTTGTCTCCGGTGTTGATCTTGTCAAGAACATCGTTGTTCCCCAAGAATAACTTTGCGATGTTGTTGTTGTCGTTGATTGCAGCCTCGTGAAGCGGAGTCCTTCCGTCATTGTCTTGAAGAAACCAATCCACTTTCAAGGACTCCATAAGATACTGCGCCCAGTCCGTGTTGTCTAGGGCTGCGGCCCAATGCAATGCAGATCTCCCAAGTTCATCCTTGGCATTGATATCATCGTAAGATTGAAATGGCTGTATCGGTACGTTCTCGATTACAGCCCAGTGAAGCTTGGTTTTCCCGCTGCGCTTTGTGCTACTCATCTTGGGCCATCCAAGCTTTGGCATCCAAGTGCTTCTGTTCTGGCTTTTTGAAAGTGTGAAAGGATGTAGTCTCGCCATTGCTGCTCTTTCGACAATAGTTTGTGAACACGGTGTGCAGGATTACAATCAAAGAAAACGTCGTTCAAAAGAGATTAAAGCTGGTCTGTGACGGGCTGAAATGGTTTCTCTCAATGAGTCGAATGAAGGGTTTCTGGGTATTTTAGCCAAAAATGAGGGCTTCCTTAAATTTACAATAGAATGTGAACCTACCGCCTTTTCCCAAAGTATACCAGGCTTCCGTGGATGAAGAATAGGTAACACGCTGGATGGTGTCCATATTTCTTTTGCTTATCGGTCTGAGGGGTCGGTGTGCGGATTCGACGAACAGAGCATATCGTTTTTTCACGATCTTTGGCAATGCTTGCTTCTTCAAACCGGCTTATTCTAATTGAACAACAGCGGGAGTCAAAACAAACATGTTGTGGAGACCACCCCCTCTTTATCCGTCAAATGAGGAAAACGGTTCAAATAGGGACCCATCATGCAGCTCAGCATGTATGACTTGTAGCTTAGCAAAATCAATATGGCCAAGACTTTATATTGATTTCCCACTGGAAGCTGAAATGCGTCTTTCCGATTATCCGTTGCCGCTGTGCTGTTTCTGCTAATTAGGGGGCTGCTCAACAATCAATACTTTACGTTCCACTCAGTCATCTTTCAACTTTGGCCGTCTTTCAATGCAACCTAACAACATCCATCATCTAGATTATCTCAACTGAACAGTTGGCTGGATCTAAATTGAACCCTTAATTTGAATACCTTTACCAAGATCAAGATGCTGAAACGCTTGGGGCTACTTTTCATCTCCTCCATCCTCCTCTGCTCGTTCCCTCTTACACACTGCCAAACCAACACGACGTTGGTGGTACAAAGTCATCCCGTAGACTGGCAAGCAGAGAGTGAACATCGTGGAACATGGGGCATCATTACCAATTGTTTAACCACTATCTTTGCTTGCACCTGGAGCATTCAGCATCTCAATGTCCCATTATCATCGGATGGGTCGTGGTCAAGACGTTGGCGGGGTGCCAAGTGGATGACCATCACGATCTTATTCCCCGAATTTATGGTCGTCCACGCCCTTTTCGAGCTCTTGATGGCCACTAAAGCGCTCCAGAAGATGAACACCCGAGGCAAGTCTGTAAAGCTTCCATGGTGGTGGATACCACTTTCACAAATTTCCCAACTTCCACAACCTCCACAACTTCCACAATTTCCTTCACCACTACAACTTGCTTCAACTATCTCAACAAGGATGAAGTCCTTTGGGCAATCGTTGACTTCACTTTGGCACCGAACTGGACAAAATATCATGTCTCTATCGCGACGCTTCCATCGCGCAAGAGACATGATATTTTGCCATGGCCGAAAGGGTTCCAGCGACAGAAGACAGAAGGGAAGACGCTGCATGGACACTTACCCATTGTTTCTTTGCCAACATGGGAGGGATTCGCTATCAATGTGAGAACCCGGTATGGGGCGAGGGAGAGTACGAGGATTCTCCCCTGACAGCTCTTCAAATTGCCATATATGATGACCGCGACCACGACTTCGACAAACCTGAAATGACATTGCAATACATTGAAGACATAAGCAAGACGAATGCATTTGTCAAGGTTATTGCCGGACTTCAGCTCTTGCAACTTGTCTTGTCTCTTGTCATACGAACTGCCCAGGGTATGGCTTTCTCACAACTGGAGACACTAACAGTCGGGTTTGCTGTCTGTGGCTTCTTTACCTACCTATTGTACTGGTACAAGCCACAGGGCGTTGAAACATGTTTTCCAATCGGAACGAAAGGCATCAACGAAGGCTTTGAACGAATCCGTTATGATATCCCATATGTGAAGACCTTTGACAGCTTTTGGGATATTCTCATAAACAAAGTGAAGAAGTCTTACAGTTCCACGCCGGCAAAGAGGATCCCGAACGACAACATTCCTATATACCAGGACCAATGGGGACACCCCGGGATATTTGTGCTGGCTCTGGCTTCTGCCTTATTCGGCGCCATGCACACTATCGCTTGGAAATTCGAATTTCCTTCGGTTCAAGAGAAGATGATGTGGCACGTGGCTACGATTGTCGCCGTGGCGAGTCCAGTCGTTGGGCTCTTGCTCGTTCCTGTTGCGCAGTTGACCGTTCCATCAGGTGATCCGCATGCCTTCATTGGCGACTGTCTTCGCCTTTTGAGAGAATACTCTTGGCACGGAGATGAAGATTCCACAGCCCATGAGACAGCGAGGGTGGCTTATACAGAGCTCGAAGAAATATACATCGGAAGGTCTACAACCTCCAATGATACAAAGACGCACTACAAGGCGATCTTTTCCGATAGAGACAGAGATTACTTTTCTGACAGAGATGGAGATAAACTCCCGGGCGAACTACTTGATCTTCTCTTTGTACGAGGGCAATTCGAAACGGTAGACGGCCTCGAAAAGTTAATCCAGGATAGTTTCACCGATATGTTCAAAAGCGATTTTGAGTATCTGACCCGGCTCATGAAAGAGGAGGAGTCGAAGAAACTCAACGAGACTGCAATGACGAACGTGTTTCCTCGGAAGACCTGGCTTCCAAACTGGTTAAATCTTTGCGTTCTCTACTCGGCGAGTGCCTTGTATATCCTTGCCAGACTATCCCTGCTGGCCGTGGGATTTTCCAGTCTGCGCAAGATGCCTGCGTCGGTATATGTTAATACCCCTTGGACAGCGTACATACCGTCAGTGGGATGAAGGCTAGCGAGGGGTTGGGGGAGGGGTGTTCCTGGGCCGCGTGTATTCCTTGTTATATTCTTCATTATATAGGAATATTTCCAGATCTCTCTTATCCTCAAATCCATATATGTGAATAAACTTGCGAGGCTACGGATTTGGTCTAACATCTGATTAAATATTGTAATACTCCGTGCCCGGAGTGGGAGCCCGATCCAACTTGAAGTAACCAGGCTGCAGTTTCTGGAACACCTGTGCCGGATCATATTTCTGGGCGACGCCCTGGAGTTTGGCCTGATTGGTGGCGCCGTAGCTGCTGATGACATCCTGGTACTCACTGGCGTAGTTCATGTAGACATAATCTACGAACGAGCCCCGGGCGACGGCCTCAGCCTTGATCTCCTCGAGCAGGTCCGAGAGGTAGGCCGTGACGCGCGCGTCGTCTTCTTTGCGCGTCCACGACGCTGCGAGCAGCATGATGTACACGGGGCCATCTTTGGGGTCTAGGCCCAGGGGGTTGCCGCCGTTCTTCTGCATCTGCTCCAGCTGCGGCGTGCCGATGGCCTGGAAGACGATGTTGGGTCCGATGCCCGGCACGTTGCCGACTGCCGAAGCCACCGTGTCGAAGAAGCGCTGGCGTGCGAACGTGGCCATCTCGACGTCGGCCTTGGTGCTGAGCGTGTAGAAGAGCTGGCGCTTGCCGATGGGGCTGTCGTGCATGGTCTCGGTAGCCCACTCGGTCAGGACGCGGGCCTTGGTCGTGTCACCCACGGCGGTGATGTTGTTAAAGCCAGCCCAGACGGGCGACTTGGAACCCTCGAGGACGTCGGCGTGGTAGAATACGGGGAGGCCGAGCTTTCGGCCGCCCGTGTAGACGTAGACGACGTAGAGGCCCGCGTCGATGTCCTGGGCCGCGTTCGTCGCCACGTAGGCGAAGGCTTCGTCGAGGCCCCGGAATTCGCTCTCCATGTAGGTCTTCCGCCCGCCCCAGATCTGGCCTTGAGGGAGCGGTATGGTCTTCAGGTTGAAGTTGACCACCAGGCCGAAGTTGTTGCCGCCGCCTCGTAGGGCCCAGTACAGGTCAGGGTATTCATGTACACTGGCTCGTACCATGATGCCACTTGCAGTGACGACCTAGCCTTACAATCAGCGAGTTGATCCCATATGTGTTACCCAGGACGTTGACTCACATCGAAACTCTCGACGTTGTCACCGGCCCATCCATAACGAGGAGAGAAGTACGAGATGCCACCTAAGCCATATTGTCGTTAGTATTGGAAGACGGAGACTCTTTCTTCATCCCACGCTGCATTCGATAGGAACATACCGCCCGTAGTCAAGCCACCAACCCCAATGTTGAACAGCCGCCCACCAATAACCGTGCGATTCGAAGTGGCCAAAGATTCATAAACATGGCCCCAGATATTCCCGGGGCCCACGGACGCAACGCTCTTGTCTTCGTTCAGCGCGATGCCGTTCAGGTTGGCAAACGAGATAGTGATGCCTCCCTCGATGCTTGAAGCGCCGGCCATGGCGGCATGGCCTCCGCTCTTGGCCGCGAAGGGACACTGCGTCAGACGGGACAGGAGGACCACAGCCGAAACATCAGCAGCTTTAGAAGGCTTGAAGATGCAGCGGGGACTGACATTCTGCTGCTTGTTGGACCAGTAAGAGCCGGTGAAGTTGCTATAGCTGGCCTCGTCATGGGCGTAGACGTGGTCGTTGCCGTAGACAAACTGGAGCGTTGCGCACTGGAATCCGAACCAATCAGTAGTGAGCATCACGGATATGTTGTAGGGCCGCCGTAGACAGCGGTATGGGATGAACGTACCGCAGTTTGGCAGGCCGAGCCTTTACGGTCGGGAGCCCGTCCTTCCAACGGTGTCGCCTCAAGGAAGCTTGCCAAGGTTGGTATCTCTTCCACGTGGATTTCCAACTCCCGGAGCGCCTCCGTCACATTGAAATCTGTTGGCTCGAAAGCGGGCGCGGCTTGTTGTTGTGCCACTACCATTGCCGCGCCGGCAAACAGGGAAGAGACGAAATGCATGATGAACCGACGGGAGAGGAACTATGCCAACGAAGGAAATCGAGCGAACGGCCGGGCACAGTAATGCTCCGTGACATTTGCAAGTACGGACATATCACCGGCTGGGGGTATACCTTTTCTTTATCTTTTTAGCTCCGCCCTGGTTCGGACTCTGCTTACCAGATTATTGGGCCTGTAAAATACTTCCGGTCTCGATAGTCTCTCAAGCTAATCGTACAGTTCCATTTTAAACACCCCGTCATTAACGTTGAATCCACGAATAGATTTGCTGTATATAGGAAGGGGACCGAGGTTGGTGTGCGGCACAGCGCGGGGGGTCATGCACGTATCGTTTAATGAATATGGTACATAGGTCTAGGCCATTGTGGTTCTAGCAGGCTTATGGAGTCCCCCGATTCGTGCAACAGGGGTTGGTCGAACCCCGGCAGTCTTGACAGGGGCTGCAGTACTTTGTTCCTCCAGGTAGGCGACGAAAAGGATACTGTATTCAGGCTACAGCGAAATGCCTCTTAAAAGTTCCAGATCTTTATTTCGACTACTTATCCCAGCTTCCTTAATCTGAGTTAATACCTAAAACGAGTCTCATGGTAGAGAGACTGATGTATATGTCTTTTGCCTACTTCTCCCATCTTTCTCATGGTACTGTTACAATCATGATCGAATATCCAGCAATTTACCATGTGTAGGATCGCGGCACATAGTATTCGGAACAACTTTAGACTCGGGCCATCTTATCTTGTCTTCCCGTGATGTCAAAAGGTGGCGTTAACATGGTAGGACAACGATGGGCTGTTTGAGAAGGCCTACAACGGTAAGGTCGAACCCCTTGCGTTATTTGATGTGACTAGCCAACAGGTTGCCGCTCATAATGAGACGCCTGATTTTCTCATTGGCAAGAACCTCAATCGCTTTGAACATCTGCGGAAATGGTTTTTATGCTCTTTCCTTCGTCCTCAGTGGACCGTGTTGAGTAAGACCCCATATGTTCTCAATTAGGGGCCAGAATAGGCTATTGGCGGATCCAATTGGCAGCATTTCTAACCAAAATGGTACATACCACGTAAATCTGGGCGCTTCTAGCTGCAGGGCGAACCTCGGGCCACTCTTGATCAGGCTTTCTTCGGGCCGGTCCAGGCCCGGCTTCGTGTCGGGTTGACACCGCTTGCCCTTGGTTGGCTCTGCCTCGAGCTGTGCCAATGCAATCCCTGTCTTGGTGGCTTAAGTTACGTGACCTATATAGTAAGGCTAGTCGGGCGCGTGTGTCTGAAGTATGCACTAAGGCGTGTTGCCGAGTGTGTCAAAGTTGGAAGATATCTCTTTTGGTTAGGTAGATAGTAGAACTGCACGTAGAGACCTGTCCGACTTCCATGTCTTAATGTATACATTTATGGCATTTCAAGGTATGCTCTATTTCGCATAGAATCAAGGTTAAGTGCATAATAGATATTACGGTAATTAATTATTGTATTAGTGGTGTTCAATCGAACTGTTATCAATTTATCGTCCACTACCTGGAAGCTCTGCAAACATTCTTGTCCCGCCGCCAGCCTCTGGGGGCGGTTTGTATTGCATCTGACTCGAGTAGTACGGTGGTGCGGGCCCCGTGTCTTGCTTCTTTTTCCTCCGCCAGTTCAGGCATAGAATGACGGCGCATACCACGCCCGAAACAGCGGCTATGCCAACCCCTACGCCAATGCCCGCCATGGCCCCTGTGGAAAGACCTTCTGTTTTCTGCGTTGTAGGCTGGGTTGGTGACGTCCCTGACTGTGCGGCATCGTCCGATGTAGGCTGGGCACTAGCAGTAGCAGTACCACGTGGAGACGCTGTCGTGCTTGTTGGTGCGATGCCTATGCTTGGGGTTGGATGAGGCTCTCCAACTTTCTCGGTGATGTTGAAAAATGCGGATGTTTGTTTTGCTGGCGTGGTTGATGATTTGTTGACTTCTACCAGCCAAAAGAAGAAAACCGGCGAGTCGGAGAGCCTCAGTTCGTTCGTCGTGACGGTCCAGTTAAACCTCTGAGGTAGCTTTTGACCTTGAGTCTCTGATGAAAACAAAACCGAAATTAGTACATATACATGACACGGAGACGGTTCGTGGCTGCAGTGGGTTCTCACGCTGGTAGGCAGGCTTTTCAGACAACCTGGCTCCTGCAACCAGGGAGTTTTGCCAAAACTCTATCCTGTACTCGGGCCAGGGCGTATCGAACACAACCTCTTGAACATCGCCCAGCGTCCAAACCTGGTTCGTGCCATAAATTCCAGGGCCCACGGCGAACTGGGTGTAGAACGGCCTGGCGAAGCCCAATTGCAGCGACTGCTCACAGAGCGCCGCGACATTTATCCAGAGGACTGCCAGCCGCATCGTTGGAGACGTTGACCGAAACTATCTGGAGGATAATAGTCGAATCTTATTCCAACTAAGGAAAGCGACGCAGGCGACCGAAAATGGGAAAGAAGGGGGCTAAATCTTATCCACATCTGAGCCGTAGTCGCTAGACCTAGCCGTCGCCCGCCAAGGCTGCTGGCTTGGTCGGCTACCTTCCATGACACAAGGAAGTTGTTGTTGGTTCAAGGAATTCCATTCCGAGGCGAAGCGATTGGCGTCCAAGAGATTCCAACCAACAAGGTAGGACGAGAGCAAGGGACCCCGGTCAAGTCCTACGTGACTGAAGTTGGAGCAAACATAACAGTCTCCGATTGGCTACCTAGTTCTCGGCCCGCCAACATCATTCCACCCCGGGCGCTTCCAGCTGTTTGGTAACTTTTGGGGGGCGCACTTCTCCGGGTCTGTCATTCTGTCCCCTTGATTGTCGTTGCTTTTGACTTCACGGGAATACCCTAGTGTCTCTTTTCCCTTTACCAGTGCGAATACGCATGCAATCATTACCTTTGTCCATTAACAGCAAGATTTATCTATGTCTTGATGGCCTCAACGTCTCCAAACATGCTTCAATCACCACGATCCAGAGCAAGAGCCACTTGCCTTAGCATGCTTGTATTTGTTGGCATTACAATCTTCATATTCTGGACACCCCGCGCGAATGGAGCACCATCCTTGTTGCGTCTCTGGCATTCTGCCACGCCTCGGAAGCCTTATGGACGAGAGTATCACAAGCTCTCAAGTCCCGACGAGATCAATAGAGTCACAAACGAAACACTTGGTTTCTCCAAGATATTTGTTATTGGACTCCCAGAGCGAACTGACAAACGCGATGCTCTTGTTTTGACAAGCTCCCTCACGGGGTTCAGCGTCGAATTCGTCGACGGAGTGAGAGGCGATAGTGTCCCAGAAAAGGCTATCCCTTTCGGCCAAAACAAAGATAGCCTCCCGGTGACCTACCGCGGCAGCTGGAGAAGTCACATGAATGTAGTGAGAAGGCAAGCAGTTCCGCAAACTGGCTTTCCGCACAGTTCTAAACTTACAATATCTTGCAGTATCATAGAGCAAAATTTGGAATCTGCTCTGATAATGGAGGACGACATGGATTGGTAAGTAATTACTGATGCCACACGTCGTAAGCAATCCCGACTGACCGGTCTTCCCAGGGATGTAAGACTGCTACCGCAGCTAGAGAAGGCGGCCCAGGGCACTCGAACACTGTTGCAGTCAGGTTCAAATCCTCATTCGCCTTATGGGGATGATTGGGACGTGCTTTGGCTAGGCCACTGCGGGGAAATATTCTCCGAGACCTTGCCCGAGAACGAAGGAAAGCCCCTTTATCCCAAGTTCCTTATTAAGAACGACGAAACCGTGCCTCCGTTTGGCAAAGTCACTGGCCTTGTCGATTTCAAGGCGTACCCTGAGTTCACCCGCTTCATCCATACGACGGGCGCCCCTATCTGCTCCTTCGCCTACGCGCTGAGCCGCCGAGGCGCGCAAAAGGTCCTGTTTGACCTGTCGGTCGACAGGCTGGACGGCCACTTTGACAACGCCCTGGGCACCCTGTGCCGCAACGGAGCGTCCCGGCTCGGCGACCCGACGGGGCTGAACGCGAAATGTCTGACGATCACGCCACCCCTATTCTTCCACCACCGGCCGAAAGGGCGGGTGGATCTCGAGAGCGATATCAACGACGTGGGCGGGGATGGGCAGGTTCGGGAGAAAGGCACAACAGAGAACATTGTGTGGAGCGCACGGAATAACATACGCAATATGTTGACCGGCAGGGAAATGGATAGCCAGATTTGAAACCCTCCCAAAAATAAGGTCTACCTACAACATCATCAAGACAGCGGTCCTAGTAGAAGTGTACATAAAAGACTCAGCGATGACAATATACAATATCTTTTCAAGCCAATAGTTTTTGACCAAATGGATAAAAAGGGGTCCATGTCAGAGTCAGATGAATAAGCGTTAGACGGATTGCGCAGTAAGTCGGGTCAAAGCTGACCTCCGTTCGTTGAAGATGGCCCGTAAATCCGATCGGAGAATATCGAAAACGCCGTGTCAGCGATGGACTTACACTAAGTTGCTCTGTTTATAAGCGATGGTAATAATCATCATTATCTGTTTTTTTAAGGATAACAAGATACTGTAATTCATTAATTATCTCCCCTTGTTTCTGCATCATCACAAACGTCGGTCCAAGACTGATCTCGCCGTGCCCAGGAAAGGTTGAACACATGGCGATGTCTGACGACCTCAGACCCGAGTCGGAGAAGGCAGCGCATCCAGAACCCGAAACCAGCCAGGAACCAAACGATGCCCCTAAATTGGCGAATAGCGACCCCCCAGATGGTGGTACTGCTGCATGGTTGGTCCTCTTAGGAGCCTGGTGCTGCTCTTTCTCGAGCCCCGGCTGGATCAACAGTATGTTTTCATAACCCTCTTTTGCAACACGCAAAAGCACTAGTGTCGTTGGTACTAACGAACACTAACACTAATCTCATTTACTCAGGCGTGGGTAGCTTCCAGCAGTACTACGAGGTCGGACCCCTGAAAGACTACCCTAGCAGCACCATTGCTTGGATCCCTTCTCTGCAAATATTCTTCTTGTTCTTTTTGGGGCCTGTCGTTGGCATCTTGTATGACAACTATGGACCTCGACCCCTGATCATTGGCGGCACACTGCTTCACGTCTTTGGCCTAATGATGGCGTCGCTGGCGACTGAGTACTACCACTTCATCCTGGCCCAAGGCGTCTGCAGTGCCATCGGTGTTGCTTGTCTATACCAACCTGGTAAGTTCATTCTGAAATAAGACACCTCTATTTTTGCGTACGTATTGTAACTTTCGCTGACCGACTGCCCGTTCTCCACGAAAAGCACTTGCCTGTCTCACCACCTGGTTCGCCAAGAAGCGCGGGGCCGTCATGGGCATCATGGTGACGGGTTCCTCCGTCGGCGGCGTCGTCTTCCCCATCATGATCGGCCGCATGATCAAGAGCGTGGGCTACCCCTGGACCATGCGGACGGCCGCCTTCATCATCCTGGCCCTGCAGATCGTCGCCGTCGTCACGGTCCGCCCCCGGGCCAAGCCCGCGCCCAAGAAGATGGCCGCCGGCCGCTACGCCGCCCCCTTCACCGAGCTCCCCTTCGTCATGTTGCTACTGGGCGTCGCCGTCCTGACCTACGGCATATTCATTCCCATCACCTACCTGGCGGCGCAGGCTTTCCAGGAGGCGCACACGTCGGAGGATATGGCTCAGTACTTGGTGGCAATCTTCAATGGCGCCAGGTACGTCTTCCACATCATACCCCCCTTAGTTTTACCTCTTTTCCATTTCCTGTTATGAATGAGGTTGGCACACTAACGAGACGTACCCTTCGTCTTAGTGTCTTCGGCCGTCTGGCCTCCGGCTACGGCGCCGACATAATCGGGCGGTGGAACATGTTCGTTCTCGCCTGCACGGTGTCAGGCATCTCCGAGTTCGCCGTATGGATCCCAGCCACCAAGCCGTCCGTCGCCATCGGCTTCGCCATCATGTTCGGCTTCGCATCGGGCGCCTTCGTCGGCCTCGCGGGCGCCCTGCCTATTGCCGTCTCCCCGTTGCCCGAAATTGGCTATAGGATGGGCGTCTTCTTCGTCGCTATCGCCATCCCCGCGCTGACCCTGGGCCCCATTGGAGGTGCCATCCTGCAGCGCAGTTGGCTGGACGTTAAGATCTTTGGCGGGGTGATGTGCATCGCGGGATCGGGTATCGTCTTGGTTGCGCGGTTGATGTATACGGATAAGAAGTTCTTCAAAGCTTTTTAGAATGTTCATTGTCATGGATGAAAAAGGGTCGCTGCATGTACATGGCCGGCGCAATACAGGATTGACAGAGGGTTGGGGCTGGGTTTATGATAGAGAGCGATGGAATTTCAGAATGCGACATTGGAAATAGCGTAATGACTGCTGATTGCTTTGGTTTGAAAACATTATGCGAATTGATGGGGCTTGTTTAGATAACACGGACGCTATTGAAATTCATCAAGTGGCTTCAGATGCATGAAAGTGCACCCAAAAAGTAATTGCGGGCCTTCAAACTGCAAGCGACCAGGTATGACACCATGGCACTTTTTTGACGTACGTACTTTGGAACTCGCGGCGGTATTTTGCCTTTTTCCTGTTTGCCCAGAGCTTCGTTGGCGCAGTGTCTAAAACATAGTGCCAGCAGGTCGCAATGCGCGTTGGAAGAGATACATAAGTGAGTTGGCCGAAGCGCCTGAAAGAATTAGGCTTGGCCCCGTCCATGGAATCAAGGACATGTCTTCTGGCGAAAGCAAAAGTCTCACGTTGTGCGCCTTCAATTCAGGTTCATTTTTCATTTTGGTGTGTGCAAACTCGCGTTTGACGAAGTGGAGCATGACCAAACAAAAAGTTAAGTTCTAAGTTGGTGTGAGATGGGGTGCTGCAGGTGCAGTACGGGCGACTCTAGAAACTCAGGCATACAGACGGTGCGGTAGTCGATCTGCGGGCTTTCAGTTGGGCGGCGTCTGCGTTTTTAAGTTGCTCATGCACTGATGGCTGGTTTTCTCAAAGTGGCTTTTTACCCCTGATAAATACGAGCTACCCCTATCTTGGCCTCACCAAGTGTCAAATAGGGGTAGCTCGTAATTTTCAGGGGTAAGGTGAGGGGAAGCAGGCAAGAACCCTCCACTTAGATTTGATGCGTAATTGCAGCTTGATAATTCTGGATATTCCGTTCTAACAGACATTGGGTGGAGTGGTTCATGGTCAAGATAGTAGGAGAAGGGTGGATGGGTGTTAGCCGCACCAAAGTCTTTCACGAAGATATCGCGCCCCTCTTCCTGGATCCTCGGGGAAACATCGTGCAGGGGACGCGGGTGTCGTTTGAGCAAACATGGGAGATGCGGGACGCATGGAACGCCGGCAAGTTTTGGGATAGTAGTTTCTTGGCCGATCGGGATAGGAGTAAGCCAGGCGTGTCAATGACCCTAGAGACTTCCTGGGGCAGAATGACAAGGCCTCAGGGAATATTGGGAGATTGCTTTACCAATTGAACTAGTCTCCGATAATGGGCGGGCAATTGCTACCGACTTCTTTGCAAGGCGTGAAGGGGAATCCCGGCCGTATTGTAATCTGGTTGGTGTCTCTATCTCTCCCTGCGTTGACGACCCCTGTCAGTCAACCCAACAACCTGGTCAACCATGCAACAAACAATCCTTATCCGATGGCTATCACATTGAAGTCGGATAGTTACACTCTCTACGTTGATTGAATCTAAGTCTTCCGCGAGCAGATGCGATTCTGGTTCGTTTACCCAGGTTAGACAGGTTGATAAGAGTAAGAGCCCCCGACTTTCACCGGATGCCCCTTACGTTCCACCACGGCCCTTCGGCTACAACGCCGACCCCAACATCGTGATGGGAGCATCCCTTACATTGGCGGTTGACATCTCGAATTGACTGGTGTACGCCACATTCTCATCTTAATTTTCTTTACTAGTCATGTGGGAACCAGTCCACCATCTCACTCTTTATATCCCACGATGAAAATTCTTGTCAGGATAGAGTGAATAACATGCTAGCAAACTCTGGGCATGAATGCATTGCTTCAGAAAGGGGGACGCGTCCACAAACAGGCAATTTACTTGAAACAGTTTTATGAATAGATAGCTGTATGCGACCTTTGCGTAGATGAAAGTAATCGCCACCGATAGTAATCAGACTTTCGTTTTTCTCCCCATTCCGATACATGCCATCAAAGACCAAAGACTCAAAAAGCAGACCCCCGTTAGATATATGGATCCAAAAGCCATGATACCATCTAGACCCTACTCTACAGAAATATCTCATGCATGCAGGACGCTTTGGGTCTTTCAGACCGCCATCTACCTGTTTGACTGGACTTATCACTTAATTGAACTGCATACCCCCCACTAGGTAGCATCTTATCCTAAACAAAAAGACTCAATATCGGCCATGACCACCCTTCACCCCATAGAGGATGCTACCGAGAAGATCTTGGTAGCCATGGTGATCCTCTTCAGCACTTTCCCGACATGTGCTGTTGGGCTCCGTCTCTGGGCAAGAAGGATCTCTGAGCAACGACTGCGTTGGAGTGATGCCTTCATATTACTAGATTATGCCACCCTTCTGTCGTATTGGGCGAATACTCTCTACAGTGAGCATCTTCCTTCTCCGTTCCAGTGTTCCTTGATCTAAAAAGGTCTTGCCTCCTTATAGTTGTTTTTGGAACGCGCATTAGAAGCCCGGAAGATTACGAAACTATGACTAATGACGACCTGTTTGTGGTCTTCTCAGTTTGTGGCTCCTTTATTTTCACCTGTCCCCCGAGAGAAAGAGATGAATTCTACATTTTCAGGCTTTCTGACAGTAAGCAAACAGGGCATGGCGACAAGCGAAATGCTTTTCGTAGCAACCGTCTATCTCCTCAAGCTCTCCACGTTGGCCCTAATCCAGGAGCTGTTCTGCAACAACACGTCCGCGCCTGTCAAGACGGCGCTTTCTATCCTCAAGTACCTAACCGTCATCTGCGCCACAGCATCCGTCACTGGGACCTTGTACAACGCTTTTCCGACCGACCCAAATCTCGACTGGACCCCAGAGAGATACTATAAGAACAAGGTCAATGGCATGTTCAACTTCACAGCGGATGTTGTACTTGACTTTATCGTCTTCCTCTTACCCATCTGGCAATTGTTCCCCTTAAGGCTCGCGAGCCGAAAGAAAGGGAGCGTCATGCTAGCGTTCGGCCTCAGCTTCTTGTGAGTCGACCTTTGATAATGCCCTGATAGTTGAGCATGAGCATGCAAACCCTTGAATGAGACTTAGGATTTTCACTAACTGGACTCATCAAGGACGTGTTTGATCGCCCTGGTGCGGACCATACTTTGGTACCAGGAGTGGTTCCCCAGCTTGTTAATAATGAAATGGTTTCTTCTGGGCTTGGAGCCGAGCGTTGGAATCGTGGCTGTCAGTATTCCACTCCTTCGCCCCGTCTTCCGCCGTGAAGATCGCGACGTACAAGGAGTCAAAATGCACAGGCTTCCATCGAGGGCCAGAGCTGGTTACTCTGCTTCTACTATCGTGGTGTCATCCAATGCATCCCAACCTCGCTGATTGCTTGGTGATGTGCGAATATCAAAGCCAGTATTGCTAGATAGTATTACTCGGTGAATGTCTTGCCGCTGTAAGTAACGATAACAACTACAACCTATCCATCGGGGCATCAGAGCAACACTGGGCAGAGTTATCTAGCACTCAAGGGAAAATGGACTGTTTTGCGCCTGGATGAATTTAGTTCATTAAACCGACGCCGGTGGTGTATTCCAGCACCTGTGCCCTGGCGGGTTCAAGATCTCGGCTGTGTCTGATTAGGCGTATGTACTTTACGTATGCTTGTGGGTGGGTCTGCATTATGTTGGTCCTGGTCTCGTTTTCTCTTGGCCTTTTACTACATGTACCTAGGAAAGGCAAGCACACTGTACTTCTGTAACTCACGTCGATTGCCTGCTTGTTTATCCAGGAAATGAATGGAATCCGACATGCAAACACCCGCGTAAGGTAGATCCACGCTTGATTAGGAGATGGTTTGATGCCCGTCCCGTCTGGCCAAGACGGCCATGAGGCGGGCTACTGAGTACTTTGCCAAGCCAATAAAGAAATGCAAAGTACATATACCTAAGGACGTAAGAGATGCAAGATGACGTGCTGTGCATTCTAAACGATAGTTGCGTAGAACCAAATTAAAACACCCCTGTATAGGTACGCATGTGCAAAAGTTTCTGGACCAATCAGATCGCCGCGCGACAGACAGGCCCCTTTCACGCATCCAATAACAGACAACCAATAAACACATTTGCCAACTTCTCCTGTCATCATCTTGGCTCCGCCACTTCAACACGGACCATGCCATCAGCCCTACCAGCCTGCTAAAAGATTCGGGACAAGACTAGCCCCCACAGAGTGACCAGAACCTCGCGCACACGCAGCTCCAGAAACAAACAAACATGGCAATGCATCGTCGCCATGTCTCATCCCCCAGCAAAAGCGGCAATGTTTTCCGGCCCCTCGCCCGATCGCCAATTATGTCTTTGAGGTCCTGGGACTGCAGCGACGTCAGGATAACCCCGCTTATCACCCCGATCCAGATCATGCCGTTGCTATTGATGTGCGCCCGATCATAGTCTTCCCACCCGAGATTTTCGTGGCCATTGACGGTCCCCATACCGAATGTATGAAGACCGATGTAGTATAAATCTTGGAACCTTATAAGCAAAGTGCCATTATCCAGCTAATATATATATATGTGTGTGTATATGAAAATGGCATGATCTTCTGGCACCAAACCTGGCCCTTGTCACAACAAGGGACAAAGAAGGCATACATGCCGCCCGCCGGCGGCAGTGGAACCGTGGTTTCTCTCCAAGGTAAGATCTGGGTACTTTCAAAAGGTTTTCCAGAGAAAGCCGTATTCCGTTCTTGGACTTTGCTGGCTGACCTTTTGATCCCGACTATGCTATTGCTTTTTAGCCCTTCAGCATTACCTGTAGCGAATCCTGTGTCACCTGGAAAACCTCTATCAGAGCATCGCCGCCGATGTTGAGTCTGACCGGGTCTCCAATGCGAGAAATCTATGCCTTTGATGCCATGGTACTCTGGTGCCAGATCCAGATGAAGAGTCGGATTGAAGATAAGTCCCGCTACAAGGAGCCAGATATCACACACTATATCATGATGGAAGACGAGGAGAACGACGAGGTCGTTAAAGACGCCCTCTGATGGCTGAATGGTGATAGTTTGCAAACTATCGTTGCTGGAAGGTGAGTGACAATGTTTTGATCGCTTGAATTCGTTGACATTGTGTCGGGACTGTTAGCGATTCTATTTGCTAATGAGTTCAATCGTTATAGTGGACGGGTAGCAAACATACTGATGGGTCTCTTCACCGAAATGGGACACAATCAGAAGGCGCTGGAGCATCTATACCAGGAAGTAAAGGACATGGACGTCACCAATGCGAAGAAGCTCGCCAACGAGGAGACGCTGCGCTTGTACCCAGCCCTCATCACTGGGGGATCACGCATGGCAAGGCAGAAGGACATGGTAGTTGCTGGAAGATGGATACCTCCCTACACCACAATCGTGGCACCCCCGTATCTCATCGCACGGAGTACGTCTTTCTTCCCTCGGTTTTTGTTCCTCTAGCACCCGAGCAGCATGCAACTTACCCTTGTTGAACGACAGGAGATGACTGTTTCGTTCAGTCACACAAGTTTGTGCCGGAGCGGTGGACGACTGCGCCAGAGATGGTGCTCAACGCCTCGGCCTTCAGGCTTTTTGGAACTGGTCACACGAGCTGTGTGTGCCGGCCGTTGACAATGGATGACGTATTTGCCACGGCTACTGTCCTGACCATCCGAAGCAGTTGGCTGTCTAACGATATTGAATGGGTCCGCTTTTTATCTGCTGTTACCCATCGAAATCTTACACGCATGTCAGCACATAACTGTTTGCATATATTAAACCCAATATTTTTACGCGCTCCTACCCTCCATGTCAGCACGATTAAGACGCGGTAAAAGCGGTGTCGAGAGTTGTCAGCTTCGGAACCAACACACCGCCAGAGTTTTCTGGTCGACCAACGGGGCCAGATCGTATATTAAAGGATGTATAAAGTAGGTACCACACCACAGGTGTCACGTCCATGTAATTACTCCCTGAAATACGACGACCTGGCCCCTTGATCTAAGCAGACAGCCACAATTTGTACGCACTACGGCCAAGTTGTGCAATATACATAGTAGCATCGGCATACAATGGTTGCCTTCAATGTTCTACTCTATTTTGTTCTCGGAGCTGCCGTCTCCGATGCGAGAATCGCTCCCACGCCGCCGCGAGATCAACTTACGCCGACATCTGCAGAAGATGCGAATTGCAAATGCTTCCCGGGCGACCCCTGCTGGCCGTCCAAGTCAGAATGGGCAGCCTTTAACCGCACCGTCGGCGGCCGTCTCGTAGCCACGGTGCCCCTCGCCGCCCCCTGCCATCACTCGCCCCTGGCCCCCTACGACCCTGCCGCCTGCGCCGCCGTGCGGTCAACGTGGTGGTTCCCCGAGACCCACCTCAGCAGCTCGTCGTCCCCCATGGCCCCCTTCTTCGCCAACGCCAGCTGCGACCCCTTCACCCGGCCCGAGGACCAGTGCGTCCTGGGCGCCTACCCCCAGTACGCCGTCCGGGCCGCCGGCGCCGCCGACTACCAGGCCACGCTCGCCTTCGCGGCGGCGCGGCGCCTCCGCCTCGTTGTCCGCAACACGGGCCACGACTACTTCGGCAAGTCGACGGGCGCTGGCGCGCTCGCGCTGTGGACGCACTGGCTCAAGGACACGGCCGTCCTCGGGGACTACGCGTCCCCCCACTACCGCGGCCCCGCCCTGCGGCTCGGCGCCGGCGTGGAGGGCCACGAGGCCTACGCCGCCGCCGATGCTGCCGGGCTGACCGTCGTGGGCGGGAACTGCGCCACCGTCGGCGTGGCGGGCGGCTGGTCGCAGGGCGCGGGCCACGGACCCCTGAACTCCCGCTTCGGCCTCGGCGCGGACCAGGTCCTCGAGTGGGAGGTGGTGACGGCGGGAGGCCGGCACATGACCGCGAGCCCTGCGGATAACAGCGATCTCTACTGGGCCCTCTCGGGCGGCGGAGGCGGCACGTATGCCGCGGTCGTCTCGGTGACTGTTCGGGCCCACCGGCTCACTGTCGTGTCGGCCGCGACTCTCAGTTTCACGAACGCCGGCGTGTCGAATGACACCTTCTACGAGGCCGTGCAGACCTACGTCATGTCGCTTCCTGCTCTGACGCAAGGAGGCACTTGGAGCAGTTGGTTGCTAACCCCTGGTCTTTTCAGTGTGGCGCCCGTTGTCGGCCCCGAACTCGGGGCTCCTGAGCTTGAGACACTGCTGAGGCCTACTCTGGAATTTCTCAACAAGAGCGGCATTTCTTACCGTGAGTAAATATTGATCTCTTGGGTCTCTCCCCCTTTTTATATCTTAAAAGTAAAAACTAAAGCATTGAATATGGAGTTTGTACTGACGAAGGGGGCAGAATACCGACTGGAGCAGTTTGACTCCTTCCTTAAGACCTATGACACGATGTTCTCATATAACAACATCACCGAGTATAATTTAGGCGGCCGTCTCATCCCGAAATCTTTAGTCGAGACTAAATCTTCAGCGGCGGCCCTCATTGACGCGATTCGGTACATAAATAAGCAGGGTGGAGCAGTCTTTGGACTCTCTATGGATGTCTCGGGTTTTCCGACTGGGGGCATTCAAAATTCGGTGAACCCCGCCTGGAGAAGCGCCATCATGAATATGGTCATTGGCCTGTAAGTATTCCTTCTCCTGCCTATCTAGCGTGTTACTCCTTTAGGCGGCTCACGCTTTTCGTTTCTTCCCTATTTCTCTCTTCTTCGCTCACATATCTTATCATAGACCGTATGATGCATTTGATTTCAAGGCAAACAAAGGCATGCAGGAGACCATGACAAAGGTCATCATGCCGAGGGTCGAAGCGCTGACACCCGGCGGCGGAGCGTACAGCAACGAGGGAGACTTCCAACAACCTGATTGGCAGCACGTCTTTTACGGAAAAAATTACGAGGCGCTGCAGAGAGTCAAGGACAAGTATGACCCACACGGACTGTTCTATGGCTTGACGGCTGTAGGCAGTGAGCGATGGACTGTCCAAGAAGATGGGCGGCTTTGCAGGGTAAACCCGTGAGAAAGCCGTGTGGTTTTCTTCGATCCGTTAGCGTCCAATGTTACTATATCTATATTACTACCACCACCCCCCGAAGGAGGTGATGAAATCTTCTAGGAGACATGCGTGCAACGAAGGATCAGCAAAGATCCCATCCTGTATCGAGCCATGATTAGCCTCTTTTGTGCCCCTATTGGCAAGGATATTCTATTTATCATATCCCTTGCCAAGGCTGATTATTCTGCTTCTACTAATGTCGTGCCATCCTAAACATGCCAGCCACGCTGATAGTTTTGCAGGCGAGAACATGTTACAGCACAACAGACCTGTGTAGGCCAGATAGAACCAACTGCAGTGTTATAAAACAAAGAGACTTTTGAATAAATTGATTGTGTGAATAAAGTCTTTGACCAGCTTTGGCATTGTTTTTTGCCCAAGTTATAAAGAGGCCACGGGGCTAGACTTTAACTAGAGCGTAGCAATACCCTCAGTCAAAGCCAGTATTAATGCGCCGTTACCCAACAATGGATCCTTACAGACCACCCCAAGAGCCTGAGCCCCGGGTGGGTAGAACCGAGATGGGTAATCTGGGTATACCCATCGGTCCAGACGGTTTCCCCACGGACGAATTTTGTCGGATCATGAACCGTCGACCGAGACTTCGGGCTCCTTACCAAGTACGACGTCCACGCCCTTACCCCGGAATGGTACCTGAACCGTATTGGCATGGTCGTGGGCCGGCACTTCCACTTCAACCTCCCTTTCAACCACAAGCTCCACCTGTTCAAAACTTTGGTGCTCAACAGGCTGCTGCTCAGGCCCAAGCCGCTGCACAAGCTCAAGCTGCTGCTCAAGCTGCTCAACAGGCTGCTGCTCAGGCTCAAGCCGCTGCGCAAGCTCAAGCTGCTCAACAGGCTGCTCAAGGCCAAGGTAGAGGCGGAGGCCAAGGTCGAGGTGGCGGTCGCGGTCGCGGTCGCGGTCGCGGTTGGGGTTGGGGTTGGGGCCAAGGTTAAGTTCAAGGTCAACACTCTAATATCTTTAGACCCGTGCCAAGCTCCCCAAGACTCGTAAAGGAGACAGCAGTTCGTTTAAGGACCACCTTACGTAACAGTCATTGACGATGGTATAATGCAGCGACACTAGACATCTTCGCCAGGTAATGTTTATGTAGTGTTTTTGTAGTGTTTCTCAATGTTTTCCGCAATTTATTAACATGGGTTCTCGGATTGGCTTCGTGGTGACTTACTTCAATTATGATATGCTTTGGCATGGAAAAAGTACTGGAATGCGAATTTGATCATGTAGACCGAATTCCAGTTCAAGAAGGCGAGGGCAGCCGCCCCTTTTGTGAGCTCCAGTATCTTTGAGACATCTTGACAAAAGTGGACTACCAACTGCCTCTGGATGGCTCCAGAAGATATAATTATGTCTATCACTCTCAACGTCACACCCTCACCCTCACGCCGTAGGTTGCAGTTCGTGTGACTGTCCCTGCCAGGACGAAGCCGTCATCCCAACGCGCCTCATACTTTCCAAAGACACGGATGGTCAGTTGAGCGAAGGCGCACAGAATTGCAACTCCAAAAAGAAGGCCAGTGGGCATCTATTTAGTATTGTCAGTCAAAAGGCCTGCGACAATAAAGTATACAGCCATTCTGTCAAAATTACTAAAAAGATCCGTCTTGTCAACTCTACTGGCATGTTCAATTCAGCTAAGCGCCTAGTTTTCAAGAGCCAGTGTGGCATATTTCAGATCATATAAACGTCTAAAACGAATCAAGGCAAATTCGAACCAATCCCTAGAAGCTATATGCCCAGCCTAGGGAGTGATGTAATCAAGCTGACCTGTCTAACGCGAGGGGCAAACCTCTCACTGTCTCATAATAAAGCATATCAAGAACTAGCGAGGACCTTGTGGGCAAGGCGAACCAAGTAATGGGCGTCCAGAACACGACGAAATGCACGTACATAACTTCTTTGAGCTTGTAGACCCTTGCTGGCCTTGAGATCATTACTTGATTCAGACAAGGGAACTTTATGAGACGATTATGTAGTAAAAGTAGATGGAGTCCTTGCTTTAAGCAAGGGATGCTGGGTAAGGCACCATCGAATTTTGGTGGGCAAACGCATCGGTTTGATATACCCGAAACATAAACCCTTACATGGTAGCAAGCAACCTCTTCTCTACTGTTCATATCAGGGACGCTCGGGATCTCGTGAAGCCCCCTTCATCAAGACATTTCAGCTCCATGGCTCGACTAACCTGAACTCACAATCCCAACACCAATACAAGCGCAAACTACGGCCACCATGACCCTCGTTCAGAACGAAAAGCAAGTCGTCCTTATCACCCTCGCTGCATTGTTTAGCGTCCTTCCCACGGGCGCCGTCGGGATCCGTATCTGGGCACGGAGGGCTTCGGGGAAACGGGTGCAATTGAGTGATGGCTTGATCGTGTTGGACAACGCCGCGTTGCTGGTGTTTTGGGCACTCGTTATTCATGGTATGGGCCCCGCATCGTGGTCATGACCACCTTCGTGTCTAAACTGTTCTCTTCTCCGTAGCTACGATCGCAATAGGCACAAAAGACGGCGACATGCGAACCAACGCTGAACTAGCCAAGACGGACGTGGACCTATGTCTATCGTATCATCGGGTAACGAACAGATTTCCTTTCCCTCCCTTTCTTCTCGTATTATCACCAACTGTCACGGTATGGAAGGTTAATCCAGAATCCATCCCCAGGTTGAGACATCGATCAAGATTATCTGGTCCATCCTCGTATACTTCCTCAAGTTCTCCACGCTGGCCTTGTTCCAAGAGATGTTTCACTCGGCCTCGGGAAACGTCAAAATGACTATGCGCATCCTGACATACACCAGCGTTGTCGCGGCGTCGGCGTCCATCACGGCTACTCTGTACATCGACACCCGGGCGGGACGTTGGTGTGACCTGGCGAACCCCCCGACCGACATGAGACTCCAGAACAGGATCAACGGCCTTTTTGGCGCCGTTTCGACCATCGTACTTGACTTTGCCATCTTTTGCATACCCATATGGCAGCTGTGGTCTGTCAGGCTCCAGGGCCGGAAGACGCTAACAGTCATGATTTCGTTCGGGTTGGGCTTCCTGTGGGTTTGCCCCTTGTTTCTTTTATCTCCTCCATGCTCTTGTTATCTGGCCTTTCAAGTACGGTCTCAATCAAGATTCCCGCGAGTCCGAACACTTGAGAGGGGGTTGTTTGCTCTCCTTGATTGACGCATTTGAAAAGGACTTGCGTGGTCGCGCTGATTCGCGCGATTGTCGTGTACCCACTCAATATCTACGTGAACGCGCTGGTGGGAGAGTTCTTGCTGGGCTTGGAACCCAGCGTCGGAATCATTGCCGTCTGCATCCCGTTCTTCCACCGCTTCTTCTATCGCCGAGGCCGCAGCGCAGAAAGAGTCCAGATGCACAGGTTACCCTCGAGGGCTGGAGCCGGAGATCTTGAGGATGGGATCAGATCTGCCACCACGGTCGTCGTTTTTTCCCAATCATCGAAACCTCGCTGAGTGCTATTGTATGTGCGCTGTCAAACTGCTCTGGGCCGATTCATTGCTAATGAGGCTAGCTAGCACTGGCGGTAAGGAGGTTGCTGCGTGATTGCGCGGTTCAAATGGTGAAGATCAGATTTGTAGAATGAAAGCAAGATGGGATCCAAGTATTGATGTGTACAAGCAGAACGTGTATATTTCTAGCCTTTCAAATACTTGACTCGATTCGCTCCATTTCTTGACACGGCTCTGGAAAATTTACCTTCAGGCCTTCATGTAAGGTTGCATGTTTGAGGTAAGGGACAAAGCTCAAAGAGCATACCTTGCTTCAAGTTCGTATCCATTAGGTTCCTGTTCCAATCTCAGCAAAATAGTATCTTCTAGAAAACTCAGGGCAAGGAGAACTACGTGGCGAGACCTCGAGAATAGAGGGATTTTGTCTGCACATGTTGTATTCGAAACGTCTTGGCGAACAGGTAGATTTTCCATGATAGTAATCAATTTCTCGCAACAGACAGAATTAATACGAAGTTCGGATAATAGGAAGAACTTGAGTCCTCCCCTCTTCTGACATGATTTACTTTAGGACTTGTACGGTGGCACTGGTACGCCTCACTATCAAATTGTCGAGTCATACAGTGTATTGAAACATGAACTGAAAGCTCATGATGGGTTTGGAACCAAGCATAGGGATCATAGCTGTCAGTCTTCCACTGTGCAGCCCCTTGTGCTACCGCCGTCGACGTCGAACCCCAGACGGAATCAGGATGCATCGGATCCCCTCAAAGATAGAAGTATATCAGTCTGGGGAAGGTATAAGGTCAGGTACGACAATCGTAGCGTCTTCGCACGCGTCACAAGTTCGATGAGCGCTGATATTGAGATATATGTCCATAATATGCGTCCTAAAACCTATTTGTTATACCCGGTATACTCTAGGGGTTTAAGATATGTATAATCATGAAAATGATAATCCGACCCTCACGATTCACAAATTGGCCTCTTGAAAGACTCCTGCCTTGCTGACGAGCGACCTCATCTCATCCACAAAGCTGCAAGACGAATCAGTTTGACTCTCGTAGAATTGAAGGTGCGTAAGACTCACATAGCGCGGAACCTCTGGTCTTTGAAGTACATGATGGACAAGAGGGCGTAGTACTTCATCGCATATACATGATTTCGTCCGTCGAAATCCGCCGTGGGCTCAGACATTTGAACGTGCTGGAAGTACTCACGAATGGCAGCTGGGCCGAGCTTGTATCTTGGGTTCCGACAGATTCCTAGGTCAGCTGCTCACTCGGTAGTTTTTAGCATACACAGACAATTAGTTCCCTCATGAAAGGCTCAATTAGACGAGCATATAACGTACCTTCGTTATGACCCCAGTAGGCGCAAGAGTCGAACATGATCAACTCGTCTGTAGCAACGGAGGGCTTGATGTTTCCAGGCCAAAGATCAGAGTGGATCAGGCATGGCTTGATGGATCTTCCGTTTGACTCAAGGGGCCCAAGGAACCTAGGAATCACTTGAGTGAGGAAAGCTCCTTTGAGGCGTGTTACCTCATCGTCTGGTCCATGTAGAAGATCATCCTGGTCAAATAGACTTGCCATCTGCTGCGTCCAGAACGCCTGCCAGGATGAATTCCACTTGTTGTTGACTGGTACGTTGGCCAGGTGGGTGGTAACGTGGAAACCGAACTGTCCTGTAGGTGACTTCCCCATGCTGTTGAGATGCAGGCGGGACACCGTGGCGGCCCAGTCGTGCGCACGAGGGATGACGTCGTGCATTTCGATGAACTCACATATGTAGAAATGTGTATCAGGGTCATCTTTGTAAGTTCCCCAGCCCACGGGTCGGGGAGACTGCTCAGGCAGGAATGTGTATATCGCATGTTCTGCTTCAAAGGTTCCGTTCATCATGCGCGCTCCAGTATCCCCCGAGGCGCCCTGACCTCGGATCAGCTGCTGAGACTGCAACGGTTCAGGGATAGGGACACATAACAGACTTTCTTAAAGAAGGCTGCTACTGAGCCATCCTCTAGTCGCACCTCAATCTTGACTGTGCCAACCCAGAGGCTTCGTCCTGACGGCGTCGCTGACAGAACCGTGCATCCCTTTGGGAGTTCTGGTAGAACAAGTCAGTCTTACTAGTTGACAGCAGACGTTAGATGTCCCCTCACTCTCGATTACCGCTGCATCTAGTCTGTCAACGTGGCCAATTGAGTCCACGTAACCGGGAAATTGGCTTTCCATGGTTGTGCAAGCGGATGTTAATGCGACCTGCATTAGATGTCAAAAATAACTCGAAACCAAGCATGTATAGTTGCAGTTTTTGTTCGTATTGAGGCAATGTGGCATTTTTACCAGGTCATCACTGCTGGAATCCTCGGCCAAGATCGGAGACGTATCCGACTCTATGGCACGCAGGAAACATACAAGCGCCGACCTCTCGGCGTTGCATTGCAGGGGTCTGTTGATCAATCACCAACAAGAAACAGTCACTCCCCGAATGAGGGGTGTGGAATGCACTGTGGGTTGGAACAACTCGACCAAAACCCCCGGCGTTGTTGAGAGTTTTTTCCATTTTCTGGATTCTACAAAGTCTAGGTGATTCCAACCTGCCTTTTTATGACCCAAAACGTCGTCTTCGGAGACCAATGAGTGCCCGCAACCTCGAATCAGGCGCTATGTCTCCTGCCACCCACGGACCGCACATTATGGCAAAAAAGGAGGAGACGGAAGATGCAGTAGCCGAAAATGCAACAGAGCCGCCTTACTCGATCTTCACGCACGGCGAGAAAGTCTGGATCAGCTCCTTGGCTTCTTTTGGAGCCATGTTCTCCACGCTGAGCAGCTACATCTACTTCCCCGCTCTGGTACCCATGGCGGATGACTTTGGGGTCTCTTTGACCTTAATTAACCTTACCGTGACTTCGTACCTGGTGGTCGCTGGCATCGCGCCGGCGTTCATGGGCGACCTTGCCGACCAAGGGGGTCGCAGACTGGCTTATATCGTCATGTTCCTTTTGTTCTTCGCATCCAATATTGGAATCGCATTGCAGAAGTCATACGCTGGTCTGCTCGTCCTTCGCATGGTGCAAAGTGCTGGTTCTTCTGGTGAGCTTGCCTACTAAACGACATAAGGATAGCCCTTTGACTCGCAGAACAGGAACTTATGGTGCCTCTTATGGCGTCCTGGCCGACATCACTACAGTTAGCGAGCGTGGATCCTACGTTGGGTCGTTGTTAATATTGTGTGTATCTCCTCACGTCCTTCAGTCATCGAGACATTCTTGCTCACATATACCCAGTACCAATGCAGCACCTAGCTTCGGGCCAGTCATAGCAGGTGTACTGACCCAGAAGCTGGGTTGGAGGTGGATCTTCTGGTTCCTGGCCATACTCACCGGGGCATACCTTCTGGTCATTGCATTGTTTCTTCCAGAGACCCAACGAAAGATCGTGGGTAACGGGAGCATTCATGCATCTGGCATCAGGCGAAGCCTTTTTTCGTTAGTTGTAAGGGGTCGAACTCGAAAACCCGAATCAAACTCGCCTCGCAAGCGACATTACCGTATCCCGAACCCCTTTACATGCATCAAGCTCCTGTGCGACAAGGCGAACTTCTCGATCATCTGCATCGGTTCCATCACCTACACTGTCAAAATGGCGCTTCAGACGTCTTTGGCAGCCCAGTGCGTTGATATATACAGACTGGACTACCTGCAGGCTGGGCTAGTCTACATCCCCTCAGGGGTTGGTGGGGCTCTGGGCTCATACGTCACGGGTAAGTCTAATCCACAATCCTTTTCTATCAGATTGACTGGAGACTGATAACTATTAGGGAAGATCTTGAATAGGAATGTCCAAAGGTTCGCATTGCGGTACGGACTGGGAAACGGTCATTACCAAAAGGGGAATGACATATCCGGATTTCCTATCGAGATGGCCCGTTTTCAGGGGTTCTACACCATGGTCATCATCAGTGCGTTAGGCACAGCAGGCTACGGAGTAAACCTGCTGGAAAAGACAGTAAGTTCATCGTATCTCCATTCGTCATGCTATGGCATATACTTGGGTGTACTGACAGGCTGCCATCAGCATCTCTCGGTCCCCTTAATTATGCAATTCTTGACAGGCGCTACTACTTCGTCTATTTTCACGGTGAGTCATCTGCCCTGCATGCAGCCATGCTACACTATAGGGACACTACTGATACCGTTAATACCAACACAGATGTGCGGGACCCTCCTGACCGACTTGAATCCAGCGGCATCGGCTACTGTGCAGGCATCGTACAACCTGGTTAGATGCATAGGCGCAGGAGTAGGTATTGCGATACAGCAACCACTTGACGACGCAGTAGGCCCTGGGTGGTGTTTCGGCATATATGCCGTCGTCTTGCTTCTCGAAATACCTGTCAGCTATGTGCTCTTGAAACATGGCCAAGGATGGAGACAACCAGTGTCTTAGGGGCTTTTACTATTAACTAAGGTCGCCAATGCTGTAGTCCACCAGATGATACACATTCACATTATCAACATCGGGAGGATAGAGTCGATCTAGATATAAAGTTTATGTTGCTATATGCAGTTCAGCCATTAGCCCCAACGTTTTGACATAGAAAGGGGTTGGTGGTTTCTCCATGACAATCCCGATTCGTCAACATTGCCGCACGATCTAACCAAATGGGCACCATCAATCGACCAGCTAGTAAACAACCTTCCCCGATGCATCGGTGACAGCCATGCCGCCGGGCAACTCGGTAAGCCCTAGGAAGAGCAGAAGTTAGCAAGGACGCATGCCACGGCAAACCTATCGAACGAAACGGAGGCTTGGAAGAGAGGGACATGGTGGCACTCATCATCAAAGACATTCTACTTACAGCCGTCGATGTTTTCATTGACCGTGGTCTTGACGGTGCACTGGTTTCCCTGCTGAAGGGACTGAGACCGAAGTCCATTGCACTGATTGTTCTGGCAATTCTGGTCCATGGCACGCTGGAGCGCGTCGCCTTTCCAGCCAAAAACATAGTCACCGTGGGTGCCGTAGCCCGTGGCGTCGCCGTAGCTCCAAACGAAGGGCTGCGACCCGTCGGCGGGCCAGTCGGCCGCGTTGTTGAACTTGGTAGTGTCCCAGATGACCTCGTAAAAGAGCTGAGGGATCTTGACCGGGTGGGTCGACGGACAGGGGCCGCCGCTCTCGAAGGTGCCGCTCGTCGGGTAGGCTACATGGCTCGCATGGTCGGGACTGTCGAGGTTCTTGCCGTCCCAGCATCTAAGTAAAGGGGGAATGGGTGAGCATTGGTCAAAGAAAGGACATAAGAGCATGATGCAATTAGGTCCGGGTCGAAACCCAAGGGTGGCAACGAAGACAATATTGAGTCTGTCTGTCTTTATACGTACGTTGGGAAGCGAATGTTGGCCATGATACCGGCTGGGCAAGGCTTCAGCGGCATGTACTTGGTCTCACCAGTTCGTGTCATGGAGTTTTGCAAGCAGGTGTATGTAAGTTGTCGGTACTTGGCTGCTCCCGCCGCGGTGCGCTCCATGGGATCCCCGACGATCATGCGGAAGCCCTGTTGGTGCCGACTCAGTACTTAAATATGGTCAAAGTAACAGTTTAAGCAAAACGAGACTTCCAAACTCTGACTAACCGGCTTGAAAGCGGTGACTTTGCCGCCAGTAAGGGTTGGTGTGTAGTACACTGTCATACCGCCATTGGCTTGCTCGAAGAAGACGTTGCCTTTCTGGGGCACTCTGTGATAGGTGCCATTGCGCGCACGGAAGAAAAGCACCGCCGTCCAGTAGTTGGAGAAGTCCTCGGCGAACTGGCATGTCGTGCACGTCGCCGTCCCGGGGATATCGAGCTTGGCCGGATCCATCGTCGCGTTGAAGGCATTCTGATTATTTTGCGGTCAGGAACAAAACACCATACATACATGGCGAGAGACTGGTGTTCTTTTTTTTCCCCTTTTCTCACTTACGCCGCCAATGATCTGGTGAAGATGGGGGGATCCCACCACACCGGGGTTGACTAGGGGGTCGAGACGCTCAACCACGAGCTGGGAGCAAGAGAAACGAAGCAGAGCCTGGGCACCTGGCAGGACTGACGTCAGCCCTGCCACAATTTGAGCCGCCTGAAATCGCATGGTATCAAGTTGTGTTTTATCTGCACAGATTCTGGGTGCACACTCTGATATCCTGTGGCACACATCGATCAAAATCAGCAAGTGGCAGTCTATCTCTAATAAATACCCTGCTCTCTGGGTAAGGGGAATGAAATTCCCCAAGATGTGTAACTTATAATGTTGTCGTCTAAGCACCCATATGCCGGCTATTTTCGGATGCTAACCGCATTATCGAACGTTTGATGCCGGTCCTGTGCTGCATAGAGCCAATAGGGTAAATAGGCCTGGGCGTCTGGGGCACTCTTGTTTATTTCGTGCACTCTTCACACGGGATTTCTGACACCGACGACATGGGTGCAGCAAATCAAGTGGTCGTCCTCATATGCGGCCCTGTAGTCACCAGGTGTAATGGATTGGTTCCCCCACATACCAATATATATGAGGGTTTCCTTTTCAGATCAATCGGGATGGCGGCCAGCTTGGATCCTAGCGCGTATCTTATAGATATGGCGATCCGGCATCTGCATCGGCCATCGGCTGTTTATTAATCTTAGACTCGAGTCTGTAGTACTAGATACACTGAGATTTGACGCCTTAAGTTGAATATGTATTATGAACCAGGGTGAATGTCAATTTGATATTGTACAATTCAGATTATCTCTAACTTGTCCAATTCGCTCAACGAGGTATAGTGATTCGGTTTAGCTGAGCCAGCCTCGTTGATCCGGAACGAGTAGAGAGAGTAGAGATCCCACAACTGCACTCACGGGGTGTCAGCTCCTTGACTGTGGTTCGATGCAGCTTTTACCGGCGCCAGGACCTTTCAGTGTCAAAAAGACATGTAAATGCATAGGCAGGGCCCCTGGTTGACGAATTCGTTAGTAGTGAGTCGGCTGGGATCTTTCATATGTAAAAGAGTTAATAAGTAAGAATAATGTATAACTCACCAAGACACTCAATAGGACCAGGATGTTTGAGAAGACACCGCGATGGTAGTAGTGGACAGGATGCCATCCTCTGGGTCTTGGACTTTAACTCTCGAGGGAAGCCTATGCATCGGGGCCTCCGCTGTGTTTCGAGAAAGACGGTGGAATACAGGCCGGAGAAGTGGGATACAGACAGCAACAATCCCTACGCTCGGCTCCAATCCTAGCGTGAACCATTTGATGGCCCATAGGTCTGCCGGCCAATGACTTCCATGTACATACATTGTCAGGAAGCGCACTAGGGAGACGACGCAAGTCCTTTTGATTATTCATATTAACGAGGATTCTTTCGGTGGTTGATTAATTGCCAGCCAGTAGCTTAGGACCAATACAGAAGTTTGAGCGCAAGATAAAGTTGGAAGCGGAAAGGCGACTCACACAAAGCCCAGGCCGAACGCCAGCATGACACCCACTTTCTTCCGGCTCTGAAGCCGTAAACCGTACACCTGCCAAAGAGGTACGAAGAAGATGGCAAAGTCGAGCACCACCGTCGCGACGAGATTGAACTGTCCATTAATCATCATCTTATTGCTTTCGTCCCTGGAACTAGGATATTCCATAGTGACCGGGAAGAGGGTATATAAAGATCCCGTGATGGCCACAGTGGCGCAGACAACGACCAGGTACGTCAACATGTCCAGGACAGTCTTCGCGGAATTTGACGCATTGGCAAAGAGCTCACGGAAAAGGGCCAGCGCGGAGAGTTTGAGAAAATAGACGGCGAAGCCGAATAACAGATACCCTAGTTGTGAGCTCTGTTGTTCGTGGTAGGTCAGTCTAAAGGCGTCAAAACAGTCGTTGGGGGCAGGGGACGAATTCCTCGTTTCATACCCAAACGTAAATCATGATTTCCAAGTAAGGCAGCTGAGCGAGGCTCATATCCTCTCTTTTTGCCCCGCTGCCGAAGACGGCTACAGAAACAAGATCTGGTTAGATACGAGAGCTCTATTCCAGAGGGACAGGGGGACTGCGTACCAATTATGAGTGTTGCCCAATACATCAGAAGCGTGATATAGTCCGCCAGAATAAACCAATCGCTCCATTTCAGCCGCTTCCCTGAGATCCTCCGGGCCCAAAGACGAAGGCCAATGGCGACACCTAGGAATATCGTGAACAGTATCACCAGAGCAACTACGGTCTTTTGATGGGCGTCTTCTATGGGATAAAAGGAAACCATGGTGGCTTCTGAGGCTGGTAAAGAAAATGATAGATATCAAGACGAAGAGATATTAAGATGAACTTTCGTTGGGTCTGGGTTCCAAGAAGAAGGGAAGCCAAGAAGTTTTGTAATAATTCTATTTTTCATGGCAAAGAGTTTCGATGATACCTCGAACATTTTTCTACTACTCCATGGATCACTTTCTGATCGGTTCATGACTACTCAATAGATGACTCAAAGTTGCTATTTCATAAGATGGTTTCAAATATATTAATTGTGTAGGTGCTTCTCATTCGGACTCGACTTTGATTTGTTGACCTGCAGCACCCTTTCCCCCTTGCCTAAAGCAAAGCATCACCAGAGTTTCCTATCATTTTGGTCGCTTAAATATGCCTGAAGAGGAGAGTATGCATATGTACCCTGTTTACACAATCTTAGAGAGCTATCGCAATCAGATATGCAAACTGCTGTAAGGGACGCCTCCGTCACCATGATCGACCCTGCCTTGCAGCTGCCGGACCGTCAATGAAATGCAAGGAGCCAAAGTCGTAAGTTCTAGGTTGCATCAGGCTATTCCATCTTTGTGATTTGATTGTACGCTCATCCTCACGGTTCGCAAACCTGATGTGGGAGCGGATAGTTTCCTGATCCAATGTACGGAAAACGGTCTTCATATAAGAACTGTTTGTTTCCAATTGGGTTGTGCTGACTGACAGGGATTGTTAACGTAGGGAGAGAAAGATATACCAATAAGATACTGCTTTACAGGAAAGGGTCTCCATGGAGGGGACGTATTCATCTTGACTCAATAGGTGAACATGCGGCAGGCACACTAGGTATTCCAAAATGTTTACTTGCGTAGTTACATGTATGTAAGGAATGCCTCCATCGGGAAGGTGGAGCCGACCATCAATTCGGGGTAAGCTGACAGGGTCTGTTAAGATGGGAGGAGAAAGACACACTAACCAGGTTACGGCTGGGATCCCTTCCGCGCCTTGCAGCACCGTGAATACCCAGCAATGCATCTCATAAACACTCGTACCCAATGCTTGGAGGAGTTCGTCGGAAGGAACATACCGCGCTACGCCATCCTCTCCCACACCTGGGAGGACGAGGAGGTCCTGTTCCGGGACATGAGCAATAGCCCCCCCTCATCCGCCACACAGAACAAGAAAGGCTTCCAGAAAATCGCCTGGACCTGTCGGATCGCGGCCCAGGATGACGGTCTGGACTACGCCTGGATCGATACCTGCTGCATCGACAAGTCAAGCAGCGCCGAGTTGACCGAGGCCATCAACTCCATGTTCAAATGGTACCAGCGTGCCGAAGTCTGCTACGCTTTCCTGTCCGACCTACAATCATCAGCGCCGCTCGAGACGGCGTTGCCGGACTGCAGATGGTGGACCCGCGGGTGGACTTTGCAAGAGCTTCTTGCTCCTAAGGAGGTGCGCTTCTTTGACCAAGAATGGAACGTAAGGGGGACGAGGTCGTCTTTGACAGACCTTATTTTCGTCGTAACTCAAATCAAGGTCCCTGTGTTGCGCCAGGAAGTGCCCCTGTCCTCTGTATGCGTCGCGCAAAGGCTGTCTTGGGCTGCGAGACGGGAGACCACAAGAGTCGAGGACATGGCCTACTGTCTCCTCGGCTTGTTCGACGTGAACATGCCCCTGCTCTACGGCGAAGAGGAGAAGGCGTTCCGGAGGCTGCAGTGCGAGATCCTGCAGTCGACCGTCGACCTGAGCATCTTCGCTTGGAAAGTCCCGGCCCGGGACCGACACCGTGAGGGCCGTGATTTGTGCGGCGTCCTAGCCGACTCGCCCGAGGCCTTCGCCGAATGCACCGCGGTGGAGACCTGGCCGTACATGACGCCGCACGACCTGTCCGTCACCAACATTGGCATCAAGACTCAGGCGCGGATCTTCGCGACGCCCAAGACCGACGGGGCCACGGCGTCGAGCTACCTTCTCCGCCTCAACTGCTACGACCCGGCCGATCCCAGCGACATGTTCAGCATCTGGCTCCGCAAGTGCGCGCCCGACCAGTTCCTGGGCGAAGACCCGGGGGTCATCACCCGGGGCCAGACGTACACTTGGGTCGAGGCGCTCCGAGTTGTGTACCTCCTCACAGGCCTCCCACTGAACTACCAAAAACTACGTAGCGAGGTCAGCAGCCTTTATGATATCAGCGGCACCGACAAAAACTACGGGCCGAGCCGGCTCATCGCCCAGACACGGTCCTCGGTTTTGCGGGTCAAGCTGCCGCCGTGGATGAGCCTCCTCGACGTCTGGGACGTGGGCCGTTTCGACCTCAAGGACCAGCTGTTCATCGCCACGAGGGGCAGCTGGCAGGACGTGGGCGCGCTGCGCCTCAGGGTTGCCGCTCTGCCGGACAGCGACGACGGCGGCGACGAAGCGAGCATCAGTAGCTATGACTCACGAAATCCAGCCGGCCTCGAAGGAATGGACATCCTATGCTACGTCCTCGGTTGGGCGGCCAACAAACCCGACCTGGTCCAATGCACAGTGCTGGACTACTGGGCGGCCCATGAGTCTGGCAATCGCTCGGCCATCACCATTCTCAAAGAGCCCGAGTTCACCAAGGACTGGGTTTTCGAAGAGCTCGTAGACCATAAAATTGCCCGGAGGGGTGCTGTCGCCCTCAGTATTCCCGATAGCGATTACCGGCTTGTAGTTTCGGTTTCACTGTCTTGGAAACAGGACTCCAGCGTGTGCAGTCGTGACTTCTTAGAGTTGGAGTTTTCCGGCGCGCTATACCGATACAGTGAGGTGCCGAAGATCGAGACAAGGCCATGGAAAAGATCGTGACGAGAGGTTTAACCGCATGTATGAACAGGTAGTCATGCATTTTTGGCGGCAACTGGAGAGACAAATGGACCTTGTCACACCTCCATCGAAGAGGCGGATGGGACATTCTTCTGGTCAGTAGGGAAAGCAGCATGGATCAAACATAGTATTAATCGTAGCGTATCACAAGAAGATCAGGTAGTAATGAGTATAACCGAACGCAATGCTTTTTATTTTACTCCAGATTCCTCGCCTTTTCCTTCCATCCCTTGGTTCCCTCCGGTATCTCGTGAACATTCATAGCAACTCGACCTCGAGAATCGCTCAAAACAATGTGCCCGCCGTTAACGCCCGCCATCCCTATATACACTATCATTCATTCCGCATTTAAGCGTAGAGCTTCTTCTCGTAGCTCTCCATGTTGACACCGCCCTCCAGCTGAGCGCTGGCAGTGCGGATCTCGAAGCGCACGATGCCAGCCTCAACCGACTCGTGGAGCTCCTTCAAGCTCTTCATGCCGGCATCTTGCATAGAGTGCTTCAGACCAGCAGCAAGGTAGGGCACGAACTTGCCAACGGAGCCGCGGTGGGCCACGGCGCCAGCGACACCCTGGGCAACGAGCACACTGTCACCCTCGGAGAAGTAGCGGGCGGTGCCGGCATTGCTAGCCTGGCTGTCCTTGCCGCCACCACCAGCCTTCTTGTCCTGCATGGCATCAATGCTACCCATGCCACGGTAAGCCTTGACCAGCTTACCCTCACGAGAAACGAAAGAGGTACCAGGAGACTCGGTGGTACCAGCCAAGAGGCCACCCATCATGATGGTGGAAGCACCCAGGGCCAGACCCTTGACGATGTGGCCAACGTTTTGAATACCGCCATCAGCGCAGCAAGGAACACCATACTTAGCGGCGAAAGATGAAACAGAGTAGACGGCGGCAGCCTGGGGGCGACCGACAGCCATGACCTCTTGTGTGATACAGGCGCTTCCGCTACCCATACCAATACGAAGACCGTCAACACCGGCGGCGATCAGGGAAGCAGCCTGCTCCCGAGTCACGACGTTTCCGCCAATGACATCAATGTTAGGGAACTCCTCCTTGATCCACTTAACCATCTCAATCTGGAAGATGCTGTTACCTTGGCTGCTGTCAAGAATGACAACGTCCAAACCAGCATCCACAAGCTTCTTCAGCCGGGTCTTATCCTCGGGCCGGGTACCAATGGCAGCAGCGCAAATCAGCTGCTTGGAATCGGGCAGCTTGGAGGCGAGAGGGAAGTGGAGGTTCTTGGTCAGATCGGAGCGGGAGATCATGGAGACGAGGTTTCCATCGCTGTCTACCAGAGGCAGCTTGCCCTTCTTGGACTTGGCCAGGATCTGGTTGGCCTCGAGCAGATCGACACCGTGGCGAGCAGTGATCAGATCAGTGACCATGACATCCTCAACGGTCTGGTTGGAGTTGTCCTCGAATTGGAGGTCGCGGTTCGTGACGATACCGAGGAGCTTAGAGCCGAGCTTGCCGCTCTCTATAATAAGGAACCAGGTCAGTCCAATTGCCTCCAAAGCATAGTAAAAATACAGAAAGTATGTTTCATCTTCATAAAGAGCATAATTGATTCCCCATGACAGTGTATGTCGATACGGCGGAACGAAAGTTAAATTTTTATTGTTTGTAATCATATGATGTGTTGTGGGTGGCAGGCAGAATGGCACACTGATGCCCCGGCGAGGTGGAGGGAGAGAAAGGGAGAAATCTTCCTTTCGCGATGAGACTTACCAGTAACAGGGAAACCTCCGAATCCCCACTTCTCCTTGAGTGCGCGAGCCTGGCCGACGGTGGTGTCCTTGGTGATGACGACGGGGTCGGTGATGAAACCGTTCTCGTATCTCTTGACCTGGCGGACCATGTCGGCCTGCTCATCGGGGGAGCAGTTGTGGTGGATAACACCAAGACCACCCTGGAGAGCGATGTGGATGGCCATCTCGTGCTCAGTGACGGTGTCCATGGGAGAAGACAAGAAGGGGGTCTTCAGGCTGATTCTCTTGGTCACGCGCGATTCGAGGCTCACTTCGGAGGCGGGGAAGCCAATGTAGCCGGGCATGACGAGGAAGTCATTGTAAGTAAGACCACCATGCTTCTTGGTGTCCATGAGGTCCTTGATGCCGAGACCATCACGGGTCTCGTAGCTCTTCAAGTCCTCGAGGGCATTCTTGTAGTCCAAGATCTTGGCGTCGCCGTTGAGGCCGTTGGTGGGATCCATGGTGGCAGGCATCTCGAGGGAGATACTGGAGGGAATCAATAAGAGCAGAGCTAGTTAAAGCTGTGCAATGGGGAATGAAAGTTGGCCGGTTCTTTCTTGTTATCACACAGTAAAGTAGACGACGATTTTGGCGAGGCACCCTTCCCGAGAAAAGAAGGGAAGAAAGAGAGCAGAAGTCTCGCTGGGAAAACTTTTTTTTTATTACAGCCCGGCAGGACCCTGAAGTTTTCGCGCCGGATGCGGGGCACAGGAAAAGATTCAATTGTTAGGGAAGAACTTGTGCATGGAGGGGCTATGACTGCAATTGACTGCGACCTTGGCACGCTGTGGTCCACAATATCCAGGTAGGCTACTAACAGTGACGATGAATTCTTTCTTATCAGAAAATCGTCAGAAGCTTATCAGGAGCTTATCGGAAGCCTATCGGACGATGGGCCAAGCATGGCCAGAACTACTGTACTGTACTTCGTAACACAAACGTGGGACGGTGAAACCGCCTTGCATTTGCATAAAAGCTGCAAGTGGTTTCATACGAGACAAGATGCATTAGATGCATTATGTAAAGGGCCTGCAGCTGTTTACCTAGTTACATGTACCTAGCTACATAGTTGTGGCTTGAATGATGCGAGAGAATCGAGAGAAAAGTGGCAGAGAATAATAAGTGGGTGGCTGGGCACGGTTCTGATTGGGCTGAAAGCGGAGCAAAGTGTACAGGTGGTGTGTGTGGGGTTTATGGCAGCCAACCACCTCGCAGAAGAGCGCTGACAGAAGAAGCTCTCTCGCCTGTTTAGCTGGACTTTGCTGTCCCAAGCGTCCCAAGCCTGCCAGGCCGCGAAAAGTCTCCACTGTTTTGCCCGCTCCTCGTCTGCTCGTTGCCCTGAGCATCTCCCGAAAGTAAACAAACCGGAGAGAAAGAAGAACCCCCATCCCCCCAACCCCTCCAGCGGGAATCGCCTACCTTGTCCATCCACGATCATATCTGCCCGAAGCTGTATAATGAGGTCGTATTAATGGCCGTGGCTGAATAGAGTGTATTGGCATGTAGATTTCTGACATTGGCACTTGACGATACCCTCACCTTGCAATTTCAATTTTACTCTCCCCCCTCCCGGCGGTCTACGAGCCTACGACTACTTGCCGCTTCTAGCCTCCGCCTCTGCCTCTGTGCGCTGCGCGCTACTACAACATCTCATCTCAGTGCTTTTTCTGCATTTCCATCTATCTGGACCAAAACACTAAAACCGCGCGCTACTGCCGGCCTTGTTTCGTTTGACTCTTCATTTTACACGCATTGTCGTCCTATTTCCCATCTGGGTTGATCATCAAATTCTACTTGTTTTAGAGCCCGGCCTTTGGGATTGAGACCCGTGGACGTCAACAACAGTACCGACGCTTGCGCCTGGTACCCTCGCCTAGCTTGCAGGACTAACAATCAGCAAGCAAAACAATCCGCACCTTGCACGCCTGCACGCCTTCCCAACCCTCGCATCTCGCATCATCCCTCTCTCTCCGGCCTCTCCGTTTTCGTCGGTGTATTTCCTTGGTAGTACCGGGTTCTGGTTGCATCCTTTCCGCCGCTCTCCCAAACAGAAGTACATACTCGCATCGGCCCTGGAATGATCTGCCATCAACAGCTGTAATGCAGCATTCAATAACCGACGACGACGGCGCCAACATCAACCCTAAGGACACCCATCCTTCACTGTTCTAGCCGTCGCCAATCTGCGTCCATAGCAATATGTCGCACCGACCGCACCCGCTCAGGCAGTCGTATACTGTTGACTACGCCAACCTCGACACTGTCAATGGCGTCAATCGCCAGCCCTCCACGACCTCGTCGTCGGCCTCGTCGGGGTATTCTTATACCTCCGACTCGTACGACTTCGGGAGGGCAAGCACCAATTCATCCATCTCGAGCGTCTTTGGGCCCACGGTTCGTGGCCATAAGCGCGGCATGAGCGAGGCGCCTATACGTCATAGCCCCTCGAGACTGACAAGAGCGAACACCTTTGATGATCCAAAGGCCAATGTTCAAGACATATATAATATGGCACGCCAGTCCCTACGGCCTCTGCCACAAGCACCACCAGGAGCGCCTGTCTCGACACCCGCGCCAGCGCCAGCGCCATCTTCACCTTCACATCGCACAACACCAACCCGGATATCGCCGACGCGGACTACACCTACCAGGACGCCAACACCACCGCGGCATACCTCCTCCCATGAGCGCGGTAAAAGCTTAGATATAAGCAAGCTCTCCATATCCGACGGAAGGACATCGCCTACTCCCTTGTCGTCTCGTCCAACCACCGCGCGAATAGGCTCTGCGCGACCGACCTCGATGCTACTCACCCGCTCCGACTCGATCCGGCCAGGCCCTATGGTCTCTCATAGCTACTCTCCAACTACTCCGCACTCTCCATTGGCACCGCCAGATCTAGCGAAATTAGGTCGTTCCTCGACAAGTCAGCTTCGGACGTTATCCACCCTGGGCGCGTCCGAAGAGTTCGCAATCATATCACCTACACAAGAGGTCACAGGTCTTCGCGGCCGCCGGAGGTTACAGCGAACCGGCGACGCCAAGGGCTCGCGCCCTGGTGATAACTACGGTTTCGGCGGGCGTAATTGGATGGACAAGCAGCGCCAGTTTTTGCAAGCCTACGAATATCTGTGCCATATCGGTGAAGCCAAAGAATGGATCGAAGATATCATACACCAGCAGATACCACCCATTGTAGAGCTGGAGGAAGCTCTGAGAGACGGTGTTACCCTCGCCGAAGTTGTCGAGGCCTTAAATCCCGACCGTAGGTTCCGCATCTTCCGCCATGCGCGCCTCCAAGCTCGGCACTGGGACAACGTCGCTACTTTCTTCCGATATCTGGACGAGGTGGAGCTGCCTGATTTGTTCCGCTTCGAATTGATCGATTTGTACGAGAAGAAGAATATTCCCAAGGTCATTTACTGTATCCATGCTCTAAGTTGGCTGCTATTTCGGAAGGGCATTGTGGACTTCAGAATCGGCAACTTGGTTGGTCAACTGGAATTCGAACATCACGAACTAGAAGCTATGCAAAAGGGACTGGATAAGCTCGGTATCAGCATGCCTAGCTTCGGTAATATGGGTGCCGACTTTGGAGTAGAGCCCGAGCCCGAGCCTGAACCGGAGGAGACAGAAGAAGAGCGTATCGACCGGGAGTTGGCCGAAAACGAGGCCATGATCGTCGACCTCCAGGCTCAAATGCGCGGCGCTTTGCTTCGCCTGCGCCTAGGTGACATTATGAACAGTCTCTGGGATTCCGAGGATTGGATCATTGACCTCCAGTCCAGGATAAGAGGTGATTGGACAAGGCAGGTCATGGATTACCGACTTCAGATGAAGAGGTTTTCTGTTCAACTGCAAAGCGCCGCACGCGGATATCTGGTCCGCAACAACTTGATGAACAGGGAGAACTTCTGGAAGAGCAAGGAGAAGAACATTACCAATCTCCAGAGCATGGTTCGGGCTATGAAGGTCCGCAACGAAGTCCAAGACATGCGATCTCAGTTAGCCGCGGCAGACGGTCCTATCAGAAGCATCCAAGCTATGATCAGGGGTCATCTCGCCAGAGAGAAGCTGCATGTTCAACACCAGGAGACCGTGAGTAGTGAAGGTCCTGTCAAGGATTTGCAGTCAGCAATCCGAGGAATGCTGCTTAGAGGCCGTGTAGAGGCGGATCTGCATGAACTTCACCTACAGGAGCCTGCCATCAGCCGACTACAGGCTGCCGCCAAAGCCATGAGAACTCGAGACCAGGTCTTGCAACAGCGCGAGGCCCTTGAGAAGTTCGTACCGCAATGGGAAGCTCTTCAATCTATGAGCCGAGCTAGGAAGGTTCGCTCAAATATCGAGACGACCAAGGCCGAGCTCCGCCAACACGACGCCGAGATAGGCTCTCTGCAGTCTATTATCCGTGCCGCAGCTGTCCGTCGCGAAATTAGCGATAAGCTCGAGGCGTTGGCCGCGGAGGAGCCGGCTATCATTGAACTGCAGGCCTTCGCCCGCGCCATGTTGACTCGCGCTCATCTTGCTGAAGACCTCGATGCTCTTGAGGAGCAGTCCGAGAACATCACAGACCTTGAAGCACGGATACGTGGTATGCTTTGCAGGCAACAAAATGAAGCTCTTTTGACCGAACTCCAGTCACACGAAGAAGAGATCACTTCATTGCAAGCGTTGGCTCGTGCTATGATGTGCCGAGCCCATCTCGGCGACTTGCTTGCCGAACTGGACGAACATGAAGAGTCTATAAGCGAGCTTCAAGCCATAGCTAAGGGATACATCGTGCGTATCAACTTTGAGGAGAAGAGGAGACACTTCAACGAGAACATGAACAAGGTCATCAAGATCCAAAGTTTTGTTCGCGGTAAACTGCAGGGCGAGGCATACAAGAGCCTTACCACTGGAAAGAACCCCCCAGTCGGCGCTGTCAAGAACTTCGTTCATTTGTTGAACGACAGCGACTTCGACTTCAACGAAGAAATCGAATTCGAGAGAATGCGCAAAACCGTCGTGCAGCAGGTCCGACAAAACGAAATGCTGGAGCAGTACATCGACCAGCTCGACATCAAGATTGCCCTTTTGGTCAAGAACAAGATTACCCTGGACGAGGTCGTTCGCCACCAGAACAACTTCGGTGGTCATACCAGCAACCTTCTCGCCAACTCTTCCATGGCATCTGCCAACCAGTTTGATCTGAAGGCCTTGAACAAGAGCTCAAGGAAGAAGCTTGAGTCCTACCAACAGCTCTTCTTCAACTTGCAAACTCAGCCCCAGTACCTCGCTCGTCTCTTCAAGCGCATCCGCGAGCAAGGCACCGCCGAGAAGGAGTGCAAGCGCATCGAGCACTTGATGATGGGTCTGTTTGGTTATGCTCAGAAGCGAAGAGAAGAGTATTACCTGTTGAAGCTGATGTCCAGGTCCATCTGGGAAGAGGTCGAGTCATGCACCACTATCCAAGATTATCTCCGTGGCAACTTCTTCTGGTCCAAGCTGCTCAACAACTACACAAGATCACCCCGTGATCGCAAATACCTGAGGGACCTGCTCGGCCCCTTAATCCGCGACAATATCATCGAAGACCCGGCCCTGGATCTTGAGAGCGACCCTATGCAGATTTACAGATCCGCTATCAACAACGAGGAACTCCGTACTGGCCGACCCAGCCGGAGGCCCCTGGATATCCCCCGCGACTTGGCTATCAAGGACCCAGAAACCCGCGAGCTCTTCATCGACCATCTCCGCGACCTCCGAGAGATCTGCGACCAGTTCCTCAACGCACTCGAAGATTTCCTACCTAGGATGCCCTATGGATTACGCTTCATCTGCTTGCAGACCTTCGAGGCGTTATGTCAACGTTTCAAGAGGGAGCCTCAACACCAGGTGCTCCAACTGGTGAGCAACTGGGTCTGGCGATTCTACCTCCAGCCCGCCGTTATCAACCCTGAGCAAGTCGGTGTCATCGAGAAGTCGTTGAGCCCGTTGCAAAAGCGAAACCTCAGCGAGGTGGCCAAGGTGCTCAGCCAAATTGCTTCCGGACGTCCCTTCGGTGGTGACAACATTTACCTTCAGCCGCTGAATGCCTTCGTGGCTGATGCAGCGGAGCGTCTGGCCCAAATTACCGGTGACCTCATCTCTGTTCCCGACGCCGAAAGCACCTTCGACATCGATGAGTACAACGACCTCTACGCCAAGAACCGACCCACCCTCTACATCAAGATGACGGATATCTTCGCCATCCATAACCTTGTCGCCGCCGAACTCCCCGCCATGTGTCCCAACCGCGACGACATTCTCCGCGAGATCTTGCAAGATCTTGGTAGTGCCAAGCACAACGAGAATGAAATGCTTGCGGCTGGTTCTTCGGATATCCAAATGTTCCTGACCCCGAAGCTGCATGACGTCGAAGACCCCGATGCCGAGGCCAAGGCCCTGTTCATGGAAACCAAGCGATGTATCCTCTACATCATCCGCGTGCAGACGGGAGCCAACCTCCTGGAGATCCTGGTCCGGCCGCCTACCGAGGAGGACGAGCACAAGTGGGCGATGCTGCTCCGCGACGACTTCAACAATGGCAGCAACACCAAGGGCGCCTACTCGGACGCCAACATGGTCGACGTAACGCGCATGTCGTACTATGACATGAAGCGCAACGCCCTGGAGAACATTATGCGTCTGGAGCAGCTCGGACGCATCTCGAAGCAAAACTACTACCAGGACGTACTTAACGCTATCGCTCTCGACATCCGCACCAAGAGCAGGCGCCGCATCCAGCGGCAACGCGAATTGGAGGGTGTCCGGCTGACGCTGGGCAACTTGCACGAGAAGGCCAAGTACCTGGAGCAGCAGCGCAAGAGCTACGACGACTACATTGAGCAAGCCATGTCGACTCTCCAGAAGCATAAAGGGTAAGTCAATCACTCATATTACAAATGTCATACATTGATGAAACGAGAACTAACACTTCATCTTACAGCAAAAAACGATTCCTCCTCCCCTTCACCAAGCAGTACAACCACCAGCGTGAGCTGGAGCGATCCGGCCGCGTACCCAAGTTCGGCTCGTACAAGTACAGCGTGCGCGCCCTGCACGAAAAGGGCGTGGTAGTGTCGTGGCAAGGTGTCCCCGAGCGCGATTGGGGTGTGATTAACTTGACCATCTCCTGCGACGAGGTCGGTATCTTCAACATCGAGGGCAGCCGCGGCCACATCCAGATCCCGGGGGCCAGCGCCCTCGTGCCCATCGAGGACTTGCTGCAGGCCCAGTTCGAGGCCCACCAGTTCATGAACCACTTCGAGGGCAACCTCCGGCTCAACGTCAACCTCTTGCTCCACCTGCTCTACAAGAAGTTCTACCGCACTCAGTAAACAATAATAAGAAGGGCGATCTAATATACGAAAAACGCGAGCAGTACTTGCGACCACCTCGATTTTACCCATACGCCGCCTTGACGAATAGAGAAGGAAACGAAGTTTAGGAAGAGACGCACATCGATGAAGAGAAGAAGAAAAGAAAAGTTTATGTCGATATGAAGATCATGAGTATCATAAAGAACAACATAGCGGAGGAAACGCAAACCGGCGCGCAACACATATACCTTCTTTTCGAGAAAGAAGACACCCAAGCAAGGAATGGCTCGCGGTTGGCAAGGTGGTGGTGATGGCTTCTGGTGTGAAGGCGTGGCAAGGCAAGGCAAAGGCGTGTGGTATTGATAGGTTCGGTGTTTTGTTGCGATTCTTCAGAAGAGTGTGTGTTTGTTGGTTCATATGGGATGATAGCTTTGTCAACAACTTAACTTCTTCCCCATCTACACTCAACTCACCCCTCGCTTCCCTTACATCCAAGGCTTATCTCCTCATCCTTCCATTCTTCCCGGGAGACACAGTCGAACTGTAGTCCTCTCTTTTTTGCATGCTACAAATCATCGATGGTTGGTTTGATTGGGGGAGCAAGCTGGATAATGATGATATACTACTACTCAACACTCAACACACTCACGTACAAATATTGAACGCATGGGGCAGGCTGGTTGGTTCGGTTCGGTCGGTCGGCTCGCAAACAAAGACGGCGGTGTTCATAATCTTTTTGTAATAAAGGAAAAGAATTTTACTCAACATTTTGATTTTCAATGGTCGCAAGTGATGTCCTACTTGGTGAATGTCTTATGTGTATTAATTAGGTCTGATATGAATGTGATTCAAGTGGTGATGGAATTTCTGTTAGGGATGAGGACTCGCTGCCTGTTGTACCACCCGTCATGTTCGAATATCACGCAAGAATGTTGAATGAGAATCAGCGAGGCCCTGGCCATTCATTGAACAGCAGACTAGACGACATAGCGATGATAGAATTGGAATCGCACCACCAATCCAAGTAGGTACCCTCGCCGATCCACCGGCAGACGATGCCACTTGTTGGTCGGCGTGACATGAGCCCCTAAAAGGTGTCCCGGTGAAGAGAATGACCTTCGTTTTTCGCTCCCGAAACAACTCACAATATAGAGCCCCAAAGCGGGCATTTCTTTCACATACGACCACATCCTGCTGAATACTAGGGATCCCGTCCGCTCTCCCATATATAAGCAGCAGAGAGCCGAATTAGTACTAGGGTCGGTGACGACCTGGGAATCCTCGGTGTTGTATGTTTTTGCTTCTCGATTCTTTTTGTCTTGTCGGGTTGGTAACGTCTTACTACCTCGGCCCATACCTGTTCTTCGTTCTCATTTTGCCGGTGCTGAGAATCAATCTTACCTCTCTACTGGCTGTACTTCTAGTATGTTTCTATCTGATATCACAGATCTTTGGATATTTGAAACGTGGGGAAGGGATGATGGGTGACAGGTGTTGCGGACAATGGATGAATTGACAAGAACGGTACGGAGAAGCATACTGGACAGTGCTGGGTTATCTTCAACGGCCTGTTCCTTGAAGACATTGCAGTAGTACCAGCTCCTTAGTAAATAGCTTGCGCGGGGACCAGAGGTTCACGAGTATTACGGGTGGTCACAGGGGAAAAGCGGATGCGAGCATGTGGTGATGTATGTATATATATGAATAGTTCCTGGCAATCTCTGGCCTAATTTCGATGGTTAGTATGAACATATATAGGATGGCTCGTTTCCCGATTGGCTGGCGTTGCTCACCTTGATAGCCAATTTTCGCATGCCGACATGTCTGTTGCTCATTGAGACGACACATCGGCGGACACCAGTCATCAACGTGACCAGCCTCTCTTTGGTTCACGTCTTGCTCCCGGGTCTCTGGTCGCCCGAACTAGCTTCCTACGTGAGAGAAACTCATGAGCCCGAGACGGGGGCATGTTTCTTCTGTTTTCCCTGCCAGCCAAGGAAAAATATCCCGGCCATCCTTTCCTCCTCGTCCTTCCCTTCTGGTCTCATGTTGCTTTCGCTTTTTGTTTCTGCAATTCCCCCAATTCGCCTTTTCAAGATTGAGCAGCCTGCTCATCTCCGCCCTCAGCAGCAGCCGCCGGCGCTGCGGGCGCATCCTCGGCGCCTCCCTTTCCGTGGTCGGGACTGCGACTCCGGCTGCGTCCACTGCGGCCGCCGCGATGCCCTTGACGGCCACCGCGAGCGCCGGCCTTGCCGGGCGGGGGGCGCACGAAGGCGAAGTCGACGTAGATGGTCTGGTCGAGCAGCTTGGTCTGGTGGCAGCCGTCGATGGCGGCACGGGCTTCTTGGAGGGTCGTGTACTCGATCAGCGCGTAGCCCTGTTAATGCAGTAGCCTCTTGTTAGCAAATCTTTCGCCCGCAGATTCATCAAGGTCGCGCAGCAACAAGCAACTTCAGAGGACAGTAGAGTAAGTGCAGAAGTAGAAGAGGGCGACAAACCTTAACGTAACCGCTGCGGCGGTCGAGGTTGAGGTGCAGGTTCTTGATCTCGCCGTAGTCGCCGAACTTGTCGTGGACGGCCTCCTCGTCGGCCTCCTCGTGCACGTTGGTCACCATGATGATCCAGCCCTCGATGGAGCGCACCGCCGTCGCCTTCGAGTGCGTCTGCATGTCGCCGACCTTGGCCTCGGCGGTCGGGGGCGGGCTGCCACTGCCGACGGCACCCGCGTCGTCTATGTCCATCTCAACGTCGGCCATTGTGTTTTCGGTTGGTGCTGTATGGAGAATGATCGCAAAAATTAATTGGTTCTCGCTGGCGAGTAAGAATGTATGCGAAAGAAGAGAAACTGGGCTGTTGGCGGTGGTTGCGTCGTTCTACCAGCCTAAAGAAAGTCGTTGGTGGGGTGCTGCGTTCAGCTTGGGGTGTCGATTCGTTCAATTGACCGCTGAAGCTTCCGTGTTTTTGCGGGGCAGCTCCCATAAGGCTTGCCCAAGCTCCAAGCGGCTGGCAGAGCTGGGTTTGTCAGCTGGCAGTGAGCGAGCTTGATCTCATGAATTCAACCTCACTTGACTTACAGCCCTGAAGGACAAATGGCAAATTTTAGTTTTCCTGTCCTAAGCTGTAACGGCGGACGGGATCATATCCAACCTAAGAGAGACGTTTTGTCACGCATTGCTACTCATTCCAATCGGTAAGGCGCCTGTTTGTTTGTCGTCGTTGGAATGCCATCTGCTTGGGTGATCATAAGTTTGCTCCTCTTGCTACTTCGCAAACCTCTATTAGGGAGCATAGATATCTAACTACAAAAACAACCTCCGTAGCTTCGTTTCATCTTCATATGATGGGGACGAAATACACTCAACACCTGGGGAAAGTGAAACTAGGGGTATAGGGGTTCTTGTTGCCTGGCCTTAATTACTGCGCACAAGCGCACCCGGGGACAAGTTGGATATCCATGTTGTCTTCAAAGATCCCGATGGAATATACTGCAAACTTGCAATAAACCAAGACATATTCGAATGATCTGATTCCCTTTTAGGTATTTTCAGGGACTTCTATAACTGTAACACCGCGGTCATCTATAATCGTGCCAGGTCGTGTAAGTCCCGGAAACACCAGGGGCCGTAACATCCTGAGCCCAGGTATACGACCACCAACACCTGGCTTGAGGACTGAACTGCTTCTTTCGGACCTGTCATGGGCGTGTCTATGGTTCAAAGCTTTTGTCTTGGCAATTAATTAGCACTGTCTACACCTTTTCGCCGTCATGTGTGAGTGTTGCTCTACTTGCAACATTCATCTTCTATGCGAGAACGAAGTCGCATGATAGCCCAAGGCTATAACGCACACAGTAGAATAAATACAGCAAAGGTGACTGTAATTTCAAATCAAATTCAAGAAAGAAGCAGTCCGGGAGCACCTCTAAGCATATACAGACAAATGGGCGAAGTAATAATGAACTATCCAAAGTTGACATTGCAGCCACGCCATCCGCAGAGCTGCAAGTTACATACTCCTATCTACATGCTCTTGTCTTTTTGGGGGGTTCGGGCCGAAATTATCAAGTGTATAGACGAGATGCGTCTTGTTCGACTTGTACAGGTAATCTACATAAGTAGATACTTATGGAATACATGCCACAGCATTGATGGTTGGATGGATGTAAAGTAAATAGCCCATAGATTAACGCCGCGAGCCCCATCATGCCGTGATGCATTTGCTCCAGCGGTCTAGAACATCGCCGTAGAGCACGGCATCTACCGGAGCCAACAACAGGAGGTTTGGAGCCCAGAGTTCAGATATGGCCGTGATAATCACCGAGAGAGCCACCTCGATATCCCGCCTGCACGTCCCCGTCAATTGGCCGTGGCCCCGGCTCAGCTGGCGTGGTTTCGTGGTTGTGGGATGTTGGATGTTCTTATTTGTCCCCCGCCGAAAGGCAAACATTTCACCGACATTAAAAAAGAACAAAAATCGAATGTTCTGCTGGAGTTTAAGGTGCGGCGCTCTGTAAATCAAGAGTAATCCCGCTTGACCTAGCGCGCCCAAAGAGTCCACCCACCACCGATGCAACCAAGCGCCCAGTACCGCCGAGCAAGCGGGCAGTGTGACTTATACACACTGCCTGGCATCCCGTCGCACGTCGCTCCCCGTTGACCGAGAGCCGCCCAACAAACTGTGATATTCCCCGGGCCCCTTGGCCGACGTACGCCGTGACAATCGTTTGTTTGGTAGTAGCCAAGAATGCATGGCGCGAAATGTCAGGCTAGCCAAGCAAATTGGCGAAGGAACGCCACGTCGAAAGGTAGTGGTGTGTTGTGGTCAATGTGCGGGCAGCGGCTCGGCGTAGGTCAAGTGTCATTTGCTCGCCGGCACTTTCGCCTAATAGTAGCCAACGCCCAGCAACGCCCAGCAAAATAGTGAGCCAGCTAAAACGACCGGGGGTCCGGTTGTTGAGCCCGGCAATGCATCCGCCGTTGAACATTGGCAATGTGTGTATGCGTGTGTCGCGGCCAAGTCCGACGCGATTTGCTTGGAAAGGACGCTACTGGCGAGAGCCTCACGGGAGAGGGTGAAGGGTGACGAAGCGCAGGTAGTGAGTGTCACACGGGGGCGAGCGCATGGATGGGTGTGAATCAGACTCTTCTCAATCGGTCACTCACAGAAGAGGTGACCGATTGAAGAAAGAGTAATTAAATTATCAGTTGCTATGTGGAAATGTCACGGCTATGCCATGCCGTATCTTCTCTCTCGCGTCGTCCCTTGGTATCATTGCGCCCCCAATCGCGCTTTCCATCAAAAACATCGTGTCGTATCCTTCCTTTTCCCCAATCATGAGGAAAAGGCGGGTAGGGTTCATATGATATGCTTCGAAATCAAAACAACCCTCTGCAGCCAACGTACATATTCTCGTCTCATCTCATCTCATCGAACAATTCTGTGCAAAAACATGTTTATGTGTATAGATTTGCGCTTCTTCTTAGACGGTCTCTCGGGCAGTCTTGCCGCGAGCCGCGCGGCCCTTCTCGGACCAGGGGAAGTGGAAGACGGGAATAAGGAAGAACGAGTTGCTGGAGTCGGCGATACCGGCGAAGGCATTGTACCAGGCGATAAACGCCGCGAGTAGACCAAATACACCGCCAGCCTTCTGCAAGCCCTTGCTGGCATCCTTGGCACCGTTAGACTCGGCCAGGTAGTGGCAGAAGAGGCACAGGAAGGCCAGGTCGAGAGTGAAGAAGAGCAGGAAGAACATGACGGTTGATCGCAATGTGCAGAGCAGCAGAATCGTCGTGAAGATGAACCAGCCGGCCAGGAAGAAGCCAATAACAGATTCTTCGTCGGCCGCCTTCGTGTAGGGCGACACGGTGGCGAAACCAGGGGTGAGAATGATGGCGAACGAGATCCAGAAGCCTCCGTACGACGACAGAGCGGTGGCACCAAAGGTGTTACCGACAGCCATTTCCCTGTGTGAGTCTCGATTAGCATGTCGACTGACCAATGGAAAACAAGAAGACCCAGCAACATGAGGGTTTTAGGAGGTTCGGTTGCAACTTACCACATGCCGGCCAGAAGTTGCACAAGACCGCCGTAGCCGAATGCCAGGGAGATGATGATGTTGGGCTGCGTGACGTCACGAGCGCCGACGTTGATCAGGGACAGGACGAAGGTGGTGAGGGCGAAGGCGGACAGGCCGAGAGGGGCCGGGTTGGCGAACTTGCGGTTCTCGACGGGGCGGTACAGACCGGGCTGGAACTCACCACCGAAGGCGGCGAGTCTACCCTCGTTGCCCGTGTGGATATGCGCCATCGGGTTGCCGAACTCGTAACGCTGGTTGGCGTTGGCACCGTTGGGGTGCTCCGACCCCGTGGTGGTCGTCTTCTCGATGGCGCTATGGTCTGCCGTGGCCGACATTGTGACTGACTTGTTTCCCTTCTTTCCACCCTTTTGGAAAAGGAATTGGCTTCTTCTTCTTGGAAGCTGAAGAGGATTCTTCTTGAAAGCTCTTCAAAGGCTGGGGTTTTCGTTTCTTCCTGTCGAGTGAAAAGAAGAAGACAGAGAGAGAGAGAGAGGCGCGTCAAGCTGGTAGCTGGAGGGGACCTGGGGTAATATATGTTGGAATATGCAATCCGGTGCGGAGGGCCCTGTTGCCGTAGTATGCGGAGAAGGAACCCACCAGGAAGGATCCAAGACGAAGACGAAAGACCAGGGGGGCACAGGAAGGTACAAGATTGTTGATCAATTGGACCCTTCAGGTTGTTCAGGATGTGTGGAGTAATCTTGGGAATGGTCAGATATTGGGAACCAGGGCTCTCGCCGTCGAGTCACTGCAAGTCAATGTCAATGGGTAAATGGAGGAGCGTAGAGGGTAAGTCGGCATCATGTAGCGTTGCATGCACATGTGGTGAATATAAGCAGACGCTTGACCAAAAGCGTCGAGGAAATGCAAGAGCTTGCCTTCTTGCCCAGCACCGGCTCATTTCATTTGTCACTCGTGCGTAAGAGGATGTGCCCTTTTCGTTCGCAAGGAGGATACCCGTCTTTGCTAGTCGATATCAGAGTATTTCCATCCCACTAGGTACTAGCCCGTTAGCGACCAGACCAGGGCAAATGAGTCGCTGGAGACTTTGCTGTACCTAGCAGGTACCTACCGGCGCCAGCGTGGATACGATTTCCAGCGCGGAGGGAATCTACCGCGTCATGATGGAGCCCGCTAAGTAAAAGTGGTGAAAGCTCATGTAATGGTGTCAGGTACTCGTCAAGGTTCCAAAGGGTTGTTGAGAGGGTTGCACCCAAGTAGTGCCCCTTCCTGCCTTCCTGCCTTCCTTACCCCGGTTGGATGGATAGTAGTAGACGAACCAGCGACTGCCTTTTCGTGTTCGATGCGACCGAATCAAATAAACCCACACCTGAACCGAACCGGCAAGGACATTTTTCCCTTTCACCGACTTGCGCTGACGTGCTTTTAAGCATACGGTACCTACTTTTGCTTTACAGCGTGTTCTGTTCTAATTGATGTTCTCTGATATGTACATGTAGATCAATGTTCAGTCGGTCGGTAACCGTGTAAGTTGTGGCAGCAACACGGGGTCCCAGTAAACTGGCAAGACTGGAGACAGGTCCGCCTCTGTGCAGATGTATGTAGAAGAACGCAAGTGCCCGCAAAACTTAAAAAGAAGAGGCATTCTGATTTTGGGGACCAGCCAGTGTCCCCATCTTCTTGCTTACCTGCTGTAAATATGCCCTACTACCTACATCTCTCTGCAGATGGATGGCAGTTCCGTGTCGCCGCCCGAACTGCCCGACTTGGCCGCTGCGTGCCGCTCCTGCTTATGTTTGTTGTCTCAGGGCCCTGAGCCGCTACCCGTTGGTTGGCAAATGCTTAGCCCGGTAGCACATAAACTATCCCTTAGGTCGGCAAGCATGATGCATTGGAAAAATTGAAGGAAGAGAGAAAGAAAAAGAAAAGGTATGCCACGCGGAATATATTCCATGAATAGGAACTATGCCATGCTAGTTCACAATTGAAGAATGGACCCATACCGTACCTAGTCATCTGTACTTTCGGAATCGTTTCAGCATGGTTGATTGTTGTTTAGTGGTTAGAGTCTGGGGGAAAGGCGCCAGCGCGCGCGCGCATGGCCAAGTGTTGGAGAGGTTTTGCTTCCCCATGTTTCTCAAATCTCCTGTCATCTCACGGGGCAAAAGAAAAAAAAAGAGGGGCTCCACACCACCGTCACGCAGCGCCAGGATTAGAGCATTGTGGGATTGGCCTTGGCTTGGGGGAAACTGTTGTTCTTCCAGATGTTCCGCACCATGTCACCCCAATCAACCACCACCAGTTGCAACAGCCTGCATCTTAGGCGTTGAAGTATTGCATGGGGATTGGCTAGACGCAGACAGGGGCCGGGACGCGTTCTACTAAGATATACGATCGACCGGTTGTTTCTTGTCTATTGCGGCAGAGAGGATTGAAATTAATGAATGCAGCATCGTCGCAGAACCGAAACTAAGAAGCCACCGTAAGCCACAGCCGCTGTTAGCACCAGAACCAGAGAAGCTTGTATGCCTGTCAAGATGCATATTTACAATGAGGGAGAGAGAGAGGATACGAATATGTTATTGAAGATGGAGGTGTAGGAAGATTCCCGCGCTAAGTAACACGGGCAGGGAGGAGTACACGATTGACGGTAGGATTGATTCATTGATGAATACGAACCAATGAGGGATTCCAATTGACACCCAGCAACATCTGTAGCAACCACACACAGTCGCCTTGTTGATCATGACCTGGCTGTACAGATCGCCCGGGTCACCCGCATCGGCGTGAGACTTCGGTACTTTTGGCTAACTCTTTCCCACAACTCTGTTGATATGCGAATACTTAGGAGCAACCTAGGTTAGGGGTTAGGTGGTAGATAGAGTGGAATACCCGCAAACAGTTATGATCATGAGTCTGAAGAATTCAAACACGGCGACGTCGTTGACACGCATGGATTCGGGAGCGTGAGCATCATCCGCATCGGATAGGCGCTTCATCTGAGGCTGCAGCTGACGAGCTACTATGCTTAAGTGCGACATAATTACGACGGGGCTGCCGAGGCTCCGATCACAATCTGGAGGAGGGAACGCGTAACCTGAGAGTTATGAAAGCTTCCTCTCATCCGACCGACTGGGACGGTGGGTTTCATCGTGCAATAATGCCCTGGCTTTGCATATATGTAGTATACTTATACTATACAACCCCCATGAATATTGAAAGTAGTAATTTGAACTGCGCATCTCCTCCAGACTAGGAGTGGGACCTGTGGTGATCTTTGGTGTTCAGTGTTCTGACAACCGCATGTACACACCTAGATACATGATACTGCGAGATGTGCGTGCGGAGATCGGTGGGGAGTGGGACATCTCTCCTCCTTCTTCTCTCTTAACTCCGCACAAGTCTTCCAGAATGGTGTCATTGTTCTTTCTCCGACACTACCATTGAGGCCATCTACATCTACTAATCGAAGCCGGCCATCGTCACATGAGAAGTCATCGGGCCCAACGCTCAGGTTAGAGTCTGTCTAGTCTCTTCAGTAGCTGCTTTCTTTCCCGATCGTCTATCCCACTCGGTTTGTCCCTTACGCCCGAAGCGCCCGCCTGTGCCGCAACTCAGAACCACCCCTGGTCACATATTGACGAGACGTAGCATTTCCAAGACTGACAGCTATGATGCCTCCGCGGGGCCCCGCAGCCTAGGACGTTTAATCATACGATACGACAATGCCAATGGCTTAACCTAGCCCTCTCCCCAAATCAGTATTGGCAATGGACAAGGCCAAGACTGCTTGCTTCGAATGGCCGGTTGACCATGGACTTCAATCTTGCTAGCAAGACTTGGTATAACGGTGAGGATGGGAGTTGGGCTCGGCAATTGCTCTTCCCATGCCGAAATTTTAGCATTGCGATTGACTGGCGTGACTGGTTCTCATCACTCCATCGCCTCCCTCTTCTGCTGCTGGGTTTTGCTCGCTTAATTATCGACTGATGCAACTGAGCTTTTCCGGGTTACACTTTATTTGCAGCAGATCTTCTTTCATCCACACGCGCCGGCGGAGATATGATGCATCAATAACCCCATGATCATGAGATGACTCCCTTCTCCAACTCCAAACCCGGAGATTGCCTGAACCTGGTAGCTCGAACTGCTGACTTTGCCTCGTCACCCCACGTTGTCTTACCATTGGCCGTTTTCCTGATGTTTCGGCCACAATGTGAACCTGCTTGCATTGCCCGAGACATCGTTCTGTCTGTCGGGTTTGAACCTTGACCCTTTGCAGCCCCCTTTTGATTTATTCTTGTCGCCGTGTAACCTAACTATTGGGACAATGCATTGTTTGGTATTTGCTGGCCTTGTCAGTAATCTCGGGTACACCCAAAACCCTTGATCAAACTGCTTTCGGGTCCAAACCCCGAACGTGGGGAAGCCGCCGATTGGTCTCCTTTTTCGAGATTCGTCACGGGCCGACGCCTCTCTGGGATTTTTACCCGTTTACCCGGCGCTGTATTCGTGGTCGTATATGCTGCTTACGAGCAGATGGACGCTGCCCGCCTTTTTGGGAAGGGAAGAAACATCGGTCGTCCTTTCAGTTCGTCTGCAGCAGCAGCCAATGTCGGCTGCCGGATTACGTACTTACATACTGTTCTCACCACGGGAGAGCATGGGTTCTGAAGCTACGGACGCCAATATCTCTTGGTACGAATAGTTGCTAGCTTCTTTGGCCATCGCAGCGAGCTGAAGAGCTTGACTTCCATTGGCGGCGTCGAGTAAGCTTTGAGGCGCTCAACGGACACATAGGCGGCAACGGCGGCGCCATCCTTGGCGCTGCAGCATATGTGTTCAGCCAGCCTATCGTCGGGTTCCTGCAAAGACAGCATGGCGCCTGCAGGCCGTTGTGGTGCTATATGTGTCTTTGCTGCACTGCACTAGCGGGCCATTTGCAATCGAGGCTAGGCGGTCCGAAGCCCTCGCCGGGTTTTAAGTGGCTGAACAGAATAAAGATAACACTGCTTGGTAATGGTATGCCACCTGCAGAGCTTCTAAACATTCAATGATACACTGAAGGACCCTTGTGAATAATTTGTGTAAATTGCATACCCGTGTTCCACCAATTCCCCTACCGCTTTGTGTTTAAGCCAGATGCAGAGGGTGCTGCATCGACGTGGTGCCTACAACCAAGAACTTATCCCAAGACAACATCTTCCTTCTTGTGATCCAACCTGTCCCAGTCATCCACTGGGACGAACCCCAAGCCTTTCCGATACAATGTGCCGTCATCTCTCCTCCCGATCCAAAGCACGTTGTGATACCGTAACCAACCAGTCCGGTCGTGATCATACCAAGTCTTGATTTCAGTGGTGGAGATGGCGAGCAACTCGCACTCTAAGGGTGTCGGCGATCGAAGACTGAAGCCTGGCGATAGAAACAGCACGCCACAAGCATCCACTGCGTAGCTTTCCTCCGGAGACGTCGGAGACGGGAAGACCAAGGTGATATTTGGACGTGACTGGAGTGCCATCTTATTCCGTATAGCCTCCATAATATGCTCGTTAGTGTTTACTGCTCGGTTTTTATCCCAGATCATGGGCTTGCTGATCCATGCATGAGCTGTCGAGGCATGGGCGTAGAGAAAGGGGCTCTCGTGCAAAGTTGCGTTGGAGTCGCCACCACCTGGCTCTACCCCGATAACCAGTGGTTGGATCCTTCGGCTTTTGTCCATGGCCTTCCATACACACAGGGGCTCGGTGTTGGAGACATAGTGATTGTGCAACGCACAATCATCAGTGTTGACGGAGCCTTGCCAACCCACCCAACTCCAACTTGGAAGTTTAGGCGCGGCCGTCTCGTCATACCGAGACAGCCTTCTCACCAACGTCTCCTGTGGCTGCCATAGCAGGGCAGAGTGCAAGGAAGAAATGGGCAGACCCCAGAAGAAACCCCCGGGGACGACTTCGGAAAAGCGTTTGATAACTCCAAGGTATGCCCGCAAGCCATCTTCTGGGTATGACAAGTTCCGTATATTCTAAGCGTCACTCTTAGTTGCTGCGTATCATCAAAGATGCCGTTCTCCTTTTAGAAAGGGGAAGGGAGGGATTCTGTGAAGCTTTCTGGGGAGTGGCAGGTAGTTTTACGTACGTAGCGTTCTACAAGCCTGTAGTACCTGTTCAGTGTGCTTTCCGCTGACAGGCCCTCCAAGACGAGATTGTTGCCATTGCTGAATTTCTGCGACGAAGTTCCTTTTATATTCTCTCCTGGTATGTGGCCAGTAACCCCCGTAGACTCATGCCATCCTCCAAAGCAGCACTCCCACCTTACCATCTGATACTGAAATAGTAGCTTCCGCCGGGAGAAGACCATTTCTTGGAATGTCCAGCCTCTGGATGACTGGAAGGGGGCCTGTTAGCAGAATGAAAAAAAGGATATTTCGTAGGAATTTTTACCACATGAGAGACGTACCCATATCGAATTTTCCACCCGCATAAACTCCCTGTACTGATCTGTAGTCAAGTAAGAGCTCAGGTCACGAGGCTTCGTAATGCCCTCTATCCCGCGAAGGCCATGGTTGGCGTCCCACTCGCTCGCGGCGACAATGGTCAGGTATGCGTTGCCATATATGTCAGCCATGGACTCAAGCTGGGCATGCTTCGTCGAGGCATCGTCCTGGCAAATGCAGAATCGATCAACCCAGAGATATCTCTCGCCGAGCGTTTTCACGAGTCCCATGGTATGGAGGATGGTTTTCGGGATAACCAAACTGCCCCCTTCTTCTTCGTTCGTGAGAACCCCAGGTCTTTGCATGTGCTCAATCGTGTCCGTGGCGGTCTGCGCCGAGTCCACGCCACCCCAGACGTAACTAAGAGCGATGTACCGGTGCTGTTCTGCCGGAACAAGACAATTTTGCTTCACGTCGATGAGCCAAATGGGTCGCCCTGTGTGATGTGGATTGGTTGGGCGACACGTTTCGCCGTGCTCGGAGTCACAAGTGTATATCCATTGGCGGATTTCATCGACGTTGATCCATTTGGGATCAGGGGTACTCCAATGGCAAGTCTTTTCCTCTTGCTTATTCACCTCCACATTCTCAGTAGTTGGGCAGGGCGGAGGACGGGGTCTCAGACCATCCGACTTGGTTGAGCCGTCGACGTCGTTCTTTTTACGAAACAGCTTCATAGGCGACTTCCCGAGCCGACTGAGCCCTAAGCCATATCACATCCTCGTTAGTCAACGCGTACAGTAGAGGTCCAAAATTATGCATATCCAGCTAAGTTTCAAGTCAACTTACTTGATTTAGAAAACATGACACATATACGAGTATGCGAGGCGATGTCTTCTCGGGGGGGGTAGAAATCAGCCTGGAAATGCGGATGAGAGCGTCGTGTCGTCGTTTCGCTTGAAGTCAAGAACCTTGAATTAGAGCTTTTTGAAGTTGAATCAGAGATTAGAACTCATAGTAGGCGCGAACACGACGGGTTCCCAGTAAGATCTCTTCAAGTAGGTCAACGTAATCAAGTGAATGAAGAACGAAGGTTCGGCCAGCCTTGTTGATCTATCTATGCCGCCCATCTCCCACTGTGGCTTGCTCGCGTGCGGGGCTGCTGACCTTTCACCGATTGGTCGAAAAGGGGAGGAAAAGAGATGTCCCAGTCGCTCGCACGTGTGATGCCTCGATTTAACTGTAGATGACCTCAACACCCCCTGAGCGGATACTGCCTGTAATTTTCAGAGCAGTCGACATGATGAGCACGCTCTCACACATGGTCCTGACAGAAACAGGCCAATTAAGCTCACAGTCAGAATTGCTATACGGTCTACCGTAACACAGATACACAGAAGAGGAATGCCATAGCAAATTCCTCTATTGATACCACTAGAAGAGCCGCCACCATGCGAATCATTTAACCCCTTCGATGAATCATCAACCTATTTAACTCGATGCGCTGTCACTTCAACTTTGAGCAAAATGACCAACAACCAGCCCAGCCGCTATGCGAAAAGACAGAGAGACAGACGAAAAAGGCAAGAGGGAGAAGAAAATAAGATAGCATCATTTTGTAGATGGGAGGGACCGAACAAATATAAACGTATTCTTCTTTTTCATTTTGTTTTGTTCTCGACATGGGCTTTTTTCGTCAACCGCACGCTCCTTGCCTGCTCTTTCCAGTTCCTAACACCGCTTTCTCATTAATGCCTAATGTGGATGTGTGTGTCTGATGATGATACACTTGATGACTGATAACTACAAAACTCCGTTCCTATGTATTAGGTTTCATCCCTCGCCGAGGGGGTATCTTGCGCAATGGACAAAAAGATCAAGGTACCTTTCCGTCTAAACGCCTCCTGAGCAAAAGAAGAAAAAAAAGCCACCCAAAAACACACAAACAAACAACAACCACTCGAACCAACCACAAGACGCTGGTTCTTCTTCCTCAATGATGAACGCCATATGTAGGAGAGAGTAGAGGTCATCCTATAAAACCTTGGCCATCTCATCTCCATAACACATAGAGATTGATTGGTTCGATTCATGGATCGCTCAGGAAAACAATGTTCCAAGTATTGTCATAATCATATAATCGTTGCAGAATGTTGGGGGGAAACCCAAGGGGGATCCGCTGTTTGCTGGATTGTGGGTAAGTAGGTACACTCCAGCAGGTTTGAGGTTGGGCCTATGAATGTAGGGGAGACATCACTACACTATAGTGATACCCCCCGACAACATGGCGTAGTTGGCGAGCTTGAGCGACAGAACGCGAGACTTGGGGAAGTCGGGGCTAATGACCAGTCGACCCTCCTTATTGTATCCGACTTCGCCAAAACTCTCAGCCATAGCCTCAAACCGGGCATCGGGACGGACACGGTTGAGCTCAGCCACGATATTATCGCTCCAAACACCGGATACCCATCCGTCTTTGACAATGAAGTAAGGGTTGAGCGGAGGCACGGGCGAATCCAGGTCGACATAGCGAATACGCAGGAGGTTAACCGACTTGAGGCGCTCCAATGCTCGGATTCCACCAAGGACCAAGTTCTCAAAGGCACCAATGAAGTGCATGTCGGTAATGCCTGAGCCTGACTCGTTCCACTGGGCGTTCTGTCGGCAGCAGTTTTTTACCGTGATATCGATGGTCTTCAGGCGGGTGTCTCGCGGATTTGAACACTTGGCCAGCGTATCAAAGAAACTGTGGCAGACGCGGCCTGTGTACGAAATATGCTCCAAGTTGCTCGCGGCCTTGGCCAGCTTCTCACACCAATGCAGCTGCTCGCATACTTTCAAGTAGTAGGGTGGACAAGTCATCTCCCTACGGTAGTCTGCCTCCAGATTGAGGTTGAGCTTGGTGATCTTAGGGTGGAGAATTTCCAAGATGCCGGCCATACTAAGGTAGCTCTTAGACTTCGGCTTCGCGTATGTGCCATGCCACTCCTCAAGATTCGGCAATGCTGTCGAGATAAATTCCCAGTCCTTGTAATGCCGAATGATGTTCCATTGACTTTTGATGATCAGGGTCTGAATGGTATCAACTACGGGCAACTCCCTCGCCTGCCAGCCTGTAGACGGTAGCGAGAACTTGACCCTGGGTGCCTTCTTCCTCTCGCCACCCTCCAAAGTCATGACACGCACTTCTGGCAGAGTGGTGCTCACAAGATAGAATACCTCTTCTAAGCACGCATTGTCCGAGGGGAGTCCGTACTGGGCACTCGATATGCCTTCTGGGGACACGGTGGGGAGGGCGAGCGCTGAGTTGGATGCGAAGACAGAACCCGGCTTAGGCTCAAAGACAGGGAACCAAATCTCGATATGCTTCACATAGTCTCTGAGATGGGGGTGTTCTGTGAAGAAACTCATGACTTCATTGCAGCCCTGTACTGTCGCCTTGAGCTTGATGTGCCGGTACAAGCGCTGTTGCACCGTCCAGCGCCAAGCGGGCATGACCAGGGCAAGATTTGACAATTCCTTCCTCCGCGAATGTCGCAATGCTGTGTTCCAACTTCGAGCGTTGACACTGGGTATGCTGAGAGAGCTGGGAGATGCCGTGGAGACCCGGTATCCGAAAAGGTGATCCATAATACATTCGTGGATCTCCGCCGGCAGTTGCTTCAATGTCATTCGCGGTTGCTGGTCGGTAGTGGAGGCGGCAATCGGGCTCACGACCATGGAGTCGTCGAGTTCGAGACTGTCCGGCTGGCACGTCAAACAACGGATATCGGTCTGCCCCTGCTGGGCGTTGGGAAACGGCGTACTACTCGGCCGCGTCGGCGGCACAAAGTCTTGGGGTTTTGGTTGGTCCAGCGGCGGGCTGGAAGGGCCTGGGCTGACTGGTGTCGAAGACGTTGTCATTATGGCGGCTAACTCGACCGTGGCGGTGCCTTCTGTGTCCATTTCGCCGACCCTCTCCTCATCAGTGCCGTCGACGGCCATATCTCGCTTCAGGTAGGTGTCCCGCGGCGCATGCATTCCCCTAGACTGCACTTCGAATGCATTGCTATTGGTGTTGGGTGCAGGAAGTGGCACTTCACTTCGTAGTCCTTCCATCATCTTCACCAGTTGCACAGTTGAGTCGATTCGTTGCGCATTACACACACAGGGGAATTGTTTGTTGAGGCAGCGGGAGTGGAAAAGTTGGGTAAACGAGCGGACGTTAAATTGCCGTTTGCGTTGGTCGGAAATTCGGCAAGGCCGAAACGAAGTAGCGACAAGTTCGTCGGGCCGTCCAAAAGCACCAGGCTATCAAATGTTTGTACGGTGGAAAAATAATGCTGTTTTCGCCCTGGAGTGATGTATTTGGATATCGCCGTCAATACGGGCAGTATTCTGTTTGGTCGCGTGTCCTCTGATCGTGACTGGAAACAGAAGGGGTGGTAGTTGAGGGTGGTGGTGGTGGCAGTGGTGGAAATGGGGGGAGGATGCAGGCAGGAATGGAATCACTGTAGAGTGGGATGATGTTGGGACGGATGCTAACACAATCACAGTCAATGCTGGGCTGGGCCGGGCTGGCTCACTGGCTGGACTGGCTGGACTGGCTGGCCTAACACAGTACAGTAGCAGATTAACGATACGGTACTAGTACCAGCAAATCAGCACCACAGCACCAGTTCGCTGCACTTGCACCAGTACAGTCCCGGCTAGAAGGCGCAGGCGCAGGCGCAGGCCAAGAAGATTGACCACAGGATCGGGAAGGGAAATGGGTGAGTGGGACACACGGTCCAGGCGCTGCAAATTTCAAGTATCAGATTGGCACTGCACAGGTGGATTTGGCCCAAGATTGCTGCTAACGCCTCCAGCTCCAGCCATGCGACGGGAACGGAAAATCGAGAGAATAAGGTGGAGGAGAAGAAAAGTTGTTGGTTGCAGTAATAAACAACACGACTTGAGTTGTTGTCCAGGTATGCTTGCTTCTACCTATGTAGTATGCGTACAGTAAATAATACTCTGAATGAAGAAAGGAAAGAACAAGACGAATCAAGTGATCTCGGGGTCCATCCATCGCCCAATAAACTGAGGAGGGGGGGAAATTGCCATTTTCCAGAAAATAAGCGTTCAACCCCAACTGTTTTTGAACCGTAATGAGGAGTGATACCTTAACGACCACCCTACCATTACGGTGATAGTTCCGCTGTGTAAATTAAACCGGAGTGTGAGAGAGAGAGAGACAGACAGCGAGGAGACAAGAAGGAAAAAAACTGCAACCTCGCCTTCGGATTGGACTTGACGATTCAGCTCAGAACACAGAACACTGGGGTCAGCACGGAAATCCTCTGCCGTTAAGTTGGCCCTGAATCATGAACTCGATCGATTCGAAGCGATTGGACGAAATAGGCGGAAAGGCTGGAGGGCATGGTAATAATTTTTTTTTCTTCTTCCTTTCTTTTCCGCCGCGGACAGTGGACTGCCACCGTTCGCGCTTTTACAGATCTACATAGGATTGAAGACAAGGTCGTTTCCGTTATCACCCTTCCACCCAAGATCATACAGTGAGCGGCACTGTCTGCCAGGTTGGGGGTACGTAAGGTATCCGTGTGTGTGAGTCTGTCTGTCTGGCTGTCTATGTGTGTGCGCGTGTGCTGTGTGATGCGCTGTCCTGCATGGTCAACGGTGGCGGTTGGGGGTCTCTCCCTCTGACTGTCTCTTGTCTGCTGCCCAGCGCAGATAATTCGACTCTGCCTTTTGAATTTTGATTGATTGACATGAAATGCGGTGCATGAGGCAGGCTTGCATCAGGTAATCCCATCCCAATTTGATGTACGCACGCTCTGTCTTTTTTTTCTTTCTCGCACATACACACTCAACCTTTTGAGTTACCTTGCCCATCATCAGGTGCCCATGGCTATCAACTCTGATCAAAACTCTGTACGACAGCAGTCCGCGATGACTACATAAATATAATATTCTCTATTACGCCAATGCCATGGCATTTCAGAGTCAATACCTAACGGCCCGGTCCTACATAAATCGATTGGACGTTGAGCAGGCGCATGAGCAGGTGCCCAGGCACATATCACATACATAGACGTATGTACGTACATGTGTGCAGCACATCAAAATGCAAGAAGCACACCCAAGATGGGATGATCCAAGAGCCCAACTTGACCCAAAAGCTTAAGGTTAATCTATACCTTAATATGCTGAGATGTGTCATCAAGTGTAATTGTTAATTGCGAATGAACACTCTCGACGTCTGCAGTTCATGAATGAGCAACTGTAGGTATGATATGCCAGTCTAGTCGCCGTTCTCTTGGGTCGGTAACGAACGGAATGGATGGGCCAAGTTGGCCTGGCCTGCCCGCTATACTCCGAATGCCGATAACGAAATTCGGGTCTCCCTGGTCAGGTGAGATTATGCGCTTGATCCGATTCCAGACAGGAGACGGCGGTTACCACTTACCACCCAGCATAGCCGCCCGTCATCTTTTGTTGTTTCTTCGCTCTTTCCCGTTTGCTAAGCCATCGTCATGATCAATGCGGTTACGGGTACAGCCCACCTGTGCGCTACGATGAGAGCATCTCAATTGCCTTGGAAGACAAACACTGAACGACAGTTGAATATCGAGACTATTACGTAGGTTATGGGCCACCCAATATCCCGAAGAGTTCGTGGTGGATGCCGCCGAGCTGCATAAACTGGGTTTGCGTGCATGAAAAAGGGTAGGATGCATACATGCTCGCCTCGTGACTTTTCTTTGCCTCCCCTCCCCAAGATGCAACCTCTCTTCTCACGCCTTGGTTTTTCATGTCGAAAACAAACTGTTCGCCGCGGGCGTGCTGCCAAGTTCCATGCCACGAGCCAGTTTGTCAATAGTGCCTGGTCTATCCAAGGCTCAACCAAGCCTCGTCATTTAACAGTATCCGTCATCATCTCGTGATCTGCTTTCTTCTCGTGCGACAGTCCCAGCCGTAGGTATGGATGCAACAGCCAAGCGGTTTTCTACTGTTTACAAAAAATCAAACCAGTATCATAGTCGCTTGTCGCATAGGTACTGTATGTAAGCACTAGAATTAAGATTGCCGTAGTAGCCCAAGGAGCAGTTGAGGCTCTGCTCTCTTCATACACTGGTCCCCGAGATCAGCGACCAGCAACCGGCTAGTTCTATACTTATGGATAAGATCTGGAAGACAGATCCTTGAGGAATCTACGGCTTGCGAGATCGATCAAAAAGGAGGCAGTGTTTGAGGGTCCCGACTACCAAGCTAGTTTCCAGCGGCTTGCCCGTGTCGATCTCTCAATGCGCGAATCGCAGGCCTGGAACGTTTTGGCTGCGAAAAACAAGATATCTTATACTCGAGTCCGAGGCGATCTGCTGCGGCACCTTTGCATTATCGACAAACCCGCCAGGCGATCCATCAGACTGCTAACCTTAGGCAGGGTTGCTGTGGCGCATTTTTCCGCTGGACCTCGGCGCGATTACCAAGGAATGGACCCAGGTTCCTAGGAGGAGTGACCAGGGACGACATTCCCAGATGAACAAATTTTGAGGCTCTTTCAACATATCCTCTTCCCCTGGTCTGGCCCGTCAAGATAAGGTAGATATACCGAGAAAGCCAAGACAATGTCACGCAGCAGCACGTACTTTCGCCCGGGTTTGCCTAACCTAACGTCGAAATTGTTTGACAGTTCCGAAGCATTCTGTACGTCACCCCTCGCACTCCTCTGAGCCTAGGATGTTTCTGAACATCAAGATATGGCGAGGGGGGCTTGTATTTTATCTGGGCCCCTCTGACACGCAAACGATGGTGACATTGTTTGATGTTGATCACGCGGCAGCAACGTTCGTAACAAGCGCTTGCATATATATTGTGGCGTGCGCTGCGCTGCTGCAGTGCACAGGGATGTGCGATCAATCTACCGGGCTAAATGGTGATAAGATCACCAGTCGTACGTGTTATATGTGTTAGTGTGACCTCCTGTTTGGTGGATTGGCGGTGGTGGTTGTTCAAGTTGAGGTCGTGTGCTCATGGTTGTCGTGTTCAAGTTCGACGAACTCCTCAAATCTCGGTGTTGAACCCCATTCCGTCGCCTCAGCCATGCCGCCATGACAAGAGAAACCGCCCAAGATTCTAACCTGGTCCCTACCACTATAACTACATGCATACGGAACCAAGAGACTTGTCGAGCTGGCCGGCTAGCTTTCTTAGCCTACTCGTCATCTAATATGGTTAAAATGATTGTCAGCATTATTCATCGGTTGCCTTCATTCACTTTCTTGTATTGTTGACATTCCTTTTCTTCAGTGAAAAGAGATTCAACGATGAAACGAAGCGCACACGAGTACTGCGGCGTTTCAGCGCCGTCTAATGTTAGCCAGCTTCCGCCAATCAGAGGCCGCAGCGGCCGTTGAAACGCCCTCTGGCTCTCGAGACTGTCCATCCCTGGCAGGCGCCGTTTCCAATCTGTGGATCCCCCGGCTAAACCCCATCCCTCCCTCCCTCGTAATACTCGTAATACTACTTACTCCTCGCGAGCCGAGAGAGAGAGAGAGGCAAATGAAAGGAGGCCGACAGCCACAGACAGCACTGCAATGCCTATGCCGGGATGGGCTGCACAAGATCGTTGCATGTTCTTCTTTTAGAACATGCACCGAAACTGCCGACTTGCGCGAGCCTGGGAACTGCAAGCGGACCTGACGATCGGTGGATAAGAGTAACCAGGTTGCATGAGATAGGATTGGATTGCCTGCCACTGCCTGCGGGTTGCGGGTTCGCGGGTATTCGATCGTGACGGCACTGAATACGCCGAAGTCTGCGACTTTCATCTCATCTGGCTTCGGCATCTACGGGAATTTATCGAGAACAAAGGAGACTGTACCTTGGCAATGATACGTAAAAATAAGAATAAGAAATCACGTCAACTGAACTTGTGCATTGTTTTGCAATATCTCTCCAGTCTAAATGCTGGAGGAGGGCCCGTTCTCCCCAGTCCGTGATGAGAGGGGGATAAAGAAACATTTGATACTGGCTAGACTGGATACCCTCACGGTCCCGGCTCGCCTTGCAGATATTAAGCAAAATACCCCCTTTCCCGTGAAATGTAGCCGTCCAGCTGTCAAGTGTGAACATCAATCACTGACTTTTGTTTTGCGACTTGGTGACACCGGTGCTAGATGCTAGTCGGTCCTGGAACCCCAGACTTGGCTACTGCAAGCGGCGGCTGCGCTGGCTCGATTTGGGGGTGTTCCGAACGCTAGGTTACCCCCCGTCGTTCCTGCATCATGCCATGCCACATGAATTGACAGAGAGGGAGTTAGGTATCTAGGTAGTTGACACACTGACGAGAACGAGCGAGGGGCGATGGAAGCAATGGAAGCAGCATTGGTGATGGATGGAGGGCTTTTGCTTGGCCAGGATTCCGCCGGCTTGGGGTTGGGCCAAAGTCACACGATGGCAGTCATTTGTTTCCGTTGACCTACGTAACCTCTGCTTACTACCTATTAACACGCAAGCAGCAAGCAGCTATTCTTGCATCTGTAACACTTGGAACACTGCCAGCACTCGCACGAGGGCGTCTAGAAAGGCTATGGTACTTAGTATGAAAGCGGCTCATGCTTGTTTGGTTTGTTTGAAGTTAAGGGACCCCTTCAGCCTCGCAAAATAAAAGCAAAGAATAGGAGATGGGAGATGGAGAAATGGGAGATTTCATCTTGCGGTATGCGTAACCGACGAGCCGAGAACGCGATAGGTTTATTGGCGATGTGACCATAGCAGGCCACTCGGTTACAAGATGGTCCATGCATGGGAAATGGGATGCACCTTTATTTCAATGAGGCTCAATCCGCGGGTTCTAGTTTAAGGCCATAGCGAACCCACGATGACTTGGCTTCATATCGGCACTACTACCACCGGAGAGGTGAGTGCAATAGGTACTATCCAGCCAGTCCGTCTAATGTCATAGTTTGTTCCCGCTCCCATCCCGCGCTGGCTGCAACTGTCGTACTGTCGTACTGTCGGTGCGGATGCGGTTGCGGTTGACTAAAGTTGACAGGATGGATTGAATACTACTAGAATAGCTAGAATAGCTAGAGTATCTTGAGTATCTCGTAAAGAATACATGAAAATGCCAATTTGCCAGTACTTGGGCCCCCCCGCATCTCATTATTCTGCTACAACGTCTCTTGTCCAGACGTTTCTTAGCTTTCGCAGACCCCCGTCGTGCGCTCTTGGCTCTGTCGCACATCTGCCTCTGCGGCCAAACAACCAGGCCCATTCGGGATAGCCCTGGCAGGGCCTGTACTGGGTAGTACTGGGCAGTACTGGGCCCTGGATGCGATAACCGCTGCAGGTCCCAGCTGGTCCCAGGTAGAACCAGGGGCCATCGTCGGTGTTTGACTTGGCGGGAGGATAGTATGAGGCTTGTACTTTATGCTTGGCGCCGACCACTCACGGCCATTCAAGCTCGCGGGGCCCTGGCCTTCCCTGTCGCTCTGGTCTTCCTTGCGGCTCCACGGCCGTTGGCTTGCCCCATTTGGGAAATTCCCACTTCATGCTTCACCAACTGACTGAATGCTACCCAGCTACCTCTCGACTCAATTCCAGCCGCCGCTCTTCCCTCCTCCTGGCTCAGCTAACTACTACCAACACTAACTCCGCCGAGTAAACCCCCTGTCCAACTGATGTGGGCAAAGATGGATGCAGCCAGGGTAGGGGGTCCTAGCCAAGGGTTCCGTCCCAGGCTCTCGCCTCCCTCACTCTGGCTGTGACCTGCCTGACATGAGTCTGGACGGCTCGAATGTCTGTCTATACTTATATCGCAATCCCGACTGGCTCTTCTTCCGATTCAAAACCTCTCTCTCATTCTCTTTCCGCTCTCATCCAACCTCAGAAGCGTTTCTCTTCTTGTTTTCGTCGGTAGAACTCTTATTTTCTCGGAAGCTCGTGAAGGATTACTGTGTAATTGTCCAACAGCTCTTCATTGTTTGAACAATCAACCCGTATTTCCCTCCCTTCCTATTATTTGTTCACCGATTATTTTTATCTTCACTTCGCCTACCCGGCCCCGAATATTCTTGCCTATCCCTCATTCATTGCCTTGCCTGGAGCTGGATTGTTAAGTATTTGGAAAACCAACACCAAACCGGAATCATCGCTCTTTCGACCAACCTTTCAAAACCTCACATCCTTTTCGACTTGTCTGGCACAAAACTGAAAAAGTACTCTCTTTGATATATAACTATATTTCACAATGGCTCCTCGTTTCACCACCTACATCACCGCCGCCCTCGCGGCCGTCGCCAGCGCCTCGCCCCTCGGCGGCGCCGTCAAGCGCGATGCCAACACCCCCGTCGTCATGGGCGTCCCCATCTCCAACCCCAACGCCACCGACATCATCCCCAACGCCTACATCATGGTCTACAAGCCCGGCATGTCCCAGGAGGCCGTCACAGCCCACCAGATGACCCTGAGCTCCGCCCTCCGCAAGCGCAACATCGGCAAGCGTGGCCTCGACGGCAACCCCCTCTCCACCGAGCTCAGGAGCGTCTCCATGGGTGGCTGGAACGCCGCTGCCTTCCAGGCTGACGACTTCATGGCCGCCGACATCAGCGCCGGCCCCGAGTGCGACTACATCGAGGCCGATGTCAAGGTCAAGGCCTTCGCCCTCATGTCCCAGATGAACGCCCCCTCGGGTCTCGTCCGTCTGTCCCACGCCGCTGCCAGCGGCAGCAACGCCTCCGCCAAGGGCTACGTCTTTGACGACTCCGCCGGCGAGGGCATCACTGCCTACGTCGTCGACACCGGTGTCCTCGCCACTCACTCCGAGTTCCAGGGCCGCGCCGAGCAGGCTGCCAACTTCGTCAACAAGGTTGACACTGATGAGAACGGTCACGGCTCCCACGTTTCCGGCACCATCGCCGGTGCTACCTTCGGTGTCGCCAAGAAGGCCAAGATCGTCGGTGTCAAGGTCCTCGGCGCTGACGGTGGCGGTTCCAACTCTGGTGTCCTCCAGGGTCTCCAGTTCGTCGCTGATGATGCCAAGAAGCGAGGTGTTACCGGCAAGGCTGTCATGAACATGTCTCTCGGTGGTTCCAAGTCCCAGGCCATCAACACCGCTGTTGAGAAGATCGCCGCTGCCGGTGTCGTCCCCATCGTCGCTGCCGGTAACGAGAACCAGGACTCCGCCAACGTCTCGCCCGCCTCTGCCCCCAACGCCATCACCGTCGGTGCCATTGACCAGCTCACCGATGCCAAGGCCAGCTTCTCCAACTTCGGCCCTGACGTCGATGTCTTCGGCCCCGGTGTCAAGGTCCAGTCCGTTGGCATCAAGAGCAACACCGACACCGCCACTCTGTCCGGTACTTCCATGGGTATGTCTTAACCACTTTTCTTTCTCGCAATAGCCGTGTAATGAATAATACACTAACACCCCTTCTTAGCCTCTCCCCACATTGCTGGTCTCGCTGCCTACCTGATGGCCCTCGAGAACATCAACACCGTCGCCGGTGTTACCGACCGCATCAAGGCTCTCGGCACTGCTTCCGGTGCTGCCGTCAAGGCCAACACCAAGGGCACCACCAACACCATCGCCAACAACGGCAACCTGTAGGTCAGGTTCGTTGCCGGCTCGTGTTTAAGGCCCTGATGAAAAAGAAAATCTGGTACAGATGCATTACTCCAAATGCATTTGCAATTACACTGTATATCCACGTCATATTCATCCCATGATCGGTTATTATATCCACCAGCATTATTCTTTTTTATCAAACAAAAAAGTCCAAGACTTCCTCCAATATTACGGACCCAGCGTTGTTTTTTCCGCCGTTGGTGTGTTTTTCTTGGCGGGCTGAAAGAATGCCCCCTCATACCAGCGAGCGTCTTTTGCATCATCAATAGAACAGAGCGAGCGAGGGGAATTGGCTTCATAGATGTGTCTATTGTTCCAACATCAAACGAAGTGCTTGCGCTCTCGAAAGCGCAGGAAACCATGAGAGGAGTTAGAGGCGTCCATCTAATCACGCTTCGAGGTAGAGAACAGAACAAACTAATATTTCGAGAATACAAAAACTCATGAACAAACTCCAATATCTTCCTGCTGTGTGAATCTGTTTCTATGTAAATCCCTGAATTAGCCATTCTATTTCTGGCACTCAATCTTGTCGGTCTATTTTTGGGTCGCACCTAAATTCGCAGTAAAAAACAATGATGCCACTTATCTTCAAACATCTCATATAGTACCTTGTAGGCATAATCTCAAGCTGCCATTGCATAAGGGTTGACCGAGACCGATTGACGTGGTGGAGTCGCACAAGGCAACCTGAGACAAGGGGACAATCGGACGTCCCCCGGGGGCTCCGACGACACCGACAAGCCGCTGATCATGAGAGAGCGCTTGAGCGCCTAGACGGATGCGATGACGCCAAGTGGACTGACTGGCTCACTGACGCCGGCTCTCACGGGGGATCGGGTCGGAAACGCAAGGTGTCTCCGACTGACTCTTTGGCTCTTGATGCGGTGCGGAGATCAAGAATGGTGAAGATGGGGGAAGGAAAACACGTCAAATGAACAAAACAAAACGAGACAGGAGTCAAAAATCAAAGTTGGAGAAGACAACCACGGCTGAGCCGGACCGTGAAGGTTAATAGCTCTCTGGATAGGGATAGCCCGTCTAGAAGACAGCACACGATAACTCAATTATACAAGTTCACTATAAGAGAGATGTGATTATGTTACCCAGTCACCCATAATCAACACAACGGAAAAGATGTCAACTTAAAACATGGAAGCCTGCCAGGCATAAATCATAAGCTTGCCGCGTCTCTCCGCAGTCTCGTTTTGCTGATCATTCATTCCTCATCGCTCTCCTCATCGTGCCAGTCGAGGTGACTGCCCACCGTGCTCGTCTGGCAGCTCGCCACGCACCGTCAGTTCACCAACGGACCCTCCGAGAACACCCACGACACCTCCGCTGCCTTTTGGGAGCCGACCGTATCCTCACCCCCGGGAAAGACGATGTTGTGCCGGCCGTTGGTGATCTCGACCGTTGGCGGAGCCGGTGATCCCTTGCAGCCGTCTTCATCCTCCTCCTCGGCCACGGCCGAAGAAGAAGAAGGCATGGCGGATAATCCGATATAGGATAACAAGCCATGCTCGGACAGGTACCCGTACAGATCTTCCAGGAAATCGGCATCAGCATCAGCATTACTGTCATTGCTCATGCCACCACACTTCCCGGCCTCATTCAGTTCGAACTCGTACGGAACCAGTCCTCTCGCCCCCTCATATTCACCCTCGCCAGCCACAAACCGCCACTGAACTGCTGTCGCCTTGCCGTCGAACATAACAGAGTTGTCGTCGCTGCCCTGGGAATACTTCCAGGGCATGGCCACATTGCCGATGTGCAGTAAGCGCTCCGAGTCGTGCATGCGGAAGTGGCGATGCAACAGGCTCAGGGCATAGCGCTTGCGGGCGTCGTGGCGGAGGAAGATGTCGCAGATCGAGGTCGAGATGTGCTGGGCCACGCCCTCCCGCTCGTAGATGTCCAGTGCTTTGCCGAGACTGGGCAACTCGTTGAAGGCCGATGGGGAATAATCGAATACTCCCATCTTTTCTTGAATTGTACACCCAGCAGTGTGAATGTGTGGTGTACTACTTGAGTTACGGGGAATTGATTATAAGAGGTCGGGAAAGCAGTCTGGACCATATCTTGCGCGGTATTGTGTGCAAGACCCTTCACCATCGTATGACATTCATCACCATGAGTGATTGTTTTATTGAAAGCTGCGTCATCTTAGTACATGCTCCAGGTCGATACCCCCCTCTTCTCATAGGCTTTGGTCCGGTGTCAACTTTTGTGCCGTTTACCGCGCGACGTATCATGGATTCATACGAACGGCAAGCACGAAAGGCCGTCACTCTCGCAAAGCGAGGTGAAAATGCTACTGCTGGCCGGAGCAGCACAACCTGCCACCTTCTTACCGACGGTGCAGAGTCCGTCACATTCGTGGTAGGATGGCGATGTCAGAAAAGTGCAGACGAAGCAGGTCCCTTGGTGCCTCCTGTCACCTGGTACCTCGTCCGTCTCCAAAAGCCTTCCGGAGAGGTTATCGGCGTCATCGAGCCGGTGGCGTTCTACCAAGAAGAAGACGTCCAAGATATCGCTCGTAAGGTCGGCCTGGGCACGCTGGAGGCGTTCTGGCCCATCCCGACTGGTTCCCACAGCGTTACTTACGGCTTGTCTCTACGTAATGGCCCAATAGGAGGACATCATCATCGTCGTCGTATGGCCGTGTTGCAACTTCGATGGCATGGCGGAACGTGCGGTGATGTCCTGCCCCTGCCAACCCCTTACGAAGTCCCCTTCAAAAGCCCGCAAGGCATCCCCATGGAAGCCTGGTCCTTCGTGGAGGGGCTCTCAGCCAGCGAAATGCGCCCCCCGTTGCTTCCCCGAGAGGAGATCAGCTTGTCCCGACAACTGGCTTTGATTTACAGCCGACTCTGGATCCAACCCTCCAGTCTCCTGCTTAACTTGCCAGAGAAGCAACCTATTATCGGAGAGATCAACTTCCAAAACACGGGGACAGCCACTCGTGATGGCGACCATCACAGAATAACCATCGGCCCGCATGGACTACACAACCTAGGTGGCCCCTTCAGTAGCATCCGATCATACCTCGCCAGCTGGCTTCATCATTGCCTCGAGGCGTTAACTTGTCGAACTAATAAACCTGATAGTAACATAAGAGGAGGAGATCTACAAACATTTGTCCAAGACAAGCTTCTCTCGGTACCGGAAGAAGTTGAGGACATCCCATTGGCTCTTGTCCCCATTGATATGAACCCTTCCAACATACTCCTCTCGCGGCAAAACGGCGATGAAGGGATACGAATCAACGGCATAATCGACTGGGAGATGGTTTACAGCCTTCCGGTCTGGGTATATCTACCGGTCGTGGCACAATCACTATTTCGGTCCAGGCCCGGGGTTCCAAGCAAACTAATCGACCAGGACGGAGAAGCAACCCGAATGATTCGCGACGCTTTCTGGGACAACATCGATACGTTATGGAAAAGAAAGATTTACTCACTTAGCTCGATTGACTTCCTGAACATCTACTGCCTAGGCTTAATACTTGCGCAGTATGTTAACTAGAGGCTGCCGATGAAGACGACCACATAAAGGGCAAATGGGACATGGCACAGCAATTAGCAAGGCATTACTTGGGCTTAATGTGACTATTATTGAGAGCTAACAACTAATTCAATATCTCTACTAGCTTCCCTCAAAGCAACGAATAGCTTGTTCCTGAATGTTAGGTAGTTTAGGTAGCTAGCAGCGAAGCATCAACGTTTAATCAGTCACATATATATATACGGAGGACACATCGCACTGAGTCGATTCTATCTGCACAGGGAGGAGATGGTATGTTCGCGATCCATAGCCATGAGCTTCTCAACGAGGAGTATAAGAGCTCACGACCATATGCCTACGACCCTGAAGAGGGTCGGTACTACTCGTGATGGGGTTTGCTTTCAGCACTTCTCGGCGCAACCACAGTCATGGAAAGGACTGAATTGTAATTTGACATCCGTGCTTGGTTTGGTTTGTTGCAAGAGGACAGGGAAAAGAAAGAAAAAGGCGACATGGGGAAAGTTCTCCCCATTGCCGCAATGACACAGTGGGATTTGTCACAATTCGCATGGTTCTGTTGTGTGGTGGGACGAGTCTTTGGAAAGACAAAATGACAACGGCCCGCGGTCCGAGCCGCTGTCGTGACTGACTCGCTCATGATACATTAGAATATGATAATATGTAGCTTCGTTCGTGAAACGTGTTTCGGCCAAACATTGCCCTGATGTTAGCTTAACGTGAAAATGCCATGAACCCGGACCTCCTTTGGTCGGGGGTTCATAAGGGCGGGGATGTACATGAAAAGGCAAAGAGGGTATAAAACTGGTGGGGGCGTTTATAATTCGTCATGAGTGCCGGTGATTAAGGCTGTTGTTGTAGGCGCCGCGGCAGACAGAGTCTGGTTGCCGTTGAACATGAGGTCGAAGCGTGCGCCAGCGAACCATGCCACACCAATCTGGGGAAACTGTTAGTAGGTGTTACGAGCCAAGGGAAGCTGGGGTGATCTTACCATGAGTCCTGATATCAACATCAGGATACCCACGATGCCTCCTACTAATATTAAGTTCTCCTTGAACTCCAAGCCCGCTTCTTCGTTCTGCTTCTGCTGTATCAATGCGGCCTTCTTGGGGTCTTGTGTCGGGAAGAGGGTCTCGATGAACTGCTCAATCTTGCCACAAGCGGCGCTGATTTCCAAGAAATGAGGATCTCTCGGGTCGTTCTTCTTGGCGATCTTCCTCGTATACCGCCTGAAAGTGTCGCATACGACTCTGAGGTTTTGTGTGGACTCGATCATGAGCTGGCAGGCATCGCCCTTTGTGATCTTGATGTGGCTATGGAAGATAGCAGGGTTCTGGAAGATTAGGTCGATGGTCGCAATGGCCATGGCTTGCGGGATGGCGACAAAGTTGAAAACACTCTGCTCGCGTATGCCAGCCATGTAGAACAAACATTCGTCAGCGTGCTTGAGGGCGTTGAGCACCATCTCGGAGCTGCAGTAAAGAGCTTTTTGACGGTTGGCGGGCTCAAACAGATCGTCCCACTTGTCAACATACTTGCTCCAAATCTCCGTGGGCCAGAAGCGCCTCTTGTCGAGGAAGTCCTCGTGCACGTCTCGTATGATGTTGGTCTTTTGCAGGAACTGACCCATGCTTTCCGTGAGCTCCATGCGCTCCAGGAGGGCCGGGTTAGCCCAGTCGCCGGCGACGAAGAGTCGGGTCAGACCCTCGCCGACCAAGCCGGCCACATAGTGGCAGTACTCTTCGTATTGGGGCACGGTCTCGACGCCCTTTCCTTCCTCGGCAGCCAGAGCATAGTCGGCCATACCGTTACCCATCTTGATGGTGATGTCCTCAATGATATCGTAGTAGTTCTTCTTGAGCTTCTTCAGCTCGACGATGATATCGTCGAAGTGCACCAACAGGTCGCGATCCTTCTCGTTGGGACCGTTCCCGTTGAAGGTCCAACCGTCAGTCTTCATGTACTTGTCGAAGTCGCGAAGCATGGGTACTTTCTTCTCGATGGGGATGGTCATGTCGTCTTCGATGGTGTCCAGACCACGCAATACTAGGTAGAAGAGGGCAATGGGAACAAGCATGTCAGGGTTCAACTCTTGGATGACGGAGGCAAAGCTGCGACTCGTCATGTTCAAGTAATGGAAGCATGATGCCAGCTCCTTGGACTCTTGCGAGGTATCGCGGCGGTGGACGGGGTCGTGCCAGACCTTCCATTGGATCATGGACCGAAGTTGAATCGGGTGGAAAGAATAGTAGAGGATGCTCTTGATGGACGGCATTTTTGCTTTTGATTATGTTCGCCTTGCGATAGGGTCAAGGGTCAAAAAGGGAGGTAGAAGAAGACTTTGCAGCCTGTGGAAAGCTATCAATGCTCCGCGTTGTTGAACAGCGGCAGCAGAGGAAGAAGGAGAGATGGGAAGAGAATCAAATACTGCGCATAGCAGTGACTTTAGGCAAGAGACAACAAGGACCAACTGTATTGACGCGAAGCTGCTCTTGTTGTGTGATTGTCAGTCAAGTCAGAGAAAGCTTGTAGAAGTTTGTTGAAGACTCCGACGGTGTTTTTGTGAAGCCGGGCGAGAAATTGAGAGACAGGAAATTGAGGAGGAGAGACCTAAGGCGGAGAATAGCTAGCTCCTGGCGTCATCGACCAATCAGAAAAGTCGAGCTTGCTAGATTGGCCAATTTCCTTGCGACGTTGCCCTTTCCCGCCCATTTTCCCACCATATCTGGCTAAGCGTTGCGGGTGCCAAATGGTGCAGCTTCTGCCAGCTTTGCTTCTGCAGGGCTCTTCTTCTCCACTGACACTCGACAAATGTTGACAGATTGTTGATAGAAGCAAACCAAGCCAACCAACGGCTGCATGCATGATTTAACTGAGTCCTGACATGCCCCTGTCGCCTGTCCCTATGGACGGGCAGAGAGAGAGACAGACGCGCAGAAGGAAAGGAAAAAGCTGCACGTGCTGTATTACTTGTTCGTGTGTTCCGTGTTCCGTGTTCCGTGTTCTTCTGTCCTCTATATCTACCTAATCTATGCCTGTCTCGCTGTTTATCTATCTACCTTATCAATCCACATGCCATGCCATACATACGAAGATTCGAGCAAATATAGATACCAAACAGCTCCAGTAAATCGCTATCTTGCCTCCACGTAGCCCTATCCGCCTCGAAGTATAGCGACTAAGTTCGGCCTCATATATCTGCCTCTCCCCATTGCGGACTATACCAGGCACTTAAGGTTATTCTAGATCTGTTTGACATCAAGGTTAAAGTGCAGGGCGGCCAGGAAAAGCACACCTGGCTGGACCCAGCTGAGCTGAGCGAGGACCCTGCGAACACTGAACACCGTTTTGCGTACTACTAAGTATGTCACGTGGGCGGCAGGAGACCGTTGGGCCGGATTATATAAAGGTGTCTATAGGAATGGATCCGGTTGAGAAAGAACAGATATGTATCAATTGAATTGACGACCACGGCGGAGGCGGAGTCGGTAGGATCATTGATGCTATCCAACCCTTACACCGATATGTGATCCCATCGCTCGTTGTACTATTGAGACACTGCATGCAGTTGAGGTCGGTATGCAACGCCACGACGCAAAGGCGCAGGAGGCATTCAATGTTGCATGTACAATATCGTCTTGGATGTATTGTATCGGGAGAGACGTTTCAAAGTCCCATGAGTCCCTCAACTCAATGGAGTAGTGATACTCTGTATTCCTCGCTGGTGGCCGGGCTGGCCCAAAATCTGTGTTGGACAGCCCCACGCGGCGTATCGTTCGTGGGCCGCCGAGTCCTGTGCTGCACTTGCTGAGACCGCAAAGAAGTGGCCCTCCCTCTGGCCTTTAGGGGACCATCGCTGGCCGTTCTCTACTAGCTCCTGCTCCGAAGGGGGCCAAGGGGGAGAAAATAAGACCGTCTATCGATTCCAGTCAGGTACATTTCCAGTTTACATTATTCAGCCAGAGACCAGAACGGCTTAGTAGCCAAATAGTCTATGTCGCTACCTGCTTACCTGGACTGTTATCCGTTGCTGAATGCCAGAAGAACCGTTCTCAAGCGCTGCCAGAACCATCTAGGCTGTGGTTACTAGCTGCTAGCACTTTTGTTAGATTGAGCACTCGCTCGTGTAGCGATGCCCTTCGAGGCCCCTCGTAAAAGTCAAGAAAAGGCCCAAGATCATACGTGGGGGTGTCACTTTATTTGATTCTTACTCGCTGACATGGAGCGAGGGTAGGTCGATATAGGAGCGCAGAGAGGTGAGCAAGTGGTATGGATGTATGCAGGTGAGATGTAGGTACCCCGCCAGCTGCTACTACACGACACCTACTTTGCCTTTCTCGCTGAAGGAGCGAGACGAAAAGCGGTTATCCCTTCCGTCTCAGCTCAGCATGGAGGAGGCCGTGTTACTGCTCCTCCCCGTACTATTGTAGCTGCATTCCCTCCCCCTGGTCACCCACCTCTCTACTTATTTAAGTAGACCCGATACATTCGTCGCCCATTGCCCAGCCTTGCCTCTTCTCTTGCACTTACTACATTTATTCACCATTCTCCGACAAGATACCCCCTTCACGTTGATCTTCTTCTTCTTCCTTCTGCAAAACACAACACCGTAATCATGTCCAACCACAAGTTCCTGATCTGGGGTGGCAAGGGCTGGGTCGCCGGCCACCTCGAGGAGCTGCTCAAGAAGCAGGGCAAGGAGGTCTACACCACCACCGTCCGCATGGAGGACCGCGAGGCCGTCAAGGCCGAGCTCGAGAAGGTCAAGCCCACACACGTCCTCAACTGCGCCGGCTCCACCGGCCGTCCCAACGTCGATTGGTGCGAGGACAACAAGGAGGCGACGATGCGATCCAACGTCATCGGCACCATGAACCTCACCGACTGCTGCTTCCAGGCCGGCGTCCACTGCACCGTCTTCGCCACCGGCTGCATCTACCACTACGACGACGAGCACCCAATCGGCGGCAAGGGTTTCCTCGAGACCGACCTGGCCAACTTCAAGGGCAGCTTCTACTCGGAGACCAAGGGACACGTTGAGGAGGTATGTACCCAATTGACTGTTTTGACTTGCTACGAGTAGTCCGTGGTGTTGATTGCTTGCTTGCTAATACATTGCCCCTCCTCCCTCAGATCATGAAGTACTACACCAACTGCCTGATCCTCCGTCTGCGCATGCCCGTCTCCGACGACCTCCACTCGCGCAACTTCGTCACCAAGATCAGCAAGTACGAGCGCGTCGTCGACATCCCCAACAGCAACACGATCCTGACGGATCTCCTACCCGCCTCGATCCTCATGGCCGAGCACAACGACACCGGTGTCTACAACTTCACCAACCCGGGCGCCATCAGCCACAACGAGGTGCTCTCCCTCTTCAAGGAGATTGTGCGCCCCGACTTCACGTGGAAGAACTTCTCGGTGGAGGAGCAGTCCAAGGTCATCAAGGCCGGCCGCAGCAACTGCATGCTCGACACGACCAAGCTGGAGAACAAGCTGAAGGAGTACAACTACACGGTGCCCGAGGTCCACGAGGCCTACCGCAAGTGCTTCGAGCGCATGAAGGCCAACGGTGTCAACTAAAGAAAATTTGGTTGCTCCGAACGCATGTAGCCCGACTTAGTTGCGCCGGACGAACGCACGTCAGGCAAGCAATGTCTTGAACAGTCTCTCAGGGTCCCCCAGGATGGAGGTGGGGCACTGCTACGTATGTCACGGACGGGATGATCTCTAGGCTGCCAGCTGCGCCACTATCTTGCCCTGGAGTTATACGGAACCTAAAATTAGACAGTCAAAAAAAGAATTCTGAAGTCAAATCAAGTCTGGTCTCCGGCAGGATTGAATACCCTGCCTATTTCGTATGCATCTCCATATCGTTGTTTTTGTTGTTGTTGTCTCCCCCTCCTGCGTGAAAACGTGGTATCGCGTTTGTGTCGGTGAAGCAGCTTCGAGGTGGGGGCTGTTTTGGGGTGACATTGGAACGGCATCTTTTCCGATCAGAGAGCACTGACTGAAATCTCCTACCCCGCAGCTCGATCACAAGCAAGTACCTTTTCTCCTTAGGTATGGGATCCAAGACATTGGGAATCTACTGGCAAAGAGATTTCAATGCATTCGATCTTTGCTCCTCCCGGTTTTCCCTGTAGCAGTGATGTGATATTATGCAGAGAGTGACTAAACACCTTAAATGTCATGATCGGAAGAGACATTAGGGGGTGTTATTGAATTAGGTAGTGGCCAGGTACAAACTCGATAAGGCGCCCGGTGACATTATTGAGTTTAAGTGCCTGGGCAACCAAAATAATTTCCACATGGCACAACATTCACAAGGGCGCGCAGGCGGGTAGCAGAAAGCGACTCTAGCAATCCAGATATAGGCACTCAAGAATCTGATTGAGGCCCAGCCATTATTTCGTCCAAACGTATGACCGTCTCATTGGGGGGAGATGCTAGATCTGGGAACAGTCATTAGACTGGGTCTGTTGTCGTCATCGCTATAAGCCATCCTGGGATGACAGTAGAGAGAGCGAGAGAGACACACAGCCATGTTGGCAACAACGAAAATATGTCAGCTCAGCTGGGTTTGCGTTGTCAGATCCAGTAAGTGAGGCCAACCAGTGACAAAAAGACACAGCGCCAAGTAAGGTTTCCCATGCGTACCTTTGCGTACCTCAGAAGAAAAAAAATCGGTACATAAACAATTAGGTAGCGCTGGGGTGTCGTCAAATAGCGGCAACAGTGGCGGGGCAATTTGATTGTATTCATCAACTTTGCTCACTTTCCCAAAACCACGATCCCAATCCTGTAATAAACCCAACTAGAGAGAGAGATCAATCTATCAATCTCTCCACATCCCCGGGGAACCTCCTGATCTCTTTACATATCACCCAGAATCCCCTCCTCCCTAGAGACCACACTTCTTACATCATCGGCAGCACATACACAAACACAATACTTTGATTTGCCTATAGCAACTTACGGCCATGGTTGCCGACACTGCCTACTATGACGCCTTAGGCGTCCAGCCTACTGCGACCGATATCGAGATCAAGAAGGCCTATCGCAAACTTGCCATCATCCACCATCCTGGTATGCATTCAGATTGTTGGAGACGCTGCGATGTGAAGCCTCCTGACATCTTTGCCTATATACTAACCCGCCCCGCCCACTGCAGACAAGAACCCTAACGACCCGACGGCGCACGAGAAATTCCAGACCATCGGTGAAGCCTACCAAGTATTGTCAGATAAGGATCTCCGAGCAGCATACGACAAATATGGCAAGGATGCCTCCAAACCCAGCGAGGGCTTCGTCGACCCCGCCGAATTCTTCTCGAGCATCTTTGGCGGTGAAGCCTTCGTCGACTGGATCGGAGAGATCAGCTTGATGAAGGACTTGACCGCTACTATGGACATTACCACGGCCGGCGAAGAGGCCGAGGCGGAAGCTGCGGCTGCCGAAGCAGCAGAGGCAGCCGCTGCCTCTGGCGACTCGGAGTTCCCAGGCACCGAAGAGGCGAAGAAGGAAAGTGCCGCAGCCACCGCGGCCGCTGGCACCGCTGGCGAGAAACCCGCCGCCGCAGCGACGACCCCGGCACCCCCGACTGTAACGGTCGAGGATGAAAAGGTCAATGCCAAGGCCGCCGAAGCCGCCAAAGACAAAGAGACGTTCGCCGAGCCGCCGCCTGCCTATGCGCAAGCGGCCCCCGAGACCGCCGCTGTGCCGCCACGTGCTAAGTCGCCCAGCACATCGGGCACATCTACGCCCTCGCGACACGCCATACCTATGCGACCGGCGCTTATGGACCGTCCGTCCGACGATACCCACCTAGCGGGCCAGACCGAGGAGGAGAAGGAGCTCCGCAAGAAGGACAAGAAGAAGGGCGGCCTGAGCAAGGAGCAGCGGGAGCAGCTGGCCGCCTACGAGCGCGAGCGCGCCAAGGTGCGCGAGGAGCGTGTCAAGACGCTATCGCAGAAGCTGCTCGACCGCATCAGCGTGTGGACCGAGACGGACAAGGGCGCCGATGTGACCAAGGCGTTCCAGGAGAAGATCCGCATCGAGGTCGAGAACCTGAAGATGGAGTCGTTCGGTCTGGACATCCTGCACGCCATCGGGCAGGTGTACCTGAGCAAGGGCACCGCCCTGCTCAAGAGCCAGAAGTTCCTGGGCATCGGCGGCTTCTTCAGCCGCATGCGCGACAAGGGCGCCCTGGTCAAGGACACGTGGAACACCATCAGCAGCGCCATCGACGCCCAGCAGACCATGGAGGAAATGGCTCGCATGGAGCAAGAAGGCGGCGACGACTGGACCGACGAGAAGAAGTCCGAGTACGAGCGACGCGTGACGGGCAAGATCCTGACGGCGGCGTGGCGGGGCTCCAAGTTCGAGATCCAGAGCGTGCTGCGCGAGGTCTGTGACTCGGTGCTCAACGACAAGAAGGTGGCGTTACCCAAGAGGCTGGAGCGTGCGGAGGCTCTGGTATTGATCGCCGAGATATGTTCAAAGGTTAGTAACACCATCATACACCCCTTATCCTGCATTATACTGTCCTAGAACTAGTATGCTAACTCCAGTTAAAACAGGCGCAACGAACCCCCGAAGAAGAGGGCGAATACATGGCCTTTGAGCAGCTTGTTGCCGAGGCTGCCCTGAAGAAGGACAAGGATACCAAGAAGAAGGGCAAGGACAAGGAGAAGAAGCACAGTACGTCGGGCGCCGAGGCGGAGGCCGCCGCCGCAGCGGCAGCGGCTGAGCAGTCCAACCTTCCCCGGGAAAAGGCTTAGTCATGCCGATTCTCCAAATGAAGAAGGAGAAGAAGTATGGAGTTCCTAGAAACAAGTTTGTGTTGATTCGTTATGAGCGGAGGTTTACTACCCCTTATTGTAGGTACGAATATATATGAAAGGTGTATATTCGCCACAACAACATTGATGTACCGACTTCATTGGATGAGGACTCGAAGCATATGGACTCTTCTTAGCACACGAAATGCTGCTGCTGCTGCTTTTTTATTGTTACAGCGGACGAACCCTTCTCTCGTGGAATTAGATAGAGGCGGAATACTGGGTATACTTATCAATGCTTGGTGTAAGCGATGCTTTTTTATGTGACTTTTGTTACATCCTGCTTTATAAATAGATTTTACGTCGTACTCTTCCAACTTTGATTTCCCACCTTGGCCTTGAAATCCGTGTGCTAGCGTTGGACAATCTCGCTTTCCCGGTCTCCGAGCAGATGGTTTGGAGGAATTGTTCGATGTGTATTTCCCCCATCATCAGAATTATGCGATATATTCTTGGAAACTTCCCACATATCTGGTATTGAATGATTATAATTCGATAATGGCTGATGTATTTTGGATAACCATAGCCGGTTGGTCTTTTGTATATACCCTCCCTGTACTTTTTCATAGTATACATGATATGGACTTCCCGTTCGCATTTTTAGCTCCCAAAAAGCACGCTTTCCTTCACCCATGTTTCCGTTTGGTATCACTGATACTACTACCACTCGTAGAAGAAGATGATTGTGCTACTGCCCCCCTTGCAGTAGTACCACCGCCCCCAACTTTCGAGGTGCTGCTACGGATACTTGTCGTCACTGCTGTTGTTGTAGCAGTCGTCGTGGTTCCCAGGTCGCTGATGATAAGGCCTAGGATCCAGCAGTTGACGAGGAAGAAGGCGAGCGAGGCCCACCACAGCCCCGGGGCGAAGGTGCTCCGGCCCAGGAACTCGAGGTTGAACCCCTGCTGCAGCCAGGCGCCCTGGGCGGCGACCCAGAGGGCGAGCGCGGCGAGGCCCAGGCGGGGGCGGCGGGTGAGGGAGGATTCCGGGAGGTACAGGGGGAGGAAGACCATGTACCAGAGGAAATACTATGCGGGGGTTCGGTCAGTCATTATGGGCCATGCACATAGAAGTAGGAAAACAGCGAAGAATGATAAATGTTGAATGACGACTTACCTGGCTGGTGCACACTTTGTTAAACGTCACGAACGCAAAGGTCTGTGCCAACATGGTGGCGGCGAGGTCCTTCTTGGCGCCCACGAGCGGGATCAGGACGACGCTGAGGAGCAGCTGCGGCACAAACGCCACGCTCTCGATCTTGAAGCCGCCGGATCCCTGGGCGGCGGAGGCAAGGTAGAGCAGCACGTTGTAGGGGCTGAAGTTGTGGCGGTGGTCGATGCGTGTCACGTGGTGCAGGAACGTGTGCTGCAGGAAGTCGTGGCCGTAGAGGGAGTACATGGCCAGGTTGAGGGCGGCGAAGGTGGCCAGGCTGACGAGGGTGAGGACGACGCGCTCGGGCGTCACGAAGCGCAGCAGCTTCTCGGCCAACGACGGATCATTCCCATTATTATTGGTCTTCTTGCTGCTGCTTCTAGTAGTAGCGCTTTGCCCAAGACTCATCCGCTCCGCGTCCATCCACCACACGATGGCCGGCGCGTAGATGAACGGGTAGATCTTGAAGTGAACGCCGAGCCCCAGCAGCAAGCCCGCGAGCACGACGCGGCGCTCGAGCACGGCCCACAGTAGCGCGGCGACGAGCACGCCCAGCAGGCCCTCGGAGCTGCCGCGCGTGCTGATGGCGGCGACCATGGGGTTGAGCAGCCAGATGGCGCCGGCGTACCGCAGGGCCCGGGGTCCCGAGAGGCCGCGGTGCTTCCGCAGGATCGCAACTAGCAGATAGCCCGCCGCGAGGTCCGCGGCCGCGAACAGGATCTTGCCCCATGAGGCCCATAGCACCCGCGGGCCGGGCAGCGACGCGGCGGCGGCCGGGGTCGTGGGCCAGAGCAGGTACGCGAGGAGTGGCGTGTAGCGGTAGGTTTCCCGGTCGTAGGGGCTGCCTTGCGGGACGAGGCCGGACAAGAAAGAGGAAGAGGATGAAGATGAAGATGGTGGGGACGAAAAGGTGAAACGCGCTGCGTCAGTGAACACCAAGTAGTCGATGTCGGTGTACTTTAGGGGGGAGTTGGCGTCTTGCCATAGCCCGTAGACGAGCAGGACGGCGCGCAGCAGGAAGGCGGCCGTGAAGACTAGCGTCGGGGAGGAGAAGACGGTGGAGAGTAGGTTGGCCATGGAGAGTGAGCGACTGGGGGTTTAGACCGGGCCCGTACCCAAGGATTGAGAAACTGTGGTTGTTCCAACACACGCAAGGCAGTTGCTGTCTATAGCGCGCCTCTATGAGTGAGTGAATGAGGTTGGGCAAGCCCAGGCGCTAAGACCGTGGCAAGTTGTTGTTAACCCGTAGATAGTTGCAACTAATTCCAAGCAGCAATCATTATGACAGTGTGTATTCTATTGGTAACGGTTAGCGACAACAGGCTCATCAAGTTGGAATTGGGTTATGCATACCTCTCATTGGCGATGTTGTCCAGCTTATACACATGCAAGTTATCACAAAGCCTCCTTAAATCTGGCATCCGCGCGGAAGGTACATCCACAAAGTACACATAAGGAAAGAACAATCGGTCGGAATTTTATCGGCGCATCTGCCGACCTTTGGGTGGGGCGGTTTACATACCTCGCCAGCACCTCCGTGATTGCACAGTGGTGATGCCTCACATGGTTTGGTTGCAACATTGCGCAACATGACTTGGTCTCACAAAGGCAACACGGTCTGAAAAATCCCCTCTTAGATCAAATCGTTTGACCCCATTTTGGCATTTCAGGACCATTTCTGGTTGTTGTTCTTCCGACTTGTCCGCCTTTACATGTAACTTTTCTACAAACACACCCGGGCGTCTGACTAGCGCCTACATCCCACTTGAAATCGTCGCCGGTACTTGGCGTTTTCCAGATCCGCCCAGGATGGCTGAAGCTCTCGTCCCCCAAATCAGATACCACGACGACATGGCTGGCGTCAAAAGGGATTATAAGGGTAACCGCAAGGAGACCAATCCGGGCTTGCCCAAGGATGTGGTTCGCAACGAGTACACAGACATGTTCGAGTCGTTCCGGGACTCATTGGACCAGCACCATGACCGTCGCCAGAAAATCGGCAAAGTCTCGCGAGATATCACGGCTTTGAGCAAGAAGATGTAAGCTTTCCATGACGGCCCAATTGCCACATATTTCTCAACTTGAACTTCGCTGACCAAAGATTTGTAGCATCTTTTCATTGCAGAGGTACGTTTGGTGATTCTAGGGTGTCCTACCGAATTTCAGATCCTGGGTCACGTGGCTAACCTGGTCACGGTATAGAGTCCGGAAGCTCAACGAGCCCATCCCCCAGAACATCGGCTCCGAGATTGAGAAGCGCACCAAGGAGATCAAGGAGCTTCTTGCGACCATTGTGGACGACGTTGCCGGCTTGCGCCGCTACCAGTACTCGATGCCCGGCATCGAGGAGTTCGTCGAGGCCGTCTCCTTTGCACACTACCTCGAGACCCAGACCCTCATCACGCCCGAACAGATGCAGGCCGCGCTGGGCGACGAGGTGCCCATCCTCATCACGCCTGCGGACTACGTCTTCGGCATCTTCGACCTGACAGGCGAGATGATGCGCTTCGCCACCGCCGTCACGGCGCTGTCCGGCGTCATGCCTACCGGCTTTATGGGCGAGGAGGCCGACAACGGACGTACCATTCTCGAGGACCTGCAGGAAACCTCTAGCATGCTGCAGATCGTGCCGCCCATCTCCGGTAAGGGCTGGAAGGATAAGAAGGCGGTTATGATCGAGCAGGTGGCTAAGGTCGAGCGCGTCGGCTACGGTGTCCGCGTCCGAGGAAACGAGCGCCCTAAGGGGGTGGGCTACGACTTCGATGTCGGCGAGGAAAAGCCACCCATGATGGACTGATGAGGAGGAGACTGTGTTGGAACATGTCTAAGCCCGGAATCCTGAACATCAAGCATTATGTGCGAATTTGTGGCAAGTTATTGGCAGGATTGGGAAATACACACCACGATGGTGGCTGTTGCACGACCGAATTTGTTTCATTGAACATCTGAGGAGGACGCGGACACGGCACGAGAAAGATTGCTTGCACTTTACGGAAATAACTGAGAGATTCCTGGTTCATGGTTGCCTGTGTTAGTATGATAGCCAGGTCAAAAGATGTCGGAATCTTGCCATAACATTGCCGATCCTCAACCGACTATGTGAACACTGTACTAGGTAATGAGTGAAGCTTTTAAAGGCTGAATTTCGTGAATGTCTAGCAACCTGTTGGGTTAAGCCACGGCAGAGACGGTAGAGACGGTATAGCGACTACACTTTCGCGTGGCGAATGGGCTGGTCTTGTGAGTGCAATAAATGCTGCTCCTTAAAAGATCTGCTACCCCATTATATCGGTGATCATTCTAGCCGCAGACTCCCATGTAAGAGAATTATATACATACAGTGAACATATCTCTTTTCTCTTTTCTCAGGTGACACGATAATTGGGCTGATAGGAGTGGACTAGTGGGAATACCGCTACACTGCAGCACGCCATCGGGATGCGCCATTACATTATCGGTTTGGGGGGACGATATTAGGTTCGGATCGAGAGCCGGGCTTCAACTTCAGATCTATGATGTCGTTTCCCTTTGGCATTGCACCTTTCCACTCAATCTTGACGTTCAAGTTTCAATTGCAATTGTTCATTGTGTGTCCGATCTTCAAATGAAACTCGTACACTTTTCACATCCACTCGTTGAGGCCGAAGCCGAAGCCGAACTGATTTTTTTGGACACCAGATCGAATGCATAATCAGCGATACGACGGGCCAAACAGGCAACCTTTGATTATGCGAACGAATGCGCCCTTCGCATCGTCAACTGCGGGGGAGACAAGAGAGACAGAGAGTGTGTGAGACCGAGTCAGCCAATGGCGTATTGCACTTCGATGGGTTAAGTGGGGGATTCCAAAGCCACAAGACCCCCCTCGGCTCTGTAATATGTACTACTACCCTGGGAGTAGGATGCGCTTGGGAAGGATGCACTGCAGGCAGGTAGGTAGGGGTCTGCCATTGTGCGAGAGCGGCGCTTATCATCAAATAAATGTGTGAGGCTGGAACTTGGTTGGGCTGCCTCGTGATCAGGGAGTGTGCATCGCCGTCATGTTATATGCCCTCCTCGCCTTCTCTCACATACCACACACCCAAAAGCGCAAATCCCGGGCGGCTCCCGTCCGACAACGGACACCCTTCGTGCGCCGCCACCTACCTAACGCTTGCAGTTTCGAGGTCAGACAAGGAATGACACACCGGCAAGGCAGATCCGGCATGGAGGGCCTTTGCTGCCGGAGCTGATGTCCTTGCAGCAGCACAGCATCGGGAAAGTCCCGCTGGGTTGAGTGAGTGAGTTATGCTTGGAAGAGTCACACTTTAACGTAAGGGAATGAATAGCTCCCCACAGTTCAAAGCTGATTGTATCCTGGCGCTGAAGGAGATGTAGATTTAATTTTGGGTATCGATCGAGGCCAGCCAGAATACGCATCGAAATCTCTGACAAATTAATTCGTTTGATATATCATTATACTCGCAAAGAAATGTCCACGCAGGTATCTCTCTTAGACACATGCAAATGGTGTAGCCATGCATACATGGGCTTCGCTGTGGCTAGCAGTAATAGCAAGCAGCAACAGCGTATTCGGTGGACTCTCCAGCAGAGGTTTATGCACTGTCGTTTAACCCGGCATGGCGGCGGCTTAGCTGCTTAGCAGAAAATTCAGTCATTGGCTTTCTGAAGGGTCGCAGCATACAGCATCCACTTTAAAACCCGTCAAGCACGAATCAAGGGTCCAATCATGGGCCCAAAAACTTGCGGTGGTGGACCGCGGCTTCAGCATTCAGCTTAGGTTAGATGGAAGCCAGGTGACGATCCAGTCTACCACGGTATTACCTGCACCACCCCCGGCCATTGCACTGGGACCGAGCCGAACTGAGCAACCCGAAGAAGAAGGTTGGTAAGGTTAGGTTAGTTGGTTAGTGAGTGGGTGAGTCGTCAAACATTTGTCTTTTTTTTATTATCTTTCTTTGTCGATAATCTCTCCTACCTATTTCCTACTTTTCCAACAGTGATAGATGTTGCTCTGGTTACTTTTCTCGGCCGAGCCCTCGACTCGGTGATTCTCTTCAGATATTCAATTTCAGTCACTACAACCCTTTTTCCAAGTGGCGGGCCGTGACAACTGGAAATCCTCGACTTCCGGTGAAGTTGGGCGTTTTCATACGCCTCCCCCCCATCTTTCAATACTCCCTGGGGCATCTATAATAGAAAAGATCGCCATGACGAAAGATCAAAATGGCCCCAAACTGCCGGCCAAGCAACTGGCCATCCTGGGTAAGCTGCATAGTCTTCTTTCTTCCCTTTTCACCAACAGTGGCATCGCTCAGGGACCCTGATGAGCTTGCCGTACATACCTTGAGCTGGCAGAAGCTACTCACCGCTGGACAGTCGCTTTACGATATTCCTCCTGCCCCGCGCCGTCTTGTTGTTTCTACGATGCCTCGCTCCATAGCTACATGTCCATATCATTCCCTTCATCATATAGCTGTTCTAGAGAGCTGTAATGCATGGGGAGATAGTCTTCGGAAAAGAAAGAGTCAAATGCAAGCTGCATCAACTTCTTGTTCGCTGCCTGGTTATGTGACTGTTGCATTACTAGTGGCGACGCACTCTCACCGTATCCGAGACACAGGAACCTAGCATATTGCGACGGAAACAAGAATATTCTCGTTCAGAGACAGCATCGACGACCAGACATAGCCAGGTACCCACTCCCAATCACCACACCATGCTAACATACGTATATAGCCGTTGCGCGCTTCGCCGAGCCCTTGGCCATGACCTCGGTCTTCCCCTATCTACCTGAAATGATAGCAAGCTTCGATGTTCCCGAGAAAGACGTAGCCAAATGGGCCGGCATGACCAGCGCCGTCTTCTCCCTTGCCCAGAGTATCACCGCCGTCCCGTGGGGTAGGGCATCCGATCGGTTTGGAAGGAAACCTATTGTCATGATTGGACTACTGTGTACCATGATCTGCTTCTTAATATGGGGTGTATCTACCAGCCTCGCCATGGCCATTACCGTCCGAGCCGTGCAAGGGGCGAGCAATGGAAATGGTCAGTACTTGCATGTCTCCGACCATGATAAGTGACTACATGCTGACATATGTATAGTTGGTATTATCCGAACCATGGTGGCGGAACTGGTCCCCGAGAAGGAACTACAGCCCAGGGCGTTTTCCATCATGCCCCTGGTATGGAGCGTAGGCTCCATTTTCGGACCGGCGTTCGGTGGTCTCTTCGCCAAACCCGCCCAGCAATTCCCTTCGGTATTCGGGGGCAGTGCTTTCTTCAACAAGTACCCCTTTGCCTTGCCCAATATGCTGGGTTCCGTGATATTTTTGATATCTATGACCACCGGCGTACTGTTTTTGCGGGAGACTTTGGCGAGCAAGAAGCACCTCCGAGACTGGGGTCTGGTACTTGGCGACCGCCTCACCGGCTCCTTCCGACGGAACAAGCACCAGCGGCAACGGCGGTTTTCGTTCCAAGATGACGAGGCGAGCGCGCCTCTGCTCCAGGCCGACGTGATCCGCAAGCGACACCAAGACGCCGTCAACGCCAAGACGGAGAAGCCGGTCCGCCCATCGATGAAGGCCGTCTTCTCGCGGCAGTCGGTCATTACCCTGGTGGCCTACACGTTCCTCGCGCTTCACAGCGTCGCCTACGATCAGCTCCTCCCCGTCTTTCTCCACTACAGCCCCGAAAAGCACGACGCGTCCAACACGCGTCTGCCCTTCTACTTCAGCGGCGGCTACGGTCTCGAGTCGGGCCGCATCGGCACCATCAACATGAGCTACGGCATCGTGTGCGGCCTCGTCCAGTTCCTTCTCTTCCCGCCCCTGTGCTCCTACTTCGGCACCCTGAAGTGCTTCCGCGGCTGCGCCGTCGCCTTCCCTATCGTGTACCTGCTGACCCCCTACACGGTGCTCATCGAAAACGCGCCGCTGCGCTACACGGCGCTGGCCATCGTCATGGTCCTCAAGGCCGGCGCCGTCATCATCGGCTTCCCCTGCACCACGATCCTGCTCACCAACAGCGCTAGCTCCCTCAGCATCCTTGGCACCCTCAACGGATTCGCCACGACCTTTAGTGGCCTTGGCCGCGCTGCGGGCCCCGCTATGGCCGGCGCCGCCTTCTCCTGGGGCGTCAAGCGCGGCATCGTCTCGGTGCCGTACTGGATTCTCGCCGCCATTGCGGCCGTTGGCGCGATCCCGGCCTGGTGGATCGTCGAGGGGGACGGGCCGTCCGGGGCCACGCCGCCGCCGAGCCACGAGGACTCCGAGGCCGACGAGGATAGCGACATCGACAGTGACGGGACCGCCATCGCAGGGGATTCGGACCTCGATGTGCCCAACTCGCGTTCCCAGCCCCGGAGTATCTCGTTTAGCAGCGAGACCCGGCGTCTCGATGCGCGCCAGCAGGACTCGACGATTCCCGAGCCCAATGCCGGCGACGACTTGCCCCTCGTGGGGAGCTGGAAGAGCAACCAGGGTGTCGCGGCAGCCGCGGCGATGTCTGGCGGCTACGGAAGCATCAACCAGCGCGCAAACGCCAAGGAGGTATCGGAATAGGCTTGAATGATCTAGGCGTCTGGCGGATGATGGTGCTTGATAGACATGCTTCTGAAAAGAGGGATAGCCACCTCCCCTACATGCTGCCCAAGCAATAAGAGGGAATATACATGGTGACGTATTAAGTGGGAGCAGGGAACGAATAAATGAATGGTCGACTTGTGTGGGTGATGGGTTATGAGAATGTTCACGCACGCGACGACGTCACGCTTGCATTTATCGGCGTTGGATGGGACGTGGCTTGCTTTCTTGATTCTTGGGTATGACCAACGGGATTTATGATGGGTAGTGCTCCTCGTTGCGCAGCAATAGTAATAGTTGTAGCACATAGATATAAATATATATTTATTTATTTGACTAAAACGTGAGGGCTCGCCTCCAGTGTCTGCAGTGTCCGAGCCGCGGGAAGTGTAGTGAGATGATGTTAGAGATCCCATTGCAGGGTCAACGAAAAAGAAATGTGATGAGTACCTAGACACGCAGACAAGCAGACGGTTTCGCTCTTACGAGATCCTGACACAACAGGCCGAGAGGGCAAAAAGGCAAAAACATACAACACCGAGGATTCCCAGGTCGTCACCGACCCTAGTACTAATTCGGCTCTCTGCTGCTTATATATGGGAGAGCGGACGGGATCCCTAGTATTCAGCAGGATGTGGTCGTATGTGTTAGAGATTAGCTCTCAAGCAGCTTATGTACAAGGCAATATGCAAAAATATCATCTGGGTCAAAATACAGGACATTCCACCTCTCCAGGTAATAATAGAGTGTAAGCTAGGGACGATTAGTCGCTGGCTTAAGTGTTTCTGTCATCTGCAATTGAGCCGATTGAGGTCTTGTCTGACAGAGAGCAGGTGTTGTTGTAAATCTCCTCCAGCAGACTCGCCCTCGCTTCCCCAAACACTGGGGCAAGTCGGTCCCGGAAGTTGCCTCTGGTGATGTTGTATGCCGCTTTGTCGGATAGGTGGCCCGCTTCCGCCAGCCAAGCCTCCTCGGGGATCTCCAGCCCGTTCTCGAAAAGCAGCTTGGCAGCCGCAAAGAGCTCCCCTTCGGCTTCCAGGAGCCGCTTGGTAGTTGGGTCGTCGCCCACGGACTCGACGTATTGTCTCGTGCTCACTTTATGCAGAAACAAGCAGCCGGCGCTCACCGGCGGTAGGACCGGGTCGAAATGGAAATGGGGCTCGTTGGCCGCGAGGCCGCCCTTCTTCGTGAAGAGCATGGCCAGCATCTTGGCGCTGAAGCAGCGCGTCGTGAAGAGATCGAACTCGCAGTCGCGGCAGACGGACGGCAGGGCGGCGCGGAGCGGGGACCACTGCAGCCGCAGGAGAAGTGCGTATCGCTTCTTGTTCCATTTGGCTCCGACGTACTTGTTGAGCCGCATGCACAGGCACCAAGCCAGCATCCGGGCTTCGTCGTGGTGCCATGTTTCGTCAAACAGACCGGTGTGGAAGAGAGTGACCCATTGCTTCGTCACACGTCGGGAGGCGAGCCGGTCGAACTCGTCAATGTCCTCAACCTCGATACATCGCTCCCTTTTCGAGACGATACCCCAAAAGTCTCGCAGTATCCCACACATGTCACTGTCAACGTGATGGGGTAGCGACCCTATGAGAGGATCGTCGGAATGAGATAGATATCGGTGTCGGAGAGGATGGGCCTTAATCATGGCCATGAAGATGCGTGCGAGAGACGCGGCCATGCAAAAGTTCTCTGCGTTGTCCTGTAGTGTATTATAGTAGGTATCGCGCAAAAAGTCACGAGCAGTCCGGTGCAGGAATTCGAGCCGGTTACGGTATGGACCGAACTCCGAGTCCCCCTGTATTACGTGCAATAGGTCTCGGCAGCGGTCATTCAGGCGGCTGCGGGCAATATCGTCTGTTTTTCTTTGCTCGTCCCTATATGTGTCCAGATCTCCCGGAGAGGCAAAGTCTCTGAAGGGGATCCGACGCAAGTCCTCAAGACTCGTCACGCCCTTTTCAAGAAATATGTATATGTCGAGCGAGAATTTCGGGATCTCAAGCTCTTCGCCTGCTAGCATGAGAAGGAATATTTGCGCCGTCTGTACCTTGTGTATAGGGTCGAGACGGGCAAGCATTCTCCGGAAGACATCCTCCAGAGTCGGGGGAAGGCTGTCGATGCGTTTTTGCCAAAGCTCAAAGGTCTCTGGAGACTTCAGGTCTCTCTTCAAACCCATCACAATCAGGTAGACCCAGAGCCAAACACCCTTTGCGTTGGACGTAATTTGACGGGAGGTGTCGGCAAACCGCTCGTCCTCTTCGACACACTTCTTGAACGCCGGGTGACTGATGAGCTCAGCGTCGACATAAGCCGCGATGTCCTTCGCTGTAAGGTCTTGCATGGACAGGGTGTACTCCGTTTCCCCAAACGCGTAACGAAATGCGTTCCAGGGACGACTGGAGGTGCATATCTTGATGTGAGGGGACGTGGCAAGTTGTGAGATGACCTGTATCACTTCTTCCTCTTCCCCTTCGTATTCATCCAACCCATCAATAAAGAAGCAGAATTTGCGGTCGCCGAGATCTGTGCAGGATAACTGCTCAAACACCTTGCACAGCTCGGTCTTCGTCCATGGCAAGATAGTGTCTCGACCGGGGCAGAGGATGGGGATGAGCTCGAGATCTTGCCTGAGAATCTGGAAAAGCAGGCTCTGCAATAGCCCTTGCTGGGACTTCTGCATGGCCGAGCCCAGGTTCCAGAAGAAGTAGTCTCCAGTTATCAGTCTCGAACCTGAGGCCCAGGTTTGAAGCAAGTCGCGCGTAGTGTCGTGGGTGGCAATAAGCTTCATGAACGTAGACTTGCCACTCCCAGCAAGTCCTGTGGCCCAGAAAATACCAGAACCCTCGCGAAGCCAGGCTACCAATTTGGATTTGGATTCGTCAAAAGCCCAATCTAGGGTATTCGTGTGGGCATCCATAATGGCAGAATACCTGTTCTGAAGTTCAGGAAAGCGTAACGATTTCAGGAACCGCAGTTGCTCGACGGAGTTCTTGCTCTCTTCGGCAAGCGTTTCAAGGCTATTCTTCAGCTTCAAAACGTTGGAAGAGGTGTCCTCGAGCTCTGTAAGAACCGAGGCTTGCAATGATAGGATCCTGCGGCTCAGTACAGCTCCGAGGGCGATGCTCTGTCGTTGGAGGTTGTCGAGAGCACCGTTGATGGAGGAATGGTGTTTGACGTCCAGTATCCTGGATAGACGAACTCTGAGTCTTTCGTCCAGGTCTCGAAGTTTGGCCGTCAAATTACGAATTTTCCCCTGCTTCAATATCTTCTTGGCAGCCAGCCTGATGCTCTCCATCCGCCCGGGTCGGCTCCCACTCGAAGGCTGCAGACTTGTTACGATCTCGAGCAACCGCCTCGATATCTCCTCACATTCCTCCGAATACGCCTTGACGACCTGCTCGTCTCTGGAGAGGGGATTGGAGCTGTCAAATTTGACTTCCCTTGCCGTAAGCTGAATGTCTTCAACGAGTAGGCGAACATCTTGGGCCAATTTGGTGCTTCCTTGAGCGGACTTGTAGATTTCATTACTTTCGTCCAAGATCTTATACCCTTGCTCGATTAATTGGAAGATATTGCAGACTAGGCCGAGCAAAACGAAAGCTTCGGCCATGTTATTGTATCATGTAGCAGACTATAGCGACTATGCGCAAGGGTTGGTGATAAGCTCTAGTAGACGGTCAAGATGCTGACTTGGCAATGCCGTCCTTTTGCCCGATTAGGGACGAGCTGGATTAGTTGTTTAGAGAACTGGTTGTAGCAACGTGATCCGATGTATACGGTACATCTACTTCCAAGAGCTGTAGAGTAGTTCGGTCGTGCGACGGGAAGAGTCCATTTCGCTGGCATTTATATAAAGGCTGCAAGGTGAATCCAGAAAATCAGTAGATGGGTGATCGAGTCCAATCGACATGAGTTGCGAGGCGAGGCGAGGGGAAGACTGTCTTCTGCGTCATTAAGCCAATCGGAAACCAGGCCGGATCGACGAGGAAATAGGATGGAGAGGATGGCGCAGTTGGGCAGGAACTTGACTACTGCACGCGCACTGCCTCCTTTATCCAGCCTGTCCTGCTCAGCCAGATGCCGTCTGCTGCGGGCTGAGCCAGATCTAACCGTAAAGGTCTGGGCCTTTCGGAGAAAACCTATGAGAGGTGTTATATCCAAGCACATATGCATTTCAGCACCACGACAAAAGGCCTCGAATTCCGGCCATGGCTTCAGGTCAGTCGTTGGTAGCCTGTCGCCAGGATGAGCATAGATTTATCATTCAGATTCGTTCGTAATGAGACATCTGAAGTTTCCTTTTGCATTAGTAGGCTAGCTATGTGCGACGTCAGAGGAGACAATCTGGGTATATTCTACGCTCTTTCCAAAAGACATACTGATGACATCGCCCACTCCTCATGAAAGAAACGCTATGACTTCGATACCGCTTCGGGCCCATCACGCCAGGACCGTCTAGTACCGCACCTTCTCTTTCCAAATCGGCACCTCCCGCACATCTTCCACACTCCACCTCACCCTCCCTTTTTCGTCGAGCCAAGCACCCTGGTCCGTCGCTTTGAGCCCCTTCCCCTCGCTCTCCCTGATCTCGTTCGCCGTCGCCCCGACCCGGTCCTTCGCGAGCCAGATCACGGGGGTCGGGCTGGTCAGCGCGGGATTGAGATACGCCTTGCGGAGGTCTTCTTCGCTGTACTCCGGCGCGGCGGCAGTGCTGTCATAGTCGTCTTCGTAGGACGGATCGCCTTCGGCGAGCCATTTCTTGAGGGCTTGATACGACGTTGAAATGCGCGGCTCGAAGAAGCGCGCGATGGGATCGACAACCTTGGGGGGCACGTGGGCGCGCTCACCGAGGCGTTGGATGTGCGACTGGTGAAGAGCCTGGCCTTCCTCCGCAGAGGAGAGGAGTGGCGTGGTCTCTTGGTTGCCGTTGGGGTCGCTAGCAAGCTCGGCCGGTAGATACTTCTCGAGCGGCGCGAGGTACTTGTTCATCAGTACATTGTACACGGTGGTGGCGATGAAGAGGACTGCCAGCAGCACTGACGGGCCCGTAGCTTTCCGCAACCCAAAGATGCCGATGAGGGCCAGCTCGGCGATGTATACGCCGGTCAGGAGGTGCTGCAGGGCCAGGGTATAGGCCTGACCCTTCGTGTCGACCTTGGGCTGGATCACGAAGAGAAGGTTGTAGCGGTAGGAGAAATAATAAAGGGATAGGCCGATGGCGGCGAACCCCATAACCAGAGGAGCGATGCAAGAATAAGCAATTGCTAAAGACGTTGTTAATAGCTGTCTCGAGATATGAGGACACGGGGTGGGTAACATACCGATGATAGCGAAATTGGCAAACTACATCATCATCTGGTATTAGCTGAGTTCAAGAAGACAGGACGAAGTATATGCAGAGATCAACCCACCTTGGGAAACACCTTGCCCCAAGCGATGCCTTTCATACTTGTAAAGCGATTGAACTTCTGCCGGGGCGTCTTGTCGAAAAGCCGATCATAGATCAAGTACGTCAGGAGGTCCGAGTAGTTGAGCAGGTTGTCGGCAGCCGACGTAGTGCCCTGGATGATGAAGTATGTCAGGTAGAAGTTGGACGACTTGGGGAGCTCCCGTGCCAACAACGTCGGGACCGACGTCGGATCCTTGAGCTTGTCCAGCAGCTGTGAAGCCACCGTGGCAGCGCCTGAGAACACGGCAGTGACGAGGAACACTTGAGTGACTTGGAAAACGTAGAACCATTTCTGCACCTTCAACTCGGTAGAAGTGGTGGTGGGCGCACCAAACGATTTGAAGATGTCTAGACTCTGTTAGGTTTTGTTCTGTTATGCTTGATACAGATCTCTATGGGCTTACATCTAAAGATAGTCGGTACGTATTTGCTGAGTGCGCTTGTGACTAACGGCGGTATGAGTCCGGACAGGAGTCCAATCACCGATTGAGGGAGTCTCTTCAGGAAGCCAAGCCACTCGATGTTTTCCGCGAGATATCCGATGTTGGATACAAGACCGACAAAACCGCTAGGAATCGACCAGAAGATGATAGTAGCGATGATGATAGCTAGCGCAAGACCCTCTTGGGAGGCTCGTCTGGCTGGTGGGATGGTCAGGTTCTTCCAGATGATTTCGCCTGGCGGGATGTCTGTGTGCCTCGGGGTCAGCGCGAGCAGATTGGCAGAAGCCACTTGCTGAGATGCGCGCTGGGCGTCGGCTTGCGTCTTGAATTCGACAAACACCGCCGCGGCTCCTTGAGGATGGCCTATCTCGTTTGCATTTCTCGCCTCGTCGATGTCCGACACTGTCTCGTTTACTTGCTCCCGGAGCCATCGTATGCTGTCGACTTTCTTGCCAGATTTGAGATGGCGCTTGGGGCGAACGGAAGCCTTGACGGCCTCAGACAGATCATCATAATTGACCGGATCCGTCCCACTGCGCTTGGCGGCGTTCCGGCCCTTCTCATCGGCCTTGCGAATCAGTGCCATTTCAGCACTTTCCAGTTGCTCGACCTTGGAGTTCCGAGTCGCCACCAGGCTCTCTAGCTCTTCATTCTTGGTCGCGGGCCAGATGCGCACCGCCGCATCTCCAAAGAAGCGGTGCATATTGGCCTCCTCCAGCGCGTCCCGCGGCGCCGACAGATACAGTACGGTGCGCGAGGAAAGTCGGTTGGCGTTGGCCTTGGACAAGGTCCAGGCCTGGCGCAGGCCTACGAGCCAAAGCCGCTCGCGGGCGACGGTGAACATGACGAAGCCGAAGAAGACCCAGGCCACCAGGGCGTGCGCGTACAGGCGGCGCTTGTCCCGGACGTTGCCGATGCCGATGCTGTCGAGCTGAGTCGAGGTGCCACCGCCCGTCGCGTTGACGGGCATCAGGATGGGCCAGGTCACGGCGCAGCCGACCAGGCAGATGAAGATGACGGTGCGCAGGAAGCGCAGGAAGAGGTAGGCGTCCAGCGACTGGCGGTACAGGACCGACTTGTCGGGCACGTCGCGCATCGTGCGCACCCAATCGAACCAGGCGCTACCGCTGGGAGCGGGAGTCCGGCTCTTCTCTGGGATCGTGCCCATGAATGTGCGTGGCATGTAGATATTGCGGTAGCGATGCCGGATTGCGACGAATATAGCGACGAATAGCAACCCCGTTGCCCAAGTCGGCACAAAGGCCGAGACGACGGCGGCAAGAGACGCTGAACCTTTTGGCTTCTTCTCCATGATGCTAAAGCTACTATTAGCCAAAGCCTCCGGAGAGCCAAAAGTGCTATACGGCTCCATATTGACCTATTTGGTCATGCAGCAACTTCGAATACAATCAATGCTGTTGCGAGGTAGATTGTGTTGTTGTATTGAAAGCCGGGATGGTACTGTACTGACTACAAGTGGTATGGTTTCAGCTTAGTTGCCTAATGACGTAACTTCACCTGTTGCCGCTGTTACCAACTCCCACTTCGTGCCATCCTTGTATCACTCGTTGTACAATGGTGGGATTTCGATCCTCTTAAACTTAGTACATACAATTATCCAGATGATGAAGTAGATATCCCCAAATGATTATCACCGTCCCGAATCTCTTGGTGTATCGACTTTTGGTCTGAAATGATATATGCCCCCTGCACGCTATCTTATGTTGATGCTTCATATGGGCAAGGTAATTGGCTTTTGATGCGACCAACATGCATGAAGCTGAGCCTGTGTGGCCGTCGGCGAAGGCCACCAAATCAGGCTGAGCAGCTGACCACAACATAAGCTGCAAGGAGGGGAAACAATGTCCAGACCTCGTCCGGAGCCAGCAATTTCAAACGGGACACTTACGGTAAACAACCAAGATGCGGCTCCTCAATACCACGACGTTGCAGCTCTGCGAGTTCATAGGCGAAGCACCTGCTCTCGACTTTCCAAAGTATGCAATTCTATCTCACACCTGGGGGCCAGACGAACTCACATTCAGCGACCTGGACCATATCGACCAAGCCAAAAGCAAGGCAGGATACAGCAAGGTCGAACAGTGCTGCAAGATCGCCCGCAATGATGGACTCGAGTGGGCATGGGTTGACACTTGCTGCATCAACAAAGACTCGAGTGCCGAGCTTTCAGAGGCCATCAACTCCATGTTCAAATGGTACCAGGCAGCAACTGTATGCTATGCCTATCTCGAAGACACGGAATGGCAGAGTGACTCGCTGCCAACCACCAATATTTGGGATCTATGCCCCCAACAAAACCCCCGCTGGTTCGGTCGGGGCTGGACACTGCAAGAGTTGATCGCCCCGCTGAATGTAGTCTTCTATTCGAGGACTTGGTCGCGGCTGGGCACCAAATCCTCTATGCGCCATACGATATCCCACGTTACTGGAATACCTGTCGATGTGTTGGATCACACGAGCCCGCCCTCTTCTGTACCAGTAAATATTAGGATATCATGGGCCAGCCAAAGAGTGACGACCAGAAGGGAAGATATGGCATACTGTCTTCTCGGTATTTTCGATATCAATATGCCCCTTCTTTACGGAGAAGGCGAAAAGGCCTTCAGACGCCTGCAAGAGGAGATATTGCGTGCCACAGATGACCACGGCATCTATCTGGGAAATCTCGCTCCCGAGCCGATTGAGTTGCAAGAAAATCTAAGCCTTCGTTCTGACACGAAGAGTTGCCTTAAACAGTGAGCACCTCGACGCGAGATCCTTTCATCACATTCAGCCCAAACCTTATACGAACTGTTTTGCGTATATGTAAGCGCCCATGCGTCAGCTCACATGATACCTGTAGCAACATGTACCACAACGCCATAGGCCTCTTGGCCTCTAGTCCGCGCGATTTTCATGCAACTATCACGTCCGGGTGGCCTGGTCCCTCACAAAGTCTCTGGACCCAGCCGAAGCTCACGAAGCATACCTTGAGTATGTGTTTACCTACCACGTCGAACCCACTGTACGGGGACGTTTCGAAGGGTGAAAGAGGTCTCTTCCTGGGTGCTCTTAACTATTATAATGAAGCCCGTGACCTGTACTTGGCCAGATACTTCGTCGCCGACTATGCACCTTGTGTTAAGAAAAACGCGCCTCTGATTTACAGAGCCCTGAGCCAATACAGCTGGGTTCCCAGGAGCGTAGTTGATTACTGGACCTCCCACGAGTGTACTATAGCCTTGGACCCAGAGCGCAGTGCTTCAATTGACATACTGGCATCAAAAATGGAGGGGCTCAGCTATGTGGGTGGGCAGAGCCCACGCCAACCTACAGGGTGGCATTACAGTCGCCATCGTATTGCAGAAAATACAGCCATCGAGATAGTCGCCATGAGAGGAGGCAAGGTGACTGAGGCAGCTTTCTTCGGCATCGACTGCCGGGAGGAACTTGGCCTTTTCTTACATTTTTCTATATCCAAACACGTTGCAGACGACCAAGACTACGAATGGCAGTATCGTGTGTTCTGCGAGGAATTGAACAGACTCTACGAGGACAGCAGCTCGTGGAAAAATATAGGCACACGGACGGGACCAGTGCACGAAGTGAGCGGCCATGTGCAAGTGGAAGGCGGCAGCGCTGAGCTAGTGGCGACGGTATACTGTGATTCTCGACAATCCCATCCGTTGTGTCAAGCAGAATTTCGATTCAAAGACTACAAGGTCGTCTGTTCGTCTGAAGAAGAGCCGTCTCCTGAAGTGTCGCCAATCGAAGACTTGTCTCCTGAAGTGTCGCCAATCGAAGACTTGTCTCCTGAAGTGTCGCCAATCGAAGTGTCACCAATTGAAGAGTCCTCTGACAATTTGGCCAATGAAGAGGGAGTTGATGAAGAAAAATCAGCGCCAGCAGCATCAGCCAACAACGGATCACGAGAGCCACCGAGGCAACACGTCCGGCCAACGCCAGTTGTCAAGGAACCTAAGCTCTTTTATATCAACCATCACCATTGATAGCACGTTATACATGTGCCTTTTCCACGGCTTATGTATATACAAATTCAAGGGTTCATGCGAGATGTATAGTTGGGCCTGCCCAATCTTCAAAATATGGGTCTTTTCATAGACGAACCCTTTCTTTCTGGATACGTTTGAGGTATTCACATGATTGGTTGTTGATGAAGCGATGCCACCCATTTATCGGATCCCTCGAACGATCCGGGCCGGTTGGGCCGGTTCACACATGGATTGCAATCTAGCCATGCCTCACAGGTTTCTTCGCCAGAAGCTTCAGATAGCCTTGAACTGCAATTCTTGGGTCGGTCTACGACTACACGATTCGTTTTGCGGTATCGAAAATGTTGGAAGTTGACGGAGAACTGGGGCGTTTCGAAGTGGATGATGGTCAACCCCACGCGACTGGCCTTTCGGTGCAGCACGGCTTATCACCTGTTGCATCGACACCGCCCAGTCGCTCGCCAAGGTTCGTGATCGTGGAGGCTTAAAGCAAGGGATGCTTTAGTCATCACGTTGACTAAGATCTCAAGCAGCTACACCAACCCTGACCTCGATACCATTGAGGAGGACGGTAGAGGCTGGAATGGATACAGGCCGGAGAGTATGTCATAGTTCATCTCCCCATTCCCTATATATCAGTGAGCTCACAGTCGAGATAGAGTACTGGCTACCAAACGATGGTGTAAGTGATTCTACCAAAGAATTTGAGTTCGGACTGGTTTCTGATATGATGGGGGATATAGGCTGAGCAGGACAGGCTTGGTAAGAAAACTACTGCCCACGATTGTGACCAGCGACATGTACTTTCTTCGGCCCGCTGATTTCCCATGGCGTAGATCTCCAACATGAGCTCTGGCTCCTATTGATGAAGAAAAGGCTATCGTGGGCACCCATCGACGCCGAACCCTCCAGAGTGCTTGACATTGGAACCGGCACGGGCATCTGGGCATGCGACTACGCGGATGCTCACCCGATGACCGAAGTGATAGGGACCGACCTGAGTTTGATCCAGCCGAATTATTCGCCGCCTAACTGCCGCTTCGTCCGCGAGGATGCCGAGGAAGAATGGGTGCACGACCGGCCCTTTGACTATATCCACGCCCGTATGATGTACGTAAGAAGCAGCTTACGCCCCGCCTCTCAGATGCGTACGTTAGTATGTATACTAGTACCAGACCTGACTTGACTATGACATCCAGGACGATATGCTTCAAAGACCCAGTCGCAATGGTTCGGAATATCTTTGACAATCTCCAACCGGGTGGATGGGCGGAATACCAGGTGAGTTGCAAGAATGGAAGGGGGGAAGAAGAGATATTGGTCTCTTGTTAGCAGACAGAAGCTCACTCGTCTCTGCTTGTTTACCCATCCCAGGAAATCGGCGCCGATCAGGTTGCGGCAGATGCTGAAAGTGAGGAGTTCATACAGAGTGACCCGTTCAGCTTGCGCGAATACATGCGCAGGGTCATCCAGGGGGCGGCTAATCTAGGACGTGACATCAACGTGGCCCCTAAACTGAAGGACTGGTTCCATGCAGCAGGTTTTGTGGATGTTACTGTGCACCAAATCCTAGGACCGTGAGTGGCTGACTCCCGCGCTCACTCCCTGCAGAACTCGAGGGACCGTACCTACTTACTGATGACAATCTAGGCTGAACGCGTGGTCCCGTGATCCTGTCGACCACCAAATCGGATCTTTCATCACGCAAGATGTGATCGAGGTGGTACAGTCGGCCTCCAAGTTCTACAAGGCGTACGGGATGACCGACGACCAGATAAGCCAGTTTGTGGAAGGCTGTTGTAGGCATGTGAGAAGCACCAAGTGTCGATCCTACATACCGTGGTGAGTATTCCCTCACCCTAGACCACTTGATAGAGCAAAAACAGGAGAGCTAATGGGGCTCATTCTCAAGGTATGTGGTGTATGGTAGAAAGCCCCGTGAGGGAGAAGCTTCAGATGATTTGAAGTCAGCTTGATGAGGGAAACACAAATCGTCAAGCAAACAGATATAAGCCGACGATAGAAAAGATACGGGAATGATACGTACAGACAATGGCATTCATGGTCTGGATCTGATAGCAACTCTGAGGATGACCCCGCAATTGATACCTAGCCGTAGCTCAGTGGGGAGGGGGGGAGCTCCCGTAGAGGGGTCGAGGGGTATTGGGTATCCCTGCAACGCCCGCTTACAAGCTCAAAGGCTCCAATAGTTGATGGTACTTTCAGGTGGACTGACGCAATTGTTTATTGTCCCAGGTCACTGCCACTTCCATAACATCTTACGATTTCATTCTGAACCAATCTTCTTGAACTTGAGTGACAAGAGAGAATCATCTTCTGTCCACACCTAACCAATACCATGTCTGGCCAACAAGTAGGCACTCGTAAAGACAGCCATGCCGACAGCTGGTACGAGGGCGACCCCGACGAGTTGTCGTCCACCCTCGACGAGTTTCTGGCCGACGTGCCCAACGAGATCGAGGGGAAAGCACTGCCCATAAAAGGTGCCCGTACCATCATTGCACCGTACGCTTACCATAGTCATTTACATGCCGCATCAAAGGTGATGAGACTGACCATGGCAATCACATAACAGGCATGCCGGTTACAGCTACTCCGGCCCTTGCGCCGCCTGGGCCTACAAGTCCCTCGAACTCAGCACCGCCAAGCGCGTCTTCGTCCTGGGCCCCTCGCACACCTACTACCTCCGGGGCTGCGCCCTCACCACCTTCGCGACCTACGCCACGCCACTCGGCAACCTGACAGTCGACGCCGACATCCTTCAGGAGCTGCGCGCGACGGGCCAGTTCGATGATATCGACCGCGAGTCCGACGTGGCCGAGCACTCGCTCGAGATGCACCTACCCTTCCTCTACAAGCGGCTCGCCCAGACCTTCGCGTCCGAGACCGAGTACCCCACCATCGTGCCCATCCTGGTCGGCGACAACAAGGGCCCCGAGGAGAAGCGGTTCGGCGCGCTGCTGGCGCCCTACCTCGCCGACCCTCAGAACGTCTTCATCGTGAGCTCCGACTTCTGCCACTGGGGCAGCCGGTTCAGCTACACCAAGTACGCACCCGAGGGCAAGATCGAGAACCTGCAGAGCGTGTCGCGCAGCTCGGGCGCTGTGAATAACCCGCCGATCCACGAGAGCATCAAGCTCCTCGACCAGCTGGCCATGGACGCCGTCGAGTCCGGCAAACACGACGACTTTGTGGGCAACCTCGCGCGCACTAAGAACACGGTCTGCGGGCGGCATCCCATCGGCGTCACCATGGCCGCGCTCGAGGTGCTGGCCAAGGACCACGCCGAGCCCGGCAAGCACAAGTTCAAGTTTGTGCAGTACCAACGCAGCGGGCTAGTGGAGTCGGCCAACGATTCAAGCGTGAGCTATGCTTCCGCCTACGCTATCGTTTGAGGGGGCGTTTCTTGGGGAGGAGCACCACGTGTGAGGGAGAGAAACTAGAGTGATACGGTACGATGGGCATATGTATGTATCCATCTCTATGGGACAAATAGATTAATGACGTAATGAGCAGTTCATGGGCATTCTAGCCTGTCTAACTCTTACCCATTAGCATCTAAAACGATATGTGACTATGATGGAAAGCTGGGACGTTTTGTCTCTCTCACACAGTACAGCGCCCCGATACTTGGCTGGAAGCAGAGCTCGACAACTACTAGGTGCAACCCGTGATCGCAAACAGTCAAACTCAACTGAGCAGGGTTGAACTTATAACCTTGAAGATCCATTGCTAACAATCTTGGATCGGAACCCTATCAATCTACTTCCGGGTGACAAATGACGTGTTTTTCTTTTCTTTTCAAGAAGTAGATTGCAATATTGGGTTACATACCCCTGGCAATTGTCCCCTGGGTCCTGTTACTCTTCATCTCTCCGCGATCCAACGATGTGCCACAGCACAGTAGATGTTAGTTATAGAGTGTCAAAAGCGCTCGTCCTTTCACATACGACCACATCCTGCTGAATACTAGGGATCCCGTCCGCTCTCCCATATATAAGCAGCAGAGAGCCGAATTAGTACTAGGGTCGGTGACGACCTGGGAATCCTCGGTGTTGTATGTCTTTCTTTTGCCTTTTTACACTCCTTTTTGCCCATTCGGCTGCTCTGGATAGGAATCATCGTGAGATATGCGTGAAATCCTCCCGCCTTTGAACTTTTTGTCGCCCGCGAGATCCTATGTCAAAACCCGCATTCGACGGGCGATGCCAGTTGTCTTGTTGCATCATAGAAGGCAAGTACAACGGGATGGTCATTGACTAATAGACAACTTTTTCATAATGGCCCCGTGTAAATGGTCGATATTATCCAGGAATTCGATCCCAAACTTGTGGCAGACTATCTGTACATTGCCTCTCTTCGCATAACCCTCGGGGGCCACGGCCACCACTTTGTCGGGGAACTGCGCAGCAAGACCAAACTCGAGCAGGCTTACGGGAGCCAGCGTGGCCGGGTGGAAGTAGACCACGACGAGGTCGGCTTTCGACTGCTTGTCGAGCTCCCACATGACCTGCTCCCGGTAGGGCTCAAAACTGATGTCCTCACGCCACGTGCTGTCCCAATCCGGGCGGTTTGGGTTGAAGAGGGTGATGGGCTGCTCGGACAGCGAGGCAGACAGCTTCTCGCGCCAGTCCGCGCCGCCGCCCACGGCGGCGGTGGTGCCGGCGAGGAACACGGACTTGATACCGTGGACCGGCTCCTCGGAAGGCGCGCGGATGATCTGGCTTCTCTGGGCGGGACTCATTGGTCCGAGGCTGTACTGAAGGTGGAATGGCAAATGCTGTGAGCTGGGGGCTCGAAGAAAGAGTCTGGTACGCAGCATAGGATATCGAGCGCGCTGAATTATATATCTGATGAGGGAGGATCAATTTTACGGGCATCTTTTACGTGAAAGGGAGAAGGAAGAAATCAGTACAGTGGCATAGCTTCAAGAGAGCCAGTCTTATTCGTAAACGAAGGATACCCCCGGCTGATTGTACGTTTACCATACTGCACCCATCTAGCTATCCGGCAGCGTGGCAGCGTGGCAGGCACACCAAGTGGCGACTTGATTTACCGAGATGGGATTCACCTATGGTTGACAAGGGCGAATTTGTTATTTCTCAGTTCTAATGCGACCAACATGAGAGCAATGTCGTTCGATGTAGTTAACCCCGCATCCCTAGGCCTGACATTGTGTCGATCCCCGTCTTTCCGGACTCGGGAATCATGCAGCATGCATGTCTACTTGGAGGAAGCTGTGGTTGACTTAATTAATAACATGTAAGAGAAAATCATACTGAGATCTGGCGGCACTATTTATTAACCATATGCGACAGCATGGTGGCTCAGGACAACATTCTTTGAAGGGAATTATACTCCAACGACGGTGAGCAGGATATCATGAAGTAAAAAATTAGGGTATACTGCAATTGGAATGTACAGGATAGCCCATTTAATGGATCACACCGAAGTCGGTCTCTGTTGCATGGTGGCGTTCCCTATCCCCAGACAGACAACCTTGATCAGCTGGAAAGCACAATTCAAGCTGATGTGTATAAGGGTAAGCATGAAGACCTGCACGGGATGATTGGAATAATAGCGCAAAGGATCTACCAAGCGTTGCCTCTATGTGATTTCGACAACTCATGTTAGTCTATAACACTATTTGCCAGCTTGCTCCTCTAGATACCCTTCATAGCCAAGGTGATATTTGCCTAGAAGACGCCTCATGGTATCCATGACACTTCAGACGGCAGGTTAGCAAACCGGGTGGTAGAGATGTATATACGAGTTTTAGCAAGGAAGACGACTTAACATGTCTCGATGCATCAAATTGCCCGCGTAGAGGGAGGAAGCGTGCAAGTCAAACTTCCTATATTGAGCATTTCAGCAACTAATCCGACTTATTAGAATCAGCTGGAACGAGATGTGCTTACAAGCCGTAGAGCGCGCCTCGGTCTGCGAAGTCCTCTTTGGGGTCTGATATGGGGTAGTGCTTGGTATATTCATCGATGTAAGCGCCTGTCATCTTGTGACGGGGTGCCCACCAAGGTGCCAATTCGTCTGTCAAACATCATCAGCACTCCAGCTAATATTGTCTGCGAAGGGGCAAGACACAAATCGGGTGTACATTCGTTATGGGCATAGAGTGGCGTCGCATCGAATATGACCGGGCTGCCAGTGTACACGTCAACGGACACGTTTCCATCCCATAAGTCCCCGTGGACCAAGGTCGGGGTGACAGTTCTCCCGTCCGTCTCAAGAGGGCGCAGTAGCCGAGGTATCACTTTGGTCATCAGACTTTGGCGCAGCCGTTGCATCTCTGGATCGGGACCCTGGGTCGCTTCCTCCATGTCGAACGTCTTCTGCAGACCCCGGGTGAAGGCCTCCTCCCAACTGGGGCTCGGGGGAAAAGAATGTTGGTTCCTGCCACCGTACGTGACCAGGTCAAGACCGAACAGATCACCTTGACCCATGGCGGAGGGAGAGGCGGCGCTCCGTCGGTGCATCTCGGCGAGCAACTCTGGAAACTTGGACAGGGAAGGGAGGTCGCCAGACAGCTCACAGTAGCGGCAGAGGTAGAACCAGGTATCTGGCCGCTCCAGGTAGAGCCCCCAGCCTATCTGCTCAGCCACGAGCTCCGGCATAACTTTACGGAGCAACTTCATGGCCTCGAACTCCGATGACGCCATCTCCTTCCCTGTTTCCGTTTGATGAACCTATAGAAACCGCCATGAACATGACGCCCAGAGGTATTATTCGCGTAGCAGTCTCGTTGCCACCTACCTTGATGAAGAAGGGGGTATTTTCTCCGTGCTCGTTGGTGGCGTCGATCTTGGCAGTCCTGGCCCAATACGAGGCTCCGCTGGGGGTGATCCCATGGCACTGTGTTCCTTGTGGGAGTTCTGATGCTCGAGGTATCGATGTCAGCTCATTGGGACGAATGAAGCCTGCTAAAAGCTGTGATGAATGTACTTACTGTCTTTCACCCCTTTATCTATGTATTCGATCACGGCGGCCGGCACGGCAATCTCCTGGTCCCAGACGGACTTGTCCCCCATGACGAAAATGATAGGCTAGCGAAAGCGAGGATATTGATGGAGAAAAAAATAAAAGGCACACACACCATAAGCTACATTTAATGGGAGATGAGAACGAGGTCGATGAGAGTCTCGATCAGATTCTCACTATCAGTCTTCTCGATGTAGTTCAACACTGGCATGGCAGTTCACCGCATGACGATGATATACCAACTTTTTACCCCACCAACCCATTTAATATGAGCCCCTTTGGCAGGGTTTGTTGGTGTTGGTTCGCATTCCCACGAATGTGCTGCATGCAGCTGTTTGTGGTCATGCTCGTCACTCACTGCTACCACCCAACCTCCCAATGCTTGCCAACCCTGGCGCGTAAAGTGGCAGGTACCATCGTTTCGATAAAAAGGTACCGGTCGCTATTTCCAGAAGCAGCGATAGAATATGATAGATGTGATGGTATTGTCAATTATCCACGATAAAATCAAGCAAGGCCCGATGGCTCTTACACTCGGAATATGTGAGAAGAGGTTTGGGCAAGAATAATGGGTCGGACCTGCCGGAGGGAAGTGGGGCGGATTTCTCAAAGAACAACTTCAGCTCTTGCCGGATACTCCAAAACCATCCACAACTCAACACAAACCCCTGCCTGATATCATCTACACAACGGCACCTCATCATACTTATCCTATCTCATGAGTCCTCAAGTCGATTCCACTGAAGAAAACGCTCCTCTTCTCCAACACCACCAGCCTTCATCTTCTTCTTCTTCACACGCAGCAACCGCCGCCACCGCCATGTCCATCCTCGCCACCCTCGCCGCCGTCTCGGGCGCGACGGGCGTGGCCCTGGGCGCCTTCGGCGCGCACGGCCTCAAGAAGCGCATCAGCGACCCGGCGCGCCTGCAGAGCTGGGGCACCGCGGCTCAGTACCAGCTGATCCACAGCGTGGCGGCGCTCGTGGCCGCCAACACCATGGGCAACACGCGCGCGGGCCGCTGGGGCGCCGGCCTGTTCCTCGCGGGCATCGGCATGTTCTCGGGCAGCATCTACCTGCTCACGCTCGACCCGGCCCGCTTCGGCAAGACCCTCGGCCCCGTCACGCCGCTCGGCGGGTTGTGCTTCATTGCGGGGTGGACGGTCTTGGCCGTGGGGACCCGGGGCAAGCTTAGGTGAAGAGAGTGAAGGAGATGGGAACTTGGGAAAGGAAAAGGAGAAGGAAGGAATGGGGTTGGAGGTATGGCTGATCAGTCGGCGAAGGAGAAGGGGCCTTGTATTTGGACGGGCTGGGTATCTGAGGTGGGACCTGGCTGGCTATGGACAAATTATTGCAAATGCATAGGCTTCAGACGACATACAGATCAAACAATGAAGAAATCTCCTCACACAAAATACATCGGCGGCTATGCCAATGGTGAGGTTATTTAAGGTTCCCAGCCTCGCATCCGGCTTTTTGGTTCAACGGTTTCGCTTTTTTCTGGGCTGTTTCTAGGCTAAAGTTACGTAGGTAGCTTTGGCCAGAGCCATCCTATCACGTTGAACTGCCATCGTATCTAGTCCAGGCGGGCGAGCTTACCGTAGACGTCCGGTTCAATCTAACATCACCGGAACCAGATCTCAATCTGTCGGTTGAGGCGGAGTAGCTTCCGAAGTATCGCCAAAAATCCGCGAGGAATCCATAATGATGACAAACTCCGCCTACACTTCTGCATGGCTTGTGACGGTCAAGCTTTCAAGCGTTACTCCCAAACTAGTCTGTTTCCTTGGGCGCTTCGAACATCACATGTGCGGGTTTCGGGAGAGTCCACGCCAGGTAGGAGATCTGCGGACATTTCCCCGAGTGGAATGATCCCAGAGTTGAAGGCTGTTAACGAAATCTTGACGATCCTTCGCGTGATGTGATACTCAATTATAGTAGAGCTCAAAGTCTCCCGAATCAAGTCATACGCTTGGCTAGACTTGGCAGCATCATACTATAAAGTGCCAGGCAGCCAAAACCACGACATCTGCATTCTGTACTACAGTCAATATCCGTATATAGATAGACATACCCTACCTATTCGATTGAGGTTGTCCGGCGGCAGGTCAAGCCGGTAAAGAAAAGGGATCTACAGATGAGCGTTGTTGATCTCCAATCAGGTTATCGTCTGCTCAGCCTCAACTGTTCAGGTTAGCCTTGCGTCGAACCTCATGCGAAGCGACTAGGCGTGAGACAAAGTCGAGGTTCCATCTGTGTCGTCCCAATCATGCAATGTCAAACCTTCGGGTTCGAAGATAGGTGTGTTACCCCACAACGTCAACCGGGGTGTACCCGCGGGCCGCAACTTTGTGATCACGGGCAGGCAGGCAGGTATTTGACATCGAGTTGGGTTGACGACGGGTCTGTCTGTCTATTACGCTGTATGGATTCATTTGTCAGTCGGAAAGAAGCGGTGGAAATACTTGGCAGCCAGTGAGGGCGACGATGATATGCTGAAGTGGTGGCGTAGTGTAGTAATTGCCGTAATTTAGTAGGTTAATCTCATTTGATTAATTTCGCCGGTTGCTAAAAGGAAGGAAAGTCTGGTTGAATGGGATGGCAGCACCAACCACGAAAGCGCCATGTGACATTGCGACAGCGCCCAAATCCTAGATAAATCCTACATTATGTATCGACATACGTCCCAGCGTCTTGTTCTGGACTCGCTCTAGAAGCCCGCAAGCCCGCTCTCATCTGCATCTTGGTTGTCGAGAGATTTCCACCAATGTATTAGAAACATCCGTCGCGTTTTTATTCGAATTGGGGACAGTCGACATCCAATTGTCGCCGGCTGACCGACCGACCTTCTTTGCACGATTGTTCAAAGAGTTCTAGGCCAATCAATAGAGAGGTGAGAGGCGCCGATCGTTGCGATTGAAACGGCTCTTGCTGCAGGGTAGTCCCTGCAGGGGTGGGACAGGCTGGCAGGGGTGGGCTGGTGGGCACCGTGGGCTCATGGATGGCTCGTGTCAGGCACGGGACTTTCCCTAAATGAGCCGCATGCAACATGCACACGGGTCAGTCATGGTCCAGGTCAACTGTCGTAAGCTCGTATGTGCAACCTCGAGCATTGGAGCCTGTGTGAGGTGAGATAATCTGTAAGCCACTTGACGATAGACGAGAGACACCGCCGAGAGGTAGTGGCGTTTTGCAGCCTAGGTAGGTAGGTATGTGACGTCTTGATTGCATTCAGATCAACATTCTTCCGCCAGGCGCAGTTCGTACATGTATGTTGTTGGTGGATTGAATCACTGAACCACACTGAGCCACTGAAGCGCGCGCTGTTGTTGGCTACTGCCCAGTGGCTGCTGCCCATCTTGCCATCTATTTTTCGCCTTCAGCGGTTCAAGGTTCAAGGGGTTCAAGGGGTAGTGTGCGCTAGACAAGGGTCACCCACCCAACTTGACCCAAGCCTGCGCAAGACTGCAAAGCAACAGCGAACAACAGAAAGCAACGGGCTATTTGGGGTTTAGCTGATCTCATCCCAGCCCACTTACTGCTGCTTCATACGCCCCCGAGCCACAAAACCTCTGACCAATTTGGCTTCAAACAGACCGACATCCCTGAAAGAGAAAAGGAGCCCAGCGCGGCCAAGCGTCCAAGACAAGAAGCTCTCTCACTCTACTTGTCTACTTACTGCCTGCTCACTCTCACTCTCCCAGGGCTGACCGACCTCTAACCTTACTCTGTACTACTTACTATCTTGCCATACAAGTAATAACTCCTAGGATACTCCATACATACAATCTTGCTCTATCTACTCTTTCAATCAATACAACGCTTCTGCCAAATCTGAAACCATACCTACCTTTCGCTAAAGAATCGGGCAATCGGGCCTCAGACAAAGAACAAGCGACCCGGCGTTTCTGTTCCAACGTCCATCCTTCCTCCCATTGACATCGTCCCCGCAACAAGCAACACCGCATTCTTGTGGGAATCAGCCGACAACAGACGAGAGCCCAGAAAGAATACCACGCAAAGATGAGTGTAAGTGTTTCACCACCCGCTTTCCACCTATGCCTGCTCGACTCCCCCATACCAGACGAACCGACAAAATCCATCTGATTTTCTGCGAACCTTCTTCTTCATTCCTCTTTTCTCCATTCTGACTGCCTTTTTTGCCCTCTCACGTAAACAATTGTTGATCGATTGATTTGCTGACAATATGGACCAGTACGGGTGCGTAACCACTAGCTCGACTTCCCTCGATAAGTCCGCGACGAAAGTGCGCGGCATCGCTTAATGCCTTGTACTAACTAGCATTCGTCTTGCAGGTACGGTGGCGCGCGGCAGCAGAATCCCTTCGATGACAGGGCCGGCGATGGATTCAATGGCAATGGCTTCGGAGGCGGGCTCCCCCAAGGGCCCAGAGGAGGTGCTCCTCGCAACAACGGATACGGTGATGAATACGGATGTTCGTATACCGACCTGCGAATCAACGCCCGAGATATTTACTGACCTCGCTTTGTAGCCAACAACGTCGAGATGTCCCAGCTCTCGCAAGGCGCCGGCTCCTTCGGGCAAGGAGACCCTAATGCCATTCTGAACGAGTGCAGAGACATCAACCAAGGAATCGACAAGATCGAGGCCAACCTCAAGCAAATGGCCATGCTCCAGCAGCGCTCCCTCTCCGATGCCGATACTTCGTCGGGGAGCCACACCAACCGAGAGCTCGACAGCCTCAGCACCGACACCATGGCTCAATACCGTTCCTTGACCGAACGGGTGCGACAGGTCAAGAGCAACAAGGAGAGCAACTCGGCCAAGAACAACCCTCAAGTCACCAAGACCGACCGCCGGTTGAAGAGCGCAATCAACGCCTACCAAACAAACGAATCGGAGTTCCGCAAGAAGACACAGGACCAGGTGGCGAGACAGTACCGTATCGTCAACCCGGAGGCTAGTGAGGGCGAGATTCGGGATGCCGTCCAGGATTCCAGCGGTCAGATCTTCCAGCAAGCCATGATGCAGAGCAACAGGCGAGGCCAGGCTCAATCAGTGCTGAATGCGGTTCAGGACCGCCACGCTCAGCTGCAGAAGATCGAGCAGCAGTTGATTGAGTTGGCCCAGCTGTTCCAGGATATGGACACCTTGGTCGTGCAACAAGAGGAGATGGTCACCACCATCGAGCAGAAGGCGGAGGAGACGGTCGAGAACTTTGATAAGGGCAATGCGGAAGTCGTCGTCGCTATCGACACTGCTCGTAGCACCCGCAAGAAGAAGTGGATCTGCCTCGCTATTGTTGGTGAGTATATATGCATAATCAACCCACCCGTTTCCATGAGCATCGTAACTGACCACATAACACAGTCGCTATCATCGCCATTATTGTTATCGCAGTTGTGGCATACATGATGATCAACAAGCCCGCACAAGCAGCTCCGGCACCCGCGCCCGCGCCCGCACAGCCTGCCCAACCCGCGCAAAACAACGGTGGCGCCGCGGCCAAGCGTTGGATCAAACTCTATCGGGGCCAGACAAGTAAGGTGGCAAGGCGATGGGTGGACAGCACACGGAACCACGTTCCTATGTCTGCCAGGGACACAGCCGCAGAGGCCAGACGAGTGGTTCCCCCGAAGTTCGGCAACACATTCGTCGCAGTTGATATCAACGCCTGAACGGTCTAGTCAACACTATACCCTTGATTTTAGTTGGCCTTTGCAAGATATTCAATCAATCATGGCAAAATGGCCATCACCACCATCCACCCTGATCGCCGCCCCCTTTTCGGGGGTTTCCACCTCGCATGCAATTTCATTCATCGCATTCGATTCATACCCTACGAGCATGTCGTCACTATACATCTTTTAAATTCGGAGTTTTTGGCGCATAACAGCTGTTGAGCTGAGCCTGCATCGTTTCAATCGACTTTTTCGCGGTTCAGACTTGATGTCGGATTCGAGCGATTGGATTGGGAGGAAAGGCCCCTGGGCCAGCTCTAGTAGAATAGAGACCAGAGCCGTCCAGATAAAGATTTGGCCTCATCATCATCACCACATCACCACACCTAGGAAAATGGGAGGTTTCCTGTGTATGGACTTTTTGTATATCGTTCGTTGCCCAGTCGGCTGACATGGCAGAGGGAGTTTAATTGCATTTTCTGGCGTTAGAAATGTTTCCAGTGGCAACAACCACCAATGTCGTCACTTACAATATGCTATTTCGCAGCCTGCTCTTATCTCTATATGTTATACCTACCGACGAGGGACCCTGTCAGGTTTATGTTTCTTGAACAGCAGTTACTTCCCATCAAGATTGCTATACCACCCTTTTGTGCCCATTGCTCTTAGATCTGCTGTTTCCTGTGCTGTACACTCTATCAGAAAAACGCCATGCTTTAGGGCTTTGAACTATTATAGACGTCGTTTGTAATATATTATTACCAGCCTCCCTGAGAGCCCGCTAGCCATCACCGCCAAACTATACATTCTGCTTTGATATTACTGCCCTCACCACTGCTCTTGAAGGTCACATACATGCGAGCGCTTTTAGCAAGATGGAATAGATGTGGGTAGTACGTAGATAACCAAGTATGTCAAGACATAAAATACAGAGAAAGTAACAGGAAAGTTACGCAAGACAGCCGGTGGGTTTCCTAATAGTAAAAGAAGATCTCGTGCTGGGTTGATACGCGAACGACCCTCTCTTCCCCGGGAACTCTCACCCCTATTCTGGACTCCCCAAAGAAAGTCCACCTTCACCACGCCTCGACCATTGCTGCACACACACGCGCGCAACTAGATTGCCCCACCCTGAACTGTCGTGGGCTATCGTTATTGCTTGCTTGGTTGTTCGCGGAGGGGCGCAGGATGGAGGGATCGATCCAGCCAGTGAGTGAGTGTTTTCCAACTTAGGAGTATTGGTCTTCGTTCCAGGCGTTGGCGAGGAACCGGGGGTCGTCGCTGTCGCAGGCGAAGAGGGAGCGGCCGACCTTGTGGGTCCCGTCTTTCATGTCGCAGTCGAACTCGGTCTGGTGGGGCTGGCAGCGGCCGCGGATGACGTTGTCTACGTCGATCATGCTCCAGGGACCTTGGTCGTCGTAGATGGCTTTATGGATGGGATGGGATGGTTAGCTAGGTAGGTCCTTGTCGGGCTTCGAGGTTTTGGGGTAGGTGAGGTAGGAGGGAAAAGACTTACTGAAGTGTCGGTCGTTGGCGTTGAATTCCAAGGCCGAGGGCAGGGTGCCGTCCTTGTAGACAAAGTCCTCCGGGACATTGGTGGTCGACTTGTGGTTGAAGCGGACCAGGCCGCCCTGGCGGCCGTGGCTCAGGTCGGTGCGCAGTTTCCAGAGGTCGGCGGTCTTGATGAAGCCGCACAGGGGGTCGGGGATCTAGTGACCAAGGGCCCATTGTCAGTGAATGTACGTACTCGTGTACTTCTAAGACGTAGCCAAAGGAAAGAAGGGAAGGGGGTAAGGAGGGTATGATGATGATGATGATCATAGCGTTCACATACCGAGAGGATTTTGAGGCCTTGCTCTAATGTTGCTGTGTGCTCCTCCTCTTTTCTTGTTGTGGCCTCGTAATAGATGTAGAACCAGCCGACGCTTCTTTCGGTCAGGTTCCCGCGCGTGACGGGGGCGAGGTCGAGGGTTTCTTCCACCTTTCCTTCGGCGGTGGCGGCCGGCGCGGCGTGGGCCACCAGGGGCGCGAGGCCGAAGAGGAGAGAAGAGACGGCGGTGGAGAAACGCATTATGGCGGCTTTTGGGTCGTTGTTGAAGAAGCAGGCGTATTACTGCTGATGCGGATGAGTAGTAGGGATGTAGAAGCAAGTAGATAGGAACTTTCTATTTGCCTTAAGTGATGAACGTTATATTTATATTAAATCACTAGAGAAGGAGAAGAGAGCTGGAGGTGAGAAAGAAAGAGATAAAAACAAGAGAGAGTGAAACAGAGAGAGTAATATCTTATTTTCAGAGACACCGTTCTTCTGGTCTAATACCACTATCTATATGAAAAGCCTTGTTGACTGGCGACCCGAGCAAGTTACCCCAGATACATAAACAAACTCAAAAGAAGCTACCACCTACTGACGACCATGGTTCGAAAGAACACTATAGGTATGGACATTGGAGAATACGTAAACACTGTTAATCGTCCCCGGGTCGTAATGGATCCAAGAGACTGCCAGCCGGGTAAATTTTCTCGCCATCCCTCTATGTTACCTGTGGTCATGGTAGAAGACCTGCCCAAAGGAGAACTACGATGCCATACCGAGGTACTTGAGGTATTTTCTCAGGCCATTCACAAATGAACTCGCGCTGGATTGGAATATTGTTGAGCTTCTGACCTGACCTGTTTCTTTGAAAGACATTTTAACCACTTTCATCGGCCCTAATTGACATCCGTGTTTGAATATAGCCCTTGATTTATTTCGGAGAGGGAAATTGATGGAATTGAGATATTCATGAGTTACGGAACACCATGATCAGTTGATAAGGGGGAGATGAGGAGGAAATGGGGACAGGTGGATGGGGCTGAGCGATTTGGAGTATTCCTTTCCTCCCCCCCTCCATATATATCTAACTTATATGTCACGCTTAGTCTTAAGGTGTATCAACTTGCTTTATACGTACGCAGCTTGGCATTGCCTGATAGGACAGTGTCCCTTAGACTCACCCAGGATTCAGGGGCTGGCTGCGTGCTAAATCGGGGTTTTAGCTGTGTCGATGCTGATAGAAATTTGATGAATCAAGTCTTATTACTACTGCCTCATTGTCTGTATGGATGGTGACCAACTAGAGTCGTGCCGAATCCTCGCCAAGTTCATGCCTGCAATGGGAAAACCTGTCTGTTGTAAGGACAGTTTAGGTTTCTGTGTAACGCAGTCAACAATCATATAGGACTATATGGAGTATGAGTATGGCACTGTGAATTTGAACGCTTGCTTGCTTGAAAAAGTAGACATATCACCGGTGCGTTGGAAATTGTTACTTCCCAAGATACGAGGGAAAGAAAAAACCAGCATGAGATACTTTTATTCCATTGGGGTATCGCTCCTCTAAACTGCACTATTTCTTGTCTCCTCTTTCTTTACTTCACTTCACACACACTACACCCTCTCTTATCCTCGCCGCCTATCTATGCCGCCTTGAGTTTCTGGCTCCTGCGGTTCCTCCACGCCTTGATCTCGTTCAGCAGTCCCATGACCAAGGGCACGCCGATGGGGCCCAAGAGCGGCAGGTAGACGGCGATCTTGTGCTCGTCGGGGAAGTAGAGCTGGCCGACCATGCTCTTCTCGAAGAAGGCGCGCTCGGCCTCGCGCTCGGCGACGCGCGCGTGCTCGAGGCTCGCGCCGCCGCTGCCGCTGCCGAGACTCGCGCATGCCAGCTCAAGGTGCCGGATCGTCTTGCCCACGCCATCGGCCACGTTGGTCGGTATCGAGATACTGGGCAAAGCCAGCGTGAGGCGGGCCAACGACCCCAGCGACGAGCTCGCCCGCAGCAGCAGGTCTGCGGACCGGATCCGGGCCAGCGTTGACAGGCGCAGGGGGAGCGAGCCAGTCTGCGGCGTGCCCAGGAGCGTCAGCAGGTGCGACGTGAAGGTCAGGATAGGCTGCTTCAGCGTCTCGGACGACACGTGAGCGGCCTCGGCCGGCGGGGGCGCCAGCAGGTAGACGGAGCCCCACTGGGGAATCATCCAGGACTGGGACGTCTCGGTGGGGCTGGCTTCCGAGGGCACGCCGATGGTCTGGTTCCCGATGTAGACGATGAAGTTGACCGTGGGGGCGCCTCCAATGGAAGGAGACAGCGGCCATTCGGCAGCGTTGATGAAGGAGGACAGGTCTTCCTTGCCGAGAACCTGGGACTGGACGCCGGGGGATGCGTAAAGCTGAACCTGGGTATCGATGGTGAAGTTGTGGATCGGCCTCAGCATGTCCAAAACGGGCTTCATGTACTCGTCAATGGCGGCCTCGATGTCCCAGCTGCTCGGGACCGGGCCGTTGGTGAAGAGGGAGAAGGTCAGATGGTACGTCTGCGAGTACTTCAAGGACCTCGTCATTCTCTTAGACACAGAGTCCACTACCTCCTGGGATATCCCTTTCGGTCGGTGCTCGGGCGTGATAGAAGAGGTTTCGAGAAGGTAGGAGATGATGTTCTGCTCCTCCGCGAAGGTCGAACCCAGTTGGGTCGCGATATACGTCGCAAGCCCCGAAGAGGGGGAGTTGGCGGTCGGAAGGGAGTTGGGCGGGTACTGGACATCGAGAATGGGCAAATGCGGGTGCAGAGTCGAGGAGGCGGTATGAACGGCGTCGCCAGGAGCGAGGCGGATGGTCAGAGCGACATTCGAGTCGTCGCGCACTGGAGCAGCAGCAGCAGCAGCAGCAGCGGCCTCGGGGGCCTGAGCTAGCTGCAGCCGCAGGTGGTGGCCGGAGAAGTCGTTAAGGTCGTCGAGCGCATGTTGGGTCAGGCGAAGTAGGTTCTGGGCCTCCTGCTCGGGCATGGCGCCGACGTCGAGGGCGATGCGGAGGGGGAAGACGGGCTCGCAGGCCTTGCCGTCAGCCCAGTCAGTCATCTGGCTGAGGGGCAGGTTGGCCCGGTAGATGGTGGTGGTGTTCCACCATATCGGCAGGCCTATGAAGACGGCGATGAGCCAGAAGGATAGGACGATCCAGGAGCGCCGTCGCGTGTCGGCTTCCTTCTCCGGAGGAGGCTCTTTGCGCTCGGGAGTAGTAGTGGTGGTGATGCCGGTAGCGGGGAGGCTCACGGTAGCGGCCGGTTCGGTGGAGATGATGGGCTTGGAATCACCGTCATTTTGAAGATCAACAGACATGACGGTGATGGGCAAGGATGCTGGGAAGCATTGCTTGCTTCGAAAGTATCAAGCGGGAGATATTTTGGGCGTTGGCGTCAGATCGTCCGTCTTTCTTCGGGGTCGGATCTTTTGGCCAGGTTGTCGCAATGCCAGCCAGCCAGCAAGCAGCAAGTCAATTGAGAGTACCTGGCACCTGGCTGGATTGAGCTAGCGCTGCTAGGCTGCTAGGCTAGGCACATTAGCCTTAGGTGACGGTAAGTTACAGGCCGAGAGCCTTGCAGCCGCGTCCAACTCCAACTCCAACTCCAACGCCAGAGTGTCCCGTCTCCACGTGGTGCCAAATTAACATCAATGGATGCTGCAGCTGTACATACAGTACAGTAGCTGCAGCTACTGTTTGGTGTTGTTCATGTTGTTCATGTCGCCCAAGTCGTACCTACCTGTACGGTTAGGAGAATCAATTTGATTGATTGCAACATCCCGCGTGTACCTCCTAGGTACATATAGTGATTACTTACTTGACTTCAAATGTACTTCCCGTACTCTACTTTGGCCCTTCCTCACTGCTTTAGCTCGTACCTAAAGCCACAATGGCATTTAAACTTCAGCATCTTCTCAGTCATCGACTTTGCATGGCGCACCTCCTTTTACCCAAAGTTATGTACCCAAGCTTGAACAACATTGAACCCAGGCGTTGAGTGAGGAGTGAGATGAGACGGCCTGAGTCAAGGAAGCTTGTTTCGGGTTGCAAGAGAAATCCCAATTTGGCAACTCGTCCTCCTTCACTTCACCGCTACAATCATTGCTGCCAGCTTCATCAACCTCAAGAGATGGCCACGTTGAAATAAGGTCGGTTTAGAACACACATTGTGGAACTCGATCTGAGATCCCAATATTCCGGGCTCCTTGGAGAAATGAGAGGCTGGCTGGCTTGATTGGCAAGACGGTAAACTGCCAACCACAGACGTTATGCAGGACAATATGTTTCACCCCGACGACGCCATCGATGCTTTCTCCCGTATTCGGATGAACCTCTGATCGACAGCTAATAAGGAAACCCTACTCTACTCATTATCACTGCCACTGCCACTGGAACCTGCAGGCTCGCCGCTGACGAGTACGACGCAACTGGGCAAACGATGCAAACGCCGTGACGTGACGTCCGCGAGCCCCTTGGTTGTCGGTGCCGTGACCGTCATCTGTCGTGAGCCGAGGTTGGCTTGGACCGACCAAAAGCTGTGTCATTCAACCCGATGAACAACGTCGCTCTTCTTCAAATCAATTTCCCGTGTCAAGTTAAACATCAGCCCACCAGTGCACCATTCGCGGTGATTCGTCTATCCAAACCCACCGCATGCTTTCATTGAACTATGGTACAGCAGATTCACCCTGTCTCTGTGTGCCGCTCGCTGGGACTAGATGGCTTGATGATGGATGGATGGGGGTGCCACCCCGCTCTGCCGCTTTCGCATTTCGCATTTCGCATTTCCTCTACCACTGTAGCCCGCCGCCAATCAGCCTGCCGTTATTGTCCGGTACGTGGCGTGGACCGGGTCTTTCATTGACAGTTATTCTTAACCAAATGCGTGTTGGCTTTCCGACTTGGTTTCCTATCCGTCCCTCGGCTTTTGACTATTTGGGTCGTCTGATATCTCATGATAGACGTCAGTCGTTACGTGCCCTCTCGCGTTATTCTTCTCAACAAGGGCAAGCTCGAAATGGCGTCGTCATTTTGATCTTCCTCTTCGTCACGCACAGACTTGTCTGGCATTGCGCCGCCCAACCAATTTCTTTACGACTCTCTCTAGCCTGCCAAAGAAAAGCGCAACAACGTTATCTCAAACACTTTACTTGCCGGTCTCTCCGCGACAGCGGGCTTCCGTAGCTTGTACTTGGCTTGGCTGGCTGCTTGGTGCTCGTCTTCGTCTTGGGCAGGGAGCAGGAAGATCCTTGCTGATCGCCTCCAGGAGGCCAAGTCCCCGTGGCTCACCCACTGTTTTGGGTAGCTGGCAGCTAATCCACTCCTTCTAGTCTGGTCTCAGCTTGCATGCGGTGCCTGCAGCATACCCACAACCTCCCATCGTCTCCATCCATGTGCCATGAGCCTATCGTGGCAGGTTAGTTCACACCTCGGCTTCGCCCGTTTGCGGGTGGAAGTCAATAAGGTGACTTTGTCTGAGACCAGAAATTGGATGCTATCTTAAAATCGTATTGCCTCGACGCCTCATCCATTTCCCTAAAACTCTGTTTTTCTGTGAATATATTTCGAATCTTTGCTATCCGCCGACATGCTTCGAATTGAACTATAGCTTGCGACCTGGCGTGGATCACGATACGGAATCATTCCAACATAATCTGAAGATGCCGAGTAGGTCATTGGTCGCAATTGATTTGGCCCATATATCGGCCCATCTTCCGTCTCGTTACTGATATAGCTCTGTCCGCATCTACAGTTCCTCTGGCCGCTGCGATACCTGCCGCCGTCGCTGCTGCGGCCTACGTGAACGCGAAGACGGCGTTATGGTACGACATGAGCCTCCTCCGCGGCTTCCTGCCGGCGGCCATTAAGAACTCCTGGCGCGAGCACTACGACCGAGCGAACACCTTCTACAAACTCGAAAGCCGGGCCCAGACTAAGTCGTCCGCCAACCGCATATTCCTCATGTACGAAGACCGGACGTGGACCTACGCGCAGTCCTACGACATGGCCCTCCGCTACGGAAACTGGCTGGCAAAGAAGTACGGCGTCAAGAAGGGCGACATTGTGGCCATGGACATGATGAACTCGGACCATTTCGTGCTACTGACGTTCGGCATCTGGTCGATCGGCGCGAAGCCGGCCTACATCAACTACAACCTGACGGGCAAGCCCCTGACGCACTGCGTCAAGGCGGCGGGGACAACCCTCATGCTGGTGGAACCCGACGTGGCGGACAAGGTCGACGATGACATCCGCAACGAGCTCAAGGACTTGAGGATAGAGCTGCTCACGCCGGAGTTCATGAGCGAGATAGAACGGACAGAACCCATACGGCAACCGGACTCGGCGCGAGAGGGCGACCTTTCCAAGGATATGGCTATCCTGATCTACACGTCGGGCACCACAGGACTGCCGAAAGCTGCGGTCGTGGCTTGGGGGAAGCTGACAATGGCCGGTACCATTGCCTCGGGATTCCTCAATACACAACCAGGTGACATCTTCTATACGGTAAGTGATGACTGGCTGTGACCTGGCCATATCTGCCCGATCTTGTGGTCTGCCGTGCTGACTAACGGGGTTCCTGCGCTTAGTGCATGCCGATATACCACAGTTCGGCCACCATCATGGGGTACTCCGCCATTCTTGAGGCCGGCGCCACCTTTGCGATCGGCCGCAAGTTCTCGACCAAGACGTACTGGGCCGAGGCGCGCAAGTACAACGCCACCATGGTACAGTACGTGGGCGAGACGTGTCGGTATCTGCTGGCGGCGCCACCGCAGCTGGATCCCCTCACGGGCGAGAACCTCGACCGAAAGCACCGGATTCGCGTGGCGTTTGGCAACGGCCTGCGCCCGGACGTGTGGGAGAAGTTCCGCGACCGGTTCGGCATCGACACTGTGTCCGAGTTCTACGGCGCGACCGAGGGCTTCTTCGCGACCTGGAACTCGACGCGCAATCCGTTCGCGGCGGGCGCCATCGGCCGCAATGGCTGGCTCTTCGCGCTCGTCATGAAGACGCGCCTCGCCGTCATCGACGTCGACCCAGACACGGACCTCCCCGTGCGGTCGCCCAAAACGGGGCTCGGCCGCAACGCGCGGAGGGGCGCCGTCGGCGAGCTCATGTTCGTCATGCCCGACGACTCGAGCGACCGTTTCCAGGGCTACTACAAGAACAAGAAGGCGACCGAGAGCAAGATTGTCCGGTCTATCCTGAAGAAGGACGACCGCTGGTTCCGCACAGGCGATCTGGTGTCGTGGGACGGCGAGGGCCGCATGTACTTCCACGACCGCATCGGCGACACGTACCGCTGGAAGAGCGAGAACGTGGCCACGACCGAGGTCGCGCAGGCCATGGGCGCGCACCCGGCCGTCGTCGAGGCCAACGTCTACGGCGTGCAGCTGCCGCACCACGACGGGCGCGCGGGCTGCGCGGCCCTGGCTTTGCAGCCCGAGTTTGCTTCTTCGGGCGCGGATGAGCAGAAGAAGAAGCTGATGAAGGGGCTCGCCGACCACGCGCGCAACTCGTTGCCCAAGTACGCCGTCCCGCTCTTCCTGCGCGTCGTCACGGACTTGACGGCGCAGACCACGGGGACCAACAAGCAGCAGAAGCATGGACTGCGTCTCCAGGGCGTCGACCCGGATAAGGTCGGCGGTGATGAGCTCTGGTGGTTGCACAATGGTGCCTATGTCCCGTTCGGACAGAAGGAGTGGAACGAGCTAAATGGAGGCCGCGTCAAATTGTGAGGAATGAGAAAGAACGAGTAAGTTGATTCTGCGAAGGAGAAGAAGGACCAACGCGGATAAAGGCAGAGACGGATGACATATGTCACGCCACCTACTCAACTGATCTACCATGGAAGAAAGTGGTGGGGTTTTATCTATACGGATGATGCATATCAGATGTGTGCAATGATGGGCGTATATATAAGCCGACTGGTCAGAAAGGATCCATCTATAAAGGAGATAGGCGATCATGGAAGCGAGCGAACGGTGGAGAGAGAGCGGCTGTAATTGGAAAGGAGAATTTGCTCTGAAGTACCATATATACCCATGAAGGCATTGGGTGGAACAGCGTTGGGTTACTTAAACTTGGATTTGATTTTGAATAGACTAGCCAGCAATATTGCGTTTCGACCGTACGTCTTCGTTCCCGTTCTTCTTTCATGTATCGCAGAGCATGGAGTTGTGCCGCTGGAAACGCAAGAAGCGAGTCGATGACTACTATTATTCACAGGGAACACGCACCAAGAACCACCCTCGTATCCCTCTATTTACGGTAGCACGATGGATGAGCTTTCATCTCTCCTTGCGGACTTCTTTCTTGTCTATCTAAGGTCTAAGGTGTCTATAAACGAAAGGGACATATGGCCCAGCCACTGGCCCACAAGATATTCTTGGGCCCATCGACCACTTCCGAGTGTTGCACTTCTTCGTCTACTTCGTCGCCGGCCTGTCCAAACGACATGACCTCGAAGGCGTGCCGCCCCAGCCGGTCGTGCACCGCGTCCATCCACACCCAGCGCCGCCGGAGCCGCCGCGCGACCTGCTCCCAGCGCGTGAGGCCCCGGGGCAGCACGTGGCAGCGCCACAGGTCGCGCAGCCAGGCGCGGTGCACGCCGTAGAGCGACACGGCGCCGACGAGAAGGAGCCAGAGCATGAAGTCGGCTTCGAACTCTGCTTGGTCTTGGTCTTGGTCTTCTTCTTCTTCTTCGTCAGGGGTGCCGTTTTTGTGTATTGCTGCTGCTGTCGTCTCTTCCTCGACCGGCAGCGAGGATGATGAGGAAGGAGGTCGGGAGATCTCTAGAGATCGGATACAGGCCTCGAACTTCCGGGCCAGGTCCGGGTACCGCTGGGGAGGGGACGGCGATGACGGTTGTTGGTTTTTCGTCTCATTCGTTTCTGCATTGTTATCGTCACCAGATGTCGTCGGCGAAGACGCCGGCAGGCCCATGGTCGTGGTCAGGAGCACCAGCAGAGCGAGCCGCAGGCACTCGGCCGGGATGGTGGCGCACTGCCCGCGCAGCGCGACGAGAGCGCCCTGCGCCTCGGCCGCGGAGGCCGCGAATTCGGCCTCGGTAAGGGGCCGGCCCGCAGCCAGCGCGGCGTTCAGCTGCTGGGATATCTTCCGCGAGGCGCCGAAGACGGCGAGAAGCCTTGTGTCGCCGCTGCCGACTAGGCGTTGAACCGGGCACTTGTTGGTGGCGGCGGCGGAGGAGACCGCCTTTAGTGGGCAGCCGCTGCTGGGTTGCTGCTCTTCAACGGCAGGGGCAAAGGCAGGGCCGAAGGTTGTGAACCCGAATAGAGGCATCAGTGCTGACTGGGAGTGGTTAACAACCGCATCGTGTTGACGAGAGAGGTTGTCAGGTAGTGGCCTGTATGATGGCATCGGGTGGCATTGTTGATGGTTGTGGTAGGGACCGATGGTGGGGAGGAACAGGGGCGCCTCGCCGGAATAGAGGGACCAGAGCACATCGACCCGGCGGATCTTGGCGTGCAGCATGGGGCTCTGGACGAGGATATTTCGCATGCCGCCGCGCAGGCGCACCATCTGGACCAGGCCGGCGATGTGCGCGCGCAGGGCCCGCATGTCGCCGACGTTGGTGCTGAGAATGGCGAGGGTCGCGACGACCGAGATCCGGCTGTCGCCGAGGAAGACGTTACGGCGAGAAGAAGAAGACGTCGCCGGCGTGGTGGATGACGACAGACCCTGCTGCAGCGAGGCTAGGGTCTTGGTCATGTAGTAGCCCGTCTGGGTATTGCCCTGCAGGCTACTGAAGGTATTCCCCGATCCTTGCCACATGGCAGAGGCGACCAGAAGCACCGAGTGTAGGTAGGCCTCGTCCTCCAGCAGCCAGGCCGTGTTGACGGTCTGGTGGGGTTCAAAGCTCACGGCGCCATTGAACCGGTATGTGACGGTCTTATTGAAAGCCACCAAAACTGCATGGGAGACGTTCTCTATTAGCCAGTCGGGTACTTCTGAACGAACCCCAGTCACGGAGGCAAGGGAGAGATGCGAAGTTGTATGTGTAATACGTACACCGCTGCAACAGCTCGAGGGCTGCACCGTCAATCTCGTATGCAAATAGAGCAGAGACTGCCTTCAGCGCAGATGGTTGCTGGACATGGCATGGTGGTCCCTGGATACGCTCTTCTGTTCCCGTCGGGGGTTTCCTGGGCCTAGTCTGGCCACTAGGAGGATGCCGTGCTTCCCTCCCTTGACTGTCTGGGGCTGGATGCTTGGGCTTGGGCGCGATCGCCGCGTGACCTCGTCCAGTCCGGGCGTGCTGGCCCTTTTCCCGGCCTACTCCTATTCGTCTATTTCTTTCCCTCACTAGGAAAGGAACAATACGACTCGTCATTAGCCAAGCTTCTCCCTGGTGGATCAAGCAAGCATGTAGCTACTAAGGGGGCATTTACTGCAATAACTTCGGATCAGTTTCCGATCCGATTCGCGAGGCTTGCCGTAAGGGCCAACTGAAACCCATATGAGTTCCGGCATCTTTTCATTCGACGGCGGTGAAAGCAGGTGGCCGTGGTGGTTGCGCCGAGACGGAAATGCGACTTCTAATAGCTTGCGACCTTTTGCTGAATGCAGGCATAGATAGAAGGAAAAGGGGTCAATTATCCGTTCGCAGGGTGAAGTACCTATCGTCGTCTACCCGGTTAAAGCTGTTTTGTACGTTTCTGGAACAGGAAAACAATAACGCCTTCCAGGGATGATGAATGAAATAGTCGAGATGTATTCTTACATGAGCGCCGGGTTCGAATATGTACCTAGGCAAGTGCGGTTGGCACTAAATGGTGGCTTGCATGCGCCGGCTGAGATGCATCATCGCGGCAGCAAACCAGCGCCGCGCCGCACACCTGCACGGTGACTAGGCCGGAACAGGTATAAACAACAGTGAGATCTCGCCCGACAACCCCCTGGGATCCACCCGATTGTTTCCCCCTTTAGGAAAGATTTCCATGCTATGCTTTCCGCCCCCAACTCATGTGAATAATAGTATGCAGTTTTGCCCCCGGGAATCACTTCTGGTAGGCCACTGTACAGAAGCACTGTAGCCGCTTGGTCTATCGTATCAAAAGCGGATAGCTATAACTTGTCCCATTGTGTCACCCACCGAATTCGCTTTTGTTACTTACATGACTAAGAACATCATGTCCACCTCAAGTTGTCTGATATACCTTGGCAGACAGACGGTATCTCCTTCTTTGCTTCCTGTCCTTATTGATATATCCCAACCCTTCCCCGGAGCTCTCTTCGCCGCCTGTCACCGCGTCCTGCTCCCCTTCATCCCCATCCGGAGTCACCCTATTTCGGACAGGCTCGGGTGCCACACGTAGTAGTAGCGTGATAGCTGATTCCAATTCCACCATGGACGTGGCATTCTGAAGACTGCCATCCTCACTCTTAGGATCGATCTTTGCCACTTTGCAGCAGACTTCCATGGATTCCTTGAGGTGAAGTTGAACATCAAACAGGTATTCCTTCTCGGTGTCCTTTCTTATGGCCGTCAGAATGAAATTATGAGGCTGACTGCTCTCACCGTTCTCAGAAGTCCGAAGGGTTATGTATGTCTCGCCGAAATGGTCAGTCCGGGTTCTTTCATTGGCATCTATCTTCGTTTGGTACCCTGAATCATTTTCCGAATCCTCATCCTGCTTTACATCGCTTGGCAAGTACACCCGCAGTTCATGTAGTCCGAGGTAGGAGGGATCGCCATTGGGTTGCAGGATGAGAAACGGGTCGGTACCTCTGCCACGGGGATCGAACCATTTGGCTGAGTCCTGTTGGATGTCTAGCTCTGGCAGGTTGTACTCATCTCGTTCCTTGACAGTGAGCCTCTCGTAACAGTTGTGATCCTCCCCGTCTGCTTTCTTGAGCAGAAGTCGACATCGGCGTTCTTTCTCTTCGGGATCTGTAGGCTTCCGGAAGCAGTCGAGCTCAACTATGCATACGGGGCTCTCCGACGACTTGTGGATTGTTGCTTTGCTCATTTGGAGGCCACGATTCGTCATGGAGAACATGGTGTTCTTGGGCCTCCCAGGCTCTGGCTTCTCTACGTTTTGGGCGCCCTTGAAACAACTAACCGAAGGGGCCAGGATTCCTGGTGGACTGTAGAGCTTTTCTTATAATCATTTAGAAAACGGCTGACAGTGGAGGGTTTGGGGGAAAACTGCTTACTTTCTTCCTCGGCATTCAGCCACGAAAGCAATGAGTCGTCATCTTGGCTTCTCAGAAGTTCATGTTGAAACCGGATGAAAGCCATCGGCCCCTCTCCATATGATAGGGGCATGCTGATACCGAAAAGCCCTAGAAGTGAATATGCTCGGTCTTCGGGAATTGTGGCGTCCCTATCGGCAGCCCAGGATAGCTTTTGAGCAATCGAGCAATTCTCGAATTGCTTGAGGTACCGCGATTCGATGTTTGATGCGATCTGGATTCCTTCTGCCCATTGGTCCTTCGTTCCAATAGGCGTCCAGTTGGTGTCCACGAACATGATGTCGTGGGGTGCCAGCAGCTCTTGAAGGGTCCAGCTGCGTTTGAACCAGTTCGACATTTTGAATTCCTGGCAGTGCTTGTCCTCGTCGTGATAGCCCCATCCGGTAGGTGGCAAGCTCCCATGGACATGGACATCCTGAAGGTGTGCATAGCAAATGGCGGCATCTCTGTACCAGCGGAACATGGCGTTGATGGCCTCCTGTGTTTCCGAGGTGCTGCGCTTGTCAATACAGCACGTGTCCATCCACGCCCATTGGAAACCGTCGGTGCGAGCGAGTTTGCAGAACTCTTCCACCTTGCGCCAACCGGCCTTTTTGAGTCGACCCAGCTTCAGGTCGGAGAAGGATGTCTTCATGTCCAGGTATGTAACCTCCTTGCTTGCCGTCTTTTCGTTATTTTCTAGCCACGTGTGCGAGAGGATGGCATAAGAGTAACTATGGTACACGGCCTGGGTACTCGGGGTGCCCTTGACTTGTTGACGGTAGTGCCACTTCATGTATAGGTTCATGTCAGACTCCTTGACGAGTTCATAGGTGTGAGTGTGGATGAATCGTCTTGGCATGTTGGGGTGGAGAAGATGGTCTTTTGGAAAAGCGGTAATATAGAAAGTTTGCTGGTTGCTAAGACAAAGAGACGTGCGAGGGTATCTAGACTTTTACTCGATTAACACGGAGAAATAGGAAGAAAATCAAATTGCAATTGCTCTAGAGTTATGAGCTTTGATAGGTGTGATACCTCATGCAGACATACTTTGTTTGCGATCAATAACCATGTTGAAGATCCTTGTAAACTCGGATCAGGCTACATATCCCAATCTGCATGATAATAGCCTGTAAGGACGCCATATGCAGGTAGGTAGCCACGCAGCCCGGCTTTGCTTTGCTTTGCTTAATGGTTCATGTGCCACCTCGCCGACCAGAAACTCGGCCTCAACCCAGTTGGAGAGCTCTCCATGTTGAGACACATCACAAAAACCCCCTCTTCCACCCCCCCTTTTCTCCAAGGCTTGGAACACTTTCGAGCATGATGGAAATCAAGGCGTACTGCAAGAAATTTCCAGCAAACATGGCGGACTCAGCCGTAACGGGGCAGGCTCAGCCGCACCATGGCGGATGCAGCCTTATCGCTTGGGATACTGTCCTGTCCTGTTGCTAATGGGCGGGCAACAAGTGACCATACCGGAAGAGGGGCTTCAGAAAAAGCAGCTTCTAACTACGGAAGGCTTCGGAGATGGCAACAATCGGCTTCAGCTCTAATGTTATTGGTGGGGCGTCATCACATACGCCTACCTGCATAGTCGCAGTGGTGGTGGCGTGACTGTCGCGCGATAGCCTCCTTGGCCATCATTGGACCAGCCACCTGGCTGTCTGCTATTTGATGGTCACTGTAGTTATTTATCCCCGCTTTGCCACGGCCTCTGGCACGCAGTGTAACAGCCGCAAGGTCTAGACATTAGACCTCCAAGTTTTCCTGCATAGCGATGGAAGAGGGGAACAAACACATCAATAACCTTATTGGGTTCTTGGCACATGCAAAGCTCATGCATCAAGCAATTGGGCTGTATAGAGGCCAATGCATGATGTTCGTGGCATAAAGTGTGAGAATAAGGTAGGAGTTGTATAGTCCTGCAAGTATATCAGTGCTCTGGTGACTTGGGCAACCCTTTCATAGTGATTTATTCATAGCTCCAAGACCTCGAGTCTTCTAATGTGAGTAGTATACCATGTTGCCCGCTTTATAAGAAATAAGGGACTCCCTACTTTTCAATGCCATCTTGACTCATATGATATATTCAAATGATCGAGGTCTCTCTTTTACCACTTTGTAAAACTCACAGTTCAAGTTATTTTATTGAAGAAACACCACTAAGTCTTTGTGTTCAGAACCATGCGGCCTCCCTATTTCGCGCCATGGATGAGTTTATGCTCGAACACCAGTTGTCTCAGGACGTTGATGAAGCGGATGAGCTCGTTCGCCCTGACTTGGGCGGTTGCTATTCCGATAACCTGGTCAAGAATGGACAACACGGCATTGGCTCATGTCAAAATTCTTTCCCCCATCCTCCGATAGTCAACAAGCAGGGATGGACTCTCACCATACAACAGCAAGCAATTTGGGGACAGCATTTGATCCTTTTCTTTTGTGGGATCTGCATACATATTCTCTATCAGTCAAGGAATGTGGACTCCCCTTTTCCAAGCCCTATTCGACCACCTATTGTCGGCATATTCTCATATACCCCTGGGTTCCTCCGGCTGATCTGAGTATACCTTCTATAATCAAAGTCCATCTCTGCCACAGCCAGGTAGGTTCTGACTGATGTAATCACACAACCCCGATGTCTTTGAATAAACCCCCACACATCCGTCAACGACCTTTGTGATGAACGGCTTCCAGCGTTACGTAGGGCTGTATCCCAACCCACCCTGGCTTTGTCTTCGGAGGAACTCTTTCGGGTATCTCCACCCAGTCCCACAGATTTGCGGCATATCAGCTCCGCATCGTTAAGTCGAACCCTGCGCTGCCCTGCGCTGCGGCATGACAAAGCGGGCCCTCGTCGACCAGGAACAGGTGATAGCCATGCGGCATATCTTGCCCTGGCGAATGAACTCGAACTCCGCTTCGGGTTCCATGTCCCCATTGAAGGATAAGGCAGGCATATGCTGCAACGGCGACACTGAAATAAGGTGCTTAAGCCTTGATGTCTCACGCTCCCTCGCTCAAGGGAGCTAAAGTCAGCACGGTCATGCATGAGACCTTACAAAGAAAGTGAGGCACTAGGTCGGAGAGCCCCAGCCGAAAGAGGGCGGGCCATCCCATGCATATGTATGAAGAACTCGGCTCGCAGCTTGCCCTGGCCAATGAGCTATACTCGGCATCGATCGGCTATCTTCTGGAGGAATTAGCAAATTATGAGCCACTCTCGCACATGATACTGGGAATTATTTTGAGCGAGGTTGGACTTGGCGAGTTGCAATGCCAGTACGTCGTCGTAAACACGTCGTAAAAGCAGTCTCCTTATTGGAAGATTACATTGGGGTACCACGAGGGTGCGCAAACAACTTCCCCATCGTCATCTTAGTACATGATTTTCACATGATCTCTTTCCACTTTTCTTCAGTCTGTTTATATATCCCAGAATTGCCGCTTGGGAATGGCACTGCTGCTTGCCTACATGTGTATTGATGCAGCCGGGTTTTAGGTCTAAATTCTAGATCATCTGCTGCAGCTGAGTTAGCCATGTTCACCTTCGCTGTTGCGTGGTATTTAGTGGCAGTCTTGGTAAGAGCCACCCATGCCATTCCAGGCACAGATCGAAACTGACTCCCTCCTTCTTGTTTGCAGCTACTGGCATACTGGACAATCACTTGCATATATAATCTCTTTTTTCACCCGCTGGCGAAATATCCCGGCCCACGGTTTGCTGCTGTATCTCAGGTAAGTTACTTGACAACCACACACCTCTTGGCAGTCCTCTAACAAGGTGCAGTTGTGGTACGCACGTGTGTATACCGGAGGTAAATGGCCCTTCATCATCGAGCGAGCCCATCGTAAATACGGTAGGTCCTCCATCAACCGCTTCCTGATACGAACATACGCGTGTCTTGAACCCCATTCTGATCCTTACATGTTTCCTTCCTTCCCCCTTAAACAGGCGATGTCATCCGCATAGCTCCAAACGAGTTATCCTTCCGCACCCCCAGGGCTTTTAAGGACATCTACGGCGCCGCCACCAAGACTAAGAAGCTCTTCCTCAAGTCGGAGCTGTTCTATGACGCCGGCAAGGACACCAATATCGCCTACGAGAGGGATCCAGACACACACGCAGTGCTTTACAAGCTATTCGCGCCCAGCTTTCGGCCCAAGGCACTGAGAGACCAGGAGTACCTGGTCCACAGCCATGTCGACCTGTTCGTGGAGCAGCTGTGCCGGTGGAGCCGGGAGAATTCTTATGTCGACATCAGCAAGGCTTTCGAGTGGCTTACGTTTGACATCATGGGAGAGTTGGCCTTTGGGGAGTCCTTCGGGGCCGTCAGGAACGGGCAGTCGCACACCTGGGTTTCCATCCTGCTAGGCGCCGTCTACTCGACGAGCGTAGTGCAGCTGAAAAAACGGCTCCCGGTCCTGGAGAAGGCCCTGCCGTGGCTGGCGCCGAAGAAAGTGCTCGAAGAGTGGGCCCAACACCAAGCCGCGACCGTGGAACGGGTGCAGAAGCGCATCCAGATGGACGAGAGCATGGGAGATAGGCAAGACCTGCTGACGCACCCCATCCGCTCCGGCAAGCTGACTGCCAGCGAGCTCGCCAACAACGCCCAGGTCCTCCTGACGGCGGGCGCCGAGACGAGCGCCACCACGCTGACCGCCATCACCTACCTGTTAGCCACGCACCCCGGGTGCCGCGCTCGCCTGGCCGACGAGGTCCGCTCCACTTTCACTAGCGCCGACCAGATCACTGCTGCCGCCGCGGGACCGCAGCAACTCCCCTATCTCAACGCCGTCATCGAGGAGGCCCTGCGCATCTTCCCCCCTTCGCCGCTGGGTCCGCCCCGCGTCTCCCCCGGCGAGACGGTCGACGGACACTACATCCCCAAGGGCATCTACGTGGCCTGCGATACTTACAGTCTACACCTAAACCCGCGGAACGCGCCGTCGCCTCGCTCGTTCCACCCAGAGCGCTGGTTGGCATCGGCGGGCGACCACGACACGAAGCCATACACGGCGGCCTTCAGCATCGGACCGCGCGCCTGCTTGGGCATCAGCCTGGCTTACATCGAGCTGCGGGTGGCACTCGCCAAGATTGTCTTTGAGCTCGACTGGGAGATCGTGGGCGAGCCGTTTGATTGGCCGGCTGCGTGTCGGCTGACGCAGCTCTGGAAGAAGACGCCGTTGCATGTCCGGTATACACCAAGAAGAGTTGGGGTTACATCGGTCTCGGTCGAGAAGGAGGAGATGTGACAACAGAGGATCCCATGCATATGGATTGGGGGCGGGGAATGAGCTATTTGCCTACCCCTGAAAGAGGGAGAGCAATGTCACAGGGCCGAGGGGCGAGGCAGAGGCAGAGGCGGACAGCGCGAACTGGAAATTCTGACCCTCGTCTTCTGGGCGTTTAGTACTGCTTTAAAATGTCGGAGGAGAGTGTGGTTTTGGACTTTTTGTCCCATTGACGCGATAGCGAATTTCTGGAATGCATGTTCTCCAACGTATACCTCAAGAGACCTGTCTCAAATATATTGCTCACACTCAAGTGATGATGAATGTATCTAGGGGGTTAAATGTCCGCGCTAAACTTCCACAAATATTTCTATACGTTCTTTCATATATCTATTCGAAACTAACACGTTACAATTTAGTCCAAACCTAAGTCCGAGTTGTTAAATCGTTTGTCAGCCTTTTTCTCTACAAAATAGGCCTCAAACTGCTCCTTTTTCCGTCTCAGGAACTCGTCCTTAACCGTAAGCGTGGTCTCATCCAACATGGCCTCGCCCCGGCCATCCTGATGTAGACAATTCCAGTAGATCTCATCCACGTCGAAGCTGCTCCGCGAGGCCAAGTTGAACCAGAAACGACCGCTGTCCCACGAATCCCGGAGGCGGGCAGAGAGAAGACGCGGTGGCTGCTCCCCTGTTGCCGGGAGTGGCGGGGAAAGCTTGGCCTCAGCACGCTCCATCGCCCTTATATACTGCTCCATCCGCGGTTCAAACAGGTCGAGGAACTGCTGCTTATCTCCGTTGCTTATCGAGGTGGCGGGGTTGCTGAGAATGAGCCACCAGGGCACGTCGTAGGCGAACTGGGCCGGCAGGACATTAGTGAACTCGAGGTCGATCACGGCCGTGATGCGCATCGTCTCCGGATCCGCAAGCATGTTTGATGGCCGCAAGTCATCGCAAAACAAGCGGAAGGGAAGGGCCCGAGATCATCTTCGGCTGGGCAATAGGCGGGTATCAGTTTCTCGATGCAGCGTCGCGCGACATAGCGTTTCCAAGTGAGTTTCTCGTCTTCCTGTCCGATGTTCCGGTGGGTTTCCAAGTTGAGCTGCAAGGATCGAGCACGCTCAAGGAAGTAATCTGTGGCTCGTTTGAAAGTTGTAGATGACTTAAAGTGATCCGCGGGGAAGCCGGCGAAGGCGACAACCTCATTCATGTCGTATGTCAGAGGCGCCTCGGCAACAGTAAAATCACCGGAGCCACCAACTTCATCGATGGCCCCAATAGATCCGAAGCCCAGGCGCGAGAGCTGCAACTGGAACCCGGCGATTTGCTCATAAACTAAGTCCAGCTTCGTATTGTCTACATCCGGGTGTAGATACGCACGGCCATTTTTGTCGTTCTCAGGGGCTTTAAGGAGATCACCGAGGCTTTCCCCTTCGATGAATTCTTCGATGATGAAAGGACCAAGCCGCCCAGGACTGTCTTCCATCATGCCCCAATGATACACTCGAGGGACGGGGATGGTAGTGTGCTGTGCGAGAAACTTCAGTGCCATGACCTCGTTCCTGACTTTCCGCTCCTGCCATGGTTCATGTATCTTGCCCGGGAATGGGAAGCGGACGAGAACATGCTCATTGGTTTTGGTGTTCTTGAGGGAAACAATGATGTTGTAGGAGCCGGCATAGAAGCCGGTTTCCACTCCAGCACCGTCCCAGTTCAGATGGACGTCCACGAATGATTTGATATCCCCTCTTGCAGCATCAAACTGGCGAATAAAATTATTCATTGCGTCGTCCGTATCTCTGTCGGCGATATGGTCAAAAGGGGTTCCCATGTTGTCGAGGAGTACGCAGTCAGTTGTGCAGCTGGGAAAGAAGATGGGCGGTGAATCAAGGGGGTGAGGATCAAGCTGGGAGATCCGGAAACTTAAATATGGAAGCCCAAGCCCCCCACTTTATGCGTATTCGTCAAACCAACAACCAACAGCCAACGGCGGCTTCCGCTTCAAAGACACCGCAAGTAAGGAGAACTCCACCAACCACAATGGAAGGTACTTTGCACATAGGGATTAGAATTCTCTAGTGACTGGAGGGAACTGCGTCTAACCGGTGATGCCATGGGGGCTTCGACATCATTTCTGCAAGCATCGGCTTCAAGTCCCTCTTCTCTCTTTTGATTCCGGATCAACCGGGTTGGTCCAGCTAAACTTCAAGTACCCAGCAGTATAGGTACATATTCCAGTTCAGCCCGAACATTTCGTATCGTAGCAGGCATAATTTGTGAGATCAAATACGATATGCAATATAAGGAAGACGTAAGTCAATATTTTGATCCAAGAGGAAATTTAAGTATAACCGGTTATATCTGTAATATCTTTAAGGGGTGACTGTGAATTCATCGCAAATCCAAACGAGCGACGTGTAATTCCCGATAGAAATAGCAACTTCTCCCATCAGTGTATGGTTGAACAAAACTCTAATTTGCCCTTAATAGCCACCAAAGAGCCATCCACCCAGAATCCCCTTTTTCGCCATAACTACGCAGCCGATTATTCACCTAGGTTCCGCTTGATCATCCTTGGCAGATCCAGCCCCTTCAAATCATGCCCTTGCCACGTCTTTCCCGGCTTTTTCTTGCGGTATCGATCGACAATCTGAGCGACGTTTCGTTCTTTTTCTTCTCTTCCTCATCCTTCTTCATCTCTCGGCATTCCTGATGCTCAAAACCACGAACTCTACCAACGCCTAGCTTGGTACGTGTGTTCTTTTAATAAAGCCCTTCGATAGGGGTTGTTTCATGGATAAGGATTATCTGTATAAGCTTTTAGTCATCTATCTACTTATCTATATTGATCAACCCCTCGCACGGTATTTCAATATAAGAATTTTCAGGGCAACTAAAAACATATTCATGGTCGTGTGCTTTCCTATGTCCAATTATCTCAATAGCTAAGGTATTCGCAACGGCATATATTGTACATATAAAAGGAGGGAATAGAGGCCCGGCCTTCACGAGGAAACATTACTTCACCCAACTCCATGATCTTTGGGAATGTTTTGGTAGGTAGTTCTCGCCATAGTGAGTTTTCTTCTGTGTTGTCCGGCTTGAACTGGGCCTATCATCTGACGCCCCCGCCCCCTTCCGTCTCAGGCTTACCGCCCATATGGAAATTCCCACAAACAGTTGTCCAGCCGTGGCCGCTGCGTTCCCGCTGCGGCGGATGTTTGGTCCTAGCCTCTTCTATTAATGTCTTAGAGACTTCCAACAAGTAACCAGAGCCGCGAGGGTCGCAGGCAGGCCGATGCCTATGCCGCAGCCGAGGGCGATCTTGTCGGACCGGGACAAGCCGCCACCGGCCTGCTCACCATCCGTGTCGGGAGTACCCGTAGGGGGCGGCGCCGGGCTGTTCGTCGTCGTGGGCGTCACCGCCGGCATCGCGGTGGGAATGACCACGGCGTAGAGGGTAGTCGTGCTGCCTCCTGGGGACGACGTCGTCGAGTCCCAGGCGATGAGGGATCGCGTGTCGCCTCGCTTGACGCACCGGTAGGCGCTAAAGCCCGCGAAGCTCGCGGGGAAGGTGTACACCCAGTTCATGCAAGCGGGTATCGCGGAGTCCCAACTGTGTCGTCACAGGGAAATATCAGCCTTGAACTGGTAGGTCCGCTTTGGTGCCATGCTTTTAGAACGACCAAGCCGATGGTCATGTATATTCAGGGAACGAGATGAGAGAAACAAAGGGCTTACCAACACCCAACCCCCGGTTGTAGGGACGTACAGCGCCCAGCCTGGGCATCGGTATAGTCTCGACAGGACGTGATGAGGGGCTCTATCGCGGTAATGGAAGAGTGGGCCGTCATGGTGCTTATACATCCCACCACACTGTATTGCTTGTTGGAAAAGCAGGCCTTCCCCGAGACGCACATGTAGGGTTTGCCTGTACGGCAAAAAAATTAAACAACGCATTAGTTCCTGGCGCCAAGCGTAGGTGTCTGTCCTGAACTCACCCGCATCGCCGTTGATGTACCCGCAGAGCTGTAGGTTTCGAGTCGGTTGCGGTTGCGTCGAAGACACGGCCTTGGCTTCGATTGTAGCGACATTGGTTCCATATGTCCTAGGCGCAATATGTTCCGGCGCGGCTTGCGCATACGAGACCAAGAGCCCGAACACCGCCCAGCGCAGTATTGACATATTGGTAGGGATTAGATTCAGAATGGGCAACCGAAATACAAAGGAAATGAGAAATGAGAAATGACAAGTAGAAGAGGAGGAGGCGAAGGGGTGATTAGATATAGAGAGAAGGGAATAATGCTTAAAGAGCCGCCCTCGCTGTACAGGTAACCCATGTGACAGGAAATCAGTGAAAAGGTGCCGATCGTCTTTCAGCTTGGCAGGGGACCGAATTATTTTGCAGCCCCCAGATTCATCAACTGATAGCCCGCTGCCAATAGATTCTCGTGGCTCCCAGGCAAACGAAGCAGGGACTGGCAAAGAGATGTGCGGGTGTGGTGCGGATCCCTGCAATAGAAGGCAGCTACATCTCTTAGCGTGATAGTAAGACCACTCGACTTGCGAGGTGGTCGATGAGGTGGTTGGTTTATAAGCCACACAATCCTCCATGGTGTAAGGCTGAGCGAAACTGCGCTCGGGTTGAGAAAAGGGGTGTGTGGGGGCTGAATCTAGGCGATGCCACAGCGCTTACTTGCCGACACACGGCAAGACTGTTCGACAATAAAACACACACAATCTTGTGAACAAACAGAATGACATCTCATTGTTTAGCCAGACCCATATAGAAAAGCACCGTGAGCGATATCCCGGACAACAACAGCCCTGAATGAATGTGGCTTTTCTGTTGGGCCATCTTGATAATTCTCCGATGAACGAGTGTGTTCTGCATGGATTCAATGTATCTGGACCGTAGTCCATGCAGAATCGTCATCGGGCTTCATGCCTTCGCCTGACATCATACCACACACGTGGGCATCTCCCACCAGAACAAATCCGCCGCCTTGTCTCGCTCGTAGGATGACTGGCACCGTCGACCCCCTTAAGATGAAGATGGAGTCGTTTAGTTTTGCTCTCTCATGTGCCCAGCCAATATAACCCGTCGTGGTTGTTATGAGCCGCATACCATGCTCCACAAAGTAGAATAGACGCGGCAGCAGGTGCTTTTGACTGTGGCATTGGCGTCTAGACTGACGCTTCATCGCTTGTCTCATGCGTGAGAGTATGAACCGTAGATCCAGTGTCATACACTTAGCCCATTGTTGGAGTGTTTTGCCAAGTATCACGAGTTGCTTATGGTCATCCACCCATTTCTGTACCTCTGGAGACAACCCAGTATGGTAGTTTGATCTCCAGATGCGTGCAAACTCCGCCAGGCAGTCCGGGCGATTTTCTAATCCAGTGGCTAGAGAATACCTGGCAGTTGGAGACGAGTCGTTCCTAAGGGCTGTGAATTCATCGAAGGGCTGAGTATGATTTGCTATGACCCCGGTTGCGTCAAGGAATGCAGCGACAATTGTATCCAGTTCAGCTTTGGCATAGGGAGATGAATCCCTATCATGAATGGTTTGAACTTGAACGCTTCCAGATTGCTGTTCCGACACTGTACGTGTCTGAGAATGAATGTCACCAATGTGTAGAGCGGCGCAAGTCAGGACTCCGCCTGCCTGGGTGATGAGTGGTTTTGAATCGCCAGCTGCCTTTATGCGAGATTCTCCATGCCGCGATGGATCCGTGCCAAACATACTTGCAATCTGACGCTTCAGATCGCGACCATCTAGAGCGTGCCAACGTGGAACCCATGATGGTCTTCCTGATTGAACCGAAGAATCATCGCACCCTCGTCCCAATAGTGGTACGATTCGAAGATTCTGAGAGATTATGGTGGCCAAGGTAAACTCAAAACACAAGTCTTCCGCTGTGTAAGTATGGTTGTAGTTTGCGGTTGGAACAAGTAGATCCGCGTCGCTAACCAAGCCGAGCAAACTGTATACTTTGTCCTTGGCCACACTCGAATGCGACTCGGATGTCCTGCAGATTGCTTCAACCAATGAGGGTGGCTGTTTGAGCTGGCTCATATGCGTTAAAAAGCGAACGGAGTGAAGCCGTGGTGGTAGGTCGCCTTCATAGTACTGTCTCCGAGCCATCGACCCCTTAAGTACCATCGATAACGCTACCCATCCAACGCCGTGCTGGCCACACTGGATGTATACCTCCCTACCAACAGCAAGCTCCTGGATAATCCACACGCGCATCCAGTACTCGCGCTCAAGGAGTACCGATATGTGTTGATCCATCATTGCTGAAGCTCCCAATGATTCAGCGTCGTTATTGGTTTTCAATTGGGCAACCCGCTGGAAAAGGGTCGAAATGTAACCGGAGGGATCGTCATCTCCTATCCATGCGACCACCGCAGCTGCGCGATGATAAATCAGCCGTATCATTCTGATTTGATTGGCCTTCTCGTCATTATCGCTCTGGTTGATGCAGATTTGATCAACCCAAAATCGTAGGCAATTCTTGGCTCGTAAACATTGCAGAGCTTGCAAAAGGCTACCGGTGACTGTCAGACGGTTGTGGTCAATGGTTATCGCCTCAGAATTGCCGGATCGGCCCCAGCAGTACGAAAGTGCAGTATAGAAAGGCAGCTCATTCAAAGATATGCATTCCGTGGAAGCTTTGATCGGTGACGTGTATTTTTCACTGGGCTCAAGGGTAATCAGGCGTATCTCCTTGGCCAGGCTGTTTAGTGGTCGGTATTTCATTGGAGAACACGATCGGTTTGCCATTCTTCCTGTTTTTCAATCGTGGTTCGATATTGAGCACTCCATAGGAATGGAACTTCCAAGCTAGCAAGGCTGAATTTTGCGTGTATGTGATAAGTTAGAAAAGGGTGCTTATTGGAAAATTGTTGTTATAGAGGCTCATAGTATTCTGGGCCAAATGGGACTACGGTGTTATTTCCACGGAGGGTTTGAAATAGCTTATATATTTCCACAGTATGACTACGAGATCTGCTTATTGCAAAGAAACGTGCAGATCACCTTTCTGCCCGGTTTACACCAGGCTAGCCAAACAGAAAATAAATGTGCAGATCACTTTTCCGACTGGCTCATACCAGGCTACTCGACAAGCCGACATGAAAGAAACATGCAGATGACTCAAAAGTTTTCTTGGGTTTATTACTGTACACATCTTTGGTTGGATCAAATCGTTTGGTGAGCCTGCCAACCGTACGCCACCCGAGCTGCAGGCAGAATTTTGATTAACGAGAGGCCAAACACAGCCAGCCTGCAGGCTGGGCAGGACCATAGCCTGCAGCTACTCAGCCTGCTCCATTTCAGCATACGAGGATATGTTCTACAGTTGTATCAGATCGCTATGGTGCGAACCGCAAGGAATCACTGGATGGTATTGGGCGATTGAGACAGCACAGTAAAAAAAGAATGATACATCGGATGGCAATACGCAAAAGCCTGCAGGAACTCGACTGCCTCTGTCCGCTGCGAGACTTTTGTATTATTCATATGTAGCTAGATTTAATACGAGCCTAGGCCTATGTACATGAACTTCAATGCATTAATGATACATGGCATCAGGTTAAAGAAGCCACAAGATGGGGGCCTCCAGCAAGAACATGGGCATTATGTCCTGAGTTAACCAAGTTCTCCCTGGGTGATGAGGTCGCTGCCGTCTTCACCGCCCATGAGAAATGCCTGATTGAGATTATCCTGTTGCCATATGTATAGATCTTCCAAGACCCCGGTAAGCTAAACTCATGTAGCCCAGTGATCTAACAGGATTGCATCGCACTGAATGTGCGTATTCACCACTAGCTGTAGTAGTGGATGTACGGCCGCTTTATTTTGCCGAGGCATTCGACGAGGCGAGATTTGCGTTCGGTATTGCCTCAGTTCCAAGTTTAGCAACCTTATGGGGTGTTCTGGCTTTGGTGCACTGAACTGGATGTTGACAGTTCCCAAACCATGCTTTATACACATGGCTGCAGTCCCCTTTGATCTATTGAGCTCCGGTTGCGAAGCCACTGGACGCAACATCGGGACACGACCCTATTTGATTAAGACCCTCGTACGAGGCGACGAGAAATCTATGCGTGATTCGATATGTGCGCGATTCAGAACCATAGGTGTCGATACCGTAGTCTCTGCAATCGGTAGAGTTGGATATAATTCATTCTTCAACAAAGGTGCGTGCTCATGTATACCCCATGAAATCTTGGGTGAACACATCAGCCAGGCTGCTCCCCGGAGCGAAACCAAGGTTGGTCATGAACTGGGGGTCCGACTCCATCCTATCCGTCCGGTCCAGCGAAGCGATATCGTCGAGGATAGCGTCGTAATCAAAGGTGCCACTGCTGAAGCTCTGCCGCCCGTGCATAGGGAAGTGCGGGGTCGAAGGCATGCCCGCCGCCACCGCCATGTTTTCCATCGCGGCCACATTGGTGAAGACGCTATTGCTGTTGGTTGGGGAGTGTAGCTGGTTGTTTAGACCCAGGGAAGGCTGCTGGCGGTGATGGTTGGATGGCACAGCAGCTGCAGGCACGTTGGCGGTGACTGCAGAGGGTCCCCTAGGTTGAGCGTACATGTCGCCGCCAAGCATCGTATGCGACATGTTCGGGAGTTTCTCAACGTAGTACGGTGCCGGAGTGGGCAGTTGGGTATTGACACCGTCTGAGGCACTAACGTTTCGATGGCTGGCGATCGGGAAGGACTCAAAGTGCGGTCGTGGCTGAGATATTTGAGAAGGCGGTGATGTGGCTGATTGCCCCCATACTGATTCAACAGCCGCAACCGTATCCATCCAATGTGATCTCTCTGCAGGATTCAACCGATCGAGACCAGTAGGTTGAGACACTATGCTCATGTAGATAGAAAACAATGGCGTGGCACTGCATGCACCGAAGGTTCTAAAGTGATCTTCAAGGCATTGCAGAATCGGCATGACCGCGGAGGTAGATGAGGGGTATCGTTGCGACTCCAAGCTGAGGTAGGCAAGGCGAAGGATGGACAGTGATGGTAATAGAATAGGAGGTTTGCCGCCATTTGTGATGTAATCGGCAAAGGTACTTCGAGGGTGCTGTTGGACGGCGATGGCTCGCTGAACCTGTAGGGAGAACGGCTCGTTAGGGTGCGCAACCGAACTAAGCGAAGGGTATAGATTTGATGAGATTGCTCTATGAATTTCATAGAGGGAGCTAAATGTGCTCAAGGAGTGGGATGGGCTGCGAGAAGCAATATGTGGTGTTGCTTGCGGTCCAAAGCCGAAGCACGGTATCCAACCATCCCATTCTTCTCGCTCATTCTCTTCCGCAGAAAGCGACCCTGGGAAGGAGCCTGGACTTTCCTCTATCCGTAGATGAGGAGTCCGTCCCAAACGTATTGATAGAATCGTATCGAATATGAAACAGCCCATGTAAGTACGATGCAACCGCCAGGCACAGTCAGACTTAATACCGGGCTGGTTTTGTAGATGAATGATCAAACGACTTGCTAGTCCGATCAATATCCAAGCTGGGTCAAATTTCTGGAGCCCGATGTTGACCAAGGTAAGGACGAGCAGTGCAGTCACGTGTCGTACCTCGAAAGTCCCGTCCTCGTTTGGTATCAAGGATCGCGCAATGCGATAGAACTCCGCTGGGTCTGTTGACTGCGTGGGCTGTTTGCTGTCTTCGATGCCCCGCTGGCTGGCTTTCTCCTGGTAAGAGGCCAATGCCAGCGCTGCCCACAACTCGGCATGGGCTGCAGAGTCAGGCTCATCAGGCGATAGCTCGAGTCCTTCGTTTTTGTAAAGATATGAAGTTTTTTGCATAGACACTTTGTCTAAAACTGGAAACCAACAATGCGTGTAAGACACATATATATCCATCAGCCGCCAGCAGTTGAGCGGCAGATGGGTTACAGCTGCTTTTGTTCGGTCCGGTGTCTCAGAAGGCCTCGCAAATGGCACGGAACCTGGCCCAGCGGCAGGAGCTAACTGGTCTCTAGCGGTTTGGTATGGTAAGTCTGTATCGTCGCCGCTGTCTGAGTCTCCGTTTGCAGAAGAAGGCTTTTCGGTCTTGGGGTCGAGGACGTCTCCACCGGAAAGGACACGCTCGATTTCCTTGTGAACATTGCTCTTCCGCCACCTTCTGTGAAGACGGCTGCCCGATCCAGAGTCCTTCCCCACAAGCAATGAGCGTCCCTGGCCCCCTTCGTGCGTGAGCATAGCATGCAAAGCTTCCTCGGAGCCGGGGATCTTGTCAAACACCCAACCCAGAGCCAATTCGAGTGTGCGAATGTAGCCCGTCTGCACGCCGCGCTTCTTCTTGGGCTCCTCCCAAGTGCAGGAGCGATTCTGCGACGCGCAGGGGAAGCAGAGCGGCTGGATGCCGTCGCATTTCTCACGGGCACTTCGGCATTGGTCGCACGCTCTCGAGACTCGTTGGCGCTTCGGGGCGGGTGGCGAGGCTTTGGGTTTGGGGCCGGGCTTGTCTTGGTCGGCGTCGCTCGCTGGGCGTTTCTTCCCCATTGTCGCACTCATGGTTTGAGGCATATTGGCTAGCGATGGCGTCGTGGCCGCTTTGCCCGCACATCCAAACTGTACGTCGTCGGGATGGCGTTCGCGTTCTCTCCCAACATGGCGGTCAATTGGCGAATCAGGCTCACCGTGGACGACCAGGCATTGTACTGCCAGAGCTGCCTATGTCGCTCGAACTGGGTCACCTGTTGAAGGCTGATAAAACGTGTCAATTCCCACGATTCTTCGTTCGGATTGCAGATCAACGCTCGTCATGAAGCCGAGACAAGAAACAACGCAGTCTCAGACACGCAAGTCTTGGGGCATTCAGATTCAGATTGCGACATGGTGTCTTTCAGTGGGGAAGGAAACCTGGGGTAGAGACAGGGTTGGTCAACAAGAAGTGAGAATTGCTGGCGGTTAAATGTTTAGCCACAGGTCGGGGTGAGGGGGAAGACGCTAGCACCAGAGTGGCTTCGCTTTAGGCTCTTTTTCTCCAGTGTTGAGTGCATTCCCCAGCAGTGTCCCCAGTGATGGCCCCCCAGTACTGCCCCGGGCTCCAGCAGCCCAGCTCGGGCCCAAATGCACCAAATGGACCTGAAAGCAGTTGGCCCCAGGGCGGGGAAGATTGCGTCCAATAGCGGGTTGCATTTCTCCAGCCCTTCTGTGCATACGCTGACGGAGCATACCACCTCGTCGAGGGTACCCAATCCCAACCGAACCGGACATGCTTTTTTGAAACATACCTTGCAATTCACTGACTACATACACGCACACTCGCCTATTCGTATCTCATCGTACGATCGATTGTTTGCTTTCCCTGTGTCTATGCACTCAGCACGCAGATGGCAGGAGTCGTCCGAGGCACACCGACCGTCATATAGCCCCCAGCTGCCGTAAAAGTCGCTTGTCTTTTTGGCAAGTGAATTTCTTACCTCCTCCATACCTACCTCGGCCAATGCCTTTGCGGAATAATATACCGACGGTCCCTATGTCTCCGGGATAACGATCCGTGAACGACCATGTTCCCGCAACACTCAGCCGCTCCCACTGTGGGAATGAAGCGCCCATTCTCCGCCATGGGTACGGCGGATGAGGCAAGTTCGAAATACTACGGACTCTACACAGACCGCGATCCAGGCGAACGACCTCACAAATCTCCGGCTAGCCGGCCGCACTCGGCTCTGGATGCGCCTCCTAGATTCTACTCAGGCAGAGTAGAGACCAAAGATGCCGCTCCCGGCTCGCAACACCACTCCGCCAGTGGCTCGAGATCTTCCAGCCACTCACCGCCCTCGCGATCTCCCTACGAGAACACCACTTTGCGATTCGAGCCCAATGCCTCGGTGGTTTTGGTGGGGATGCGTGGCTCTGGGAAGTCCACTCTGGCTATCATTGCCTCTACGGCCATGAAGAGACGAATAATAGACACAGAAAAGGCGTTCCAGGAGGCGGCAGGCTTTTCCACACATGCCTTTAAGAAGACATACGGCGCGGCGGAGTGCCAGAGACGCCAATATGGAGTGCTGCAGAGCATTTTGGTCAATCATGGGCGAGATTGTATAATTGTTTCATCGTGGATGGAGCGCTGCGTACAGAGCCTATTGGAGGACTTCGCCGTCTCACATCCAGTCGTACATGTGATGAGGGAGTCCCAATCGATCGCCTCTTACCTGAAAGTATCGGACGAGAGCAAATTCCATGAATTGCTCATTTATGCAACAACCACATTCCGTGCTTGCTGCAATCTTGAGTTCTTCAACATTTCAGAAGTACCCCCAAAGAAGGGAGATTTGACCGTGGTCGAGTCCACTGCGGTTGTCAAAGAGTCTGGACAAAAGTCACCCACGCCCTACATGACTTTGAAACGAGCAGAACGGCACTTTCTAAAATACCTGTCTATATTTATGCCGGAAGGCTCAATACCATACGTGGAGTCGGCGTTTCCACTGGCTTCGATACCAACTGAAAATCGTCAATTCACGTACGCCATGTCAGTTCCTCTGTCGAAGTTGATACTGGATCAATTGGATATTGAGGATATCGAGACTGGAGTTGACGCCATCGAGATCGTGGTGGATGACGCCCTTGTGCGGTCTGATCAGGATTCTCGACTGACACCAGAGCGCGCAAGCCAAATCAGCAGGGTGGTTGGACACATACGGCGAAATGCGGTAATTCCCATCATCATCGACGTTATCTGGCCATCCGAAGGCTCTATCAACGAAACTCAAAGAATAATATACATGGAGCACCTGCAACACGCTCTACGATTAGCCCCAGAGTACATTGCCATCGACCTCAGGCTGGATGACCGCTGGTTCCATCGCATCATGGCGTCGAAGAGAACTACTAAGGTGATTGGTACTGTCAACATCAGAACGAATCCACCAGCTTGGACGGACTCAGTTTGGACCTCATATTACAGAAAAGCCCGGACTCTCAATTGCGATATTGTTCGTCTTCTAAGACCAGCGACACAAGTTGAGGATAACTTTGAGATTAACTCACTCCGATCTGCCCTCAAAGACATGGGCCCGTCCGAACTGCCTGTCATTGCGTTCAATACAGGCTCTAAAGGCAGAAACTCCCAATGCTTTAACCGTATCCTTACATCAGTTATTCCTGAACCACTCCTGGGTCAACATGAGGATGAAGATTCTTCATATATACCACCTGCACTTACAGCGCTGCAAGCAACATCCGCTCTTCACTCCTCTTTCATCATCGACGCGATGAAAATGTACGTTTTTGGCGCGAACGTGAGATACAGTCTGTCGCCAGCTATGCACACAGTTGCACTCAAAGCTTGTGGGATCCCTCACACATATACCCCCTACTCAACAGACTCCCTAGGCAACATACGGGACCTCATTCACGATCCCCACTTTGCTGGAGCATCCATTGGTTTGCCGTTCAAGGTGGAGGTCATCAGCCTGACACATTCCTTGAGCAGTCACGCCAAAGCCATTGGCGCTGTTAATACTCTAATTCCGGTGCGGCAGCTCAATCCCGACGGCACCATTCCCGACAATGCTCTATTCTTCCACTACAGGAACCGCGCCGGTCCAGTGTTAGCGTTGTTTGGCGAGAACACCGACTGGATCGGCGTCCGGGCATGTATCAGACGCGGCCTATCGCCTGCGAACGCGGTGCGGCCTACGTCGTCGGGACTTGTTATCGGTGCTGGTGGCATGGCACGAGCAGCCGTCTACGCCATGCTACAGCTTGGAGTCCGGAATATTGCTATCTACAACCGGACGATGGAAAATGCGACGAAACTAGTCTCTCACTTCTCGAGACTTCTTGCCCGACATGACATCCCTCTTCTCGGCGCCGGCTCTGATTTTGAGACCAAGTTTCATGTTCTGCGATCAACGGAGGATGCTTGGCCCACCGAGTTCAGGCCGCCGACCATGATTGTGTCTTGTATCCCAACTCACAGCGTGGGCGGCTGCCCGCCTCCAAACTTCACGCTTCCCGAGTCTTGGCTACAGAGTCCGACCGGCGGTGTGGTGCTCGAGTATGCGTACAAGTACCTCAACACGCCGCTACTCACGCAGATACGTGCCGAGGCGTACCGTGGTTGGGTGGCAATGGATGGACTCGACATTCTGCCTGAACAAGGGTTCGCCCAGTTCGAGCTTTTCACAGGGCGGCGAGCCCCCAGGAGGTTGATGAGGGCGGAAGTGTTCAGATCTTACCCGGACGAACAGGGGGAGGCTAATCAGCCGCAGCTGCAGCCGCGATTGGAGGATATAACGGAACAAGAGCCGTGATTGCGAGTGTAGTAGCATTCACGGATATCAACACGAAATGTAACGAAGCATATGTGGATAACCTAATCTAGCCGAGCCTTGGGCTGTTTATTGAGATCTCCGAAACCACGCCATATTATGATATCAGGTACCCAAGAACCCGGTATTTGGCTCCCTTGGGAATGGAAATCGCTTCGTAGCAAACATCATCATGTCATATCATCTATCATAGAAACCCAAGACGCAACGCTACGCTGGCAGCCAAAAGAAATAGTAGACTAGCCAAGTTTCATGAATGCAAGTAAGCACCCATAACCACGCGGTCAAGCAAACATGTTTGGCCACAACATAATCTACCGATCTAGTAAATCGGGACTGAAAATAGAAAAACTCAATCAAGCTCACAAGATTACGTGTTTTGAACGTCAGGCCTCAAACTTGCTAGAGAACAGAGACAGGGGTATAGCGCCAATCTGAGCTATCAAATGACCTCGAGCAAAGGGGATGCCAATTACATGGCTGACTCCTGGATGATGGAGAAACGCCATGCGTTAGTCAGTCAAGAACCCCCTAGCGGTGTGAATGTTCAGCCATGAGGCGGCGGTGGGGCCTGGCCGTTTGGCCGTGTATGTGTTTACCCGGCGAAGTTCCCCCCCAAGAACTCCAACGTCCATCCATCCATCCATCCACACATAACCCAAAGCGAAGCATGACGTCCACCCGAAGTAACACTCTGCCGCTTATTCTCGGCCCTCCGGGCGCGCGTTGTTGCAGCGGCATGCGACTGCGGTATTGTTCCGATCAATCGCTCCTGGTGGTACAATCTCGCTGGCGGACGGGAAGTGACAAGTCGCTTGTGCTTGCGTAGACGCCCGCCGCAGGGTCCCGATCAGCGAGCTTCCAGGCAGGAACTGAGCTATGAGCAGGGCATGAGAATGGGAGGAAGAACAATGCGCGCCCATCCATGCTACCGGCATGTATCGATGTATGCGCATGCCCGCCCGTCTACTCAAAATACGCCATCCATCCATCCTCCCTTGGATTGATCTGTCATTTGTTTTCCATGCATATACATACATTACATACACACATACATACCCTTTCTGGAAATCTGTTCGCTCGCCCCTTTCTTTCTAGCGTCGGCAACTTTCTGTATCACTGGTCGTCAGCTTTAGCGTTATCGCCGCCTCCTGTGTGATCTATACGCCCGTCGTTGTGCTTCAAGGGAGTCGACAGGTGAAACGCGCATATCACGCCACTTCGCGAGATAACGGGATAGCATCATAGCTTCGAAGGGCTAATTCACATGGTGTATCTGTTGGTGTCATCGTCGATATATATTGTCATCATCAAGTATATATAGATACACGTATACTTTGGCTTTGCTCTTACCAGTGAGAGCGGTTTAATCTATACTCCAAACATCCTGATACCCAAGAAGTCCGAAGCCATATTGGCCAATCTCTTCTTCTCAGCCGGGCCACAAACTCAAACCACGGAAAAGTATATCTTGCGGAAACCCCCAAGCTGTTGGAATCGCAATTCCGACAACATCACACACCCACCTACACATAAAGGCACACATACACACAGCAAGATGCCGTGCCGACTAGCCATCACCTCCATGTCCCTGGGCCGCGCCTACGCTGGCCACTCCCTTGCCCACAAACTGGACATGGCGCAGGCGTACGGCTACAAGGGCATCGAGCTCTTCCACGAGGACCTCGCCGACATCGCGAGCCAGCTCGGCCACGCCACCGCCGAGGAGAACGAGCTGGCCGCCGCGGGCCTGATCCGCCAGATGTGCCAGGCGCGGGACCTGGTCATTTTATGTCTGCAGCCCTTCGCGGGCTACGAGGGCCTCCTCGACCGCGCCGAGCAGGCCCGCCGCCTCGACCAGCTGCGCTTCTGGTTCCGCCTCGCGCGCGCCCTGGGCACCGACATGGTCCAGATCCCGTCGAGCTTCCTGCCCGCCTCCCAGTGCACGGGGGACCGCGCCCGCATCGTCGCCGACCTGCGGCGGGTCGCCGACATGGGCCTGGCCGAGTCTTCAGGGCCGATCCGCTTCGTCTTCGAGGCCCTCTGCTGGGGCACCCACACCGACACCTGGGAGGCCAGCTGGGAGATCGTGCAGGCCGTCGACCGCCCCAACTTCGGCCTGTGCCTCGACACCTTCAACATCGCGGGCCGCGTCTACGCCGACCCGGCCTCGCCGACGTGCTGCAACCCGGACCCGCACGCGGCCCTGGAGCAATCGCTCGCGCGCATGCGGAGCCAGGTCGACGTCGCCAAAGTCTTCTACGTCCAGGTCGTCGACGCGGAGCGTCTCGCCGCGCCCCTGAAACCGGGCCACGCCTTCTACGACCCCGCCCAGCCCGCGCGCATGAGCTGGTCGCGCAACTGCCGGCTGTTCTACGGGGAGCGCGAGCGCGGGGCGTACCTGCCGGTGCGCGAGATTGCGCGGACCATCTTCCACGATCTGCAGTTCGAGGGCTGGGTCAGCGTGGAGCTGTTCAACCGGCGCATGGCGGACCGCGACCCGGGCGTGCCGCGGGAGCTGGCGCGGCGGGGTGCCGTGTCGTGGAGGAAGCTTATTAGTGATATGCAGTTGCAGGTGGAGGACGAGGTATACGATGAGCGGTTGGAGGTGGTGCCGGTGGGGTTGAACGCGACGGCGGCGGCGAAGAAGGGGATGGGGACTGGGGGTGGGGAGAGGGCTTCGCTTTGAAGGATTATCAGAGTGTTGGGTCTCCTTATGTCTGCCTCTTGTAATCATTTCTGGCTTTTACTTATCATAGCAAGCGTGTTCCTCCTTTCCATCAATCCAATAAGAGTCTCACTTTGGGAAAAACCAAACACCTACCAAATACATATCGGCATATATCAATGTGATAATTCATAACCATAGCGTAAATCCTTAAGAAATTGGAAAACATTATGGTCTGGATGAGACGTTCAGTTACAATGGCGCAAGCTTTGTAGGACATCACTGCCATGCTATGAGCGGGAAAAGATTTCAACGGACTAACATCAATCCTTCATAACATTACAAGTGCTGTTTCACTGTTTAAAGGTGTCATCGTCACGGAATCAAAAGACATCATGTGAAAATCGACATCGTTTGGTGTATTTGTTCAGTATTCGAGAGGTCTTCCGACCTATGTTGTCTCTACCTAATATATACAAGAAATGTCCAGAAGCGAACTTTGGGGCAGATCATCTATCATCCATCTATGTACCATCCATGTGCTCAAATATTCTCCTTCTGCTCCACCTTCTCCTTCCGCTCGGAGAGGTCGACGCCCTCGACGGCGTGGCGGAAGTCCTCGTCCTGGAGCCGCAGCTCCTCCATGATGACGTCGTTGGCCTTGCGCACGGGGCGGATGGCGAAGAGCCGGTCCATGTGCTCGAGCGGCACCGCCTTGGTCTCGGGCACCAGGAAGTAGGTGAAGACGACCGAGAGGATCATGAGCGACGCGAAGAAGAAGTAGACGCCGTAGCCCATCTTGAGGAACATCTGGGGCGTGAACCGCGACACGATGAAGTTCCAGAACTGTGCAGACAGTAGGTTAGCTAAGCTGTTGCGAAGAGAGAGGGGAGGAGGAGGGGGGGGATGGAGACATACCCAGTTGTTGGCGGCAGCAGATGCCTGACCCAGAGCTCGAGTGTTCTGGTCGAACATTTCGGAGTTTAATACCCAAGGTGTTCCGTTCCAACTCGGGGCTACACACGGTGTTAGTAAGAGAGACACCATCGATGTTTGAGCATATTATAGGTACTTACTGTAGAAGAATGTCCAGAGGTAGAAGAAGAAGATGGCAGCGATACCACCACCGTCAAGCGGGCTTCCCTCAGGTCGGTTGGCCGTGTCGGCAATCTTGATGTAGGCGCCGATGAACCACATGCAGAGACTTCCACCGACGGCGCCGTACATCAGCAGCTTGCGGCGGCCGAGCTGATCGATGAGGTACAACAACCACCCAAAGGTGACGACAGTCTTGACGACACCGAAAATGCCTGTCGTCAGGAGGGCCGAGTTGGTGCCTGTGATGCCGATGCTCTTGAAGACGGTAGGACTATAGTAGTTGATGGCGTTGATGCCGCTGCCGTTTTGCCAGAAGAAGAGCATGCCACCGAGGAAGAAGCGCCACTGAACCTTTGGCTGGCGGAGCGCGGCGAATGGCTTCCAGAAGCCCGCACCGACCTCGCGCTTGTAGCGCTCGAGGTCCTCGTCGATGTAGTTGACCTCTTCGATGATGTAGACGTCGTCGCGCGGGAGGTCGCGGATCCAGCACAAGTTGTCCATGGCCTGGTCGCGCTTCCCCTTGGAGAAGAGCCAGCGGGGCGACTCGCGCAGCCAGAGGGCGCCCATGGCCAACAGACCGCCGGGGATCAGCTGCACCGCGAAGGGGATGATCCACTGGGTGTGGCTCGGCCGCATGGTCGTGTTGACACCGTAGTTGATCCAGAACCCGACCAGCCCGCCCAGCTGCCAGCCCAGCTCGTAGATGCCCACGATGCGGCCGCGCACGGCGGGCGGTGCCAACTCCGAACAGTAAATGGGCACGATGTTGGACATGCCGCCCACGCCGAAGCCGGCGAGGACGCGGCCGCCGATGATCAAACCCAGACCGCGGGCTGCGTTGGCGCCGAGCATGAGGCCGGCGCCTAGGACGAAGACGAAGGAGAAGACGAAGAGGGACTTGCGGCGGCCGAGGAAGTAACAGGTGACGTAGGCGAACAGGCTGCCGAAGAAGGCGCCGGCTTGGTAGACGCTGACGATGTTGGCCTGCAGGAGGGCCTTGGCGTCCTTGTCCATGTTCCCGAAGTTGAACTCGGCCATGAAGGACGGCAGCGCCAGAGTTCCGCCGATGAAAGCTGTTTGTTTGGGTCACCCATGGTCAGCGTTCGATCGCAAAGGGGGAGGGAGGCGCATAAGACGCAAAGTCAATGGGCATACCAGAATCATAGCCGATAGTGCAAGAGGCGAACGACGCGATGGCGGCGCAGGTATACACGCGCCAGTTGTAGACGGCCTTAGGCGTCGGCCTGTCCTCCTTGAGCTGGAGGAGTCCCACCATGTTGGAAGACTTTTGTGATTCCTCGCCCACTGGCAGCTTGGCGCACTAAGGGGAAGGAAGACTTGGAGGATATAAGAAGCGTAAAGAAGCCCAATGCCTCCAGTAAAGGCACTCAGACAAGAGACGATACTGCTAGAGCGATCCTCTCTACAGACAAATAGAGATGGATGTCTGAGTCGATGGTGAGAAAACCCGGTGGCGGCGAGGAGGCCGGTGTATTAAAGATATTGAAAAATCTGGGGCCCCAGCTTGTTGACAGCGCAGACCCTGGAGTAGTGCAGCAGAAAGAGGTCCGACAGGCAGGGCCAGATCTGGGGTAATGCGAGCCTTCCTCAAAGAAGCTGCCAAGTGCCGAACGGAAACCTCGTCTTCAGCTATCGAACAATATGCTAACCTAAGGGGTGGTGAGGCGTAGAATCCGGGGTCGGGAACAGATCTGGGACATGACGTTTCCTCGCTGTCTTCCACCCGCGAATGGAAAAATGATTATTCTGCATGATCCGTGACTGGCTGACTGCCTTTGCTCCGAGTCAGGGCTCCTGTCCCCCAACCCTGGGCGAACCCTTCACCCATTCCTGTCTAGCGCACATGGTGTGTCCAGTTGTCTGGAGTAGGCTGGAGACTGTCTCTCTAACTAACGACGGTGAATATCCACATTGAATACCTCGCATTCAAAGCTGGCATGGATGTCCTGTCAGCTGGGGCTGCGCTTTGCTGGGTGCTTGTGTGGTGTTGGAGTGCCAAATTTCCCATTTTTCGCGGGGCCAAGGCGCTACGACAACGGCAATTCAATGAAGTGGTAGTCGTTCTCCACAGACGGTCGTTGGCGTTGGAGATGCCCCCGCGTAAGCGTTCACTTGGAGAAACGCTGGTGTCTGATCCAACGCCCTTGATTCGTCCAGCTGCTTTTGGTGCTACCCGATACTTGCCCGGACGGACAGACCCTGGTTATGTCAGGAAGAACGCTTAACCGGCCATAATACGCGGTGTGTACTGAATATTCGGCTATTTCTCGCCAACTCCGCCTTTGCTTTTGCGTCCCCTCATCTGGTCTTGGATATGTGCCCTGAAGCTTAAAAAAAGGGTTGCGCCAAGAAGGTGAAAGCAGGGAGTCACGAGCTTATCTTTTCCACACCTTTGTCGCAATCGGGGGAAAAGCGAAACTCCGCCTGTTTGCTCGAAGATCTGAATACGATCACCCCGATGAGAGATCATCAAACCTGATTGAGTTTGGGAGGGAGCCATCCGTTCGAAATGCCTGCCGAGGGTTTTCGGTTCGCAAACCATCCTACAGAATCGTGGTGATCATATGTGGAGTCGTTATGATCAGTTTCTGGCGGCGGAGGCAAGGAGGGTAAAATGTTCACCACGGATAGAGGTGGGCCGCCGCTACTAGTAGGTTAGTTACGCGAAGCCTATCCTGATTCCTGCCACTGTTCAATGGGAGGATTCCGCTTGTATAAACATGAATGTAGTACTCCGTAGACAGACACCAGTGAGCTAGGCAAAAGATCTAACTAAAGTAGTTGTCGACAAAAAGAAAAATCCAAGGAAAGCGTAACCGTTCTCATCTCCAGCAGAGACAAGACCACTGCAGCACCTATCCGAACACGTCCAGAAGCATTTCAGCCCTACTTCACCAAAATGAGCGCCACCGCCGTGGACATGAGCAGCAGCACGGCTCCCGAACCGCAGACACAGCTGGACCGCCATGGCTACCTCTTCGGCCTCAAGATCCAGGCCTCCATGTCGCCGCTCTTCCACAAGACCATCTACAGCGAGCTAGGGCTGCGATGGGAACAGAAGCTCTTTGAGTCGGCCGACATCCCGCAGTTCCTCCAGTTGATCAAAGACCCCAACTTCTACGGTATGTGCACTCACTTTCCCGCACCTACGGGAGGGGTCAAAAGTGCGAGAGACTGACTTTGTTTACGCAGGCGCCTCGGTGACCATGCCCAACAAGGTGGCCATCATGAAGCACCTGGACGAGCTGACCGAGGAGTGCCGCGAGGTCGGCGCCTGCAACACCATCTTCCTCAAGCAGGACCCCCTGACCGGCGCCCGCCGCTACTGCGGCACCAACACCGACGTCGTCGGCATCCGCGAGTCCTTCTACCAGAACGTGGCGGACCCGGACGCCCGCTTCCACGACCGGCCCGCGCTCGTCATCGGCGGGGGCGGCGCCGCCCGCTCCGCCGTCTACGCCCTGCACAAGTGGATGCGCGCCACGCGCATCTACCTCGTCAACCGGGACCCGGCCGAGGTCGCGGCGGTCATCGAGGAGTGCACGGCGCACGGGTACGGCGGGGAGCGGCTGGTGCACGTCGCGACCCCCGAGGAGGCCGAGCGGCTCGAGGCCCCCGGCGCCATCGTGGCGTGCGTGCCCGACTTTGCCCCGCGGACGCCCGCGGAGCACACCGCCCGCGCCGTGATCAACGCGTTCCTGGCCAAGGAGCGCAAGGGCTGCATGCTCGAGATGTGCTACAACCCGACCCCCTACACGGAGCTCGGCGGCCTCGCGGAGGCGGAGGGGTGGCAGGTCATCCTGGGCACGGAGGCGCTGATCTGGCAGGGCCTGGAGCAGGACCGGTTCTGGACGGGCATCGCGGTCAAGGACTTGCCGATCCAGAAGGTCAGCGAGGTCATTGCCGCACGACTATCGCAAATCTCCAAGCTCTAGAGGAGCTCGGAACGCTCATGCGACATTTTCGGAGAGCGGTTTGCATTTTAATGGTCGGGTCCGTCATGGCAAGAGAAGCATTTACAGGAGTCAAGGAGTTATGGTCATAAGGGAGAGCGATTGGGTGTTTTCATAATTTATTATCGTCGCCACCGCCACCAGTCAGCAAGCCATTGTTTGCTGGGGGAGTTGATCAGATCAGATAGATATTGATACTACATTTATACAACTTATAACAACAACGTATCAAACATCATGCACCCGGCCGACTGTAGTCAAGATGCCTGACACGCCGCCAGACCTCGCGCACCACCCGTTCCTGAGACTGCCGCGCCGTCTCGCCCGTAGCCGACGATGGTCCCGCGGGCCGTATGGCAAGGTACAGCCGGCTCCCGAGTCGCACATCCTCGATCGGCGCGTTCTGCGTATCCTCGGGCGGGTTCGCGGTCGTGACCAGGCCGCCCGCCTCCTGCACGATGGCGATGCCGGCCGCGACGTCCCACTCCCAGCACCCGCCCTCCCACCAGATATCAAACGCACCCATGGCAACGTACGCCAGATCAAGCGTCGCGCTCCCCAAACTACGCACACCGTGCACCATCCCGCCCTTGCCTCCCCTCCCTGCCGGTTCCGCCGCCATGGTCAGAAAGCTGTCGACCTTCCGGTGCAGGTTGCCATCCGCCTTGTCCTTGCGGTCCTTGCCCCACTCCACCGACAGCACGCAGCCCTGCGGCGCGTTGGCAGGCAGCGGCTGGTTCCGCACGAGGGGCAGGCGCTGCGTCTCGTTGAGCCAGGCGCCGCGGCCCCGGCACGACGAGAAGAGCTGCTGCGTGAAGGGCGCGTAGATGACCCCGATCACGGCTTGTCCGCCCACGATGAAGCCGATGGAGACGCAGAACATGGGGAACAGGTGTGTGTAGTTCACCGTGCCGTCGAGGGGGTCGACGCACCACGTCGGCTCGGCGCCGATGAGGTAGTCCCGCGAGGCGCCCTTGGAGTATGACTCCTCGCCGAGGAACCTAAGGTTGCACTATTTAGCCAATCTGTAGGTCTTTCTCGTAGCAAATTTTTACGTACTTATGTGTTGGGTATTTCTTCTCTATGGCGTGCTTGATGAAAGCCTCGACATCTTTTTTATTGGACCTGTCAGTTCTGCTCTTAAGGGACCTCTAGAGAGTAAGTTGTACAACAAACCTTCGTCTGCTTTCGTCACGATATCGACGGCGCTGTCCTTCTCGGTGAAAGCCTGCTCCCCGTCGCCATGGTCGCTCCATCGCGCCCGCGCGAAGTTCATGAGGATGGCACCGGCATCCTTCCCGAGTTGCACCGCGAAGGCGTAGATCTCGGCTAGTTCATCGTCGTTGATATGTTGAACCGAGCTCATTATCACACATGAAAAGAGAGATTGAGTATTCGTAATATAAAAAATCCAGTCTACGGGCAAGAAGATGTGATGTCTTTTTCTCTATAGTAGCTCCCGAAATACATAGGAGATAGATAGTTACAGTGCTGTGCCACAATTGAACTATGACTTCCCGCCAAACAGCACATCATTTGAACCGCCTCCAGCCGAAAGTCAATGGGGCTCCGATAAGAGGAATGGAAGGGCGGTTTCGGTCCGCGCCTGCTTGGTGGTATGTGTGGTATCTCACAGTTGGATCATCGGACAATGGGGGGTCGAGATCCACTGCCGCAGAGAGAAAATAGTGGGTGACTCGCAACACCTCCCAATTGCACCAAATAGGAGCTGGGAGGTGTTTTTGACTCGAATCGTTCACTCCTGGCAACGACGACTGGCAACGTACATGTCTGCCTTCAAACTCAACGCTATTGGAAGCCAAGGGGGTCTACTACCTAGTCAAGAAGCCACCCCCTCTTCAGGAGAGGGTGATTCAAGAAAGCCGTTCACCGAGTATGTATGTGCTTGTTGGAAGTAGAAGTGTTTATCCGCCTCAGCCCCTAGATGGGCGGCAAAATACTTATCCAGGACAACCACAATCGCGCTAACGCTTACCTGTATCCTATCCTAGTTCGCTCCGCCATTTATTGGCTGGATCTACCTCTAATCCAGATACTTGGAAGATCAATTCATGAAGCACAGTGAGCCGCCATGTAGGTGGATGTGACCCATGGGCATTCCATGGATAGAACGACTGGATTAAAGGTTGCGTATAGTTGCACGGTACAATTCCCGGGCACTTGTACACCCAGGGGTCGAAATAACGGCAGAGTGTTATGCCCAATTCAGGTTCCACCACATATAGCTCTAGATACGCTACATGTGTTGACAAACGTCAGCGAGTATTCATCAGCTTGCTTTAAGTATAGCAAGCAAAGAAACCCAAGCTTATCTATATCATTTAATATTCACTGCTTGGAAGGGAAGCTCTCTTGAACCTTGAAGAATTCCCGCACTTGGGGTAAATAGAACAACCGTACCCGTAACCGCGATGCCTTCTCGTAACCTCTTGCTCATTAATGGGCCCAATCTCAACCTCTTGGGGACTCGCGAACCTCACATCTACGGCAGTACGACACTCTCGGACATCGAGACGGCGGCAAAGGAACAAGCCTCGTCTCTGTCCATGTCGCTGGCGACCTTCCAGTCCAACCATGAAGGAGCGATTATAGATCGGATACAAGTGCGTTCTGTCCTTTCGAGATTTCATAGCCAGTCACACTAATGTTTCGTGAGGAAAATAGGCGGCCCGTGACGAAGGCGTTGACGCTATCATCATCAACCCGGCCGCGTTCACGCACACATCGGTAGCGATCCGGGATGCGCTGCTGGGCGTGGGCATCCCCTACGTCGAGATACACGTCACCAACGTGCATGCGCGCGAAGCGTGGCGGCACCATTCGTATTTTACGGACAAGGCCGTGGCCATGATCTGCGGTATGGGCGCCTACGGGTACACGGCGGCCATCGAGTTCGCGGCGCGGCATATGAAGACCGCCAACAAGGAGAAGCTGTAAGAGAAGGGATTATACCAAGTTGTTCGAGGGAGAAAGGCTATGTAAAACTATACTCGGATCGGGAAGTTTGCTGTTGTATCGTGCAGACAGCTTATCCTCAAGTCTCATGAAAATCCAAAAACAAATAACAAATATGTCCTCTTATCCTTCCACATACTCCTCTGCTGGGGATGGAGACACAATCTCCTAGCTCTGCCCTCGGGGTTGAGAAAGTCAGACCGAGAAGGGTGCCCCGCATCAGCTCAGGATTCGGAGCTCTCGACAGCTTTCCCCAGACTACCCCGCGGTCGGTAGGCACTAAAACACTTGTTCCACGTGGAAGCTGAGCAAAACAACAATTAACCAACTTCGAATGCATCGCAATTTTCTTCGTTTCACCAACACAAGAGTGTCGACCAGACCGAATAGCTCCTGACGCTTAAAATTATCAAAAGAAGAGAGAAGAAAAAAAAAACATTTTCCCTGCTTAGGATGAAGTACTACAAGCCTTTCTTCACACTATCCTTACGAAGACTTCTGATGTTCTGTACCTGCAGCGGGAAGCTTATGGATCCACTAGCGAGGTCGGTATGTAGCTGCAGCTGCTGAGTATTATTGCCCATTGTTCGTCCATCGATAGGAAGCGCAGAAGGAATGATGATTGATTTGGCCGAATGAGCCTACTTACCCTTGAAATTGATTGGTTATCTATCAAGTATCAACTGGACACATTTGGAAAGAACTGTAACGCAGTTTTTGAAATGGCGATGTTGATGCTGTGACGATGGAAGGATGGAAGGGGGCTAGAAGCTAGAAGCGGATGTTGCCAGCCTTGTTTTTTTAGACCCTGCAGCTTCAAACTTTTTCCCATTCTTTTCCTTAGAGCTATCGGTCGATCAGCCCACCGACGAATCTAGTCGCGACGGATTCACTTTCAACGTCTCTACCAACTCAATTAGGCCTCAGAAATACTAGCATGAGATAGTTTCTGGCCTTGAGCTCCCCAGGGCAATTATCTTTTTCATTTTTCGAACGCTCAATACTCACCACCCATCATGTTCGAGAACCTCTGCACCCTCCCGCTGAGTGCGGAACTCTTCTGCCAGGCCCTGCATCCAACGGAGCCTCTGCTGGCTGTTGGTCTTAGCTCTGGCCATGTCCAGTGCTTTCGTCTGCCTGCGGCTGACAAAAGCGCCGAAGATAGCGACTCGGCCGACGCCAGCATCCTATCGGACGGAAGAGGCACCATAGACACGGTCTGGCGCACCCGCCGCCACAAGGGCAGCTGCCGCACTCTTGGCTTCAGCAATGATGGTTCAGGTAAGCCAAAGATCTCTTCCCATATCTGCTGTCAACTGGCGGGCGCATGACAGAAACTTGATAGACTAACCATCATTCTTAATCTCCTTCAGCTCTCTACTCCGCCGGAACAGACTCCATACTCAAGCACTTCTCCCCCACGACGGGCCAGGTCGCTTCTAAGTTCGCGATTCCCTCAACGAACCCTAACGTCTCGGACGCCCCGACCCTGCTCCACGTCCTGTCTCCCCAGACCCTCCTCCTGGCCTGCGACTCGGGCATCCTGCACCTGCTCGACCTTCGTGACCACTCCCTCGCCCACGCCTCCAAACCACAGCAGAGCCACTACCCCCACACCGACTTCGTGTCGAGCCTGGCACCGCTTCCGCCCAGCGAGGCGAGCACGAGCGGCTTCAGCAAACAGTGGGTCAGCACGGGCGGCACCACGCTCGCCATCACGGATCTGCGCCGCGGCGTCCTGGTCCGCAGCGAGGACCAGGAGGACGAGTTGCTGAGCTCCGTTTTCGTCAAGGGCCTGGGCCCCAAGAAGAACCGCGATAATGGCATCGCCGCCATCGGCACCGGGTCCGGTGTCCTTACCCTCTGGGACAAGGGCGCCTGGGACGACCAGACGGACCGCATCATCGTCGACCGCGACGGTGAGAGCCTCGACTCCATCGTGCAAGTCCCCGAATACGTCACCGGAGGTAAGAAGAAGGTGGTCATTGGCCTGGGCGACGGTAACATCCGGCTGGTCGACCTCGGTAAGCGCGAGGTGGAGGCTTCGTACAGCCACGATGAAGTTGAGGCCGTCCTCGGCTTGGACTTCGACTGCCAAGGCCGGATGATCAGTGGCGGTGGCAACACGGTCAAGGTCTGGCAAGAGGCCGGTACTCTCCAGGCAGAGGCAGAAGAAGATGACGAGGCAGATTCCGATGATGATGACGATGACTCAGATGATTCGGATGACGATGATAAGGATGATGCGGCCCCTGAGGCTGCCGAGAAAAACAAGCGAGAGGCTGCTAGTGATTCGGACGACGATAGCGAAGACAGTGATGACGGAAAGAAGAAGCGCAAGAAGCGACGGAAGGGCAAGGCTCCCGTCGTTCTAGGAGAGCATGGTGCTCATGGCATCTTGAAGTTCAAGGGCTTGGATTAAATGGTGATGATTCAATCTTGGTCTTGGTGGTGGGCTTGGATGCGATGATTCCTTCAGGCGTATGGAGATACCCTTTTGCCCGCTTTGGTTCTCGAGACGAGCAACCCAGTGTGTCAACTGCATTAGACGAAAGGCCTGGAGTAAAAGTGTTTTCACAGCGGAGGGTAGAACAGCGACATTCTTGTTATTCCGGATGAGCGAGAGGCACATATCATTTTGCTACAGCGGAATGCATCTTGTTGTCCTCGGTATCGGGGGTCAGTCAAGCAAGCTGTCAACGCACTTTAATGATGTAGATAGAATTCGCAGCGTACAAACTACAAATGATTACAATTCGACAGAACAAAAACCCCGTTGAGTATTCTCCGTGTCGCATTTTACTGTCCGGTGGCTTATGTTATGTCTTATGTACATGTTGGCATATATGAGGGGAACGTTTGCAGCTTCCCTGAGCCAAAAGATCATTGATGCCAATTTCTGGAAGCTACGAAACACGCAACTTCCTCAGCACCTCAACCCACACTCAATCTTCAAACACCCACTTTGAAATCTAGGCAACACTCAAATCCACCTGACTTCAGACCAAGTTGAAAAGTCATCCCAGAGAGCGAAGGGGAACTTTGATCGTCAACACAGCTTCGGCTATCTCTTGAGAAGAATAAGGTCATCGAAGACAGCTTAGCTATGACAGGCTTCTTCTATCGCCTGTTCTTGGGCTTCATCACGATGGCTACGCTTTCGTTCTATCCATACGTGGCTGCGGCCGATAAGCCACTGCGTAACATCATGTACCTGACAGGGTGAGTCTTGGTCATCTGGAGCAGACATCGTCTCCCTTCCTCATTCATGTACAGCGCCTGGATGATATGGACAACTGTGTGACTAACCCGTACCAACCCGCAGTCAACACCCAGTCATTCCCGACAATGCCAAGTTGACCAAGACCATCACACACGTGGTCCTGGCGTTCATGCAGTCCGGCGTCTTCAACGAGAAGAACCCAGACCCGGGCTGGCCGCTCTTCATGTCCGTGAGCGATGCTCGGTCCCGCTTGCACTCTGGCACCAAGGTCCTGGTGGCCGTCGGTGGATGGGGCGACACCGAGGGCTTTGCTACCGCGGCACGCGACGAAGGCAGCCGTCGTCATTTCGCGGAGAATGTGGCCGCCATGGTGGAAGCTACCGGGGCTGATGGTGTGGACATCGATTGGGAGTATCCTGGGTAAGCGATATTCTTCCTTTCTTCGTCTACATACAGACACCCAACTAACTAGCTTGCCTCCACCACAGCGGAAACGGCGAAGACTACAAGCAAGTCCCCAACTCGGAGAAGGCATGGGAGGCCGCAGCGTACCCGCAGCTTCTCGCCGCCTTGCGTTCTTCCCTGGGCCCTGCGAAGCTGATTTCTGCCGCCGTTCCCGGCATCCCCCGTGACATCGCCCTCGCCTTCACTGCTGAGACGGTCCCTTCCATCATGAAGTCGGTCGACTTCCTCAACGTCATGACGTACGACTTGATGAACCGCCGAGACACCGTCACCAAACACCACACGGGTGTTGCCGGCTCCATTGAGAGCATCGACGCGTACTTGAATGCGGGGGCGTCTGCATCGCAGCTCAACTTGGGGTTCGCGTTCTACGTTAAGTACTTCCGCGTTCCGCCCCATGCATGCGAGTCGCCTGAGCCTGAGCTTTCATCGGACACTTCTGGTACCATCACTAGCTCCCCTGATTCCAATGATGCCCCGCTTGGACTAGGCTGTCCCACGGGGCCCATGGAAGATCCGGACACGGGCGCTGACCTCGGCCGCACTGGCGGGTTCAGCTACCACGATAGCGTTCCCACCGATATCTCCGACTCCTTCCGGCGGGCCTTGCGGCTGGGTACGTACGATCCACGCGGTGGCGGTTACTACTATCTCGATAGCTCTTTCCGGAAAGACGGAGACAACGTATTCTGGACCTTCGACACGCCGGACGCCATGGGAGAGAAATTCCTGAAAGTCGTCGAGCCGAAGGGGCTTGGCGGGGTGTTCGCCTGGGGCCTCGGAGAGGACGCGCCCGAGTTTGCTCATCTGAAGGCTCTGGCAGATTGGTTGGAACGCGCTCGGCAGCAGAATATGCTGTATGAGATGATGCTCGGGAGAAGGGACGAGCTGTAGCAGGGCCGATTCCTTCGCCGCTCGCATTAATCATGTGCGTACGAGGACGTGACGGATGGGGCATTGCATCAGTCAAGAAGACAAAATATTTGCTGTGATCATGGAGCATTGCATCACATATTCACAAATTCTGTCCAGTGACAACTGGCGAACAACATGGAACAATATATAATAATAGAAAAAATTCAATTGTTTTCATTAAACACTGTATTTGGTATAATCAAATTTGCGTTCGTCGAAACATTGGGGGTATTGTGCCCAGCCATAAACGCCTGCCAAAAATCAAAACGATAATTCGTGAGTACTCGTCAATCCAATCCATCCTAGCATATAAGCATCAAGGGTGCTCAAGTCGAAATTCAAGAGAAGGAAAAACCAGACGCCCAATGACATGCCACTGGCAGGATACATTAACAGCGACAGGTCGTTAAGTTGGTCGGAGCGTTTCTCATAGGTGGGTATCTTGAGTTGGTGAATATGTGAGGCCTCAATTAAGCGCCGGGGTAGGCGGAGGGCTTGTTGGCGTGGGGCACGTTGTGGCCGCGGCTGCGCAGAGACTCGAGACCGTCGAGGACGGTGAGGAACATGAAGATGGCCCTGTTCATGACGAGTTAGCGATTCAGTTTTTATTAATAGCAATGCAAATGAAACGCCAAGAACTTACCACAAGAAGAAGCCAAAGGCGACGGCGGCCTGCAGCGACGAGCAGAAGGAGCTGGCGCAGTGCGGGGCGCCGACGGCGACGGCGAGGGCGACGGAGCCGGCGAACCAGAAGAGGGCGGTCAGGGCGTTGAGGACGAGGGCGGCGAGCTTGTGGAACCAGCCCGTCATGTAGATCGGGGTGATGCCGACGTAGGCCAGGACCAGCAGGGACCAGATCGAGTTGAAGAGCATGAAGTTGACGCGGTCGGGGGAGCGGCTGCCGTAGCCGTCCCAGCCCCACCAGCCTTGGTAGACGCTGACGACTGTGGCGGAGAGGTTAGCACATCGTGGTTTTGATTTTTGGAAGGGGAAATGTTTGGGTCGCAGCGATTCTCATTGCAGTATACTGAGATGCTGGGGTGAAGACTCGAAAAGGGAATTTAGGACGTACCATAACCGGTGAGACCGAGCTCAATGATGGCGAAGACGGCCGCAACGGCGTGGACGATGGGGAGGAAACCCATAGCCATGGTGATGTATGACGTTGGTGTGCTGTTAAGGCTTAGTGGCTGGCGGTGATGTCTTTCTCGATTATAGAGATAGGCGAGTCGTCGTGTATAACTTCGATGGTCGTGAAATCCGTTTGCTGTTTGTTATTAGAAAGTAGGTGATGGTTCAAGGAAATCCGAAGTCAAGAGCGAGAAGACAGGCGGGAGGGTAAGGCCTATATAACTTCTTGATTCCATGGAATGCTGGCTGGTCAAGCAAGCAAGTAGCTGCTTTCTGCACGAGTGACTAACCACGACTAACTGACCCTTGCCAGCCAAGGACGGGCAATACGTAAGGCAGTCGGGCAGGGTAAGGTGTGGAAAAAAAGATCGATTTAGTCTGTCGGCTAGGGTCGACTAGACTCATCATGTCACTGGCCCATGATGGATGGTGGATGGGGGGGACGACCAGACCAGACCAGGGCCTGGAGCCAAAAAGGAAAGAAGAAGAAAAAAGCCAATGACATTGCGTGTCATAGCATGATGATGCATAGCCCAGGGCCTGTCTGTCTGGGCAAGCTGTGGCAGGCAGACCTTGGGTGTCTCGATTTTGGCTTTCTAACTCTTGCATGCATTGAAACGATGAAGGCCAATGACGTTCTATTTCGTTTCCTCCATTCCCATCCTGAGCTCCGTCTTTGCGCTTGAGACGAGCATTCAATGTTAAAGCGTATGTGGGTTTTTGGCCGCCAGCAAACCAGATGGGTCCCGCCCTCTAAGGAAAAGCCCTGGGGCTGGGGAGGTAGGAATGCATCGACGTCCAACCACGTACCAGCGCGACTACATTGGAGCCATTGCTGGTATTCTTCTTTCTCTTCTACTAGAATAACTACTTAGGTTAGCTTTCACTGCGGTCAAAAACATCAAATTGACGCCGTCGTGGAATTTCCAAGCCACAAGCAAGCAGTAACAGGGCCCGAGACACAGTTGAGGTCAGCTGTCTTGTCATCCGAAAAAAGAGGGCGACGTCATCCAAGAGCAATTGGGGATTGGGGAGGGAAGCTATGACGACATTCCCGCGCGACCGTTTCCCGTAGCGTAGCTCGACTCGTTTTCTGCCCGTAGCTGCTGCGTAGCCGTCAGGCTTTTAAAAAAGCTGCCAGGGATCGTCGCCAGGGTCTTTGGGCGTCCACAAGATCTTGGCCAGACGCAAAAGGTGGGGGCATCATCTGTGCCGGCATCCGGGAGCATCAAGCCGTTTTGACAATGAACTGATGATGGCTGCTGCGTGTGTATGTACGTTGGATGCAATACCGGTAGTGATGATGATTACTTTGACTTTTTTTCTTCCTCTCACATCTTCTTTTCCTGTTGTTGTTGCACGTCGCAGCCCGATCCAATCGATTGCTGGAATGGTACCTACTGCCTATGCTTGACTTGGGTATCCAGTTTGCATCCTATCTTTAGAGTTCTGGCCTCACGAAGCGCCGGAGGCTGGCTACACGATTGGATAAGCAGGTAGGACGTTGAAACAATTGCACCAAGCCGTTCGTTGCCCAGCCAGTCGCGCTTCAAATCCAGCTTCACACATATCGCGCCATTTGCGCGCGCACCACTGGCTGCCACGCGTTGCGTCCAGCAAAGCCACTTTCCACGTGGCCGTGCGGTCGGTGAGCAGAGGTTCTCCAGCCTCCAGACCCAAAGGTGGACACCGTTGGGCATGGGCTGACCACCTTGAGGCTCGAACCTGAGGCCCATCAATCTATTGATCTTATCGTGAATCTGTCGTGTCAACCTCCATGACAGATGCCGCTCGCAATCCCGCAATGGTCCCCGTTATGCGGGTTTCGCTCTATCGGGCGTCTAATCGGAGGGCCTCCGACTGTGACCGCCAGATCAGCATGCCGGAGTAGCCAACACCGTTCGCTTCTCTTAGTAACCATCTAGGTGACATCGATGGACCTGCGAGACAACCTCGCGATGTCTTGACGCTACCATCGCCATCTTGTGCTGGCAAGCCAAGATGCGGGTTCGATATGCAACCAGGTAAATACCAAGGTGGCTGGCTGGCTGGCTGGCTGGTTGGTCCACCAGAAGCTCAATCCTATATGCATGTAACATCGCTATGTGGGTGCTTCAACCAGACCTCTACAATGCATTTTATCAATTTAGCATACTTCGCAAGGCCATCCTCAGTCCACTTCGTGAGAGGAGACTCACGGTTGCCATGAGACGAAGTCTCGTGCTGGCAACCCGCCGACTCCAACGAGTGAGACGCGATTGTCTTGTTATCGAGATACGACACGTAGACATCAGAGCAATAAAGTTTCTCTATCTGGGGTGACGCCGACAATTAACTTGGGGGGATGCATCTCAACCGTCTTGACCTACTTCATCTACCTTATTGTTTCTGTTGGATCAGCACTTGGGTAACAATAGGATATTGTGGCGCTATTCGCAGTCAAGTGATGTTTGAGTTCAATTTATAGTCAAGAGATGAAGTTGGCGCCGCGCTCTAAGTCATTGGTATACACTCACTGACCAAGCGCCTGGGCCACCTTCGGAGGCTAAATCGAAGCGCTTCGCTGGACCATCGCAATCGCCGCACGCTGCCTCACTGAGAGACGGACGGGACTGGCGGGTGAGTCTTTCCCGGACCGGACCTAAACCGGCCGACCCTGCTTGGATCCGTTACCGCCGCCGAGCTGCCCAAAGACGCACATTCGGGGATGTTGCCAGTACCTGCAAGCGGCACACTTTCCGAGTCTCAGGTCTGCGAGTGCTCGTTAAACTTGCTCAGTGACCATATAGTGATATGAGCTGGCGAATCAGAAGTCGCCGTTCACGCACGCAGTCTTGGCGCTCGATGCTAATTTCACGGTTCGCAGATCCAATCCGCCATGTCTCTTGGCAACACTTTAACAAGTTCATTTTGCTCGTTTTTCGTTCTTCGACATGGAGGTGTGTGTGTGTGACGGGCGTGAGAAAAGTTGGGTTGTTGTCGAAACTCTGTGTCCCGACTTGCTGCGTGTTACCCCTCATTGCGTCTGTCGATCGCTACGAAGTTTATTGACCCGGCCGCTATCTATCCCAAGATTTGCGAGCTTGCCTTACCTACAAAAGAAGCTGCTCAATCTTCCGAATCAAGTGAGCAGTAAATAGCACGTCCAGGACATGCCTCGGACGCCAAGATGTCGGCCCTGGTCAAACGCGGAATCCCCGGCTCAGCTTAACATGGGGAACCGGTAACGTCCTTCCTTTTCGGTGGTGCGTTCAATGTGCAGCACCAATCCGAGCTCCATGTTATCCCACTGGCGGCTCCAATTGGTCAATGTCTGCCATGTTCCAGGCACAGCATGCACGTGGATCGCAGCCATCGCCAGAGACGACTGTCATGGATGCAGGGCCGTCAGCACGGCTGGCCCAATGATGGGAGCTTATAAGTAGGCTCCTCTTTCCACTCGAGGTATTTTGAGGGGGTTCATCCTCACTCGCATCGTTCTCATCGCCCAGTGTGTTCATCTGGTAGTAATTCCGCCCAGGTAGAAAGACCGTGTAGCTTGCACCAAGAAACCCGTCGCCAATATGCTGTTCCAGCACGTGCCGGTCGTGGCAGCCCTGCTCGCTGCCACCACTGGGGTTGCCGCCCTGCCCAAGAAGGCGCAGCAATCTATGGGAAAGCACCGCGTGACCAACATCGAGCTTGGCCCGCGGCCCTACTACCTCGTGGACAATATGGCGGACAGCCCGCTGAAGGACCGCCTCGCCTCGTGCGGCGCCGACCACGAGCACAGGGCAGCGATGCGGCCGAGCAAGTTTAGCATCTCGCACCGCGGTGGCGCCTGCCTGCAGTTCCCCGAGGAGACGGTCGAGTCCATTATGGCCGGCACGCGCATGGGCGCCGGCATCCAGGAGTGCGACGTCGCCTTCACTAAGGACCGCCAGTTCGTCTGCCGCCACGACCAGTGCGATCTGCACACGACGACCAACATCGTGACTACGGATCTCAACGCGAAATGTACCAAGCCGTTCAGCCCGGCCTCGAAGACCAATGGCACGACGGTCGCGGCGTCGGCCAAGTGCTGTACGAGCGATCTGACTCTGGCCGAGTTCAAGACGTTGTGCGGCAAGATGGACGGCTTCAACGCCTCGGCCACGACGCCCGAGGACTTCCTCCACGGCACCCCCGGCTGGCGCACCGACCTGTACTCGACGTGCGGCACCGTGCTGGCGCACAAGGAGTTCATCGAGCTGGTCGACGGCCTGGGTCTCGACTTCACGCCCGAGCTGAAGGCGCCCGCGGTCCCCATGCCCTTCCAGGGCAACTACACGTTCGAGGCGTACGCGCAGCAGCTCGTCGACGAGTACCGCGGCGCGGGCATCGACTTCTCGCGCGTCTACCCGCAGAGCTTCCAGTTCGCCGCAGTGCAGTACTGGCTCAAGCACGAGCCCGCGTTCGCCAAGCAGGCCGTCCTGCTCGATGAGAGTGGCGACAAGGGCGGGCTCAAGGCCGCGGTCGCGAACCTGACCTTCTACAAGGACGCGGGGGTCAACATCGTGGCGCCGCCCCTGCCCTACTTGGTCGAAGTCGACGCGAAGACCCACGAGATCGTGCCGAGCAGCTACGCGCGCGAGGCCAAGCGGCTGGGGCTCAAGATCATTACGTGGTCGCTCGAGCGCTCCGGGCCGATCGCCGCGATCCACAAGGCGGGGCAGAAGGGCAAGCCGGATTACTATTACTCTACCTTCTTCAACGCTACTACGCGCGACGGCGACATCTACCGGCTCGTCGACGTCTTGGCGCGGGAGGTGGGCGTTATCGGTATCTTCTCTGACTGGTCGGCCACTGTGACCTACTATGCCAATTGCATGGGGTTCTTCTGAGAGAAGGGGCAAAGGCATGGCGGGCTAGACTTCTTTCTAGATTGAGAACGATGCCGGGAGAAATGAACCCAGATATAGAGTAGATAATATGTAATGAGTTACGAGATCAAAGAAAAAAACACAAATTCCTCTGACCCTGTATGTTGTTCCTGTATATGTCGTCTAAGCAACCGCACCTGGGCCGACCGCTCGCTCACAGTCATCAAACAATCAGTTGCGCCTGTACCACCGCGCAAGGGAGACGCCGCCGACGGCCACGACGGAGAAGATGCCGATCCAGGCGGCCCCGGCCTTCCACATGACGGCCCGCATGAACTCGTCGCGGGCCTGGCTGTCGTTGACCCGCGGGAACGGCTCGTCCGGCACCGGCTTGCCCAGGAACTGGCACAGGGGCGCCCAGCGGCCGTCCGCGAGGTCCACCTCGAGCAGCCGCTCCTTGGGCACGGTCCGGCGCACCCACGCGTTGTGGAGCTCCAGGAGCTCCGGCTGGGGCTTGTCGAGGCCGTGTCGCAGGCGCAAGCTGCATCCTTTGGTTAGACAGATGATGGGCCGTTATATAAGTACCCAAGTAAAGCTTTGCGGTCTGTGTGACAAAAGAAACGAAAGAAAAGGGGCGGCCTTACTCGTCGTCAAAGCCGCGGGTGATGGACGGGAACCACCGCGCCCCCGGCAGCGGCGAGAGATACAGCTCGAGGCACCGGACCGCGAAGCCGCGGTAGTCGTCGGCCTGCGTGAAGGCGCCGAAGCTGCGCCACCAGCTCGCCGGGTCGCGCGTGACCAGGACGACTTTCGCGTCCGGGTAGAGCTCGAGCAGCTCGGGCAGGAAGTGGAACATGGGGCAGTCGGCGCACGCCACGAACCCGGCCGTGACCTCTTTCAGCGTCTTGAGGAGCTGCTCGTGGTTGTTGTTGTTGTTGCTGCTGCTGCGTCGGAGGCGGTAGAGCTCGTCGAGCTGCCGGCAGTACGCGTCCTCGCGCCGGAACATTTGCGTGCCGCCGTGCATCGATGGCCCGTCGAGCAGGCGCTCGAGGGCGAGCGAGTACGAGAGCGTCGCGGTGCGCGAGTAGCCGGCGTCGATGACTTGGAGCTGGCGGGTGCGGTCCCGCGGAACGGAAGCGGTGGCGCCCATTGTTTCGCCGTCCTCCCTTCTCTTTTTTTTCCTCTGCCTATTTGTTGCTCAAGGTTTTATTTTCGAGTTTGTTGGCCGTGGAGGAGAAAAGCATTCACACTCTCACTCATTCTTTTTGCAAAACGCAAACAAAGTAAACAACTAGTAGAATCTAGGTAAGCAGAAGACCGAGGGGTGTCAGACATTAAGTATACCAATTGGTTCATACTGGGGCGCCCTCTTCCAGCTGCATCGACACTAGCGGAAATGCTTACCCGAAGCCATTTCCAAGAAATCATGCCACTATGGAATGGAATGGTGCCAAGAATCCAGGCTATAACTCCAGGATAATGAGGAGACCCTCCACAAATGTCTATTGTATTACGTACGAATGGTATATTATCACTGACTATTAACCACAGTATATAACGGATGGGAGATTCAATTAGTCGGCACCAGGGGGAGTATGGCATGCCCGATTTGCCCAGCGGTCAAGTTTCTGAAGGAAGAGAGACCCATCCATTCCACTTATAAGACGGAGGAATCGACTTCCGAGTGGTGGGACGCATGCTTTAGTATCCGTTCTCCCTTCCTTCTTGCCATTATGAACTGCTGTTGCTGTTGCTACTGCTACTGCTACTGCTTGGTGGAAATGCCAAACTGCTCGTTCTCGGCAATGGGGGCGGGGCGCAACGCCGACTCGTTGAGGTCGTTCTCGCGGACGAACTCGCGCGTGCCCGACTTCTCGGACACCTGCGTCGTCGAGAGCACGTACTCTTCCTTGTCGATGTGGCGGAAGAACCAGTACTATATACAATTATCGCTGATGTTTAGCATGTGCATGCATATGAACAAGATGAACAAGAAATTGGGGGGAGAAAGAAGAGAGAGAGAGAGAGGGAGAGCACTTACAAACCATATGGTGGTGAAGAAGCCCAGGATGGCAATGGCGCCAAAGTCCCAGACCAGGTGCGGGTCGGTGATGGCGGCCGTCGCGGCCAGGTTCACGATCTGCGCGATGGCGGTGCTGGCGAGGTTGATGGCGGAGACGAGGCCTCGCATGTTGATGGGGGCGCGGGAGTAGGCGATACCGTAAGCTATCCACACAATTACTCATTAATACACGCTCCGCCATGTAATCCTCACCCGTTGCCAAATGGAAAGAAAAAAAATGAAAAAAGGTTGGTTGGGAGGGCAGATATAGTCGGGAAAACGTACCAGGAACATTGATGAACAGCTCGGAGAAACCGCCCAGAGCGTAGGGCAGCGCCTCCCACCACAGCGAAATGTCCGAGACGAGCCCTTCCTCGACGCAGCGGGGGTCGGTCGAACCGTACCAGCCGCAAGGGTTCACCGAGTACGCCTTGTAGCACAGGACGCAGTAGCCGATGCCGCCGAGGGTGGCGATGGCGAAGCCCGTCGTGATACGGGCGACGGGGCCGTAGTGGATGTTGCGCTTGCGCAGAAAGGGGTATAAGACGTACTAGAAGGAGGGTTTGTCAATATCAGGCTGAGTGAGGAGACGGGACGGTACGCAGAGTTCATATTTCGGTAAATACTTACGTTCAGGACGGGCCCCATGGCGATGATACTGAGGGAGTTAAAGTTGGCCACAACATCGTTGGGAACGCCGTCGCCTCGAAGCATAGTGCTGAGGTAGTTTGCGGAGCTGCCGAGACTATAGCCAGGGAACAAACACATTTGTAGTTAGCATTTATTCCTCCCTCCCCATTTTTATTCTTCTTTTCCTTCTTTGTATCACTTACCCTTGGTCGTTCCAGATCTGGATCGGGAAGATACAGAACATGCCGGTCGCCTGCATCGTCCGCTTCACGTCGTTGACGAACTCCTCCGGGTAGCGCGTCTCGACGGGCAGCCCGTGGGCGCGCTGGTACGTCTGGGTCGCGGGCTCCCACCAGCCCTTGCGGCCGATGCGCCAGAAGCCGCCGTGGCGCATGCAGTGGCCGAGCACCCGGAACACGTTGGGGAAGTCGGAGCCGCCGGGCTTGTGCAGGATCAGGCGCGGCTTCAGCCACATGAGCAGGAGCGGCAGGGGCAGGTACAGGATCAGCGGTAGCAGGAACGCGAGCCACCAGCCGACGAGCCGCGCGCAGTACGTCGTCGCCGTCGACATGAACCCGCCGATGTTAACCAGCAGGTAGAACCACAGCATGACGCGCTCCGTGCTGTGCTCCGGGTCCTCGATGACGCGCTCGCCCGACTTGAGCGTCCGGACCTTGGGGACGTGGCTGGACATTTGGTCGAGCAGCAGGGGCGTCACGTTCGGTTTGAACATGGCTATTTGATTCGTCAGGCTTGCTGTAAGAAACTCGACGGACTAATCAAACTTTGAGGGAGAATGGAGGAAGGAGGCTTACCAGCACCGACGGAGAGAATATAGACACCGATGAAGAAGGGGATTTTGGCGGTGCCGTTGTCGATCAAAGCGGGTGCGCCGCCGGCGATAATCAGGATGTGCGCAACGCCGCAGACCATAACGCCCCACCAAATCATGTTGTAGCGACCGAACCGGGTGTCGGCAAGGTAACCGACGAACAAGGGGAGGAGGTACGCCAGGAGCGTGAAGGATTGAGTGGTGGCATTCTGTTAAATCACAACTCAACGATTAGATAGACTGTTCAACGTTGAGAAGATCTACGGTTCGGGCCGTAAGGTGAAAGACCCCCCGGGGGCGGGGAAGGGAAAAATCCCATGAAAGGAGCAAAGGTAGCACATACAGCAATCTGTTCGCCCAAGCCAAGAGCACCTTGGGTGGCCTGGCTTCCGGCTGGAACCGCCCCCAGGCCGTTACCACCCTTCGGGAGAGGTCTGTTGATGTAATTGGTCCAAATCTGAACGCAGCCTGGATAGAGTGTCATGTCAGCAATAATTCATACATATTTGTGTAAGGCAATCCAATATCTGACGCGGAAAGCACAACAGCAACCGGATTCCCACGCCATCGCAGCCAATGGGTTTTTATTTTCGTTTCTGACCATAATGATGTAGCAAGAACAATGTAGAGAAAAGAAAGGCGATGATCCCCATATCTTACTACTTACCATAGTATGAAGCACGCTCGCAGAACTCGACCGCGCAGAGCAGGTAGGCGATTCCGGGGACCTTGCCGGGCACGCGCCGCAGCGTCAACCGCTCCTCCTCGGTCGGCTTGCCCTCGTAATCCTGGTTCAGGACGGCGATGTCGAAGAGGGGGGCGTGGGCATCCCCGGGAGGAGTGTGCCCGCCGCCGCCCACCTTCTCGTTCAGAGACGGCGTCTTCTCCATGTTCGTCGTCGTATGATGAGGTGAATCCGGGTCTGGTTCGGTGGTTGCTATATTCGTAGCTACACACATTTAACGCGCACTCTCGTCAGTAAGTCTCGATCAGGCATGCATATATATACTGTTAGGGGTAGAGAGATATTGACAGTCACGCGATCCCTCCTCCGAATTGGCCCCCATGAGGGGTGAAGGTCTCAATTGGGAAGCGGAACCGAGGTGTCGAGTTTGGTATAACTTACCCATCTTTGCCTTGCTTACTGGGTACCCAATTGCTACCACGCTACACGTCAATTGTCGGTGTGCGGAAGGGAGACGAGAGAAAGGGAAGGAGAGTGTACTGAAGAGACAGACACAAGAACGAGAGGGAAGAGGTAACAGAGACGGAAATACTCCCTGTGTCATGGGGACGGGAATAGGCAGATTATTTGTATGCGCGCTCTCTCTCTCTCTCTTTCGCGCCTCGGTCGAACTCGCGACTGCAACCACAGACTCTAACCCCCTCCCTCTATTCATCCATCCCCGATGCAGTAGTATGCCTCGTTGCATGCGCGCTTGCCATGCAATTCCCAGGTGCCCTTCCACCTGCAGCATGGGCTCCTGCAGTGCAGTAGGGTAAAAGTGATAGTAGTAGTAGTAGGTATCATCCCTTGTTCCTCTTCCACACACACCACTGCGTCTCACCCATCTAGAACAGAGGGTAGGGTTTAAGCTCCTTCCTATTCGGGCAATCGTGTATGCTGATTATCATGAGCTCGCGTCAGCCATGCTTTCGCCTTACGGGAAGCTGGCTAGGTTTAGCAAAAGCTGGGGGGCAAGGACACCAATGGGACCAGACCATTAGCAATCTTCACTTTTCCAGGCCCATGGGCCGCGCGATACTGCACTTTCTTGTGTCCTCTGGAGTCGCAGTCGTAGCAATCCCTAAGAAGGAACCCCCGGTGCGTCGCACTCTTCTTGGCTTAGCCTTATCATGATCAAGCTTCCTGGCAAGCACTGCAAGCTTCCTGGGCCGCTCTGGGCAAATGTTGGTTATATGCAAGGACCTTCTAGCGCAATTCCGGAAGGTCTCAATTCATTGGGCAAGCCACACGGAGAACGGACCCCTAATCCGTCCTGCAGGTTGCTGCGATAGGCCAAGCGAGCGAAAGCAACCTGGTAGGTATTCTGCTGACATCTTCCGGAGCCGGGAATCAGTAATAAATCAGTGACAATTGGACTGCATCAGCGTATTGCGGTTGGCCCAATCGCGGGCCACCTTCTCCTCCAAGTACGAGCGGGCTCAAATTGCCACTCGGCCAAATACGACCAACCAGCAAGCTTTCCTGGTAGGGAACCGAACAAGGCCGTTCGGTCTTAAAACATACAGAGAGCCAGTCAATTCTCAGAAGTCATGTTTTCCCAACCCAGAGATAAGTGTCAGGTTACACAAAGCCAAGGCGATGACCTCGGCTTCTTCGTGTGTATCTCTATGCAGTGTATCGATCTTCATTTTGACTTTTGGTGGCCGCGGGCAAAGCAGAACGTGAGATGCAAAGGGTATTCCATCACGTTGGGTAAATACGATTGAATGCTACATAACATTCCGCTGGGTGCTGTGTTCCCTCGTGGGCTGATTTCCGTCTTATCTGTAGGACCGTAGCAAACCGCTCGTGGGTGGTGGGGGCCGCACGCACAAAGCTTCCCCTGCGAATCCAACCCAACCTCGATTAAGCATCTGTCACCCCAGCTTCTGGAATGGGGTGTGTACATGGACCCATCCATAGCCTGGCAGCAACAGCTGAAAAGCACAAGTGCTTATTCTCTGCGAGGTTTGGTCGCATGCCGCCGTGATCCTTATCCTGCGTGCCTAAGCTGCAAAGGCGAGCGTGCATGAGGTTCTCTAATGTACCTAAATCGTCGCTATTCTCGGTCGACCATTTTGTTGTATGGGTTGTTCGGATCTGCCCTTTCCTGTTCCACGGTGGGCAGAGTCTTGATGACTCGGGCAGGCGAGCCGACGGCGACTGAGTAGGGAGGAATACTCTTGGTGACCACAGACCCCGCACCTGAAATTTTGGTTAGCAATGTGTATGCGTGTGCGCGCCTTATTGCTCTCCGATCGGCCGGGTCGGCCGTAAGTGGCCCAGAAGGGCAGGAGGGTAAGAGAGGGATTTATCGAATCCCCAAACCAGGCAGTAGTAGATGCTCACCAATAGAGGAACCCTTGCCAATGGTGACGCCGGGCAAGATGATGCTGCCGCCCCCGATCCAGGCGTCGTCCTCGATGGTCACCGGCAGCCCAAACTCGACGAACTTGATCCGGGACAAGACGCTCGTGTCGTGCCCCGCGGTGTAGATGCTCACGTTCGGGCCGAACTGGACCCGGTTGCCAATGGTCACGAGACTGACATCAAGGATGGTGAGACTACCACGGAAATGTCAGCGAACCCGACACTTACCATCTACACACAAACCAATTATGATATTGCGGCGCAGAAACCAACGCTGAACGAACAATTGCCTTACTTGAAATTCGCGAAACAATTCTTGCCAAAAATCACATTGCAGCCATAGTCCGGCAGAAAAGGCGGCTCAACGAAGGAACCGGTGCCGAACCGGCCGACCATTTCCTTAAGGATGTCGGCCTGGGCCTCGTGGAAGGCCTCCATGGGCTGCGCGCCCGGGTCGAGGTGGTTGAGCTTGTGCGCCAGGCACCTCGCCCGGTGGCGCCCCTCCATCAGTTTGGGGTGCAGCGGGTCGTACCTAGAAATCACAACACGGTGTTAGATGCTCGTCAACAGTCGAGAAAACTACACCAGTCAACAATAGAGGGCAATGGCATAGAAGAAACGTACATCATGCCCGAGATCATCTTCTCGTACTCATCGCACCACGGCGTGTGCTGAAGGGTCTTGGCTGCTTCGATGACCTTCTGGTCCAACTGTGTTTTGGCCGCCATATTTTGCTGGATCTGTTGGTTGCGAACGTGAGATGCGTGCGTATTCTGGTTCTCCTGTCGAGTTGAGTGTCCCAAAGTAGATATATCAGGTTTTATGTATTGGAGACTTTGATAGAGCTTATGGCGAGTTCCGCATCGTCGACTGCCCCGCGGTTGCGGGCCGTTTTCTTCGTGGGGGGAATTTAACCACGTATTTAGATCTCAGGGCAGTGGAGAAAAACGGCGAAGGAGCCATCTTGGCGCAATACATCATCGCCCATACGGATAAATTATCGCGGAATTCACTTATGTCTTGGCCAGAGGCGGTGTGAATACGAATCATCAAGTATTTTGCATACCTATATACTTAACTGTTTACTTACTTAATACTACTGGTCCTCCTGTGTCCAAGGAGACTCAAAGCCAAGCGTCTAGAAGCCATAATAAGAGGGTAAGTAGGTAGGGAAGCTATTTTTACAACAGCGACAAAAAGCGTGCTTCCCCAGAAAATCCACTTGGTCGGACCATCATCCATACTGCGAAGGAAGCTTGGGTTTCAATGAATAAGGCGACCAAGCCCAAGAATGTCCACATGATTCAGGATCACCGTGACTCCTGTTCCCTCTTTTTGAGTTGCAGATTTTGAGGATCGATACAGCTAGCGGCGGCTAGGTTCTAAGGTCTCCTACCACATACGCCGGCCTTTGAAAGAAAGGACCGGCGCCCCAAGCACAACCGTCAAGCGATTTCCAATCGTCTGGATCTGCAGATTTGCACCCAAGCAACCCCTCAAAGGCGAGTTTGGGAAGTGGCCCAAACACTCTTACACAAAACTCACATATGAAGCAGTCAATGTGGGTTTTGCGGAAACAGTAATCTCAAACGTGGTGTTTTGGGGGATCGTCTTCGTCGTTCTCCGGATTTGCTCACCTTCAGCTACATTTGGTAGGCACCAAACTGCATAGGGGTTGTTTTCTCCAGGGTTTCCGTCCAAGTCACACAGGAAAAGCAACGGCACCACCACGCCACAGCAAAGGTGAGGTCTCCTGTCTCAGGAGATCATGCAATTTGCCAACAGGATATCCCACCGCGTAAATATCGCGCAGGCTGTCGGCGCATTGCGGGTGCGAATCTTCAACGCCATATCCATGCTCGTGGATGTCAGACTTGCGGCAGCGGCCGTTCTTTCCCTTACCAAGGCTCTTGCTGCTGCATGTGGTTGCAGGTCGTCGTATCTGCCAATCATCAGAGTTTGAAGTCGGATCTCCTACCGATCGCACCCCACGCATGTGCAACGCCCAGCCTCCCTACTTATGTTCAGCTGAGGCTGCTATCTTTACGACCGCTCCGGTTTGCCGACACCGGACGGGAGTACTACTCCTGGTGCTGGGAACATCCATTGCCACATGAAGCTACGGATGTAGACACGGGCCGAGATTTGGCAACCGGAACCGATCTACGAGCGCCTTGGAATCGCAAGAGCAGCGCTAGAGTCAGTCCAGCGAACAGTAGTTGCTAACTCTATTCAAACACCGAGGCAAGCAATTAAGTGCCTACGGCGAACTTATCAGCAGTATGTGGAGCCAAGTTACCAATCGAGGTGAATCGAAGTGGTATGTGTGTAGTATCACAGGCAACGAGAGGGATAATCTCTCTCAACGGATAAGACGAATGGCTCCATATCAGCTTTACACAGATCTCTGACAAACTGCGACCTATTCAGGTTCAGGGTCTCGTCTGCGGTGGAGAGCTGCAAGTGAGCCCCCTTCTTGGCGGTATCGGTAGCAGGCTGGCGAAGAGAGACAAATAGTGGGTTGGGCGAGCGGCTCCCGGCGCTCTAAGTCGTTCGGCTAACCCCGCTATCAAGAGCCCACCCTAGCGGACATGGGGGACCCCCCAGATCAGCTCCCTTATCTCCAAAACGTCATTGGTGATGGCAACCCGCCCAGCACACCCGAGTAGGGGCGAAAAGTGGTGCTCTTACTGATAAAGAGAAGAAAATTACAACACAATCCCGATAGCTATTGCCTGTCGAGAGATTGACACTCCCAGGATGCAGATTGGTTATAAGAAGAGCCATTGTCTCGTGCCCAGATGATTCACTGCCCCTGGAGCTTTGAGTTAGTCACTCTGACAAAGTGACACAGGATCGTCGGACAGCAGCTTGTCCACTGATCTGGAGCCCAAGGTTTCCCGACCCGCCCGGAGAGACAACCCTACTTGCAGCAGCAGCAGCAGCACGGTACCTGAATTCGTGTTACGCAACCGGCTTGCGCTCGACCAATCGCGTAGACTCCATTCGGCCCATTTAGGATATATACTTCTTTTGACCGATTCTGCAAGAAGAAAGTTACGATGGATGAAGACCAGGGTCCTTCGCACATTGCGCCCGGGGCGGGTCGCGCTCCCCGGAAGACCTTCCGCGACCGGCTGATGGGCGTGCGCCGGACCTTCTTGACCAAGCACGGCTTGTTGGGCGACTACGACTATGGTTTCCTGTTCATGCCGAACCTGCCCTTCATGAGCCGGCCGAAACAGGTGGCCCCTTTCTTCGGCCTCAACGACAAGATGCCCGTGTTCCTCGCCCTGGTGCTCGGCCTGCAGCACTCCTTGGCCATGTTGGCGGGCATCATCACGCCTCCACTCCTACTGGCTGGCGCCACGGGCGCGAACTTGCCCGGGGATATTCAGCAGTATCTCGTGTCAACGGCGCTGATAGTGTCTGGTATTCTGTCATTAATTCAGATCACTAGATTTCACATCCTAGGAACCCCGTATGTTGCCCAACCTTTTCCCTAATCCCACCCCTTTTTAATGGCGATAAGGGGTACTCTTAAAGAGAATTACTCCTGTTCCTGTTAATGATATCGTCTTTGTACCTCTGACCGTATTTTACTCTAGATACTACCTCGGAACCGGCCTGATCTCCGTAGTCGGCATCTCCTTCTCCATCATCCCCGTGGCCCAGGGCGCCTTTGCCCAGATGTACGCCAACGGAACCTGCCCGACGGCCGCGGACGGCACGAAGCTGCCCTGCCCGGACGGCTACGGGGCGCTGCTGGGCACGGCGGCCGTGTGCGCCCTGATTGAGATCTTGATCGCCTTCATCCCGCCCAAGATCATGCTGCGCATCTTCCCGCCCATCGTCACGGGCCCCACCGTCATGCTCATCGGCATCTCCCTCATCCAGAGCGCCTTCAAGAACTGGGCCGGCGGCAGCGGGCCCTGCGCCGACGCCGCGCCCGCCGACTTCTTCAAGCTTTGTCCCAATGTCGCGGCGCCGCACGCGCTGCCTTGGGGGTCGGCTGAGTACCTTGGTGAGTGTTTTACGGGGGTTTCCTTTCATGCAACCAATGACTCCCGGGTTTTTTTTGATTCGGATACATCGGGTAGACTAACTGATTTTGTAATAGGTCTCGGTTTCTCGGTCTTCGTAACCATCATCCTCTGCGAGCGCTTCGGCGCCCCCATCATGAAGTCGACGTCCGTCATCATCGGCCTGCTGGTCGGCTCCATCATCGCCGCCGCGTGCGGGTACTTTGACCGGAGCGGCATCGACTCGGCCCCCGCGGCCTCGTTCATCTGGGTCCACACGTTCAAGCTGTCCGTGTACGGGCCCCTGGTGCTGCCCATCATGGCCGTCTTCATCATCTGCGCGTGCGAGGCCATCGGCGACATCACGGCCACGTGCGACGTCTCCCGGCTCGAGGTCGAGGGGAAGCTGTACGAGTCGCGCATCCAGGGCGGCGTCTTGGCGGATGGGCTCAACGGGGTGTTGGCGGCGTTGATGACTATTACGCCCATGTCTAGTAAGTCGATCCCCCCTGAATTGTAATTGTGGTCGAGATAAAGAGGGAGAGAGAAGGAGCTGCGATGCTGACTAGTTCTTCAGCTTTTGCTCAGAACAATGGGGTTATCGCGTTGACCCGTTGCGCTAATAGGACGGCTGGGTACTGCTGCTGGTAAGTATTGTCGAATCTGGAACGATTGATTGTTTGATTGATACTGACGTTGGTGAAAGCGGGTTCCTCATAATCATGGGCGTTTTCGCCAAGTTTGCCGCATCCCTCGTCGCGATTCCGTCCGCGGTTCTTGGTGGGATGACCAGTTTCCTGTAAGCCTCTCTCTTCTTTCTCAACCCTTGATTTCGAGGCCCCCCTGGCTAACCTTACTACCAGATTCTGTGCCGTGGCCGTGTCCGGTATCGCCATCATCACCAAGGGCGTCCCCTTCAACCGCCGCAACCGCTTCGTCCTGACGGCGGCCCTGGCCGGCGGCTACGGCGCGACGCTGGTGCCCACGTACTTCTCGCACGTCTTCACGTACGCGGGCGACGACAGGGGCCTCCGGGGGTTCCTGGACGCCATCGTGCTGGTCATGGAGACGGGGTTCGCCGTCACGGCGTTCGTGGCGTGCTTCTTGAACCTGGTGCTGCCGCCCGAGCTCGAGGAGCCGCCGTTCGAGGACGTTTCTCCTACTACGGAGGGGGCGACGACGAGTGGAGGACAGCTAGCGAATAATGGTACTAATGAGGGCAAGGGGATGAGACAGGGGAGTCAGAGCTTGGAGGGGGGCAACAGCACGGCGGCGGAGGAGGGGTTTGGGGTGCATGAGAAGGCGCAATGATTGCTGCGTAGATAGAAGACGAATCGGAGGAACCTTTCTTTTATTTGGTCAGACAACCTTCCTGTTCAAGCAAAACTTCACGGCTCAGTATTGCAGATCGGAATAATCCATTTGTGAGATTGAGTGTTGATTTTGCAGGGCTGACAATGTAATTCACCACTGATTGGGTGAATTATTGGCGCTGCACTTAAGCGCTACATGAACATACAGCCAGTCTACACCACGAACGCCATCGCCCCTTACGAATGAGGCTCAAGGATAGCTTTGCTTATAACAAGTCCCAACGTAATTAGTACCTATCGAGTTTCGTTCCTGCCCTTCATTTACGCCACTACCTCTACGGCGGCTGCGCCCATGTAGACCTAATTCACAGTAAATCCTTGATGTTCTCTTTTATTGTTGCTCCCTTTCCAAAGCATCCGCCATCTCCCCGAGCGTATCGAATTTCCAGTCGTACAGCTCCTCTCCACGGTTACCCATAATGGCCCCCGGCCGCACGATCCAACTCGACTTGAGCCCGACCTTCTTGGCCGGGTGGTGGTCGTGGAACTGGCTCTGCGCCGTCTGGATGACCTGTTCGGGCTTCACGCCGAACTCGGCCTCGACCCGCCGCAGCATGTGCTCAAAGTTGGCCGGGTCGGGCTTGTACGTGCCCACGTCCTGCGCCGTGACGACGAGGTCGAAGGGCACCCCCTCCAGGGGCCCGGCGTTGGTCGCCGCGAAGGAGCCCCGGTCCACGTTGGACAGGACGACGAGCTTGTAGTGCGTCCGCAGCCGCCGCAGCGCGGCCACGGTGTCCGGGAACGCCGGCCAGGCGCCCACGGACGCGCCGAAGGCCGCGCTCTCGGCCGACGTCGGGTTCACCAGGTCCAGGCGCACGGCCAGCTTGGGGTAGATGGCCGCCAGCAGCTCCGCGTACGGCATCGACGGGGTCGCGGCCTGCTGCGCGGCTTCCAATTCGTGGTACACGGTCAGCAGGTGCTCGTTGCTGAACTTGCTGGTGGCGTCGTTGGCGGCGAGGAGGGGCTTCAGGGCGGTTAGGATGCCCGTCTCCCAGTCGACTAGGGTGCCGTAGACGTCGAAGCAGAGGAGGCGGTAGTCGGAGAGCTTTAGATCTGTGGCCATGGTGGGCGATGGGGTTTGACGCTGATTGATATATCCGATGGTAGGTTTCGATATAACGACATCCGCAGTGAAGGCAAGTTGGTGATGTTTAGCTCCCTACGTGTTTCGCCGCATTTCAATATGTTTCGTGGCCGGTCGTCTTGGGATCCCGCCGTATTTACGTGGAGATCACCTCCGCTACGCCCTGCGACCAACAGTGTTCCGGTACCGGATTTTGTCTCCGAAAGTGATAAGCCGTCAAGCTCTTGGCATATATCACGTAGATCTATATTGGGGTTGCGGGCCCAGTATAACGTAACGATCAAATGCCGTTATGCCAATTCGCTGCAGATACATACACTGAAACATGGGAATCGTCAAGAAACCCCATAGCCAAGAACGTTGAGTGCGTGCATCATGATGCAATGGGGAACTGCGGGCTCACCCGGGAGGAGACAGGGTCTTCGGCTCTCCCCACGCCGGCATTCCAATGTAGTTCTTCAAAGATGGTGGGTGAGTTCGCCTGCCCCGGTACGATACAGATGGACTATGACAAACAATTGCGTTATTGGGTCTTTTGATTCGGATGGTAGGCGTCGATTTCGGGGTTTACGTCCTAGCGGCTCACCGCACCGACGGCGATAAGAGACCCCGCATCAAGATCAATTAATGGATGCATACGCCATACTCTCTGTACACAGAACACATCAGTATGTAGACTATCAATCATCTTCATATGTGCAATCTTTGCAGTACAGTGCTTTTCCAGGATAGCAGTATTTTTTGTAGCCATGCGGAGTATATAAAGTTTAATCAGTATGGAGATATATTCTTCAGCTGGAGCATGGATACGACATGAGCTGTGCTTGCAGATTTCCACAGGTCCAGGTTCTGGTCCAAGTGTCAAAAGGGCAGTTGGCCATCGGCGATACTCCGGACCGAGGCCCACTAGGACACTAAACAGCCCTGGAGGGTGGCACTAAGGCATTGCAGTTTAGCCTCTACCCACTGGCCCCTTAGCAGTTGCTTACAGTAGCAGCTTAGGCCTTTTTAGGGGGTGGAGGAGACGGAGCATGACAATTGAAAGTGTGGCTACTGGCAGACTGGGTGGCCTCCCTACTTCTTCAAACAAATCTTTGACCACCAGGGGATCCCAGGCCTGCCAAGACGCCAGCCAGACGCAGCCAGACATTATTCGACTCCCGGCGCCCCGTCCGATCCCCTTTCTCCAATACTGTCTTGTCTGGTCCACGCCTCTCGATTCGACAGTGCCTACTGTATGTACGGAAGTACTACTACTACATACCTTACTATTCCAAGTTCCATCAACCTTATCCATCCTGCCGCCGTGTTTGTGCTTGTGCTTGTGCTTGTGCTTGTGGATTAGCGGCACCGCCACGATTCAATGCACCTCAATTGATTCACTTCTCCCTCTCACCTTCTCACTCGGATACGCCTTGAGAGTCGAGACCACCGCCCTTGGCTGACCGACTCCTTTTTCTTTTTTCTGTTGCCTTACTACTAAAACCTAATAGCGTCCTGCACGGAATACTGGCCATGGGCAAGGCCCCGCAGCAGTCCCCGCAAAACTTCGACGATGTCGAGGGCATTGCGGTGACTCCGCCGTCATCCAACACATCTCTCAGGTACGCGCCCGCCGCCTGTCTACCGTTGTCCCGGGTCGTCGCTCGCTCGGGCTTTTTCTTTTTCTGCTGTCGGCTCCGATCTTGTCAATGGCCCGAGGGTGACGACCACAAGAACTGCCAGTCTGGAAAGAGAACCTCTTTGAATCTGACCGAGCCGTGTCTCTCTTCTAAGTAGGATGGACTGTGCGCCGCGCGCTTGCGCCAAATGCCGCTCGTCGAAGCGGAAATGCGATAGGCTTCTGCCGAAATGCTCCAGGTGTACCAGGTAGGTGACATCATCGTGCCGTGTATCCGGGACGCTCAGTCCCCTCGCCGGCCAGCCCTATAGCGATGATGGAAACTCACACCCCTATAGGCTCAGCGCATCATGTGCCTACTACTATATGGTCGGCGACTCCCAGAAGATCGGCGGCCTGCACCCGGGTCTTGATCTGTCTCAGGGCGAGCCGGTGGCAGACACCCTGACGGTGCTAGGCCGTCCGAGTCTGGTGGACGACCTTTCGGCCTCTCAGATCCTAAGCATCCTCAAGGACAACAACACAGACTGGCCGGTCGTGGCGGATAGCTACTTCGACTATATCCACCCCTGGCTCGGAGCCGTACATCCCATCGTCTTCCATCGCATGTTTGAGCGGTATCGAACCACCGAGACGCCGGAGACGATGAGCGATGCCGCCACCTGCAATGAAAGTTCCGAGTCAAGTCCGGGGCACGACCCACTGGAAATGACTATCGAGCAGGCTCTGCTTCTGGTCATGATGTATCTGGTGATGCGGCCTGTGCCGAATGAGAACCCGAAAGCCGTGTGGGACGAGGATTACCGCCTCATGAAGCGAGTACTATCCATCGTGAACTGTGGAGAGCCCTCGATACTACTTGTACAGTGTCTTGTTCTGCTATGCCTCTACGAATACGGTCATGGCAACTCCCCTGCCAGCTATCGGACCTTGGGGGACGCGGCGATGACGGCAAGAGTCCTTGGCGTGAAGCCGGGCCAAGTCGGTAGTATGGGGTCAAATTGGTCAAGTATAGAGGAAGAAGAGATGTCGGGGCTGTGGTGGAGTCTCTTCATCATGGACCAGTAAGCATGAACCGTCTTCATCGAGAAGTGCAGCAGCTTACCATGAACCAGATCAATACATTCCGACCAACCCGCCAAGCACCTTCCCTTCATACTCGAGTCTCCACAGCCGAGTACCTCATTACCAGCCTCGAGTGTATCCAGCCCATGGCATCACAGCCCCTCATTTTCATACCAGCCGTCCCAGCGGACACCTGTTGGGAAGGCGATAACACCTGACCTGACAGCCATCCAAAAAGCAGCTCAAGTTGCCAATATCCTACATCGCGCCCTCCGTTGGGAGTACGAGCGCGACAAGACGGCCCCTTTACCGCCAATCACTGTCTTCTCCCATCTTGATCAGGAGATAAGGAGTGCCACTCAGACCCTGATAGAAGACCATCGCAACTGGGAGATGGAGATTGATTGCTTCGCCATGTGTGTTTCGTACGTTCTTCCTGCCTTAGCATTGGCTATATCTTTCTTGATAACTTGCGTTTCGTGACTAACCTCCAAGTAGTGCACTATGTACCCTGTACTTACCATATATGCCGCCGGAAGAGATGGGCTCGCCTTCCAAAAGTCTGATTCAGGAAAACATGGACCTAGCGTGTGCTTTGGCCGCACTAAAATTCGCCTGCCAGATCGGTATCGACATCGCGTGCCGGCTGTACGAACGGCTCGCGCGCAACCCCGGCCGTGGTCACACCGTGACCGCACCCTCGGCCGCGACGTCGTGCTACCTCACCTGTCGGGGCTTCGCCGAGCGCTGGCGCTTCTACCCGGAAGAGTCCGAGTACCTCGACGGCCAGATCCGCGACCGGTTCGAAAGCCTACACTTCTTCTCGGGCCGCTGGGCCATCGCCGAGAGCATCATGTCGCAGCTTGAGGCCAAGGGCCTCAGCCGCGCGTACTATCTGAGGCGGGCGTCGCTGCCGCTGCAGCATGGCCATGGTGGTAATAGTGCGACGGGGACGGATGCGGGCGGGGAGACGGACGGGGATACGCATACGCAAGTGGGGACGCCCAGTATTGCGGAGGACGATGTTATGATGAGTGACGGGAGATAGGGAAAAGAAAGGAAATGGGATGAAGTAGGGGTCTACTGTCTTACCACGAGGCCGGTGGGCTTGATTACAAAGCCATTATGATTACGCGCGGGCATCAGAGCATGGAGCGTACCCGCACCCTCTGGAGATAAGAATAGCTCGGCGTACTGTACTGGCACACGTCAGCTAGTACAAGTGTACGATATGGATAACGTGGGACATCATGGACATGGAGTTGACTCATAGCAGTACTGAGTCACTAGCAGCATATCGCCGTGCACCAAGACTCCGACGCAGGAAAAGGGCGGGTGTACAGGATGCGGCTCCAGGGTTCGGCCGAAACGGGCTCCATGTTACTGGGACCCGAGTGCCACACGGGACACCCCGCGACGCAGAGGCGCAGGAGGCGCCGTCGCACAGCAGCGTGCACACGCGCGACGAAGGATGCATTCAGCTGCGAGGCGTTCGGGGGTTTATTTTCTTTTTCATGTGTCACCGCATCAGCTTGTAACTTTGGAACTACATATCTAGATAGAGACCCCCGCCCATTTGGGATGTCGCCTTTTCGTCGGTCGCTATCGTCGCGAGGCTTCTTCAACTTCAACTCCAGAAGATCCGAGCTCGCTGCGTGTATGTTACGGGGAATGGAAGAAAAACTTTACTGAAGGTATTCTGATTATTGGTTGATAATCAAAACCAGTCGAAAGATGGGTTCGAAAGCTATTCGGGTTTCAATTCAGATAGGTACTCTTAGTAATATACTCTCTGGTGCGTCTTGACAGGAACATTTCAAATCCTACCTAGGTACACGATCACATTATCTCAGAAATTGGAACTGTGTCGGTTGTGAGCTATGTCGTGATACCTGTGAGCTCTTACTGGATCGGCAGGCAATTAATTGCCTGCTCCGAGGTTCCGTGAAGAGGGTAGACGGCGGGAGGCCGGCATCCCACCCGCATCCCAATTGATAGATTTATGTGCATACCGAGTAAGGCGTCATGAGGCTCCCTCAGTCTCTGCGCGACTGATTGTCCCACCTCTCATCCATTTTATATAGGTATTGAAGAATGAGTGATAGATATTTGCCGTCGACCAATGATATAGTGGAAGTTTTGGTCGGTTTATCACCCCAGAGCTGCTGATATATCGCGGTCGACCGGTGGGATGCGGGATGCCTGAGTAGTATACGCCGTGTCGAGATCGAACCCTGATGTTCTGACAAATGTCAATTGGGATTTACCTTTATTAGTAACGTCGGCCCCCAGCCATCAATCGCCAAAGCGCGAAACACCGAGGCTAAAAGAACCGTAGCTCTGGGTTCGCTGGGTGGTAGTCTGCGACACTAACTTCACTGAGGTTCAATGACCAATTGATGTGCTGTATCGCGGCTCTATTACCGGGCGGATGGTGACTCCCGGATGATGCCATATCTTATGTCCATACAACTTCGATGCCCACGCACGCTAACTAGTAGATCTTTGGGAATCGCAATCGCACCATTAAGGAGATATCGGCAATAAGAGTCGCGCGATTAACATCCAGCGAGACGCTACTAATAAGCGGACTGGGGGTGTGCGGCCGCGTTTTACGTCATGGAATCCCACCCCCATACCGAAGACGTCAGTAAGATGCGGGCAATTGATAGGTAGAGAGGATGGCCGGCCGCATGAGTCTATATGAAATGAGTAATGACCGCCTACTCGGTTACCTGGTCGCTCGGAGGTAGAGAAAGGAAAGGAAAATGAACTGATACTCTATATTGATGGAGCATATCCATCTACTCATATATCTCCCTCATTCTCATTAAGGTGTTGCCTGACGATCTGCCTGTCTGTATATATATATATCCTAAGCATATGTATAAGCGATTAGAGGCGATGAGGCCAGAGACGAAAGCTATCCAAACGAGACAACATCTTATAAAGAACGGCAAGCCAGCGTTACGGAGGTAGTATTCATTAGAGGAAAAGAGAAAAAACGAAGAAAACAAAGACCGATCATCCATCACCATGCCAAGCCTGGGCCGCATCCTCTCCCGGCCGACGGCCAAGCCGTACCGGACGAGCCACCTGGACGCCCAGGAGAAGCCCTACCTCAACGCCCAAGGGCAGGTCGACTTCGCGCCCGGCGACGTCGAGAACCCGCACAACTGGTCGACGGCGCGGCGTTGGTACTGCACCTGCACAGCCGGTATGTTTGCATCACCACCAACCCAAACCTCGTCATGGATACCTATGTTTCCTGGTTCGAGTCGTCGGGTACAGTTAGTGTTTAGGGGGATCGTTTCCATCTGATGTTTTCTTCTCTCGTCTGCACAGTCTTGCTCGTGGTGAATGCGACATTAGCGTCGTCCGGCCCGTCGGGCTGCTTTCCTGTAAGTTGCACTTCCCCTTTCTCCTTCCGTCTCACTCAACGAGCACCCACCCAAGGGGGCTCTTGTCACCGCCGAGCCGGTGCGGATTGAGAATCCAAGAAAGCTATAGAAGACTGACTCAAACCCCAGAGCATCTCGGAAGAGTTCCACGTTTCCGAAGAAGCCGCGGGCCTCACCATCACCCTGTTCCTGCTCGGCTACTGCGCGGGCCCGCTGCTGTTCGCGCCCCTGTCCGAGTTCTACGGGCGCCGCTGGATCTTCTACATCACCTTCCTGCTGTACCTCGCCTTCAACTTCCTGTGCGCGTTCGCGCCCAACTTCGGCAGCCTGCTCGTCGGCCGCTTCCTCACCGGCACCTTTGTCAGCGCGCCGCTGAGCAACGGGCCGGGCCTGCTGGCGGACCTGTGGGACCCCGTGGAGCGGGGGAACGCCATGGCGGCGTTCTCTTGCATGGTTTGGAGTACGTATATACTTTGCTCCCTAATCGTCTGCGAAGCTACTGCTTACTACCCCTTTTGAGTTGATGGAAGTTATGTCCCGAGCCAAATAGGTGACTGGCTGACTGTGTGTGCATCTAGTCGGTCCGGCGATGGGTCCCGTGATTGCCGGGTTCTTGCAACTCAAGGAGGACTGGAGATGGATCTTCTACGTGATGCTGTGGTTCGGCGCTGGTTCGGCCATCCTCATGTTCACATTGTGAGTTTGCCTGCCCCTCTTATGACCGATCCCTGTCGGTCGCATCGGATCGGTCGCATCCACGCGAGAGACAAGCGAGGGCCTTTTTCTCCCGATGATGACTGTGTGCGTCGTTGGCTGACATCACTCACCATCAGACCCGAGACGTTTGGCCCCATGATCCTCAAGACCAAAGCCCGCCGCATCCGGGCCGCCCAGATCCCCGGCTACGAGCACGTCAAGGCCCCCGTCGAGGACACGGACCGCACGCTGCTGGGCATCTACAAGGTGGCGCTGACGCGGCCCTGGATCATTTTGTTTGACACCATCTCGCTGCTGTGCGCCATCTACATGTCCATCGTCTACACGCTGCTCTACATGCTCTTCTCCATCTACCCCATCGTCTTCCAGCAGCGCCGGGGCTGGAACGCGGGCGTCGGCGAGCTGCCCCTCATCGGGACCGTCGTCGGCTCCCTCCTGGGCGCCGTCGTCGTCGTGGTGGACTCCAGGAAGAAGGCGAAACGGGTCGCCCGTGGGGAGAAGCTGGAGCCGGAGGATCGGCTGCCGATTGCTATGATTGGGGGGATTGGGTTTGCGGTTACCATGTGAGTCTTTTCGAAGCACGATCCAGGTTGGTTCACGGGACTAATCTGACATATCACTAGGTTCTGGTTTGCCTGGACGGCCGAATTCAAGTATGTTTCATCATGGACCGGTGACAGCCGGCCAAGCTAACAATAAGAAAACAGTTCCATACACTGGATCGTCCCTACGATCGCCGGAGTGTTCTTAGCCTCATCGCTGATGCTCATCTTCGTGGGCTATCTGAACTATCTGGTAGACACGTACTTGATGTAAGTCTCCTGAACAAAGACAGTGGTGGGCAGCATGGAGAGGGCATAACTAATCACTCGATCCAGGTACGCGGCTTCAGCGATTGCTGCTAATACCGTGTGTCGGTCCGCCTGTGGAGCGGTAAGTGACCAATTTCTGTTCAATGGTTCATCCTGAAGCCCAAAGTTTCAAATCGGAAAACGTCATAAATCACCCATCCCCTTCCATGGGGAAACCGGAGTGCTGGCATAGGAGACCTGCCCCCCTCCCTGACTTGGAGTCGCCGCTTAGGAGAACGAGAACTAACTTCAATGTTTTACGAACAGGCCGCACCACTATTCACCAACCAAATGGTAAAGGCACTCCCCTTTCGTTATGGGTAACTCACCACGAATACCTAGATTCAGTCGCTAACGTGTTCTCCCGAAAACGTAGTTCACAGCCCTAGGCATCGGAGGCGGCGGTTCTCTCATCGGCGGGATCGCGACTCTACTGGCCGTGATCCCCTTCGCCTTCTACAAGTACGGCAAGCAGATCCGGCGGCGGTCCAAGTTTGCCCCGACGGAGGAGACCGAGGGCCAGAAGCCCGACGACGAGGAGCAGCAAAGGAGGAGCGCGGACGCGCCACCGACGCGGCCTCACGCTCTGCGCGAGGATACAAGGGATAGGGATGTCTCGGTGATATCGTCATCATCGGAGGAGTCGACCGTGGTGGTGGGTGGAAGAGAAGGAGGTGGTGGTGGTGTCGGTGGGCATGGATATGGCTTGGAGGGAGATCGGGAGAAGGTAGAGAAGCAGGAGGAGAAGAAACGCAAAAGCTCGGAGACGAGGGGGTGTAATGACGACTTGCAGAACGCGCTGGGGGAGCCAAGGGACGAGAATCGGAACTTTGGCAAGGAGGAGGAGAAGGTTTGAGGGGAAGCAGCAGTTACGGGTGTATCCAAGCACGAAATGTGATAACCCAAGACGACCTCGTCTAGTAATCCCAAGTAAATACATACATACATCATCGTCACTTTCACATCTATCCATCACGAAAAGACGACCGTCTCTTAGTGGTGAGTGAAGGAGCGTCTCCTAGTGGTGATTAAAGGAGTTCATCTCTGCCGTCTGTGCCGGGTACGGCTCACTAAAAAGAGTTCAGTTCAGCCGCAGGGAGCATGTGTCAGCTCCCGGCGGATTATCGTGATGCGCATGCCATGGCAAAGAAGGGTCGTAGTAGCTCTGGGGAACGGCGAATCGTTTGGCTCTTGGGAGTCTACGGACACCGACAATGTGGCAGCGGATGATTCTTTAACCCGCTGAATGTAAGAGCCAAGCTAGTTTGTTTGGCTATCACAGGCGCTGGTGCGGCGCGGCTGCTTGCCTGCTGTTTTTCGGAGGCGGCGCAGGGGTTCTTTTCCTAGATTAGCTTTACTTGCTGTTCATGAAGACGACGCATTCAACATCGTCGGCGACATTAACCACATTCGAAGTAGTAACAACAGGGGCGATAATGAATCTGCGACTGGATGCCTGTAGCCGTTGGTCCCTTGGCGCGTCTAGCAGCTCTGGGCGCTTCTTGGGTCGCTGGAGCTAGGGGGGACCTGGGGAAAAACTCCCCTAGCGAGCCGCCAAGAATACTGGGATAGTGGGTTATTGGGGGAACTTTGGGGTAAAGCCAGTGAGGTGAATGGCCCCAAAACCAAACCCCAACCCCGCATGCTCTAACCTACAGTACCCTCTATCTACCCCAGCCAAGCACGTCCCAAAGAACAACGGCTTGACCTACGTAGAACTGGGGAACTGGAGTCCTGAATCGTATGATACGGTTCCTGGTAGCGGTTCATCTATTGGATATGAAAGATAAGCAGGTGACAGACAGCACGAGACCACTGGTGAGAAGCAGTTCATCCCTACTGTCGTAGTGTTGATCGGAGGTTGTCGGACGCAGGCAGTCCTTAGAAAAAGCGCCTCCAACTTTCATCTCCTAGTAGTACTAAGTACTATTCCGACTATCGTCGTCGATATGGCTAGTTAATAATAGAAGTCTAAGTGAAACAAAACACCTGGCAAACACATGTCGTGGGCAAGGTGTCCTTTGGACCCCGTCTGTCCGTCCGTTGCAGCGAAAAGCAAAGGGCCCAGACCTTTCTGTGGGTAATTTGGTTGCATTTCCACCGGAGAGTGGGCACGTAATGAAACCAGCTGCCAACTTCGCGCGTGGTAAAAACCTGGAGTTTGTGGGGATGACAGGCTTCTGGACAGGGTCGGGGAAGACAGCCATAGAATCTTCCTGGAGTCTTTCTGGAGTGCAGAGAGGTTGCACAGATTATGGATCGGAAGTTGCCCGACACGCTGGATGAGCCCAAAACGGTTTTGGGTCGGTCGGCCGCACGCACGTTCGACGACACCACACTGGACACCACTGGACACCACTGAACACCACTGGGTTCCGCTTACTGTTGCTACCTACTGCTACTGTCTGCTGTCTGCTGTCTGCTGCTGGCGGCCTCGTGCACACCTCCCTAGTTACTCCTCTTTTACGACTCGACTCAATACATAAGATTATGTTCATTTATATACATTACGAAGTACGCGGTTTTACTACTCAATCTCCAAACTTTGAACCTAAAGTAAAATACCCAGACTCAGCCCTGTCTCTAAGCTTTCGTGCCACGCCCGCCAACACACGGGCAAGACGGGACAAGGAACGCCTCCGAAGAAACGAGGGGAACAAGTCTTTTTTCCAAGTCTTTTAGGCGGTAAGCCTCAATTCTTGTCTGCACGTCTTTCCAGTGCCTACCTACTCTTGCGCCAAACCCGATCCAATCCCCAAGCCATTTAGTTGGCTCGTTCTGGTTGGGCTTAAAAGCAGCCCTCGAATCCTTCCCGCCAAGAGGCTCACGACATTTCACGCGGCACTCGGCGTCCTTCGCCAAGCCAGCCAGCGAAACGCTTGAAAACGCCACATTGGAAAATTTTCGACGAGGGTTACGGAACATCATCCTGGGCTACTGTCCTGGGCATTTATTACGGTACTAGGCATACACACTAGGATCGCCAGCGTCCTCGCCCAGATGTTTAGTCCACTGCCTTCGGACATTTCTAGCTTGGGGGTTTATTGAACTTGTGGGGGTCAACTGGTCTATGGGTAGGAATCTCGGGATCACGTTTGCTATTTCTTCTTCCTTTTTGCACTTAACTTGAGCGATTGGTGAAGACATCATGACATGACAATACCCAAGCTATTGTGCGAGCTTGTATATGCTAGAGTCTCGAACAGATGAACTTCCCAATGTCAGCTGAAAAGATGGCTCGGTTTCTCCACGAAGCTAGTCAAGTTACAGCATCCGCGTATTACTAGGTAGAGGAGGCAAGCAAGGTAAGGGAGGGCAGGCTGGCAGGCAGGCTGGCTGGTCGACTATCATTTTACCCAAAATAGGGTTCTCGTTACTCACGCAAACTGTGACTGAGGGATATGTACGCATCCATGCAGATGCGGCAGGAGCGATACCACACCGCAGGGGGGGCACGCGCAACAGCTTAGGGTAATCGGTAATCAGTCTTGCCCAATGACCCTACTCGTCGGCTCTCCTGCTCCTCTCGGGCCAATCGTCGTCAGGGATCGGTATGGTAGAAGGTGGAAGAGAGATGAGATGTTTGCTCTGATCTGTTTACTGTCAAGTCATGTAATGCTACCTACCCACACCCAGAGGGTTGGGATTGAAACGTTGGCACGCAAGGTGACGAGACCGTTGAGAAACGCCACGGGGATCACCAGATACTGACATAAAACTACCCCATTCGTTTTCCCCACGTTTTGGTTTCTCGTTCTATGTATGTATGTATTTCCTAGTTTAAGTGTCTGCATGCGTCGTCTCTCCTCCTTCTCTCCGCATTATCGGGAGAACAACTCACACGAGCGACCAGTTTTTCTCCCCAGAAAATTACCAATTTTAGCAAGACGCGGGGAAGGAGACCGGGAAGATTCGGGCCTTTAGCACGCGTTGGAAAACTTGGGGGAAATGGGCTCGCTCGCAGGCAGGCTGGACAAGACTTTCTTTTGGGACGAGCCCTGGACGAGATCCGGGGTCACGATGCAGCTGGCCGGCGTCTTGGCTCACCAATGGCGTCCAGCACCAAGACACTTGGCGCTCTTGGCTGAACACATCCGACCCCAGTACCAGTGCAGCGCAACGAGACTTGGGATGCGTCTCGCACGGCAACTCACGAATCGGCCAATCCTACCACCACCCAATTCGGGAAGCAGTATCGCACAGTAGCATGCGGGCAGAAGCAATCTTGGAGGTAGAAGGAGGGGGGGACTCTACCCCATGCGCATGTTCGCGCGCACACATGCAAGCGGTGAACTGAACCATGAGAGAACCCCTAGACGGAAAGAGGGATGCATGTTGCGATCTATATAAGGGGACCGGCCCGGACCCCCAACTTTGGGTTTCTGGAATGAGAAGACCATCAAGGTTGCGCCTGTCTGTCAAGGTTCCCCAATATTACACTCTGAGAGCGCAGAGTCTATCAGATTAAAGGAGCACCTTCCTCATACCCACGCATATTTAACTACAGCCCAGACAGGAAGCACATAAGAGGCAGCAGAAAGTCAGCCGCGACACCATGGCTTCGACATCCCCCACCCCCAACCCTCCCGCCGCCCAGGCCGCGGCCGCCGGCGGCAACGAGCCCGCGCAGGTGGTGACGGGCACGTGGGCGACGGCGAAGCAGTCCTTCCGGGACCTGTTCCGGTGGAAGCAGCGCGTCGTCATCACCAACAGCCAGGGCGAGACGTACGAGGAGTGGCAGAACCCGCCGCCCCTGAAGAACCCCTTCACGCTCTTCGCCCTGCTCTCGGCCAAGCAGTGGCTCTACTTCCTTGTCGGCTTCTACGCCTGGACCGCCGACGCCTTCGACTTCCACGCCCTCTCCATCCAGACCACCAAGCTCGCCAAGTACTACGACCGCTCCAAGACCGACATCACGACGGCCATCACCCTCACCCTGCTGCTGCGCTCCGTCGGCGCCGCCGTCTTTGGACTGCTCGGTGACCGCTTTGGACGCAAGTGGCCCATGATCTTTAACATGATCATTCTCGGTAAGTTTCTGGACTCACATACATTACCTACCAAGAGGCGAATCTATATACTGACACCCCTATGAACAGGTCTTCTCCAGATCGCTACCATCTACGCGACTACATTCCAACAGTTCTTGGCCGTTCGATCCCTCTTCGGACTCTTCATGGGAGGGTGAGTAGCTACTACAATACACACTTTATCAACGCCATTACATATCAGAGCGCTAACCTTCTTTGATATAACAGTGTCTACGGAAACGCCGTGGCCATGGCTCTTGAGAACTGCCCCACCGACGCCCGCGGCCTCATGAGCGGCATCATGCAGCAGGGTTACTCCTTCGGCTACGTGCTCGCCGCCTGTGCGAACCTGGGTGTCGGCGGCGCGACCGAGACGTGGAAGACCGTCTTCTGGATCGCCGCGGGCCTGTCCATCGGCGCCGGCCTCATCCGTCTGTGCTTCCCCGAGTCCAAGCAGTTCCTCGAGGCCAAGAAGAACGGCCACAAAATTAGCGCGGGCGACTTCTGGGGCGAGACCAAGTCGATGCTCGCCAAGGAGTGGCGCATGTGCCTCTACTGCATCATGCTCATGACCTGGTTCAACTACTACTCCCACACGAGCCAGGACTCGTACACGACCTTCATGGTCACCCAGAAGGAGCTCTCCAGCCCCGCGGGCACCCGCGCCTCCATCTGGATGAAGGTCGGCGCCTGCGTCGGTGGCACCGTTGTCGGCTACCTGTCCCAGTTCGTCGGCCGCCGCCGCGCCATCGTCGTCGCCGCGCTCATGTCGTGCTTCCTGATCCCGGCGTGGATCCTGCCCGAGGGCGAGAAGTCGCTGTCGGCGTCCGGCTTCGTCATGCAGTTCTTCGTCCAGGGCGCGTGGGGCGTCATCCCCATCCACCTCAACGAGCTGTCCCCGCCCGCCTACCGCTCCAGCTTCCCCGGTCTCACCTACCAGCTCGGCAACATGATCTCGTCCCCCTCGGCCCAGATCGTCAACGCCATCGCCGAGTCCACCTTCATCTCCAGCAAGTCCGGCAAGCGCGTCGAGGCCTACGGCCCCGTCATGGGCATTGCGACCGTCATCATCGCCCTCGGCATCGCCATTACCACCGCCCTCGGCCCCGAGAAGCTCGGCCGCCACTTCGAGGAGGCTGGCCCCGCTGGCGCTAATGCCAGTGATGCGCACGCCCATATGCAGGAGAAGACGGCCGATGCTGCTTCTCTCGCCGACACCACTACCGACAGCAAGCACGGCCACCACCCTTCGGCTAACGAGGTCGAGCACAAGGTCTAAACGACCAATCGATTGGCTCTTGGGAGTAAAGGTCAGCCGCTATTAAGGGACTTGGATATCGTCCTCGTGGGCACTGGCGGGACTTGTGTGTAGGCGGATAGATACGATGTTACGTTTTCTTTTTCTGAGAGATCCGGTGCCAGTGTGCGCGGGAAGTACGAGTCACCGTAGAGTCGATATAGCATAAATGAAATGAACATTACGAGTACACATTCCACCTGTTGCGAACCGCATTACTGTGACAAGCTCGTTCCTGTTGATTCCGGCTCCTGAAGGAGAGCAAAGCAACTCGATTCACCACCCCTTTTGCCAGTTTGCGGTCTAAGCCCGAGAGGGGAAACTAAGAGACACATCAATCGCCCCCTGACTCCACGTATCTACCTATGCGTCTACCTGGTATTCCTTCTGCGTGACTTGATATCCTCCTCTGGTGCAGGTCTAGGCATTCTGCCATACTGATACCCTGAGCCGTAACTCTCAGTGCCCCCAATCAGTCTGTTGCCCGTATTTGCCTCGAGGGCCATACTCATTCTGGTCCTAGCTTCGCCGTGAACACCTAGGCACTCCTTCAATCAAGGTATACCTCCAACTCTGCCACATGAAGCCCTCAGATACGAGAGGATAAGATGACCAGCTCCGTTCTGGGGAGGATTGGTGAGTTGTTGCCTTTGACACGAAAAATGTTGACAAGGATGAAGCCTTTGTCTGCTGGAAATGCATTCAACACCCCTACTTGTTTCTTGGACAATCGAAATGTTGTAAACAATCTCGCCTGATTGTGTCTTTGTCTTGCCTGGGATATATGTCGATGAGAATGGGGTTTGTTCCTCAGAACAATTGATTATCCCCCCTTTAAGTATTATCTCGCTGTTAGATTTCCATCGGGGATTCCCATGTATCCAGTCGCCTCTCGTACAAAGGAAACCGAATAGTTAACGAAACAGCCATATGAGTAACACGCCTCTATTGAACAGATGAACGAACGTTATTCAAGATGGCCACCCAGGACGCCTTCCCTTTCCTCGATCTCCCACCAGAAATCCGAAACGAGGTATACTATCTCACTCTCTGCGAGCGCCACGATCCGACCGACCCCTACGGATACACGACCTGCACCGCCCTAGCCCCCCCGGCCATCACCCGGACCAACCGCCAGCTCCGACAGGAGACGATCTCTTTCTACTACAGCCATAACCGCTTCGTCATCCACTTCCCCCTTTTTCTATACCCCAGCGGCAGCGGCAGCGGCAGCGGCGGCGGCGACAACGACAACGACAACGGCGTTCAACATCACAATCGACCCGCCTCCTTGACATCCTCCTCCTTCGAGCACTGGTGCGCTGCCATGTCCCCCAATTTCCGCTTCCTCACGCAAAGCCTCTGCTTCGTGCACCCAGACCCACACTCTTCCGGGCCCTTGGGCTACTCCGCTGCCATGCTGGGACTCCGGCCTACTCACAGCTTTTGCCTCACCCTATGCTCTTCTTCTTATTCTTATTCTTCTTCTGACGAACCGTGGCGGGGACCAAGAACAACAAAACAAAGACGAATCGGAGACGACGCGCTCGACGTCCACGATCCGATCGCGGTGCAAGGCGCTTGCTTCGTAGCCATGCGGGAGCAGACGAGCCTGCGATTCTGGGGCGTGGGCCGGCAGCAGCCGTTCCTCAACGCGATCAGGGCGTTGAGTACGGTGGCGCCACTGTGTACGCAGATCAACTCGCGGATGTACTTTTCTTGGGACGTGCCTTATGATTACCCCAAAGATCGGCAGCCTTGGATGTAAGTGAAAGCAAGGTAAGGTGCGAAGTACAGCGGCGATTGCATTGTTTTTGGCAGGAATGGTAAGTAGATAGTTGGGACCGGTCTTTGTCTGTGTCTGTTGGCTCCCGTGGTATGGTATCTCCGGAAGATACGTGGTTGATTTGTAATGGCTATTTTTATAGCATAATGCCATTTGATTTAGGGAAACGGTGCACTGTGTCTATATTCTTGTTACAGGCGATACAATAACACAACATCAAGAAACGATATTATGTGTGTGCAAAAGAACATTTCCGTTAGTTCAGATGACATGTAGTGAGTCGATTTAGCTGGGCCAGCCTGGTTGATTCAGACCACCAAAAGAGAGATAGGTAGTCATATAGCGAATGTACAGCAAACGGACACGAGTACTCAGCCCAACAATCGACTGAGATATTAGCGCCATGACGTGTGTAAGTTGATCTCGTGCTCAATTTTTTCCCACCCCGTTCTTCCATCCATTAGCACCACGACCACTCCTCGATTTCTTCAATACTGATTTAAGATGTAAGAAGGTTAATCGTATATATACGATCAAAACATGAACGTAGCACGGATCGACAATCTTTCTGAGCCGAAGATAACACGCAGTGGGCATTCCGGGCGCAAGCACATTCCTCGAATAACTATTGATCGCGGCTACCTCACCCAATCAATGGTCGTCTCGAGTTTGTAAGGGTGCATATTCTCTCTAAGCGTCGAAATATACGACGCTCCAACTGAAGTCGGGTGTTTCACCACAAATATTAAGCGCCCGATTATATACGAAGCCCGCAGGAGGCGGTGCGGCGTATGCTCCTTTCGGCCCACGAAACTAGTCAGGGATCACTTTTTAAAGCCTCACGTAAGAATCTCTTGGTTTCGAACTGATTTTGACGAATTGGAGTCATGGTTCGCCGCCACCAATGGAGCCATCGCTGATCCGGGGGTGGCTCAGGTGTAAAATATAGCTGCTGGTGATGCAATCTTTTTATCAACTTACTAAAAATACCTCCCGTCTTGATGCCGCTGCACACGGGCAGTGAAGACGACATTCGTATATTCTACCAAGAATATTCTAGGACTGCAAACCACCCGTCGTTTTATTGTTCCAAAAGCGAAGGCAACAGCGAGTATCTGGTCATGAAATGACGTTATGGATGCCTTGTCACGGCATATAAAGCCTCATCATATCGCTCTCTATCTCTCCATCATTCTCAATTCAACCAGCAAACACATAAGTGCCTAGAGAACCATTGCTTTCGCCAGTCTTCTCTTCGAAATTTGCTAAATCAGTACGATCAACTACAAACTTCTCCATTTGGAAAAGCCACAGCATCACCATGCAGCTTCTCTCAACCCAGAGCTTCGGCAGAATCCTGGCTGCCCTTCTTTTGGCGCCTTCTGCCGTCAACCTCTGCCTCGCCGCACCGCAGCCACTAGGGTAAGTCTTTACACTCTTTTTGCCCTTTCCTTCTTCTTCTTCCTCTCCTCTTTTCTTTGGCTGCTCCCATACACCCGCAAACGAAATCGAGAACTGTGTAACTATCGGATCGTTAGAGCTAATGAATGATTACCACCAGCAGCAACACGGTTGCGGGCTCGGCTGCCTTGGCGCCACGAACTGACACCAACGAGCTGAAGGCTTTCAAGAAGAAGATGGACGAGACCAACATCAAGGTCTCACAGGACCGGACCAGTTTTGCCGACTTCTCCAAGAAGGACCAGAAGTCGATCAGCTCCAAGGGCTTCAACCAGTGCTTCGGCATCATCCTCTCCACCAGCAAGGGCGCTGCGGTCGGGCACTACACGTGCGGCAACGAGGGCAAGACGCAGGCCAAGACGCAGCTCCGGGACATCTACAACGCCCAAAAGGCGGACAAGCTCAAGAACCCCAAGGTTTCGATCTACGCCAAGGTCAAGGTCTCCGAAGCCGACCACAAGATCCTGGAGAACGAGTTCGAGAACGCCGGGGACCTGCAGGCGTTCAAGGATATCATCAAGAACGACTTGGGTATCGACAAGACGCCTGAAGTCATCAAGTACCACGACGTTGACGCCGTCATTGTGGACAAGGGCAAGGAGCGCCCGGGCTTCGACCAGAAGACGGCGGATGTTTACTCCCGGTACGCCGGATTTTACGTCTACAACCGCCTTTTGGGGGGTCCCGAGATCAAATTTATGACCTTGGAAATGCAGAAGGCCAGCTACAAGGAGGGCAAATAAGGCGCTCGGGGCGTGTCGATCGGAACGGATCAAGACAAACCATGGGTTTACCGTTCAGAGGTAGGTCGGAGCAACAGTTTGAGGTATTTCAGAGGGATGTAGTTTGGTGAAGTAGGTTCCGGATCCCGGCGTTTGGGGACATGCATTTAGATACACGTTCTTTACACTATTATATAAACTCTTGACATGGTTATCTTATAGTACTGTGCACTGTATGAAGTCCATTGTTTTTAGTTGCTGCTGCTGCTGCATGAAGACGCACGCTTGAAGAAAAACGGGACGGCATATCCATGCTGCATATCTTTCCCCCATGTAACATGTAAGCTTACCGTTGCAGCCATGATCCAGGCTACCCGCATGCAGACGTAGCTTCCCATCGGCATTTCCTGAAATGGCAAAGCAAACCGCGCTTATTCATTTCCATCCCAGCAACACCCGTCACGATTTGAGTTCATCCGTTTTCCGATTCCTGTCATCTGATGTTTATAAACAAACGGCCCGCTAAAGTTCTTTCGAATGTCAACTTCAGACGCTTTCTCCGATCCCATAACACGAACCTTCTCAAAAATTACACTCTCTTCCCCCAATTCAGATTATGGCGCCATTGACGATGACGAGACTTTTGGATTGCATTGCGGCCTCGTGCCTAGTCATGTGTTTATCATGTGTTGCTCCAGCAGAAGCAACCCCAAAGCTAAACATCACAGCCATCGGCGCGTCCGGGGACAAGTCGACGCTCGAGTGCTGGCAGCTGGATGCGCCCTTTGCCGTGTCCGACACGCCAGGCACCCGGGGCAGCGCGGTAGCGAAGATGGGGAATGTCTCCAACATGGCCTTCACCGTCCTGCCTGCCCATTTTGACGGAGGGCTGCACACCGCGCCGGCCAACCAGTGAGTAATCCTCCGTATTACCCCTCCTGCCAAGGTGCAACATAGCCAGACCAGCGAGGAGATTGCTGACATATATATATCATGCCAGATGGGTTATGTTCATCAGCGGGATGGCCCATATCACCGTGCCCGGTGACGACTCGGATGGGGCTTACGTGTTGGGAGGCGAGTTCGGACTCATCTTCGCGGCGGATACGGCCAATGTGAGCGAGAAGGGGCATTATACCCGTTATCCTGGCATCGTCGAGACGGTGGCACTGCAGATCCCCACGTTGAATGGCGAAATTCCACCTCATCAAGTCGTGCGTCCCGGCCCGTGCCTCACAAATGATACGGTTGGACTTAGATCTTTTGCCGGGACCGGGTGAACACGAATATCATTGAATCAACACGAGCGGCAAAACCCAACACCGTGGGAGTTTTGACCATAAGAGGGAAGAAGGAAATAGTAGTATCATTATACTAGCCCTCAACAATTTGTCTGTGTACAGGCATTCATTTAATACCAGGTAGAAATGCCGGCTCGATAAATGTTGACTTGTGTCCCTCATCATTAGTCCAAAGTCCGCGTCGCGATCGGTTTCCACTCGTCGATGGGCTTATCCGTAGGAACAAGCCAGACAACGCCCCCTTTCCACCCACCCCGGTTGCCGGATGCATCCTTGTCCCCTTGACTGGACGACGAAGATAGACTGACCCCAGCATCTTCGACGGCCTTTGAAATCTCTTTGAGCTTCTGATCGTCAATGGGATTGCTTCCACTGCGTGATAGTCAGCAGACAAAGCTTGATTTATGTGGCTTTGGCAGAACGCAACATATCATCGCGATATAGTATCCCCAGAGGAGCCTATTTGTAGTGATGTAAGGGAGTGGAAGAAACAAAAAACGGAAATGGACTTACTATATCAAACTAACATGCGGCCCAAACGCCTCCCGCCACTCCTCCAACCACCCCTCCGTCACCGGCCCGATCGCGTGCCCCTCCCCACTCACGCCCACCGCCCGCGCGAGCCCCGCGATCTGGCGGATCCCGTCCGCGAACGCGACCTTCAGGTAGCAGCGGCGGAAGAAGACGTCCTGGGTCGCGACCGTCTCGAGCCGGACGCCGACGTCGGCGGCGCGCGGCCAGGGCACCGCGTCGAGCCACCCTTGCGGGTCGTCGCCGTAGACGGCCGGGTCGATGCCCGAGGTCAGCGTCATGTGCGGCGCGAAGGTCGTCGGGCCCGCGAGGGCCGGGAAGGTCGACGGCAGGGTCCGGGTGATGAGCTCGGTGATGAGGGCGTAGAGGGGGTGAGTGGGGGGCGGGACGAGCCAGAGGGAGGAGCCGGGCATTGTGTATCGAGTAGCTTAAGATGCCAATGTTAGGAGATGGTCTGGATGCTTTTGTTATTGTTGATTTGCGTACTAGCTGTAGTTCTAGGTCGTCGGCGATTAGTGAAGAGAAGGTGAGGTTTGATTTATCAGTAGTAGCACCCGCCGGAGAGCTGCGGGGCTTGATAAATGCTGGGTGGGGTAATTAACACCAATCAATGTCTTTCACCATCACATCACATACACCAATTGATTGTATACGCCAATCGGAAAATAAAAAGAGCATGCTCAGTTGAGAAAAGAAAATGATAACTGGCTCCTAGTACTAGCCCAGGCACAACAGCATTCTGCAAGAACAAATACCCGTCTCTGAGTTGACACGGCACTGTTTGCCCCTGGCTCAAGCCAAACCCCCTTTCCCCCGGCAAATTCCGGCTCACTTTCCCATACACTGTAAGCGCAATAAGAAGGCCGGCCTAATGGGAACCCGACCCTCCTACTGACCGCAAATGGTACACCAAGGTTGGCGGATGAGTTATATCCCTCTGCGAGAGCTGTTTGCCCTATTGAGAAACTGGGATATGTGCTCAAAGAAAGGACACCAACCGGGAAAACATTTGTCTGAGGCCTTTGATGGACTGGCAGATTCTTGGATGATGGACCGGAGATATGTAATGCCAATTTAACGTTGCTCCGGTCGTTAATCGCCCATTATTGCACCGTCCATTGTCATATTGCCAATCAAACTACCATTTCCAGGCAGCCAAGTCGAGACCTTCGATGCCGTCTTCAACACTCTTGATTGCTGCATTTACAAATGCACCGAGTTTGCAGGAATGGGGCCCGGCGAGGCTACTGAACATGGATGGAGCGATGCTGCTCCATTGAGGATCTGTGAAGTTGCGCGCGACGGTTGCAATTCCAGTAACACTATGGCCCATGAATGGCTTGGTAGGCGTTGGGTTGAGAAGTCCGGTTGTTTCCAATTGCTTGGTAAGGGCACCCAGTAGCATCGAAGAGCACTCGAATGAGCACTTTGTTCGAACACCGCCAAAGTAGGTGGTAAGCCCATGGAGATGGGTGATGATTTGATCCAAAGCGTCTTGTCTTCGCTGTTCAATGATATCTGAGCGACCTGTTAGCTGTATGTCAAGATCAATAACTCTCTCAGCTTCTTACCAATGACTTGAAGAGGTATTCGTAAATCCATGTCCACAATCGGTCGTGTACTGCTCATTATTGCAATCCTGGTCATCGACTTGAAGATATCTTCCCGAGAAAAGATGTGAGAAATGTAAAGCCATAGAACGAGACTTCGGTCGTACTTCATCGGAAGAGTATGCATCAGAGATGAAATCCATCTTTCTGCAAACACATCGACCACTTCATTGCAATGGTAACTTTCAACAAGATAGGCAATCCTGGCAAGCTTCACAAGGCTGAGTTGTCGGGGGACAGATCGGTGGCGACCGTGTATGATGTTCATGAGTGTCAGCATCGCGTCTGAATCCGGATAATTAGCTTCTTGAAATTCTTTGGGGTCCCTGGCATGGAAGTATACGGATGCCAACTTCAGGTGTTTCGATGAAACTCTCAAACGAACAGGGTCTTGTTGTTGATGGCACTCGTCGCTGGTAACCTCTTCTTGATGTTCCCGAGCAGGCGTGTTAGTGGCAGCAAGTTGATTTGTGTGGCGTTCGGGCGGAGATTGGCTGGTGACACCCGAGTCAACTGAATCGACTACAGTTGTATTTCCTCCAAATGCCACGCTGTACTTCCGCTTCTTCTCGGTCGAAGCCGCTGCGTCATTGAATGTGTTAGATTCAGGATGTTCAGCCCAGCATTGGAATGATTCATGGATGCAGTAGTAGATCAACACAACGTCGCCATCGGGATCGATCTCTTGAAGCTGGCTGGATTCAGCCATTGTGATGGTCTTCGAAGGAGGCAGGATGTGACTCGGTGGTTGTTTTGTGATCAAATTGAACTGCCTTGCTTGATGTGGGAAAAAGAATGTTGTTGTTGCCTGGTGGGTCAGGTGTGGCATTGAACTGAATCGATGGAGAATTTAGGAAAGGGCCCTGCTGGTTCTTGGGCTCGGCACGTAGCTTCCTAATCAAATGATTTCACCAATATCTACACAATTGTTTGTGCAAGCTAGGAAAGTTCCCAAAGTTGTTGAAACGGGTGGACTAATAGTAACTGTAAAATTGAGAAGGCATTTTGATCCACAGGGAAGGAACTAGCAGGTGCTCTACTGTGTACGTCGTGTAACATTCTCTTGGAGGTTCTGAAGAACCAATAACCACATGATGCTTTAATTTTTCACAATTCACACTGAAAGTTTGATTCAATAAATGAAAATTGGGAGTTACTGTAACGGTCTGTTCATGGGAACGTATGCAAAACTAGGAAACCCGAGCCCAGTACAATCACTTGCCGAAGGTACACTGTTGGTACTGAGCCACCTGCTTCACTCCTCCATCCAGTAACATCAGATTTACTACAGTGTCATGTACACGAACCAAGTTGGATGAAGCAACGAGTATACCGCGATCCTGACGAGCGATATGGAGCCAAGGAGCGAGTTGTCGACTCCAAGCTTTGAGATTCCCACAACAGTGGTAGGATCCGTGAACATTGCCTGCACATTCCTCTGCCTTTTATTCTACTAGGGTCCCACTAGGAAAATATTCGAGAGGTGCTCTGCGGTCCATGCAACACCTCAGCCACTGACTGAGCCGATCTACGTCGTCTGGAGTTTACCCAAGCACCATATTTGTGGCATATGAGGTTTCTTACCAACAGTCCACCTGGCCTATATAAGACCTCCCAAACAAAATTTAGTTTTTAGACTGCCCATCTGTTCCTGGGACACGTAGCTATGATAGAAGGGAGGGGCACGAAGTGCGCTCCAGGACCTTACCTTGGCCTCGCTTAATTGCGACCCTGCATCAAATATACCGGTGGCTCGGGGCTCCTTTCTGCATGATCTAGAAAGAATCTGCATGCGGCAGGGGTATTCCCGTGTCTGCGGTGCGGAGAGCCTGGATGATTCGTTGATGCCCCTCAATATATTTACCCGTCGCCTCCAACCCCGACACGGCTTGATCACGCTTGGACTTAGCTGGTTGCATATACCACACGTTGAACGTCCAAGTTACAGGAGCCTATCGGTGCACATTGAAAGGGAAAGTGCCAACTCGGCCCCTCCCCTGGAGTTGGTGTTTGTTGTCGGTGGGTTCTTGGCCATCTGCGATTGGAGGTCATTCGCGTGGCAAGCTTGACAAAAACGATTCTGCACATGCATCTTCAGCTCGGACTTTTAGACGGATAAATAGATCGCTGTTCCTGAACGTCTAAGCGGGCTTCATCTACTGAAACTCGCCACATGGATCAGGAGGTATTAAGCTGGCCCGAGGCCCGCGTTGTTCGCACCACGAGCTCTATTTGTTTGCAATCCTGAGGGGTTTGGACGATGCGTCACTTCCCGTTGCAACCAATATGCCTCTTCTCAGGCGCACACCGTCTGACACATCATGGTGGCCAGTTTTGTCACTGAAGCGTGGCTATAACGGTACGGCGGACGATGCAACAGGCGAAAGTGGCTCTGAACATGAGAAAGAGTCTGGTGTCAACGGATTCAAGCAGGAGGACAGCAAAGCCGTCTCCCCAACCTTGACACGGACTATCGCGACAACGGCGCCTCTCACCAGTTCCGACACTCTATCTTCTCATACCTCAGCTACGTTTCCCTCCAGTATAGTCGAGCCCAGTACGATACTGTCTAGTACAGCTATGTTGCCCACCCCGGGCACAGACGAGATGATCACAGATAAACCACTAGCGCCCACCTCGCCCTCGATCTACCAAGCCATGGCAGAGGCCTCAGGATTCGCCACAGCATCATCCCCCATGATCCAACGACTTCCAGCCGCATCGCTCCTGTCATCCACACTAGAGCGGACCCAAGCCAATCCCACTGACAGCCCAACAATGAGTCTGCCCAACAGCGACCACGAGCATCAGAGTGGACTATCACCGGACGAGATCACCATCATCGTCGCGGTCGTCGTCTCCTTTGTCGTCTTCCTCGTGCTCCTCGCCATCGCAATCCACTGCGCCATCCTGCGGCGGCGGAAGCAGGAGGCCCTGGAGCGTGCACGGCGCATCCAAGCCCGGCCACCTACGTCGCACTTACCACCGGCTTTGAAGAAGCCCTCAATAAGCAATCTTCGGGTGGCCGTTCCTACTGCCGCCGCTCATGTTAGTGGAGAAGATGAAAAGGGGCTTGATGCCGAGGACGATTACGATGGGGACGAGGGCAACCATAAGTCCAAAAGGCCTACCGGAGAATTCCGGATCGTCATCCGGCCGCCACCGGGATACCGAAGCCCGCGGTCCGAAGTCAGCATCCAAGGCACTTACAGTCATCCTCCACCACTCGGCAGCCGAGGTCCAAGTGCCACTACTCTCAACAATAACAGTCCCACGGCTGCTGTTGACGGTTCTGTCTCGACGGACCCCAGACAGCAGCATTGGAGCCTGAACACCGAGAACGGGAGCGTCTTTTCGGGGCCAACACCAAAGGGGCTGATGAATAGGCTTAGTTTGACGACCACGGAGAGTGATGACGAGAATGAGGATTAGTTTTAGCAACGTATTCGAATGAGGGTGGGCAGGATATGTACAAGTTACGTAGATACTAATTAAGGGACAAGGGGTTATCATCATGGGATGTCGACTAGTATAACAGACAGAAATATATATAATAAATTGCCATGGGGGTAGAAAGCGGCTGAGCTCTACGGCCTACTTGTCGCCGCAGGAGGCTTGACGCGTGCTGTCGCTTATCAGTAGAAGTGTATTTTTATTTCATTTGTATTTGGAAATTTAACTTGGTTTCGGCACCGGGATACTCCCTACTGGGCGTTGAAATATAGAAGTAATAACTTCACCTTGAAACCGTAGCTATGAAAACAACTATTCAAAGTTAAATGATCGACTCTACTATTTGAGCGCGTCCCAGCAGTGAAGGAGATAAGAGGGCAATGCACTGTAAAGAATGGAATAGACCCGGGAAGGGGTTCGTCCAAAGTAAATGAGAAGCCTTCCAGCCTTCGAAAAATGGCCCTCGCCAAGGAGTGTGATGCTTTCCCAAAGCCGCTTCCCCAAAGTACCAAAGGGACTTCCAGAAAGTGTCAAACAACCCTAGACTCCACCAGGGGCAAGGACAACGAGGAAGTGCATGCCCTTTTCAAGATGTCTGGGAGCTAGATGGACTCTTTGCCCCAGCCGACAAATACGATGTCTGGGACAGCCTCGCGATTCTCAACCGATTGCTAGAGCGGAGATAATGGAAGAAAAAGATAATCAGCAAGGTATAGATAAGTAACGATTATAACCAATAGTAGGTCATACCTCGTTGCTAGCAGGAAGGGCTCTACGAGCGGTATCGGCCCCCCAGTTGACGAATACTAAGTCTGGAGAAGCTTCGCGATCTGCAACCGAATGCTAACACGGAGGTAATGGAAACAGATAATCAGGAAGCTGTAGATAAGAACGATGATAACAGATAGTGAGTCATACCTCGTTGTCAGCAGGAAGGGCTTCTCGGCTTGCCAAGGTTGGTGCACCGGAGGCCGGGCCCGTCAGAGGAGCCGCGATGGCAGTGGTGGCCAGCATCAGTGCAAAGTAGATGAAGGATCGAGAGGCCATTGTTCCGGCCTTGACGGGTTGTAGTAGGAGGTGTGAGGGAGGTAATTGCTGATCAAGGCAACGTGTTGAGGCAGAAGCTCTTGTTACTCAGTCTAAGTATTTAGGGACTAATCTGGAAGGCATTCCTCGAGTCTTTTATGGTTCATTAGCCCATATGGACTTACCCAGTCCCTACAAGTGTAGGATTTTCATAGCCCAATCATCCGTCTTGAGTTCTTCTTCTTGCAGCCACACCACATCCCCTCACCTACAGGCCTCTGACGTGACACGACATGTGAACTTAATGCATATTATCGTATTAGTCTAAATATTACATTGTGGCGTTTTCCTATACAAGCTGAAGCTTCAACCGGTGTGAAAATGAGAACCTTGGACATACATCTTGAAAAATGCAGCTGCAACTCCTAGCAGCGCTGATTGGAACAAACATATTACTGGCATCACCGAGGGGTTCATAGTAGCATATCACCTTTCGACTGTCTCTGGCGTCTCCTCAGAAGTTTGAACTTTGTATGATTTGGTTCGATGCAGCCACACGTGTCCAAAGCATCTCAGACCTCTCGGGCAGCGTGACCAATCAAACTACAGGCTTGAAAAGGTCGTCAAACAGATAGTTCAGACTGAATGCGGAAAATGCACTGAACATTTCTTCCGGGTGCCCACATCTAGACATATAATAGGTATCATCTCATGCATTGAATAGCCCCTATTCCAGAGCCATCTATCCGTTTTCCATAGTCACAAAGCCTCCTGTCCAGCCAGCCTCTGCAATCACCATGTTCTTGCACAAGTATCATTCTGTTCCGTTGACTGAAGACGCTGCCGATTCGAGAGGGCGACTTGTAACGCGGCCACGAACTCTATTGATTCTCACCTTTGCGTTTCTGTTTATCCACGCAGTTGAGATAACGCTGTTTTTCACATTGGGAGCACATCATGGGCGGTGCACGGTCAACGCTGACGCCGACCAGACGTTGGAGCGTTGTAAGTATATGAGCAAACAAAGATGACGAGATGCCTAACTTTGCGATAGACCAGTCCCTGCAAGAGTACACCCACCTGACCGACTTCGAAATGATTTTCCGCAAGGAGGATCTTGACGCCCGCGTTCGCAACTTTACCTATTGGCGGAACCTTTTTCCCGGTACGAGCCATGTCTTCTTCCATGCCTGTTGTTGCTCAACGATGCTTACTGAAGGCCGTGTTAGCCGCGCAAGGACTGGTATCTATCCCCCACGACAGCCCCCTAATCCGGCCTAATGTCGATACTGCGCCCTCGGCTCTGGATGAGACTCACTCGGTATACCAAGTGAGCGTCTTCCACACCTTGCACTGCTTGGTACGTATCGTCGTCCCTTTGGTTGTTGGTGCCTCTATTTTCCAGTCTCTAATGAAACTGTAGGAAGCACTCAAGGTTGCATTGGATGGCACTGCATCCGATTATGGCATCACAGAGGATCTTTTTCGAATCCATGCGCCTCACTGCATTGATTGGATTCGTCAAGAAGTCATGTGCAGTGCCGATATCACATTGGACTCCATCCTTGACGGGGCCAAAACACCACACCAATGTCGCGATTTCGACGGCATCTTCCAGTGGACAGAAGAACGAGGGTACAGGGGCTCAATCAGGGACATACTGCACCACAAACTTGAAAGTGCTGCATAAGTAGGACGTCCATGCATGGGGAACTTTGGATGATCCCACAGGCATAATGGGCGGCGGCGATTGCATCATGTCTAGGTCCTGTAGTTGGAAATCAATATTTGCAGATCCGTCATATGTTTGGAAGCAGAGCGAATTAAGTGATTGCGTCTAGGCTTCCCCGCATCTCTTGACATGAAAGATTAGTGTGCCATTTCCCTTTGAACCGCCGCAGATGACAACTTTAGAAAGCAAAGATGGTCGAAGTCATCGGAGACCGACATGTAAGCACTGCTGCCTGTCGCCGAATGTGTTCATTATTCAGCTGTCAAAAATGATACGGCGGCAGATGTTCATGGACACAGACCGCATATCCGGCCGGAATCATCTTCCGGTGAGCAGTAGTAGGTGTGAGGCTGGCGGTGTTATTGATTTTGCTATCAACGCTGCCAATGGGATGTAACAGTGCTCCAGTTGCTGCATGGGAAGCATTCGTTTATGTACCTCCAAATTAATTGGGACACGGACTCATATGCAGACTGGTCTTTTCCCGGTTAGGTGATTGGCAGCTTGGCAGCTGAAGGTATAACACGGCACGGCATGCATGATAATCACTGCCGATTTGTTGTCACGGTGCTGCAGCTGGTGCTCGAACCAACCAAGCCAGCTCGTCCCTAACCGGGCAAATGGACGATGTTGTCAAGTCAGCATCTTGACCATCTACTAGAGCTTATCACCAGCCCTTACATTTGTCAGGAAACATTGTTGAATTGCGTAACTGAAGGACACCATCAATATCCCGATTTTGATCTGAGGTATCCTAAACAACAGGCTCCCAGTAGATGAGAAGAAACATACATGCCGCCTTTCACTGGATTTCCTCTACTCCATATTCCAAAACGGCGACAGCATCATCCACAGTCGAACATGGCCCAGAGAGCGAGATACTCCGAAGACGGATTGCTCCTTGGCGGAGTAGGAAGCCCTCAGACTATGAGCGCAGACACGCAAGCGCTTATTTCTGAGGAACATACCTTGCGGTTCTACAATAGGTCACGAAGGCCCGGACGAGTCTGCTGTCGCTCCTTCTGGGCTGTGGTCATGCCCTGGATAGTCGCTTTCACGTCCATGGGAACTGCTGCCTACCTCTACCGCCAGCTGCAGACACAAAATTCACGAGATTCCGTCGAACTACCATATAGTAAGTGAGAGTCTCTTTTAATTCTCTGCCAAGCCATAGGTCAGGGCAACATACAAAAGCCCAGGGGAATCGTGTCTGATGCTTGCAATCCTGTCTAGACCCGGCAATGCATCTAGTTCGATACGAGAACCGAGAATTCACATTAGGCCTGGGAGATAATCTCACCAAGTACGAGGCCGAACCATCGCCGTCACTAGATGCGGACTGGAACGACCTGTTTTCAAGTAAGAGATTTTCCTCCTGATATATGATGTAAAACTCGCTGGAGCAGCTGGCTAAACACACGTGTGTGCGGCTACCTCATTATTAGTGGGCATCGTAGCCATCTCCCGAGAAGAGGCCAGCCAGCTCCACGAGAAGACACAGCCGCTGCCCCATGACCCCAGGAACCGTTACGTCGTCAGCTTTAGCGTCTTCCATGACTTGCACTGCCTCGTGAGTATCTATTATTGAGACACACAAAAAGCCACCTTCCCTTCCATCACTCCCGCCATCTACTACTCTACGTTCTGCCCATCGCGAGGTAGCATACGCCCAGTGATGCTTATACATCATGCGATATTATGACTACAGAACGGGCTTCGGAAGCGACTGTTTCCAGAATATTACACCCAGTTCGACCTTGCGAACCGTACCAAGAATGACGTCAAGCATATCATGCACTGTATTGACGCTTTACGGCAGTCAACGCTTTGCCATGCTGACTTGTCCATCATTCCATTTCAAGGTCAGCTATAGCCCGTACCCTTGTATAAGAGCTTTTTACTGACCTTGCGTACTTGGTAACAGTGAGTACATTTTCCATCAATTTTCCAACAGGACACGATCGCAATTGCAAACACTAATGGGCTGCTCGCATACTCCATTTCTTCCGTTTCCAATGGACTCGGCTTTCTGTCCTGGAAAACCCCTTCTTTCATTTCCTGTTGGGTCGCATTCGGCTCAGTTTCTTCTGGTCTCTACAATCTTCACGTTTCCATCCAACCAATTGCACAAACCGCCGCTCAATCGGGGACTGATCAATGGTGCAGTGGTCAGAGACCAACAGGGCCTATGAACCCAAGATAGTGGGCGCTCATGTGTGCAGGAACTTCGAGGTGATACAGGACTGGGCTCGCGACAACGCGGTCTGGGAGGCGTGGGATCTTACGTACCGGCCGGTGAATGACCCACTTGACATGGATACTTGGACACCAGGTTGGCACCCTTAGATGATAAATATTACCGCGACATATCGACTCTTCCGGAAATGCCTCACATAGTGAATCGTGTATGCACTCCGCTTGCTTCACTGCGTGCATTTTTCTCACTACACTTACCTGATCCCCGTCGAATGCTAGTCGGTCTACCACTTAAGTTTCTCAAGAAGTTAAAGATGGCTTCTTGAAACTGACCTCGAAACCCGAGATATGAGTATGAATTCAATGTATGATTTTTGTTATTTTACTACCGATGGGAGAGCATCAATCATTCTTGAGAAAACAAGAAGAGAAAAGAAGCTAGTTCACACCTTCAGTCTCCGCAATGCGGAAAACGTACTTGACTCCCCGGGCCTTGCCGTCCCGGAGGTTCTCAAGCCCCTTCTGGACGCCCCCGAGTCCGCCGGGGACCACCTCCTGCGGCTGCGGCTTGAACCAGCCCTCGAGCAGGCCGCGCGCCAGGTAGCGGAAATACACAAAGCCAAAGTCCTTGTCGTCGGCGTGCACGCACCCGACGTTGGTCGTGCTCTGCTCGACGTGTGCCGGGATGCCCTCGTAGTTCTTGCCCGGCAGCACCAGCGTAATGCGCGGAATACCCTGACCCTCACCCTCGGCGGCGTGGAGCACCTCGCCCAGGTTCTGGTAGCTGTTGTGCTCCGACACAGCGTCGTAGGCGTGCAGCAGCTTGAGACCCGCGGGCACGGCCTTGCGGATCCCCTCCTTGACGGCCTCGTCGCCCTCGCGGTAGTCGACGATGGTGTCGCCCCTGCTGCGGTCGATGAGGGACTCGACGTGCGCCGCCGAGCCGCCCGCGACGCAGATGAGGGGGTGGATGTTGCTCTGCTTCGCCAGCTGGATGGCATAGGCGCCGACCGACGACGCGGCGCCGTAGATGACGAGCGGGATGGGCTCGGTGGCGGGCGTCCAGGGCTGCGGCAGTTTGAGGCGCAGGTACAGGCCCACGGCGGCCGTCATGGCGGCCAGCGGGATCGCCGCGGCCTCCTCGAAGGTCGTCTTGGCGGGGATGTGGAACATGGTGTGCTGGTGCGCGACGGCGTACTCGGCGTACGAGCCGCCGGGGGCCAGCATCTCGTGGAAGGCGGCCACGCGGTCACCTTGGAGGGTTGTTAGCTCCGGTCCAGGTGGGGGTGGGTGATCCACGGTCTGTGTTGCTTACCAGGCTTGAATTCGGTCACGTCGGAACCGACCTCGTGAACGATACCGGCGATGTCGTCGCCTTCGTTGACCTCGACGTTCAACCACTCGGGACACTTCCAGTCCTTGGGGTTCGAGCCGCTGACGACGACCTTGATGATGACTTCATCCGGCTTGGTGGCCTTGGGGATGGGTGAGTCCACCATCTTGACCACAGGGCCTGTTGAACCAGTCAGTCGACTAACCATCCATCAATTATTTCCCTATATCCCGTCGGGCTGTGGATTAGAAGACAGACTAACCCTTCAGAATGATGCACTCCTTCATCTTGTTTTGTTGTAAGTAACGATGCGTACTGTAATGGGCCGGGTATCAATGAGGATTCAATTGGTACAGCTTCTGAAAGACTAGAATGCAAACTCTTTCAAACAGTAAATTGATGCGTACTCATGACATTGAATCGGGATTCTCCCTTTTATCTACCTGTTGAATGAAAATGGGCATTTGTAATCCCTGCTCCACCAATTCTCTGCAGGTGCGGAGACGAGCGGGCGAAGGCTGTTGTCGCCCGCCTCGTACCACGTAAGAGCATCACGGTGTGGTATCCGTAACCGTGATCGCCAAGTACTTTCCATTACATCATGGGAACCCCTCCTCCACTTTGCCTAAGTTATGCATCCCAAATCCGTTTGCCGAGTGCGCCGAATTAAATACACCTCGGTACTTGGAATTGGAATAGGAATAAACCTGCACTCGTGCCTAGATCAGCCCATCGTGCGCTGGTCCTGGCAACGGTTTATTGGTGTTCTCCAAAGTCTGGCAAACTTTCTTTTTTGAGTGGTAGGGTCGGTCGGTCGGTACAGCCCGCTTTTTAGTTGGGCGGGTTCTTGATAATTCCCGACGCTAGTCTGCCAAAGCCGACTCCCTTCTGGAAGTCATCCACCGCGATCGCATCTTATCAGATTGGCTAAGATCAAACAGGGCGTGCGCTGGCATGGCCGAGCACTACATGAACACTACTTCGGGGGAACTGCAAACCGATTGACAGCAGTCAGTGGAATTCAGGGCAGATTGAAGTTGGAAATGCAGCGTACCGAGGCCAGTGACTCGCCGACTTGCAGGAGCAGCCGCACAGGTCCGCCGACCACCCGCCATCACGATCTGCCTCCGTACTTCCTGGTCCTTAACAGGCTGACACCAGCAAAGTTGAATAACACTTGAACTTATGGTTTCAAAACTATGATGAAATGAAGAAAAAATAATGCCATCGCCGAGATTTGATCTTGGATCTTGCCCCCGCCGGGATTTGCACCCGGGTCCCTCGTTTGGAAGACGAGTACGTTAACTACTACGCCACGGGTGCTTGGAATTGCTTCGCTTTGATGATTGTTGAAAACAGTGTGTGCTATTGTGACTTAAGTAGCTCGGGTTAGGTACGAGGTTTCCCTTTCCGTACGTTCTGGTCACTTCCCGTTGATCCGTGACGGACCGCTCACGCTCACGGCAGACAAGGTTGACGAAATCTGTTATCCCTATCCCTCTGGTGATGTCTGCAGGTGTCTGTTCACATGAGATACTTGAGCCTTCCGAGTCATGGCCTATGATGGTCTGTCAGTATGCACAAAGTTCCCATGCAGGGTGGGAATACAGGCTACCTGCCCATCGTCCCCGGTAGCCTGACTGTCCTCCTTGTCAGACAAGTGAGATTGCGTCGCCTCCCATTGATCTATAACTGACCGCTCGCTACAGCCAAGTTTGACGAAACTTATTGTTGATACCCATTCGGTGATATCTGCATGTGCCTGTTTACGTGAGACACTACTTGTGACATTCCAACTCTTCCTCATGATGAGCTGAACCAATATGAATAAATGCAATCACCTTACATAAGATAATACAGGCTGTCTCTTTATTTCATTGATAACCCAAGTGATAGCTCGTTGTCAGATAAGCAAGTTTTCGGAATTCACGGTCGAATAGAGATATGACCCAATTCTCTTGGTCCCTAAAGACGGACGTCTGGCTCTTATTCAATTTGTCTCCTTTTGAATGGCGAAACCCAATTCCAATCCTGATCAAATCACCCTGGTTAGACCAAAGATGGAGGGGAATGAAGGTACATGATATAAAAAGCCATGCAACCGAGAGATGTCCTGCTATTTAGTCACCTGAAAGCCTTTGAGACTCGAGAGACAAGCAGAGATTCATCAATAATTTCTTCGACTCGCTTTGCACGCATTTCTTTTTAAAGAGCAATAATGTTATGAGATATGTGCATGCAGATAGACATATAGAAATAACAATCAGGCCGAAATAGCTATAACTAAGTCCTTACATTTTCAAACAGACGTCTAGAAATTTAGTTGTGAAGACAACAAAAAAGCAAAAAGAGAACTCTCCCGGACAGGCTTGAACTGTCAACCTCTCGATCGCAACTCCTTATTCAGGAAGATAACAGTCGAACGCGCTAGCCAATTGCGCCACGGAAGATTACCGAATTGGATCGGTGTGGCAATCATTGGATTGATGGAAAAAGCACTCGTTACAATGACTTATGGATAGAGTGTAGCACGGTAGCCTCTACCGTAAGTCTGAGGGAACTCAGGGGTCTGTTGGTGGTATAGTATTAGGGTTGGTGACGACCTGACCCATGCGGTCATTCACGAGATGGGGCAGGTGAGTAAGCTGAGCAGGTGCCAGTATCAGAAGACAGGCATTCGACTATTTTATAACTTCTGTACTGCTTAGCATTCGCGTCAGTGTGTTGCTGACAATCAAATGTGTATGGTGTCTGATGCATAACTAAGAGTGCCCGTTGTGTGCACTGCTGCACTCTGGAAGCTCAGTAAAGCAAGATTTATATTGATTGGGTGTATTATTGCAAAGCAGAGTCTCAGAAAAACACTCTATCGGGGGAGATAAGATTGAAGTTTGTGTGAGGATAAAAATAGGGGCTCTGGACACTATTATGTCCTATGGACTTTGAGCAAAGAAAGCGCCATTGCTTACAAGGGGAAATCACATGAGCTTGTTATGCCAGTTAGTACTTATATATCAAATATCATGTAAATTGAGTCACAGTGCCGTTATTCTTTTCGATTTGGCATTTGTATGTTGGGGTGTTTGGATGTGTGACGGCAGTCCCATGCCATTTGCAGCCCTTGTTTTGTGGCGAGCAATCGCAGCATGCAAATATAAGTGCTGTTTAGTTATCAAACCTGAGCCTCTGATTATAAGCAAAGAGAAGCTCATGATCCAGCTCATGGCAAACTCTAAGAAGGAAAGATCATGGTGAAGTACAAATATGACAAGCTCCCTCAATGCTTTGACCCAGAGGCCAGACGCATATGTATCCAGTCGTTTGAATTTCATCATGTGCACCCGCAGGTAAGTACTCAATTATATCATCGATATTCAATCCACTGTGTCTTCCAAACCATAGCTAATAAGCAACCTTTGCGGCGCCGTGCTAGACGTTACGTTTACCATTATTGCAGGCACCACGATCTTGACGCAGAGTCCATTGAGCCGGAACGATGCGCTGAGGCTAAGCAAAATGGCGAGGGGTTCTGTCAGAATATGAGCCAGAGCGACTTCAGGGACGTCCCGTTAGAGAAATTAGAGGGGCAGATCTGGTGTTCGGACTGCTGCATCGGCGAGTCGTTGAACGTCAAGGCGCTTTCTGGCACCTCTATCCAAATTGTGAAGCCCGAGATCGAGCGGCTTTCGTACAAGGCCAAGTACGAAGCCTTCGAGGGGCTGCTGGCGCACTGGGAAAAGGAAGGCAAATTGGACGCTACGTGTTTGCTAATCCTGCGAGTGACCAAATCTGGTTACTTGAAAAACCGGGAAGAAGCAATCAGGGATGAGGAATCGTGGGATCTTTGTTACAGACTTCTGGAGGCCGCCCTGCATGACTTTCTCACGAAACGAGACAAGCTGGAAGGGTAACTTGTAGGGTAGGGGACAATCCCTCCCTTGTTTGGGATCAGCAACTGATTATAAATGTAGGCAGACTTTGGATTATCCAAGTTTCGAGGGAATGGTCGGGCGTCTACCACGACTTCGTAGCTAGACTAATTACATTTTTAAGACGGACAATGGAGTTGACATGGGGCTCTCAAGGCTCTCAATGATAAGATGGCATTTCAACTTTACGTTACTATTTGACATTACATAGATTCAACTTAACATGCGAATATTCACAAAGTACTTGTGTAGATAGCATAGTTAATATCGATATTTTGCACCCCGAAACCATGTAATGAAACAGCAATCTCCTGAAGCATCTCCTTCTCAGTCAGACTTGACGCATGCCTCTTTTTGTAGTGATCTACCCAATACTTGACGTAGCCCCAAGTCCTGAAAGCGACCATTCCATTTATCGGCAGTGGCCAATGACCGATTCCTGGTTCAGCCACTTGCAGCATTGCTTGAATGTATCCCGGTTATCGTGCGCGACGGTGCAAATCTATATACACACACAAAGTCAGTCGTCAGCCCAACCTTTTCTCAGTGCGAGGAGGGAAGGCTATTTTGCTAACCGCGTTCCTCGTCTGTAAGCCCATGTTGTTGCAGCATGTGTTCGTCTGGACCTGCAGGAGAGCGCCGTTCTGGGAGTTCATGCATATGCAATCGTTTCCGTTGAGATGCCAGCCGCAGACATCAATGTTGGTCCTTTCGAAGAGGCTCGAGAGGCTCACGGCATAAGCTGAGGAGCAGCTCAGAAGAATGACGGAAAGGAGCTTCATTTTGGTGCGGTTCTGTTCCGGGTGAGTTTATGGATAATTTTCTTCTGCTTCGGGGTGGTCTTTGTTTCTTCTGATTCAAGTTCATGCTCTTCCACATAGGCAGGCGATTAGGGATAGGACTATGGGCACCTATTTATAGCCAGTCCCACGAGTCCGGTCACATTTTGATCCCAACCGGTACCGAGGGTATCGTGAGTGCCGTCCCTCGTGTGAGTCTGGTACCGAGAGCTGCAACTGCAACACATTATCCGACAGCAATGAAGCGCCAGGGCCGTGATTTGTTGCAGAGGACATGCCCAGAGCCCAAGTTCTTCAGCTTCACGATCATTCTTTGCAGTTCATCTGGTTAAAGAGAAGCGAGAAGCAATATTACTGCTTTTAAGGCGCCTCGAAGGGGCCTGTGGGATTCCACATTTCAGGCTAAAGAGAACTTCGTCGTTGGCGCTTATCAACAGGTTACATTCGCGACAAGCGAACGTCAGCAACTTGCGAGCGCAACCGAGTCGCCCGTCGGATCATGTGGAGTGAACTTTTCTGTCCACTCTCGCGGTTGCGAGCGGCTCGACCCGGAGAGAAAAACGTCGGCAAAACCCAGCGACCTGGACCATCAACGTGTAAATAAGGTCACATCCGGAAAGGGGGAAAGTAATCCCTATTGGCACGTCTAAAAATATCCCGTATATGCATTGTATATCTGGCCACCGGTCTGATGGGGCATCTCATTTCTACGGCTCGGTCTACCGAGGCGGCAAAAGGGTGAGGTGATTTATTTTATTCTCCTTCAACATATGGCCGATCCGAAATATGCAGCCTACGGAGACCATTGCCGTGAACATTTTGTAGCATATTATTCAAAAGATCTAGATCAATCGAAATTTAGTGTTATTTAGTTGAGTTTGGACATGAAAAAGAGAGTCCCTTTTCGTAGTTTACCATGATCGCGTTACTCTTGACTGACTGGCTGACGTGGTTCTTCTCCAGATACTAGCGTCTTGTTCGGTATCTAATATAACCATGGTATTTTACGGACATGATTTACAAGTGTCTCCGGCAAACTTCTCACGTATAGGAATACATGAGGCTGATGCAACTTCGACGTCGCAATGAAGCGATGTAACCGATTGAAAAATGTGGTTTCGCTATTGTAACCTCTGATCATAACATTAATAGTTTGTTTTATTCCTGGGTTCTGGGTGACGTGGGAGACACCAATCATCAGGGATGATGAGTAGCAGAACCCCCAGCCGTTTGCTCTGCTTCTTGTGCTACCCAGAGAGAAACTATGAGAAAAGAAAGGTATTTAAATTGCAACATCAAAGACCTCTACCCCCTAGCGTTACATCAATCATTTATAACGTTCTAGAAGTGTCTCATCTAAACGAAAAATAGAGACACTTCTCGACGAGCCGAGATCTGTCTCTCCTCTATCTCACAGCTGAAGGGAAAGTCAAACGAGCGAGTCCGTCTTCCAGATCGTTGGATGTCTTGGTCCTTCACTGGCCATGTGTGCTCGTGTGACGCAACTAGCCCCGTTTCGGGACTTGTCTCGCGTAGTGCAGCCGCTGATGCCCAGAAATCCAGAGAGATGGCGCATTCCGGATATGTTCGGTTTGTTGAAGGTCTCGGAGCCATGCACACTCACACGGTTGCTGGCTTTGCCGGCTCTCCCTTCTCGACCTGGCCTGACCTGACCCCTCAATGATCAATTCATCTTCCCATGTCTCGCCCGGATCTTGTATTCTCTGTTCCCCGGGACGAGACGCTGTTCCTGCATAGCGAGCTGCATACGTTTTTCGCCTTTTATTTCTACCAAAGATGCAGGTTTCCATTTGGGGAGAGAACTCATCAGTATGCGATTCGCCGCCAGGCTGCGATGAAGTCATTGCCGCGGCCCTCGGCGATCTAGCCCGTGAAATCTCAATATCCCATTTCCCTCTCTCCTCTCCCAGGATCCCACCGCTGGCATGCGGTGCGCCCTGAGTTGTCCTACATGAGAGAAACTTCATTCCAAACATGTCCCTGTCAAACGGACAGAGATGCGAGGGGTACCATTCCTGTGGATCTTCGGGCCTTTAACTACCATGCTCTGGACTGCATGACAGCCAGAACTTCTAGTTGCGACATCCCCCAGCCTGTAATGCCCCAGATGGATGATTATGAGTCCACCTGTCAGACCCGGGATGATAACGAAGCAAACAGATACGTCGTGGAGCATTCACAGCGCATCGAAGTGAGGCGGTCATTCAGCACCACGATCAGCACAGGCGACCACATTCTGGGCCACTGATGGTTCTGTGGCATGCGCACCTCTTCAATGGGCCCAGGTACGCAGATCCGACCATATCGGTGACTTATGCAAGGCCGTTTTCAGCCCCGTTTCCGGTGGCCTAACTGATTGATCCCGCACCTGTCGTGACACCAACCAGATCACTGCGGGCCCTGCACGCATCCCAGAAGCAGATCTGACACATGAAAAGGGGGAACCAACCTGAGCTATGAGCTGTAGTGCGACGTCGAAATCTGAGACGTTCATTCACTCTCGTCAGATCTTGTCACGAACCGTTTGCAATCGTCCCGTCAAATGAACCCACGGATGGTCGTCGTCGAATATTATCCTTCTTTTCCAGCATGTCTCATTATCACACTAAAGAAGAAACAGAACTCGCTGATATTACGCTTCTGCCTCGAGCCGCCATAATTGTATTCAATACTCCGAAATCTCGAAGGAATCTAAACAGATACCTATCACTGCCGGCGTAATGTTTTGGCGGCTACCCCTAGCAGCCATCGTGCTGTGCTGGAGCCAGGTCTCATCAGCTGCTGCCATTCCCAGACATGGGGAAGACCCTTCATGTCCGGACCAAGGAAAGCCTCGCCAGGCCTACAGCAAGATAGCGCCCAAGGTCATGGTCATCAACATGGTAAATCAATCCATTCAATACACGAGATAGTCTAATTGCGACCGGGTGAACGACACTGACTAACCAAACCATTTGCCTTTATGTTCCAGTTCTACGACGAAGCCAAGATCTGGCGCGACTCCTTCCCAGCTATGGGTAAGGGAAGCCTCCTGGATAAGAACATCTCTATCGCCGGCCTCTCGCCCCTGAGCCCGCAAGTGCACTGCACGGGGTCCGGCGAAGTCTGCCAAGTGACACTGGGCGATTCCGAGATCAACGCAGCAGCGTCCATGTCCGCCCTCGTACACGGTGCCGACTCGTCGTCCATCTTCGATTTCGACCGGACCTACTGGCTTATCAGCGGCATTGCGGGCGTGAACCCCAAGCTCGGCATCCTGGGCAGCGTCGCCCTGGCCAAGTACGCCGTGCAGGCCGCGCTGCAGTACGAGCTCGACGCGCGCGACATGCCCGACAACTTCAGCACCGGCTACCTGGCCTACGGGACCGACGCGCCCGGAAAGCAGCCGACCCAATTCTACGGGACCGAGGTCATGGAGGTCAACGAGGCGCTGCGGGACGCCGCGTACGATCTCGTGCGCAGCGGCAACAGCAGCAGCGTCAACGGCAGCAGCGCCAATGGCAACAACAACAACCCCCTGGCCGACGACCCGAGCGCGGCCGCGTACCGCGCCAAGTACGCCGCCGTCGACCCTGCCACCCAGGGCGAGCAGCGGGAGAACGACGACCCACCCAACGTCTACGCGGCGGCGACGGCGCCGCCGTCGGTGCTGCGCTGCGACTCGGTCACGAGCGACAACTACTACTCGGGCCGCCTGCTCAGCGAGGCCTTCGAGAACACGACGCGGGCCTGGACCGGCCAGGCGGCCGTCACGTACTGCATGACGGCGCAGGAGGACAGCGCGGTGCTGCAGGTGCTGCTGCGGGCGCACCTGGCGCGGCGGGCCGACTTCAGCCGCGCCATCGTCATGCGCGCCGGTACGTATTTACGGTGTTTCTATTGCTACTGCTAGTAGTTCGTTCAAGCGCTTTGTTCGTTTCAGTCGCTTATCAATCACCCCTTTGTTACTAATTAAGTAACTTGTTTAACAGAGGGGTGGATGGGGCATGATGATCAGCTGTTATCCCGGATGGCGGGCGGAGATAATGTTCGGCACACTTTGTTTGAGAGACGAGACCAAACCCAAGTCTTCTTCGCCCTTTTCCCCATCTCACACATCCCCGCCTTTCGCGTTTTATTTCCTCAAGACACACTTTCTGCTAGCACTAGAGAAATGTTGCCTTTGATCCGTTCCTCTATCGAGGTTTCGAGACCCTCCCTTTACCCCTCCATGTGATGCTGTTGGCGTTTTCTTATTTCTACCTATCTCATCCGAGTCTCGACCGGCTCCGGCAATATGCATCCTATCTTTCTTTCACCCGAGACTAAAGCAAACGAACCTTTCCCTTGCATATTGCTTAACTTTAAACCAAGGTCTTCTTGTTGGGCTTGGTCTGTAACATGTCACACACACTTACACTTACGCTTACTTAACAGGTTCCAATTTCGACCGCCCTCCTCCCTCCATGACCGCGTTCGAGCACCTCCTGATGCTGGGCCAGAACGGCTTCGCGCTCGCCATCAACAACACGTGGAACGCGGGCAGTCTGATCGTCTCGGGCATCCTCTCCAACTGGGACGCCGTATACGGTCCCGGGATCGTGCCTACCAACCACATCGGCGACGTCTTCGGGTCGCTTGGCGGGCCTCTGCCGCCCGACTTCGGCCCGGGGAAGAGCGTCTTTGTTGATGATGGGATAGGGGCGGCGGTGGCAGATGGGAGCACCTACCAAGGTGGAGCACATGTCGATGGAGGAGGAGGAGGAGGGGGAGTAGTGGGAACACAGTCATCCGTTCGCGCGCCTATTAGTAATGGCGGTGGCTGATATCCTGTGTGCGATGGGGTGATTGGCAATCCATTGATGGAAACAAGGAGCAAAACGGCCGAGCGCCGTTGGTTGGATCAGACGACTAACTTCACCATGAGGGACGAAAGAGGGGGTCGGTTTTGGAGACAGATCCAACCTCGTCGCTCGTAACAGTCTAACAGAGAAAGAAAGCCTGTAACTCGTCCAATGGTCATATGCGACGACGGGTTTAGGAATATTAAACCGTTAAAGGCCTGTAAGATCCGAGATCAAAGAGACACAAGCGCGCAGCTGCCCCAGATTCCGATACCAATGAACCATGTATCCAGAACTCTCAATTGGGCATGTGTAAACTGGCATCGTGACACAGAAATCGTGCAGACACCAGCACGGTTGCGAACTTCCGCCCAATTAGGCCATAAGTTTGAGTTGAGTTAATGCTGGTTAGAGAGAGAGAGCCTAGAGGGTCAGCCAATGGCGCTGACGTTAAAGTGTGATGATTAACGTTTAAGATTTCTCCAACGCTTCGGGAAGCGGGGAGAGGGGTAGCTCGCAGTAGACAGGAGTCTAGACGACGTACGACTCATTTGTTGAAACGTGAAAGTGACCGAGCGAAAGATCACCTACCTTTGGAATGAGATTGACAGCTCTCGAACTGACTGGAGACTCACTGGGATGCAGTGAGAGACTCGGGACCAGTGTAACAACAATTGTGTTCACAGAGACGAACATCACGACGGTGATGAAAGTGAATATTAATATTGATTGATAAGTCTGACTACACGTAGAGCAACGGAGGTATCAGTTTGGGAAATAAACAAGTCTAAAGATTGTGTGGGTATTAAGAACATGTAGCAAACGCAAGCCCATCCTCACCGTAATCCTCAGAAGGGCCGGTGATAATATTAAGGGGTATTATGGACAGAGCCGATAGTAACAGACGACACCAGACCGACGACACCAGATTTCATAGCTCTCTCACTCTCACCCACTCTTGTCTGCGTTTTCTTTTTCAGCGACATCACAGACGCGCTCGCGCTGGTAGGGTAAGTGACATGGCACCTAAACAGTGGCGCCGCCAGCACCGGCCGTGGCAGGAGTGCCATTGGCGCCGGCCGTGGTAGCGGGACCATCGGGGGCACCACCATGAGCACCGTGGGGCCCGCGTCCCTTCTCGTTGATGGCGTTGTTGGTGTCGCCGCGGATGTGCAGGCCGAGCTGGTGGGGGGTGATGTTGCGGTGGCCGAAGAGCAGGAGGGCGCCCCAGACGGGCTTGGCGATGATGTCGAGGATGCCGTAAAAGATGGCTTCCGAGTCCGGGTGGATGACGTTGCCGCCCTCGCTCAGGCCCCAGGCGATGGGGTACAGGAACCACAGGAAGGTCAGCAGGACGCCGCACATGAGGAAGGTCTTGCTGGGCCCGTCGCCCAGGGCGCTGGCGTTGCGGCGGGCGGGGCCCACGAGCTCGTAGATGATGTAGAAGAGGCCGAACATGCCAAAGGTCCAGAAACCCCACTTGTAGCGGGTGCGGGTGAGGGCGCCGACGAGACCCGTGACGATCATGGCAAGGTCGGCGAAGATGACGGCGAGGAGCGTCGGCCACGGCACGCCCGCGGTGAGGAGCAGGTCGGTGAGCAGCAGCGGGGTCGTGATGAACCAGTCGATGTAGCGCACGTAGAAGATCTCTCGCGTGCCCGCCGCCCCCACCTGGCGGCTGAAGGGGCGAATGAACTCGGCCTGGATGGGGACTTGGCCCAGGTTGGAGCCCATGCAGAAGTACGAGATGCAGGCTGTCGCCGTGATGGCGGCCGTGATGTAGTTGAAGAGGCGGTGCGACTGCGGCTTGGTGAAGGCCATGCCCATGAAGGCCAGGGTGGCGAAGCCCATGATGGCGCAGACGGTAAAGTACCAGTCCGAGCCGTGAGTCGTGATCGCGAGGTTGGCTTGTTGCCCGACCACGCTGTTCGTGGCAAGTGCGTTGTTACCCGGCATCTTGACAGTACTTCTGCTATGCGTGCGCGTGATGGGTGTTTGTTTGTTGATGTGAAGATGGGTAAATAAACACCGCCCAGAAAAGACGATGGAATGGGCACCTGTAGGAGATGCCGCAGAGTGATGTTAGTCTGAAGTAGGTGATGTGGGCGAGAAAGCAACCATGGGTTCAAGGTTGGGCAGTCTGGTATTTGAATGCAAAGCCAACGGGGTCGCCCGTGGGTTTGGGGGTTTGGTGACTTCATTTTCACGTTCCGCAGGGCATCTGGAGCCATTCATCGAAATGTAATCGTGTCATAGGACTGACATGGTTGGCCGAGACGATGAGCCAGCGACCAGAGTCGGGGCCCTGCAACTTGCACGCCATACAGCAGTAGCGAGCCATTCGGCTTTGATCGGGGCCCGTCACACCCGCGATCTGGTTGTGAACCTACTCTAAACGGACTGTTTGGCCTCACTGGTCTGTAACGACACTGCATCTTTCCATCATGCCGTTGGACGCTTGAAGTTGGAGGAGCTCGCCATGAGCTCCTCGCCAGTCACCCCAGATCGACAAACAAGCTTCTCATCGCAGGGCCACCCCTGTCTGCCGTAGAGCGCTTAGTAGAGGGGCTTAACCTAAAGAGAGTGCACTAGCCAGATCTGGGATATAGCAGATCGGTGTTAGTGACTACCAAGGATCTTCCCCAACGACAGAGTTCATAGTCTAACCATCATCAGGCCGAAGCGGGATCGTCGGATGGACTGGCCGGAGGTGGGGTACAGTTGAAAATGAATAAAGATCCAATGCGCGGTAAGGTATGTTTGCCTGTGAGTGTGTGTGTTGCTATGCGCGTGTGTTGCATTGTGTCGTCCAGTAGGTGTCGTGGGTTTTAGGTTCGGCAGTGATGAATCATCGACCCCTCATAGCACTGCAGTGACCTGACATCTTGGGCATCGGCATGCAACTGTGAAGTTTCTATGATCTCACCACATTCTCCTCGACCAGACTCTGGATTCTTTCGTCACTATAGATCAACAATTTCCATTCCCAATTGTTGGTAGATGACGACCATCAACATAAGGGCGCAGGTTAATGGGTTTTCATTTCTCTGGGAAATATTGAGCAGTGGTAGCGTCGTAGTTGCTGCGGTACGGTAGCTGCACGGGTATTGGACAGCATCTGAAGCACTAAAGAAAGCCCCCCAGGAGAGTGCGGGCAGAGAAATGCCGTTGGCACTGGCCATGCATGCAGCATGCAAGTTGAGCTCAGACTGCCCGATTAGATCGGATAAATCGCCCTTTCATCTGATCTAAACCTCCAATCACAACACTGTTACCCAATACCGAGTTATGGGCGAGGGGGGAAGAAACCTGGTAATAATTACCTTATGTTAACTTTCCTCCGGGAAACGCTTGGTGTTGAGTTCTGACTGGATAGCATCGGGGTGACGGGCGAGGGTTCCCTTGTTGGTCATAATCCTTGGAGACTCGAAACTTGGGGGACGAGCATGACATGCCGTCATAGTCGTCCAGAGTGCCAAACCCCACACCCAGTATGCAACGCCCATGCTGAACTGAACGTTATGGGTGACTTTGATCAAGCCGGCAGTTGGTCATCGACTAGCCAGTGGCTAGAATGTAAAACTACGGTAGTTCCAGCCTCAACACTAATAATATCTTACTCCTGTGTGTAACGACAAACCTTTGGCACATATCGTCCTGGATCACAACGTGACTCGCAAGGTGTGTTTCCTGCACCTGATGATCTTGCTATCAGGCAGTACAGCAACATTCCGAGATGTTGGAAGGATATTCGAGAGCTGTTGTAGAGGCGGAACAGCAGCAGCAACAACAGCGAGAGAGGAACTGGGGAAAGCGAGGTCATCCCCATCCGTCAGTATAACTCAAACGACATGATGAGCCCGTCATATTAATAACGATTCCTAGATACCTGTCGGGGAACTTTGCTCCTATCCGCCGCACGCGGCCACTTACACCATGTACCTTTGAAGGAGATATCCCCAAAGAGCTTGCCGGAGGCCAGTATGTCAGGAACGGAGGGAACCCCACGACGAACGAGGACTTAGGCCGTGACGCGCACTGGTTTGATGGCGATGGCATGCTCAGCGGTGTCCTCTTTCGACGAAGCGGGGACAAGAACACCGAGGTCACACCTGAGTTCGTGAACCAGTATGTGCTGACTGACGTCTACCTGAACGCGAAGGGGAACCGTAACCTCAGGAAGCCGATCTTACCAAGTATCGCTACCTTGGTGAGCGGATCATTGATAACTATTCTGCTGGTGGTCATGCGAACCGTGTTCTTGGCATTCCTCTCTGCTCTCCCCGGATCAAGGCAGCGGATCAAGAAGATCAGCGTCGCCAACACCGGCATGGTGTACCACGACGGCCGCGCACTGGCAACCTGTGAGAGCGGGCCACCCATGCGTTTCCAACTGCCAAGTCTGGAAACAGTCGGTTGGTACAATGGACGCAAAGCAGAGAATGAGCCCAGCCGGGACAAGCGATCCGGATTTGGCGGAGACTCGTCCATAGCATTCATGAAGGAGTGGACCACGGGTCACCCGAGAGTCGATCCGGTGACCAAAGAGATGATCACCTTCCACGCCGTTTTCATCAAGCCTTACGTCTTTTACTCGATAGTGCCGCCGACCAAGTCACGCAAGAAAGGGGGAAGGATGCTCGGCCCCAAGTTTGACATGCCGATCCCTGGGATGGGCTCGCCCAAAATGATGCATGACTTTGGTGTCGCTGCTCGACATACCGTCATTATGGATTTGCCCCTTTCCCTCGATCCCATGAACAATCTTACTGGCAAGCCCGTCGTCTCGTACGATCCGACGGACCGGTCTCGGTTTGGTGTGTTCCCCAGGTATGAGCCGCAGAAGATTCAGTGGTTTGAGACCAATGCGTGCGTCATCTTCCACGCAGCAAACTGTTGGGAGACCACGACGCCAGGGCCGGTCCCCGAAACGAATGTCCACCTCCTCACCTGCCGCTTGACATCAGCATCAGTCGTCTATAGCGCTGGCGCCCTCGTCCCACCACCTCGAAAGCCCGTGCCCCCAGAGTACGTCGAGGAGGAGCAGTGCCGACTGTACTACTTCAACTTCCCCCTTTTGGCGGGCAACGAATCATCATCAACACCCACGATCCGGAACCAGTGGGCCCTGTCCGCGATCCCCTTCGAGTTCCCGACCCTCTCGCCCGCGTACGAGATGCGCACGGCGCGCTACATCTACGGCTGTAGCACGGGCTCGAGCTCGTACTTCTCGGCGGCTCTCGGCAAGGCGGCCAAGATCGACCACTTGGCGAAGATCGACGCCACCGCCCTCATCGCGCGCGGCACCGCGCACCCGCCACAGCAGATCAAGGGCTGTGTCGACACGCGTGGGGTCGACGAGGTCGTCCGCAGCACGGACCCAGATGATCCGATCAAGCTGTTCCGTTTGCCGAAGGGCTGGTACGCGCAAGAGCCGCGGTTCGTGCCGCGGGAGGGAGCAAGGGCGGAGGACGACGGGTGGCTGCTTACGTACGTGTTCGACGAGTCGCAGCTGGACGCGCGGGGCGAGTGCCCTAACGAAGACAACCACGATGGTAATGAAAAGAGAATGGTGCGAAGCGAGCTCTGGGTCATCGATGCTCGCAATATGAAGGACGTCGTGGCGCGCATCAAGCTGCCGCAGCGCGTGCCCTACGGCCTGCACGGGCGCTGGTACTCGGAGGACGAGATTCGCGGGCAGCGTCCCCACCTGGGCGTCAGGAGGGAGAAGATCGAGGCGGAGATTGACACTTCTAGTCCATTAGCGATTGTTCGAGATACCCTGGAGAAATGGATCGGCTGAGGGAGCAAGCACACCAGCAAAGCGAAAACTGCTGCCTGTCTTTTCAACTCATGCATCTACCTAATGTTAATCTGCTGCTTCTCAATCTTGGTTGTTCATAATGAAAAACTCGTGTTTGGGGTTTTACGGAAATTGCGGGTTTTTGCTTGGCTGTCGGCGTTGAATGATGTTTTCTCTGTTCTATCATTGCGGGTAGTGTAAATATTCATTCCTGATGATGTGGGAGTTTTGTGTTCTTCCTCGGTGTTTTGCTTGGATGGACGGAGTTTGTCCAAACTTCAGCTTGTGCTGCCGAAGTACATAGTCTCTAAATGTGCAGGCCATCAGTATGTGAGAGAATTTGAATCCGAACATCACTCTAACTATCGACAATCTGACATCCAGTCTGTAAATCGGTATGTCAAATGGTGTTGAAGAAATGAGGCCGTAAGTTTGCTGGTGTGGATCCTTTGTATGTGTTCCTTTCCCAGGAATTGCCTGAAGTCTGTCTAAAGCTTGCCAAACCTCGATTTGCCCATTGGCTCCATCAGGCCTCCCTGATTGCATGTCGAACCTGAACATATAAAGCACCTCAATTTGTCCCTTCCCGACAATAACCTTTCCAATTTTTACAGTACATCTGGAGTATTAAAATCAGGACCATCCATTGGAAGTTACCACACGTTACCACGAGAACATTTGATCAGTGATGACAACCGCACAGTCTGCAGTCTGCGGAAGATCGCATTCTTCTGATACCAAAATAGGACGAGAACGGCTTGAGATTTGTCTGAGATCACGAGGATTATACGGTAGTTTGTTTAAAGACCGAAAAAAATGGCAAAGTTGTGTTATTCTTTGATATGTAAGTAACCACGCTGATTTCTTCCAATACTGGATTCCCATATACCGCCCAAGAGATGCGTGACGACCCCAGGAAAGACCAAGCGTCTATATGCCACCAGAGACGACAGACAGAGTGCTTCTTCGCGGAAGGTTCCTATTGGCGCCTCAGGTACTGGTTGATGGAAGTCTCACGTAGGAAACATGGGTTTATGGGTGCATCTGCGGAGCTGGCTCTTTCTACATAAGGTAGCTTGTCATGACTTGATTGAATAGACTGGGCATGCGTGATATTCGATTTCTCAATATTTCTCATTCAATAAACACTTCCAACATAAGCATTATATTGAACAGCACTGGAGAGTTGCGTCTGCAAAGATCAGAACTCTTAGGTACTTGCCTCAAACAGCCCTATCCTCCACCGCGACAATAAGGATAGGCTCCCAGTACACCCAGCTTGGCCAGTAATCCGTACTCCGTAGTAGAAGGCAGCTGAACGGGGCGAACGCGGGGCAGCTTGGCAAGCGACTTCTAGTGTCATTCGATCCCTAGACCGACCCACATGACTTACGTTATGCCAATGAGCATCCCACTTTCTTGCCTGCTTGCCTCCAATTTCAATCTAATATCTGATCAAAACATTGATTGAACAAGACCCTTTGTCTTTGCAAATCCCGTCTAGCAGGAAGACAAGAAGACAACCCGCACCATAGCCAGGAATAAGCATTTCCATATCGACTCATGTCCACCCCATACCCATGGTAGCATCTTTTACGAGACCGCACCTCTCCGTAAGAGGACTCGCGCCCCATGGAGCTGATTCCCTACACCTCGAGGGAAGGTCGTGAAATCGTTCTGTACGTCATTCCTTGTCGCGTCCCACTCCTACTCTCTCGCTCTCTCTCCATAACAGACCAAGGGCCCCTCTAAGTGAGAGTAACCCCCCGCCGCTTAATAGAAATCATTTCCATCCATTCGCTTCATCTTCCCTTCATAACTTGCACGCCATGACTGACTTGAACCACTGTTTCCCCTCCTTAGGCGCCATCACGATGCGCTCGTGGTGCGCGATCCCTCGTCGCAGCGACTCGAGATCCGCGGCCTCTCCTTGACCGAATGCCCCACGTGCCATCAGTCGCTGCGACCTCGCTCGCCCTCGCCCGAGCGACGCTTCGACAACATCCCCTCGAGCCGCGACAAGACTTATGTCGACCCCAACTACTTTCGCATGCTCCAGGCCGGCCACAATGAAGATAATATCCACACGCGCGCTGCCCCTCCTAGTCCGATACGCCGGCTGACCCAGCCTGCTTTACCTATCGCCTCGCCCGCAGCCCAAGAGGCCGAGTTTGTTGCCAGCACCCCGATACCCCCACAGGGCGGGCGCATAAGGCGAGATGCATTCAGTCCTCAATACTTCAAAACCTTCTTCGTCGAGGAGCGGGAACTGGGCCGAGGCGGGAAGGGAGTTGTGCTTCTAGTCCGTCACGAGATTGACGGGTGTCATCTTGGCCACTTCGCATGCAAGCGAGTCCCCGTCGGAGATGATCACGCTTGGCTGGAGAAGGTCTTGATCGAAGTTGAGCTTCTTGCCAAGCTCTCGCACCCAAACCTCGTCTCGTACCGTCATGTGTGGCTGGAGGATGTCAAGCTGCATCGCTTCGGCCCCAGCGTCGCATGCGCTTTTATTCTCCAGCAATATTGCAACGGTGGTGACCTGCTACAATATATAGTGGGCGACCAACCCAAAGAAACAACAAAAGAACAGCTCAAGGCGCAAATGCGGCGTCGCTCGAAGAGTCATATGGAAAAGCCCATACTTGTGAACCAGCAGCGTCGCCTCTCTTTCGAAGAGATTTACTCGCTCTTTCGAGATATCGTTTCGGGTCTGGCCTATCTTCACGCCGCCAACTACATCCACCGTGACTTGAAACCGAGCAACTGCCTTCTACACCGCGAGAACGGCAAGCTGACATGTTTGATCAGTGATTTTGGGGAGGTTCAACCTGAAAATGCTAAGAGAAAGTCTACTGGCACGACGGGCACGATTTCGTATTGCGCCCCGGAAGTGCTGATTCAGGATGCTGCTGGAAGTTTTGGCAACTTTACCACCAAATCAGACGTCTTTTCGCTGGGGATGATTCTTTACTTTCTTTGTTTCAACCGCCTCCCTTATATCAATGCAAACACCGTTCAGGAAGAGCTCGAAGATGTCGACCAACTCCGCGCCGAGATATCACATTGGAAGGGGTTTCAGGACGAGAAACGCGAGCGGCCCGACCTACCCCCCAAGCTTTACCATCTACTAAAGAGAATGCTAGCCCTTAACCCGGGCGATCGACCCAGCGCGACCGAAGTTCTCACAGCCATGAACCACGAATCGAACTCGACCGGCCCACGAAGAGAACCCAGAAGCACTAGCCCCACGGTCGGACTGGAGCGCGGTCGGATTCATAGTCTAGACTCGCCCATGCCCGGAACACCGGTGCCAGATCCGAGTAAGCAGCGGTTCAGGGATACGGTGACCGATGAGAGCGTAGAGACTCCCGAGTCACCCATGTCCATTTCCAGCCTCCCGGATCACAGCGCGACATCTAGCCATGATGGCGGAGCGCAAAAGCAAGCTGCCCCTACTAATGCCCGACGCCGGTCCCATGCTCTCATCATTCCGCGCGTCGGGAATGGCTTCGCGCATCAACCGTCTGAAGACGAGGGTGCGGAGCACCATCTTCACACACAACCGTCCCCTCCGCTGTTGATGCCACCGCCCACGACCGTTTTGGAAGACATCAGGTATAGGGGCGTTCTGCTCCTGCATCGGGTATGGTATTTTTACCATCACAATGCGGATACGGTTCTGTTCTTGGTGCGATTTGCCCTGTTCGTAATCAAGATGTCCTCTTTCTCCCAGCTCTGCTCGCCGTACATGGTAAAGGCGAGCGTCAGTCTCCCTCTGGTTAGCCTGGCTGCCCTAGATCTGGGCTTGCCCCGGAGACACGGTCTCATTCGATGGCGACCACAGATCACAGGCTACCGGGCTGGTGGCCTGGCACATCTCGGCAGTGGGTGGAGCGTGACTTCGATTCTATTAGTGGTACACTTTGCGGTGCTAGGCTTTATGGTATGGCACGGAATTCCGCGTTATTGCTTAGTGATTTGATATAGATAGGGGACTTTGGCACTTTCGGCGCTGGTGTTTGGCGTCTAGCGGTCGTAGTAATAGGAAAATGGTTAATCAATTGTCTTGTCAACGTTATTACCGGTGCTATTCCATTACATTATTCGTGGATGGTTCTACAAGTGACAGGCGGCAAGGTTAGAATTATCATGTTCCTGGTGACTATTCAGTTATTCAAGCCTCCGTTTACCCCATTCTTAATATCGAATAGTTATTCGTCCGACTTAGAGGGCGTTCCATGGATCTGGATCTGTGGTTTCTGGGCTTTCTACTTTAGTAGCGAGGTAGCGTTCCTTTATAAGCGGCTACGCAGCCACAGCGGCAAACGACCTCACTCAGAACATTTGAGCTGGAAATGCAACTCGACATGTCAAAACTGCCTTCCCGGGGAACAGCTACGGAGCAGATAACTGCGTTTGATCTCCTGGGTGTACTGAGTCGAATTCTCCAGTCCCGCGAGAAGCTTAAACACATATGCCAAGGAATGGCTCATATGATAGATGAAATTATAAACCCATGGCATTCTAGCTATTTACTTGACCGAGCCGACAACTGGGCCGGCTTGATACGAGATTGGCACCCCAAGAGCGCCTACGAGAACTCTATGCTCGTGACCAGGCGCGAGGCCTACCGATTCACATGGCTTGTATGACGGGACAAGGCTCGCCTGGACTTCCTGATCACCCCGCCGCATGCGACCCCTGCCCTGCCGCATGGTGCCATGAAGGATGCCGTCCGCAGCTACGGCTATACCTTCCTGTTCAATGTTATAAGTCGTCGCATCCTGTCCCGTCGGTACGAATGGGCTCTCTAACCATACGAAAACAAACAAACAAACAGCTGGACTACACCGCCGGCGTCATGCCCGTCACACACGTGGACAGAGAGCTCGACCAACTACCAGCCGATTCCGACATCAAGAAGCTCAACGGCGTCGCTCGAGGTGAGTACAAGCACTACGATGCCACGGCGATGTACGGCCTGCCCGTAGTTGTCCAGGTCGTCGGAAAGCTGGGGGAGGAGACGGTCTTGCCTGCCATGAAGAGGATTGAGGACGCGCTAGGTGGTGAGAAGAAGTACAAGCCGATTGATATTGAGGACATTGATTAAGGGCGATACCTACCCCATGTACAGGAACGCATCATCAGAATCTCGGGTCTTTGGGGCTCTGTGGAAATGACTACGATGGGACTCATTTCACAGCATGAAGCTAGCTTTGGTTCGGGGGCGTTCGTGATTTGTTATTATACGCTTTTTTATTACAACTGAAATTCATGACTCTACGCTCTTCCGCCGCTCTGTTGTACCATTACCCGAGGTCTCAATCGTTACTGTGGTGAGAATCTGCATCTCGGTGGTCTCGTTGCTGCTATTGTTGTTATTAGTGCCTCCTCCTCCCGCTTCGCTTGGACCCGTCGTGTGCCGGTTCAAGCTGTACTTGGAGCTGGAGTCCGTGGCCGCGGCGCCCGCCCCCCAGGGCCGGACCTTGGCCGTCGTCGTGCTGTGCCAGATGGTCTGGCCCCCATTACCGCCGCCGCCGCCGCCGCCGCCGCCGACGCTCCCGACGCGCCCGAACAGCCGCTGCGCCCACGACCCGCGGCGCACGGTGCCGCCGACGCTGCCGCGGCCGTCGCCGACCGAGGGTCCGTTGCCGCCCTGGATCCAGACCATGTTGCCGTAGGTGCGCTCCTTGGGGGTGCGCATGAAGCGGTCGAGCCCGAGCTCCTCCTGCTCGCGCGCGCCCATGAGCAGGATGCACGTCGACCACAGCACCACGTTGAGGAAGCCGTGCGCCGCGGACAGGGCCCCGGCGAACAGGTAGAAGGTCATGCTGACGCCGTAGCCGGCCATGGTCATCATGCGGCCCGTGGCCAGGGGGCCGGTGACAACTAGATAGATGAAGGGGTACACGAGGAAGACCGGGTGGTGGCCCGAGGGGCGGGGCGGGGTGGCGTGGCGGATGGCTATGCTGCCCGACGTGTTGGAGGGGAACCGTTGTAGGTTGTTGTTGTTGTGGGGGTCTCGCTGTTGCTCGCGGTCATTTCGTTGGTTGATGGGGGACGAGGAGGAGAGAGAAGAGGAGTCTGGGTCGGGCATGTGCCGCCAGGAGAGCTTTTTGCGGCGCAGCATGGCGGCGAAGATAGCGCCGTAGATGAGGATGGTGAGGCCGACGGAAAGGAAGATCCAGAAGTAGCCTAGCCAGAAGCGTTCGTCACGGTAGTTGGAATTGACCCAGCACTGCACAAGACAAGGAAGGGGGAAGGGTTAGCAAATTTGGTGATGAGATATGGGATATAGCCCCTTTTCGCCAGACGGTGTAGAGAAAGATAGACAGTTGATGATACAAGAAGGAAAGGGGCCCTTGGAAAATCTGGCGAATGAAAGAAGTCGGGTTATGGAGGTGAGGACTTGAACTTACCCAGCCGTTCGACCAGGCGAACCAGCCACCACCTTCACGGCCGTTATGCGTGATGGCGACCCCGGCGCCCGCGAGCACGTAGGTGAAGAGCCAGACCCCCGCGATGGCGGCGTAGAGGGCCCGGGGCGAGGCACGGTACCCCCGCACGACCGTCAGGTACGTCAGGCCCGATGCGAAGACCAGACAGGCGCTCGCGGAGAGCTTGCCCGTCATGGACAGCCAGCCCTGCATCCAGCACGTCACGGAGCCGCTGTACGTGGCGTCATACCGGAGCCAAGAGACACTCAACAGGAACGAAGTGGCCTGGATCATGTCGGCGAGGAGCAAGTTGTAGATGAGTAGCAGGAACGGGTTGGTCGCGACCTCAGCGGAGAGGGAGGACGTCGTCCGAGTCGTGTTAGTGGACGAGGACGAGATGTGTCGCTTGTGACCACCACTGCTCCACCTGTGCTGATGCTTCCTCTTCCCCTTGCGGCCGTCGCTGTTGTATCCCCGTGTCGTGGAAGCAATGGTCGATCCGTCATTGTTGTTATTGTTGTGGTGGTGCTGCTCGTACTGGTGGTGGTAGTCCGAGAACGAGGGACACGGCGAAGGTGAGCGTGAGCGAGAAGTGGAGCAGCCGGGACTGGTAAACGTAGTACCACCAATAGAACCAGGGCTGTTACGCTGTTGAGGGTAACGAGCGGAGATGGGCGGCTTGCCCAGCTGTGGCAGACCGAGCGTGTAGTCGGGGATGTCGGCCTGGGTGGGGCGGCTGCTGTTGCAGTGGTCCTCGAGGGCGCTAAGGGAGCGTCGGCGCGACTGCTGATGCTTGAAGAAGAGGTGCCAGCGGAGCAGGCGATAACTAATGTACACGAAGAGGCCGGTGGCGGACACCAGGCTCAAAAAGCCGAAGAAGGCGATGGCGATAAGACCGGAACGCAAGTATTGCGGCAGCGGACTGGGGATATCGCCGTGGTGGCCGGACATCCCGCCGACTACGCTGTCGTCGCCATCGTTGGGGCCGCTGGCTGAAAGCATCCCCCGGTAGATGAGGTCTTGCGGTATTGTCATTGGGGCATGGCATTAGGCGATTGACATGGGTTGCTGCCAAAGAAACATGGGAGAGCAAAGTCAAAAAGGGAGGAAAAGGGGCGGAAAGAGCAGGAGGAGAAGGGGGTAACAATAAGAGTAGGTGCGTGGTGGCGTGTGGGAACGCGAGTGGTTTTAACCTGGATATACCAGTGGGTAGATGGGTTCTCTGATCCCCAAGATCTGGACAGACTAGATGGATTCGAGTTAGATGAATGATGAAGAAATGGTCTCGAACCGGAAGAGGCGAGGAAGACAATAACGAACATGAAGGAGGATAAGAGGTTCCCATATCCAGCATCAACCCGATTTGTCCATTGTTGCCGGAACCCGCCGCCCTGACCTTGGGTTAGTAATTCGGGTAGGGTTGCATGTTCCAGGGACTTGGACACTATTTATCTCGATGACCTCGCCTTCGTCTTGGCTCGTGTATTGGGGGGTTCCAGCAACCGGATTATGGGGGAAACGCATGCATATGGACAGAGGCCTTGCCAAGCCTTGTCAAGACTCAGGGGATTAGAAAACAGAAACTTTTGGTCCTCAAGTGCGAACTCTAAAGAGAGCACACTCTGCTATGGTAATGCTTTTCAATCAATGAAGAGTGAAGTTGGGATGATTGAATTATCGATGGCCGCGACCTCTCGGAACGCTGACGAGAGGGTGAGGTGCTCAGCCGGTCATCGAAGAACGGTCCTTGACTCAGTCGGTGGTTTTGGTGGCAGGGCGCCCAATCAAGGCAGCGCACAGCCGATAAAAGATAATAAGACGACCTCTGTCAAAGCCCGAGACCCTTCAGCTTTCTTCCGACTTGTTCCAGCCCGCGACGCTGCCAGGCTGCCAGCCGAGTCAGGCCTAGTCATCGCGGCCGGGATGAACTGTGTTTGCTGGCAACCGCCGCCGTGCGCTTGTGAAGCAGAGTGATGTAGTCGTACTGTATGTAGTAGCTGAGAGGCGGTCCGTCCGGGGGTGAGTGTCACTACCACTGCTACCACTGCTAATCAAAAAGTCCCAGCTCCCTCATTCCTCGGTTGACCCACACCACCCATACCCGCTGAAAATAAGGTTTCGACGATGAACTTGCTCGATAGATACTTGATCTGAGAAACGAGATTGGTCCAACTACGAGTTTGTGGGGAAGGGCCTGAGTCGAGTTTTGAGAATGGTTATCGTCGAAGCCGTCTCTTATTTCCTCCCTTTTCTGCTATCTACATGTACTCACTCTCCTGCTGGCTGCTGCTTGAGGCTGCTAGATTAGACAAGACTACAGTAACGACCCTGGGAAAACACCAGATCCACTGACGGAAGCCTATATTTAACATGACGCTATTTACGTCATCCGAGCAGCAAATCACGGTGATTCCCTTCATCATCCCGGAGGTGTCGTCTTCTTCCCCACACAACAAAACCACCCGCATGCTACTTGATTAGCGGCGCGCATCCCCCACACAAATTGCCTATCTGCCTATGGCCTTTATCATCATCTTGCATGTGTCCGTTTCAATCCCCGTCACCCAAATTGGTCCTCTCACCACTCCAGCTCGGTGCTCTGCTCCGAAAGCAGTGGACAGCTAAACCCGCTAGTCGTCGCCCCGTCGCCCAGCCCGTCGAGGACGTTGCAAATCGCTTCCGCTTCCAGGTCAGCATCCAACTCATCAGCAGCATTGAAATTCGACACTTGCTGCTGCCGACGATTTGACCTCCTGTTCGGTACCGAGGCTGCTAGATGGCAAGCCCCACCACCATCAATCGGGTAATTACTCGAGTCGTTGCCGCCGCCGCCGCCGTTGACGGCAGCGCCGGTGATGGGCATGGTTCTAGAACCTTCACCTGTATAAGTAGTGCTAGAACGAGGGGTAGTGGTGGTGGTGCTGCTGTTGCTGCCCCGCCGCCGCAGCGCCGGGTTGATCTTCCGCCCCGCCAGCGTCTCGGCCCGACGGTGCTGGTGGACGTGCCGCGAGAACTTGTCGAGGCGCTCGCGCACCACGCTCTGCCGGAACCCGAGGTCCGTCGTTGCCATGCGGTGGCGCCGGAGCGCCGTGACCGCGAGGGTGAGCTCGTCGCGGACGCGCTTCTCCACCTGGATGCTATAAGTGGTCAGATTGTCCGGCGCAATGGTGGAACTGTCGGTGGCGCTTGGATGCTTCGGCGTCATGGTGATGGGACTGCTGTGGGCTGCTATAGCGTGTGGTGATGGCAGGTAAGTGCATTTGGCGATTGATTTGTAGGCGGTGAGGGGCTGAGCCGAGATGAGGAGGAAGTCGCCTGCGCCTAAGTCGCAGATAAAGGAAGCGTCGTCGACGTACTGCAGATGCAGCAGACGGTTGGCTGGCCACAGGTACGTGAGGGCCTTCTTGGGCCAGGGGTGATGCATGATGCGGGTTCCGTCAAGGAACCACGGTAACAAAGCTAATCAGTCAATCAATTTGTCTGGCTTTTTGCTCCTTTTCTTGAAGATAAAGGTAATAGACTGCTTACTTGCGACTCTCCAACTAACGCGAAGCTCAATCTCCCATTCTGCCACGCCCTGCCCGAAGTCCAAGGTCCGGAGCGAAGGGCTGGAGATGTCGCTCCACGGGAACGCATCTGCGAGCTCGGTAGCCAGGTTGATGAAGACGAACCTGCCCGAGTCGATCCGCAGGTGGATCCGGAACAGTCCGTTGGCGTCAAAGTCGAACCCGGGCTTGTCCGCGAACTCGGGCGCCTTGACCAGCTGGCCCGCCGAGTCGTACTGCCAGCCGTGATACTTGCAGGCGAGCCGCAGTGACGAGCCGCGGGGCTTGCGGACCACGGTGTAAGCGCGGTGCCGACACACATTGTGGAACGCCCGGAGCGTGGTGTCGCCGTCCTTGTCCTCGTCTTTGCCCTTGATGACGAAAAAGGGGATGTCGGCGATGGTGTAGGTGCGGTAGTCGCCGGGCTTGACGAACTGCGACTCGTGACCCACCATCATCCAACGCTGTGGTATACGAATGAGTTCTAATCTATCTTGGAAGGTCTGATGTTTGACCTACTCGGTGAAGAATAGCTCGCTTCTCCAAATCGTATGGAATGCGTTCTGTGCTGATGGCAATGCTGGACGTCCCCTCCTCAGCGGCGTTGAGACCCATCCGACCGGTCCCCCTTTTAAGTGCCAATACGAGCCACTCGTCAAGCATTCTGTTACCAAGCAGGAGAAGCCATGCCAACGCAGCGCAAACCAATGCTAAGAATGCAATAGTAACAAGATGCACTCCACCGGTAAGTAGTATGCTGTTGGTAGACATGATCGCTGGCGGGCGAGATATCGCTTTGGGTACAGTTAAGTGAGGAATGGTAAAATAGTGAAAGGGGTGCAATGTTACTGTTGGAGTGAAGGCCAAAGTCCTACGATTCAACTTCATTTCGTACCTGAAGATATATTGGCGACGCAGAGGGAGGTCCGGAGAGAGCAGGCATATGATCCAGGTCCACAGAACGTAAAATGACTAACATGGTGCACATTGGGGGCGGTAGCGTTGTTTGTATGAACCCCATTGGTCCCATGCAGACGACTTATGCATGGAGGCCTGACATAATATTACATGATGTGACTTCGTGTGAACCAATGATGTTTCATGCTAGCGCCACCTCTACTTGAATATTACTACAACGGGTAAACAAACCCAGTGTTCAGTGTCATGTCATTTCGCCCTGACTGCCGGTTGCGGATGGTGGTACGAGCTTTCAGGGGTCACGATGGTATGCTGGGGGTTTAAGATCGTCGTCCTGGGCTATTGTGTTCACCTTGGGAAATGTCCTTCTTAAGGAAAAAGCAGAGCCAGGAATTGAGCAAACAATATCTTCTACTTTACATGTACAGCATTTACAGCTACAGCAATCTTACCGCGTGGAATCCCAATCCCTTACACTGAGAAAAAGGATATATTCCCTATTATAGTACTACGATTAACTAGAGCCCCTGTCGACATACACAGACATCTCCCAATATTTACAACCAATAGGTAGTGTCTGACAGAAACACTACAACAATGGCAGGTTTGCAGAAAACACTACCAGCATCTTGGTACTGCTCGAAGCCCATCTACGAGCTCGAGCGCCAATCTGTATTCCTTCAGGTATGCACACACTGTTCACATACTCTCTAATACCCATGAGAGGAGACACACGAGAAGACATAATCCAAAGCTTACATGCCTGCTATTGTGCAACACAGGCCTGGTACCTGCTGGGTCCCGTCACCAGGTACGCGGACGAGAAGAAGGTCCAATACGAGCTCGCGGGCGTCCACTTCGTCGTGGAGCGTATCAACGACGAGAACAAGGACCACAGCTTTCGGGTTAAGGACTTGGCCACCGTAAGTAGAGCCCCAATCGATATCGGCCATGCGTCCATGTCAAGATGCTGAAACCTCATGCCGGGACAATAGGACCAGGATTTACCCCACAAGCTGACCCGAACGGGGCTTCTGTTCGTGGCTCTCTCGCAAGATGCCCCCAGCTTCGCGGAGTACTACCCGGGACTGGGAGACTTGACAGATCGGTTCGACTTCACGGAGTTGCCCTTCCGGAGAACTCTTTCATATAAGGGGCGCTTCAACTGGAAGACAATGTGAGTTCTTTCCCCCCTTTTTTTCGAGGACCAATTCCCGTCTCCTCAGGGTTAAGAGAGGGTGGAAACAGTCATAGATAACACAAACTGACTCACCCTCTACCCTTCGCCGCCAACCAGGGTGGATGGCTACCAAGAGTGCCTGCACTGCCAGTACACCCACCGCGCCTTCTCCGCGCTCTACCCGCCCGAGCCCTACGCCGTGCACAACCACGGCCACTTCAGCCGCCACATCGCGGACCCCAGCAAGCCGCTCGACGACGGCCTGTTCCTGTACTTCTTCCCGTCGTGCACTTTGAACCGGTACGGCGGCGGCATGACCTCGTTCCGCGTCTGCCCCAACTCTCCCCCATCTTCCTCTATCTCAGACAAAGAAGATGGGGGTGGTGGGGACGACCCGGAAGTCACGCGCATGGAGTTCGACTACTACAACCTCAGCGACGGCGAGGCGTTCGAGGACTATTTCAAGTTCGTCCGCCGCGTCGCCGTCGAGGACTACGAGCTGTGCGAGGCGGCCCAGGCGAACCTCGCGGCGGGCGTCTACTCCCAGGGGCTGCTGAACCCGGCCAAGGAGAACGGGGTGGCGCACTACCAGGGGCTGGTGCGGGAGCGGGTGGTGCGGGAGTTCAAGAAGCGCCAGCAGAAGCAGCTGGAAAAGAAGAAGCAGGACGATGGTGTAAAGATTGATGACGAGGAAGCTGATGGTACAGGGAAAGGGTTGGAGGCATCACCCTCCTTCCACGCTAGCGGGTCTGTTGCAGTAGTCTGATAGTACACTTTCGGGGTCTCCAGAGGGAGATAGATGCTTGCTGAAATGCTTTGAAAGGAGCGGTTCGTTTGCGAGTCTTGCAGAGTTACGTCCAACTAAATTTATTCTATGTATGTTTTGAATTTGTAGGATGAGACATGCGCGTTTTAAGTGCAATTGAACTATAATAATCTTGACTCTATTATCTGACGCGCTTCTCAAAACTATTCTACGTTCAAATTGGGCCATGCCTTCTTCTCCTTTACAAGGAGTTGAATACTGGGCTTTGGAACGATCGTCGACCGCCATTGCACTGACCTTGGTCCCGGTAGTGGTGCCAGCTCGCAGTCATATCCAAGAAGCATCTGAGCGACCACCAGTTTCTGCACAGCTGTTGCATAAAAACGACCGGGGCTATGTAGCTGTCAGCGGTTTGTACCCCTGATAAAGGAACCCCTTAATTAGGACTTACCACAAGATCCTGCCTGATCCCCAGACTAGCCAGGAGTCGGATGCGTCGGTCAGGAACGACCCTCGGTTTGGGAAGACTTGACCTCCGTCTTTTTTCGGGGGCTGATAGAAGCGGAATGGCTGGAACTCGAGTGCATTTGGAAAGAAACGGCTATCGCGCATCATTGACCGATGCGGTACGCACACCCATTCGCCCCGAGCCACACTCAATCCATCCGAGAAAGTGAACGGCTCAAGTGCTTTCCTCCTGATACCCGCTAGAAAATAAAGGTCGTCAGCTTCCGCCTCTTCTGATGAGGGAATAGTAAAGCCGTGAGGACTGCGGAAGTATTATGGGAGTCATACTGCACTCAAAGGCACTTAGTCGCGCCGATTCTTTCAACACACTATCGAGAACTGGCAGCTCGTGCGGAGCCCCGGAGAAGGCTTCAAGGTCGGTGTTTTTGAGTTCCTGGATGATAGGATCCATGCATTCCGGGTGCGAGTAGATGTCGTGTAATGCATACGTTACTCCCTTATTCAAGGCGAAACTCGGGTTAGAAAGACGGTCTGCATCTGTGATAGGGGAAAGGGAGGTACTCACAATCCCCAATGTATGAACAGACCCATACCAGATACCCATGACTTCTCCGACGATGCGGTGAACACTCCACGCTGCCTTCTTGGGCGCTGTGTCTATCAGCCATTGCAATCCATCCTTCCACACGTCCTCATGGTTAGCAATCCTGATTCGGAGGTGGATCTCTCAGTAGTAAGCCGAATTACCTGTTTCGACGACCCTTGATAAGCATCGTCATTGCAGTTTTCTATTCGTTTTGTCACTTCGGTTTCGAGGTGCTTGTAAAAAGTGAGGGAGGCGCGGTGGTTCTTGGTTGCGCACCGCGCTACCAGCCTATTCCGTTACGGTTTCAGTCCATATCCTCATGGTTCTCATGAGCCATCGGGTATCTTTACGTACCTGCCTATTGACAGTGGGAGGATTCGAATGATCTCTGCAGCCAACGCTGCATCGTGAGGAAATTGATGTGCCGCCTCGAAGAACTCGGGATTATCACCTGGAGATGGACGCGGTTATAATTAAGGATGGAGGAGAGGAGGAGGAATATCAGATGACATACAAAGTTCTTGGCCGAAGAAGACTAGACAGTTCGCACGCGCCACTAAGCGCTTCGCTAGGGGATAGAGCGATACTCGGTGTTGTCCAGCTAAATTTGTTAGCCTTTGATCACACTCTTTCACCACATAGTTGGCATGGCTTACTTGTGATGACGGGGCTTTTCTTGACCCCTTTGGTAATCTCATCTGCAATGAGCGGGCCTAACGAACCCGTCAAATTGGGGAGATAGTTCGTCAGGGTATGCCTGAGAGCTCTAACAAAGCCCGTTCCTTCGACGCCGCGGATATCCTTCCATTCGAATCCATGCATGGTGTACTTTGGTTGCAGAAACTATCCAATAATTAGTCAGGTGAGAGCACAAGCTTTATCTCTGACAGTGTTAAGGATTGGCATACCTCTTTGGCAACGGCGTGGAGCGAGAGCTGATGGACTGGAGCATGATTGATCTCGTAGATGTGCTGTCGAGATGTTACCATCTTGTGAACCTTCCCCGGCGTACTGATCTCGAATGGAAGTCCTCCTGCCGCCAAATATGCATCGTTTATCACGTCACCGCCCCTATAGAGGTACTGTATCGACTGTATGGCTCTCAGAAAGGCCTTCCATTGTCTGTGTAAGTACTTGTCTACATCTGAGAACAAGTCAGGCTTCTATGTGTGGGTTAGCAAACATGTGAGCTGTACAGGTACTTCGATAGAAAGTGAGTTCCTCACCAGAGCAAGAGCTAAACTGCCATATAGCAGCACGGCAATGCACAGTCTTGATATCAGGAGGTTTCCTTCCATAGTACTGACTAACATATTATTCAAACTTGACACAACGAACGGCGGGAACAAGAATGGATGAGCCCCTACGTACTTAATGAGCGAAGCTTTTACAGAGCACCTTTATGGCAACTTGTGGAGTCTGTCTACAGCTCCGGGGATAGCCTTCTTTGGTCCATCTTCCATGTACATACCTTTGCTCCTCTAGGACTATCGACATCCTTATCTGCGTCCTATACATGTAGCCGATCCCTGACACGCCGTATACGTCTTTGTTACCAAGACACTAGGGCTGACAGTAAGGTGGTCCAGGGGTCAAGGTTACATTGCTGACTGACTGTATGCGGGGAGAATGGATTGGTCCGTCTTGGGAGGCTATCATTGTTTGCCTGATATGCAACATGCTTGATTGGCGGGAAAATCGAGACCATGAGAAAATACAATGCAGAAGAAGACTAGGAATTGCCTGTACATTTTGGTGTTCTACAGATTTATCTATGCACCATCTCGGTTGGAGTATATGTGCTCGATTCTGTTCGAGATATCCCGAGATCCCTCACACATTTTCAGCAGGCAATTCTTCTTTTCCAAATCTTTCCAGATGGTCTATTACGTGAAAATGACATCCGTAACTATCACCAGAAGTCTCTCAATCACCTTACCAGAGAGCATGTTGGAGCCACAGTGGCTGCTGCTTTTGTATTTTTCGCTGACTTGGCTCGTTTGGCGTTTGTGGAAGTTTTCCATCCGGCCCCTATTGTACACCAAGGAAGTTGAGTATCTTCCATACTCGATACCCTTCATTGGACATGCGGTGCCCATGTTCAAAAGTACGGCTAGACTATATACGCAAGCGATGTAAGTTCTCATATCTGATATATATCGCGATAACTTTGACAGAGACTTACTAGTTCGCAGTAAACATTTCAACGGCTTAAGGAAGACATATGCACTTCATGTGATGGGTCGAGATATCGTTATTGTGTCCGATCCGGCAGAGCAGTCTCTAATCTATAAAGACAGCAGCTCGTACAGCATCAATGGCTCGATCGACATGATCTACAAGTGTGTGGGCGAAGTGTCCCCGGATGCACACAAGAACCTCTGGCGTGGGCCCGAAGACGGCTTCCAATCTCTTCACCCCAACCCGAAAGGACAAGTTCTGGTGCACATGGGCTACTCACTTCTGCACAAGCAGCTCCTCCAGCCTAACAAGAGCCAGGATCTGATCCAGAAGAACGTGTCCTACATCGAACAGTACACCGGCTCGGGTGCCTTCTTCGACACCAGCGTCCTCGCTTCCAACGGCAAGGGGGACCAGGTCGTCTCGCTGCACAAATGGTGTCTTGAAGTCTTGATCGAGTCCCAGACCCGCATCTTCTTCGGAAAGACCTTCAGGGAGATCCAGCCAGACTACAAGACCCTCTTTGACGCGTGGGACTTTAACAGCTGGATGATGACCTACCAGTACCCGCACTTCCTCGCCAAGGCAGCCACCAGGCCCCGCGATGCCTTGTTCAAGGCGTTAACTCAGTATCTCGACATGCCCCGAGACGAACGTGATCGGGAGAGCGTCCCATTCGTGAACGAGCTGCAAGACGAGCTGGAGAATGGCGGTCTTGGAAGCGAGGATATTGCGCGTGTTCTCTTCGTCATACTCTGGGGGTGAGTTCGCCTAACACATCTCCTGTTTGTTTCATGGCACACACAGCTAATGGCGAAACAGTGTGAACACCAATGTCCATACCGCCGCGTTCTGGCTTCTGGCGCATGTATTGGTCCGCCCGACTCTGGCGGAGGCGCTGATGGAAGAGATCGCCCCGGCCATGCAGGCGATCGAGAAGGCAGACTCGAAGGACCCGGCTGCATTGACAGAGATTGTGCGGACGCGGCTTATCCAGGACGCCCCTCTTCTCAATGCGACGTTTGACGAGACTGTCCGGACATGCTCGACCAATGCCAGCACACGAGACGTGAAGCGGCCCGTATCCCTAGGTGGGAAGGTGCTGAAGCCAGGGACCGTGATCCTCATGCCCCAGCGTCCCAACCTCCTCGCACCCGAGGCGTTTGGGGGCGACGCGGAAGACTTCGACCCGCATCGCTTCCTCCAGAACAAGAGATTGACTCGGCAGGAATTCTTCCGTCCCTTCGGGGGCGGCGTCACCCTGTGTAGCGGGCGAACGGTTGCGCGGTACGAAGTCCTGACCTTCGTAGCATTTGCGCTTTGGCGGTACGATATCAAGGTCGTGGGGGAGGGGGAAAGGGTACAGGGGGTGTATGGGAAGGGGTTCCCTCGATTAGACGAAGCCAAGCCGAGCCTTGGGGTGGCCAAGCAATGCGAGGGTGATGATGTGATAGTCGTGTTACGCAAGAAGACGACGCAGTAAAAGTTGAATCAATACACATTTGCCCTTTTGACTTTATTATATGCACGACATCGAAACCTACATAATCTAATACGTCTATTGCTAATGCAGTCAGCATGTGTCTCCCACATTCCGCGTTTCGCTCCGCCGTTCCGTCATACCCGGAGCAATAATTTAGACGAGGTATAGCCCGTCGGGTTTGTAAATGGTTTCCAGCCGTTGCTCCGCTTATACGGCGTATAATTCATTGTCAAAAGCCTTCAGCGGCAGTACGTAATATTCGCTTACCGCGTATACTCGCGATGAAAAGTCCGCCGCCAAGCAAAAGAACTTCAGGCTTCACTGCAGTGAAGCATCCCCCACACAACCGAAGCTGCATAGAACTAAAATCTGATACATACAAGCAGGGATATCATGCAATGAAGATTGGTGGGTGGGCATGTGTGCCCCCGGGGTTTGTAAAGATCTACATGAATATCCTACACCACTAGGTAGAGGCAGTCTGTACGGCCTCAGGAGTAGAGCTTGCATCTAGATATAGCGGAATCAACCATGGCATGGGTCTGTTAAGCCTTCCAAAGGTGCAATACGGAGCAATACGCAAGAATGAAAGAGTGATTGACAAGTAGCTCTGAGCTGTGGCCATTACGATTAGTCTACTTATCCTCGGCCGTGTACTTGAATCGTCTTGCCTTCGTTCTTTTCATCTTCTGCGTTATTTGAATTCAAGCAGACAGACAGTCATTCAAAACTCGACCATGCCTATTTTTCAGGACTTTCTCACTAGCACCGAGTCTTTGGGCTTGGGCGACCCGCAAGGACTTTCCCCCTTCTTTGCCCTCACGGGGCTTTGGGTGGTGTGGCGGATATGGAAATTCGTCATCTCTCCGCAGGTGTTCAGCAGTGACCCGAAACCATTGCCATACTGGATACCTTGTAATAGATTCCCCATCATGCTTTACGAGAAAGACCACAGCTAACGTTCTGATAGATTTTGGTAAGAGAATGGAAAGACCAGGACTACAACAACCCATTTCTAACAGCATTAGGTTCTGCCATTGGTTTCTTCCGCAACTCTCATGACTTGATCAACAAAGCAATGTAAGACTTTCACCGTAGTCCGAGGTATTCAGGAACCGTGCTAATTTAAATAATTAGCTCCAAGCATGAGAGTCGTGAGCCGTTCACGGTAACGGTGGTCGGCCAAGAGTTCTATGTGGTGACAGATCCACAGAATGTCGCCGAGGTCTACAAGAATACGACACAGCTATCTTTCGATCTGTTCCTCCGCGAGATCCTGGTGGCCTGTGGGACCTCGAAAAGGGCCCTCGAGGCCATGTGCTCGGAGCCTCCACCGTATAGAGAGGACCAGACGGCCACCGATGCGAATCCATTCGGGAAGTCGCTCATCCGGCTAGCCATGGACTTCCACCACATCCAGCTACTGCCAGGCCCCAAGTCTCAGGCGGCGGGCCTCTCTAGCGTGATTATGGACAACATCAGCAGATTGCAGGACTGGGAGCGCCTGTACAACGATCCCCTCCTGCCGGTGCGCAAGACGCCGAAGGAGATGGACGTGTCCCTGCTGAAGTGGTGTGGCAACATCCTCGTCGAAGCCGGCACCAAGGCGTACTACGGCCGCCGCATGTGGGAGTCGGAGCCGGACCTGCTCCGCGTCTTTTACCAGTTTGACCACAGCGCGTGGAAGCTCTTCTTCCACTGCCCCGACATGTTCTCCCAAGACGTCCTCTCAGCTCGCAATCACATGGCCAAAGTCTTTACCAGACATTTCGAGCGGCCCAAGGAGGAGCGGTCCGACGAGAGCTGGTTTACCAACGCGCTCGAGACCGAGCAGAGAAAGGCTAGATTGAATGAGTATGAGATGGCAACTACCAACATCTTCATCTACTTCGCGTAAGCCCTCCTCTCTCTCTATTCATGTATCTATGGGGGTAACCAGCTCATTCTAATGATACGCAGCATCAACGGCAACACCTACAAGCTCTGCTTCTGGATGCTCGTCTACATCGTCTCCGACCCCGCCCTCCTCGCCAAGCTGCGCGCCGAGATCGACCCGGACGGCACGGGCCGCGACCCGCGCCTCGAGCACCTCACCAGCGCCTGCCCGCTCCTCGACGCCATGCTCCACGAGACGCTGCGCCTGTACACCAACTCGGCGACGATGCGCCACGTGACGGCCGACACGGTCATCGGCGGCAAGACGATGCGCCGCGGGCGCCAGATCATGATCCCGTACCGGCAGCTGCACGACAACGGCGACGTCTTCGGCGTGGACACGGCGAGCTTCAACCCTAACCGCTTCCTCGAGGCCAAGGGGCTCAAGCGCAGCTCCAGCTTCCGCCCCTTTGGCGGGGGCGCCACGTTCTGTGCGGGACGCTTCGTGGCGCAGAAGGAGGTGATGATGTTCATTGGCATCGCCCTGATGCGGTTCGACGTGGAAGTACCCAAGACACCTGGGGGCCTGGCTCAGGAAATCCCTCGGGTTGATGGAGGGAAGCCGACGCTGGGCATGATGGCTCCGCTTCTGAGTGACGAGTACATAGTCAGGATTAAGCAGAGACGAATGGAGGGGACCCAGAGCTGATTTCTTGGAACTGTAGCTTATCCATAGAGTCCATGTACCTACCTAATTCAAACTGTAGCGAAAGGACAATGCTTCTCCACTGCCAATATCATCCCTGTAGTGTATTGATGCCGTCTAGCCGTGAAGACTCTTACGCCGGCCCCCCAAACCATCAACCTATACACCTACATGGATACGCCGATAAGCAAACAAGGAGCAGAAGGCTAGTGGGCTTGGTAACGCGATGGCGTATAGACTTATGCATATAAGCAATGCATGATAAGGGGTCTTGGCCATAGGATATATCCTGCCTTAGCGATCTGCGACAAGAGGCTAATGCAAGCAGCAGGGGTGTTTCCCGTGGGGGTATACGTGCATATAGTGATGCAAGCTGGGGCTTTCCCATTAGGGTAACTCTACTCATTCCGGATCAACCAGGCTATTCCAAAGGTATACGGCGATACGCGTGTAACGTTGAATGCGTGAGAGAAATGCAGCGCTATGACTGCATATACTCGTTCGCATTGTATGCGCTCTACACATGTTATCGATGTTCTACCAGCACATCTGGGGTTGCTCAGAAGCCTCGATCAGAAGGAATGAGGAGGGGATATTGTTCGTTGTGTGATTGCCTTCTTACGCGTCTGCTTGCCCACCGGACTTGCGCCTTGCGTACTTGGAATATATTCATTCGGCTATCGACAGCGTAGTACGTAGTCTGCTTGAACGGTTGAGAAATTGGATTTAGTTGACGTCGGTGATATAGCGACCTTCGGCTTTGTATTCCGTGGATCGGGTGCAGCAAAAGCTGCCTTACACATCCCGCCACCACGAAAATGGATTACAAAATCGGTATACACGTGCTATCGCTGTTACTAGCAACCTGCTTAGGCCGTATCTTGTACCTAGGATACAGGAGTCGGTCTAAGGTAAGAGAGCTTCAGCGGGCTGGAATAGTAAGTGATTCGAAATCCCCCTTCTTTTATACGATTGCTGAATAGAACTCGCACAGCCTATGCCGAAATGGAGCTGGTGGACAGGCCACATGCTCGCGGTGAAGCCCTTTGCCGATCGAAACCCTCCCGACGCACATATCAACGCCCTCGCCTCGGAGATGGCAGAGGAGTTTGGGAAGACGGGCATGTACCTGCTGGATTTCTGGCCGCTTGCCCCAGCGCCATTTCTGGTAGTGTCGGACCCCAAGCTGGCCGCGCAAGCCATATCCAAGTTCAACCTCCCACGACCAAAAGAGTTCGAGGAGACGTTCCGTGCCATCACAGGCGGCCCCAACCTGTTCACCATGATGGAGAAGGAATGGAAGCCTTGGCGAACCATCATGACGCCCGGGTTTAGCTCTGGGAACGTGATGACGCATGTCCCACGACTGGTGGATTCGGCGGAGATCTTCGTGGACAAGATTCGAGAACAGGCCTTGAAGGACGAGATGTTCTGCCTCGAGGAGTTTACCATGCGTTTCACGTTGGAGGTCATCATCAAGGTGACTCTGGGAACAGATATGGACTACCAGCGTGGGCATAACCCATTGGCATCGGCTCTCCGCAACCAGGTCAAGTGGCAAACGTTTGGCAACGACCTAAACCTCTGGCGACGCTGGAACCCACTACGACCCATTGTCCAATGGTACAACAGTCGGATAATGACACAATATGTCCGTGGAGAGCTCCAAAAGCGTTTCGACGAAGCCAAGGCAGCGAAACGAGCGGCAACAGATGCAGGCGTCGGCAGTGCTGTCAAATCGCCAAGCAAGTCGGTGATTGCTCTGGCCTTGGACGCATACACCTCGGAGAAGAGGGCGGAGAAGCTCTGGGGCCGCACTACCATCGACGAGCACTTCGCGACCATGGCCTCGTACCAGATCCGCCTCTTCCTCTTCGTCGGCCACGACAGCACCAGCAGCACTCTCGTCTACACCCTCCACCTCTTATCGCAGCACCCTGCCGTCTTGGCACGTCTGCGCGCCGAGCACGCATCCGTCTTCGGCCCGGACCCTTCGGCCGCTGCCGCCCAGCTGCGCGCCCAGCCGACCCTGCTCAACGAGCTCCCCTACTCACTCGCCGTGATCCAGGAGACGCTGCGGCTGTTCCCGGTGGCCTCGTGCATGCGCGAGGGCCGGGCCGGGGCGGTGCTGAGCAGTGACACCGCCGCGGGCGGCGTCAGCGTCGATACGGGCGGCCTGTTCGTGTGGATTATGCACATGGCGACGCAGACGAACCCGCGAGTCTGGCCGCGGCCGCGCGAATTCTTGCCGGAGCGCTGGCTCGCGCCGGCGGGCGACGTTCTCTGCCCGCCGCCCGACGCCTTCCGTGCGTTCGAACACGGGCCCCGCGCCTGCATTGGGCAGAAGCTGGTGTTTGCGGAGATCCGCACGGCGTTGGTGCTGGTGGCGCGCACGTTCGATATCCGCCCTGCCTATGACGAGATGGACCGGTTGAAGAAAGCTCAGAAAGGTTGGTTGGGCTCCATGGCTTCTAAGAAAGAAGGAGTCAAACACTTTAGGGGCGAGCGGGCGTACCAGATTGGCCGGGGAGGAACATATCCTTCAGAGGGCTACCCATGCCGCGTGACCTTGCTGGAGTCAAAAGTGTGATCAGAGCTGTTGGGAGACGAATTCATCAGATGGACTTTGTTCTTTATACAAACTTGCATAATATCCAGATGCACGTGGCTCTCTCAACATAACTGAGAATTGGCTGAGTTTAAACTGAGAAAAAGCGCACCATTCCCTGTTAGTCCGCTGCCCCACGCCTAGCAGCCCAGGTAGTGTCTGAAATGGACATCGGAAGAGTCGGTTACCTTCCAGTGGAAGCATGGAAGGGCAAAGTAAACAAAGCTAGCAGCTTAACAGCTTAGCATGAGCGCAAATTGCAATGTGGGGAGCGTTTTGGGGGAGAACCTTTGGGGGCACTAGGCTGCTACGGGCGCTAGGGGGGCCAGCTGCCAGGGGGAAAAGAAGAAATTCGGGCGAGGCGAGTTTAGTGCTATGCACCTTCCAATCAATAGGAGGTCTCGGGGAGAGCTGTGGGTTGTGTTTGTATGCGACCAGACGATAAGGTACGACCATCGACAAATGCCATACCATACCATTCTGACATCGGGGTTTTCTCTTCCTTCTTCCAACCATCCTTTCTACTTTTGTGGTAGAGGTCGTGTCCCGTGTCCGTATCGGTTCAATCGAGGCTCTGAAAAATCAACAATCCACTCGTTTATTTGGATACGTCGATCATCTCTCTATTTTCAATTGATTCAGTTCAATTTGATCCCTTCGTTTAACAAGTCCCGAGAAACTGCGATAAGCCCGTTCACTCGCTCAACGACACTCGCTCATTTGGCCCGAACCGGATCTTCACCTCGACGACACCATGCATTACCTCACTTCAGCGGCCGCAGTGGCCCTGCTCGCCTCGTCAGCAGCGGCCCTGCCCAACCACCTGCGCCCCCGCGAGACCGAACCCCCCGTCGCCACGGCCGCGCCTACCGACGCCAACCTGCAGCCCTGGGTGACGGTCGGCGAGAACGGCAAACCCTCGACGGTGACGCCCGTGTCGACGACCATCAGCGGCACCCCCACCGTCGTCTCGGCGCCGCCCAACGAGCTGACCGCGACCGTCTTCACCTCGTACTCGGAGGCTGCGGGCCACACGCGGACCGGCAGCGTGCCCGCCGCCCCGACCGCCACCGGCGCCGACGGCCAGGGCTCGTTCTTGAAATGCAACAAGCCCAAGGGCGAGCCCTTCGCGCCCTTCTGCGCCCCTCTCCCCTGGGACCAGCAGGAGTACCGCCCGGGCAACACGTACTACTTCACCTGGGACGCGACCTGGTTCAAGTCGGCGCCCAACACGACGATCCAGATCACGGGCAGCTACGTCAACGAGTCGAGCAACGGCGCCGTGTCGGAAACCGAGGCCTTCAAGTCGGACGGCGTCGTCGCCTCGTGGGGGTACTGGTCGTGGTACGCCGACCGCAAGATCCTGCTGGGCCAGCACGCGCTCAACATCTCGGTGTCCATGGCCTCGCTCAAGCCCGGCGGCGACGCCAAGGGCGCCAACCTGATCCAGGGCCCCAAGATCCTCCTGTCCGAAGCCCCCGTCCCGAAACCCAAGCCCGTCCCCGCCCCCGCGGGCCCGGCCCTGTACATCGGCCTCCCCGTCATTCTGGGCTTCGCCCTGCTGTGCATCTTCGGCGTCTGCATCTGGAACGCCCGCCACCGCCGCATCGAGCTCGGCAACATCATGTCGCGCGGCCGCCACGGCTACGGCATCAACAAGAGCGCCCGCGGCCGCATGGGTCTCGGCGGCTCCAAGTCCAAGAAGGCCGCCGAGCGCGTGCAGCTCATGGAGCGCGAGCTCGCCGCCGACGGCACCGCCGTCTACCACGATGACGACCACCACCCCAATGTCCAGAACAGCTACCCGCCTCTGGAGCGTCCCGGCCGCCCCCGCCGCGACAGCGACGCCCTCGGCAGTCTGGCCGGCACCCCGACCGAGAACCGCCAGATGACCTTGCCGAACGCCACCGGTGACCATGAGGGACGCCCCAACGCCTTCCGCGACGAGCTCAAGAGACAGGACGGTGAGCGTTTCTAGGGGATCCGCCTTCATCCCGTTGCGCGTGTGCGCTCACGACAGCCGCAAAAGCAGCATCGGCACGATTATCGAAAGGTGGAGGATGATATTGTTGACGAGGACTGGGTGGGCTGCTGACTTCGAAAAAAAATTATCAACAAACTGCTCACTCACTGAGAGCAGTAATTACGGCTGTTACACTTCATGACTTGAGACTTGGCTGAACTTGTAATGTTTACATGATGAGACACGGATGTTTAATATGAGTTTTTGGAACTAGAAGAAAGAAGGGAGATCAGGCATTGAGGGAATCCTCTCTCATTGCAATAGAAAGACATAGACGATTAAGATTCAATGTACATATCGGTTTCGATCTTCAAATAATCACAATGTGTGTCTGAAGGCGAGTTGGACTCATGATTATTTTCCATTCCGAATCTGTCTGCTTAACCTAATCCTCATGGACGACAACTCATCAGAGTCTAGAAACCCTCCCAAAATCAAATAACAGGCGGGTAGACGGATAATCTCTTAGACAACCGAGCTTCTGATGTGCCAGAGGTTTGAGAGCACCGAACAAAAACAACACCAATACTACTTCCAACAACTACTTCCAACTCAATGTCCACTCCTGACTCCACGCTCCCTTGTTCGTCAAGTCGTTGAGTCCCGAGACACGAAGGACGCGCGAGGCCTCGTCAAAGGTCCAGACCTGGCCGATGTCGACGCCGTTCAGCGCGACTTGGGTGACGGGCTGCTGCAGACCCATGACGGTCACATTGGCCAGGGCGTTGGGGTCGGTGAAGTTGCCGGACGGAGACGCCTTGAGATTTGTTGCCGTGGCCGCGAACTGCAATATTCCGTTAGTCAGGTCATCAGGAAAACAGCAAGAGGCGCATAATGGAGGAAGGAAACAGGTAATACTCACATCAACCCATGTAGTCGCCTCGGGAACCAAGCTTTCTCCGTCATCGAGATACAGCCCACCAGTCGCAGCACCCTTGCTGTCCAGGCCAACAAGAACGCTCCAGGGGCTGTTGCGCACCGCGGCCGTCGTCAGGCCGGGCTCCTGCATGGGCACAACGTTGCCGCCCTTGACATAGACGGGGATATGACCGAGTGGGGCGTCGATCGTCACGTTCTGTCCCGCCGTAACGCCAGTGATGGCCGTCTGATTGTACCAGTCGTACCAGACGGTCCCCTGCCCGACGCCGGGGAACACGCCGTTGACCGTGGTGGCCCCTTGTTCGAGGCAGGGCGTGACAAGCAGCGCGCCGCCGAGGAGGAATTGGCGATCGGCGTCGGCCAGCCAGGGCTCATTGGGGAAGTCCCAGGCCAGGGCACGCATGGTGGTGGAACCGGTGGAGTGGCTAAGGTAGAAGGTGGTGTAGAGGTAGGGCAGCAGGGCGTAGCGGATGCGCATGGCGGCGCGGCTGGCCTCGGCCACCGTGGACCAGATGTACGGCTCCTGGCTACTAGTACCAAGCGTGTTGTGGTTCCGGTAGAAGGGGAAGAAAGCCGACAGCTGCATCCAGCGGGCGCAGAGCTCCATGTCCGTGTTGCCCGAGAAGCCGCATGTGTCCACACCGAACATCGGGATTCCGAATAGCGAATAAGCTAATGCCTGGGGAATCGAGAAGAACATGAATGACCACAGCGAGTAGTTGTCTCCACTACACGCCTGTCAGCATACGCACTATGACTAGTATTATGAATGGCGTGAACTCGTTGGGAATTACTTACCCCCAATGTCCTGCGTATTTGCCAGTTCCCGCAAAGTTTGAGCGTCCAATGATGAAGGGTCGCTTCCCTGGGAAGACCTCTAGCAGAGCATGGTAGGTAGCATTCAGAATCTGGTGTCCGTAGACGTTGTGGAAGTCGTACTCGAGTGTTCCGCCATGATGAGTCGCGTTTGGGCTAACAGCATGCACTGCGAGATCACCAGCATTATTGTTGATCGCGTATGGTGGCCAGTTGATGTTGCGAGACCCAGGAGTGGGGGTAGTTCGGAAATAGGCGGTCGAGGTCGAGCTTGTCGCCTCCGCCGTGGTTGAAGTCGCTGAAGCCGAGATTCGCGAGGCTACCGACGACGCTTCGGTAGCGTTGGTCTTGTTGAACCCTTCTGGGTAGGTGAGAATTTCGTTACCGGGCTCTCCGGGTAAGAGGAATGGCGGGTGGACGGGGTTCAAAGTAAGATTCCCACTGCCACAGCTGCCGACACAGAAACTAGACACCTCGTTCATGTCTGTGGTGTGGTGTCAGTACACGTATGTTAAGTCATTAGAGAAAGGCGCCATCGCTTTTGCTTACCTATCCAAATACCATCAAAGTTGACCTTCTTGTGATACGTGGTGATCTCAGAAGTCCACCAGCGGTTGGTACCCGTGCCGCTACAGGAAAGCGAGTTAGTTGGAACATTTAGATTTAAAGTGACTTGTCTCCAATCAAGTTGAGCAACCGACGGACTACGTCGCCTTGATTTGAAGAGGTGCGATAAATCTCTCAAGAATGCACTTACTTGAACAACGCGCCAATCCAGTCGGGAAAGACGGTATAGCCAGGCCACACTGCACCAATATAGGTCGAGCCTATATATAAAAGTCAGTTTATATTCACAAGGCGAGTGGTAATAGCAACGTACCATCTGGGTTCATCAGGAAGGCATCCTCCTCCAATCCACGGTTGTAGATCGGATAAGCGTCGCTTGCATTCTCTGGGTTGGGTGCATATATAGCTGCATCAATGATAGGGATGTAATGCTGTTTGTTCTCATGCAGCCGGTCCAAGAATTCGGCTCCTTTGTCATAGGGGAAGTTCACGGCATCATTGTCGAAGTCCCGGTATTGGTTCATGTAGTCGATATCGGCTGCATCGATAATACATCAGTAACCGTCTTCAATCAATTGAACAAGACGGGCAGGAATGGACTTACTCCATATGGTTTCAAGCGGGATCTCGAACTTCTTAAAGTCGTCAACCACGTCTTGGAGGTGCGACCAGTTTCGGTAACCCCAGCGGCATTGATGATAACCAAAGGTCCAGAGCTGCTGCATCGCAGGTAGGCCGATGGCACTTTTCTGGTATGATTTCGAGACGGCATCTTGGGTTGGTCCCTCAAAGAAGTACAGGTCTTGGTGAATACGGTCAGCATCTGATAGTCTGGGGCTAGGACAACGTTATCTGCTTACCAATACTGCCTCCAAGTGCTCGCCACGTGATACCCTTCTCTTGCAGCACAATTTCTTGGGCATGTGCATTTCTCTGGAACACGCCGTGGGTATACGACTTATACGTGGCTGTCTTGTCTGTGGCGTTGGGAGCATACGTCAAGCTACCGGATGTGCCGTCCACTTCAAAGTAACGGGTGTCATAGTAGATGGGGTGGTGCCCATAGATGTTGGCATCAATGTTGTCACCTACATCAGCCGCGAAGAGGGTCCCTGGTGAAGGTCAGTTTGCTGTCGAGGTCAAGGTATAGATAAAATGCGACTTACTTGTGAGGTTGTGGTTGAGCTTGAACCCGTGAATCACCTCTCCAAGACCATACAGGTTGTAGTTCTCTGGCAAACGCGATACGAACTCAATGAACTGATCGGCGTAAACCAGCTGCGTGCCTGTGGTGGTGAAGAGAACATCGCCAGTGCTCTTTCGGGTAACGTTGAAACCGAAGGTCGGCTCATTGCCCCATTGGAAGACGAGGTCACTGTTTTCGCCCTGAGGCTCAGTGGCAGCCGCTGGTTTCGGGATCAGCTCTTCGGGCAGAATGAACCAAGTGTAATTCTCAGCACCAATGTACTTTGGCTGGATCCCAACGTGCAGTCGGTCCACAGCCTGGTAATCTACAGTGAGAACAAGAGACTCGATGTCGTTTCCATAGAGGTTGCAGGGCTTGCCAGCCAAGGTGAGATCAGCAGTTATGCCATTGGTGGTCTTGACGACGTTGGAGGCAGTATATCCGGGGCAGACGACCTGGGCATCAATAGCCTTGGGGTCCTTAACGTTGGCGATGATGTTCTTGCCCTCATCGGCATCCGGAGGAACCGTGAATACTGTGTCAAGGCTAGTGGACGTTGGCGTCTGAGAGGCAATGAGAGAGACTAGGCCAAGGACGTAGACGGCCAGCAGGATCAGCAGTGGCCGAGCCATGGTGTCTTTCCGACGGTACCGGGTGTACAGAAAACGGGTTGCAAGGACAAGAGAGGTCAGAGTGCTGACAATCAGGACCAAGTACGAGGTAGGGTCCAATGCCAGTGAGCCGAGGCTGAAGCTAGACGTTGAACTATCTAGAAGTTGGAAAGCCCTGGTGGCAGGCGCGAGGATACCGTGGGCTCCATCTTGACCAACTAACCAGGAGCCTGGGTTTATATAGGCGAAGAATGACATGATATAGCAATGCGCTCACCAGCCAAAGAGGAGCGCATATGCATATACACACGGCGGGGACCAAAAGGGAAATGCTAAGGTAGGATATGCAGCACAACAATACAGGGGAGCATGCGGCGAGGCGGAGAAGCATACGATGGTGACACGGGGGGTAGAGGTAGAGGTGGGAAGAATACTGTGGGAATCACTTTCACCGGTTACCGACTTGGACACAGTCCTGTCCACCGTACGTGGTCTAGATATGGACTCAGAAAGGCTCAATGTAGCTTCCTCGCTTGAGGGCGGGCTCGCCAAAACTCTCGCGCGAGTACCTTGGAGGACATTGGAGGACATTGGAGGACGTTGGAGTAGAAGGAAGCAGGTGCGGAGTAGGGCCACTTCCAGGACAATATAGTATGGGGTTGAACGGGAGCTTCTTCGGCGCTTCTCCTCACTCCAGCCTGGAAACTGCGGGGGAGTCGGGACGCGGGCAGCAGGCGGGAGATCAGAGATGAGACCAAGACCCGGGACAAGATTCAAGCGTACCTACTTAATGTACCTATAGGTTACGCAGTAAACGCAAAGAGGCGGCAGGTAGTACCGCCAGCTACAAAATGCGCGGTTGGGTAACACCCGATGACATAACGACGCAAGACAACTCGGCTCAATTAAGCAAGCTTGCAAGCTGGGCGACGAACGGAAAGCCTGCCGGCTGCTTGCGGGGTCTAGGATGTCGGAGTTGGGGGGCTAATTGGACCCAGGGCTTCGGCACTGGTTGCATGGAAAGATCAACATCAATAGTCGATAGTTCGCAGTCTCCCTCGCTAAAATACATGTATACACGACAGTCGAGACATCTGCAGACACAATCTTGAAAAAAAAACATACGGGCTTTGTCTCCAGTCGTATGGTCACGATCCAATTGCTCGGTGTTACTGCTGTGCCATTGCCCAAAGCCAACATGCAGAGAGCTCATGTGGACCTGTGAAACCCTGGAAGAGCAAGTAACATTGAACCTGGGTTACATAATTTGGGACCACGAGATTCTACAGCATTCTTCCCATAATGCACTCTTGCCTTCCACTGTGAGTCATTTCATAAATGCGTAGGTACGGGAACACAGGAGCTCTCTTATAAATCGTTCCTGTTTGGAAGTCACGATGTCAATAAGTGTTAGGTTAGGATATGCCAAGGCAGGCAAGAACTCAACATTGAAACATGTCAATCCGGTACTTACACTGGCCATGGATATGGTGGGGCTTGGAAGCTCTTACCCCAGATTTGGCGAACGAAGTTCGAAGCGGGACAAGAAAGGTGAGCTGGTTAAGTGCATATCGAGCTGGAGCAGCAGATAACCCTTTAAAGGCATAGGCTGCTGCAGGGATTACTGTACGCGGCGGCGCTCCAAGGTTAGCTCTACGTAAAGAAAGTTGACTGAGCCGAAGCTCCATTCCAGCAATTGGGAGAAGTCAATCATTCCACTCACGAACATCCGTTCCAAACTGCGCACGCAACCTGACGAAAAGAATAAAAACGACATACCCATTACAACAACCAAATATTATCATCCAGCATCGGAAACCCCCGTATACCGACTCAGCGTTTCCACGCGCTTCCCACAGACATCATGGCGGCGACAAGCGCGAACCCGCCCGCCTCCGTCCTGGCGCAGCAGATCCTCGACCACAAGGGACCGCAATACACCTTCAGCTTCACGCCCTTCCTGCGGCGGACGTACGGCCACGGCCTGGCGCCCAACCGCCCGGTATGCAAGGCGTTTCAACAGGGCCACTGCCCGCAGGGCACCGACTGCCCGGACCGGCACGTCACGCAGTCGGCGGCGTCGGCCAATAACGCCAGCTACAACTCGCTCGTGTGCAAGCACTGGCTGCGCGCGCTGTGCAAGAAGGGCGAGAGCTGCGAGTTCCTGCACGAGTACAACCTGCGCAAGATGCCCGAGTGCAACTTCTTCCTGCGCAACGGCTACTGTTCCAACGGCGACGAGTGCCTCTACCTGCACATCGACCCCCAGTCCAAGCTGCCGCCCTGCCCGCACTACGACCGCGGCTTCTGCCCCCTCGGGCCCACCTGCGCCAAGAAGCACGTACGACGCCAGCTGTGCCCCTACTACATGGCCGGCTTCTGCCCGGACGGCAAGGGCTGCAAAGAGGGCGCCCACGCGCGCTGGGAGAAGAACCTCGAGAAGCCCCAGCCCAAGACGGAGAAGACCGAGGAGGAGCTACTACAACAACAACAGGCCGCGGCGCGCCAGCGGTATGAAGACTACGGAGGCGACGACGGCGGCCGTGATGGTGGAGGTGGCGGCGGCGGGTGGAGAGACCGCGACGATAAGGGAGGAGACCGCGGCTTTAGAGGCGGCCGTGGAGGCCGGGGCGGATGGCGCGGCAGAGGACAAAGGGGTGGTCGGGGGAGAGGCCATCACTAGGTACGACACGGCGGTGTTGATGGTTATGGTGTCGTATGGTGCGAACGACACCGCCATGAGAGCGATGGTATTTTGTGCGACAATGACAGATTGTTGCCTGTGGAACACATTCGCTACCACGACTTTGCATCGGAACCATGACCAGAAAACTTTGGTGACCATTGACTTATGGTATCAAAAGATTTCTGACATTATGCACCAGGGCCCTGCTCACGACGCAGTTCCTATCTGCAGCACCCTCGGCACAGCAAACACTACAGCCTGCTCAGCCAGCAGCCGGCAAGGCGGTACGGGGGACTACATCATCCGGCTCACTTCAGATCAGCTTTACTAGCGTCGAGCACAAAACTTGGCCCCGGCGATTAGACCGAAATCGAATCAGTTTAGGGGTTATAGCGGAACATTATTAGTTGGCCAGCAGCCAAACCGAATGGCAAGTGTTCGATACCCCCTCTCACCGCATCACTTTCAGGACATGAACACGGGGGTAATTAGGCATGTATAACTGGATAACTTGCAGGGGAGGGCAAACTTCTAGATAAGCAATAGAACCCAGAATGCATTTGGTATTTATGCTAGATTTGTAAAAATTCCCCAAGATGGATGTGAAGAGAGTATGTCGTCATGTCGTAGTGGTTTGCCCTTCCCGTGTATATACATAATTTGAATAATTTGTTGTTCGGTTTTGTCTGCTTTCGTTCATTTTTGCTTTTCTTTCTTCGGACTTCTAGTCCTCCTTCCACACATTGCTCACTCCCTCATGATCATGCGCGACCGCAATAAACTCGCTTCCCTCGCCAACACCGTTCTCACTGCCCCCCGTATCGCTCCCGTCCTCGCTATCCGTGTCGCTGCTGCCGCTGCCCCGGCCCGAGCCCGAGCGCGACCCGTCGCTCCACGTGCGCAGCTCGTCCACCTTGCGGATCCCCATCATCCACGCCACGAGGCCCTTGGGCACCCACCGCCCCACGAACCCGTACAGGCCGGCGCCCAGCCCAACGCGCACCAGGGGTCGCTGGTCCGACCCGTCGATCACGTCGAACACGGCGTTATGCAGCTCCCTTAGCGAGCTGCCCCGCAGCCCGCGAATGCGGCCCGCCGAGATGGCCGACGAGCTCTGCGACATGAAGTTCTTGCCGTACGCGTGGCGCGCCGACTCGGGCCACGTCAGCGTCTCGGCCGAGGGCGGGAGCAGGCCCGCGTGGTGCGCATGGTGGCGGACCGGTCCGCCCGTGATGCCAACGTTCGTGGTCGCCGTCTGCGGGACGAAGCCGGCGAGATCAAAGGTGCCGAGCTGGATGTGCGTCACGGGGATGGCGAGGGGCCGCAGCTCGCCCGTCAGGACCTCGGTGAAGGCCGAGAGGGCCGAGCACACGGTCGCCTCGGGCGCGTGGAAGGGCGGGTTGATGGACGAGATGATGGACGGGGTGAAGACGAGCACCTTCGGGGTGCTGGGGCCTTCGGCCGTCGAGGCGTTTTTGTTGTTCGTCTTCGCCGCTTCGGCGGCGGCGGCGGCTGCTGCCTCCTTTTCGCTGCCGGGGGGCGTCAGGCGCGAGGTGAGGAGCGGCAGGAAGGACTGGATCGTCAAGATGGGGTGCAGCAGGTGCGTGTTGAAGAGGTCGGCGAAGGACGACGGCGGGATGGTGGCGATGGGCGAGGTCTGGTAGTTGAGCGAGGGGATGAGAATAACGGATTTCAGCGTCAGGTAGTTGGCTTTGGTTCGTGGCACGGCCGAGTGTGGTGTTTGCAAATATGTCGCGAAGCGCTCAATGGAATTACCGGCGCTCAGAGGCTGTTATACACATTATTCGTCAGCTACTTTGGTCGCCCTTGGCTTAAAGTGAAGAGACGAGAAGCAAAGATGAATAACTTACGTTGGTGATATCAATGTTTAGCGGCTTGATGTCGGGTCGCGACAGGTTCTGGACCATGATCTCATCCTCCACGGTGCTGCAGACAACGTAGACAATGAAGCCCCTGCGCTCCAGGTCGAGAGACAGCGACTTGGTCAGAGGCAGGGACGGGGAACCCGCGACCACGACCACTTCCAGGCGCCCGCCGTTGCGAGCCCGTTTCGCCCGACGGGACTTGCGCATGTGTTTTGTTTTCCGCACCGCCTTATATGTCACGTAGCCCACGGTGAAGACCATGACACCCGTGAGGATCTTGTGTCGCACCACCCAGTCCTGTATGCGCTCAATGGTCGACATGTGTACGATCTGGACCGGGGGCGGCCGAGGCGGGGCCTTGGGTCGCATGTAATCGGGGACCCATTCTGCGGTCGAGAGGGTTTCTCGCACGACGTCGGCGGCTTTTTCTACGTGCTTGTCGACATATTCGGCTACCTCACCCGAGTATTTCTTGATGTGGTTCGGTAGCGAGGACAGCTAGGGAATTGGGCAGAAAGCCGTTAGCGGAAGAGCTTCTAACCTAAGAGCTTGCTGCTGACTCTCGGTGGTGGGGGTGGGTGGGTGGGTGATGGATGCACTTACGACGTCCAAGAACTGTTGATCGTCTGCTGACATTGTTCAGATCGTGTATATCGACATGGACTCAACTGACCAGAGATGTGGTGATGGGATGGAAGATTTGAGAATGCAGGGTGGCGGTGACGAATCCCCGATAGCTGGCGAAACAATTCGATTTAGCAGAATGTTCAGGCACTGGCAGACTGGGCTGTTGGTACAGCGCCCTCTCTGCATGTGCTGATTTGATAACCTGATAAGCTGCTGCCAGCGACTTTTTAGCGTGCATGATGTAACAATCTCCTCCCAAAATAGGTGGAGAACGACCCGACCTCCCCGGACAGATCGGAGTGTCCCGCATTGATTCTTAGACAGCATCCACCCCTATCCTCAAATACCAAAACATCCCATAGTTCTTATGCGCTTTTCTGAGCTCATGGTCCTCCATGAATTCTCGACAGCTCTGCCCTGGAGTCGATACCAATGTGCCTTAACGTGATACGAAGGATGCATGAACGCTTTGTTGTCGGTTCCATGCGACAGAAGCCCTATCAAGATTAAAAGACGCGTCCTGTCATGGTGTGGGGGATCAAATATCCACGATTGACTAGCACAGCATATCGGCTGTGCATCCGAAAACACTGCTCACTCCATATCTTCTGCACCTAGACCCAAGGCGACCATAGAGTGAGCAGTCTGGTTCTTGCGTGGACGTATGGGATACTGTACATCGCCCATTTCCAGCCAAAGCGCGCAGTATACATAGTTATTTGTATTCGTCCGCCTCTGAGACCCCGTGAAGGAAGCAGCCCGCTTCTTTACGTGCCAGCAAATCTCTACACTACCCGTCTCCAACCTGGCCGAACCGCGACCGAGATGCTGATGTCGTTGTCCATGCTGCACTGCTTCCTTCCGGCAAGCTCGAGAATGCCGATGCCCACAGACGCATCTCTAGAGGGGCAAGTCGTGGGTCTGCAAGAAGTAGGCGTTGGTAAGTGCTCACATTGAGGAGATCCCTCAGCAAAGACCAACCAGCAGAATTCTTCGCGTCTGGAAGGATCAAAGAGAATAGCACATTCCCCGCCTTCTGCCCCTGCGTCGAATGTTCCCGACTCCATCCATTATGGGTTCGCGGAGGAAAAAAAAGCGGTGGGACTGAAGCGGGCCACGGCGATCGCCAGCCCGGTCCCCAGGCGGTGGAACATGTCCCCGGAGTGTATTGAATCGGCCTCCACCGCCCCTTTCTATCAGCCCCTCCCTTGTCAAATCAGGCCCCCAATCACGTTCTGAATACATCTACCGCCGATGGGCAAGCTTCGGAACCGCCATACTGGACGGCATGGCGTAGACGAAGTAGGCCACTGGAGTCCGGCTGCCTTCTGACAACCAAGGTCAAACCAACATGGCTGATATTCACCATAGCATGGCACATGGCCAGAATTGAATTGTGAGAGAGTATTTTATATGCTTAGAATGTACTCTGTGACCAGCACAGGAGGGCAGCGGCAAGTGTTTTGAGCATCATAATGTGGTGGGTGGTACCTGTGACCTGGCTCTATCTCGTTGGAGATGCCTCTTTGTTCCAGTCGATATGGATATTTATGTTACTTGCTGATCCGTAACACATAACACCAACGTCAAGTGGACAAAGGGCTGAAGTGCAATCAGGGAAGCATTGCCACGGTACCAACGAACGCTGCTATTGGCTTGTAAGAATGAGGTAACAACCTAGCATGCTTGAACCCACAGTCTGCTAGGTGACGTGCTCAGCATAGTCTGCTTGGAGTGATCATTGACGTCGTCGATGCTGCGTTGATTTAAAGCATATCTGGGATGAATCACCCGCGCGACAGCGAGGGGCCCGTGAGCGCCTCACGGGGCTTACACAGGTCCTCCAGCTGTGCATCGTCTATATTATCTCAGGCAGGGTGTGACAGATATCAAATTCTCCGATCCAATACAGGGCCTCATGAAGTCTCATGGCGTCCCCAACATGGTCTACATCGGAATGTCTTCACCAAGTATGACTTACAAGTCATAGAAAAGGACGCGGGCTCGATTTGAGCTATCATAAGAACGGGACATGAGAAATTCGACTTTGTTGGTGGGACATGATTTACCCCACGTTGGATCTTTCGATGTTGATGATGTTGGATCGTCAAGAATGTGATGAGCAATCATTCTTGTCCGGTTGCGGGGTGAATCATTCCAACGAACACCGCAAGTACAAGGGTATAGCATCTGAAAATCTTTTATCGCCCATCCGCAGAAGGAAAATAATCGTTCTGGCCAGGCACACTCCGAAGTGAGTTGGCAGTCATGTTTGCTGAATGTGGAGAAGGCATGATGGTAACCAACGACCTGTGCCATCCGCTGCTGCCTTTGTCTCCTGGAAGCTGCATTCAAGCCTGAAACGGTCGCTGGGGGTGGAATATAAATATCGGCATTGCCTGATCCATTGGACGCAACTCGCCTAGAACATTAAGCTCTCTGAATCCCATATAAACTGATTCGCAGGTCCACCCATTGAGAAACAATGTGTACAATTAGGTAAGTGAGGTCTTGAACAGCCCCTATATCAAATTTTGACGCAGATGTGGCACCCAAACCTAGAAATACTTATTTAATATTTGCTATATTTGCACAGACGGTCTAAATATTACTATTGCCGGCACTGGAAGGAAGATGCCGAATCCCTCAAACCGGAAAGATGCGACCGGCAGTCTGGCAACGGGATCTGCAAAAATATCCACAAGGACTATCTTTTAGAAACTGTAGAAGGGGAGGGCTGGTGCCTAAACTGTTACAGGGGCAATCCGCTGGACGTCGAGAAGCTTACCAAAGGCCCGGCCGCCGACATGCAGCCCATTATCAGGGAGCTTTCGATGAAGACTATGTTCAAAGCGTTTGATGACTTGGTAGATCACTGGGAAAAGGAGGGATTATTAGACTCTGAAGATCTTGAGGATATGAGGAAGGGAATATCCAGACACCAAAAGTTCTGGCAATGTGAAGTAACGGCAGGGCGTCCATGGAAATATTGCGAAGAGCTGTTAGTTGCTTTCCTATGGAACCTCCTCCGGAGAAGAGAGGACCTTATACAACATTCGTCAACTGGTTAGCAGGACGTGAATATAGCATTCTCTACGAGACTAATATCCTCCCTGCCAGTAACTGGAATTGTAAGAGTGATGGAATGTTATGAGATACCTAACGACAAAGATGACACAGCGGGGGGTGGGAATATCCCAAATTGACACAAGATTCCAACTGGTCGTATAGCTTTGTCAACGTGGTTTTCTCGAGAACGAGCATGTACTAGGTTTAAGATGTCTTGTCCTTCTAACTTCTAGGAAGAAAACCAACATAGTTCAGCTTCATTATACCGAAGCCCAAAGCTGAAAGTCTGTCAAAACAAAGGAGACGGCTTGCTCAGCTCAGAATGGCCATGGAAGAAAGGCAGCTGTTAATTCACACATTGTTGCCCATGTGCGCGCGTACTCGAGTCCGGAATCTAAACCACTCTTGGAGCTCATGCCGCAGATAATCGATAAGGGGTGGCCAAGGCACCAACGGCCGTGGTGGTTGCAGAACAGTTATTAGCAGACTGTAAATTCACTGCAGCTTCAGATAACTCCAGAATGAACATGAAAGGAGAAGAGCGAGGAGAGAGCCTTTAATGCTAAATCTCACTCACCATGAGCCCTGTATTTTATTTGTCTTATGTAGGAAATAGACTGCTTTGTCGTGTTCCTCCAATCAGATATTATAGATTCTGCCCCATTGGGGGCACAATGCCACTTTAGAAGCTAACAACTTAGCCACAATTACTCGCCACAGCCACAAATTGGCGGCAATTGCTCTTCATCTTGTGACTTCATCGATCGCGTGCCAATAACATATCCTTGACCGAATCATCAAAAGGAATAACAGAGCCTTATTATGCTCAATTAAATTGAAGTTCCCATGTGCATTGTGATGTGGGCTACGCTGCTTTGAGAACGCATTCACGGACTGCCATGTCATCATCAACGTCGTCGCGCCTCCTCTACACGGCCCTGATCCGCACGCACCACATCACCAGCCGCAAAAAGCTGCAACGCGTCAAGAAGTCAGCGCTGCAACATGAGCTCCCGTACGTCCTAGTCCGGAGTGGTGGCGCACCGGGAATCATGTATGCCGAGGCACCCAAGGAGAGCACGCTCGCCGCATGGGTCGCTGGGGTCCACGACCTGCGCTACAAGGACTTCCAGTGCGTGCGCAAGCCCGCGCTACAGCGGATCCTCCTCGGGGCCGTTTCCGACGGGAAAGGAGCCCAATCTCCGTCTTTCAAGGAGCTCGAGACGACGGCCGAGTTCGGGCGCGTCATGGAGGAGAAGGGACTGGGGGACTGGTGGAGGGTCGGCATGGGGTATCAGACGGAGGAATGAAGTTGATGGGAGGTTCCGGACCCTTACTCAACAAGTCCCGAGTCCCGATTCTAGACGGGCGGTACATGTCATCTGGCTAATCAAATTCCCACGTCCTGTGTAGCATTGCAGCTACACGGGACGAGATTTTAAGCCAATGACCGCCCAGCTTCGTGCCACCCATCAGCGACGCTTGGGGTAACCCGGGTAGGGCAAATTACCCCAGTACTTATCCCGACTTTATTCCCGAGTGTCTCGTCTGGACGTTCTGGACCGTCCGTCTATAGTACAGCTTCGCCGATAAAGAGTCTGGGATTTACAGGTCCCCATTGCTCGCAGCTAGAGCAGGGTCATTGGCCAATTCTCAAGAAGGGACAATTGCGTGGTCACGACTTCAACGCTTAATATGCCCATCACCACCCCCGCAGATTTTTTCGAGACGGTGTTCGACTACATCATCGTCGGAGGAGGGACAGCTGGCCTCGCGGTCGCGGCGCGCTTGACCGAGAATCCAGATATCACAGTGGGCGTTCTGGAAGCCGGCCCTTCCGTTTCGGACAATGCGGCGATCAACATTCCGGGATGTTATGGCGAAACCTTGGGCACCGATCTCGATTGGCAGTTCCAGACGACGGCGCAACCCGGCCTCGGCGGACGAGCCTTGAAATGGCCACGCGGAAAGATCCTTGGCGGGACAAGCGCATTGAACTTCATGACCTGGAATCGGGGCAATCGGGAGGACTACAATGCGTGGGAGCAATTGGGGAATCCGGGATGGGGTTGGAACGATTTGCTGTGAGTATCCTTAGACAATCTGGCCGAGATCTTCAGAACTCAGGATGCTTGACAGGCCGTTCTTCAAGAAGACGGAGCACTTCCATCCACCGGGGCCAGGGACACAAGATGAGTTCCAAGAATACTATGACCAAGGGGCCATGGGTACAGACGGACCAGTCCACATCTCTTTCGCTAGGCAATATTCGGCATCTCATAAGATGTGGCACGCGACCCTCAACGCGCAAGGGGTAGACACCAACAAGCGACACCTCTCGGGTTCGAACGTCGGAGTATGGACCAACATCAACACCGTCAACCCTACCACCTGCGAGAGAAGTTATGCGAACACTGCGTACTACCAGCCGAATTCGACGCGCCCGAACTTGTTGGTGATGTGCGACACAATTGTAGGAGAAATCGACTTACGCCAAGAAGGAGATGAATGGGTCGCGTGTGGTGTGAGAGTTATGCATGGCAACGAGCAATATTCCGTATCGGCCTCACGAGAAGTCATCCTATCGGCGGGCAGTGTTCAGTCACCACACATACTGGAACTTTCAGGGGTAGGAAACCCCAAGATCCTGTCACGTGCTGGTATCCAGACAAAGGTGGAAAGTCCATGCGTGGGGGAGAACTTGCAGGACCATTTCAGTAAGACGAATCCCTGGTGCGGTCGAGAAAGGATCAACACTTACTTAGTAATCACGAGCAGTGACCGCCATGATCTTTGAAGTTGACCCCAACCTGGAGAACCCGGATGATCTGAAGCTCAGCGAAGACGCCAAGACCGCGGCCCTGGGTCAGTACAAGAAGTCTCAGACCGGCCCGCTGACTGTGCTTCCCTGCTCTATATGCTACGTGCCCTACCAGCACTTTGTGCCCTCTGAGACACTCTCAGCTGTCAAAGCTACGATAGACAAGATGGAGGGCTACTCGCCAGAAGGACGCAGCATCCGCAGCCGGAGGTTTGACCCGTCGGCACGGCTTGGACAGATCGAGTACATCTTCGATCTCGGAAACTGGAACCCGCTCTTCAAGCCAGAACCCCTCAGTGGAAAGAAGTATGGGACGATACTCCAGATTCTACAGAACCCCTTCTCCAGAGGCAGCATTCACATCAAGCCAACTACCCCCGTGTCTCCGCACAGTGGTGCCCTAGAACCACCTGTCATCGATCCGCAGTACTACTTGGGACAGCACGGAGAGCTAGATCTTGAACTGATGGTGCACTGTGCTCGCTTCGCAAATAAGATCTGCAGCACACAGCCATTGGCCAGCATCATCCGCTCACGTGCGGCACCTACTTTTCCGTCAGGGGGAGGGACAACCAACAAGGATGATGAAAGTGATGAGGCTTGGCGGCAGTGGCTGCGTGAGAACACCATCTCCGACTGGCATCCGGTGGGCACCTGCGCTATGGGCGGTCGCCGGGGTATCGAGGCGGGGGTGGTAGATGAGCGGTTACGAGTCTACGGGGTCCGGAGGCTCCGGATCGTCGATGCCAGTGTCATACCACTACAGATCAGTGCTCATCTACAGGCGACGGTCTATGCGATTGCAGAGAAGGGGAGTAGCATGATACTAGAAGATAGATTGCCAAGACGATGTGACTGAAGTAGAGTTGATTTAAGGACTGTATAGACAAATAACCGAACCCTGATATCGCCTGCTTGGTTCTCATGAAACTCTGGTTATCGATCTGGATATTAGCTGATTATGTGAACTTGGTTTATCAACCAAATTGCCTGCCCAGTCAATGAGTTGATTAAACTTAATTAGGGGCTCAGGGGTATCCAGCCAGGATGCAGTGAAATACTTGCTCCTGCATATATATAACTTCATCACAAATTGTTTACTCGACTCTGTACTGGTTAGTTTAGTATTCAGAATAGATGGTGGCTTCTCAAAATCGGGGTGGGAGCCAAACGCTTTGCCTCCTGCTTGATTTGTTATGGCTTAGGGGTGTGTTACATTGAAACATCTATCCCTACATACAATCAAACTTCCGCCATACAATTCATAACACACCCACACGTGGTTTAGTAATCCAGCTTCTATGGGAAAGTCGCAATGCCTACAAATCTGTTTGGGGTGTTTCCATTGTGCATAGCCATCGTGGGGGTTGAGACAGCTTCCATTCCAAGATATATGAAGACAGTTTGGGTTGAAATTGAACCCTTCCTGCTGCATATGTTCATGTCTGTTTGTATACAGAATCAAGACTAAAACAACAAATAAAAAAATATACTTAGTCGGCAGTTGGCCGTTGCGTATCAAGAACTGGCCACCCCAAAGACTAGACTAAACAAACTTGATAGCGCCATGATCACTCACCCAGTCCTGCTCGCTGTGCTGTCATTGAATGCAAGGAGTCTTTCTGGAACAGTGAAGCAAACACTACATGTAGTGAGAACGTGCATATAAAGATGGTGACACCGGCGTGAAGTGATTTGACTCACGGGCTCCCTTTGAATACATCGCAAGGGATGAACGGTATATTCACCTTCAATGCAATATGCTATCAAGACGATGCATTCACTTGGCCTAGATGGCCTTCCTAAAACATATATAAACGCCACTTTCCTCCAGGCTTCATGAACTTTCCTTTCCCCCTTCACATCACCACCCTCAACAACTCCTGCATTCTGGGCACACGATCTTCACGACATTCCTTTCGTTCTCGCTTTACTCATCCACATTCCCACACACAGTACCCGAGCCTCAATCGCGTCCTCGTGCCGTTTTAATTATCGGTATCTGCTCTCTTCTCCTACCGAATCTACTAACGCCTACCACCGAACTTGAAACGAGGAAGACAACATGGCGGCCAAGAACACCAATTTCTTCGCCTTTCTCCTCTTACTTCTCCCCCTCTCTGTCACCTCTGTCGTCGCTTTCCCGTTTATGTCTCTCCACGCTCGGACTATTTCCCCGGATACCATTGCACCCCTTGCCGGCTCCGATAATAAGACCAACATCGATTATTGTGGCGGGGCAAACACCCCGACTTTCCTAACGGGTAGGCTTAATTTGTTAATAGCATACTATCCTTGTCTCTCATTTGCTGATTATCTGTGAAGAGGGCGACTCTGAGACTGGTCCCGGATTCTATATCACCAACCAAGACACCTCGGGTGAGAACTTCTTCCTGATTGAGAACAGTCGAGATACGCACCCGTGGAAATACCTTCATGTAGGCCTTCTCATTCAGGGATGTCCCCTCTATTTTGGATATCATAGACTGACTAATAAAACAAAAAAAGGTCTCTAGCGGTGCCCGGAAGTTCGTGCAAGTTTGCAACTCCTGGCAAGGCCGCCTCATGCGCGGTACGCCCAAGGTCAACACCGACGGAAAGGTCCACAACCTTGGCACCTGGATCGAGTCGAGCGTCGTGAACGGAGTCATGAGCGGCGACATTTCGTTCTTGCAGGGCTGCGATGGTGGTGCCAAGATCGTCTCCAACGACGGCCGAGGTGTCACCCGTGGTTGCATGGTGGACATGCTGACCGGCGCTCCTGCGAATGCCCTGCAGAACAAGGACACCGGCACACCCGCGCTAAAGCGCATCACCGGTGACGGCTTTAGCCAACCGGCCAAGGATTGGGATCATTCGAAATGCGATGCCAGTCAGGTCTTCATTGAGGAGAGTAACACCAACCCGGTCATGGATTCTACCAATGGCCGATTTGAGGTTACCTTCTACAAGGGCAAGGCTTAAGGGGGACAGCTTGAAAGAATGCAAAATCTAGTGCGGACTGCACATCATGAATACGGGGCATGGATATCATAGTAGAGAATATATAATAGCTAGATTTGCTATAATATAATTACTCCTTCCCTAACATGATGCATATTCAATACCTTATCACCTATCAGCAGTTTGGTTTCAAATCTATATAATAGATATCACTTTTAGCTATGCTAAAGTCCAAAGGAATATACCCTCGGCCCGGTGCAGAAGAATGAAAGTTATATCTCAGCCTAGGGCAAGATGCTGAATCAGGGTGACACGCGTGGTATCGGCAATGAGAACCTCCACCGACAACCGACATGCTATTAGTCAAATTGACTTCCAATCCCTTGCAGATAGTATTGAGTATCATGACCAGACCTGTCACCTCCGTCATTGGGTCCCTGGTCGTTGGTGCGACCCTGGGCATCTGAGAACGCCGTGGTTGACGACGCAGAACCCGTGTTGACGATCATGCTAGTGTTCGTACTTCGTTTCGAGGACCTTATGGATGGTGATTCCAAGTCAGTCATCGGTTTCAAGGCAAGCGTAGCTAGTTAAACAGGGGAGGTGATCAGGAAGGTTCACTGACTGTTTCTTCTTCTGCCCAGTCTGTTTCTCCTGGGCCGAGGTTGGCTTCTTGGACGTGCTCGGCATCTCGTCTTTAGGGAGTAGTATCCCAGATTGATAGGTATGTAGGTTGTAGGTATAGGTATATATAGAATTGGTTCTGTGCCAGAGCTAAGTTGATGATAGAAGGCGTGGTGTAGTTGGCGTGAATTACTGAGTCCACATGGGATATTGAGAGACTTTTATATTCGAGAGACACACGTCTAGGACGGAGAGAGAAGTGACCATGATAGAGCGGGCGAAAGAGGTCAGGCAACACACTTAGGCTTGCCAATGGCACTCAACTGACCGAAGCATATTGGAAACACCCGCGCGTAGGCATCCATGTTTTAGAACTCAATGACTTGCAGAAAAGAGAATTCCAAGGATTTCGAGCCTCTTGCTAACGCAGCAGGAGGGCGAGGGGGTGTGAGCCGCCTTCTGTGAATCTGAGCCAAATGCCTACCATTGGGTAGTGTACTTTTGCGTATTGGGGCATTTGCTTTGTGCTCACCAAAATTTGGGTCGAAAAGTCAGGGGCTGTCCCAATGGAGTGATAGACTTTGTTTAACCGCACATTCATGTTCAAATAGGCCTACCCCTGATTGGACATTGTCCTTTTGGTCGTCATAAAATTACCCTTCTATCGAACGGGACCATGGGCGAATGAGGCGATCCCAGCTAGTTGTGCAACACTACCTATGCTTCGGTGATGCTGCGTCATCACTTTCCCTGCCGGATCATACGAAGCCATCATGCTACACTACCCTCCAGCAAGGACTGACTTTCAGGCATGGGTCAAAGCTAGGTGAGGATCCGCCCGCTAGATACGGCATTCATCTATCTGCCTTGTAACCACGAGATGTACATCTCAACCCGGCACACTGATTGGGTTTTGTACTTTTGTTTGACATGGGTATTGTTTTTCATGGCTACAGCCTGCTTCTGTGATGGAGGGTAATGGTCGCATATGCATCTCCCAGGGTGGTACGTCACAGAGTATCAGTACTGAATTCCCGTGTTTCCCCTCATCTCTTCATGTCGTCCATTGGCCAGTGTTCTTTTGTTCATGTCTTTGGATGTCCTCATTGGCTAGTGTCCTTTTGGTTGACCAATGGCTGATTAGGTACACATAGGTACTTGAAATGCCGGGCAGATGGCTCTTGTTGATTTCCAACCCAGCTGCTGCCAGACACGTCAATCTGCCTTGCTGCAGGCTGAGGCAGAAACTTACCACATCGCTGAAGACGGGTGCATAAATTGCGGGCGATTTCCTACTCCTGTAGACAAACATGAACCATCCTTCTTTTCCTTAGCTTTCTCTTTTCTTTCATATCCCACTAGGCACGCGAGCTCCATCATCTCTCCTCATTCTGGATCAACCAGGCTAGCCCTAAACCGCATCACTGTCTTTCTCTCTTTCTCTTTTCTTTTCTGTCTGGATCGACCAGGCTGGCCCAGCTAAACCGAATCACTCATTATTTGTTACACACAAATTTTGAACTCGAAAAAGAAGGCATCGTGCCCAATGCCTGCGAGCTCCATCATGGACTGCACCAACTCCAACCCCCCTGATCCGCGATATCTGCATGTCCCATTCTCCAAAAGGTGGGACTGCCATCGCAACACAATCCAGAGGCTCTATATCGATGAGGGACTCTCAGTCGAAGACATTGCCTCGAAGATGAAGGATGAGTACAGCTTTGATGCAAGGTAAGCAATCATTCTTTGAGTAATATGGTGATCTCTTTTAATTTCATTATCATATCCATTACGATACTATTTCCTGTTGCTCGAATTCTAATTTTTGTATCTTACCGGTCTTTAGTGGCCGACAGTACAAATACCACATGAAGAAATGGGCGATGAACAAGAACATTTCGTCTACTGCCAAAGACCAAGTCATCAAGGCACTCGAGAAGAGAGAACGAAAAGGCAAGGCCACCGGAATCGTTCGATACAAAGGCGAGGCGGTCGACAAGAAGAAGCTCACGAGACACATGAAGAGTTTGGCTCAGGTCGAACCGAAGTTATCCCGTAATAAGATCATGTAAGAGTCCCGCTTGGACTGGTGAATGACATACACTAACCCATGCACCAAAAGCTTCGCTCGTGGGGATGTCCCTCGTCATGCATTCAACGCTGCGCAAGGGGTGCCAAACCACCCGTCACCGGCCGGTACCGATGGATCAACACCAAGTGCCATATCCATACTCAGCCCACCTCAGATGCAGTCAGGGCCATCCCCTTCGGCTGCACAATCCCCCTTCAACGCTCCGACACCGACGACCATGGCCATCCGACGCAAGACCATGGACAATCGAGCAGCGAGCCTCCTAGGCGGACGATATGGAGACTTTTTGGGGGGAATGTCTGCGGCGGAATTAAGGTCATTCACTTCTCCGCTGGATGCATGGACAAATGAAACTGACTATTTTACAGAATATCGACAGCATGGCTGGACCAATTCTGGTACTTTGCCTTCAAAACCTTCAAGTATTGGGGGAAGGGTCCCAGAGTATGGACACCAGACATGTTGCAATTCAGTGACCTGCTCAACATCGCTTCTTCGCCAAACACGCCTGGTGCCATTGCTGGCATCAATGATCATACTTCGAGAATGGACATTCACTTCAGCGACGGAGATTGCCGTGCTGAACCCACGGATTTGTGTCGGTGGAGTATTCACCTCAGCAATGAAGCCTTTCGATACGATGGCATACCATCACCTCCCCAAGAGCCATCAGACCATTACGACATAAATGACCCTGAGGGTTGGCCATCGTGGCCAGAGGAGTGGTCCAATGCTGACCCAGTTGCGCATCTTCAGTCAGCCCTACAGACGAATACGTTCAGTAACATCGAAATCGAGCAGCTGCCCCTTTCTTTCCCTCGAGTCGCTGAAGCAGCTGCGCAGTCCCCAGGCGAACTATTAGTCGAATCGGTTGGTTTCGCCATCATGGCTCGGAATGAAACCCTACTATACGACTTGTTGGAGCAAAATGAGTCATCAGAAACATTTAACCTTGGAAAGCTGTACCCTTACCATCTTGCAGCTAGTTATCTTGATGGCGCCAAATCCTGCTGCACTATCATGCGTACCTTAGTAGAAGACACCACTACACGGAACAGAATCAGCAATCTATATATCAACAACTCGGGACACACCGTCTTGGACTCTCTCATGATGAATATACTCAAAGCACACACTTCATGTTTACCCGAGACCGTCGATCAAGAATTTCGAGGGCTGCGACAATTTGTTGGAGCGGAAGTAGATCCGTGTGGTCGCTGGGATGCTGACGCGCCATGCATTCGAGATTCCAATGCGTCTTCACCGGACCTTATTCCCCAATCCTGGAAACACATGTTCTGTCACACTTCGGTGCAAGCAGCATGCCATTCAATTGCCGTTATCTTCGAGGCTGCTGGAACGCCCGACATTAATACCCCGAGTGGGCTCTTCGTCAAATCCTGTGGCCATTGCGGCGACCGGCTTCAGCCGTTACCGCTGCATACGCTGGTATTGACAACATTCCATCTCGCTCAGAGTGGTTGTGATGGTGAAACACTCTTCGGAGCTCTGGCCTGTCTAGTATGCCTCCTCTTCTACAGGGCGAATCCTCTCAAGAAAGCCAACATGTCCCTCCAGGCTCTGATTGGAGCCGACGACGGGGAAAGGTGCACCCACCAGAGCCTCGATCCTCTTCAACTTGCCAGGTATGTGCCTCAAGATATTTCAATGACTTGGACCAAAGAGGTGCAAATCGGCTGGGACGTGTTCTTGGCTGTTCTACAGCTGGCACAGCAGGAAGTCTATGGTGATGTCAACGAAGATTCCGAGACGCGCCCAAGGCTTCGCTGCCGCGAACATCGTAGGACAGCACCCGTCGGGGCTCTCTGGGCAAGTATTCAGACTGAATACCTGACATATCGAAGACTCAAGAAAGGGGACCCTTGGATATCTGAAAAGTTTTCTATGCTTTCAATCATTGAAGACTTGAGAAATGGGCGAAACTTCACATCACTCCCGCTCATTGACCGAGAAATGATGAAACTATACTGCGAATGTGGTGTATTTGATGAGGTTAATACAGAAAATGGTTACGCACCACCAAATTGTGAGCAAGTGTGTAAGTTTTACTTTTCAAATTTAGAGGATTGGGATCGCTCAACTTTTCTGGCTACTCAATATTATGATTAAACTACTTCAATGGTTAATTGGTTTATTTATGCGACTCTTATGAACCTCCTTACTTCCTTTCTGGTATACTTTGTGATGGTCGCCTTTATATGGACACCTCCTCAGGTAGAATGCTGTGCCACCGGAAATAGTAGAACCTGCGGTTCTTAAAGACAGAACTTGGTCCGGGCGCCCGAAAGCCAAGGTCGGCCACGCGTTGGTCGTCCCAGATGGCGAACCCAAATTTCCGGTAGGGCTCGAAGGGAACCCCCAGCAAGGGAGATCCTCTGAGGTCGCGATTGGACATGAAGTCGTAGAATTCATATGACGTGGGTTCACGATCGAGGTACTCGGACCCTTGATGAAAGGTGTCCTCTCGGGACCCGAACGAGGGCTGCTCGGCACAGGAGGCGGCGGGACTGGATTCTGTTACTGTCTTGGTAATGGTGGGTAGTCCATAGGAGTCCTCTGGACGAGTGATCTCAAAAGAAGTGGAGGTTGCGGTGGAAATCTGAGAAGTCACCGAAAGGAAGAAGTCGTACGCGGTCAATAGTTGCTGTTGCTCGAACCCGAAGAGTTCGTGGAATTCACCAATGCTGCTCGATAAGATGTAGAGGTCTTGCCAGGACCACCCCTCCCTCTCTAGGTCCTCGTCCAGGTCCTCGTCCAGGTCCTCGTCCTTGTTCTCTTGCTCGCCCAGGCGGCCCCTCGCGCCTGCGCTCTGGAGCTCCAGGAAGAATTGCAACCGCCAGAAGGCCTTGATCATGCGCTGCTCCTCCACCCACGAGGGCGGGCCGGTGCTCGGCGGCTGGTACTGCTCATCGTGTCTCTCGGCCGCTTGGAATTGCTCCAGGGGGGTCCAGCCGGAGCCAAGCGCGACAAGCGTCAACGGCCGCAATTCCAGGGATCTCCGGATCAGATGGCCGAGACAGGCGTGGGACCAAGTGTGGATGTTGTCGACTGTAGCAAGGAAGGAGCGCACGACCTTGCCCTGGGCCGAGCCCGATGGAAACTCAGTCCATGGAGCAGGGTCCATAGTGGCGATCGTTCGGGCCTCGCTCAACGATGCTGGGAAGGTCGAGGCCTTGGCCCGGAGGACTGCACGCATGAGACGGCGTGTCTGCACGGGAACGGTCTGGTCCAGCACCGTGTCCACTATCTCGAGCGAATAACCGTTGAGCACAACGCTCATGGAGGGTGAGGCTTGGACAAGACTCCATAGTGACTCAAGGCTTGGGCAGAGTTTGAGGATCTGAAGCTGAAGCTCCCGGGGAAGCTGGCCGAACATGTTTTAATGTCCAAAATAAGTTCGAGATGGTTGAGGGGGGACATTGCTTCGTTCTTGCGTCTGCCTGATTAGGCGTGGCTCAGCTAGTTTGCGACCCCTGGCGAACGTCGAAATAAGGTGGGGTGGGGCACCGTGATCAGTACTTACCCAGGACCGCAATCTGACAGTACCCTGCCAGGATGCTGGGTCAGCTCTAGCTAAAGCCCCGCCTCGACCCCGACTCCATGGCAAGAAGAAGCTTGTGTGGGGGTGCTCAGTGGCTCGGCAGCGACGACGTAGGGGGGCGCGCCCTGCTTCGGTTGCCTGAGCGGGAAGTGTCTGGAGGGCCGCGAGACGACAGACGGTACGACCTGTGGCGCCGCACACCAAGACTCGTTTTGCGGCCTCTGGGATCAGGGCAGCTGTTGCATCTCTATGTATGAGGTAGCTAAAGATGGGGATTCGAGCAAACGAAAATACTTGAGCATGGAAGATGCACAATGCAGGCAGGCGCGGAAAAGTCATCATCTACTTACGTGTCTTGATTTCGTTTGCAGCCTGGAATCGGTCTGGACTAGACAACAGACAAGACGACCAAAGTTGAAAGTATGGTAGAGAAGCCAATGAGACTGGCAAGTTTCTGCCGTGTAACCATCTTATAAGCGGGAGGCCCTCCACCCCCCTCAAGGCGTTTGCATTGCGAGTTCAACCATCAAATCGGACAATAGAGCACAAGCCTGCCAGCTTCGAACCAAACCATCATATTAAGCGACCCCTTCTTTCGAGTTCTCAGGAGTTCCTTCGTTGCCTGGTTGATCACCCAGCCTACGAGTTTGTCGTCGAAACCTGCCGACTGCTGCAGCAACGCTCTTGGCGCGGGTCAAACACAAGCAGGAAATGACCAACGCGAGGTCAAATAACCATTGCCAAATGAAGCGACTCTGTTGTTTTGGAAAACGTGCTGTACATTCATTGGATGTACTGCAAGAATGCCTAAAGCAGTGTGTATAGCTGCCTGTGACTTTCGTCAATCTTTCTTACCTCTTACCTCTCTTCTCACCAGCTTCTCTTCGTACCCCTCTTAACACAGGTAACAACTCTCTCAACCATAGAGTTGACGTGTTCCTCTCCTCTATCCATTGATCTGTCATCCTGGAAGTCCATCTCTTTGAGATTTGGAAACCATGTCATCTCCTCATCAGCGGAACTGGCGGCGTCGCGGTCCACTGAACGCGTCGAGCAACAACCATAGTTCACCAAAGCCGCAGAACCAGAAGCCTTGCAACTTCTTTCTGCGAACGGGCACCTGTCATTATGGCGCGGACTGCAAGTTCTCCCACGAAACAGGCCCGATGGCGACCGCTGCTGCTGCGCCTCGGTCATCTCGATCTACAGCAAACGCCGAGACCGAGCATGAGCGGAACAAGTATCTCGAATGGAAACGCCTGCTACGACGACCACCTTCCTCGGTCGACAACATAACTGCACTGAAAAACTTCTGGAGCCAGGCTCTTGACATTGTCGAGTCGTCGGAGATCGACCGGTATCAGATGCTGGTCAGAGACCTCACCGACGATCAGTACCAGGGCTGCCTTTATCTTATTCGCACTCTGGATATGAGAGCTAACGGTCGATGGGATGACGTTTGGTTGATTACCCGCGATATGTTGAAGCTCATCACGCAACCCAAGATCCTGGATTGCCTGTCAATCGATACTCCGGTCGGCACCCTGTACAGCGTCATCAGTGGCTCTAACGGAAGCCGTCTCATTCCATTCTTGACATCCTTATGCGCCGGCTTAGAGAGTAGTTGTCGTCGCCAGGACATCGGCATATTAGAGTTGTCAGGCCTTGTGCAGCTGGTGCTTGACGCAACTTACGAGGTTCTTCGCCGGGAGAAGCGAGTGGCGTTCTGCGAAAACCTTCCCGCTCTTTTCGATCTGCTGGACTTGGTCGTTCCCTTCTTAGACACCGAGAGCGATCGGCAAATGAAGGCCGATAAGCTGGGAGTCCTCCGAAAGATAGCCCAATTGTCAACCGGCCTCATGACTACACCCGTCAACGGGAGCCAGGCACGACCTCCTGGGGTCGGCGACACAACCCCATCAGTATACCCCAGAGAACTCAAACTGCCGGGCACGAGACACGACAATGACCATCTGAACATTGCGCACGTCAGCATCTTGCCAACGGTCGACGAGCTCAGTAGCGACCAGGCAGATTACTTACCATCTACCGATTTCCGCCAACCTCACTTTCTTGACGACCCGGTTCAGAGATATCTTGATACCCACTTCCGTCTCCTGCGTCACGATGTATTCGGCCCTTTGAAAGAGGTTCTCGGGGCACTCATGTCATCCGTGGCCCGCAATGATGGTGCTCTCCTCAAGCCCCAGGCCTTTGATGCGAACGTACACTTGTACCTAAACTCCAGCATCAGTCATGTGTCGGTGGATGACAAACGAGGCTTTGAGATACATATCACTTTCATGCCCCCCAGACAACTCCGAGGGAAGAGTACGAAAGAGCGCCAGCAGTGGTGGAGCGTGGCCAAGAGGCTGGAAGTTGGCAGCCTTCTCTACCTCGTCTTTGCAGCAGGCGACTCCGTGGTGCTGTTGGCCCTCACAGCCAGCGACAAGTCAGTAGAAGGCCCAGCAGAACACAACCTGTTGTCTGTCACCTCACCAACTTTCAAAGCTAAGTTGGCGACGCAAGATCCTCTCAACATTAGAAATGCGCTACGCATGTACACCGAAAAGAACAAAGGGGTCCTCGTGGAGTTGCCGGGGCTTATCCCGGCAACGTTCTCCCCAGTCTTGGAGAATCTTCAGCGCATGATGACGCTGGGTGAACTGCCATTCCAGGAATGGATTATCCCGAAGCCAGAAGAGTCTCCAAGCCGCACGCGCAATCTTGAGCCTCCACGCTATGCCCGCGCTCCTGGTTTCCGCTTCTCTCTGGACCCAATCGTTACGGGTGATGGACCGCCTCTGTCATTGAGTGCCTTTAGCTCACCAGACGATGCGTCACTCATCGACCAGCTTGAGACGCGGCTGACCCTTGACCGCGGCCAATGCCAAGCCCTCGTGGCCGCTCTGACGCAGGAGTTCTCTCTCATCCAGGGCCCGCCAGGCACGGGAAAGTCGTATCTCGGAGTCCAGCTGATCCGCGTGCTGTTGGGCTGTCAGAAGAAAGCGAACGTGGGGCCAATCCTCATCATCTGCTACACGAACCATGCCCTGGACCAGTTTCTGATGCACCTCAAACATGTCGGCATAACCAAGTTCATTCGCATCGGCGGGCAGAGCCGGACCCGGCAACTCGACGAGCACAACCTGAGGACCGTCAGTGCGGGGGCCACCCGAACAGGGCACGAGGGATATCTGCTTGGAAGCACCTACTCGTTCCTGGAAGACGGGATGAAGAGGATGGGGGCCAATCTGGCCACTTTCCACCAGCTGCGAAAAGACTCCATCCCGTCTCTTGGCTATTTCCTCAGTCGCAAGCACCCAAAGGTCTACTCACAATTCTTTGAGAAAGACGCTGATGGTTTTACCAGAGTCGGGAAAGATCCCATCGGATCGTGGCTCGGTTCTACGCACAGAGGCACATCTCGCCCAGCTCCCGAAACTCTAGATGAAGAGGCATCACAGGCACTCCTGCGCCTAGCCGAGCGCGATGTGGACAGCGTTTCTCCGACCGCCCGTCGCCAGCTAGTCGACGTCTGGCTGCGCCAGATGAAACAAGACCGGATCGAGCTCCTGCACGAGAACATCGTCGAGACCGAGGGGTTCCGCAATACCATCAAAACCGTACACGACGAGGTGAACCGGCGCACGCTAGCAGGTGCCGACGTCATCGGCATCACCACTACGGGCATGGCGCGAGACGTCTCTCTCCTCCGCGGCTTGCGCTCTAAAGTCGTCCTCTGCGAAGAAGCCGGCGAGGTGCTCGAGGCCCACGTCGTGTCCGCGCTCCTGCCGAGCGTCGAGCACGTTATCCAGATCGGCGACCACCAGCAGCTCCGTCCCACCATCAACAACTGGAGCACGCTGAGCCTCGAGAGCAGCCGCGGGCAAGACTACCAGCTCGACCGGAGCCAGTTCGAGAGACTGGCCCTCGGCCAGCCCGGGTTGCCTCCCATGCCGATTGCGCAGCTCAATATCCAGCGGCGCATGAGACCCGATATCGCCAACTTGTTGCGGAGAACGATGTACCCGAAACTGGAAGACCACCAATCCATACTCGACCTGCCCCATGTGGTCGGTATGCGCGAGAGCCTGTTCTGGCTCAACCATGATCACCTGGAAGATGCAGCCGGCGACGACGGGCGGCTGAAGTCTCACAGCAATACGTGGGAGGTCGGCATGGTACAAGCCCTGGTCCGCCACATTGTCCGACAAGGCGTCTACAAGAGCGAAGATATCGCAGTACTCACCCCCTATACCGGCAATCTCCAGAAGCTCCGTGCCTCTCTGAGCTCCGACTTCGAGATCACCATGAGCGATCGGGACGAAGACGCCATGGCCCGAGACGGTTTCTCCGGTTCCCCAGCTGCAGAAGATACACCGCGATCAAGGGTATCTGCCAAGAAGGAAAGACTGGTCGAGTGCCTTCGCCTCGCCACCGTTGACAACTTCCAGGGAGAAGAAGCCAAAGTAATCATCGTGTCTCTGGTCCGCAGCAACACCCAGCGAAAAGTCGGGTTCCTCCGCACCCCCAACCGGATCAACGTCCTGCTGAGCCGCGCCCAGCACGGCATGTACCTCATCGGCAACGTCGACACGTACTCCAACATCGCCATGTGGAACGAGGTGCGCCGCCAGCTCGAGGCTGCGGGCCGCGTCGGGCGGGCCCTGGAGCTCTGCTGCCCCCGCCACCCGACCACGGCCATCTGCTGCAGTGAGCCGCACGACTTCGCCCGGTTGAGCCCAGAGGGCGGCTGCAGCCTAGCTTGCGACCGCCGCCTAGCACGGTGCGGCCACCGGTGCCAGGCTCGGTGCCACTCGGAGACCATGCACGAGGCCTTCCTCTGCCCGCAGCCCTGCCCTCGACGCCACGGCCCCTGCGGTCACGGCTGCGACAAGTTGTGCGGCGAAGACTGCGGCAGGTGCATGGTGCCGGTGCGCAACGTCCTGCTGCCATGCGGGCACTTTGCAGATGATGTCCCTTGCCACCAAGCGCAGCAGCCTTCGGGGATCGTTTGCCGCGTCGAGGTGAGCAAAGAGGTGCCGGGCTGCAATCACGCTGTCAATGTCCCCTGTAACACCGACGTCAACGCCAAAGACTTCCACTGTCCCACCAAATGCGACGCATTGCTCGGGGAGTGCGGCCATGGCTGCTCGGGCAGTTGCGGGAAGTGCAGGAAGGATGAACACGGAGTGGTGACTACGGTGCACCAGCTATGCAAGGTTGTGTGTAAGCGACCACGCGACACTTGCGGCCATATCTGTCAAAAGCGCTGCCATGCGGGCGAGCCTTGTGGGCCTTGCCACAGTCGCTGTGAGGTGAGTACACTACTTCACATATATCCTGGAATATTTCCGGACATACCCAAATCTGTTTGTCGTTTGCTGACGGTACGCTTACAGGTCCGGTGCGCGCACTCGCGCTGTTCGCTCCCCTGCCAAGAACCCTGTCCGCCCTGCATCGAAAAGTGCGCCTGGTCCTGCGCGCACCAGGGAGGCTGTTCGATGCCCTGCGCCGCGCCCTGCGACCGGCTCCCCTGCGACGAGCGTTGCCAGAAGCCGCTGAGTTGCGGCCACCGGTGCCCGGGTCTCTGCGGCGAAACCTGTCTTGAGGGCTACTGCCAGGCGTGCGAGCAGCGGCTGGACAACCGTGTCGACCTGCTCGAGTTCCGCACCTACAACGAGATCGACCTCGACGAGAACCCCGTCGTCCGGCTCAGCTGCGGGCACTTCTTCACGGCCGAGTCGCTCGACGGGCTCGTCAACGTCGCCGCCGTCTACACGTTCGACGCGGTGGGCAGATACAGTGGCATCAAGGAGCCGTCCGAGGTCTTGCCTCTGCCCAGCTGTCCGGACTGCAAGCAGCCCATTCGGCAGTTCGCGACGCATCGGTACAATCGCATCATCAACATGGCGGTCATGGATGAAACGTCAAAGAAGTTCCAGATGGAAGGTGAAGCGAGGCTTAAGAAGCTGGAGGAGCTTACCGATGCCTTGGAAACAGCCCTGGAAGACTCGCATGCAGAACTGGTCAAAGACGACCGCCATACTAGAGTACCTGGCTTTGAGCGGGCAAATGTTGTTGTCCGTTACCATTCTCGATACGGGAGATGTATAGAGTTGAGAAAGGAGGTGCAGGCATTTTGCAAAGAAGCGAGCAACGAACAGCAGCCGGCCAAGAAGCTGGCCGATGCCATCGCGCATTCCAGAAGAAGAGCCCACAGGGTTCAGTTGCCGTCACTTGACGAGAACATGGCGCAGTTGCACCTCCAAGACGCCGAAACACCCACGCCGGCGGCGTACAACCAGCAGATCACGCTGGGGGCCCGCATGACCCAGCTGAGAGTGGACGGTATCATGCTCCGCGACCAGCTGCGCTTCGTTGGCGCCAAACCCTCGAGCGGCATCACCATCGCCTGGCCCAAGGGGGCGGACCCGATGCTCACGGCTCGCCTCTTCCTCCGCGACAGCGAGGCCTTCATCGATGACTGCCAGACGTCCCGGCTTCCGCGACTTGCGGTGCAGACGAGCATTACCTTTGCCCGCATTGTTGGGTATATGGGCAATCATGTCAATCATCCCGAGCCGCCTAGGGAGGAGGGTGGTTCATCAGGGGATGGAGAAGACGAAAAGGCCAATGCGAAAGAGGAACGCGATCGGACCCACATTGTGACCACGACGCGACGACGCCTGGAGGACGCGGCGCAGATGTGCGAGGCCGGTTTCGAGGGCGCCGATGAGCTACTGGTCGCGGTCCAGGGTCTCCAGCGTCTGTTCGAGAAGGAGAGGTACGAGATTGTCACGGCCGACGAGCTGGCGAGCATCAAGGCGGCCATGGTGAGCGGGCGCGGCGGGATCGCGACGCACTCGGGACATTGGTATAAGTGTCGCAATGGACATATTGTAAGTTTTTCCTTTCCATCATAACCACTGAATCACTTGGCACTTTAATCACAAGTGCCGTTCATTGAATCGGATCGATGACTGACGCGTCGCATTGACAGTTCGCGATTGGGGAATGTGGAATGCCGATGGAACTTGCGCGCTGTCCGGAGTGCAGAGCTCCCATCGGGGGACAGAGCCATCAGTTGGTGGAGGGTGCCACCCGAGCAGAAGAGATGGAGCAGTAAAGGCGAGCTTTGGTTATCAGTTACTTGGCATTGGAATGATTTGATTTGTATCCCGAATCGTCCGTTTTGATGACCATGTATGAAGTCTGTCATTGCTTTAAGTCCAAATGGTAGAATTGGTGGGTGGTCTGCGTAGTGGGGGAACGGGCCTTGCAATGAATTGCACCTTCGACGGAGACACACCTTTACCCCTGATTATCGAAGACTTTAAGTTCTCCGCCGGAATAAGCATCGCAAAGTTGAGCATGGTTTGGCCACTCGAAATAGCAACACTTGCGGAGCGAAGATACTAGCAGAAACGGTAGGAAGATATGTGAATTGTAAAGAGCTAATTTACAGTACTAGGTACCGTTCTGGCCCGTTTCGCTTCAATTCGGCTCTTTTATGGGCCGCGCAGCAGTGCTGAGTCTTTGCTTTCTGGAACAAGGTTGCCATCCGCTCCTCCCAACACAAACACAGTCATGATCGCAATCTCGGTACACACCCCAAATAAGTCCCAAATGAGCATCATGTAAGCAATTCGAAAGATATATAGATATGTGCTCATTAAGCGCCATGCCCTCAAATACTCTTTCCTATACGACTTGTTCACGACGCGTAAAATCGCGTACGTAGCATACCCTTCTCGGTGGTGTTCTCGCGAGCGAGCCACTAAGACGTGATATTGGGCAGATCGTGGCTAGGCTTTCCGACGGGGACGTCCTCGGCCGAGGCCTTCTCGAGGGTGCGGGCGAGCACCGGATGCTTGGGGTCCGTGATGTCGAAGGGGGCTAGCAGGTCGTCCGGCCGCGTGATGGGTATCCTGTCGTCGCAGTGGCTCCATTCCCCGTGGCCGAGCTGGTCCTGGGCTACACGGTGCAGCTGGATCGCCGTCTCGCCCTGCCACTCTAGGTAGGCGTATTTGCTGTACCAGCCGCGCTTTTGCAGCATGTTGAGGACGGGCTCGACGCCGAAGGAGATCATGATGATGAGCGCGCCGATGGTGTATGTAATAACCAGTCCGAGAACACTGAAATTGGCGTATTGCGTACTTCGGATTTTCTGGTTGCGGCAGAGATTCCATTCCAATTCATTTTCTGGCTTGTAGGTAGACGGCTGGAAAGGAGCGTTGGCGCTTCCCTGGGCGGTGTTGACAACCTTAGCTTGGAACCCGGCCAGCATGATATGCCACCACTTGGTGACGTCAAGTTGCCACTGGTTCTTTTCAATCTGGAGTATGTTGCCTTGGCTTAGCGAGATCACGGATGCGAGCGACGATGAGCTAAGGCTATCGATGAAGACGCCGAGACTTCGGCTGCCGAGCATCAGGTATGTCCATATGAGAAGGGACCCGGATTTAGACCGCGACGTTGGCCTGTCGAGGTCCAAGTCCTTGTCCGTCAGTCCGAACAACGGGCCAGCGCTGTAAAGAGCGCCAACCTCACCGGCTAACTCGCCGCATTGGCCCTGGGCTGGGTCACGGCACCACTGATACTGCTCGACGCAGCCCAGTGGCGATGCTGCTTCGTCAGGGCGGTACCTCTGCCGTACACCCGTAAGGTTTCCTCGTGTAAAGGTCGAATCGGGGACGGTCGCTCGATACCAATCGTCCTCGGTGGGCGACATGAACCAAACCCCATTGCCTGACAGAAAATACAAAGTCGTGTCTCCCTGATACTCCGGGCTGGCCGGTCGGGGAATCCAGGGAGATATACTGCTAGGAGTCTTCTCGTAGCCCCTGGTACTAGTTCCTGTATGTCAACATGACGGCAACAGTGACGGTAATGGTATGCTCCATACCTGAGTAAGAAATTGTCCGCGTTTTGAATCTCTCCGCTTGGCCACTTGCCATACTGCGTCGCAAGGTCTGGGACCATGTATGTATGATTGTCTAAATGAGGCGAGCCATAGTTATAGGTGGTAAAATTTCGGTTAGAAAATGTCAAATTTTGCGTGCGGTTTTCAGTGTCCAGTGGAGCGCACTGTTTATGGAAGATTCGTGAGTCAGCCTCTGATAGCCATTATTTTGAGTATGTGTGTATGTGTAGGTCAGAGAACCAGGAAAAAGAGAGAGAGAGAACGAGAGAGAAGGGGGAAGGGGGAAGGGGGACCAAACATGTAGAACATATCGAAACGTGAGTGTTTCGTCTTTTGGGGCATTGAGTCCGAACATATCGTTACTATTAAGATGACCGGTATCGAGCCGCAGGTTCGAGTTGTTCCGCCGGCAGGAGCCACCATTGAAGGGGCACGGCGCTATATAATTCATTACCTCCGTCGGAAGGGCGCTGGCAGGATATCTGGAACACTCGGGGAGGAGGGTGCTCGAGTTAAAGCTCGAGTAGCACTGCTGGGCATAGTTTTGCATGTTATTAGCAAAGCTCGCCCAGTAGCCTACGTTGATGTTCGCGAGGATGATGTTGCCAAAATTTTCGGTGCTGGGTGCCGAGCAGTTATCCCCTTTTAGGAGGACCTCGCTTGATGTCTCGATGCGAGAGGAGAAGCCGCCTGCCACGACCATGACACCACTGAAACACAGGGCAAAGAGGGTCAGGGGTACAAGACGCGACCAAGCCTGACGTGATGTGCGACGCCATGCCCACACTAGGCGAACAAAGGAGAGAAGCCCCGATTCGGGAGAGTACGAGTTGCGTAGCACGACCTGTCGTTGTTGATGGACAGTGTGTTGCGCCTCTGAGTTAGAGTAGTATTGGTGGAATGTGATGGCAAAGATCCTCCAAATGCGAGAGGTAACGAAGGGGACGAAGAGCGCAGTGAAAGCGATGAGAAAGTTACCGTTACTGCGCGTAGTGGTAAGAGTCGCACCCGTCACGGCGGACCCCCGCGACCAGTTGGTCCAGAGGCCTAAGTAGACTGGACTATCTACCTCCATAGTAATGACAGCCTGGATTCAGAAGCAGGGAGTATGGGGACTGGGTGCCTCCAGAGCTGGTGAAAGGTTAGCAACGGCACTTAAATATATACGACATCCACGCCAGCTTCCTACTATAATTGAGTTTGCGGCCTCTTTCAACTGCATCTGAAGCCTTACACTACTGGGCCGGCTGTCATGCGGTGCAAGTCTTAGAAATTTTGGTGTGGTTTCAATTTTCGTCCCATGACTGCTGCCGGGCAAGTATCTTGGATATCAAAATACCGACGTGCATGCGTTGGTGATGCCTGTAACCCTACTTCCATATGCCCTGCCAATACCGGTCCAACTCACGGTTACATGAAGGAGTCATACATTCAACGAAGTGGCCGAGAAAGCGATTCGCCGAGTAAGGCTGCATCTCCGGCATGTGTACCGGCTAATGGAGGATTGGTTAGATTGTGTATCCGACGAAGGGTGGTGTGCACACCCTGCTCTGAGAATCGGGGTGCAAGTCTTTGATGCAACTTGTGGCCTGGAAGCACTTGGAATAAAATGGATGTCATCGTACTGGGGCCGCAACAGTATTTGGCGGCGATATCAAGATGTAAGACAGCAAGAGTCGACCCGAGTGTCTGGGGTTGGTCTGATATATACGGTTCAGGGGCTGGTCAAGAAGCGCCACGAATCTCTCAGAGAGGTGGCTAAATGGGTCAGGGTCGCTAGGCTGAGTGATAAGATATATATTTATCTACCCTAGCCGATCCCCCATCATGCTTGTCTAGACCACCAAGAGATAAGAGCCTGCCATTCCAATCTAGCGAGACCTGTACGCCGTTGCTCGACCATCGGCACATTCTCATATATCCTGATTAGCCTGATTGGTCGGGCTCGTTGCATTGCTCCAAGCGCCACGACAGCACTGCAAAAAACGCGCCGAGACGTGCTGTTATCGATCCCTTTTTGGATATACATAATTCACCCTCAGGACTGAGCCCTTTCATAATAAGCTGTCGTGGCAGGGAAACCGGTACATACGACCACATCCTGCTGAATACTAGGGATCCCGTCCGCTCTCCCATATATAAGCAGCAGAGAGCCGAATTAGTACTAGGGTCGGTGACGACCTGGGAATCCTCGGTGTTGTATGTTTTTGCCTTTTCCACTCTGTTCTTTTTGCCTCTCCACTATCCAGATAGCCCTGGTTGATAAAAGTACACCAAATGCGCGGAGAGTGGACTATTCGGAGAATGCATAGGGCATTGTTTTGCAATGGTTGTCGCGATAGCTATGATGGCATCCTAGGTGGGACCACTTTGCGAAGATTGTATCCATGAAAACTAAGTACGCGATTTTACGCGTCGCGAATAAGAGGTTCAAAAAAGAGTATTTGAGTAGAAGGGTGTCAATAGGTAGATGCCTGTATATCATTCGAGTGAGTTGTGCACATGATGTTCAAATTTGGGTCGTCTTTCGATCGGGACCAGAGCTCGTCAAACGCCCATGCTTTATCGCCTTTTGTGTTCACAAATGCACGGTTCGTCGCACCGCGACGCGTCTTTACAGTTGCTACCAGTAATGTATGGCAGCCAAAAATGAGACGCGCCAAAGTAGGTGTGACCGCAAAGTATGTACTCTATGCGGCTTCGGTCATGCAAAGTGGAAGCGAAAAAACGGACCAAGAGAATTGGGGGAGTGCATCTCATCGCAATTAGCAGTCGCGATGGCTTCAGAGAAGTTGGGGGGTGTAAGGGCCGGCGGTGTTAGAGGCGACAGCGGACATTTTCGTAGCCGTGTTGTGGAAATTGAAAGTGAAGTCATGGATAGCGATTATCGAAGAAAGTATGCATAGGAAGGAATATGTAAATTGAGACGCTACGCACTAGAAATCCAAAAGGGGTATATGAAGTATATGAACACATTTATCATCATGGCATAAGTTCCAACGCGAAAGGTGCAGTCAATCCACCCTCCCACGGCAAGATAAGGAAGCTTCCTCCCTCTTCCAGTAGCTCTTGCGATCTTCGCGTCGCGAGATGCGTAGCCAGAAATCACTAGCCACCCAGAAGACTGCACTCCAGGCCCGTATCGGAGTCTGCGGATTTACAATCGTGAAGTCGAAGCGTCGTAGTAGCTAAATCGGGTAATTGATTGTCAGTCGCTGGGTCATTATGCATGCGACAAGCAGGGAGTGAAAACATACCTCGACGAAAACCTTGTTGAGTTCCATCATCGCAATAGACTTGCCGAGGCATTGGTACTTGCCAGACCCGAACTCCAAATCTACCAGACTAGCCATGACTTTGTACTTTTCTTCACTGGCCTCTAACCACCTCTCGGGCCGGAAGACGTTGGCGTCGTAGCCCCATAGCTCCGTGGATCGCATGAGACCGAAGTAGTTGGCCCCAACCTGGGTTCCCTCGGGTAACGGGCACCCATTGATGATATCGCCACCCTTGGGGACTTGCTTGGATCCTAGGCCAGTGGTAGGCGGGTACATGCGCAAGCCTTCCCGAATAACAGCTTGGAGATAAGGCAACCTCTTCGCTTCGGGTTCGCTGATAGGCGATGTCAGCTTGCCAAGTTCGGCAGCATCATCTATCTCTCGACGTAGGGCCATGTAGGCGGCAGGCGTCGTGATCAGGCAGAGCATGGTCATGCTGATGGCCGTCGCGGTCGTCATGGAACCCGCCATACTATAAAAGTATCAGTGATTGGTGTACGCGACACTGCAGTATTGAGTATCGAGGATGCTCACGTCTGGACAAATACTTGTTGGATCAACTCGGAACGAGTCATACCACTATTAATGAAAGCTTGCATCATGTCTTTCTGGGGTTTAGCGCCAGGCTGTAGTCGCCGGTTGACCATTGACTTCGCAAAACTGTAGAAATGTTGTCAGATATCTTGCATAATACAGATGGTGTGGTGTTTCTTACCCCATGAGACGCCCGAACCCTATCTGGTCATGTTCATTGGGCATCAGCTTGCTGAAGGGCCAAGCCTGGGCGTATCTTGCGAGCCAAGGCATGGTCGACATAATATTCATAGCTGGCAGCGACGAGTCGTGGATCTCGTGGTAGCGATAGAGGTCTTGGTCTTGTGTCAAGTAACCAAAGGCCTCACCAAATGAGATGTCGCCAATCACGTCAAGCGTGAAGAAAGAGACTTTCTCGAAGAATTGCAACGGACGGTACTCGGTGGCAGTGGAACAATACTTATCATTGATCAAGTTCATGAACAGGGTGACTTGCCGGTCAATGCCAGCGCCGAAGCCGAAGCCTTCGTTTTCTCTACCGCCGAACTAATTCGGGCCAACAAGGTCAGACTTGTCACATGGATACACTGCATTGATGGTTGGGACATGGACTTACAGCCGAAGCCATCTTGGCCCGGAGAGCTTTGTGCTCGACTTCGTTACGTAGCGAGACGACGTTATCCTCGCCATGACAGATGCGACCGGTCTCATAGAAATCCCCTTTTGTGTAAGAGGACCGGACTGCTGACATCATACGGAGGACATAGGGGTCGGTTGACAGTACTTCATTAGGACCAATACGGACGAGTGGGCCTGTGTTAGGGTCAGTTTGGTTTTGTCCCACGGAGTGCGCAGTCGGCCGAGAGGCAAGAAGCCGGCGGGGGTGGACAGGGATCTAAGCGAACCGTATTTTTCAGAAGCGTCTCTGAGATGCTCGTGGAGCTTTCCGGTGAAGGCTTTCCGGAGCATCCAGAGCGAGGTGACGGAGGCCCAGAAGGGGCCGGGGATATGTCGCAGCCGATACCATGACCGGAACTGCTGGATGACGAATACGGCGAGTAGGGCGAGACAGCAGGGGAGCACGATGGACTTCAGCAGGCCATGCTGTGCCGGCTGAGAAGCCGCTGTAACAATAACCATGACCAGCGTATCCCGTCCTGTTTATGGCACGGTGATGGAAAGAGACAGCAGGACTGCGGTGCCGTAGTAATATGAAGTGGCCGAGCTGGCGGGTGCAGACTTTCCAGGTTGTCGGTAGCGAACCGGAATGCGTAGATGCAGGTCTGAGGTTGTGCTAGAATGAAACCAAAGGAGTAAAGTCTATGTACATTAAATGGCCAGAGGTGTACGATTCGATGGTGGAAAATAAAAAGAGATGACCTCCTCTCCAGGCGAAATTTCAAGAAAGAGCAGGATGAAAAGTTGCAGAAAACAAATAACCACCGGGCGAGGTGTTTGACACCGAACCCCCAACACCGAATGACCAGTTGGTCGCGAGAAGAGTGCGCGGTGAGCGAAAGAAAGCGTAGAGTAAGTGCCGTAAAGATGCAAGGGTGAGAGGGTTTGTGTGGTCACTGAGGATCACTCATTTCTGTTACACCGACCGGCGTTGGCGAGAGCAAATGGATTTAGCAACGACAAGCAGCATTCTTGCCGAACAGAGGTGTGTGTGAAAGTGTGTGAGAGTGTGTATGTGTCAGGCACTGAGTAGATGTGGGTGAGTATGGGTGAGCGAATACCTGAGGTAGGCAGGCGTGGAGTGTTTACTTGTAGATGGTGTTGACATGAATTCGAACGATTCTTCAATGTCCAGCCAGATAAGGCGAGGGCGGGGTATGGCTGCCAGGCAGGTAACCAGGATGCAAGAGGGATTCTGGGTCTCTCCGAAGGATCAATTGAATACCCACTCGTCGGATGCGATCAAAAGTCCGTCAATGGAGATCAGGCTATGAGCATGCGATACGTGGTCAATGAAGGGAGAGGAAGTGCCAATAGCATTGAACGGTTGACAGGACAGGACAGGTTAGGACAGGTTAGGACAGGTTAGGACAGGTTAGGACAGGTTGGGACAGGTTAGAACAGGACAGGGCGGAAAATGTCAAATCAAATGGGAAGGAGCTAAGATGACCTACATGGACATGCTGGGCTGGTACATCAACGTGAGTTATTAGAGGCACATATGTAAATGTACGTACATGTAGCTTACTTTATTCTTGGGTCAACCAACAACACACCGGACCGGACCAGACCAGACCAGACCAGACCTACCTACATGAAAACAATCAAGTTATTAATATAGGTAGGATGTAGGTATGGATTGGAAGTGACTCTCAGTTTCCGCTGCTTGCTTATCTGGCACAGTAGCCATTTGCCGATGGCAACATGAGAGGAGAGAGAGCCGCGATGACATGAGATACCTATGTGTTGGCATGTGTAAACGTCAGATCGGTATCGATCCCGGATTCTGGGTGATCTGATGTTGGCTTGATGGCTTGATGGATGGCTGCTGGGTTGGGTGTTGATCCCGATTGAAAGGATTGGAATGGGATGCATGCATAAGTGCCTTGTGTGGTGACATCCAAGGACCATTGGCCGTAACCATTGGACCATGGGGGACCGAAAATAAGCTGCATTTTCTTAGTGCCCCAATCTAGAAGCCACCACCAACATGGACCAGGCACCCCCAGTACTAACTACTGCCCCTAGCACCCCTAGCACCCCCAGCACCCCCAGCTCCCCCAGCACTTGCCGGCACCCCGCCTCCGCACCTATCAACCCAATGGGATGGATAGCCTAGATGCTACCTAAGGAAAATCATGGAAACAGTCGGTAATCCCATCCAAAACTCCAACTTTCCTTTCCCAATCTACTCTTCCCGACTTCAACTCTCCCAATATCCGCCTCAGTGCTGTCTGCAACCTCTATATTATTATTACACCACTTAGCTTCATCGATCATCGACCCCATGTGACCGTAACCCTACTTGATCTCCATTCAGTTTCAGTTCATGAAAAACCTAAGTGCCCTCCCCATCTACCATGACGCATTCTCAGCTTGACCTGAGAGCCTGTCGCTGCCTGTTGCCTGAGACCAACGCGACTACGACTGCTTTTTTAAAGACAACACACTGACACGTATTTGCTTCATCACGCCCTATTGGCGAGCCTCCCACAACAGAGTCTGAGCGTCTTAGACCTGCATAAGCCACCGCGTCTTCTTCAACGGCTTGCCGCTCGACTTTAGCCCCGACCATGGAGAGCTGAGCTACCGTACACTGCTAAAGTTGACTTGTCGCTCCTAGTTGTCCGCCAATTTTCACAGGATTCCGACCAGACACGGGAAACTCTCCAGCCCTGCTGTTTGTTTTTAGGCAGCTGGCAGATACTATCCGATCCCTCCAAGCCGAGCTGCTGCCATGGCTTGCTATTGGCTTAGCCAAGCATCCCCCGGCCTACTGGCGATGCAATGAGCCGTCGGCCGACCCCAACGCCTAGGCCGCCGCTTGCCTCTACCTACTATCTGAGCAAAACGCACTTGAACTCCTCCCGGCGCTTCAGAGCACCGCAATACCTACTATTTGTTTTACTGGAGCCTGAAGATGGGTACTTGCAGCACATGCAGCCGTCGTGTATCGTGACAATGTCTGTTGGTGCGTCGTGTTTGCCTCCATCGGTTACACAACCACGATGTTTGTCTTATTCCTTACTTCATTTTACATTGGCAGCAGCTGTTGGGTCTTGGGGACGCCTGAGAAATTAGGTTTCCTGGTTCGTAGCAGCTGAATATGTAAGTCAACTCATCTAACCTACCTGCCACCCAAGACCCTTTTAGCTCGGCAGTCTGCCCTCTCTCGTTGCTTTTCCCCCCTTCTCCAAAAGCTATCTAAGTTGGAGCTGGGTGCCGTAGCGGCCAAATAGCCCGATCCAGTGGCATCGATCGCGGACACGCGGGGACGGCAGATAGCTCCCCCATTTAGCACTAGTACGTACTACGTATTACTTACATATGAACCCATGCCATGGCTGGCCCAGCTTTTCCTCTTCCCACCATGAAGCTTCAACTCGTCGCACAGGAGAATAGTGTGCCAGTACAAGGACAACTCATCGCATCTGTCGCATCTGTCGCATCACCATCCTCTGCTCTTGCGGATCAAGTTCGAAACGCCGCTGCGGCTCTATTTCTCGCCATGGGAGACGGCAAAGGTATGTAGGTTCAAGTGCCATGTGCCCTCCACTTCAGTCGGGATGGATTTCAATGGACAAGCTTGTCGAATCATCTGCTCCGCCTGTCTGTATCCGTTTTGACCCTCCCCCAGCTGGCGCATTCCACCCAAGTTGATCGCTAAGCTGTTTGCTATCTCATCCGAGGCGAAGTCATATCGTCCAATGTCTGACTGAGAAATGGTGTGCTCTGGAACAGATGGAAGCCCAAACCTATCGATGGTTTCATTGCCAACAAATGCATCATGGTCCGAATCGTCAGATGCCGGCCAGTCGTCTATAGCTCCGGGCTCACCTAGCACGATCGAAAGCGGCGAATTCGAGCCGAGCGATTTCGATGAAGAGTCCCTCCTCGACGACTCGACGTCTGTTGGATCCAGTGTATATGGTCACAGCTACCGAAATGGTCGGCGATATCATAAGGCACGTAATACTAGACAAGACAGGCACGATTATGGGGAGCTTGAATCTGACTTGAACCTGGACTGGCTTAGTATCGACATGGACGGTATCCAATACCAAACGATGAGACGGAACAAAATCGGGAAGATATGTTACATGCCATGATGATGGAAGTCACAAATGGCAGGTTATTCTATGCGCCAATCGATGAAAACCCACAGAAGATTGTGGATCTAGGAACAGGGACCGGAATCTGGGCCATCGAAGGTAAGCGGTTTCATGAACCTCTTTTCTTGATGACGACGATATCTACGCGAGACCGAAAGTCACGAAGTTGACAACCTACTCCTATATAGTGGGTGACGTATTTCCAAGTGCCGAGGTTACGGGACTGGATCTAAGTCCCATACAGCCAGTATGGGTGCCGCCGAATGTGAAGTTTCTGGTGGATGATGTTGAGGATACTTGGTTGAATGGCGACAACATTGACTTTGTCCACATGCGCAATATGATACCAATCCTATCATCGCCAGTTGCACTGTTAAAACAGGTGTTCGAGTATGTTTTCCTGCCCACCGCCCCCCCTTGCCACGTCTTGGGTCATGTCACCGTGATGAAGTCGAGACTGACATCGCACGTACTCATAGCAACCTGAAGCCCGGTGGATGGGTCGAGTTGCAGGATGTAGACGGCGCGGTACATTGCGACGATGGCACCTTGCCTTCGGATTGGCCTCTGGTCAAGTTTTGCGATCTTATGGTGGAGGCGTTTGCCAAACTCGGGACGCGATCCCATGCAGCCATGTTCGGGGGCAATTATTTACACGAAGCCGGGTTCGTGAACATCCAACATCGCACTGCTAAACTACCATATGGCACATGGCCGGCAGACAAGTTAGTACCATCGTTATGATCACCTGTGAAGGGCTTCGTCAATAGTCCAAGTGTGACAGGTGCTGATTCCAAGCTCAACAGGACTACAAGATTAGTCGGGCTGTACTATCGTACAGCTGCTGAAGACTTCTTCCCTGCCATGGGAGCCATACAGATGCCGTTACTTGGGTGGTCCAAGGTATGATGTTCTGATGCCGACACAAGAATTGCGCCATATTCTAACCATGATCGCGAATTTAGGAAGAGATGGAAGTGTTTTTTGCTCAGTGCAGGAGCTGTATGAGGGATGAGAGCGTGCACGCATACGGCCTCATGCACTTCTGGAGTGCGCAGAAACCCGAACGCTGCTGAAGGCCGTAGGCACTCGCTTCGCACCCGCTGAAGGGGCATGCTTGCCATTTTATAACGGGCATGCCGGTCAAGGCTCGGTAATTCTCTTCCTTGTTGTTATTAAAATCGGAGATTCCTGCAAAAATCCAGAGGAGGATTCGAGAAAAGAGCCAAAGCGGACCTGGCATGAGTGACGTCGGACGGAAATGGAACGTCAAGCGCCCGAAATTTCCGATGCGAAAGTTGGCGGGCAAGCTGCAACTACGGCCGAGAAAGCAGACTGTTGTTTCATGAACGGGCAATGAACAAGGTCGAAGGCAGCGGCGAACATCTCGAAACACGACACAACGAGCCAAGGGAATAACGGCGGCTATAATCTAGCGGGCTTCGGACGAAAGCGAGTCGATTGTCCGGGGTTGCCCAGGCGTGCCAGGGACAAATCGAACGAGGCGTTGAACTCTCTGGCGTCAATTGGGAAAAAAAGAAAAGGGTGGTGGTGCCGTAAACCGGTCGAATGCAAACCTAGGCGTTTGAAGGGGCTCCCTTCTCATCACAAGGTAGGATTCCTGGGCAGCAATTCTGCACAGGGGCCGGGAGATGTTGCTCAAAGAAGCACGAGGGAAAGGCATGGAAGAAGGGGATTTGGCCCGTTTGGGTGGCTTGGGATCCACGATCCCACTATTCAAGAAACGTCTTGGCGCGACAGATGCGCCGCAAGGAGCCAATGCGGTGGATAAGCGCGCAGGGGGCCGATCAGGGGTCTATCCCTTCATTCTGTAGCTACCAATCTCTGACATGTCTGTCCAATTCCCGGTTGCCACAGACTGGCCAACGGCAACCCTTTTTTTGTCCCATGCCCAAAAGCTGCCGACACAAGTTTGTTTCTCTTGTTCGTCTGGTCTGGTTGGCCACTTTGAGCAGGCGGCTTTCCTGGTGCCTGGGCGTAGCGGGCTGACCCGACACGGCACAACTCTGAGAGTTTGTTTCCTCAACTAGGACTAGGAGCGTCGCATTAAGCTCGCAGATCGGCTTCCGGCACGACGCCTCGAGTTTGAATTGATGCAAGTCATTATTTATCTTATCGAACAAAGAGAGTTGAGAGTTTGAGTGACAGACGCCACGAATGACACCTAAAATCCCAAGGTGTCACGAACAAGATCTCAGTGCCGATCAGCAAACAAAAACCACCGATTCAACGTCAATCCATCGTGAGATGCATCTACAACTAATACGACTAAACATGGGCAATTCCGCGTTTCTACAGATACGTGCAATTCTGATGGCTTTGACGATCGAATCGAATGGCATTGTAGCAAACAATCAACGCCATTGGCAGAGCAGCACGATGTCTTGTTCCATCTAATTGTGGACGGGCGCCCAGATTAGGGATAGTTGGACCGCATCGTACGTTCAACGGCCCCGACCACTTGGCAGACTACCACTCTGCCATTTCAGCTTTGCTGTCTGGTGAATTCTCGGCACTGCTTCTGCTTCAGAACTCGAAACCTACCGATACTGCACTCTTTTGTTCACACCGTCCGACTAAAAACAGTTCCCCCCATCAGAACCATACTACCTATCATCCATGCTCCCCTTGTGTGTGTCTTCCCGGCTGCTTGTGCCCGTCCTCGTGTGCCGCCTACCGTGTTACCGCTCGCTTACCCCCCAACTTCCAATTTACTAAGCGGCCTCAGTACCAAAACAGCCCTGCTTACCGCCCCTGCGCAACCATCGAGAACCATCATCGGCTCCACATGCCTTCGCTTGGCCGTTGCCTCAAATCCCGGCATACAGGGTCCTGACCTGCTCCAGATTCTGGAGCAATGCGACCCCTCGAGCCTCTCTCCCTTTCGGCTCTCTTGCTCATTCTTCTTCTTGCCCCTGTCTGCCCTGCCCAACTAGCCAACCCGTTAGGAAGCCGTTGCCAATCCCACTTCGGACGAGATGAGAATGCTGGGCTGGCTGGGGTGACACGGGGGCACGGCAGGTAACAGGGGCGGGCGGCGCCTGGATGCGAATTTCCTATTGAGTTAACCTCCTTGTGTCGGATCCGCTAATCGTTCTACTGCCTACAACGCCCAGCCATGAACATGACCGAAGAGACATGGGCTACCGACATGGGGACTTGAGCCTCCTTGTGTGGAGTCGGCTAATCCAACCCTCGTTGTCAAGGACAGGCAGGGGGGCCTGGGGGGCTTTCCCACCAATGGCGTATTGTGTCGTGGGAACCGTCTCCCCTTCAGCAAGAGTCCCCATTGGCTCACGGGCGGTTTATGCTTGGATTACAGTTTTGTTCTCATTTTCCGTGACCCCCGTCCGTCTCCATCTCCGAACCCACCTCCATGCGACGGGAACTGTTGGAGATGGTCGTGTTTGATTGGGAGCACGCTACCCTGCACTATACCAAGACATCCCGTACCAGCCCTGGACGCCCTGGACAGACGGACGTTGAGTGTTGTCGTGACTCCACGCCGTAACCCGCCAGAGCTAGCAGAGGTGCAGATGTTGCTCGGCATCATCTTGTCTCGACTAGCGACTTTGGGTCAACTTTTGTGGTCCCAGTCTGAAACCCGACAGCTCGTGAGAACTTGCGAGCAACGCGTATATAGCTGGTCATGCCTTACCACCATCGTCAGTTTTGTCCTTCCTGTTTCTCCACGCCGATTCTCTTCATCTCTTAGCAGTTCACTTCTGTCCTTGTGCAATCCTGTGGATTAGCCTCTATCTACCTTCTATTCTTTCTTTTACATACTTACGCTGTTACTAGCTTGTATTCACTTAACCCGTCCCTCTTTTATTCAATTATCCCGGTGCCGGACACTCCTTCCGTTAAACAACCCCCCCTAAACAAACAAGATGTCTTCTTTCAAGGTCCTCTCTCTGGCCGCCCTCGTGGCTGTGGCCCAAGCCCACTCCCAGCTCATCAAGATCCAAGGCAAGGCTGGATCGCCGGCTTCCGTCGGTCTCGGTGTCGATCTGAACATCGCCCGTAACTGCACCACCATCAACCCTTGCCAGCAGGATTCCACCATTATCCGCGATGCCGAGATCAAGGCCAACATCGTCAACGAGTGCGGACGCAACGAGATCGAGGGCAACATCGACATTGGCGAGAAGACCGAGAACGCCATTGCCGCCGGCGCCGTCACTGAGGCCGGCCCCGGCCAGGAGCTCACCGTCACCCTTCACCAGGTCAACGCCGACGGTGCCGGCCCCTACGCCTGCGACCTGATCGAGCAGGGCAACACTGGTATCATCACCCAGAACCTGACCGTCAAGAACAACGTTCCCGGCGCCAACGGCTTCTCCCAGGAGAAGTTCAAGGACTTCGAGATGACCGTTGTCATGCCCCAGAAGTTCGACTGCACTGGTGGTAAGTAACACTTTTCAGCATATACTCTACTACATGAATTATGTGTCTAACAAACTATCTACAGCCTCCACTGGCAACATCTGCACCGTTCGCTGCCGTAACAACGCTCAGGCCGGTCCCTTCGGTGGCTGCTTCCCCGTCAAGCAGTCCAACAAGAACGCCCAGACCAACAACGCTAAGACCATCCCCACCAAGTCCAACATCAAGGCCGTCCTCGACCAGGTCGCCGTTGACCAGAAGGACTTCAACGATGCTGTCGCTGGCAACCAGAACGCTGGTACCCCTGAGGCTCTCGCCGCCGCCAAGGTCATCGCTGCCTCCAACGGCCAGGTCTCCGCCGCCGGTACCTTCCCCACCCAGACCGTCTCCGTCGAGCTCGGCGCTGTCGCCACTGCCCCCGCCAACAACAACAACGCTGGTGCCAACCGTGGTGGCAACCGTGGCGGTAACAACAACGGTGCCAACCGGGCCGGTGCCAACGCTGGCTTCGGTGGTGCCAACCGTGGCAACAAGCAGCAGAAGCGCGACATCCTCCGTGCTCTCCGCATGGGCAACTAAATGTCACCTTTTGTTGTTCATTTTTGCTTTCTGGAAAAATGGGTGTTCGGTGGTAACTACTTGTCACGATAACGAAGGGGTCGACCTGGTGTGGCGTCAACAGAGTACTTTTCTTATATCTTGTTTGCGTACGTGTATGTGTTTTACGGATCTCAATCTATGGGAGAATTATAGAAGAAGAGAAGAGAGGAAGAAGCGAGTTTTAGCCACCAAATAACATCGGGAGATACCTGCAAGATTTGGAAATCGATCTTTTTACTGTCATGTCTGCTACTGCTTTGGTTCTCTAGAGATTTTCGATAGGCGAGAGAGCGATGGACAAATCTTGAAGGTGTTTTCCCTAATTTTCTGCGAGAGAAGGAATAGAAGTGTTTTTTGCATAGCGTATTAGATCTGAATTTTTACTGTACTATTACATCCATCCTACTACTATGAATTGCCTCCATTCACGCATCTACCTAAGTGACAAGTACGAGATTATGCACCTAGCTGAAATGTGCATATGCACTCCAGAATCTACTATACGGCCAGCCACCTGCATATTTCTACATGCCGAGAGATCTCGTCACCAACAAATTTCCATAAATCAAGCAAAAGTCTTCGGGGACTTTGCATAACTGCATCTCGTCACATCTTAGCGCCCACCAGGCCAGGCCAACTTGGCTCAGAACTTGGCATCGAGGGAATGGCCCCCTTTCCTGCATCATCTGGTTCCTTGAATGCTACTCTCCACGAAAGGGTTATCTGTTACGGTGCTTACTGTGTGTTCGGTCATCATGCCCTGCCTGGCCTACAATACCACTCGGTGACTCGCTCTCTTGATGCCGACCCCGAATAGTCAGACTGACTTATCCACACACATCACACAGCGAGAAGTCGTGTTTCCAAACACCGTTTGAGCTTTGTGGAGTTTATCCAGCGTTTTCTCTTTTTCTTCTTCTGGATAAATGGAGATGGTCTTGCGTGCGACTGCGTGTCGTTCGTGTCGTCGCCTGTCGGTCGGCACTCTCCCGAACTTTTAGTACGTAGTACGTAGTACGTACTACTTACCTCACCACCACCACTATTTTTGCTCCCATGGCACGATGGCAGGTCGTAATGCATGGGTTTGATGTTTTATGTGACAAGGCAGGGCAGGGCAGGGCGTACTATTCGTATTGGACGACGGTCCGCCCTGGCATGATGTGCATTATATGCATAGAATCCCGGGCGAACATCAGACGTAGCGGCGGGCAGATCTGAAACAAGAGCGGCCGTGGCGTTTTGTGTAAATCATCCCAGGATAGCACGATGACAGGACGATCGATTGATGCTTGGGCAAAGTAAAAGCACCAAGCGAAACCTTGTGTAGGCAAGTATGTAAACGCGCTAGGTTACGTTACGTCTTAGGCTCGTTTAGGCGCTCCCTCTCCTTTGGGCCGGCAGCCAAGCACAAGCACAAAGCAGCAACAGCGACGACCTTGTTTCTGGGCTCAGGGTTCGTTCGACCTTCCTGTTTTGGTAAAGATGGGAGAGAGAGCAAGCTGAGACGACAGGGACGGAAACACCGTCGTTCGTTGAAGCTTGGCAGTTCAGTCAATCATGGCTCGACTTGCTCCCAAGTCTTTCAATGCCCTTTGCTGGGTGTCGCATGAATTTCGCGTGCCCTGTAAACGGCTCGGTTCGGTTTGATGAGTGGCGGCGGCTGTGTCTGCCAAAGGTGCAGCGCGATTCATTCACACTGGCAATCATTACATACACGTAGGGAGCGCCCAGCCAAGGGGAGTATGTGCACACCCTTGTACGTCATTTCGGAATTGTACTTGTTTTTTCCGTATATATGCGCCTTCGGGAAGCGCTCGTGTCCATATCGCTGGCGACTCGCGACAGAGCAAAGTCCGGTCGGGATTTGCATCAATGCTGGATTGGATAGCAGGGCATTCATTGAACAGGGCATTGAACAGGGCACTTAGCAGGGGCACTCAGTCAACGGCGCCTGCTGTGTTGGGGGTTCTGAACTTTACCCCCACGGCCCTAGCCAGAAAACGGCCTGACTGCCCAGGCAGACTGCCTTGCCTGTACGACGTAGTATGCCTGTCTGGACTCTGGCTGGAATTGAAGCACACGCTCTCGCTCTCGTTTCACATCTCACCAAAATCATCAGCCCACGACTTCGACCTAACACTTCCCACTTCTTTCTGACCCAAATCAATCATTATGGAGTAAAGACCAAATATGTTCGCTCGTCGCATCTACTCAACGGATCTTGTTACAGCGCTGATTATGTGCGAATATCTTCTCACCCATCTCATCATTTGACCTATCGCTGGCAAAGTGGTAGATCTTTTCTAACTGCCTAGGAATGCCACGTCGTGTAGTCCCTTGCTTCGCATTCGGCTTTAAAATCTTACTCGCATTCGTTTATCAGTGAACCAACATCTCGACTGTCGTTTTGTTGAGTCTTCTCTGTATATTCAATTGGTGCTATTGCGCTATGGGCTGTAGTGCTGTGCGGTTCGTATGTAGGTGGGCTGATTGGATGAAATAGCGGTCATTTTCAGCTTCAGCTCAGCTGCCTGGCGCCTTCATAGCCAAGTCATTTCCTGTATTCGTCCTGTTGATAAATGCAAACTCAATTGATTTGATATTTCTTCTACATCGCCAAAAGAAACCGCGACTTTTTGTACATTAGGTGGTGTGTCTCGTCCGGCCAACGATGGCGAAGTTCAAAGCTATCATCATCGGCGGCGGCCCAGTTGGCATGTACCTCGCTCACGCCCTCCAAGCCACGGGCATCGACTACGTCTTGTGCGAGAGACGTGACGCGATCCCGCCACCGACAGCCTTTGGCATCTTCCTCTGGCCCCACGGCCTGAGACTGCTGCACCAGATCGGCCTCATCGACCAAACCGAGGCCATCTCGTCGCTGCTGACCAGCATCACCCACGTGGGACCGACGGGCGACGTCGTCAGGGAGTACAGCGACTTCAGCTTCCTTCAACTAGGGTGAGTGAGATGTGTAACCGCGTGGAGTGAGAACATGGATTGCATGTAGCGCAGGCTCTGTTTCATGTAAAGAGAACAATGTCGAACTGTAGGCAATCTATCCAAAACTTAATTTGACTGACAGGTGCATCCCAGCCATGGCTATCCAGTGCGCATGTTCGACCGCGCATCGCTGGCCCAGATGCTCTACGACAATCTGCGCGAACCCGGAGCGCACATCAAAACCAACAGGCAGCTGGTCGACATTAAACGGCGGGCGGGCGGCGTGACCGCCCACTTCGCCGACGGCACGCGCGAGGACGGCTCCATCGTTATCGGCGCCGACGGTGTCTGGAGCACGGTCCGCGACTTCATGCGCCGCGACAGCCCCGAGGGCCTCTTCGACGCGAACCCCTACTTGTCCGGCTACCGCGCCGTATTCGGCAGATCGCCCCTTCCTCCTCCTACTCCCCGTCAAGGTTCCACCACCTCCTCGGCCAATTCACTTCCTCCGCTGCAACCCGAGAAGCAATTCGAATATCACCGCGACGGCGCGAAACTCCAGTTCTTCACGTCGAAGCGCGAAGTGCATTACATCATCTACCTGAAGAAAAAAGAACAACAATCCGAGCAGGAGCGCAAAGCGGGAGGCTTCGATCTCACCATCGACGACGCGGACGCAGCAGTCGCGCCGTGGCTCGACACCCCCATCGCCGCTAACCTCACATTCGGCGATCTCTGGCGAACCCGCGCCGCGGCGGGCGGCGCGAGCCTCGACGAGGGCAGCGTGCGCCAGTGGCACTGGGGCCGCATGGTGCTGGTCGGCGACGCCGCGCACAAGGTCCTGCCCAACCAAGGCATGGGCGCCAACGGCGGCTTCGAGTCGGCCGCGTCGCTCGTCAACCAGCTGACCGCGCTGCTGCGACACGAAGCGAACCCCAACGCGGCCGAGCTCCGCCAGGCGTTCGCGGCGTACCAGGCCGAGCGCCAGGGGGTCATGGTCGCGTTCCAGCGCATGGCGCGCGACGAGCTCGACGGCTGGACCCGCGCCGGTGGGCCGTCGCTCGACGCGCTGCGCGCCGCGGACGTGCTGATGAGCCCCATGGTCGCCCGCGCGGTGCGGCTGGATGCCGTGCCGTTCCCCGAGGAGCGCGTGGGGTTTTCGCCTTGGGTGTACAAGGTGCCTGCGGAGGCGGCGCGGGCGGCGGGTGGTGGGCCGAAACTGTGAGGACGGGTGGTGGTACTATTGAGTAAACTTGAGGCCTCTAGAAGCTGTAGATACATACACATCGCCAAGGGCAACCACACCATCACATAGATATAAATAGGTTCTATAATAAGACACGTGCAGCTCACGCTACATATATTGCATACTTAGGCCTCCTCAACATTGTTCTCGTGGAGACCTCCTCGGCTTACCGGTCTGCTTCAGGCTAGCTTGCGGAAGTGCATGATCGATATATGCGCAGCTCGGCCGGGTCGAACCAATAGATCCGTGGCGGGCGCGGCTCGGCACGGTAAGACCATAAGCAATGATTGACTCCGCACGCAAACATTGCATGGAAGCTGAAAAGAAGTTATCGTCGCACATTGGCTCGACTGACAAACGACGGTTCTTTTCACCGACGCTACAGGGAAATAATGTCTGTACTCATCACGTCCCCGTAGCGTCGTCCCTCGTGCATATGCCGGGCTCGCATGCCTTATGGGGTAGCATGCAGGCTTATAGGTAAAGGCCATCCGACGTCTGTGAATGGACGCCATAAGCGGTCGAGCCCCTCCTGCCTCTCCCATCGCCCAACTTCATTGCATTCAACGTTGCAGTCCAGCTGCACAAGACAGGGGTCTCGGTTGCATTCTATCGAAATTGTGCAGGTGTTAGCCAACGCCTCGTATTCCCAACGACCAACACCATCACCGGGCCGGCTATTGCTGGATGTGGAATGTAAGCAAATAACTGCCTAGTGACTAAAGTAGTAAAGCCAGTCCTACGATGATCCAACTTCTATAAAGGTCACCTTCCCCCTGAGCCGAGTGAAACATGCATGCTATATTGCTCCTATCATTACTATCCCTGATCCTCAGGCATCTTATACTTGACTGAATTCGACATTTGATATTCAATATATCGAAAAATAGACACCGTATCAAGATGTTGCGCTCAATTGTGTCCGCAGTTGCCTTCTCGGCCGGAGTTGCTCTCGGCTGTGAGATCCCTTCTCAAGCGCCCTCAAAGAACATTCCCGGCGGCTTCGCGATCCAGCTGCAGAGCCCGGACTTCCCGGCCGCCGATGGCCATTTCATGAACACCTGGCTTTGGGGAGGTAAGTCACGACGTTCACGTTTGCATGGCCCCATCGGAGTGCCGCGGCTTAGGAAACTGACTGGCGTGGCTTTGCAATAATTACAGGAGGTGACTTCCACCTGTTCGTGAGCCCGGCCGGCAACGCCACCGATACCTTCACCCTGGTCAACGGCGTCATCACTCTACCCCTGGACCCGATTCGTCGCGCCGTCATCAACGGCGAGTACGAGGTAAGATCGCCCACACCACCGAAAATTGTGACGATGTACTGACCATGACGCTTTACTCGGGGTTCAGACTAAGGACAATACCACCAAGATGTTCATGACGGAGCGCGGCGACCCCCGCGGCGTCTTCGACGTTGTCTACGGCTGCAACCCCAAGGACGACTCGCTGCAGATCGAGCTTGCCACCCCCGAGCAGGGCACCACGGGCGTCAAGGGCTACATGGGCGTCCGGCCGTTCAATGGCGATCTGGATTTCCGCTGGCAGCCCATTGGGACCACAGGTATGTTTTACTTTTTCCATCTGCTTTTGCTTTTCTTCCTTTACCATTTCTTGTTTTTGTACCTGGATGAGATGACATTGTGAAAAGAAAGTACAAGTTTGCTAATCCTGTGCGCAGTTTCGGATCCTGATCGGCCGTGGCACAAGGTGACTCTGGTTGTTCGACCTACTGCTTAGGCTTGACGGGTAGTATCCATCCATGGTGACCAGGCCTGCCTAACAAAAGCAAAAAAGGGGAATGTCTAAGCAGTGAATGAAGGCAAGGATTTCGCCATCATATAATCAAATCCTATTTGGGCAGAAATGTGCAGAAAGGGGTAGAAAAGATAAAAAATTGGCAAAAAGATAGCATCTCTTGGTTTCGATCCAAGGACCTCCGGGTTATGAGCCCGGCGCGCTTCCCCTGCGCCAAGATGCTTTGACTTCTACCATTAAAGGCGATGGAAAAAGGTCTGCTTATCGATCAATATGAGCTAAGAGTGTTTGCTTATTGAGAGAAACGTAGGAAGGGCGGTCTCATTCTCTCATCCCTTGGCTCTTCGTGCTTTGATGGCAAAGCCATTCATTAATAAAGAATGACGTAGCATGCTAACGCAAGGGGTTCTTGGTATGACTTGAAATTCGGGGCGGTAGACGGCAGGTGAAGAAGTTATTTAAAGGATTGAGGGACTCGACACGGATATGGACATGTGATGAGAGTAACATAAATCTATGGCCGAAACTTGATAAATGATCGCAAATGGAATTCTCTACTGCAATATAAATACTATCTGATCATGTAATGTCGAAGGACTAGAGCGGCTGGCTTCCTATCACACAAACCAATATTCCATCTCTAGATATTGGCCACCTAAGCGTCAAAGTCCGTGCTCGTAAGAACCGCCTCCCACTCCCTCAGCAGTGCCAAAGTATCCTCGCACTTCTCCCTGACATCCGCAACCATGTCCACGCCGATGGGCAGGCGGAATGGAACCTCCTTACTAGCGGCGCAGCCCTCGCCCCGGACCATGTCGGCGAGGATGCGGACCAGCTTGTCCGGGTCCCCTTGCTGCGCCTGGTCCTCCTCGGCGAGGTGCTTGAAGAGGTTCTGGGAGAGCTCGTTGTATTCATCGAATTTGGAGGTGGCGGCCTTCATGTTGCCCGCCGACAGGAGCTTGGTCCGGAACCGGCCGGGCTCGACCAGGAGGGTCCGGATGCCGAGGTGCTGGACCTCTTGGTGCAGAGCTTCGGCCATGCCTAAATGACGAGCAATATGGTCAGCATAAGCTAGGTACTGGGAACAACTTTGAAGGTAGTGATAGATATGAAGTGTTGTGGAAAGTTCGTAAATACTGGTTTTGGTGTTTACCCCTGAAAAAGGGGGGAAGGGGAAAAGAGACTTACCGCCAAGGGCAAATTTTGACCCGCAGTATGGGCTGACACCACCATCTCCAATCCATCCCGCTCTGGAGCCAATGAATACGACCGTTCCGGATCGTCTTTGTCTCATATGCGGAAGCAGGGCCTTGGTGACCTTGATGGCGCCGAAGACGTTGGTCTCGAATTGGGCTAGGTAGTCCTTGTATCTGTATATAATCGTTCGTTAGCTTTGCAGAGATGAAAAGAAGAAAAGAAGTGAAGCATATCTTGAGGGGCGTGGAAAAATGATCAAGACGAGATTCCAATTGACCGGAAAGGGGTAATCGGTAAAAAGGGGGTGGAGGTGGAACGACGCACAGCCACCACTCTGGATCACCCAAAGAAAAAAGGGACGAGGAAAGAGAAGAATAAAGAGAGCGGACATACTCAAGATCCTCCCACATCCCCAAAGCAATATACGCCGCATTATTGACCAGCACATCAATCCTACCGTGGACGGTGAGGGCCGTATCCACAGCGGCCTGGATGGAGGCCTGGTCGTAGGTGACGTCGAGCTCAAGAACGGAAGCGCCCGCCCGCGAGAGGGAGCCCAGCTTGTCTTTAGCGTTGGGGCCGCGTGCCGAGGCGATGACCTGGTCGCCGCGCTCGAGGAGGTGCAGGGCCAGGCGTTCGCCGAGGCCCGAGGTGCAGCCGGTGATGAGCCAGACCAGGGGTCCAGTGGTAGTGCTGGTAGTGCTGGCCATTTTGTTGCTATAGTGTGTGTATTTATATATGAGGACGGGTCTTTGATATGTTTCCAGAATATGATGGGGATGGTAGGAGTGTGTATGTGTGTGTTGTGGATGGAAAGGGGTAAGGGAAAGACAGCACCATGAGCAGAGAGTCAACGCATATATATACTTTTTAGGCACTGCGAGAAACCATTCAAATGACTCGTTTCAATTTCCTATTGCTTCCAATGTTGTTCCGAGGTGTTGGGAGGTTGCGCGCTGAGTTCCGTCGTGGGCCGCTCCAAAGTCCGCTCAGGGGCGGACATCCGCGCGGGCAAGAAGCGGACATCGGGCGCGTCTCGAGCGGGCCGATGCGCGCACACCACCACCGTGATGATCCATCGATCTGCGATCTAAGTATGTGGCTTAAAGCCGTCGTCAGTATTCGGACTTATGCTTACACATCAGTCTCTCAATTGGCTATGATTGAACGATCTCCCGGTCGGCTCTACTAAGCTCCTCCTCGCTCACTAAGACCTGCCCCAGAAGTCAGCACCCAATTACACAGCGCGCTTTCGAAAGTGTTCCCTAGACATGAACGTCAACGATTATGATGAAACTGATTGAACTCGGGGATGATTGAAGAGATTAGGTTATCGTATCTGTCGCGGTTCTGTTCTTGCAAGTCCTAGTTTGGCAAATTCGATGTAGTTTGGAAATTGGTATCATTCTATTATTTATAATCTGGGCTCTCAAGCGCCTTGGTAATCGTCTTTCTCTCTCTATATTCAAGTCCTCATCGCCGGAGCACCATCTATTTCCCCAGAGCTAGCCCGATCAATAGTACTGAGCCGTGCGACTCGGCTCCATCCCCGCGCCGCCCTGGTGGCTATGCAACGGCGCTGTTACGAACGTTTCGTGCTCAATAATTGACTCGGGGCTCGGACTCCGGTACGAGGTGTCCTGCTGATGGTGCGGCCCAGATACCTGAGTGTAGTTGCCCGGGCGGCCGTACCCGGCCTCGGCGCTGCCAGCTGCGTCAGGCTTCTCGTAGTGGCCGCGGTCGCGGGCGGCGAGGCGGGCGTGGTGGGTGTACTTGGCGCCAAAGAAGAGCTATAGAAGAGGAAGAACAGAGTGTTAGTCAACGATTCGATGTATTTCTCTCTTCTCTTGAGCTAGATGTATGTCTTGTCTTGGCTTACCTGAACAATGGCCGCGGCCAGAAGCAGAACGGACAGGGTGAAATTGAGCCAGGGGAAGTTGGCACCCTGGGCGGCAGTCACGATGTTCAGGATGACCATAACAAGCCAAGCCAGCGTCTTGATGCTGGCGAAGGCGAGGACAACGACGGGGTTCAGGATGCGGGTGGCGTGGAGCACGATCTCGACGATGCAGAACACGAAGGTCATGATGGAGAAGGACAGGATTATGGCGCCATTGATTCTGTGGTTCGGTCAGCATGTTGACGTATACTCTTCATTATGCCGTAGCTACACATGTATATCGGCCATAGTGTGCGTGCGTGCGTGCGTGTGTGTGTGAGTGAGTATGAGTGTGGTATCACCTACCTAACCAACTGGGCAAGATCCTTCATAGAAAAGCCTGAGAATTCACCACCCCCAATTTGCTCTGTGTATTCAGCACCAATGAGCAGGATGGCGCCAGCAATGGCGAAGACGATGGTGGCACCCATCTGCACCATCCAACAGGGCAGGAGCAGCCATTTGGACCAGAGCCCCTCGTATCTGGGTCTAGGCATTGTGATTGTGTGGCGTGTAACTGTCTAACAGTTATTCTGTTATATTTCCCAAGATGGCAGTGAATGTCGTTGTGTTATTTATTGAGGGAAGAGAAAAAGTGAGATCTCTCTCCGAACAGCGAAGTAGTCAGATTGGTAGATTGCACACGACACTGCGGAAGGATGACATGTTGGCCAGATTATTGGACGTGTCCATCTCCTCATATATGCATGTAAGATTCTGTTGGTTCCTGTTTGTTTGGCGTGCTATTCTTTTGTTGCCAATTGGGGGCTGCTGTGCCTGACCGGAGGATCATCAGAATCGTGCGTGAGGCGTTCGCTTATTGCCAAGCTGGCTGTGTCAGCGCCTAGGACTGCAAGGGCCCGGGGCACCCTCATGTTTGCCAAATGGAGCTGCCCCGGCTGCTTGTTTCTATTTCCGGCCCAATCCCTGGCTAGGGAGAATAGACGAGAGTTGACAAAACCAGGACAGGATTGCGGCACGAGAAGAATCAGTCGTTTAACGTGTTTCCAGCACGGCGGTCTGGTAAGTTGAGGCTTGACTGGTTCCACCTGTTGCTTACTTGTCGCAAAAGACGTTGGGCGCCATGGGCCTAAACAGCGACTAAAGCATCGTGACCCCAGTTGCCTTACTGTATGATATGCTGACCGTCCGTTCTCTATCCCCGGGTGGGTACGGGACTTGACAGCTGAGGGAACTATACTGAGCTCGTATCGCGATGAGAGTCTATTATACGAAGACCGCATGCCCTTCTTTCATGCTTGTTTTGTTTCTCCATCGAAGCCCTGAAGGGCTGAGTAGGTGGAGAGCATAAGCGAGCAGGTCGTTAGCCGCGAAAATTGGCAGCGGGTTGGGCTCCAGCCACACCCCAGCAGTTCAAGATCCTCCGGTTACCTAACTCTCCGGCCGAGACTTGTCGACTTGGAAACGTCCCAAGAGAGGTGGGGATAGAAGCATGAAGCGAAACGAGAAAGTATATAAGTAAATGGTAATGTTCTTGCAGAAGGTGCAACCATGTTCGAGTTGAAGATTGCTTCTCAAGCGCCAGCTGAGGGTTTGATGCAGCGTCGCTCTAAGCCCTCAAACCCTGTAGGTATCGGTAGGTTCTGATGTCAAACAAAACTGCACTAATGTCAGAACGACCCAGGCGGTTGGTTCCCAGCTACTAATTTACAGCAGGGGTCCAGCTCGTGTAGTACAGCCTACCTATACCAGCCAAGCACAAATGCCTAGCCATGTTGCCATGGCATTTGCTTGTCATAACGCTGTCGCTGGGCACTCAATTGCTGTCCACGTCCAAGAAGAATATAAAGTACCAAAGTCTTCGGAATATTTGGTATGCGCAAGCGATGAATTGATCCTCCTTCAGTTGCGGTACACTGCTATCCGTAGGAGACTTTCCCCATTGGGGGCTAATGTTTTTGGAGGGGCACTGAAGCATTGGGGTGAATACGCTGTGGGTGAGTCACTGTTGCCTGGTCCTACACTACTTAGGAAACCATTTACCAACAGCTGGTTGATTGTGAGAGACCTTGGCGAAACCATCACCACAAACATTGGTTTCTCTTCGTCCACTAATGAATAGTTTCAAAGCTGGAGAGCGGTATGACTCTTTGTCTACCAAACACATACACACACACATTGAGGCTTTGTGTCGCAACTTTGGCAGCTGCCAAGAACGAAGCTAGTTTTCACTCGACAAGTGAGAGGGACCAGCACTGCCTCTACCGTATATCATGTCAGCTTCTGCCTAACCAGTAGGTCGATCGTCTTGCCAGGTTCAAACAAATGCTATTGACTTCGCTCAACATTTGAGAGATTGATGCATCATATCAAACATATCTGCATAATCCTGGTTACCATACTTTTCTGTACAGTATACCGACACAGAATCTCATCGCAGCAGCAAAACATGGCCTCCCGGGGCAATCGGTCGACCACGGCGGAGCTGAACGCCGCTGCGCGCCCCACCAAAGCCAACTCCATCAGCAACTTCGACGCCAACGTCGTTGCCCAAGATGCCCAGGCCACCCGCATCGTGGTGCACCGGCGCTTTCCGAGGCTGGTAGAAGACTTCCTCGAGTTCAAACGGAAGCATGGCAGCAGCGTCGAGAAGGCCTTCTATGGGAGCAAGACCAGCTGGACGTGGCAGCAGCAGGTCGCCCGCCTGCTGGAGATGCGACCCCTCGCCTTCGTGGGCCACAGCGACTACACCATCCTGCCCAACAACATGGAGATCGGTAACTCAGCCGGAGAGTGGGACAGGGTAGGGACCGGTGCCGAGTCTAAGAACCGCTACCTCGCCCTGCGGGACTACTTGAGTTATGACGAAATAATGCTGGGGTCTTTGCTTGGGGTGTCAGGCCCGAGCTACTTCATCAATGATGGTGAGCGTTACAACAGAGCTCGCCCAGACGCAGAAGGCACCTTCGAGCCCCGGGGTATCATCGCGGGTCTCGTCGGCGCCCGGTTTGAGCGCGAGGGCAGGATGGACCACCGCCTGATGCTCGGGGGTAACCGCCTCCCGCCCGAGCTCAAAACTGCCTACGAGAGGTTCCTCGAATGCGATCTGTACACCGGCCCCGCCAAAGACTTCGACGGGCGCGTGTATCAGGCCCGCATGTCCATCACCTTCGACATCTTGCTGCGCGAAGCCGCCGACCGCGCCCGATCCGCGGGGCGGAAAGCCTACGTGTACGTCGTGGGCCTCGGGCTGGGGGTGTGGCAGTTCGACAGCGTGCAGCCGCGGTTGTACGTCGAGGCCTTCCAGCGCACCCTGGCCGCGCTTCCGCGCGACGAGCTGCGCCAGCTGGGCACCATCGAGTTCGCGTGGATCGACGTGCCGGGCGAGCTGCAGCGCAGCCTGAGGAACTGGGCCGCGCCGCTTGGCATCGACATCTTGCTCTCGCGCCGCAACCCGGCGGACAAGCTGAGCGCGGAGAAGGAGGGGCAGCTCCTCGTGCTGAGCTATGCGTGGGATGGCAACTCCTTCCCGGGTAACGAGTACTGGGGCGGCATGCTAGAAGCGTCGGGGGATCCGGCGGCGGCTTGTATGAGCACCATCAGTGAGCTGCATAACCCCATACTTAATCCTGACTACCTGGGTCGTATTAAGGTTCTTGGTGAAGGGGAACACTAGAGTCGCTGGTTCCAGTGGTTAGGCAGCACTTCACCACGGTCAGGATAACTATCGTAGAGGGATAATGGAGAGGCAATCATTCCGAATGTAAATTTATGTGGCAATTGCCGCTCGTTAGATGGAACGTGTCTCATTCGTGGTCTTGCCTGGTATCGTAGAGTTGAATACCTCTACGCTAGCCTTCGCCTCTTACTCGAGTGTGTTGGGGCGAGTTGATCATGATCACAATTAACCCTGATTGTGATCGTGTACTTCCTCAATGTAGCGGAGTGCATCGGGTCTGCAGTCCCATGTAGAAGTCTTTGCTGTGCGGTTTGGCGCCTAATAGAAACTCCAACTTCTGTATCTTTGCTCTCATCGAAGGCCTTTACTGGATAGGGTGCCGTCCCGTAATGGAGGTGATGCGCCAGCCCCTTGTACATGTTGCCCGACTCCTCATGCTCGAGTGGATTTCTCAGCCGTTTCAATGACTCCTCCGCTCTGGCTAGAATCCCAAAGGAATGGGTACCTTTCTCGCTAAGGTTGACAATGACGTCGAATTGTTCAGGTGGGTTGCCGAAGCCACTTTCCAATTCGATGTTTATGAATACAAGTCGATTGGGCTTTACGATGAGCTCATCCTCCGCCAGATCATGTCTGGGCCAGCTCTCGTCCAAAAGCGTCAGTGGCGTGTTACCGAGCAACGAGTCAAAATTGACGAAGTACTTCTTCCCGATCGTAATCTGCTCTGGGTATTTCAAGGAGAAGATAACGGAGGACGTGGCGACTTTTTCCGAGTAGTTGTTGGCTGGAACAACTGTAGGCCCTTTCTTGAACTCCTCTACCCATTCGTCGGGCCTAGTCATCGTCGCGTCGTAAATTTCATCTAGCTCGAACCTTTCGATGGTGTCAACTACATGCCTGAGAGGTATGGCGAAACGGCTCATATCCCCGAGATGGGTGGCGGTGTTCTCGGGGCCGCAATTCAAGAGAATGAGGCGTCTTGACGAGTCTTTCCTGTATCTCCAGCGCCTGGCATTGAACTCTATGCCTCGGTTCGTCATGGAAAAGCTGCTGTCATTGAGGCCAAAGGTTACGATGTGTGACGCATCCCGGTACTCCCTGATCGAGGGTGCAAGGATGCCTCTTCTCTGGCCATTGGCTGTAGACGGCGTTAGCACGTGGGGGGTTCCCAACGCTCTCCCGCTGTTTCATACTCACAAGAAGCCATAACTTCCTGCTGAGACCCAGACAAGAGCCCTTTTGTTGTTTTCCCAAACAGCCAGGCGAAAATTGAGTCATCATCATACGCGTTGATCAGCGCCTCTTGAAGCCTGTTGAAAGCTTTCCACCTTCCCTCGCCGTAGGTTAGGGACAAGCTCACCCCGAAGAGTCCGATGAGCGAGTACGTCTCGTCTTCTTCGACGGTCGTTTCACGTTGCGAGGCCCAGGAAAACCTCATGGCGATGGAACACGACGTGTAGTCCGTCGGGCTAAAGTTGCTTAAGTGCTGCGCATCGATCTTGCAGGCCTCCTTGATCGCCTGGGACCAGCACTCGCGGGTGCCGATCCGGCGCCACGCCTGGTCCAGAAAGACCAGATCGGGGGGCGCGAGAAGCTCCTGCAATGTCCAGCCCCGCGTAAACCACTTGGCCTTGACCAAGAAGGATTTGAGCGCCTTGTGGGAAAAGGTCGTGGGATCGGCGACATTGTTCTCGCCGGGGACATCGTCAAGGTCGCACTCCTCAAAGCCCGTGCGACTGAGCACTTTGTCAGTATCGACGTCGTCGAGATAGGCGTAACATTGAGCGGCATTCTGGTAATAGCGGAACATGGCATTGATGGCCTTTGACGTGTCAACGCCATTGGTCTTGTCGATGCAGCAGGTATCCATCCAAGCCCATTCCCATCCGTCCCTTGCGGCGCGATCGCAGTACTGCCGGAGTTTGGCCCATCCTTTTTGCTTGTAAATGCCAGTATCTATATCTCTCTTCCTTTGTTGAAAGTCCTGGTAGGTGATTTCCTCCTGCGGTGATATCCAGGTGTGAGAAAGGATGGCGTATTCGGGGACTGGAGCAGGCAAGTCAACATTTTCAACCAACTTGTATTGGTCGGTCTTGAGGAGCCGAAGGTCCATGATGGGCGAGTCAGCGAGGCGTCGACTGGAGCTGCTCAGAGCCAAATGTCTGCCTGTGCAAAGAGCATACTAGGTCCGAGTTTGGCTAAGATAGTCGGATGATTCCCGACCTTTCAATGCAGCCACATTGTGGTTTCACGTGTCCAAAACAGCAGAGGCGGAGGCCAAAGCCCCCTGCAACTGTACAGCATTTTGCAACATGGCCGTCACTGGCCCCTGCGTTGCCCGAGTCCGGCGAATAGCGTAGCCAGGCTGCTAGGCTGCTTGCTGGGACTTGCTTATTACGTCTCAGCACATAGTACGGTGTACTCACGAAGAGAATCGATAACTACAGAGCCAAAGAATTTGAATAGATTTTATAGGTCAGATCATGTCCAAGGTGGGCTCAGCATAAGGTATTACGGCTTAGCTACCAGAACTTCCGGATCGAGTTTGAGACACAACCTGAAATCTAAAGCATAGGACTAAAGTATTTGAACGGCCTTTATAGGTCGGAAGTGTCTCTAGGGTGGGTTCCGGTTCAGCCACCAAACGGTATCACCTGCGGGACGAGCCTTTCGACAGTGCAAGTGGAGAGTAGCGAGCTGCAGCCATAAGCGCTTCGGCCCCACTGAGTTATTGTGCGAGAAGATGATGAAGTTCATAGGCTGCTCACATGGCTACAGCAGTCTTCCCAACGAACGGAAGACGCAGCCTTAAGATTGCGACTTAGCAGTGATTGTAAGAGTGATGGGCGGGAAGGATTTGAAGAATCTCATCTGAAATTGAGAATTACGGAACACCCTGGTCTGAGTGAGCTTCATAGGTCCAGTATACCTACCTGCTTACCATCCTCCAAAATTTTGAAGACTAGAATCCTACATAGAGAATTGTAAGCACACTAATGCAGTGGACGCGTACACTACCGCAACAACGAATCCCAAACTACTACAACCTCTTGGGACGCGCAAATATTCCCATCTATCACATAAATACCAAGCTACATATACATTTGACTGTAAGGACCATGCCTTAGAGCATCTGATTATGCCAATGGGTAGAGAACACAATATCTAACGCTCATACCCGTGCCCTAAACGGCTCGAGACGCCAAAGTGTGAATTGCGGCTCAGTAATGCATAGATCAGTCGGCATAAATCCCCGCCCACCCTCACAGAATCGCGACGGGAATTTGTGGTCTGTCAGATTTACGGCTCAGCTAAAAAAAAAAGTGAGCGCTCACAAAATGGCAAGTGTTATAAACAAAGATTATGGAGTGAAAATATTTTCTTGAATCCTATAGGTTGGAACACTATGTACACATCAAGGGTGGTAGTCAGCCGACAGGTCTAACCCAACCCCCAACATCTAAGTCGACGGAGTAACCACCTTAGGGGTTTTGTCACACCTTGATTTACGACCACCCGCGTAAACTTTCCAACGAGACTGGAAGGTGCAGGCGTTGGTTCAACTCCATAGGTCGGATTTGTCTCCAAGGTGGGTTTTGCCCTGCAGCCTCAAGAATTATGGCTTAGCTGCCGGTGGTCTTCATACTGTCACACCCCTGTATCAAAATCTAAAAACACAGAACCAAAGAGTTCGAACGAGATTTATAAGCCAGAACGGATATCGCCAACCATTGTGTGGCGTGCGTGGCGTATGTGATATGCTGTGAGGCCTGTGAGGCCTGTGAGGGTTGTGAGGCTGGTGGAAAGATCTGACAGTGTCTTAGCGGGTTGGAGACGTAGTACACCAAAAGTATATGGAGAAAACTCATATTTGCTATTTCCCGGTTGGGGTTAGCAAGGAGCCGCACATGAATTGGGGAGTTGCCGCACATGGTTGGCGAACGGATATATGCATGTTCAAGGTATCCAAAGTGGCCATCAGCCAGCAGGTCACGCCATCCCCATGTTAAGCCATAGAATTTGATTCAACTTCATAGGTAGGATTTGGCTCCAAGGCAAGTTCGGTCCCCGCAGCCTGAAGAACTACGGCTTAGCTGTGCAGGGGTCTTCACACCCTCTCTGACTTATTTCAAAATCCGAAATCATAGAGACAGAGAATTTGAACAAACTTCATAGGAGGCCTTATTTATCTTCAAGTTGGGGCCGCACGTGGAGACGGCATATTCCACTTATAGCAAAAGCAGGCAAGGAGCTAAAAGTGGCTAGGGGAACCGACCCTAATATCCGGGGAATCACAGGCATTCTTAAGCTCCTACTGAGTAACGTTACTGTGGTGCGGCAACGAACCCTAAGAAGTTCACTTGAAGCTGTTTGGAAAATAGTGAACAATAAGATTTGCTAATGAATAGTATACTATGAATTTGATTAATATTCAGTATTCATAAAACCGAGCTTAATAGCCATTTATGAAATGCTAGCTTGATAGCCCTTGGATGATGCCAATGTGCAGAGAAAACGATCTCTGTCTAATTGCTCACACCGATGCCTGACAATTGACCACGCCGAATGTGCTTTTCAGCACTTGCGCAGAGGCGAATGATGCCTCGGACATGTATTCAAGCCAACTGGCGTCGTGATTGCCAAAACTCTCAGTCGATTCTTCGCCCCTGAGAACCTTGAGCCAGGCTTCTCGTCGAGGGTGTGGAGCCAAGATGGTGTCCATCCAGCGTGTGGCTGTACTCCCACTCAGGACTTGTATACCACCCATCATTGCATACCGACCACCGAATTCGAAGCTTCGTACGTCCCCATCAATGCCCTCTCGTGCTAACCAGTCGCGGGCAAGATCTTGACCAGAAGAGAACCACCGAAGAGCCCAATGGATGGCGAGGAGAGCCAGCATCAGCACCCCGTCCCATCCTTTCTGCGCGGCGACAAAAGTCATGGCCGCAAGTTGCAGCACGTTGGCGAACCAGAACCACCTGGCTGCGAGGTGGGCTGATCTCCCCTCGGGAACCACAAACATCGGTTTGTTGAGTAGCGTGTCGACTATGCCCCGGTCGCCAATGTACAGGTGCCACTCGGTCGCATTCTCGTGTGGTGCAGTCAACATGCATGCATCGTGTGCCTCGTTATTTTGCAGATAGGTAGATGGGCGGCGTATGGGAACACGCATTGCCACGAGCTCGGACACCGAGGTGCAAGCGATGAGTGTCGCCGATCCAAAACACCCAAAGAGGCAGAGCAATACCGCAAGGCCGATAAGTATGACGAAGCATACTAGTTGGCCCGGGATCGAGAGCCGTAGCTGGGTGATTTGATCACCCAAAGAATGCCGCTTGGGCTTTCGGTACAATCGGTATACATGGAGAAGCTGACATCGGCGGAACCCCTCTTCATTGACCTTCTCTGCTTTTAAGGTTGAGCGCCGCAATCCGCTACTGAATGAGCTGATCACCGGTCTGATCCTGAAACGACTTTGCGGTGTGCACTTCTCGTCGCCGTCGCTCTTCTCGGACAGAGAAGATAGCGTTTCTGGCATCCTTTGAGGAGGCTTCCTGTCCCTAGTCAAGAGAAATTCCGAAATGACAGCACAGGCAGCACCGTTCGCACAGGGGAAGACACTCCCCCACTTCACATCCCAGACCGTGCGGCTCGTGCCGCCCCGGGTGCTGGCGTAGTCCAAGTACTTGGTTGCTCGGTCCAAGAGCCGGGCCAAGCCGGAGAGGGTCCCGAGCCGGGGGAATAGTCCCACTGACAACCTTCCCATTAGCGCCACATCTCCGGACGTATTGTAATCATCTCGTTGGCCTGCGAGGTGGCAGACGAGTGGTAGGATAGCGGCCCATTCGGAGACGATGTTGGGTAGTGGTGGGCAAGGGAGCAGTGGCTCGATGTTCAAAGAACCGAGATTGGCTTCATCCGGGGAAGAGAATATTGACATAGTTCGCTTCAGCAGGTCAGAATTCCATGGAATGTCTTTCTTGTCACACCGCTCAAGAAGGGGGAGTGCAGTCCGATGAGCTTAATATCATCACTTCCCTGATCAGGCAGCCGGCCGCAGATCGTGGACCACGGGGTCATTTGCTCTGAGGTAAGATCCTGCTTGCAACTACAATTCTCTGCAAAACATGTAATCTGCCTACATGGAGGTTTTTTTTCTTCTCTCTATTTTTTCAAGTAACGCGCATGGTGATGTGCCATGCCACAGAAGATTGCAGCAGGGTGCCTAAGCGCTGTGCCTCGGGGGTAAAGATGACACTCTCCTATGGAGCCACGTTGGATCTGGGCAGTGATGGGCTGTAGTAGGCATTGCTGACGCGGGGTTAGCCTACTGTCAATATGCTTGACCAATTAAAACAGAGGTCCCCGAGACCCTCTTTTGGCCATTGGCTTGTCAGAGTATTGAGCACCCCTATCTGTATTTTTGGACCTTCAAAGAAAATCTTGAAGCCCGCAGAGCCTCAAATTTGCTAAGCAGCAATCTAGGGGGTACCGGGTTACGCCCTCGGCCAGTTAGGCAGGGCACTGTTTAACCCTTCATGTTAAAATAAGTTGTGCAGGGTTTGACGGTATTGATCACCTAGATAGACGAATATACAGTTAGTTTATTCTCATTTTCTACAGTTCTAAGGCTCCCAAAAACTTGCAGTTTCGCCTCGTGTGCCAGATGCTAAGCCGTTTCTCAAGGTTGTTAGGGGCGGTGCTGGAGGACTGCACATCGGCATTGATAGGTCTGGATCGTGACTTTAATGCAGATTGGTGTTCCTCAATGTTTCTGTCCAAGCCCATCGGCGATAGGTGTCGACGACTCTGTATGACCCTCATTTTCATGGCACTTACGGTAAAGACTAGCCAATGAGGCTCAAGTCAACATGGCATTCCCGGACTTTGTGCAATACACGACGAGGATATGCCAGATATTTCGTGGGTGTGTTGAGCCATGATTTTAGTGCCAACGTCCAGGCTCTGGAGGACGACTTTACCATACTGGTCCTGTCTTGCTCCGAAAGATAAGGCAACCAATAAAGACGAAAGGCAGCATACCTTTCTGCAATTCTTAAAGTTTACTCGGGGTTGTTTTCGGCCTTGCTAAGCCGTGACCTTAAGGGCGACCAATAAAGACAAAAGGCAGTATGCCTTTCTTCAATTCTCAAAGCCTCCCGGGGGGCCTTGCTAAGCCATAATCTTAGTGTCAACCCCCGAAGGCTCAATCGACTTAGGCTTTGACCGTGGGGCTCTTCGCTGACATTCACGTTTCCTTCAAGTGGAACCAAGTTGTACAAGGCTGACACAAGGCAGCATGCCTTTTCACAATTCTCAAGTTCTGCTTGCCAGTCCTGCCTGCTTCTCAGAGCCGCAACCTTCGAGCTCACTATAAAAATCCTCAAGACTTTGCTGTCTCAGGTGGTGGTGTTAAACAGGAGAGTGCTGAGGTGGATTTTCTAGGGGAAAACCTTGAGAATCGCGCAGAGTCATGCTGTCGTCGGCCTGAATAATCCGACTTCTAACCCCAAGGCGCCTCAGATATTACGGCTCAGCTCCCCCCAATCCACCAGCCCTCTCGCCACCTACAAGTTTGAAGAATTGTGAGGAGGCATACTGTCTTTGGTCTCATTGGTAGGCCCCTCCGGCGACGCCGAAATGGAACAGGCATTGCCTTCAACTTTACGGCTCAGAGATGTAACTGTGAGGAAGCAACGTGCCTTCCGGCCTCATTGGTCGGAATACCTTGCAGTGCGTCGAAAAAACACGCGGCCGGTCCTGTCGGCCATACCCTGGCCACAGGAGCGGATTTGAGTCCTAGCTGGCACCTGGGCGAGCTGGGGTAGATTTTCTCCTCAATACCAATATGTACTGCCGCCTCCACTAATCAGGCGACGCCCGATGCTGACGAGGATTACGGCTCAGTCCGGTTAAGAATCAGATTTGACAAACTCGAGAATTACGAAGGGGTGTGCTGCTTTCCGTTTCATTGGTTATAGTCGATCATAGAAAAGGGCCCTGCCTTGAAGACGCAATTGAAGCCTGAGGGTATGTCACCCGGGGGTGGATTTAGAATATAGTCCTAAAATTACGGCTTAGCTATGTCCATGTCGCTTCCCGCATGAAATATTTCAGAATTGCGTGAAGGTAAATTTTCTGCCAGTCTTATTGGCTAATGGACGACGTAACTGCCACGAATGCAGGTGCATGAAATAATCATTGGTATGCTAAATCGTCTGCCGCTGGTCAACTTGAATTAGAGGGGCGGCCAGCGGGGATCAGCGCTGACCTAACCTGGGGTTTGATGGGGTTTTGAGAACGCAAGAATTGCAAAGTAGGGACGGGACCTAGGTGTGGAGCTTAGAGGAAGGCAGGAGACATTCTGCTCCGGTGATGACTGGACTCCTACCTCGCCTATCTTGAAAGGAAAATGAAAATCCCCTCGACGGAGCGCTGTACTACACGTCCATAACTATCACAACTGATATTCCACCGCATAAACGGGATTGAGAATTGCGAAGAGGCATAATGCCTCCGGTCTCATCAGCTGTCCCGTGCTGTACCTATACCAAAAGCAAGTGCAAAGCCTCTTGATGGGCAGAAGATGTGGTGCTGCAGCCTTGAAATCCGCGGCTCTGAAGGTAAGAAAAGCCGGAGTAGAGATGGAGTTCAAAATCCGAAGACGCATGCTGCCTTGGGCTGATTAGTACCCCAAAAGTGCGAGGCACCAACTACACTGCCTTCAAAATTACGGCTCAGTCTCCCTCCACCCTGCCTAGCTATTGATTCGAGAAATTGCGGAGAGGTAAATTGCCTGTGGTCTTATTGGTCGTACTTGAGTACCTACAGAAGCAAGGGTCAGGTGTGAGGGTAGCGAGGGGTAGAGCGCGCGGGGCTTCTGTGTAAGTTAAACCGCGACGGGAACGGCCAATGTGTACTTCTTAATAACTGCACACTGCACTGGCGATAAACCCTCCCCTTGCGCCCACTCACTAACCTTACTTCAAGGCAACAACTTCGAGGCAGCCATACACGCCACTTGAAAACAGCATCGAGAGCCCATGAGCAGTCATGTGTTGCACCCCATGGAATTGCCTAATACTTTGAAGCCTGATATCATTTGAATAGAAGACGGGAAGGTAGTTTGTAAACACTCTTACTTACCACCAGCGGTGATGGACGGTGCTGGTGGTAAGTAAGGGTTGAAAGCGCCTTTGGTTAATTAGGGCCATTTATACGTCTTATGGGCGAGGGCCTGCAGCCCGCATGACAGTAAATAACGTGCGGAAACTCGCTCCTCAGTCCAGGCCCGTTACCCAATAGAAGTGACAGGAATGTGTTTTCCAGCTTTGAGCGCATGAAGTCTCTCTGTTCCATTCGCGGGTTGCTAAACTTCTAAGCCGTGAAGTTCGGATTTGCTTGTTACGTAGTGGCATTTCCTTTCATCTACCACATTTTCAACTCTAGGGTGCTTGGTCTGGCAGGTCCCATCCAATCTACCGCATCCATCGTGTAATATGGCTTCTGTTGTGCGCCTTCTAGAATACCGAAATGCATGTGTCGCTTGGCACAACGCCCCTTCCTTTTACTTGATCGGGCACAATGTTACGTTCTTAATGTTCCATCGCCAATTGACCGGCAGCTATTACCTCACCCCTAGCCAGGCGTGCTTGGATTGTGCAACACCATCCAGTGTGGATAGTTACATGCCTTCTGCTAATAATGTAATCTCACATATTCAGCGGGAACTCTTAGAAGTCTATACATTGAAAACACGTTGCTTGGAGGCTTTCAAGGCCTCAAAATTCGCGGTCGGCAGCAGAATTCGATTGTGATTTCTCTTACTTCTGTTCTACTGTAACTCCTCTGCCAATTCTTGTTGCCGAGCCTGTATACACGAGCGCCCGACCCGGGACTCATGATGCTTGCGCAAGGTTTCTGCACGAGCAAAAGCACTGCCGCAGCCCCACGGTTGCCCATTTCTAAGAACGCCGCGGCAGACGAAGTTCCTAACTCCGGAATGCTTGCTCATGTGCCGCCTTAGATCGGCCAGGCGCACGAAGTCCTTCTGGCAGACCGAACAGACGTGGTCGCGATTGGGGTTATGAGTACGGAGATGTGACGTCAGATTGTACTGCTTCTGGAAAACCGTATCGCAATGCTTGCACTTGAATTCGGTCTGCCGGGGTCGCTTTTGTCGCCGCCGGTATTGATGTTGGGGTTCTGACTCTGCTTCCGATGCGGGTTGCTCTGTCGCAGCTGTGGCATTGGCGGAATCTCCGGCCGTCTCGTCCCGGCCACGAGGGTCCTCTGGAGATTGGCTATTGCCCGCAGCAGTTTGGTCATTCATTAGGCTACACTCGACTTCTTCTTCGGTCGGAAACTCTTCATCCCGAGCTTTACTTTCAAGGTGGTATTCCCTCATATGCTTCTCTCGTAGGCTTTCTGATGTAAAACCGAAGGCGTGGCTAACACAACTTTCATCCGAGCATCGAAATGGTCGCTCGTGCTTGCTAATGTGATCGTTTCGCTCAGCAGCCGAGGAGAAACCGATGGTGAAGAATTGACAGCTGAATCGAGGGCATTTGAAGAGATTGTTTCCATATCTCTCCTTCAGAATTAGCTGGTTAGCTGGTTCCAGTTCATCGGAAGCAATATTTTCTAGGACCTCTCGGACATCGCGAACCACACGAGCGATATTTAGAGCGATCTCTCTCTCGTCCATGTCGCCGAAGTGCTTCAATTGTCGTCGGGTCGAAGCAACTGCCTTCTCAAGTCGGCCATAGAAGGCTTGGGTTCGGAAATGCTGAAGCTTGTCGCTATGCCGCTTTGCCAGTGATAATGCGCTAGAAGGGGAATTCCAGTGTTGCTCGATGAAGATTCCCAGCGATTCAGCGAGCTGCCCCATCAGTCCGTCTTCTTCATCAGTTTTTAATGTGGTTCCGATTTCCAAATGTGGAAGCCAAAATAAAACAGCATAGTCCATGAAGCCATAGTTGCCATTTAGTACCCCCTCTGGGGTGGGTGGAAGTATAAAGGCAGGGAGGTTCAAATAGTCGATACATAGGTTCGCCAGGCTGATTTCTTCCCTTGATGGTATCACATACCCTTCATCGAGCAGGAACCTACACCAATATTAGCTGGTCCCGATTCACCCACTTACTTTGAATTGGGAAATTGTGAACTCACAACTTGGCTGTCAAATGAACGAACTCAAGGCTGCCGTCCTCACGCATTTCCACCAAGGAAGCCAGCAAATCTTTTGGGGACTTGATGAAACTTTGACGTTCGAAATCGACCAACTGCTCGTCCAAATTGATAGAATTCATTCCTTGTATCTCATGCCATTTGAGTGGCCTCTTCGCACACACGAGCCAACCTAAGAGCCTGAAGGCGTCTTCCTTCACTACCTGCAAAGCCTGTTCATTTATTCGAATCATGATACGGCCATATCTAATTCGTGGTCAGTTGATATGATCCGAAAGAAGTTTTCATTGAACTTACGCGTCGTTGATCTGCTTGGGAAACACGCTCGGCTCAAGTTCTTCCTCCAATCTGGCTATTGAGGTATGACAAGACAGATTAGTCCATATCAGTCTCGCAAGCAAGAAAAGGCCTTAAAGTCCTCTGTTAGTAAATCAAATAAATCGTGTGACTAATGAGGTAAACAGGGCGAACTTGCCTCCTACGGAACTCGCCACGGTTTCTTTAATCCAGTTAACTTTATCTTTAGGAAGGGATGGGTGATTCTCATGGAGCTTGTCAGCCTCTATTCGGCAATATTCCTCAATATCGTTCTGGCTATCCTCAGCCTTGATCTTGATGCGATGGTCTAGCCCGCCGAAGTCTTTCCGGGCAGGGCCATCATCTTGACTAATGAACAGACAACGCAACCTCTCCGGCTTATCATTTGGAAGATTCTCGACCAGCTCGCGAAACCACCTCGTAATGATTTGCCGTTCTTGGCGCGGGCACTCGTCCAGACCATCGAGGACGATGTAGGCACTTTTACAGTTCCCAAAAGCCAGGGTCAAAAGGTCTTTGATCGATTTGGGTGAAGAGAGGATAGGCTCAACGCTGCGGCAAGTCTCTTGGTAGAAAGTAGGCAATAGGCCGTTGTCGTGGTTCAAGAGCTGCGCAAGCAGACTTCGTCCAAGTGCGACAAAGTTGTTCCGTTCAGGGTTATCGTGCTTGCAGTAGAAGTACAACACTGCCGGCGCCGGATTGAGCTCTCGTGCTTTTTGGACTACTAAAGAAGCGAGCATCGTTTTCCCTGTCTTGGTGTCAGAGTATATCACGCAGAATACCAGAGCACTCAGCGATTACCTGCGCCGGGGATACCAGTGAGCCAGAGTAGCGGCGGTATCGTGGGAAATCGTGGATCGAACCATTCTTTGAATAACTTATTCTCGAGGAGCCAATGACCTGTTCTGGGATACCCTGCTCGAGTCTCGACAAGGTCGGCCTGATCGACGTCTACATTCGTCGGTCGGAGCCAATTGAGAACATCTCGAATTCGCCGTAAGGTCTGCTCATCAAACTCAAGCTCTTCGATCCGCCGTGAGCGTTGGATATCCTTCCGGGCTTCTTCGATTTGTGAAGGGGACGCTTGGCTCTCAATCAAGCTGCGACGTTTGGCGATGTTGCGGAAGATGCCTGGGAAGCGAGACTTGCATGTTTTCCATGATTCGATGAACACAGTTTTCCACACTGAATACTCATGATCAGAATATCTTTCACTTATTATATAGGAAAGAGCGAGACTAACGAGGTTGCTGGAAGTAACTCAAGATGATACGCTGAAAGGTTAGGACGTCCTCATACATGAGTGCCAGGACTCGGACCATGTGCTTCTTCGTGTGAAATAGATCTCCGTACTGTGAAAGAAGAGGCAGTGCCTCCCCTATAGACGCATAGGCATCCAAGAGTTCGTGGAAGGCTTCACTAGATACGCTTGTTGTCTGATGAATGTTTGTTAGCCGCTGAGGTGGTGCAGATTGCGGGATGCCATACCTGGAGCAAAAACTTGAGGGGTCCCTGAGCACGGGTGAGCTCCAAACCGCATGTTATAATAATTAGAGACTCACCCAAATAAATGCAACGACGTTAGTATTGGGACATAATGTCGAAACCACCATTCCATATTGTTCGATAGCTTCAAGGAATGGCTTTAGTTGGTTCAGGTCCTGTAGTCGTCTTTCCGCATGCAGTCTGGATTGTAAGGTCGCAATTAGTGCACGCAAGTGATCAAGCGTCGTGACGCGAAATTCTTCCACGTCTCTTCTCTGTAACCCGGCCTTGAATTCTCCGAGCGACTTTTCAAATAACGATTCATGACAATTGTCGTCCATTGCTCAGTCTTTGGACTTTCTCCTCTCTATTCTCAACAATGATCGAAAGAGACGTGCGAATCCGTTGATGGATCAGGCTGAATTGGCTCACCTACATCCTTATCTATCTATACAGGCTGACGGCATGCGTGTACAGGGATGTGCAAGCCGTCAACTACCCCGCCCACACTAATCTGCTGAAGCCCGCATGATGCTTCGGGCGATCTGCAATTCGTCGTACGCGAAGGCTGGTTTGAGCAGGGCGTATAGTGAATAATCGTCCCTCGAATCAGCCCTCCCATTTGCGATGCCCGGGCTAACAGCAGGGGCTTACTAGGTTCACGGGTACTTTGACCCTATAGGTAAACACTGAAATCAGCCCCACGTGGGCGCTTACTTACTTATGTACACATTTACACTGCCTCTCTGGCAGGGCAGACCCCAAACATTGCCGGTAGGGTTGCGTGTAGTGAGGCTGAATCGTCACCTTGGTTCAAGGCAACGAAGAGACAATGCCCGCTTACCTGCCCTCTGTTTCGTTCAAGCTTAGTTAATTCATAAGGGTGCCTATGATATACCAGGTACAGCTAACATTCATGGAAGCTCTTCCTAACTTGATATAGCTTCATGTATTCAATTCAACAAGCCCGGTCCCTTTCTACCACTCGATTGCTAGCTCTTTCCTGCACCAATTTGAGTTTACTTCAATCAGAATGACATATTTTACTAATAACATGGATGTGCGACCAGGAATGCTCTCATTGAAAAGGGCATATCCATACGAGAGCAATGATTATAGTTACCAGCACAGTCCACAGCCTAGCGTACCGCTTAACGACAAAGACGCCAATGTGGCCTTCAGTTATGAAAATACATGTTTTGGCAGTGTATAAGTCGCTTAATCTTCATGAGACCCTCCTTCTAGCTGACCTGGCTCTCTCAGATAATTGACGTCGAAGTGAACCCACAAAACATTGACAGACTCAATATAAGCACACCCTGGCAACTGTTACCAGTACAGTCTTTCGCTGTTGTGCAAGATGGCGGCTTTCTTACTTTGGACTTTCTGGGCACGAAGTTCGGTCGCTTGAACAAGGGACTTTGCAAAGGCCTGCATGGCCTAGTTGCTCAAAACCAAGTTCTCGTCCAAGCATTCATACCTAGCAGTGACCTGGTTACAGCAATGCGGTCCCCGACTGGACAAAACCCGAAACATCTCCCCGCAGAGATTAACATATATGGCCCGAAGGCGATTGCACGAGAGATCGGTGCCACCTTGTCCAAATTTAGCATCTTCCTGCAAATGCCCCGTCATGGACTGGAAACTGCCGAATACTATAACCCGCACATTTTGAGAATGGACGGATATCCAGAACTAGTCCCGTATGAAAAACCACAGGAATTGGCCAACGACACACACAAGACACCCGATAGAAGTACCGGAGAGCCGAGAGAGTCAACGAGAAGAAATGATACTGCAGTGGTCGAATCAATTCTTAATTCCTTATCTCATCATCCCATTTTGCGGGAAATAGCCGTTGTCCCAGGCATAAGGACTTGTCTCTTAGAGTAAGATTAACGCTTGCAACATCCAAAGGATCAATTCTAACCATTCCTGTGATATCTAGTCACCAAAAAGAAGCAGTTGACTTCGTTTACCGAAGGGAAACGGAGCAGATAAACTCCGAATTGAGTCTTTGGAAATACAACGACGTAGATGCAGACGAACCATTGTGGGTTCTATCCGTTATTATCTTTTGAAATGACCTGCACTGACATGGCCATCATGCAGTTATCAGCATGTGCTCAGTGGAGCGAAGCAACCGAAACGTGCGGAGGCAAGGGGTGGCATTATCGCAGACGAGATGGGGCTGGGAAAGTCGCTGGTCGTTATCTACACGATCGCAGGCTCTCTTGCTCGTGCCGAAGCATTTGCCGCTGCTGAGGATCAACAACGCCTATCCCAGCCAGGACGAAGAAAAGCTTCCAGAGCGACACTTGTCATCGTGCCCTCATCTCGTAAGTGTATCGTCTGAGAGCACCATCCTACCCGAGGACACCTCAAAAGCGATCTTGACTGCTGACAGTTGTCTACCTAGTCTTGGTCGACAATTGGGTTGATGAAGTCCGCAAGTATGATCGTCGAGTCGAAAACACTCTGGAAACCTGACTGACGGTTGAACAGACACACATATGGTGGTGCTCTCTCATTCCACAAGCATATCGGATCTGGACGACACAAGGAAACGCAGTACCTCTATGAGCGACCCATCATACTCACCACATATGCTACCGTAGCAGCCGAATTTCGTCGCGGTGATAGTGTTCTTGCGAACATTAATTGGTTCAGGATTGTGTTGGATGAAGGTAAGGTGAAGAGTCTATAGTACAGCCACCAGAGTCTTACTCGTGCTTCTAGCTCATGACATTCGAAATCGATCAACGAAACAGTTCCAGGCCGTCGCGACACTTCCAGCCTCTCATCGTTGGTGTCTCACTGGCACGCCCATCCAAAACAGCCTGGACGATCTCGGAGCATTGGTGTCTTTCCTCAAAGTGCCGATACTTGAGAAAGCCCCGACATTTCGGAAGCTGATCACCAACCCCATCAACTCGGGATCCAAAACTCGCTTTGACAATCTTCAGGCACTACTCCGTGCCGTCTGCCTTCGAAGAACGCGGCAACTTTTAAACCTACCAGAGCCGCAATCAGTGGAGCGAAGACTTCCTCTGTCAGAACCAGAGAAGGAAGACTATCAAGACCTAATCCTACAGGGCAGAGTAGAGATTGACATGGCGGTGAGTCACCGTGGAAATGCCAATTCTAAGTCGGCTTTCCTTGAGTCGCTTCTCAAACTCCGGTTGTTCTGCAACAATGGCCGCTCAAATGCGATCATGCAATGCGGGCCTACGGGCCTGCCCACCGACCCAACCGAGGCGCTTGGGTATCTCGAGCAGCACGAACAGAATGTATGCGCCTACTGCTCGGGAGTCGTTTATTTCATCAGCGAAAGCGCCAAGAGTGACGGCGGTAATTTCATCCCAGGGTGCCCCCACTTGATCTGCCATAACTGCGTGCCTTACCACCGCGGCGAGAGGGAATGCTGTCCTACCTGTGCCGAACAGGACAGTTCGATATCCAAGACCACACTGCCATCCAGTGCTATGCATATCGAAAACACTGCAAATAATGAGAACATGGAGATAGGCCGGACCGTCCCCTACCCGTCAAAGCTGCGGGCGCTCTTGAAAGATGTCCAAGAGAACTCTACACACAAGAGGTAACGTAGCTTCACAGGATCCCTCGACAGTATTGATGCAGCTAATCTTCCCACTCGCAGTATTGTCTTCTCTTCATGGAAAAAGACACTCCGTCTCGTCAGCCAGCTCTTCACCAGTTGCGGGATACGACACAAGACCATCGACGGCTCCCTCCCTTCCGGGGAGCGTATCAAGGTGTTGCAGGACTTCCGGTCTTCCACTGGCACGAATATTTTGCTGATGACACTGGGAACTGGCGCAGTCGGGCAAGTTGTTCTCGCTTCTCTTGTGTTTCACATCCGCCACCGAGCGCTGCTTTTTGGCTAACATACCCCTCGCCGAACTTTCGCAGTCTCAACTTGGCGGTCGCATCACGAATCTATCTCCTGGAGCCGCAATGGAACCCGTCGATTGAATCTCAAGCAATCGGAAGGGCACTTCGCATCGGTCAAACGGCTCACGTCGTTATTGTTCGGTACATCATGGAAGACACCATTGAAGAGGTACGCCTTCCCTTCCGTCCATCACCCTGATCCTCTGGCTCTGGCCTATGAATTGATCAATTGATTTCGATGCAGAACAACGTTCTTTTCTGACAAAAACGAAAGCTCGAGCTCGCAGGCAGTGGGTTCAACAGGGTAAAAGAGATGCAATCTGAGAAGCTTCAGGCATTACGGGTAAGGTTGCCACAACAGAATGGCCAGTCCGTGATGGGGTTACTGACAATTTACAGAATGTTTTCGGTGTTGACGAGAATTTGGTGACAGGATAGTAGGCCAGCCATTTTACTGCCTTGTTGGAAGCCTTCAAGGTAAATGGATCTACGTACATTATGTTGCGCCTCGATCTACTGTCGAGCAAATGAGGTTGGTTGTATGCAGAAAGTGATTCATAGGCCGTTCAAAGCTCCATGAGGGACTTGTGCGAGCGTTGGAGCGGGATCAGTCTCATAGTTGGTTAACATAAGTCGAAATTTCCTCTTTCGTATGAAAACTTGTCTGACCTGCTTCTCTTTGCTCACGTCAAATGCATTGCCTACAGCGTACGCATATCGAAGTTTTCAGGCCGTAACAGGGGAAGCCCGTAAAATCGAGGGGTAATGTTTACTGCGGTGCTCAAAACCCCTCCACTCACTTTAGTGCCCCTCCAACCCGCGAACGGCCCGTTCCGTAGCAGTGGAGAGTCGAGCTATGGACTTAGCGCTGGGACCTAATCGATCTTACATATTCGCTCCACCATGCAATGAATCTAGGCAGGACATGTATTGCCAGCTCCCCATGATTCAAGTCAAATGCCCTCTATTCTTGTCGCGAAATAATGGTAAATGCAAGATAATGAAATATGGCATGTAATAAACTTCCTAGCGCACTCTTAAACAGGGCGGACAAGGACCTCTGACAAGGTAGCCGTCCGCGGTGTGCCACTCTGCCACTGACGACTTTAAGGGTCAGCACTACCGAAAACTCGTCGGTTGACCCGTCTTTATTGAAAGGCGCTGATTGGCTATATCTTGTGTGGTAACGAAATAAGCAGTGGCATCGTCCACCGAAATTGCTGTTTTGACCAATCCGAGTCTCTGAGTAACAGTGGGTCAACCGACGAGTTCTCTCAGATAATACGGTAGGTAATATTACGGCTTAGCCTTAGCCTTATTCTTGGGGCTGCCAGAATATCGAGAATTGCGAAGGGGATATGCTCCTGTTAGTCTTATTGGTCGTAGTCGATTGCAGCATCCGTCTTCCACTATCGCGGGCTGTGATCAATTCAGGACCCCATCGTCACACGTCATGCTCACATGCCAAATCGGGGGTTAGCGTACTGACTTGTCTCAGGCGCTTGGGTATCTCGCATACCCTGGCCACCACGACCCAATGAGACTGACTATAGTATGCCTCTTCGCAATTTTCGACTTCAAACTATATGCAAGCTGCGACGACCCAAATATCGCAAAGCCGTAACTTTAGTGCAAAGTCCTTTAGCGCGCCAAACAGCTTAGCACAACAAAGCCATGGCCGTCGAGGCTCTGTGTCATGATGCGACATTCCTACTTGACCTCTAGGCTGAACGCCGGTATGAATCTCTCTGCTCCTTTGAGGTGCAGCTGCACCGTATTCTAGTCTGTCATGAGAGAGCTCTAGCCTTTCTGGGCTATTCTCGAGTACACGATAGCGTTCATCTCATTTTTCAACCTGGCGCACCTGTCATATCTTGCGTCCTGCCTGGGAGCTTTCCACATGTTTTTTTCCGATGAGATGGGCGAGCTGCTCCTGTTTCTTGAGCTCTGGTTCGCCTTTCGTCTGGACACTACTTCGATATCGCGTTGATGGCCTCCTTGTGTTGATGCGATTGTATCGCTGTGTCACGTGTTGCTGGTCTAGTTGCACGCAGTCTGGAAAGCTGGGCAGACGTACATCCGTCCGCCCTCGTCGAAAATTAGACACGAATAATAACAATATTGGCCCACCTACTGGCGCTTCTACGACAACTACCGTTCGCTAACTAGTCCGCCACACAACTTCCTGGTTCCCTGGCTTGCCTTGGACGGTGACCCGGCGATCAAGGCCTCATTTGATATTCATATCATGCCACGGCGCCGGTCTCGGAATCCTGCGTGATCACTTGTTCCCTCTCTCTCCGCCAAAGCCGGCCCGGGCCCCATTTGTAAAGGCTCCACGTGAATAGCACCATCACTTCCAAACCAAATATTAATGGGGGGTGCCAGCCTTCAACTCCATTCCCCCCAATAGCAATAAGTATGATTTTGCCAATAGCGTAGCCACCCATACTAAAGGCAAGTGAATGTAGATGGCCAGCAGGTTCATGGGACTCTGTAATTAAGAAAGCCCAAAGCACTGTCTTGGAGTTAGATCAACCACCGGGCTGGAGCGAGATGTGACTCACAGAACTGGGTTAAGGCTGGAAACATGGCGGGGACCAAATATCTTATACCACATTCTTTCCCAATCCCTGAGTTGTTATCCGTATCAATCGGAATCGTGGGGAAGAACATTCTGTACGCGAAGGTTACGCAAACGAACAATACTATGATTGGGACTATTGGGAAGTCTCTGGTCAATAGTCTGCAACGGGCGCAGGTGTGTACGGATCGGTTTGATACATACTGCGTAGTACAGGGACCTTGAAAAGAGAGCCACATGCTAAAAGCAAGAAGACTGGCAAAAGTGCCACGGCAGGAAATGTCAACTGTTGAGGTGACCACCCGACATCAAATGACACTTCAACCATAGCTAAACTAGATGCCAAAAGCGATGCAGCGAGAAAGAACCAAGTGTTTGATCGTTGAAGCATCTGTAGCAGTTTGGATAAAGATAGCATCTTCGAATTGTTAGTTAAGTACCAGCCCAGCATTGTAGTCTCTTACCTTGTCGGACTCATGGCGCTGTTTAGTTAGCCGCAACAGCTTGAAATGTTGTTCATCTCGCGGGTACGTCGAAGAAACTTCGTCAGGCGTGCGAAAGGTAATGAAGGCATAAAATGACAGCAGCACGGAGACGATGAAAAAGATATAGTTGAAGTAGAGGGGCTTGTCTGAACCCGTTCTTAGGTGAATAGATAGACCAATGATAAGCGGCGCGCCACACGCCCAAGTTAGAAGTCTTAGTGCCCCCGTGGAGGTTGCCCCATACCATGAATACGTTAGGAAGATCAGAGAGGATAACAGGGTGCCAGAGGATATGCCATCAAATACCGAAAGGGTTCCACTCTCTGGGGTAGAGGATGAGTCTGTAGATATCGAAAGGACCATACTTGCTGATTCATCGCCTGGGTTACGCATAGCATGGATGAACTTAACAACACCTACAATTTGAAATTTAGTACAATTACAATTCAAGGTATCGTTACTCACTTACCTGCTAGTAGGCTAGCTGAACTAACTATAAGCCGTAGGGAAAGGCATCGGAAGAGGATGGGAATAAAGGGTTGGGGTAACAAAAACCCCAAGTAATAGTATTGGCTATCCGGCGAAGTAATAACAGGTGTGAACACCCCGATCTGGCTGGACATAAACTGCAAGAATAGTTCGTGAGCTGGGCGTTGAAGCCGATGACAAAAGAGAACAGCTAACTTACGAACATGCAAGGCAAAAGAACCAAGTCGATGTTCCACTTGCCAATCATGCGTTTCCTTTCATAAGGGCCAATAGGCTTCAACCCAGGTAATCGATTGTTGGAGGTTTGCAGAACGCCGTGATCTTCAAGCGGTGCGCGTCTCCGCTTTAGTGAGAAGCGGAATCGGTCCATCCTTAGCATGCGATCTAGGACAGTGGTCTTGAGCCGAACGACGTGCTCGCGAGCGAAGGTATTCCGCTTCCAGTCGTAAGAGCAGAGCGCGGCGCGCTGCATTCCGCCTTCTTGGCCACAGATGATAACGGCGGTTGGCGGGCGCGCTGCTTGGAAGGCCAGCGCCGTCATAGAATAGGTGTCGATGAGGGTAAAAGTGGCCATCCGAGGGGCTTCGTCGTTCTCACGCTCCGAATGCTGAGGATCCTCAGGAAGAGGTGGCGACAGCCCGACGCATTCGCCTCCAGGCGACAGCTGGTGTCTCGAGAGCTGGCTCCCGGCAGTGCTCCACTTCAGCCGGCCGGCGTCGGACCCGAACAGGCGCTTTTCGACATAGCCCAGTGTGGATGGTACACCTTCGACGCCTACAAACAACGCTTGTGTGGACCAGAACTTTCCGCTGTAGATGTTGAGGATCAAGGCTGGAGAGGCGAGTGCGATGATGGAGGAAGGAACCAAAACGATAATACCAGGGGCTAGGAATCCCGGGACAGGACCCATTGAATTCACTAAAGCTCCCACAATTGTCATGGCCAGTCCAAAGATAAAATAAAGCGGAACACCACGGAGCAGAATTTTGCCAATAGTTCTCCAAACAGTAGGACGTTTGAAGAAATAAATCTGTTCCACTAATCCTCTGTATTAGCTTCTGATTATAACAGGCAAAGACGAAAAGAAACGCAGCTCACTAGAGTTCCATTGTATCGTAGCCCCACGCGCGCCATCTATGACGACCGTCTCATCGTCTACTATGCCTGCGACCTGGCACCTGGGCTCGACATCCCAAAGCTTCGCGTTCCAGAAGTCGCTCTGGTCGTGCCAAGGCAAGCCGGGGCGGAGCGGCTGCAAGCAGATGAGGCGCTCCAGGAGGGCCTCGGTGTCGTTGGCAAGGGAGAGGCGGGCGAAGGCGATGAAGCTGGTGTCGGACTTGTTGACAGCCGGGCGCCGTCGCAGAAGGCCCATAAGGGCGTACACTATGTCTCCCTGGTTGAACTGTTCCGTGTGCCGCCGGCTGAAGCAGTCCAGCGCGATGCTGATGAGCTCCAGCGGCTTCAAGTGGATCGAGGATTCGTAGTGGTCGAGCAACTGGCGCACGAGCTTGGCGTCGCTCCAGACCGATCGAGAAGCGAAATGGCGTTTTGACCACTCGAGCGGAGGCGAAGGCCCATCAATAGCATATATCTTGACTCGTTTCTCCGAAGAGACAAGAAGGATCTCGGGCAGAGTCCACAGCCTCGTACCCCACTCCTGCAACCACCGTACCACAGCATCTGGACTATAAGTCTCTCTGGTTGCTGGGGAGTATTTGCTCTGGAGGGAGGGGCCGACGAGGATGACCATAGAGTGGGCGGCGCGGACTATATCACAGATTCGGTAGACGTCAGTGCTCTGGCTGGTGGCCTTGGAAAGTCCGTCAGCGTCTCGGATGCACTCGTAGTCCAACCAAAATGCGGGTTTGCCAGCCGAGCGCGCCGCCTCGATTCCGTACTGTATTAGCGTTTCTCGGTCCCTCGGCGCAATCTGAAAAAGAGCTTCGCGTGTAGTAGAATCAACATTCCATGACTCCAGCTCCTGAGGGGTCGCCACGCAGAACTGCTTCCGAGTGTAGGATAGGAACACGAAGTCGGTGTCGTCATTATCGCCATTGTCACGGCGTTCCCGCACCCATTCGGCCACTAGACGCGTCTCATATCCAACGACATCGCGCGCCCTATTGTACTGCAGAAAGCATAGCCAGCGTGGCCCGAAGTGTCGCGGTAGTAGGTCGTCATAGTCTTCATCTACATCGATGGGGTTGTTGCCATGGATGATCGCCGGAGCAGCAGAGGCACTAGCAACGGACGGTGTGATATTTGTCATCTCAATATCGCCTCCAGAGAGCAAGGGCTGTTCGAATTCTTCCTCATGGGCTCCTAGATTGTCCATCTCTTCGTCTTCGTCCGGGTTGCGATTCTCCTTGTGGTTGCGTGCAATCTTAGGATATTGGCGATCAAAGGCGCACACTTGATCGTAATTCCCGTTATTCCTCAAGGTTCCCTCAAGGCTCTGTGGCCATAGGAGCTTTATCATCACATCAGCCTTGGGATCGTACGCAACAGCAGCTTCAGCGACTCACCATAGGGAGGAGAAGCAAACAAGTAGGGATCCATTTCAGTACAACCTCAGAGGAATAGGTCCAATAGACGAGACGGAGTATCCACGAAACCTTCATGGAAGCTGGCCCAGACCGGTGCCAGGTGCCGGAGGCTTTGGTACCACCGGGTTCCAGAGAGCCGTTGCTGGTTCCTTGAACAACGAGTGGCACTAGGCGACCGTCAACGGGGTTCAAATACATCTCGTGGGCAGAATCTCCCTTGTCGACCCCAACGACACGCCCGAACTTGTCGCTATGCGACAGGTAGTCTGATGCCATGGCTAACAGCGAACGGTGAAGTAGTTAGATATGAAATACACATAATCAGAAACTCATCGCCCTCCGCATGTCCAGCGGTGGCCGTAATATAAAGCATAGCAATGTCGAGGCAACCAGGCAACCACGCTAAACTAAACCCTTGCCGCACACCCAGTCAGATCGCAGTGGCGTTTCTTGACGCGGCAATCTCGGGCGGCATCATATGAGATCTGAAAACTAATTGGCCTCACAGAAGATGCAAGGGTGGCGGCTATAGTAAGGCTCTCTCAGCGTACAGCGGCCAATGATCGTGGCATAACAACAAGTTTCTTAACCGCCCTGGCCAAACGCAACCACTTAGAGATCAATCCTGGGAGGAGACTTTCGCGAGGACAAGAAATCTATCTCGGCACGCATGAGATGGCGGGCGCGCTATCTCAACTCTACGTCACACCCAAGTCGTTATGGCCCAATAGGTGTGTAGGTCTCAGGTTTCATGAGGAGCTGAGGTGGGCGACTACATGGTATGTATCGCACTTGAGGAGCTATTGTTAGGTATCCTATGCGCCAATATGCTTTCAGAAGACTGGGAATCAGGAACAGAAAGAAACAGCGAGGCAGAAAGGGTGTGCAGAAAGCTCGCACGCCACATTAACTTGATCGCATATTGTCCCAACCCCGATCTTCTCAACGATTTCCCTCTCTTTCGTACTGATCGCCAACCATTATTGCGGATAGTGAGATCATTGTGTTACCCCAGCCTGATGGCGTTACGACCTTTTGGCCTCTTGGCTATCGTTACCTTGTACACTGCACAATAGCCCCCCATGATCCCAATTCGTGATGTGCACTTTAACCCAGCCTTGCCATAAACAAATGTAGGCCGCGAAGAGTAAAAGCCAATAACGCATGCCCTTTACTAGATTGCGTTCCTCATCGTTCAGATCCCACAGTCTGGACAGGGCCGGAAATCCAACCATAGCCATCTTGCCTATGGGCGAGACGGATGCTGCTCTATAGTACGAGGTTCCAAGTACGTTACCCGTAGGAAGAGGTAGTATTCCAGCTGAAACTCACTAGAACACAGCCTGCTCTACCTACACTATATACGACAGCCAGTTGGGTGCATGTACGGCGGACTCCACAACCTGTAGACTGCAAGGTGGCACCTGCAATTCTCCATAGCTCACTTACAGATTTTGGCCCAGCTCGTCTTGGGCCTTCTATCTTTGTGTCGTTATAATACGCTACTCGGTCGGCGCACACGATGTGTCGTCTCAGCAGCCAAATAAGTGCTAAAAGCAGCCAGTTACGGGGGTGCAAGCCCCGCCAGTTTCCATTGTAAGACGCTGTTGGAAAGGCGGGGGGGGTTACTTGGCGGGGGGCATTTCGACCATCGCAAAGCAGTTCCCCAGGCCAGACAACACCCCAAATACATTAGCCCTCCACTGACACGGGACGGTCCGTTTGGGGGTTGGAGGGGCAGGGAGGGGCGCTAGAGTGTGCACCAGCAGTGAGGGTTCTTTAGGCACAGCTACAGCTATGGTTGAAAAAAGCTGGGCGACCAAGGCGCAGAATACCCCTGGAATTTACGAGCTGCCCCTATTCCAGGCTTTTGGAGGTGAAAATAGGGGTAGCTCGTAATTCCCAGGGGCTACTTCAAATAGTGTATACAAATAGGCCATGCTGCCGGCGTGAGAAAAAAAAGGGTGCACGTCAAGCAAGTCGTCTGCCTACACAGAAATAAATTTTGAAAAGGCAAGAGCGAAGACCAATCCTGTTGCGCCCTGATGGGCAGTGCAAGGCTCTACGCTGGGCGTAATGCAGTTTGTCATGCACGCCAGCCTCCAATCCCCGTCCCCCTAGAGAGGCTCCCTCAGTCCTGATGGGTGTGCCATGTGCTACGGGCATGACAAGAACTAAAAAACAACACTTGCTTGCGCGCCTCGATCAATCAATCATCCTGTGTAGCTCTCGTCTTGTAATTTGGTGGGCACTCGAGGTGCGTCTAGATGTATTTCTGCTTCTGAAAGTCGTCGTCGGCGGCGTAACGACCACGTCTATTTACCTTTGCGCCCATCACTTTTGCGACCGGCAGAATGAGTAACAAGCGACAGCAATTACCATCCGGGGATGAACACGAAACCATACCCCTCAAGCGCCCAAGATTCAACGACCCGTCACAAGACGAACCCGCAAACCATACCCTGCCCTCGGCCCTGTCGCATGCAGACTATACAATAGCTTGGATATGTGCGCTGTACCTGGAATTGGCGGCGTCCCGCGCAATGCTTGATGAACAGCACGAATCCCTGGCAGTCAACGATAGCGATCATAACGCCTATGTTCTCGGGCGCATCGCAAAGCACCATGTTGTCATGGTGGCTCTACCCGCCGTCTACGGCAAGGTCAATGCCGCCGCCGTCTCGACGAACCTCAAACGAAGCTTCCCCAATATCAAAGCGACCCTCATGGTCGGCATCGGTGGAGGCGCCCCCGGTGAGGCTGATCTGCACTTGGGCGATGTCGTGGTTGGCACCAGGGTCATGGAGTACGACCTGGGGAAGGTGACCAATGGGAGCCAATTCGAGCGCACGGCAATTCCAAAGCTCCCCTCGTCGCGTCTTCTCTCCGCCGTCGTCAACTTGCGGTCCGAGCACGGGATGAGTCGGTCTTCACTCCGCTCGCAGGAGCTCATGCGGACCAGGCTCTTTCGCTACCATCGTCCAACACAACCCGACCGACTTTTCCAATCGAGTTACCCACACCCCCCTGATGCCAAAACCTGCGATGATTGCGACGGAAACAAGTTGCAACCTCGGCAACGACGACTCACATATGATTTCTGGATCCACTACGGAGTTGTCGCATCCGGCGATAGTGTCATTAAGGATGCGCACAAGCGAGATACGGTATCCCGGAGTCTCCAAGCCATGTGTTTCGAGATGGAGGCAGCAGGTATCATGGACAATCTTGAATGCCTTCCAATCCGTGGTATCTGTGATTATTCAGATTCGCATAAGAACAAGGCCTGGCAAAATTATGCCGCAGCGACAGCGGCCGCATATGCGAGAGAACTACTGGAGACAATCCCATCTCTAACCGCAGGGCATGTCCCGCCCATCTTTAGAGGAAGTGCCACCTTCAGTTCATCTCCAAACGCCTGTGTCGAGCTTATCGAGAGACGCAAGTCTCTCCTAGATGTGCTGGACTTCCCTCATATCAACGCTCGAAAAGATGCCATCCGCTCCGAGCAAGGGAGAACCTGCCGTTGGTTTCTCACACGTCCCAAGTACCGGATCTGGGTCGACCTGAGCACTCAAGCCACATGTTGCAGTTGTCTACTATGGATCCGTGGCAAAGCAGGCGCTGGAAAATCAACCCTGATGAAGTTCCTCTACTCCGAGGTGAGGAAGAAGCGCTCCGGGGTAACCGTTGTGTCTTTCTTCTTCAATGCAAGAGGCGATTACCTGGAGAAGTCCGCCACGGGAATGTATCGCTCCCTCCTGAAGCAGATTCTGACCCAAATACCGGATTTGCAGTTCATCGTGGACCAAATGGAAATTTTGTCCACCTGTCAGCCGTCATGCCCAAGTCTGAACGGATTGAAAGACATGTTTAAACATGCTATTATGGCTCTGGGCCGTAAATCTCTCATTTGTTTCATTGACGCCCTCGATGAATGCAATGAGGACGATGTGAGGGATATGGTCCAGTTCTTCGAGGATCTCACAGAGTCGGCAACAGACGAGAATATCCAGTTTCGGGTATGCTTCTCAAGTCGCCCATACCCTTACATTCAAGTTGACGAGGAGCACCTTCTTACACTCGAGAATGAGACCGGTCACGCTGAGGATCTTGCGAAATACGTCGGGAAATGCCTCAAAGCTCCGAAAAAGCTTCAAGACGAACTCCAACGTCAAATCCTTGAGAAAGCTTCAGGGGTCTTTATGTGGGTAGTACTCGTCGTGGGGATACTTAACAAAGAAACCAGCAACGGTGGGCTTGCGCTTCGACGGAGATTGTCTGAGATCCCTCCCACCTTGAGCCAGCTTTTCAAGGACATTCTCACACGTGATAATGAAAGACCCGAAGATCTACGACGCTGTATCCTATGGGTCTTGTGCGCATCTCGACCGTTGACCCCGGCCGAGTTCTGCCATGCCATGTGGGCGGCTGGCTTGAAAGATGGGCATGTGGATGACGAAATACCAGATGCGGAGGATAACGAAATAAGCATGGCATTAGCTACTAGTTCCTCCAAGGGCCTCGTAGAGGTCACTAACGCCACTAAAAAACAATCGACGGTGCAATTCATTCACGAATCTGTCCGCGACTTTTTGATCAAGGAGAGGGGCCTCCAGGAACTCTGGCCCGATCTTGGTTTCGAATGGGAAAGTCTGAGTCATGAGATTCTGCGAAGTTGTTGTGAGTCCTACTTGATGAATCCTGCCGTCATCGCCGTCATCAAAGGATACCGGACGACGAACGGTGATGCTGACGAGAATGACTCCCAAATTGTGGCCAATAACTCCCCTGCAATGAGGAACACCTTGGACAGCCTGGAAACACCAAATGCTGAAGCAGCCCCTACAAAGACATACGCGTTCTTGGGATATGCAAGCCAACATATTCTTGATCATGCCAACAAGGCAGCACCATCCGTACCCCAGAAAGACTTTCTCTCTCGATTCTTCCTATCTCTAGGAACCGAGGCGCTAGACCGCTGTCAACCTGTCAAGAGACGTCGGTACGGCCAGACTGCAACTCCGACATATGTCCTGGCCGACAAAGGACTGGCCAGCCTACTCCGATTGAATCTAGAGGGTAACCCCTCGGTGACGCATGATCGCGCTCTTCAATTTCAACATCCATTTTTCGCTGCCGTGGGGAATGGTTACAAGGACACAGTGGCCGTTCTCCTTGGCTTACCTTCGATTATATACGAGGGTGAGGACCTCATGGCAGGCTTGGATCGAATATCTGATCTAAGGCGTTTCACAGGTCGAACACCTATGTCTTGGGCTGCCCAGGAGGGGAGGATAAAGCTAGTCAGTGCGCTGGCCCGCCTCGGCGAAAGCACCACTCAACATGATTATGGCGGACATACACCACTCCAAAGAGCAGCAACACAAGGCCAACTAGCGACACTACGGTTCTTGATCGACAATGGCTGTGTCAGTGACAAAGACTACGCAGAGGTGATTGGGGAGGCACTAATTAATAGTCACCACGATATGGCAACAGCTCTTCTGAAAGAATTCGACGGCTGGGATAAGATGCCAATGGGGGCCACATGTGATCACTGTACCTGGCTTCTCCGTGCTGCAAGTCGCGGGTTTGAGGATGTGGTACACCTGCTCATCCAAAAGGGCTCCACACTCGATTGCACTGACCCCGGCGCGATAGTGTTTGCAGCAGCAAATGGACACCTGGATGTGGTGAAAATTCTTGTGAAGAACGGTGCTAATATTAACTCCAGCCCCGATAGTAACGGAATAACTGCGCTAATGGCTGCGTCAATGAATAAACAAGAGGCGGTCGTACTGTTCCTCTTAGGCTGTGGAGCGGATGTGACTGCCATATCTGAGGCTGGGCTAACTGCATATCGGCATGCTGAATTGTACGGTCATGATGCCATAGCACAAGTGCTCCAAACAAGCTCTCTAGAAACTTGCATACACTTAGATCTTGATTAAGTTAGTATAACAGCCCCTTATTATCGTTCAAGTTCCATTCTACTAATAGAAATATAGCTCTCTGCTGCTCATATATGGGAGAGCGGACGGGATCACTAGTATCCAGCAGGATATAATCGTATGGATTAGTGAGTTTTCTCAGGACGTTATATCATAGCTGTAGCTTGGTACAGTAAACACACTCTCAACAGTCTTTAACCTTGCTAAGCTGCTAAGTTCCAGGGGTCTTTCAATTTAAACTTGATTGAAAGGGACCAGTCAAGCCGCCGGAGAATTTCTATAGAGTACTCCAAAGGGAAATCTCACCATTAGTCGAGATATCTGCAAAGCGGCAGCACCCGAGCTGGCATTTGATGGGTGCATCACACTGCTTCTCTCGCGCGCTCACGCAATTCGCCCCTGAGTCGTCTCATCGGCTGCAAGGCGGGCATATGAAGAGGAGAATGGTAGAAGTCGATTGGTAGGGTCTGAACATGGCTGTCCAGTGCGAAAGCTAAGCAATCATGCATGTGCGTCCAGTATGAGTATTACTATTATGATAGCGGGCCGCCTTAAACAGTGTACATACACGCTTACGTCGCTGCATTCATCAATACGTAAAGATCATCCCACTGCCTCCCCTTCTAGCCATCTATTGACTCCCTTGCCGGCTTTACGAAATCAAATCACCGAACCCCCACCACAAGGCCCCGAATGCGCATGCCCCGCACCCGTATGTCCATGTCCATGCCCCGCCACGCTCCTCATATTGTTAAGCGCCCGATGCCGGTCTGCCGACCAGCGTCGCTGCGGAAGGTGGACGGCCGGCAAGCTCGACCAGCTCATGGCGTACTTGGCGACCGAGTTAGCGATGGCCTTGGCGTTGACGAGGAATGCGTCGTGGTCCAGGTTGGCGACGGTGTCGCCCGCCTGGTGGTAGTTGGCGTCGTAGGGCGCTCCGGCCTCGCCGCCGAACAGAAGCGCCTCCTCGGGGGTCTTGAGGACTTCGGCGCCGGTGAAGAGGCCGCCGGAGGGGATGCCGTTTTCGATGAAGCCCTGGGTTGGTTTGATGTGTTAGAGACTTGTGGCCCCATGAGTGTGTGTAGGTGATCTAGTTGATCGAGTGGGGAAGGTCTATGGTAGGGGAGGGGAGATGAGATGGTAGGGGAGGGGAGATGAGATGGGAGGAAGTAGGAAAGTATGTAGATAAATAACGTACAGCGTAGTCAGACCGTCCGCTGAAGACGGACGGGACCGAGGGCAAGTTGTTGGCCTTGAAGAAGTCCTCAAAGTCGCGCTCAATCTGGTCAGACCCCGCAGGACCGGAGAAGTTGAACGCGCTACCATCTCCGTCGTAGATACCGTAGACGTAGTTAGGGCTGGCGATCTGTACGTGGTAAGAACGATGGTTAGCTAGTACTCCTTGAATATCTGAGGACCCAGGAGGTAATAGAAACGAGACGAAAGTCTGCGGCAATCGGTCTCTTCTTAAACAAACGTACCATGTCGAAGTTGAGATAAGCCCGGATCTTGGCGATCTCGGCCTCCGTCTTGTTCAGCTGCTTGACGTAGTAGAACGACCCCAGCTTGCCATACTCCTCCGCGCCCCAGAACGCGAAGCGCACCGCGTTCTTGATCCGGAACCCGGTCAGCGCCTTGGCCACGGCCCAGACCCCCACGGACCCGGACCCGTCATCGTTGATGCCCGGCCCCGCGTACACCGAGTCCGAGTGCCCGCCGAGCACCAGCACGTTGTCCTTGTCGCCCTGCTTGGTCTCCGCGATGACGTTGTAGTTGGTGCGGTTCTCGATGATGGACTCGATGAAGAGATCCAGCACCAACGGCCCCGAAGAGAGGGCGGAGAGGATGCTTTGCCCTTCAGCTTGAGAGATCCCCACGATCGGCGCGTGCGCGTCGCTCTGCTTCCCCAGCGTCCCCGACACGCCGCCCTCGACGTTGTTGTACACGACCGCTGCCGCCGCGCCCGCGGCCTTGGCGAGGGATGCTTTCGTGCTGAAGTCGCACGTGCCGCGCTTGACGAGCGCGATGTTGTCCTTGATCGCCTCCGCCTTGGGGTAGTCCGCCGCATCGCAGCCCAGGTTCGCGACCGCCACGACGGGCCGCGAGAGCGTCTTGCCTTCAGGGGTGCCCGGCGTGTACGTCAGGATCTGCGGCTTGTACTGCGTCTCTCCGCCACGACCACTAAGCTTCGCCGACCCGGCCGAGAAGAGCTCGACAAAGGGCTGCTTGACGACGTCGAAGTAGCCCGTGGCGCTCAGCGTGTCGTACAGCCAGTCGACCGTGGCGTTGTGCCCGCCGCCGCCGAACGCGCGATTGCCGCCGTTGGCGTCGGCGATGTCCTGGAGGGTCTGGCTGCCGGCCAGCAGGTCCTCGAGGCGGACGAGGGCCTGCAGGGACTCCGGGGTCACGTACGGCTTGCACTTGCTGCTGCCTCCGTTGGTCCCTGTGGCCAGGACTGCTGGTGACGTCGCCGCGGCGAGGAGGGCTGTTGTGGTCTTCATGGTAGCGACGATGCGTCTGGCTTACTTATGAAACACACAGACAGAGACGGGATAGGACAGGACAGGGAGACAAGACCAGAGAATGAGAGAGGGGAGGAGAGCGCGACTGCGAGAATGAAAGCGCAGAGAGGATGGGCTTCACCTGAAGACAGACGAAAGAAGAAGTCATCCAGGACATTGACAAACACAGCGGCGGCAGCATTGGTATTTCTACCAACCGCCAAGCTGATCATGTCATGTGCTCCCGGGCTCCTGCTTGGAGCTCATCTCTGCGAGGAGCGGGTATGTGATTCGCCAATTGGTAGCCCAAGTTTGTTGTACGACTCGCTTGGCTGCATATCCATCTATACATACACGGAAGGAGAGAAGACGGGCCCAGAGCTCTAGCTCGCAGTCGCTATCTCTTGGGGATCGTTCTTTCTCCAACTACCAACTTTCTGCAGTGTACGTATCGCTACCTACCTAGGAAAGCTCGCATTAGCGTCGCACACGAACAAGAACCAGGGACCCAAGAGGCTGAGTCTTGGAAATCTGTTCAACATACCAATCTACATCTTGGCGGCCCGAGATGATCGCGTCTGGAGGAACCGAAGAGGGGAAACACGGCTGGCTGGCTGGAGGGGTTCGGTTCCCCCGACTTTCTGGGGTATTTCCCAGGGTCTCCTCACCCAGATAAACCGGCCACAGATAACAAACTTTCGAGCCGCATATGGTAGTACCGCCCTCTCTGCTCGCTTGGCTTCTTCAGCAAATACTACTACACTGTAGACCCGCGCCTGGTCCCGCCAAGCTGGCCCTTCGGCATTGGCCTTGGCAGCTTAGCCTGAAGAGGAAGGCCGAGTATCTCGCAATATCCGTCCGCACTGACGAGTGACGACAACGACAACATCGCGCCCGGACAGGCCAAACCTCAAATGTTGTTGATTACTTATCTTTGGAATGCTGCACGATCCCGGTATTTGTATCGGGTTAGTACATGTAATAGGTAATGATAATAATATGATAGATGCAATAATGTACCGGCTATGAACAATACGCTATGTAATGCATGGAATTCCGTCTTACTCTAGTAACAACCCTCCCAATGCAGTGAATAGTAGCCCTCATCCAGCCCGAAGCCGGACTCTAACAATGCAGTTGAATAACCCCATCGAACCCTTCGCCTATTGCAGGCTTATGCGTATAGTGCTGGAATACATCTCTCCCGTTGGCCGCAGTGACGCAAAATAAGAAAGGTAGAAGCCAACAATGGCCGGAAATGCAGATGGCCGTACTCCTTCCTCTCTCATTTCGCTCAAGAATCCTGCAGCTCGCCTAATAGCGCCCAACACCAAAACCCAAAACCCAATTTCATATCTCCATCCAACTAACGCCAGGGTCATCATCGTCATCTATGACCATAGAAGACTCCTTGATATTTATATCGTCTTGTTCTTCAACATGTACATGCTCTGTCGTAGAAGAGCTGGTGCCGTCACCATCAACGAGTCAGCTCCAAAGACCGGCCCCCGGATCGACAGGATCAAATATCCCGTTCCATGAACTACTCTCGCGGCGACTACGGGAGAACATGTTATCCTTGGGAGTCGGCGATCCGTGTGATGATGATTCGGCGGCTCCTTGGGGAAACGGATTGTCGCTGTCCGTTGCGGGTTCACTAGGCGAATGGGCGACATCCACGCCAATATTGCTATCATCACTGCGGCTGTCGATATCGGCGTCCGAAGTATAAGGATCGCTCGTCTCCAGCTCCGTCGAGTGACTAGGCCCATGGCTTGAAAATGTGGTGGAAGCTTCGTCCAGGGTAGTTGTGGTTGGTTCCGGGCTATCCTCGACCTCGGACGCCTTGAGCGCGGAGAGGGTATCGGTAGGACCGAGCACGTCGCTGTCCGGAGGAGAATGCTGGTCGACTTTGACAGGCGATGGGGGCTGAGCAAAGTCGAAAGCGTTCGGTTCATTCACTGAAGATAGGTGGGGCGTTGTCAGCGGCCCAGTCTGGAAGGCTTGACCCTTAGAGTACCGCTTCAGCTTGAGCTGCCTCGACTTCCCGTGCGGCTTGCGCAGGGCTATCTCGAGACGCTCTTCCACATCGGTGTCATCGTCCGTAACTTTGTATGGATCGTCGAGGTGCCGCGAAACGGGTATCGGCTGTACGCAGCTGCCGCTCGATCGCCTATGACGCTGCTTCAGCTTATCCTTGGCTGTCACTGTCTCAGGGGCGGGCAGGTTCAGGTTGATATGGAAGCTTTCGCTGCCCCTGAACGGGTTGACCAGGCTACCTGTGGCCAAACGTCGCAAGTCAACCTGGCTTTTGCTAAACACAACCCGCGCCCGCAAAGCATGTACAGCCCTATCGAGAGCCAACTCAACGGCGCAGCGATCGCGAATGCGCGCCATCTTGGGCCATGTCGCACGCTCTCCCAGAAGACATGACCTATGCATGAAGTCTATTGTCGGATTTTTCAAGATCTTGGGCAGATCCAGAAGCCCCATCGCCGGAAGGATGTTGATATCACCCGAGTACTTCTGGCTCAAAATGGAGCGCAATTTGCTCACAAGAGTTGGGAAAATGCCAATTTCTGCCAAGATGTGCATGCGATGGAGAGCCTCTCCCTTTGCCAGTTGTGTCACGGTGTACAGCCAATCTCCTTCGTCGTTGGAGCTGACATAATCTTGCGAGCCCGAAATAGGGTACGGCGCATCTTCCTTGGCGAGAAACGGGACGACGTGGGGGTTGACCTGGGACACGATGAAGTGGTTGACATTGAACATCTCGGCAAGCCTCGTCATGGGTAGATCATTGTCGACCGATCCATCGATCCACATTTGAGGCGTCGGATTCCACGGGCTGTGCTCTCCAGTCAAGGGATTCTTGACCAACAACGGCGCGGCGCTAAACACTAATGGTACCGAACAAGAGGCGGCGACCGCAGACCATATCATGACATTGGGGGCCGTGACGTAGTTCAGAAGCCGGGGCAGCTCGTAAATGGATGCAGGTGACACGCATATATTGCAGATTCTTCTCGTGCGGTTATATGCCTCTTGGAAGGTCATGTCGCCCAGCAGGTTCTGCATTACTCGGGTCAGATGCCTTATGTCAGACCAGTTGCCTTCCGTCAGCAGCCGGCGGACGTGGTCCATGAGCCCATCCTCGTTCCCTTCCTCTTCGAAGACAGCGAGATCTCCGTAAGGAAAGTCCTTGAGCAATTGGGGTATTTCGTCATCCGTCCGTGTGCACACTACAGAGCACACAATGGAACCGGCCGAGGCACCTGAAATGATGCGAGGGATGAGCTTCGTCTCAAATAGCGTCTTCAAAACACCGATATGGCTCATGCCGAATGTCCCGCCACCGCTTAGCAGGAGGGCGCTTCGCCCGAAGCTCTGGCGCGCGAACAAGACGGCGTCGAGAAGGTCCTTGGTTTCGAGGTCTCCAGGTAAAGGGTGAGCACTTCGTTCTACCACAGCCGATATGGTCTGTAATGTGGAGTCGACATATCTCTCTATGAGCTTCTTGGTACCACAATAGGAGTGCCTGTACAGATCGATGTTCCCCATGCCTCCCAGGTCTCTTGACAAGGCGGTTCGCACGAGATGCAGCATGCCACGCAGGTCGCAGTTGATGCGCGCCGTATCCAGGTCCTTTAGTCGCGACTCGATCAGATCTGGCTGGTAGTCGCCGCTGGATGTGTCGGCTTTCCACTCTTCGTTGCCTTCCAGGACATCTAGCTCTTGGGCCGCTGTTTCCCATTGGCTGAAGGTGTCGGCATTCTGTAACCTTGCCATAAGGATCTGTTTCCGCTCGTCCAGCTTTCGCTGGGCTTCACGTTCGGCGTCGGAGAGGCCATCGTAGTGTGGTAAAGCAAGACTGCTTAAGGTTTTGAGTGCCTTGTATAGAGACTCGGTCGCCGACACGGCCGTGGATTGCGTGCATATTGTCTTGGAGGCCGATATAGCTTTCGGCTGGATCTTGTGGGACGAGGGCGAGTTCAGCCCAAGGTTTGGGAGAAGTATTTCGGTCATGACGAACAAGACGAAGTCGGATTCTGGGTAGGGCGAATTCGGGAAGGTCGAGGCGCCTGCCGGGTTAGCATCCTAAGCCCACTAAATGGCGGTCTCAGGACTCGGCGAGATCGGTGGCCAAAGGGCCAAAGGGCCGGGGCAGCGGAGTCGCAGTCTGGTCAACTAAAGTACTCTCGGCAGTGACGGTCCTATTGAAGCGATACACGGCCGTAAATATAGGACCCGAGAAGGTAAGTGGTGTGAAAGAGTGTTGTGTCGCAAGGAGGTACCGGCTGGTGGTGTTTTCGCATGTGATGCGACGAGCCGGTAGCAATTCGAGGGATTGGGGATTGTACGTCAGAGAAAGGGCGGTATGGCGAAGCGGGTTCCGCAGGGTATATGGGACTTGGAAGGAAATTAACCACCAACCAATATGGATGGAGACTTAGTGAGTTGGCTGTAACACCGCCTTTATAAAGTGAAGCACTTCCTGCCTGCCCGGGCGAGAAGTAATAAGAAGTTAGACAATAGCGACGGCAAGGAAGACGAAGAGTGAATGAACGTTGGCGGGATGATTCTGACAAAGACGTATTAAAGCGATTGGGCCCTGCAGGTCTAGACGTCAGAGTGGAAAGCGCAGTCTGGCAGTGTTACAACAGGTACGACAAGGGACCCAGCCCAGTTGAAAATAGGTGGGCAGACCTAAGCAGGCCTAAGCATTTAGCGAGACTAGCGAGACTAGCGACAGTGATCTGACGAATCGAGATGGTTGGGCCAGTTCAATTGGATGGTACCTAAGCCGAGCTGAGATCAGCGCCGGCATCAACAGACAGACAGACTTGCAGTGCATGCAGTGTCTCCATCTTCCAAGCTTCCCTGCTGACCCCCCAGGTTCCCAGTAGGTATTGGTTCCGCCCACAGGAGGTCATCTGGCCCCCAATTTGAGACTCCGTCACCCCGTACTGCTGCTGACCTCAGAATTCGAGCAGACACTATCACTACATACCTGTACACCAACATTCTAAGCTTAAGCAGGTCAAGGACAGATAGGCTCACAAGAGTATAGAATACGTATTTGATGTAAACAGACGCAAGGTACAGGAACCGGAGATATTTAGAGCAATGCAAAGGAGCAATGCAGAGGCCACCAAGCACGTGTGGGTATCAACAATACCATGGTATGAATATCCGTAGATGCGAAGCGAAAAGAATAGGATCAGCCAAGCTATCCGACTCGTGACCCAGCACACACCGTCTCCGGCGACATGGCAGATCCAATGGATGCGGACCACGGGGTCACACCAGAAAATGCTTGTTGCAGTGCGGGGTGGTGGGTGACTGCTGTCCAGGGTTACTCGGCAGGCAATCAGACAGACTGCGCACTGCAGACTGCAGGTCTCAGCTCCTGTCAATCACCAGTCTTGAGCGATTACCTGCCCTCTTGGGCAGCACCCAGCAGCAGCAGGCTAATAAACCACAAGCCACACAAGCTTATCACATCACCCCATCACGGCCAAAACATGACTTCACCGGCTGCACTGCCTTGGAACCCGATTTATTGCTTCGGGGTAAAAAAAGAACAGCGTCGAACTAAAGTGTCGTGCGTGAACCAGGCCCTCCTGTCAGGAGAGAGAGGCGGGAACTAGGCAGCGCCAGCCCTGTTTAATGCCCATGGGAGAAAAAGCTTAAAAATGTGCCGTCACCTCCGTCTTGCGTTCGAGTCGGAGGCATTGCCGGGCGAGGTGCGTACATCTCGCTGCATGCCAACTTCGGAACAGGCTGTTCTTTACTGAAGTTTGTTGAGGGACTGGGAAGAAACCCGGTCTCTCCGAGAGTGTATATCTCATCGAGATTTCTTTTCAGCAAGGCATGCCCAAAGTCTAGTTTTCCACGTTGATTCATGGATTCATGCAAGCAACCCCGCGGTCTGCCCCGCGCAAAAAATAGTGACGACTTCCCACAAAGGCAACTCGAGCCACAGATCCAAGATCCCCGTGGGGAGACGTTACAGCAGAGAGCCCTCCCGGCGGCACGTCCTTCTGCCCGACTGGGCTAAATGTCCCCTTTTCCTCCCAGCTGTGACACTGCGGAGACTCAGCTCCGTATTCTCATGAATCATGTGAAACTCACTGTATGCCAATGTTCAGCACCTTTCAAAAAGCCTGTCAGTTAAAGGATCGTCGACAGTCTTTCCTTCTCCGACGTGCCATGTCAAGTCAGGCATCTCTACATACATGCATCTCCGCCGTTGTTTGAACGTCTCCAGCAACAGTTGTCTTTTTCTTTCTTTAGGCCACGGACCGCGCACTCCTTGGACGTCTATGGTAAAGATGGACCCGAAGCTTCGTCACCCGACCACCGTTTTGTCCAATGCAACTCCGGATTGGTAATGAAAGGTGGACTAGAGCCACGTTGCTTACACGTGTCAGACGCGACAACATCTACAATGCCAAATTAAAGGCAGAGTGCCCAGGCAAAGCTGTCAAATATGACAGACTGCGCTGGATACCGGTCCTTTTGCATATCACTTAGTCTCTGACTTGGATATTGGGACTTGGTGCTTGTTATTCCATTCTCCGACATCGCTAAGTTGCCCAACAGGGCAAGATGGGAAGCCCTCAGCGCGGTGCTTCACGATGTTGTGGATTGCGGTTTGGAGTAGGGAGCCTTGCCGTCCGATGCTAAGGGAATAAAAAATCTCAAGAATTGCGAACTAGCATGCCGTCTTCATGTCTTATTGGTAATTCTGGCTATCTGAATCATAGGGGTTGTTGATGCTCGGGCATTTGGCTCCATTTGATTGATAATGGTCCGAAATCAATCCACGCCAGACCAGACCACCAGTGTGTGAAAAATTGACTCTGTCAAGCCGAACCCTCAATGCAGCAATATTGGCCCAGCCAGCCACTAGTATACTGCACCGCTCTGTAAGATTACATTTGCCCAAATAAGCAAATCATTATCGCACATCAAATAGGAGGATCAAATGCTGGTCATATCATTTCAGACATGCGAACATTTGTTTCTATACTCCGGGCCAAAGCTAACCAGCTAGCTTATGGGCATTTGGCCAAGTACATCGACAGACCGAACCTGCTGCGAGCATATAACACTGGAGATACGTTCATCAATCTTCATACCTGCAACCAGACCGGCAACTATCCGCAATCGGCCGAATGAGGACGATAATGTTCGCCTTGGACTCCGCGATGGGGTCCATCCATATTCGAGGAAAGCGGCCCGCATCTGGATAGCACCTCAAGCATCGAGCTCCTTCACCGATGCTAATAATAGAGTAACTACTTTAGTAAAGTGGACATGGATTAGGCTCCCTGTCTGCCCTCAATCCTTTAGGGCTGGAAAAAAAAAAAGGAACATAGCTAGCCAAATGATTATAAACATTGCGGTGAAGGCTTTTCGACGAGTCTTCTCATGAAGCTGCTCATGAATATTATGTACAGGAGGGAACCACCGCCGTGATGGACACCCTCACCAACGACGACTTCCGCGTCCTCATCCTGCTCCCCGGCGAGCATGGCGCGCCGCTGCGCTGCGAGCTCCTCACGAGCTCACTGTCGGACCACCCGCCCTACGAGACCGTGTCGTACGTGTGGCGGGTCAAGCCGGACCCCGTGGACATCGAGCTCGATGGGCAGCCGGTGACCATCTCGGCGGGCCTGCGGGACATCCTGTTCCGCCTGCGCGGCGCCGAGGAGCCGCGCGTCCTGTGGGTGGACCGCCTGTGCATCAACCAGGACAACGAGCGGGAGAAGACGTCCCAGGTCAGCCAGATGCGCGCCATCTACTCCAAGTGTACCCGCGTCCTGCTGTGGATGGGCGAGCTCGAGGAGGAGACGCAGCTCGCGGACGCGGGGCAGGCGGTCAAGGTGCTGGAATTCTTGGCCGCTTTCGACCCCGGGGATAGTGACAGCGATAGTGACAGTGGAAGTGACTCTGGCTCAGAGACTAGCTCTAACTCGGGGTCCGGTTCTGACTCGGGGAGTGGCTCGGCTACCTCTGGGGACAACGCTGCCTCGGAGGAAGATGCTACTCCGGAGGAGGACACTATCGCAGAGGACAAGGCCGCTTCGGAGAATGACGCTGCCTCGGACACCAGCTCTGGCTCCGGCAAGAGCCTCACGCAAACCATCAGACCTCCCGTCCCCGAGTGCACCAAATCCAACGAGTCGTTCCGCGCCGCCATGGAAGCCCTGAGTCAGATCGGCCCCGTCAAGGGCGTCTGGTGGCACCGCGTCTGGACGGTACAAGAAGCCATGCTCCCGCCCGACGCCGCGATCCTCTGGGGCCCCTTTTCGATCGCCTGGTCGACCCTGGACGCCATGACGCGGTCGTGGATGCAGGACTCCTACCAGGCCGCGGAGGCCTTCACGCACGAGCAGGACTGCATGATCGACGAGGTCGGCCACCTGGGGTCTTGGGTGGCCCACATCATCTGGATCGGCCAGGACCGCGCGACCGGCGCGCCGCCCATGCCGACCGCCGTCAAGTGGCGCTCGCGCTCGGCGACGGTCGCGGTCGACAATGTCTATGCGTTGACGGGGTTGCACCATGCCGGGGCCTTGCCGCGGAGCGAGAAGTGTGATTATGCGCTGGATGTGAGGCAGGTGTACATCAACTACACTATGGATTTGATTCACCGCGACGACGATGGTGGTGACTTGTTGCCGCTCGTCATCGATCCCCGCCTGGAGGCTGTGGAAGAAGCGGACGTTGTCGATGGTGGTGATGGAGTAAGAGGGACGGGTACAAGTGCTACGGCGCTGCCTCGATGGGTTATGGACATGAGCAAGCCCCCCAAATACGACACCGTCCCATGGCGCCAGTTCCACTTCTACGACCGCTGGGAAGCGAACCGGGGTTTCCCCCGCGACCACGAACCCAATTACGACGCCGAAGCCCTGTGCCTAAGTGGCGTGTCCCTGGACACCATCGCCCTCGTGGGCGACGCCCACCGCTTCGCCGACATCGACGCCGACAACTTCCCGCTCGCCCAGCCCGTGCTGACGGCGTGGTGGCTCCTTTACTGCCGGAGCGCGCACTTCGAGCGGCCCTCGGACGACGTGCTGCTCTGCGGCCTCGACCCGGGCAACTGCGCCTCGTACGAGGCGTTCTGCCGGCTGGTCCTGGGCGACATCGTCGGCGACGAGGCGCAGCACTGGGCGCTCGACGACGTGGATCTAAGAGACTGCCAGAACGTCGCGCGGCACATGCGCACGGGGGAGGACCTGGACCACCTGCGCATATGCGTCGGGCGCGCCATCAAGAACCGCCGGTTCTTCGTCACGCGCGGGGGGCGCATGGGGCTCGGACACCTCGAGACGGAGGTCGGAGACGAGGTGTGGGTGTTTAGTCATGGGCGGGTGCCGTTTACTCTGCGACCCCGACGGCGGCGGGAAGATAATGAAGAAGAAGCGAAATGCGACGACGACGCTGCAATTGGCAATGGCCACCATGTCAATGATCCCAATATCGGCTCTGGACACGATGATTATGATTTCGTGGGCGCTTGCCACGTAGCGGGAATCATGTTCGGAGATGATACTATACAGGAAGCGGCAGAGCGTGGACAGCGGATAGCACGCCTCTACTGAGTTGCTTCCTGACTGCAGCGGCACAAACGGTAGGAGAGAAGCATAGGCTCCAATGGCAACCCTCAACTAGAATACATATACGTGGGGATTATGGATGACTTTTGTTTCTGGCGTTTAGGACCTCACATAGACGGTGGAATAGACTTGGGTTTAGACTTGGACTTAGACGGTGTCAATGGTAATAGATCTTGATGTAAATTCACAACCGCCTGTTGAATTTGAAGGCGGCTACTGTCATCAACCTATTTCTGTCAAGACGAAATGGTAATCTCAGAAGTTATTATGGAAAATGCCACTTTGGGGCATACTACCTAATTATGGTGCAGTTGGTATTGCATATGTCAAGTACCGGAACGACCTTTTGACGTTGCTCATAGATTGTGACCCACTTCCAGGCATCCACGAGCATCTGTCGTAGCCGATAGCGCTGGTACGCGGGATCTGGGATGCGAGTCAAGCACCAAAGAGTCTCCAATTCTCTTTGAGCTCATACCAGGTCAAGAGGTTTCGGCCACAGCCACATGGACGAAAGGAATCATGTTTACAGTAATTGATTGATGGAATGTGACTTTGAAGTCTCGTGTGGCACGTGTGTGTGTGTGTGTGTGTGTGTGTGCATCGGGGATTTCTTGCCCAACGATGATCCAGGGCCAGTCTGCCAGTTTTGGGCCATCCCTGTCGCGACTGACGTAAAGGAGCCACGGGAATGCGGATGCGCTTACTTAGCGGCGCTTCTAGAAATAAGAGTCAGTCAGTCAGCAATGCAACACCACAACAAATGCCCAACTCAATTCGTTTCATTCATTCAGCACCCAACACAACACTGCTCTCTGTTCTGCTCCGTTTTGCTTTGCTTTCCGCCTTTCCTTTGCAAGCTAGTTGAGCCCCAACATGTCGGTGAACCGTCACCATGTTTCTAACGCCCACATTGAGCTTTACCATCCCCTCCATTCATGACGGCCACAAGCTCGATTGCCGCGTATTTCACCCCCGGGGCCTCTTGACCCCTCCTCCATCACAATCCGCCGCCACCGAAGACGCGGAAGAGGATCACACAAATGCCCCGCCACCATGGGCGCGCCACATCGCAATCGGTAGTCAACCCTACTACCACGACCGCAAAAGCGTCATCGTCATCAATGGCTGCTACCTGGGTATGCTGCTAACACGCATCTAGTTGCCCATCCGTATGCCCCGCTCGGCGGTTCCTACGATGACCCTATCGTCGATCTCGTCGGCAGTATCCTGCTTCAGGCGGGGTTTCTAGTGGCCACCTTCAACTTCAGGTCAGTCGCATAACTTCGTGGCCCATGTCGAAAAAGAAAGAGAATTGCCATGGTACTTGCTGCACACCAGCATTTATGCGGTGAAATAATCCCCAAAAACATGACTGACACGCGTGGAAAAGAGGTGCCTCGAAAACAGGTGGCCGGACTTCCTGGACCTCCAAGCCTGAGCAGGCTGATTACATGTCTATCGTAGGCTTCCTGGCATACTATGCCCATTACTTAGATACATCTTCCCACACAGGCGCGGAGCAGCACCCATCGCTCTCTCCCACACTGCTGCAATGTGGCTATTCTTACGGCGCGATGGTCACGACCAAGATCCCTCCCTTGGAATCCATCTTGGCCTTATTCCACAGTCCCGCCGCTCACACTTCGGCCGCCGACATCCGTCTCCGGGCGCAGCATTTGGCTGAGCAGCAGAACCGGCTTGCATCGATGCCGATATCGCCACGGAAGTCGCTGGGGATGCGCGTCGGAGGCGACGAGGACGACAGCAGCCCGCGCAAAAGCCACGAGGTGAGGCGATCGCGCTCCTTTGAGCGCGAGGAGAAGATCCGCAAGGGCGTCAAGGACATCCTGGGCCGCTCCAAGCTCGTGCGGCGACACCGGGGAGATCGGCACAAATCGGAAAACGTCACGGATGCTGAGCATGCCGAGCATCACGAAGTCGACTGCATGCCAATCGTGGCGGATTTCCCCAGGTTTCGCAGTGCTTATCTGACAGTATCCCCGCCAATTGGCTTCATGACCAACCTAGCGACCCTAAGTTTTCCAAATCCTTTTGGCAGCTTGTCCCGCAAACGGAACCAACCTGCACAAGAATCGGAAGGTCAGGAGAAGGAGAAGGAACCACAGAACGAGACCGAGGCCGCCGAACTGAAGTTAGTGCGAAATCCGACCTTGGCGGTGTATGGCTCCAAAGATGAAATGGCACAACTGTACAAAATCCGAGAATGGACGGCGAGGTTAAAGGGGCATACTGGCTCTCAGTTCCTCGACGTGGAGATCAATGGCGCGAGCCACTTCTGGTGGGAAGAGGGTGTCATTGAACACCTCCGCAACGCCATTGACACGTATGCGACGTCGCTGGTCAAGATTGGCGAGGGCGCGCGAATTCATGGGACGGCTCCGGGAGCGAATCCGCTGGCCTTGCCGAACTAGAGAAAGACGAGGCCACTGCAGAGAAAGACAAGGCGACAGCGGAGGTATTGCCTTTGGCGCTGGTTGTGTTGGTAAAAGCACACGACCTAATTCAAATTACGCATGATTTGATTAGCGGAAGCTATATAATTAACTTGTCTATTTTTGCTGGTAGGTAGCGTGTCGTTGCGAATGTATCTGGTTTACCCGTTCGTGGTCCAAGTACTCGTCGAGTGTCTGTTGAAGTGCAATTGCATATGAGACAGAAGATGAGTGTCTGCTCCTCCAAACATCCCAAACTGAGAAATACGCATGTTTTGCACGTTGCTCCATTCATTTCAAGACAGTCTATGAACTAATTAAACCGGAGCCGGCATTGACTTTTCTTGTTGATTGTATTTTTATCATCGGAATCGGAATATCACACTGGCTGTCAGCTGAGTATCACTGTGCCGGCCCCAGGCCGAAGGCCCTACGGCTGTATCAGCCGCACGGCAACGCATCAGGGCCACTGCCATTTCCTGCATCGAGCCTTTGGGAGAGATCCTGCGAGGACGGAGACAATTGTCTTAGCATGCCAAGCTCATTACGCCCGTTGCAAATTGTCTCAAGCTTCGCTCGCTCGCTATTCAAGCTTTTTACCAAGTCTTCGCCAAGACAACATACCTTCAAAAGAGTCGAGGCACTCTTCCCAGCAGACCGCTTTATTGTGGCCGATAAGTGAGGTTTGCGCGGGGGCGCGGCATAGCTACCGCCAACCGCCCGCTGCTGCTGCTGCTGCTGCTAGCTCCACGCCGATCATCAGATCACGATACGACTCTGTTCCAACTTACCTTCCTAATCGGGACAGCTTGCTGCATGCATACAAACTGTACAAGAAGATAGTTGCGCCACGCCCATCATTCTCGGGGTCGTACTCGGCTGCTTCGGGGCCTTCAGTGCAGAAAGAAGGCCAGTAGTACTATTGGCACTGCAAGATGCCGAATTACCTATCGGTCGCCATACTCAGCTCGTTTTTATCGGTTCCTGGCCCGGGGCGGGGGAAGGATCGATAGGCATCGGTTGCTCTTGCTTCTTTCCATGCATCTTCTGTGGGGAACTGCGTAGATAGCTGCAAGTGGGTTTGCTGTGCATCGAAGCGACTTGCCTCATCCGGTTGGTTTCTTATCCCATTGGGATTTACTTCGATTAATGTTATATATCGATTGATCCTTACGAGATAAGACCATCTCTTGGAAGACTTCGACTTCTCCTCCTCCGAGTTCTTGCCAATCCAATTGTGACTCTCTCCTCTTGTCGCCTCGAGTCGGTCCCTTCTTTGGCTCGTTCCGGAAAGGCATACAGTGATCTAGTCGGTGCTGTCACTGGAGACTTCACTTTTTCGGTTTCCAATTGAGTCTTGACGAAATGCGTTGGGCTCGAGGAATAGCGTCTGTCCTGTTCGCGGCAGTCGCGCAGACGGTCGTCGCAGCGCCTGCTGCTGCTACTACTTCCTCGTCACACCTGAACAAGCGGTACATCGAGGAGCGGGATGGCGTCTCGTACAATGTCTTCGAGCACCACGAGACGGGCTCCAAGATGTCGTTTATCAAGAACTCGGGCGTATGCGAGACCACGCCAGGCGTCAACCAGTACTCAGGCTATTTGGAGGTGGGCAGGAACATGTCCATGTGGTTCTGGTGAGTGAAAGATGGGGGAGTAGGGAAAACGCTCCCAATCAAACACGGAAGAGACTCCCGGATAGGACTTAATATCTCAGTATACTGACTGATACTCGGTGGGAAAAGGTTCTTCGAGGCACGTAACAAGCCTGCCGAGGCTCCGCTCGTCACCTGGTTCAATGGCGGGCCCGGGTGCAGTTCAAGTTAGTACTATTCCGCGCTCTCCTTAGGCGCGCACTGGAAGCTGCTTCAAGTCGCTCTTTGGCGCAGTAGAATATTGGACAGCGCTGACTGGCTATACACAGTGATTGGCCTCTTCCAGGAACACGGGCCGTGCCAGTTCTACCATAATGACACCGAGCCCAGCCTGAACCCGTGGAGCTGGAACAACTACGCCAACATGCTCTACGTGGACCAGCCCATCGGCACGGGCTTCTCCTTCGGCGATGATCCCGTCAACTCGACGGTCACGGCCGCGCCCTACGTCTGGAACCTGCTGCAGGCCTTCTACGCGAGCTTCCCCGAGTACGAGTGCCGCGACTTCGGCATCTTCACCGAGAGCTACGGCGGCCACTACGGCCCGGAGTTCGCGCACTACATCCAGACCCAGAACGCCGCCATCGACGCCGGGGCCGTCACGGGCGAGAAGCTCGCGCTGAAAGTCGTCGGCATCAATAACGGCTGGTTCGATTCCACCATCCAGGAGCGCGCGGGCATCGAGTTCGCCGTCGGCAACAGCTACCGCCCTCTGATCAACGAGAGCACCGCGGCGGCGCTGTACGACGTCTTCGAGACCCGCTGCAAGCCCGCCCTCGACAAGTGTGTCGCCACGGGCGAGGATGCTGCCTGCGCCGACGCCGACAGCATCTGCATCACCGAGATTGACAACCCCATCGCCAAGATTACCGATTTCGACACCTACGATATCCGCCAGCCCTCAAAGGACCCTTTCCCGCCCAATACGTATGTGGAGTATCTGCGCAGGCCCGACATCATGCAAAAGATCGGTGCCAAGGTCCGGTTTGAGGCTTGTCCAGATGCGCCGAGCGAGGGGTTCGGACGAACTGGAGACGGTAAGCTCTCCTCTCCCCTTGTTTTTCTTCCTCTTTTACGCCACGATCTACCTAGTCTGTCAGGTGTTCCTGATATGCTAATGCCCAATACAGACGCGCGCTCGTTCCTCGACACCCTCTCCGGGGTGGTGCAGACGGGGATCCAGGTGCTCCTCTGGGCGGGCGACGCAGACTACATCTGCAACTGGATGGGCAACCTGCACGTGGCCGACGCGGTTGAGTACCCGTCCAAGCAGCAGTTCAACAAGGCGTGCATGAAGCCCTACAAGGTCGGCGGCGTCGACAAGGGCAAGTTCAAGACGGCCGGGAACCTGAGCTTCTTGCGCGTTTATGAGGCTGGGCATGAGGTGCCTTATTACCGTACGTAATTCTCCTCGCTGTTGTTATTGATATCATGGACGAAGCCGAAAGACTGACAATACCATTCAGAGCCGGAGGCCTCTCTTCAGGTCTTTATGCAGGTTATGCAGGGGAAGGCGCCCTCGTCGACTTGAAGGACTCAACAGAATCCAGATCTGGGACATAGTGGAAACAACATTCGACCATATCAGTCGGATAATAAGTAGTATTAATATATTATTACGACCCATATCCATACATGGTGGCTTTTGTTATGCTCTCCTGAGGGCCGCTGGGCGTTTACGACCGGAGAAGAAACCCACGCCACATCACTACCACTGTGACACAATCCGCAGATTCTGCTATCAACCCTTGTGTCTTTTCTCCCAGGATCCTCTCGCACCTTCCCCTTCTCAGGTCGATAGTTTGTGTCTAAAGTCCATCCCCTCCCCCCGAGACAAGATTCATCTAGACATTGTTGTGCAATTTGGACTGGACATTCCGCTTGTGTCGCCAGATCCCGAATCCAGCCATGCCGAATGTCAGGCCTATAATGATGAGGATGGCGATGGAGAAGTTTGTCATTTTGCTGCTCTATGCTTAAGTAATTAGCATTCTTTGCTCTTTTGCCCAAGTTGGACTGGCCAGGTGTGTACATTGTGACGGACTGTATACGTACGGATGGCTGGCCTGGATGAAAATCCCGGTGGTCTATGAGGCTATACAATAGATTTAAGCAGCTCCTATCGTATTTTAGAGTGAATACGTGAAACCAAAATGTTTTCTCCTCAAATTGGGACAGTGATTACTGTTGACCTCAAAACTCTCGTGAAGGGTAAGCAACAGATAATATGCAGTACTTAGGCACTGGGGAATGCGTAGTAATTCTGGGTTGGGTGGTGCCCTCGTGCCCTTTGTCTCCTGGGAGACGAAAGGCTTCCATGCGAACGATCAGACGCATCCGGTAAAGTTGGTTGGTGGTTCAAAAGAGGCCGGGCCTCCTATTTTGATCGAGCTGGGGAACAATGACAAATGCATTCCATAAGGAGCCACTTGACTATAATATTTCCCCCGTCATTGTTCCAATCTACCACCGCAACCACCACTTCTCGCTACTGAAAAATCAGTTGGTAGGGTTAGATCTTCATTATTATAGCTCTAGCTTGGGATTAGTTGCCGTCAGGATAACGTCTGCCTTTGTTGATCTGCTATAGAATTATCTTGGATACAGACTCGGCATGCTCAACAATCACATTATCTAGACACTAAATATAATCAGCCATCTATCTTTAGGAAGGTCCTTCCAAATTTCATATACAAGAGTCCATTTCTTGCATATATTTGCCTTTGTTCCCCATGCTGTTTTACGTATCCAATGTAAGTCATCATAAGGTGATAGACCCATCGTTGCTTGCTAGCAATTCAATCTCAATACTAGGCTCCTTGATGAAATACCATATAGAGACAGCCAAATCTCATTTCCACATGCATAACTTAGAAGAGGCCCGGACTTGCGTGTTGTCGACCTCGAGGGCACCGCCCTTTTGAAAGATGCCCGGGTCGAATCATACAATGAACCTGCGGCAGCCAGATCGGGCAATGAAGGGTCATAAGAAGAAGTAGAAATTGTTGATGTGCGGGTCTATCTTCAGCTTGTAGTGGTCTTATAGCAATGGGCCAACTCTTCTTTCCCCGTCCTCTCGATAGCCATTGTTGTTGGATATGAGGCCGTTGCGGTAGACTTCCATGCAGGTAAGGGCCAACCGCGGACGCCATGGCAGGCTGCGGACGCGGTACGACCAACAGAGGCATCAAGAGCGGAAGATGCGTCGTTGACTGGGATCGATGGAAGCGGAACAGGCGGCCGACACATTACCGGTCTTGGAGAGAAAGAGAGTAAGAAAATAAGGGAAAGAGGATAGATAGTGTGGTAGATTGGCCAAAATAGAAACGAAAGGGGCAAAAGGGGAAAAAGAAAAAAGAAAAGAGACCAGTGGGATTCGAACTCAGGGTCCAAAAAGCGAAGGATGTGTAACTATGAAGAGATACTAAGAGATGTGCACTCATGTTTCATTTTAGATACGACCATTTAGCTACTTCGCTGGGGATTTGCGTGTTATTTAAACATATGATAGGAGTGCCCTTGGTTACTGTGCTTGAATAAGTTCGCATGCTCGTGGCCCCGAGTTTGGCACGGCAACCGTCATGTTGTCTGTGACGGTCAAAACGCCAGCCACCGCCCTTGTGTCATAAGCGAAGGGGAATGACCGAACATAGGTCAGAGGCGCGAGGTAGACGACGCGGAACATGCCTAGATGAACGTGACTAGACGCGTTTTTGATATAGTGAAGTAGTGGGATCATAGACGATTGACTAGAACACGAGACTACCCAGGTTCTTCTCTAGTAAATCGTCAGTGGACTGACTGGTAAGCAGTCCCGGGGTTTCCATATCAACCCCCCCCCCCCCCTGCGTCTCGTCCGGAGCACGGTATAAATTCAGATATGCAGTCCATGTGCCTATGTTCTGCGCGGATGAAGCGAGGCAAGTCAGCTCGGCCAGGGATTGGAAATATGGGTCGTCGCGAAATAGCCACGACGACTCTAGTCTCACCTCACCTTATCTCAGGTAAGCGATGTGTAGCGTGCCATGTAAGGATATTTCCCCCAGTTTTGAAACGATTTGATTCGTCCAAATCCATCTCCACTTCCTAATGAAGTAATATTGCCACAACTGATAATCTGGAAGATTGACTACTATACTTATGCGAGTATGTCTGTGGATTAATTCCTTTGCTTACTTGATGCTGAAAGACATTGCTAGTCACTGTCCATGTCGATGTACGTAAGCAGTTCCCTTTGGCGGTCTGGCCAACTGTTGATCTACGGTTCGACAGCCCCTAAAGGTATCCCGGCCACGTACCCCACCCCCGCGCAGTCCCATGGGCGCAGAAAAGTCCCAATTTGTTGCCTATTTTAGGTCTGGACGATCTGACATAAAGATACTGCGAGTAAACGGTACCCGGTCTGGATGGTTTACGATTGGATTAAGCTTAGAAACAATTGTTATTTTGCTGCCTTCAAGCCTCTATGCCATCGAGGACCTCAAGCGACTAGCCCTACAGCACAACGACAGAATTAGCCAAGCCATATCTGATGCGCCGTTCTGAGTGCGTGGGAGCTAGATATGGAATATAGCGGAAGGCTTCAGTAGTTCTGCTCGCGGGAACCAATGGAAACACACAACCAGCCTCTCAGACCACTGAGACCGGGAGGCAACACCGAACCGACTTCTTCTTCGACTACGTCCATCATCAATCTCTCAACTAAACGTCAGACCTGCCTCCAATGCCGGATTCGAAAGGTGCGCTGCGATGGCCGACCGACGACGTGCAGTAACTGCCAAAGGCTGGACTTTGAATGCTCGTTCCGCCAGACGGCTGTAGGTAATGCCCCCTCGGTCTCCTCTGCAGCTCCACATGGGGCCGCAGCGGGACACCTCCGGCTACCCGAAAGACGGCGTCGGACTCAGGCGTGCGTGCACTGTCGCTCCCGCAAGACGCGATGCCAGGGTGGATCACCAGAGTGCTCCAACTGTATCAAGAAGGGCATCGTTTGCAAGTATCCTACGCCGTCGTCCAAGCGACAGAAGCATATAGCAGCAGACGATACCGCTGCCTCCTCCGCTTCACCGGGGAGCAGTCACACTAGTCGGGGTACCTCATTATCGCCAGCCGCAGCACCAGCATCCCAACATGACATTAGCTCCAGTGCAGCAGATGGCGTTGGTGATATCGACGTCCTGGGTCCCACTAGTGGTGACCCCTCTTCCTCGCTAACAGCATCGGCGCTTGACCAGACCACCCTAAACGCCCTCGTCGAAGACTACTTCGAGCACCTTTACCCGCTACCCTCCTTCGCGTTCCTACACAAGGCTACAGTACTCCAGCGCTGCCATGATGAGACCATCGACGCCCCGCTGAAGCTAGCCATCTGCGCCATCACCTCGCTCCTTTTGCAGCGCGTGTCGTACTGTCACGACCTCTGGGCCCAGCAAGCCGAGCGCCTACTCTTGGCGACACCCGCGCTGTATCGCCCCTCAGTGTTCCGGCTGCAGGCGCTTCTGCTCGTGGTGCGGTACCGCATCGAAAGCGGCGACTTCCCCGCCGCTTTCATGCTGGCCTCACTGGCCGCGAGGGCCGCCGTGGCCCTGAGGCTGAACTACGAACGCTCGGACGCAGAGTTGTCGCCCCTGGCTCAGGAGGCGCGCCGGCGCTTGTTCTGGTCTTTGTTTATCTTGGATGATTTCTTCTCGGTCGGGCTCCGCGAGTTCGAGCTCTGTCCCCGCGAGATCGTGCATCTTCAGCTCCCTAGCGACGACGACGCGTTTCGGGAGGGTCGGTCGTGCAGGATGGGACTGCTTGAGCAGAGCTTGTCGGCAACGAAGGATGTATCGGGAGGGATAGGCTTGCGCGGTACTTTCTTGAGGTTGGTGTCGATACGGCGAGAAGTCATGAGGTAAGTCAGTCTGCTGCCGATTCGTCATTCATGTCCCCAACGGTCGCTCTCTGTCAAAGACTCTATCATGGCTCGTCTAATAAACTTACTGACTTATGCTTGCCTACCTCACCAAGACATATCCGAAGCGTCGCCCTGGAAGAGCTCAAGACCGCCGACACCACCCGCTCGATCCGGCACTTCGAGCAGCAGCTTGACGCCCTGCGCTCTAACCTGTGGCCCGAGGAACAGTACTCGGTCGCGAACTTGCGCAAGTCACGACTGAAAGCGCAGTTCGTCATGGTCCACGCCTCGTGGCACCAGTGCTACTGCGACCTGTACCGCATCTACCTGCCGTCGGGGTACACCGAGGCCGCGCCGGCGTCGGCGGTGGAGGGCATACACCCCGCGAAGCGAGGCGCGATGCAGCGGGGCTGCCGGGAGCATGCAGAGAGCATCTTGCAGATCGTGGCGGACTTCTGGAACTTGAGGAACGATGTGGACAGTGACGGTGCGGGCGGTAAGAACATGCCGGGGCAGCCATTGCTGATCGAACGCGACGTCGCGGTCTGCGCATTTGAGAGCGCGCGTATTGTGCTGTTCTGCTGCGCCAGTGCGTCGCCGGCCAATGATGCACTGGTCAATGTTGCGCTGTCAAAAGCGCGGCTCTGTCTCGACGTGATCAAGCACCACTTCGCGTGGTCAGCATCGCTGAAAACATTGGTATGTGCTAGATCTTTTGAATTGGAAGAAAAAAAAACAGAAAAAAGGCAGCAAGCTAAATATTATCCCTTCTGAGAAAAGCGGCTCAAACTAGAGCGCATCATCAAGAGCTATTCGACAGGGCTGGCTCTACGACACAAGGAAGCCCTCAACGAGCCGGATCCGCCCGAGCCGCAGCCAACGTCGAGGCTGTCTGCGTTCGCCAAATCGCGGCAGAGGCTGTCGGTGCAGAGCTTGCTGCTACAGTCCGACTTCGTGGACGATAGTGACGAGATCGCCGCATCTAGTGCCGGTAGCAACCCGCCGGGCGCGACTGCCACCGCTACCACTGCATCTGCAACCACGCAGGCGACAACAGTAACATCACCTCCAAATCCACCCATTTCTTTTAGCACTCTTGAAAATACCGCCTCTACTACTAACACAACTCTCGAGGTACCGGCTTTTTCGGCGCCAATTACATCGGCTCCAAGACAACAGAGCCAGCCTCTCAGCGACTTCGGCGCAAACCATATCGACTACTTGACCATCAATTTGGATAGTAATAACAGCTTGAGTTCAGGACTGAGCCAGGGAAGCGGGTCCGACATCACCGACGACGGCTTTGTCTTCAATCCATGGATGGGTTTTCCCGACACCGGGATGGGGATGCCATGGAGCATTGATGGCGAAGACTATTGATGATAGTCGCTCGCAGTCCCGATTGGTATTGTGCTGCGTTTGTTAGATCAAGGTTGCGCAAATGGTTTTCATTTAGGGGGTGGCTCGTAGATCCCAGGGGCAATCCGCGCAGTTTAATATCCCATTCCACCTTGGTATAATCATTCTTGACTTACAAATAAAAATACCGGACCCAGCTTGGGAGTGTCGATTCATCTCAACGACACTTACCACTGTGTACATCCTCGTCGGCGAAGGCAATGGGCGCAATGAGCACAGCAGCAGCCACCGCCAATACCAGGACGCAAAACGCCTCCCATGTTCTCTCTTGGGAAGAGATTGGAGATAGCAGAACTTTATCATATGAATTTACCGGTGTCTCCTATTCCTATGCCTGCGTAACGGGCGCCGTCTTGCGAGCATCCTCGCTTGCTCCAAGTCCTCGCGATGCCATTTGAGTAGCATCCTTATGGCCACGAGGGATCCCGCGAAAAAGAAGCCTATAAGCAAGACCCCAATATCGTTCAGGTGCTCAGTCTTCATCTTCTTTGATGGGATACCAGGTGAATTTGGTCGTGATGGGGGGTGTCTGCCCTTACAGGAATTTTGGGAGGCACTCGCTCTCGCGCAGGTTTGTTTGGCTCAGGTCGTGCACAGTATCCTTGTTGTCGCCGTGTTTCTTTCGAGGTATTCGTGCAATTCTCAAATCCCAAATGTCTAAAAGCGAAAAAATATAGCAAGAGGCAAAAGAGAAATCAATATAAGCGAGCAGTACGATGATAATTTCAACTGATCGAATCTCTCAAGATTGGCCATCATTGACACTCACCTGGTGTCCTCAGAATCACGCTGACACCGTCCCGCTAACATGTTGGTTGGTGGAGGAAGAAAACATACACACAACGACACCAACTTCGGGTGCATAGGGACCTGGTCAATAGCGCACGACATATTGCCAATTAAAAACGATGCATGCCTAAAGTAGTTATAGATACACGCGGATTGCGTTAATTGCGAGTCAATTGCTGTTGTGACGATTTTGTAAGGGAAGTTGAAGCGTGGAGGCTTGCGGAACCACAAAGTAACAAAGTGGGACCTGTTGAACACCAGTCTCTCAGTCAGTCGAAGAGGAAAAGCCACCTCCTTAAGGACAGAAGGATGTGTTGATCATAGTTCCTCGTACAGCAGGTATCTTTGACATACGACCACATCCTGCTGAATACTAGGGATCCCGTCCGCTCTCCCATATATAAGCAGCAGAGAGCCGAATTAGTACTAGGGTCGGTGATGACCTGGGAATCCTCGGTGTTGTATGTTTTTGTCTTTTTCTTTTTTAGACGGAAAGGTCCTGTTGCTCTGAAATGGAGTTCGGGACTGATGACTTCAAAGATAGATGGCATATCTTATTGCCTACTTCTAGTAGAGGGCGAGGGTGCCACCACATCTTGAGATGTTTCGGTAACAGTACCTAGCTATATTATCTTGTTTTTGCCTACATAATGAACGGGAAATGAAGGTTTAGGGAAGTACAAGCTACAAGGCCCGAAAGTGCGAACTACGCGACCTGTGTCGAGGGCATTTCGATATCTCAAGGCAATTTTCCAAGCTTATCTGCCTGCTGAGACGACACGTCGCATGCGCCGACCGAGCAGTGCATTGCAGCCGTTCGAACTTGACCATCGGAAACGGTTGAATATTAAACAGTCGTGCCCAGGCCTTATTCATTGACTTACCTTTTTGTCCTCCCTATAGGTTTACCTAGCAGCTGTTGAGATAGCACAGAGGCGAAATGCATGGGCGAGAGCGCAGCCGTGCAACACGCCCAGCGAATGCCAGCTCGAATATTGCGGCTGTGCGGAATTTAGAGGGTGCTAAGGGGCTACATCCTTTACCCCGCACTATTTTCTCCTTTATACCTTTGGTTCACCATTTCCTTCCACAGCTCACTACGGAGAGTAATAGCAGGTCGCGAGACACTTTCATCTTGCTTTGCTCACACGCGGTCAGCTATGCCCTGTAACCGGAGTCAAAATCTTCAATTTACACAAGACCCAAAGTCATTTTCAAGGTTAAATAATGCGAAATACAGCCCAAGAAGCTTGTTCCCTTGGAGGAAACACCGGGATTGGCGGGATGTGACAGACATTCTAATACCTTAAGCGAACGTATAACTCGTGAAAGCACGTTGTAGGTGCAAGCAATGCCTAGTGCCATACTTTTTGAATTTACTGACTGTTCTATGCCATGCTAGACATTTCTTTCCTGAGAACATCCACACTCCCATTCTCTCAATGCTCATACCCCATCTTGTTTATAGATACCTAGCATCAAACAGGCACTTCAAGCTCGACTTCAACACCCTGCCCTGTCCACCTACGCCTGAGCCAAACATGTACAACACATGTACAAAGGATACAGGCAGAATAAGCCAGGTAACGATAGCTTGTTTCCCTCACACCCAGTGTTACAATTGCTGGAATTTGAACACAGACGACAAGTCCCATAAGTAGCAAATGAGTTTGCCAGGAACCTGGCTTGTTTGCGGCCATAGTTAACCCTCGGTGGCTACTACTAAAATGTTAATCATAAACGTTCTAATTACATAGATCCAATGAATAAATACCTTCCGCCATTGAGCCTCCAAGCTCTCGTTGCCTGAATTGTAATAATCTCCTCTGTGACGAATGTGGTATTGATGTATGCCCTTTCGGGTCTGACTGGTAGTGAATGGCGCCCGGTGTCCATTTCTAGACGTGGCTCCCTTGCAGATATACCTTTCCACATGATTAACACACAAGCCAATGAGCACAACATACCTTTCGGTATCCGAGTTGGCCGATAGGGAATCATGAGGACCTTCCGACACGGATAAACCGCCGAGCGAGGAGGAGACATGTCTTCACTTCGAGTGAAGATGCGATCATACGTGCTGAACCTAGATGTTGGATCTGGCCTGCGGGCATGATTTCATGCCTATAGGTTGCCCGTCGTTACAGTTTTTTTTCGCTCTTGGACTGTTTCTACTTCTTCCCTCGATCGCTGCCGTTTCCAAAACGGCCAGTACGCCAGGCGTAACTGCTCATGATTCTGAAGTGGTGTGTAACTGAGAGCGGTGTCGTGCTGTTCGAGGTCCGCTCCCCGGGCAACCAGCTCTACGCCAGTCATCCATGCTGACGGAGCAGTCTCCTATTTGTACCTAGATTTCTGTATTGAGAGAAGAAGATTATGTCAAGTAAATATACCAAGCTTGGTAATACCACACCACTGCCTAACAACAACTCATTGCAAGGAAAGAGGGAACTCACCAACTCTCGGTATCAACAGTGGGAGGAGGGGCTAGCGAAATATGCTAAAGAAAAGGTCGCTCTGTCCTTCGAAAACACAACCTCCGATATCTAACAAGATGCGCAACCAGCGAGAATATGATTGAGAAAGAAGAGAAAAGGCTGGGAGGGTTGCGGATTGTCGGAGGACTATAGGTTAATCTTTATACTAAGGAGATATCCCGCGAATCCCAGTTAGACCAAAACAGCCGGTGAGCATTGAGTCATACCTACGGGACGCTGCGTCTTGGAATATTGATCAAAGGCTTCAAGGCAAGTCCTTGCGATCACATATGCATACCCGCGGTTAAGTAGGTCCAATGGCAGTAAATTTCGGTGAACAGGCGCGTTGTCAAGCGCGTCGTTGGGGCATGGATGTCATGGAGGTGCATGCAGGTGAGATGCTGCACCTCAAACAGCACGCGAAAACATGTGATTTGCATGTAGCCCGTCAATATCAACCTCACAAGTTCTCCAAAGCATCCCTGATCATGCCAACCCAACCCAGACAGAGATGCATACAGGCGTTCAGTTACGGAGCAAGGCAATCGCACTGCCGAGCGCTCAAAGCAACTCACAATTTTCGGATAGATTCGATAATGAGCTGGCACGCGTGCCGGCAATGCTCCAAATTGATGATGATGATGATGATGGTGATGATGAGAGTCAATTGATCATCCGACCGAAAGCCTGAGCCTTATGAAGACGTCGATCCTAAATATCCATGACTACAAAGTTTGATATGGGAGCAGTTCTTAGGTTGTCATCCGAGCCTCCTGCTTTTGGATGTTACGCTGGTCCAATCCAAGTGAACGGAAAGTAGTCGTAGCAATACGCTGGTTTGAGACTTCATTTGGTTGAATGCGAAGGACCGGCAGAAAAGCCTGTATCGCCATGCAGCTGCCCGACAGACCAATCACCGCGATACACGGGCGTATGAGTCATGGTTTTCTCAATGGACTGTTAGAACACAATCCCAAATCGTTTGGCCTAGTCTCTTCGATAAAGGTGTGGTAGATGTGGCAAACGAAGCAGAGAGCCTGACATAAGGCATATTCTTAACAGGAGGCTGGGGGTAACACTGTGGACGACACTGAGGATGCAGTCCAGGTTGATCTTCAAGATTAATAACGTTTGGCCTAGGAGGCATGAGAGGACGAACATGGTGGGCGCAGACATCCTCGATCCCTAAGATGCCTACGTTTTACGTATCACTAATGAATTATTAGGGCTAAATGACCGCGGCCTTATGCGAATCTATATAAGGCGCCTCGATAAGGTTAAATCAGCCTACTTGCTATTGTTGTCGTTATCGTCGTCGTCGTCGTCGTCGTCGTCCTCCTCCTCCTCCTCCTCGTTATCGTTGGGGTCTTTTGGAGCCGAATGAAGCCAGAGCTCGGGCAAAGGATAAGGTCAGCATATCGGTTCAAGATGTTTTTTCCAAGAACCAGATCTGGGCTTCGGATAGTGGAGTTAAAAGCTGAGTGAGAATATTGGGCCTCCTCCACAGACATGCCGGACGGTTGGCCTATGAATTGACCAAGACGCCGAGAGGGCGCTGCACCACCAACAGCAGCCAATGGGGCGGTGCGAGCGGATTCCCAGTTGTAGATGCCACCGGTGCGCTTGGCAACCTAGACTGACAATGGTGGACTCATGCAAGCATGGACTGACTGGAGCGGGGTCCATTCTATAATCTGGTAATCTAAGTTGAAGGATTCTTTTCTATTTGATATAATTATATTAAAGAAATCTGATTACTAGCGTATACTCTAGCGTCCCTCTGCCCCTCTGCCCCTCTAACCTTGAAACGGTCCGTCCCGTGTCAGTGGAGGGCTGAGATATTAACTACTTAAATGTAATGTGGCCTGGGAAACTGCTTCGCGACGTCGAAATGCACCCCACCCAGAGCCCCGCTTGCCCGCCTTGCCAACAGCGTCGTTCAATGAGCACTGGCGGGGGCACGCAGCTGCAACATCTACCTAAGCTAGGGAATGCTTTTAGCACATATCTGCTTAATGAGATACCACGTCACATGCGCTGACCGAGCAGCGCATTACAACTTTTGGAACTCATCAATTACAATTAAGCGAGCGAACAGACGAGAACACAACTCTTTCCCTCTTCTCCTCAAAGCTAAAGAATACTTTTCTAGTTGCCCAGTTTTCCAGCTCCTCTGAATGAATACGCAGCGATAGCGATGGAGGCCACACCTATGGCAAAGCTAAACCAGTATGCCGCGCGATAACCACTCAGCAACGCCCCCCTGTCCTCTTCCAAGCCCCCTCTGCTCTGGTTCTTCGTCACGGCTATCTGGATGGCCGTGGCAATGGCGAGACCGATGCTTCTTCCCACCTGGCTCAGCGTCTGGAAGATGGCGGCGCCCATGGCCTGGTCGCCCTCGGGGATGGACTTCATCACGAAGAGCGCCGTGCAGGGGTACAGCGTGTCGGCGCCGAGGGTAAGTAGGATCATGGCGGGGAAGCCGTACGCCCAGTAGGACGTCGTGTCAGCCGGGATCGGCACCGCGAACAGGAGGCAGGCCACCGAAACGCACGTCGTGCCCCATAGCGCCACGGCGTAGCCGCTGACGCGGCTAAGGATCTGGGACGCGACGCAGACGGTGAGGATGCCAGTGATTCCCGTAGGGAGGAAGCGAAGCGTCGTTTGGATCACGCCCAGGCCCTGGTAGTACTGGTAAAAGTAGGTGGCAAAGACGAGAAAGTTGTTGAAAGAGGCCCAGAAAATGAAAGAGATGGCTTGGGCAGCACAGTAGGTGCGGGATCGAAAGATGGACAGCTTGAGCAGTGGCGGTCGCAGTGCTTTCCTCTCGAGGCGCAGCTCCCACGCAATGAAGGCGGGCAGAAGAAGACAGGAAATGATCAAAAGTGCTAGGACCCATGATGTCCTCCATCCTACCACGTTGCCCTCGGTGAGTGCTACGAGCAGGAGCAACAGCATGGCTAAAGACATAAGGAGACCGACCCAGTCCATCTCCTGTACGAGCGTCTTCAGGCGTTGCCCCAGGGGAACCGACTGTATCTCTATATCCTTGGCAAGCGGCGGGATAAGCAGCAGCGAAAGGCCATACGATATTGCCGTGGCAATGGCCATGATCCAGAATATCCAGCGCCAGTTCAGTGACTGCGCAATAATACCCCCAAGGATATTACCAATGACATTACCGAGGGGGAACCCCGCAGAGAACGCAGACATGGCATAGATCTGGCTTTGGCCCTGCGGGAACACCCCAAAGATGATGCCTACGGCGCTCGGGGTAGCAGCCGCCGCGCCGAGCCCTTGCAAGGCCAAGAATATGTCAAAGGAGACCTCTTCGGGCGCGAAGGGGGCCACGAGACAAGAGAGGCTGACGCACGCCAGGCCAAACCGGAATATGAAGCGTCGGCCCACAATGTCGGCCAGCCTCCCCCAGAAGGGTAGCGTACATGCATACGCCAGGGATGACGCAGAGAGTAGCCATTGCTGTCTGCCCTCTGGGATATGGAGGTCCCGCCCGATCGTAGGCAAGACGATGACACACGCCAGAGTTATCGAGGTCTGTGATATAGCAAGAGAGTTGGTATCGAGTGTGGCATTTCGTGGAGAGCCGTCTTGGGCCAGCGTACGTACATTGAAAAATGATGAACTGGCAAGTATGAGAGCCAGGGCAATGGTCCTCGCCAGTGACAAGTTTGGCTTCTCATGAGAATCGCACGGAGACGTTGGCACTATGGCGTTCTCGATAGCAAGCTGTCCTTCAATCTGCTCCGCTAAGGGAGGTGTCGCCGTTGGGTCACTACCTTCTTTGCTCTGATGCATATGGACTGCGCTCCTGATTAGGTACGAAGGGCGGAGGAGCTGGATGGGCGCTGCTAGGAGTCGAGCCCCAGGTGGAACAGAGATGCATGGTACACTGTTTTATGAAGTAGCAGGTCTCGGATTTCCTCTCACACAGCGCACTTGAGCCAAGTGTTTGCAAGGTCTTAGCAAGCCGCAAACAGCAGAAGAAGTCGTCAGCACCCAAAGACTACATTTCCCGTTTAACGACGATGACCGTCGGAAAACCCGCGCTCTTCTTTTGATCACCGACCGGAAGCAAACCCCAGCGGTGGGAGCTAATGCACCCCAGCAAGGGCTGGCCCGTTAGGCCGATGGCTGCGCCGGAGTCGCATGCAACGCTCGGTTCTCGCAAACACCCCTGCAAAGAAGGCTGGACTCATGAGCCAATCAATCCTTCTGCAGCTGGTTTGTAAGACAGAGCCATCCCCGGTGCTTTTAAATAGTCATAATGCAGGTAGGCTGCCCGTGATGTACAATTAAGTATATGCGCTGTATTTTGCAAAGGTCTAGGCATAGGGGTCCGTACAGGCCAAGCCTCAGGATCAATTGCATGCAGCCCTGTTTGACCCGGAAAGGGCAATGATGTGCCACCCAGTCGGAACCATGGCTTACGGGGTTTTTGGCATTCCCAACCCGTTTCACTTGCAAATGCTTTTCGCCTTTGCTGCTTTGGACCTGAAAGTTGAATGCAACGAGCTGCAGCTGTTGTTGAAAATAGCCGTATGCTTCTTCCTTCTCTGGAGTAATGGTGCCAGGTTCTCCATCCAAAATGATGAACATCGGTCTGGTGGGATGCGGTATGTCTTGCTGAGGTGAACCACTTGATGTATCTGACAGTTTCTCTAGGCGAATATGCCAGGGCCGAATACTTGGTAAGTATCAGAAGAACTACCCCTTTTCGTCCGCTCACAAGGGAAGCCTACAATTCTCGCTCAGAGTAGACTGCGCCTTGTGGCCATATACTCTCGCACAACGGGGTCTGTCTCTGCTTTCCACGACAAGCTGCCTCTTGAATTGCGAGGCAGTGTCAAGCTTTACAGCGAAGATAGCGATGACTCCTTACTTCGGTCGTATCAAAATCTACTTGGCGACGGAAGCATTGCCGGCGTGGTTATAGCGTAAGTACACCGTGCTCTACGATTGTTAACTATAGCCAAAGTCTCCAGGTACATTCCATTAACACTGTGTATACATCGCACTTCTGAAAGCCTGCCGATTCCCGTACAAGCACAGTTTGTGTCTCTGGCCTTGAATGCTGGAAAGCATGTCCTCTCCGAGAAACCCATCGCCCAGAGCGTTGCAGAGGCAAAGTCCCTGCTTCGAGAATTCGAAATAAGCCGACAGATTCATGCTGGTCAAGTATGGCAAGTAGCCGAGAACTGGGCCTTGTTGCCAGCAGTTGTTTACGCGGCCCGACAGGTCAAGGACCTGGGAAGAATTCTTGGGTTTCGGACGAGGCAGAGTCTCATGATGGCCGCCGATTCTCCATCTCTATGTAAGTTGACTAGCCCTCCTGTATGTTTCACTGAATCAAGAACCCCACAAGAACAGAAATTTGCTAAAGCAATGTAAAAACACAGCTTCTGGCTGGCGTGCATCTCCCGATTTTCGAGGCGGGCTAATGATCGACGGCGCTGTACACGGTATAGTCGTACTCCGACTTTTGCTTGGCTCTCAACACCCGGTTGAACGACTTTGTGCCTTCTCCAACTCCCTGCAGAGCCACCTCCCGTTCCCAGATACATTGGATGCCATCGTGGCGATAAAGGGCGGGGTGACGGGGGTGATGCAGGTGTCCTACGGAACAACATTTCCCGGGCCTATATTCGAGATCGCTTGCGACCATGGGGTGGTTGTCGTAGATGGGTTCAAATCTGTCACTGTGACCTCCCCAGGGGGACAAGAAGTCGATCGATGGACGGGTGGCGGCTTGAGCCAAAGCGTGGCCGCGGTCTTCGATGCCTGGACCAACGCTATAACGGCAAGCATAGGCGAGCCGAGACTGGCTCCAGATGGGGCCCTGGTGGATATTTGCCTCGTGAGTAAACCTGCCTCGGCTATCTCATGGATACATAATCTGACAGCTCCCAAGGTCGAAGCTATGTTGGATAGCGCAGAAAGAAAAGGGAGTCCCTGGGAGCCCCGGGACATCATCATATGAATGAAGTTTCACGAACAGGCTCAAGGGAGAAAATTTTCTCAGCGAGGAAGCCATTATCGTTAGAACTATGATGCGAGAATTGTGCCTCATGTCCAACTTCAAAGTGATCATTATGCCTGGAGTCATCTCCCGGTGAGGCAGTGACTATTTTGTTTGTGCAAGGGACCACTAGAACGGTTGACACGTCTTCGGATCTAGCAAAACAGAGGGCATGCAATTAGTATGACATATAAAATTATCGATATTTCTTATTGATGAAAGTGTTTTCTAAGCTAATATATGACATCCGTTCTATGTGGTGCTTTGGATCAATCACTTGAGCTTTCTACAATCTGGATCCTCCCCAAAAGCGGAGGAACTATCACAGGCAATCCCGTTATCTGGCAATGCGTGGCCACCAAGCCTTTTCTGGTCCTCGTCAAGGCCTCATTCGGGAGCGAAGCTTCCTGCGTCATCGAGTACCCCAGGACGCGCAGCATGAGCTCCGCGTGCGTAACATCCTTATGGGGACCCTTTTTCAGCACTGAGGGGAGTTGCTTAACGGCGTCGTAGCCATCGTAGCCCCGAGCCAGAAATAGGGGAACCGCGGCGGTGTAGAGCCCGTCCTGCCGGACAGGTGTAGACGGCAATAACCGGACGTTGGAGACTCGACGACCTGCCGGAAGGCTTTTGTTGACATCGAATAGGATGCCAGAGGTCTGCAGAAATCTTCCGTCGGGGCCGTCTTGAGACACGGAAACCTCAAGGAGATTGGTCAGGTCTGATCCACTCATCAATTTGAGCTCGAATGTGTCTTTAAATGGTAGGATTTCTGGCTCCGGATATTAGTATATAGTAGCCCCTATGTCTACTTGGACTGACAAGAATAGGTATCATTACCGAGAACGTCACGGACTCGAAGTAAACTCGAGGAAACCTCTTTTTGACAAGGTCCTTGTGTGTTCATCCCGACGCCAAAGATCTTGTCTGAGCGGATGCTACCTGAGTTAGTGAGGGCAACGTCTGTGTTGTAGTAAAGCCTTAGCATGTCGCAAAGGAAGTTACCCAGACCGGTCTCTCTACTGCGCATGGAAGCCTCTCTGCCATCCATGCAGCACCCCACCCTGGCCAGTGGCGTCTCAATAATTCGACCCAGATGGCTTCGAATATCGAGGAGATGCCTTCTAATGGCTAGATGGGATTTGATTGTGCTGTATTCTGGCGTCTGACGTAAATTCGTCACCTGTTGAACTATTGTCTCCTCGTTAGGAAGGTAGGAGAGCAGGACCTCTTGGGGTGTGAGACGATCATCGTACCTGAACACTCTATCACTCTGACATCTGTCTGGACTTTGCGATCAATGGCCAGTCGCAAGACAGAGAAACTCTGAAAATCGCTTCCCGACTTTATGATCCTGATATTTCCAGTGGCTGGCTGCGCACACCCCTTTTCCACAATATCCTGATTCAGGGTACCTTCCCGAATAGTGGATGCATCAGAGCAGGTGTCTCCAGCAAATCGACAGACCGTCCCATGATCATGTCCGCCCAGCAACAGATCAACACGGTAGTCATCGTACGATTCTGAGCTATTGGAGACTAGTATGTCTTCCGCTAGCCGCATGTGCGTTATAGCAATCACCACGTCGCACTTCTCGGTTCGGCGGAGGTGCCGCGCCATTGTTCGGGCTGCCCTGGCCGGGTCCTCCACATGGCATGGCGGCAGGTTCTGGCAAAGGGACGGCCAGTCCGTTCCACCCAGACCGAAGAAACCGAATCGGAGCCCGCGTTTTTCACGAACCACATAGGCTCTCGTGCCAGCCAGCATGTTCTGCGACTGCAGCACCGCAGATGCTCCGAGAGAGGTACGCAGCTTCAGGTAGTTGCACAAGGTCCAGGGTGTATTTGATTTACCAAGAAGAACTTCCAACCTTTTTTCTCCGTAGTCGAAGTCTATATACATCGTTGTAGTTTCTTAGAATTAGCCGAGTCGGACTACAACTGAAAGGAACATTGGGGAGAGGATAATCAACAATACATACCGTGGTTACCTGGACATGCCACGTCGACGCCGAGGCCATTCAAAACTGGTATCATGTGGTCTCCCAGGCTGGCAGAGCACTCGAGAGATGGCGAGAAGCAGTCACCACTGAATACGGTGAAGGTCCTGTCCTCGCCAGGAGACGAGCTAGCGTATCTAGTGACGATTGACGCAAACTTGGACACGTGGTCCACATCCAGGAGATGATACTATTGGAGGTCAGTTCAATACCTAGTATTTCGATGATCAGGAGCCATGGCACTCACGACATCGTTGAAGTGAATAATTTCAAAGTACTCCATCGAGAGATCGTATATCTGTGCTTCCCCTGAGAGAAAGGCAGGGCCATTGGGTTGCTGAACCTCAGAGCTAAAGCTTTCAAAGCCACATTCCCACCCAGCAAATAGGATATATCAACAGCCCAAGCGTACTAGGCAAAGTAGTACACATCTTCGTATCCATTTGCGGTAACGTAATAGACAATTTAATAAAGTTTTTCCTTCCCACTGCATAGATCGAGTACACACCACAATACCTGCAGGTCTCCTTTTGCAACGAGTCACTACTGCTGGACTATACTGCAGGCTCTCTAGAAACTGGCTTAGGCGCAATCCTATTAGTAGTAAATACAAGGAAGCCAGGACTACTGGCAGCTGAAGCACTGACAGGTGCATCACTAGCAAGGGTAACACTGGCTTCGAAGCGACCCCACTGGTGGTAGGGTGAGGCACGGGAAGCTTAGTTGCAATGCAGATGCTGCATTGGCTTGGAAGCAACCCCATTGGTGGTATAACGAAGCAGGGCTGGGCTGAGTTACACTGCAGGTACGGCATTGGCTTGGCAGCAACACCATGGGGTACGGAAGTCCCGGCTGATGCCAGGAAGCTGACATCATATAACGCGTCGTGTGGTCGTATAGTATTGGTCTGTCGGCAGGGCAGGGCGCAAGTAGAAATTCTATTATGTAAAATATTGACGTTCAGGGACAAAAGGTTGCGCTCCAGAGCCAGTGGCGGCTGCGTAATACTTGTCGGGAACTTTGACGCCTTCTAGTATGCAGCACTTCGAAGCACGTCAACTCCGGCTTCGCTTTGGCATGCGCGGTAGTACCTCTGCAATGCGTCTGCAAAGACTTTCCATGCTGTAAATTTACAGCGCCGCGCTGTAATAATGCATCAACCCGGACAAATGGATCTGAGGCCTGTCCATTTTGTAGCAAGAGTCTTGTTAATTACTGAGCCAACTGTTTGCTAGGGGGTTGAACCTACTTTTTGGTAGCTATCAGTTTGTGCATAAATACACGCTGTATTCTCGGTTCATGAAGCCCGTCAGCATCACTTTTCTAAAGTATAAAATAGATCAAGTTTCATTCGTGAGATCTTTCTCAATAGAAAGTCGATCACCGCTAAACCTTAGTTGAATTATACACCGGGTCTAACATGGCGTCAACCATGGCCACGCGATGGGGATTCCCAGGCCCTGGTTTCCAAGAACCACGACCAGAGGAGATTATTAGTGATTCGATATTCATGAGGTAAGTCACTACCTACAACAGTCTCTTGAACCATGCCGTCCGCATCTGATTCCAAAAAAAATAGTTCTCAGAACTGGCACGAGCTTGAGAACTTCAATGACTATGACTACGTTGTCGTTGGCACGGGATGCACCGCTCTTGCATTTGTTCACGAGGTTCTAAGAAACGATCCCGAGAAGAAGGTGATATGCCTCGAAAGAGGAGGTAATATTACCCATTAAGTGTCCTTTCTTTCTCTGTCTTTTCCACCTTTTCTTTGGAGTTGATTCTGTTGGTCCTATTTACTTATACTAACTTTCCAGCTTTCCTATTGCCCACCTACTTCCAGAACCTGTCGGTGCCGTTCAGAGGCTTGATTGGTGGAGACGCCGAGACCTATCCATGGACATTGTCCGAGAAGACGCACCAGTCGCAACTGGGTTACTGCCATGGCTATTACCCGTTCTTCGGCGGCCGCAGTCTCTTCTGGTCGGGCTGGTGCCCTCAGCCACAAGCCCAGGCGTTGAGGGACTTCCCTCCCGCCATGCACAGAGCAGCGGCAGACCCCAGATTCTGGTCGCAGGCCCGAGAGGTGCTCAACGTCATCTCGACGGCGGAGATGGAAGACCCAGCTTTTGGTGCTCTGCAAGCGCAGCTCACCAACAGACTTGCCCATCCTCTAAGCGATATACCGTCGCTGGCAACGAGTGAGCCCGCGATGCTCGCAGGGGGGCATAGGCACAAGAAGGCCAAGACGGGCTTCAGCAAGTTCTGTGCCGCTGAGAGCCTACTATCCCTGGTCGACCAGAGGCACTCGGCGGCCCACGCGAACGAAGCGCCTCTTCGTATCGGCCTCAATTGCACGGTGAAGAAGATAGTCATGGATGGCGAAGAGGCCGTGGGAGTGGAAACCAGCCGGGGATTCTTTGGACTACGCGGGAATCGGAGCAAACTGGTTCTCTGCGCTGGGGCAAGTGAAACCGCGACCAGCGAGCACCCATCGAACGGCTTTACTAACTCCACACACAGGCTGTTCCGAACACCACCATGCTGATGAACTCGATTCCTCGCATCAGGGAAACAGCTGGCAAGCGGCTGACCGGACACTTCCTTTCTCACATCAGTGCACGAGTCCCGGTCCACGTCGACGCCTCGCCATGGTCGCAGAACCGAAGCAACTCACTGGAGATCGCCGCCCAGTGCCTGCTTGGGTACCACCCCGTCACGAAGCGACAGTACCAGATCCAAGTCACAGCAGTACACTGTCCTTCCCCCGAAAAGGACCTGGAAGAGTTAGCCCGCAAGTGCCCAGACTACTCCGCATCCGCGCAGGTGAACCAGCTCCGGGGTTCCGAAAACCATGTACTTTTCTGTACGTCGTTGCAGTAGTAATTGTGTTACTTCTCAAGCCACACCAGACCAGACCACCACGTCTCCCCGTGGAGAACCGTTGGGAAAATACTCTGACTGACTGACTGGCTGCTCGCATAGTGTGTGCCGCCATCGGCGAGTTCTCCGAGCGCAACGAGCAGTGTTGGATCCGCGCCGAAGACGGAGACCTCGACCAGACGACCAACATCCGTCTGCAGTACCTCTGCAACGACGAAGACGAGGAGCTCTGGTCCTTCATGGAGGAAGCCACCTTCCAAGTCGTCGAGAAGCTGGCCGGCGTGGAGGGCCCCAAGGAATACTGGGACAAATTTTCGCAGACTTGGTCGACCCAGAAACCGACCAAGCATCACATGCGGATCAAGGGCGTCGTGCATGAAGCCAGTTCGACGTTCATGGGCCCAGAGGCCGAAGGAGGGTCGGTGGACGACATGTACCGTCCCTACGGAGCCAAGAATGTGGTACGTCCCAAGATACAGACAGTCTTCCGTGCAAATGTGTCCAATTTGATTGACCTATGCGCTTAGTATGTTACTGGTGCCGGCTTGTTCCCAACTGCAGGGGCCTGGAACCCGACGCTGCCTATGTGCGGTTTTGCGCAAGATCTAGCGAGGCAGCTGCAGACCACGTAGACCAGAGTTCACTTGTTGGGCATGTAGTCGCTCATTATTATGAGTCAACAAGTGAAAGATGATGCCTGCTTTTAGTTACATAGCATTGCCCTGTAAAGAAATGAAGGGACTGGCGAATTGAGTGATACAGAGCTGGGCATTGCAAGGCTCAGTCATATTGGTTGGCACCGGCCCGCTCAGAAACAGCAAGAAACAAAACGCACGCACATAAGCTTGAGCGCGCAGATTTACTCCGCACACATATCAATGTCATTTCAATGATTTCAAAACAGTACAGGGCCATCCATAGCAATAACGGCGGTTGCTTGAGTTGTGAATCAGCCGTGGTTGTCACGACTCCGTAGGGGAAGTTGGAACCTGGAAGCTCGCCCAAGTACACAGAATAGGACATGGTGAACACTAGCCTCTCGGTTGAAGATGAAGGATTCATACTGAATATAGATCCGCGCACAGCCATATTCTCTCACATACGACCACATTCTGCTGAATACTAGGGATCCCGTCCGCTCTCCCATATATAAGCAGCAGAGAGCCGAATTAGTACTAGGGTCGGTGACGACCTGGGAATCCTCGGTGTTGTATGTGGCTTTTCATTTTTGTCGCTCTCTTTTACTTTTGGTCGGCGCGGCGTTGAAGAAGTTTCTCAAGGATTGCCCCACCAATATTCAACCAAGCCCGGTGCCGGGCTTGCTTGTAGCGATTCTGCGTTCATGGCATCGGCTAATGGCCAAATGCTAAAAACCGGATACGCGCTCTCCTATCTGTTAGCTTTATTAATAGAAATAATGAATTTATTTAGAATTTAAAAGGTTTAGCCGAAATCTAGCTAAATTTCGGTTAGAAAGTTCAGCTACTTATTGAAAAGAAATATGGCCTTAGTATCTCAGTCGCCGTCCCTCTATACCCTTAACCCTTCGACAAGGCTTGCAGCAACTTTGCCTGCCCTCTTGGCGTGCGGCGGTCCAACAGATCTCGAACTTGAATATCGTAACCGTGATCACGATACCAGTAGGAAAGAAGCATCAATGTGACCAGGTCAGCACCGGCCCGGCCACCATCCTGACCAGCACGCGGCAGAACGTCTCTCCAAGCATGTAAGACAACCGTCATCCACTGATCATTGCCAGCGGTGATGTCTGATGCATCATCAGAGACATCTTCCTCAATTCTTCCCCCACGTGTCGCGTCTGCATTGGCGGCGGCGCCGTCGGAAATCCTGGCGGGAGCACACAGGCCGCCGTCTTTCAAATATTGATATATCTGAAGGACGGGTTTGTCGGAGATGGTTGGCATTGACACTAGAATTTCCCGGAGATAGTCCGACATGAGTTGAACCCGAGCCTCCGAAATCTTCAATTGGGAGTACAAGAAGTCGACAACAAGGGTTTCTTCTTGTCTGTCCGATGTTTCCGGCGCGGTGGTCGCTTCAACCCAGACATCGGTCGAGTCGCCCACATCTCCCTGACCGGAAAGCCGATAGGTAACAGTACCGTCTCCGAAACGCATTGCATCCTGGAAGGATTCATGGTTCTGATAGGTCACAATGGAGCTGAACCTCGTCCCGGGAAGCCAAGCGGTCGACTGCTGAACGAGGGAGCGGAAGCTGACGTGGTGGTACGGCATGGCCTCGATGGCCTGGGCCTGAACCCGTTGGATAATGCTACGCAGCGTGGCATGGGGCTCGACCAGCACACGTACGGGCAACAGGTTCAGGCAAGGCCCCGCGACCCGGTCCGCGCCGGGGAAGTCGACATGGCGATTGGCACTTGTATTGGCAAAGACCACATCCCGGCTATCATCCGAAAACCAGGAGAGGACGATGGCCCACACCGCCTGTAAGACTTGTGCAGGTGTGGCCGCTTCGTCGCTGGTAAGTGCTCGCATCGGAACCCGAACGGTTACCTTGTCATGCAGCGGAGACACCATACTTGGCCCTGGCAATGACGACGAGGACGGCACCAATTGAGTCGTCGACGACCCCTCCAAAAGCTGCAACCAGAAGCGTTGGGCCTCGGACGAATCTAGAGCGTCGACATAAGACACCCACTGTGCAAAGCTTGGGCTCTCCGGGATCGACTGTCCCGCGTAGATAGCACCAAGGTCCTGGACCAGAATACTCAGCGATATGGCATCATACAAAGCATGATGTATCGAAATGCGCAATTGGGGGCATTGGTCTTCCGACTGTTGCTCCAGATGGAAACGGGGCCAAACTTCCCCATGTCGCGCTGCAGCACGCTGTTTCTCATGCTGTCTCTCGTCGCCTGTAGTGACGCCATTGTCCAGTAAGCGTGACTTGAGGACGATTTGGTACAGCTGGCATTTGCTCTGCACGAACATGGTCCTGAGGATGGCATGATGACCAACTAGCGTTTCGCACGCACGGAGCAGCCGTGTCTCATCAACACCAGCCTCGAACTTCAACGCGACCTGGTTATGGAAACCTCGACCGTCCAGTTCGCCCACCGCAAGCATGTAAGCCTGGAAATCCGTCGCCTTCGTGATGCTCTCGATGTCGTCACGGGTCAGCTTGGTGTGTCTGTTGGCCAGTTGAATTTGAATCGGCCCCGAGGCTGCGGTAGCTGTTTGACATGACCCGACTGTCTCCGCCGCTGCATCCGTCGCATGGATAGGTCCTGCAGCAGAGAGTGGCTGCAGCTTACTCGCCATTGCCGAAAAGGTGGGTGACTTGAACACGACCGCCACGGTGAGCCCCCATCCAGATTTGCGCACGACGGCTACCAGCCGCATCGCCCGGATAGAATTACCACCTTTGTGGAAGAAATTGTCCGAAAGTGTCACAGACTCGGTCGCGAGATCGAGAATCTCGGCCCAACATTTTCGCAGTGCGAACGCGCCAGGTGATAGGCTGCCAGCGTCGGCTGGAACCGAGGGTGTGATGGACCGTGGCGGTCCGGCTGAAGAGTCTCTTTGAAGACTGGTGCTGCCGCCGCCCATACAACCATAGAGGCCCAGCTGGTCATGCGACAAACTTAGGCCAATGCCCCGAAGGGCTTTCCTGTCCATCTTCCCGGTGCTCGTGGAAGGGATTCGACTCAGGTGGATAAAGAACCGGGGAAGCATGTACTCTGGCATGTCGGCCGCCAAGGCAGATCGCACCTCATGAGCTTCTTGTGGCATAGGTAGTAGTAGCAGCTCAGACCCTTCAGCTGCTGGAGGCGGGTGTTGGGTGGTCGGCAGCCTCGCGTTGCCGCCGGTGCCACTGGTGAAGAAAACTACCAGGGTCGGGTCTTGCTTCTGTCCACCCGGTTGAATCACTTCGACGGCAATATCCTCCCAGGCGTGATTGGCGTGCCTCTTCAGGTGGAACTCGATCTCTCCCATCTCGATCCTTTGACCGCGCAGCTTCACTTGGTTGTCCTTACGGCCTTTGTAGGTGAGCGAACCGTCCGCATTCTGGACGACAATGTCTCCCGTCTTGTACCAGCCTCCTTGCTCTGACAAATGAGGAACGGAATTTTCGAAATCGCGCACCCACGAAGGTGGTTCAATGAAGACAGTCTTGGTCAGCTCGGGGTTGCGAATATACCCACGCGCTACGAGCGGCCCCTGAACCAAAAGCTCTCCAGGGCAGCCGAGTGCCACCAAGCGGTCGTGGTTCACGCGATCGACAACCCAGTAGTTGCAGCCGTTGCTGGAACGGCCAATGGAGAGATGACTAGTGGCGGACTCCAGCGAGACTTGGCATGTGGATGTGGTGACGGTCGTCTCTGAAGGGCCGTAGAGATTGATAAGGCGAATATGCGACCACTTCTGGGCCGTCTCCCTGGGCACCGGCTCGCCTCCGACGAAGAGTGTGCGCAGCGTCGGCACGTTCACAGGCGACAAGATCACTGAACTGGAAGGTGTCATGCCGACCACATTAGACCGCATAGCCTGAATTGCACCTTCCACGTCGTTGGCCCACTGATGAGGCGTAGGCATGCAAATGCAGCCCCCGGAGGTCAGCGTCATAAAAATATCATACATTATAATGTCGAAGATGAAGTTGGAAAACTGGAAAACTCTTGCCGACTCATCTATGCCGATAGACTCGCGTTGACTGGATATGCTCGTGGCTAAGTTCGTGTGCGTGCACAAGATGCCCTTGGGGTTGCCCGTGCTTCCCGAGGTGTAGATAATGTAGCATCCGTCGGAGGGCGTAACATGGACCGACCTAAGGCTAGCGGGGTCAATTTTCTGCAGGATTGACATGTCCAGCGGGACGGTGTCTAGACTAATAGAGATTTGGCCCATCAAGGATGGCGAGGTGATGACAAGTTTCGCTCGTGTTTCGGTTAGAATCTTGGCAATCCTTTCGGCTGGGTGTTTGACATCCAGCGCGAGCATGACCCCGCCCGCCTTGAGGATCGCCAACATTACGACAACGGCGAGCGCCGACTTTTCCAGAAAGAAGGGGACGATGGTCCCCACCACAACGCCGCGTGCCTGAAGGAAAGCGGCAGCTCTGTCTGACAGATCATTCACTTGAGCGTAGGTAAATTCCATTTCCGTGGTACACAGCGCTTGAGCCGTAGGTCGCTGTTTCGACGCTTCTCGAAATTGGTCGTGAATGCATGAATTCACGGCAATTGGGCCATCAAAGTTCCAGCTGGAAAGTACAGATCTTTCGTGAGGGCCAAGAATGTCCAACTCGCGTAATTCGACAGAAGTTGGCAAAAGCAACTGCGCAATGGCATGCCTGTACTGCTCCATAAGGATGGCGACATCGTCTGGAGGGATGACTTGCTTGTCGTATTGCATGGCGATGGCGGCTGTGCTGCCGGGGCCAATCATACAGCGCGTCAGGAGCCGGATACTGGCGAGTGGTGGGCTATGGAACCTGCTCAGTACAGGCCTCTGCGCTTTCTGTTCAACATGGCTGCTCGGCGTATCAACGGAATGGATGACCAAGGCGTTCGTAACAGAAGATGTAGCCGTCGTACCCTGTCCCACGAACGCCGCGAACTTGGACGTGTAGTGTTGGACGGACTCGAGAAGCCGGCCTCGTGTGCGGGATATAGCTAGGTCGATCCCGCACGGCATAATGCCGCCCACAGGCTGCCCCGCGAAGAACATTTGTTCCTTGTTTAAGAGGTCGCCGGAGTCCGGGGCGTAACCAAAGAAGACTTTGTCCTCTCCAGTTCGTCTTGAGAGACATAATGCCCATGCAGCGCAAAGTACGTCAGCCATGGCACCATCGTATCCAGACACGGGCATATCGAGATCGATCAGCATCTCTTCCGACAATTCCGCCATGGGATGGCTCAAGACTACATTTGGGAACAATACGCAATCTTTGTAGTCCTTGAGCAAGGAATCCCAAGAGCCCTGTGTGTCTATCATCGCTTCGTTCATAAGTCGATGGCGGAGCAGTGCGCTGGAAGAAATATTGAACTCGCCCATTAATAATGGTTGGCTGCCTTGGCATGCTCTTGTTAAAGCGCTGACGATGCCCCTCAACATGAGGAGGTCGTATGTAGCCGGGTGCAGAGATAAAACCATGTAGCTGTAGCCACCTGGCTCCTGCACGATGCCAAATCGACTCAACAGGCTGCCAGACCGCACCGGAATGCCCCTGTCGCACGCCAAGTAACGTGAAAGCAAAGTTTCTTGGTGACAAATGTCCGACTCAGTCTTCAGGGTGATATAAAAGATACCGTAGCCGTTGAGAGAAACGATTCTCGTGCGCAAAGAGGGCGTAACCTCCCTCACGGAAAACCATGCTCGTCGGAGATGGGCTACTGCGTCAACATCAATGCGGTACACGTGTTGATCTAGGCCACCATATCCTACCTTCGAACCTATGTTCACCGTCTCCTCTTGTGAACGAGAGCAGGGATAAACATCTTCGATTGAGGCAGAGTCAATTTTGCATTGGCCGGTGATGTCTTGTTTGACATCCTCTGCAATGTCTTCGACTGAGAGCATGGAGAGCGGCCGTCGAAGCGATTTGAGGAAACTTGCGGTATTTTGTTCATGGTTGTCTGTAATCGTGCTGACAGCAGCTTGGAGGAGGTTCTTAACCGATGCTATGAAGGATCGAGACAGCTTGCTGCGGTCATACCACAATCTTGTTTCGACTTTCATGTTGTCATAGATGACGCCGACAGCGAGTGGGTACTACATAGATTGCGATGGATTAGCATTTCGTTTCTTCGAGAGCCAATAGGAACATCAGGTACTCTTGGGACGTACTTCGGTTGCATTGTCGACCTCGGGGAGAAGCTCAACTTGGAGCACGTCATTGCCCATATTCCCATCGGACCACGTCCCGACCACGGTCATCGTCGTGTTGAATAACATGGACTGACAATTTAGACCTATAGATTCGTGAATCTCGCCCAAAGGACAGCCGACGTGATCTAAAGCACGCAACGAGTCCTCCTTCGCCTGCTCCAGAATGCTGGATAACCGAATTGCGGGATCCAGGTGCACCCTGCACACGTTCATGGTCAAAAGGGGCCCCAACGTCCTCTCGTCGATTCCCTGTGATGTGTGCTGCGACTGTATACACCCAAAGATGACTTCTTGACCGCCGCAGACTTGCTGCAAGACAGCAGCCCAGGCGGTGGACATTAGGTTCGCCATGGTGATGCCCTGTGCTCGACAAAATGAATGGAGTGCTTTTGCGTCGTATATCATGGCCCCGTCTTCTTGATCACCACTTGCGGCAGCATCGTGCTTCAGGAATTCGATCCCAGCATCAATAGTGGGTATTAGGCAAGGCCTGGCGCCACAAAGATACTCCAACCAATATGCCAGGTCAGAGTCGCGATGCCTCTGGACGTATCTGACGTAAGCGCTCATGTCGGGACTTTCAATAATGCTTGTGGAGTCACGATATGCTTGACTGATCTGTTGAAGAATCAGTCGCATCGACCTGTCGTCCATCAGTGCATGGCTGATGTCCAGAGTCCCGTACACGAGGGAAGGCGATACCTGGGTAAGGTGAAAATGATGTGGAGGCTGTGAAGGGGCAAATTGCGCGAAGGGCATGTTGGCTAGTGAGGACTTGATGTCCTCCTCGGGCTCGGCAAGCCTTTCCGATATCAGTACAGCTGGCTTCTTGAGTATAACCTGCTGGAAGGAGCTGCCGGCCACACATGGAAGACTTGTGAATATCGTTCTCAGGATGGGATTCGCTGCACAGACTGCCTCCCAAGCCTTTCTGAGCCGTTTCATATCCACGTTCTTTTCTTGGCTTGGCCCTGGGGTCAGCCTTGTTGTTATTCTGTTCCAGTATTCCACTCCGGTACCTCTCAGTTGTGCGAGTAGCATCCCCTCTTGAACAGGCGGGCATGGCATTATCAGTCCCACGTCAGTCGAAGCAATTCCAATGGAACTGAGATGTTGATGAATCTCTGAGGATGCATCTCCCATTAGGTTAAGTAAGGCCATATCAGACTTTGTCAGCGTCGGCTTGATATGCGGGATGTGAGAGGCAACCTCGATCAACACCTTCTCCAGCTCAAGCGTCCAAAGTTCCAAGAGGTCCTGGTGTGCCACACCTCGACGGTAGCTTACTTCGAGTACAAGTGTCTTACCGGCACAGTGTGCAAGGACATCCACCACCCCCAAAATTGCAAGCTCCGACGACATTTCCGGGCGCTCGTAAAGGTAGCCAGGGGAACTCTCATGAGCATCAAACCTCAGGACAATCTCTACGTCTGACAATTGAAGTGCTCCAAGGACAGACTTGCCAGTCATGAACCCTTCCGAAACCTTCTCGAGAATCTCTCGGTGGGCGTCTTTGGCCATGGAAATCGCGTCTTGGAGCGGTGTATCGGATTGGATATCCGTAGCAATGGGTAGCAACGTGGTAAAGCAACCGACAGCGCGGCTAGCATCCGTAACATTGTTGGCAAATTGCCTTCCGTCGGAGTGAATGAGCAAAGACGGGGGCCCCTGTTTGATGAATATTTGTCGGAATGATCGAATCACAGCCGCCTGGATGAGTTCAATTGGCGTAGTATTCATAGACTGGTTGCAAGAACCCATAAGTCTACTTGTTGCTTCCTCGTCAAAAGTTATAGAACTTCGAACCACAGTGTGTTTAGACTGGATGGATCTAGGCATATGCCAGTAATCGGCGACTCCGGTCGGATGTTGCTTGGTATAGATGTTGTCTACCGGTGGAAGTTTCTCCTGCATATGAAGCCAATCCGCAAAATAGCTACCGGAAGAAGAGAGAGTGTGGTCTGTATTTTCAAGCAAGGTTAAAAGATCTTTGTAGATGACTTCCCATGAAAGACGGTCAATTACAAGCGGATGCGCTGCGAGTCTTAAGACAGATCCTGAGCTTGAAACGAAAAGATTTGCCGTCAGGCTTGGATTCGATTTGAAGCTTGGGGCCAGTTGGGGGGTCGTCTGGGCGCGGCTTTGGCTATTGCTGATTGAAGTATCTATGACCAGAAGAGACGGAAGATCGGACTCTGGCGCCACCTGTTGTGACCACATACCGTCAGGGGTTTGCAAAAAGCGAACACGGAGAACCTCGTGGTGGAGCGCCAGTCTCTGCAGGGCCCTTTCCACTGTGACAGCAGGAACACCGGGCTTAATTCTCAGACTGAATGAATGGTAGTGCTTCTCAAAGGGACTTCCTGTAAATTGTGTGTCCAAGGACAGTGATTGGTACGGCGACATAGGGATAGTGGAAGGCCGTAGTTCATGTACAGGATAGTCTGCTAGGGCCCCATGAGACCTCGTGGAGAGCAACTGACTCGCCATCGCAGTCGTAGCGAGGTCCTTGCTACGTAAAAGCGTAGCCACCGAGGTCTGGACTCCACGTTGTTTGCATTTGGTAACAACTTTCATGGCTGAAATGGAATCGCCACCTGAGCGTATAAAGGAGCTTTGGCGCCCGATTTCCAGGGCAGGAACAGACAGGACGATGGACCATGTGGACTGCAGAACGAGCTCGATTGGAGATGCGGGTTGACTAAGCGTTTCACCTCTGGCCCAGATGTCGATTTTAGCCGTAGATAAATCTAGATCGTCGACCCAGTTCTGGATAGCGCGACGATCGAGCTTGGAAGTTGTGGTAACCGCTAGCTCTTCTACCACAATCCAGATCGTCGGTATCATATAGGACGGAAGCCTGGAAAATACGCCGTCGCGGATCTTGGCGACGTCCCTATCGATAGCGGGATTCAGGTTCGGGAATACTCTCTTCAGCGGGGTTGGGGTCGGAACTTCGAGACTTTCCACCGTGAAGACAGCCACCAGATCGGCCTTGCCCTCATCGGATACTCGAAGGAAAGCGCACGCCTTGGCTGCGGTGGAAGAGCAGAGCACAGCCTCGATTTCCAGGAGGTCAAGCTTTTGGCCGTGGAGTTTGACTTGGCTATCTTTTCGGCCCATGTGGCAGATGCTTCCGTCTGGATTCCTCTTCCCCAGGTCCCCGGTGCGGTACATCCGACGGGACAACGCCTCTTCTTGAGACCGCTGGCGGGACAATGGGGTCCAGGATGGGGGCACAATGAAGGATGCCGCCGTCCTCAGTCCGTCATTGAGGTATCCTCGTGCCACCCCTGCACCTTCTACAACGATTTCCCCTACGGCCCCAATTGGCAGCAACTCCTGGATATTGTCTGGGTTCACAATCCAGATGCAACACCCAACTGGAAACCCAATGCTCTGAGGATAAGGGGATTTCGACGTGACTTCGCCTATGGTACTGCATACGGCAGTTTCGCTTTGCCCCCAGCCGTTATAGTAACGAAGTCTCTTCGCCCAGGCATCAAGGGAATGTATATCGAGAGGTTCTCCAGCAGATATGAGGCTTTCCAGCGTGCCACACACATCATCGGGCGATATCATGCGGATCATGGTGGGGGTGAGGATCGCGCTTTGGACATTGTTGTCGACAATGAACTCTTCAACTCCCGCCAGGCGAGTCTCGTCAGACGGGACGCAGACACAGCCACCAAAGAGGAGCACGCCGAAGATCTCGATGATACTCGCTCCCCACACATAGGCGGCAAATTGAAGGACTCGCAGGGTTGGCTTCCAGCCAATTCGGTCACCGAAGGCTCGCAGCGACGTCGCCAAATTCCCATGCTCAAGTAGTACACCTTTGGATTGTCCTGTACTGCCACTGGTGTAAAGAAGATAAGCAATTTGGCTGGGTGAGGTTCCATGATCCTGGATGGAAGATGGCACTGCTGGTGGCAAGCCTAGTAGCAGGTGTCTGTTAACGCAAATGACGTTCTCTTCAAGGCTGTGGGCCTCCTTTAGATGCATGGTTGAAGTCAACAAAATAACGGCCTTGCAGCTGGAGAGTATGGTTTGTTTCTGAGCCAGGGGATACGACGGGTCGATTGGGACGCATACGCCAGCAGCTTTCCAAACTGCTAATTGCGCGACAATTGCCCATTGCGACTTTTCAAAGATGAGAGCCGCGCTTTTCTCTCCACCCAAACCTTTGCGTCGAAGCTCCTGTGCGAGACTGTTGGAAGCCGTGTCGAGCTGTTCGTAAGTCATAGTGCCATCATGGCTGACGATGGCCGTTTCTGTAGGCTGTTTACGAGCGAGAGCGGCAAATTGCGTGTGTAGGCATGCCTCCTTGTTGGATTGCGGACTGATAGCGTTCCATTGTAATTGCTCCATTTTATCAGAATTGCTGATCAACTCGAGCTGGCTCAAGGGCGTGTCAGGAGGTGACCGGACCAGCAAGAGGAATGTGTGTTCCAGCTGGGCCAGGACGCGCCGCATCTGCCTCTCGCAGATCACTTTTGGGTCGAAAGCAGCATCCACAGAGACGCCCTGATCGTTCACGACGCAAACGAGTCCAATACAGTATGGGCCATGTCGGTCGTACTCGTACTCTTGTTTCATGTCTTCCAGGTACGTGAGATCCTCACCGACGGGCGAACTGATGCTTAAGAGTGTGGAGAAGTTTGAAGCAAGTTGGGCAGCATCACTGATGCTGCGTATGTTCTGAAGGCCGTATTGCAGAGCAGGGCTGTTGGTGAGTTCTCTGCGTGTATGGAGTCGCGTCTTGATCATTTGCCGTATGGTGCTTTGCATGTCGACATCGACCTGGACTGGAACAGTGGCTATGGTTGGTCCTAGAGTAGATTGTACGGGACCTAGTGCGGGAGTTCGCCCCGACAGGACAAGACCAAACGCGACGTTTCCGGACCCCGAGTACACCTTTGAGGTCAAGGCCCATGCTGTTTCTAGATACGACGGAATCAGGCCTATGGAGATGTCCATATCATAGGCCGAGAAGTGTATTTGGTGGCCAATTTTGGCCGACGCATCGGCATAGTATCCTGGACTGACGCTGGGGAATACAGCAGGCGTACCCGTGAATCTGTTGGCCCAGAAAGCAATGGACTTGGTTTTCTCGAAGGACTGAAGGTATTCGACAAACAATTTGAAGCTGGCGTGAGACTGTGATGGCCGCCCATGGTAAACGGAAGAGACGTCGTCGAGAAAAGCGTGTACGGCCCAGCCGTCGCCGAGCGCATGATGGAGGGTAAGAATTAGACGCCCGCTGGCGATGACCATTCTCATGAGAGGCGTCCCTAGGGTCATCAGCGCCGCCTTTTCCTGGGCCAGGACATCCTCCAACGTGTCGGTCGAAACGCGAATATCAGGTGAGGCAGAAGTGACGACTTGGAGGATGTCAATGCCGCACTCCACGATTCGGGTACGGAGGATCGAGTTCTCCCTGACGACTTGGTGCAGGGCACTGCAAAGACGATCTGGCTCCAGTGTTGGCGAGAGCGAGATTATGATGCAGTGGTTGTACGCATTCTCGCTGGGATGGGCGATGACAGCCTCCTGTAGTGGCGTGCAGGGGTAAACATCTTCAATTTCTTCTATAGAGAATTGACAGACACGAGAGATATGCTCCAAGACCGCTGGGTCTAACTTCTTTGTGGAGAGCATATTCTTGTTGTTACCTCCGCTCCCAATTGAATTTGACGCAAGCCAGTTGAATATCAGAAACGAAAGATCGCCACTGAGCAGTTATCAGATATACTCGTTCGATCGTGATGGTCCTTGGGGAATATGCAGTTCAAGGTGGATAATCTGTCTCTGCCTCCAGATTGGACTTTTCGACCATGAAGACGTTTGGGAAAATAATCTAGATTCAGAATCATTGCATATATTTTTCATTATGCAATATCTCATGAGCTTTAATGCAGTGAAACAAGTGAAAACTTCAATAATCACCACGTGTCAGCCACTGCTTCTACAGCAAGTACATGGGCATATGTCCCTTGGTTCCTTGCTTAGAAGGTCTCGAATAAATGCCTGACCCAATATGTCGTTCAGTTCCCGCATTGACGTAGTCACCCCGTTGTCGGGTCGGTGAAGCTATAGCATATTTTGGCGGTAAGAGGAACGCAAGGACAAACATGTGGTAGGTTGGCGGAATCAAGTTGAACGGGACCTGTAGATGATTGGTGATCATCTGCCATGAAGTAGGCTGTCACAGAATAGATGTCTTGGATGTGCTTGTTTCACACGGCCAGGTATTTTTCGATGTTGGTTAGCCAACGATTAATGCACAAAAAGTTTGAAACAAGAAAGTTCAATAAACTGAAAGATTCCAGCCGGAAAAAAGAAAGACCAAAAATACACGCAATAAGCGTGCCGTCCCGTCCCGATACTCAACCCGAACCTTATTGCGCAGATCTAGGGGTCAACTGATGCATAAGGCTTAGTGTCTCTTGAGTTGACAGCTGAACGTGGAACCGCAAAAACGTGTACGATACTTGATCGACATAGCCACGTACATATATGACGATTTAGCTCGTGGCACAGGATATCTTCAATTTCTTGTGGGCAGTTGAGACAAAACGCTGCACGGTACTCGGGTCGGCGGTGCTCAGGAAAAGAGATGCAATGGCCTTCTGGGAAAAAGTAATTGTTGGCACGGAATGACTTCACCGCTAGAAGCGGCTGGAGCACTGCCAGTCCATCGCATCAGTCGCGACTCTCTGATATGAGTAGTGAATAGTGAGCAGTGAGCCATGAACTAAGTAGAAGACACTTCGGTTGATTACGGTGACAGCCTATGGAAGTGTACCCAGATGGCGATTGAGGTTTGTGTCTATCAAGCCGTAGAGGTCCAATACAAGGGAGTAGAACGTTTGGGGAGAAAAGATTTGCACTGTATTACGGAAAAGAACATGACAATCTAAAACAAAACCAAGCCCCTATTGCTTTCAGAGTACCTGATAAAATAATAGAAAATCCTATCGAATCAAACATGCCCCTGGATATTTTTGGGTTTGTATGGCAACTCCAAGTAGGCATCTTCATCGTCGGTCAACTGCACATTCCGGGCGCCCACGATCTCGTCCATGCGGGCGATGCTGTTGATGCCAACCACCACCGCATCGACTCGCTTGTGTAGCCACGCCAGCGCCACTTGGCTCATCGCCACACCCCGAGTGTCTGCCATGCTCTGAACACGACCGACGATTTCCACGTCGGCGTCGCTTGACCCAAGGCCAAACCTGGACGTTCTAGCCGCTCTCTTCCCACTCACGGCGGGTTCGTTCAGGGGCCGCGCCAAGTAGCCTTCAGCGAGGGGGGACCACTGTTCCACGGAGGTTAGTCAGGACAAGTACAGTACAGTACAACCCGAAAAGTAGAGACACGGCTTGGCCCTAGCGAGGCTGTTAGACTTACCGCAAGCAGACCGACGCCGCTTCTCTTGCAATACTTGATCATCTCTCGCTCTTCCTCGCGGTAAAGGAGGCTGTAGTGGTTCTGCATGGCAATAAACTTCGTCCACCCGCGTATCTCTGCAACGCATTGCATCTGGGCCAACTCAAACGCCCACATGGAAGATGCGGCAAGGTAGCGTACCTTGCCACAAGCGACGAGGCCATGTAATGTGCTCATTGTTTCTTCGATGGGGGTGTCGCAGTCGAAGCGGTGGACGTGGAGGACATCGATATAAGAGGTTTGTAGGCGGCTGAGTGACTGCTCGACGGCGTTCAAAATGGCGATTCTCGACAGGCCTGGGAGAGGAGTAACAGTGGCCTCGGAATTAGTATCTTCGTGCAGGAAGAAGAAGTCTAGGGGTGTACCCACCGTAATTGTTCACATAGTCTTTGCTGTCTTTCACGGCATGGTCGAGGAATGCGACAAAGTCACTCGAGTCCCCGTGCTCCGTATCCGCCAAAATCCTGCCTACCTTGGTCATTAAGACCAACTTGTTTCGTGGGAGCTTGAATCTCTTGATAGCACGGCCGATGATAGACTCCGTCTGGCCGTTGCTGTATGCATTCGCCGTATCTAATGAAGATTAGCAAAGCACTCATTATTGAGATATAGTCGCCTATACTCACCCCATGTATTGATGCCTCGATGGTACGCTGCGTGCAGCAGTTGGCTTGCCTGTCAGCTCCGAAGTTAGCCCAATCCCATACGAGGGTATAAACCAAGCATTGGGCCACCAGAATGTACCTCCTCCTCGCCCAGAGACCAGCTCATCCAATCAGGGTTCCCTATTCCGAGGGTCCCCAGAATCGGATTAGACACCCGCAGGCCGCTGCGTCCGACCCTTCTGTATTCCACTTTGGTGGAAGCAATCGACGCACGGAGGGCTGCAGGAACCTCCTGTGACTCGAACACAGGGCTGGCGTTAGGAATGATGGTTGATTCGGGCGTTGCCGCCGACTCCTTCTTTCCATTCTGTCTCACAGAAGACTCCTTGGGGTCGAGGGTATCAAGCCGCAAAAGCCCTGGTGTTTTTAACGGAGGGCAGTTCTTCATCGTCGCTCCCAGCAATTTGCTGTCTGATACTATAAAGAATACAATATATGACAGCAAGAATCAATACAAATAGCCAGAAATCATTTGACGATAAGAGAAGAAACTCTTGACTGAGAAGCAAGACAGCTGAAAATAGATTGCCAAATGTACCGAGGTTTCTTACTACCCGAGTATGCATACATCACATCAACAGATCTGGATCTGATAGCTGCATATTCCGTATTTCCCGTCGATCCAATCTGTGGTGCATATGGATCTGTGAAACAAACGTCATGCTTTAGCACACGTCATCTCTTGCAAGACTTCGGAGCACATACAGGAGGCGCGAAGTGTGCCGAAATGCGGAAGGCTTGCCGATCCCGGGAACTAGAACACGGCTTGTCAGTTTAAGACACGATTTCTGAATATCCTGATCAAACCAAAACACAGACACGTCACCCGCTGCATGGATCGAGTACAAATTCACCGCCTCACCTGGGAATAGTAGCGGTCAAAACATACCACATACTTGCCAAGGCCCGTAAACGACGTTATGGTATACCTCAATTTATTTTGGTAATTACTTGAGCAGTGACAGAGATTTTCAATAAATTGGGCGATGATCTAGTGATAATTCGACACAGGACACGAAAATGCCAGCAACGCATTAGGATTAGCATATCACTTATTCTCCAAATTTGCAAATCGAGTTTTCATCATACCATGGACGACCGTCAGCCGCTTGCTGTCGTCGGCTACGCGTACAGGGCGCCAGGGACTGGTCGAAAGGGCCTGTGGGAATTTCTGGCTGAGGCCAAGTCCGCGTGGTCCAAGATCCCCTCTGAGCGCTTCAACGCGGACCAGTTCTACCACCCTGATTCTGCCAAGGCTGGCTTCATCTCCTCTCAAGGCGGCCACTTTCTTCCCGATGACATTTACGAGTTTGACGCCGGCTTTTTCAACATCAAGGCAGAGGAGGCCCGGCATATGGATCCGCAACATCGCCTCCTGCTTGAGTGCGCCTTTGAAGCCATCGAGCACGCGGCGCTGCGGCTGTCCGATCTGGCGGGCACCGATGTTGGGGTCTTCTGCGCCAACGACTACTCGGACTACGCCTCCCAGATGTTCGAAGACCTCTTCACCACCAACAAATACACAGCCCTGGGGAACTCGCCGTCCCTGCTGGCCAATCGCGTATCGTATGCCTTTGGTCTCACGGGCCCCAGCCTGGCCGTGGACGCCGCCTGCGCTGGGAGTCACTATGCGCTGCATCTGGCATGCCAAAGCATTTGGAGCGGAGAGTGCTCGGCGGCCTTGGTTGGCGGAGCCAAAATCCTGAACAGTCCGAACATGTGGAGTGCTTTGGACACGATGGGGTGCGTACGCTAAGCTGAGCTGTAAACAGTGCCTTGTGATTATTACGACGTTTATGCGCTGACCTAGTTTACTGTGACCAAGTGCACTGTCCCCGTCAGGAAGGTCGTTCGCCTACGATGTTAAGGCATCCGGCTTCGGCAAGGGCGAAGGTGGCGGTTGTATTTTTCTCAAGCCGCTCCGGGATGCGTTGGCGAACGGCGATCCGATACGCGCTGTGGTGCGGAACGCAGTCTGCTGTCACTCGGGTCGTACAGCTGGTATCACTATGCCATCTCAAACTGCCCAGATGGCTCTCTTGAAACGATTGCATACCGCCATTAGACTGGACCCGAACGACACCACGTTCGTCGAGGTGAGCATTGCATTGGCTTCAGAAACTCGGGACGTGCCAAATCTCACACTTATCTCACAGGGCCATGGTACAGGGACAGCAGTAGGGTAAGCGCCCTTCTCATGTTACAAATAAGGCCATGAAAAGCTGATTAATGCGGTAAATTAGGGACCCAGTTGATGCCGGTGCGATCGCGGCGGTGTTGGGAAGCAACAACTCTAGCTCGAACCCACTACACATTGGATCCATCAAATCCAATTTTGGGTGAGTATTTCCTCCCTCCAGTGTGTTCCTCCTCTTGATGTCACAAGTCTAACCACCCGCGGTTTCCGGTTTATTAGTCACTTGGAGGGTGCCAGCGGCATAATCTCCATCATCAAATCGATCATGATGCTGGAGCGAGGAGAAATGCTTCCCAATGCCGGTTTCGAAAAGATGAACCCGAAAATCGAGGGGGGAGAGCGACTGAAGGTTCGTGTGTCTCGAACTCCAGGAAGTCCGTTCTTTATCGGTGTTGATTAACGATCTAGGTATTGACAAATCCCATACCATGGCGATGCAACGGCTTGAAGCGAGTTTGCGTAATGAATTCCGGTGGGCAAACGAAACCCTCATCTTCCATCATAACGTCTACTAACTTCTATCAAGGCTTCGGGGGCAGCAGCGGGGCGGTACTCCTCGAGGAGTCGCCTTTACCTGTCCAGCGTCGCAGCGCAATAGCTACAAACGGGACTCCAACGGAGGGGCAAGCCATGCAAATCGAGTCGGGCTATGAAAATACAGCCAACGGGCCGCTGGATGAGAGTATATTGGGCGGCAACCCCAACAGTGGTTCTGAGAAGTATGCTTTCGTATTTTCCGCCAAGTCCTTTAATAGTCTCAAGATGTATCTTTCATCCTTTGTGGAATACACAGAGAGAGCTGCACACTCACCTCACCTCTTGAAAAACATATGTTACACTCTTGGGCAGCGGAGGACGAACTTCCCGCAACGCGTTGCAGTCACTGCCGACTCCCTCGTCTCGTTGAAGACCCAGCTACTATCCATGGTGACGGGAGACAACCTACAGGCGGAGAAGAGAAGAGATGCGGCCGTGGGCTATATATTCACGGGGCAAGGTGCCCAATACTTCCGCATGGCCATGGACCTGCGCTGCTACGACGTGTTTTCGAACGCCATCCGCGACGCCACGGAGACCCTGCGCCAGCTCGGGGCCAAGTGGAACCTGTCGCAGGAGCTGGAGGAGCCCGAGCACCTGTCGCGGGTCGACAATGTGGAGGTCTCCCAGCCTGCGTGTACTGCGATCCAGATCGGCCTGGTCCTCCTGCTACGTAGCTGGGGGCTCTCGCCGTCGACGGTCATGGGGCACTCGAGCGGAGAGATCGCCGCCGCATTCGCCGCCGGGTTCCTATCGCAGGAGACAGCTATGGCCATTGCCTACCAGAGAGGCGTCGCGGCCAATCTCCTACTTCACAAGAAGACCGTCCAAGGAGCCATGTTGGCATTAGGCGCAAGTCGTGACACCGCAGCCACGCTACTTGCAGATGAACTTGGTCGGGTAACAGTCGCGGCCGTCAACAGCCCTGAGAGCGTGACAGTGTCGGGTGATCTGGCTGCTGTCGATCGTGTTTACGCGAAGGCCCAGAAGCAGGGCCTCTTTGCGAGAAAACTCAAGGTCGGGGTGGCTTATCACTCGTTTCATATGCAGCAAGTCGCCGACTTGTACCTGGAGTCCATCAAGCCATTCTTTTTCGATGGGCCCCCATCGCCCAAATTCCACTCGAATACTCCGCTGTTCATCTCCAGCGTCACTGGTCGAGTCGAAGCAGCTGACACGGTTGGCCCTACATACTGGGTCCAAAACCTCGTCCAGCCGGTCAACTTCTGCCAGGCCACGCAAACGCTATTCTCACTAGACAAAGAGCACAAAGTCGGCAACAGCCAAATCGTGATTCGTCGGCCGGATGTTTTCATCGAGATTGGCCCGCATCCAGCCCTCAAAACTCCGTTCTTGCAGACCTTTGAGAATGCGAGAATAACACACCACGAGGCCGGAGTCAAGTACTTGGCGTCGCTTGCTCGCAATCAAAATGCCGAAAAGACTATCCTCGATCTCGCCGGCACGCTTTTCACCATGGGGGTCCCCATAAACCTCGCCGAAGTCAACCGTGCCACCGATACGACATCTCTGACCGTGGTTGACATTCCCCCATATGAGTGGGATAAGGCAACCAGGTACACGTCTCAATCTCGAGTGACAACAGAAAAGTTGCGAGGGGGGTCTCCTTATAACCCGCTCATAGGATGGTGCAGCGATCGGGTAGCCGCCGGACAGGATTTCCGAAACATCATCTCACTGGACGACATGCCTTGGACCCGGGGTTATACCTTACACGGAAAACCACATCTCCCCCCAGTCGCTTATCTGTCTATGGGTATCGAGGCTTTCAATTCACTCAACCCTGACTCAATCTTATCGACCGTGGTAGTCCGCGAAGCTTCCTTCCTGCAGAGTTTGGCCTTGGAGGAAGATGGTGTTCTCGACATCACTACCAGAATGAGACGTCTGGACGATGATCAAAGTACCGACGTTGCTTTGCCACAGCCATGGGCCTTTGAGGTGGCGTCTTGGTCAGAAGTAGGGGGTTGGGCAGTTCATTGCCGTGGCGTCGTCGAGAGCCGCGCGGATGCGGATCTTCACGCCAGCCCCCGTGTCCAAGACGCTTTGAAGGTTTTGCAGGATGGGACCCTAGAGGTTCGCAGCCCAGCAAATGAATACGCCATCTTGAAGAAGCATGGCCTCACGTACGGAGGTACCTCTTCCATCACCATGGTCGACCTTAAGCAGGGCCCGGGCAGAGTCGTGCACACGGTCAAGGTACCCGGATCAAACCAAAAGCAAAGTTCCAAGAACCTGGCAACAGACCCTCAAACTCTTGACTCTTTCTTTCACTCTCTGGGTATGATTCAAGAGTTGACGAGACAAAGGCTCGCTTCTTCACCTACGTCTCTCTGCAGTTGGCAAATTTCCGACATCCCCCAGGAAGCGTGTCAAAACCTCACTGTTGTCACCAATCGCCTAGCTCAAGACCTGAAGTCTGGTACTATGACAGTGAGTCTCGTTGTATTTCAGGTATCCGGTCGTTCGCCAAAGCCTGTCGCCGCACTGGACTTCCTTGAACTCAAGCTTGTCCCGGACCCAAATAGCGAACACCAAACCCCTTTATTGCCCGTCACCTTTTGGAACAAGACAGTGCCCAGTATCGATTTCATGGAAGGCAGTTACTTGTCCGGTATAATTTCGACCCAGCTTGCTCCGATAGATGAGCGAGAGTTACGCCGTATTCACGAACTTAATAGTCTAAGCATGTACTTCATCTCCCGCATGTCGGCGGAGCTCGCTGACGCAAACTTGTCGGGTCTACCGCGTCACTTGTCCATGTTCCTGGCTTGGACAAAGCGACTTGTGGCACAGGACTTTGCCATGCCTCGCGATCCAGCGGAAATGATAACCGATTTCTCCAAAGGCAATGCGTCAGACCAGCTGACATGCCGCGTTGGGGGCCAAATGACAGACATCATGCTCGGGAAGAAGCAAGTTCTCGATCTCATGTTGCAGGACGATTTGCTCTCACGTTACTACATCGAGAATACAGCTTGTGCTCGGGGCAACGACGCCGTGGCAGGCTATGTTCAACGCCTTATTGACTGCAATCCTGATCTAAGGATTCTGGAAATCGGTGGCGGTACAGCGAGCACTGCGCTGCCCGTCTTGACGGCTATCCATGATGCGACCAACGGAGCCACGTCGTATTTCCACTACACCTTCACTGACATCAGCGCTAGCTTTTTCGAAAATGCTCGCGAAAAGCTGGGAGCTTGGAGCGATCGGATCACGTTCCAGAAGCTCGACATCGGGCAACCTCCGGAATCGCAGGGGTTCCAGCCCAACTCGTACGACCTCATCATCGCGGCCAACGTGCTCCACGTGACGTCCGACATGGATGTGACAATGCGGCATGTGCGGTCGCTTCTCAAGCCCAGCGGCAAACTCGCCTTGTTGGAGATCGTTAAGGACTTGATGCCGTTCGGATTTCCGTTCGCCATGTTACCAGGATGGTGGGCCGCAGAAGACGAATACCGTTCCATCGACGGACCTTTGATGTCGGAGCAGACTTGGACATCCCTTCTCACCAAGAATGGTTTCTCCGGAATAGAGGGCCGCGTTGACGATTACCCAAATGATAAAGACAGCCTATACAGCGCCATGTGGTCGTCAGCAGTGGCCCAACCTGCCACAGCCAAAACTCATCCGTCGTTTGCTGTTTGCGCCACTGGCAGCGGGAGCTGTTCAGCGTTTGCTGAGCGTTTATCTATCGAGTTAGCCTCTCGGTTTGGAGCCCGATCACGAACACAGACTTTGGCGGAGCTTGCAACGGGCGATAAACCACTTTGCGTCATCGTCGACGACCCGCAGGCCAGCATTCTCAGCAACCTATCCGAGATGGCCTTTAGAGCTCTGAAGGAAATATGGACCAATGCAGCAGGTTTGTTGTGGATCTTGCCAGAAGAGGCGCACCCCGATGCTGAGATGATCCGGGGTTTTCTCAAAGCTATACGTCAAGAGGACAGCAGCAAGAGCTATCTTCTTCTTGACAAAGTGCCTATGGGTCCACGAGGCGTTGCTACGGCTATCCGCATCGCCCAGCGTCTCCTTAGCACGGACCCGGCCGTCCGGCTGGAACAAGAATTCTCACTTGTCAATGAGGTCATTCACGTACCTCGACTCTTCCGAGCGCATTCTGCGAAGGAGGTTTTTGCCCTTGAGGCAGCAGGGGAGGATTCGTCCCCGATGTATCGAGCGCCTGGGACCCTGCTCCGTCCTGACGCGACATATATAATCACAGGCGGTACGGGCGGCATCGGGCGCTCTATAGCCGGCTGGATGGCCACGCAAGGTGCTAAGTACATTGTCATGTTGGGACGCAGCGGGCCGTCTCGCCCAGATGTTGCTGCCCTGCTGCAAACTTTCGAGGGCACGGATATCTGCATGAGAGCCATCACTTGCGATGTCGGCTCGCATACTGACATGGTACGCGCTGCTGAGAGCCTCGGTGATCTCCCCAAGGTCCGTGGTGTAATTCATGGGGCAATGTGCTTACGGGTAAGTGGCTTTTCTCATTGCTTGTTGATGCATGGTGTTGTTAGCTACTAACAGTAATGTTTAGGATGCCATGTTGGTAAATTCTACCTATGACGACTGGATCAACATCACATCACCTAAGATTCAAGGTGCCTGGAATGTTCATCATATCTTCCAGGATCTCGACTTTTTTGTTGCCCTCTCCTCACTTGACGGTGTCATGGGCAATGTTGGGCAGAGTATCTACTCTGGCACGTCGGTAAGTTGTAATCCTCATGACTTCCATCTCCTCAGCACTCTCTCAAGGGTCTTGAAAGTTTGGACTAACCGCATGGCTTTATATCTACGAAGACATTCCTGGACGCTTTTGTGGATCACCGCCTTGGGTTAGGGTTGCCTGCCGTTTGTATCACCTTGCCTGTCATCACCGAAATCGGTTTTGCGGCAGCCAGCAAATTGAGCGAAAGAATCAGCAACTCTTTGGCTTACACTTTTGACGTTCCGCAAGTGCACACCATGGTCAAAGCTGCCATTATAGGACCAGCGTCGGGTGTGTTCTCCAAGGGGTGGAGTTTCAGTTTCTTCCAGGACCGGGTATCACCTGAGACCGAACCGCTAGATTGGGAGTGCTTCCTACCTTGCGCTGCTGTTCGGCGCCCGGTGGAAACCTCCGGTGGCGGTAGGCAGACTTCGGACCCCAGCGCGAAGGGTTCGCAGGAGACGGACGGAGACTTGTCCGAGTCGGCTATGGAAAGAGTAGGCGACAAGATATCATCTGTCACCATGATAGACCGACACGAAATCACCCCAGAAAGAGATTTGACCGAGTATGGGCTCGACAGCCTAGTCGCTGTGGATCTCCGCAACTGGATTCGCCGCACTTTCGGGGTCGACTTGGCGCTGAAGAAAATTGTTCAATCCTCGAATCTGCGTAGCTTGACGGAAGATATCCTTTCCGAGGTCAAGGCATAGTTATATAATTTTCTAATTATATTACATATCACTCGGTAGTACTTTAGATCACTCTATCCAATATGGTTATATCCGGGTTTAGTAACGTAGCCAGCCAGCTGCAACGCCCATATCATGCCATGTAGATCCCAGATGCTCGTTCTGGAATCTTCACTCCTTTTGCTGAAGGCTCTTCTGGCTGGGTGTGGCATGTCCGGCACGGAAGTGTGACTGGTTTGGTATTTGCCACAGACGCCCGCAGCGACTCAGGAACTCGGACGAGCTTTCTGACTTGGATGGTGGCATGCTTCAATATTGTCATTTTCTCGGATAAGGCTTAGCAGTTACTTTGGACTCAGACAACTGACTAATGCCCGGATAGGGGGTTTCGTTTGGGCGCAAAGAAGTGTCACTGGCAAGGCCAATACCGTTTTTCACTGGCGTTGGATTACGCTGACTCCTTAGAAACCGCCAATTTTTCTGTGGCCAAGCATACGCCGTCTGGCCTTGGTCATATGACTTTTTCTTTTCCTTTTTTTATGTTTCACTCTCGTTGGCTTTGTCATTTGAATTAAGGTTGTGGAACGGTGGGGATACCGAGCCGAAGCCGAGGTGCGGCGAGGCTCGACCAATCGTTTTATCAAACATCACCGGTCTTACTGACATATTTGCAACGAGTATATGCTACTACACCGCCAGGTAGCCTTTGATTAAGCATTTTTGTTTGAGCCCTGGCTGCACTCTTCCCGCCCTTTCCTGTCGCATCCCGACCCGTCCAATCCCGTTCTGCCATGTCGTGTCATGTCACGGCATGACGCCATTTTTGTGGCGTTCTTTGGGTTTGGAAGGCATTGGGTACGATGGTTTCTTTTTCGAGTTCAAAATTTGGGTGTAACGGATAATGAGTGGTTCGGTTTAGCTGGGCCAGCCGGGTTAATCCGGAACGAGTGGAGAGATGATATGCATGGTATGTCTCGCCCTGTCCCGTCCCGCTGCCATGTCTCGGCACCACCCGCCCCGAGAATAGGATGTCTCACACAGGTCCAAAACAACGACATTCACGGTGGTGGTTGCCTTATCTGCATCATTGAGACCGCGAGAGTTGTATCTTGAATGATTTTTGACGTTTTCACTCACACGTCGGAGGGGAAACGAGTAATGTACCATTTTTCCACTTGGTATAGGCGAAGCGAGTTGTCTTTCTGTACTGTAGACTCCATAATACCGTTGTTTGACACCAAGTTGTATTGGTCTCGTTGGTTGCTATCTCCATGCACTTACTTGATGTCCCGGATTCGTATGCTTACAGCCTGCAAGTCTAAGGAATCATCTAGACTGATCTGGATGCAAGGGTGCCTAATCCATCTCCGCAGCCATGGCCAGCAAAGTTGGGCATTTGTATATGCCAGCCACTGTAAGCTTGATCGAGGCGTCCCGTGCCGCTGCAGCCAAGAGCATGGCTTGGAACGAGTTCCCGCCTAAATCAAAGAAGCTGTCATTTGCACCGATGGATGCCATAGGGATCGACAACACATCAGCCCATAATTGTCTCAGCCTTTTCACGCGCGGAACGTCCGCTTCGAGGCCACCTACCCGCTCCCTAGCCGCCGCTGATGGGAAAGTTGGGAGAGAATGCTGTGCTGGCGCCCGCGGCGTCTTTTGGGAGGCTCCTAGGGCTCCCACGCTCTGCTCGGGATTGCCAATTATGCTCTCCATGGCGCCCGCGAAGAGGTCGTTGATATCCGATGCGAAGGCAGCGCTGACTTGCGAGTCATGGTACCAGATTCTGGTCCAGACGCTATTCCCTCCGAAGACAACCACCAGTACAATAGGAAACTAATGTCAATGTTAGAAATTTTCGAGGCGCCAGGAAACAAACATGTAAGGAAGAACAAAGGCTGGGGCGACATTACCTCGGACGGATTGTCTTCGCTCATCAGGGGTTCCAACTTGAGCAGTTCCTTCTCGCCATCAGGGAAATAGGCGCTGGGGTTGTATCCCACAATGGTCGTGGCTGTGTTGAAAAGCGGGTTCCTGCCAAAACCAAGAGCACCTCCGACCATGCCTAGTGGCGCTCCTCCGTACTCTTGAGCCTGCAGCGAGTCACCACGAGCGCGGCGCAGGAGGGCAGTCAAGGGTGTTTCGGAGGTTAGATCGAATCGGCAGATCAGCATTCCCACGAACAGGCCCAACGCGTCTGCGTCTGATCCACCATCGAAGGATGAGCTCTCGGACTGTAGGCAGCCAAAGGCCGAGGACTCCATGCCGATGCATTGCCACAACACAAGGCCCCAGGCCATTTGAACCAAGTTGGCCATGGTTATGCCCTGCTCGCGGCAGAACGACTGCATGTCGGTGGTATCCCGTTTGGGAATGCTAAAATAAGCCTTCGTACTGGTGTCCGAGTCGCGTATCTGGAGGGTGGGAAGAAGGCATGACCGCAGCCCAGCAATGTATGATGTCCAGTAGTCTACGGCAGCCTCCATTCTTTGGTACACCACGGCCATGTACTTGGAGGCATCTGGGCCTCGGCTGATGCACGAGGGATCTCGGTACGCGTCGGCGAGCTTCCGAGAAATCAAGCGTAGGGATTTGCCGTCCACCAAGGCGTGGTTCATGTAGAGTGTTGCGTAAACGAGACGCGGGGAGACCTTGACGAGATGCAGATGAACCTGCGGTTGTGACGCGGCGAATATAGGCGGCCTAAACGCCTCCACAACCTCTTTGTCCCCCCAATTCTCCGTCCCGTCCGAAACGCAAGATACGGTTGGGACAACCGTTTTCAGGATGACTTGTTGGAACGCGCTCTCTTTGCTCAATCTGCAGGTAGTGAAGACCGTTCTTAGGATTGGCTCCGAATCGCAAACCACAGTCCAGGCCTTCTGCAACTTGTCGGTGTCCACATAGTTGTTTCGGCCACTGGGGGTCAGCTTGAGTGTGAAATCTTCCCAATATTCTTCACCACGCTCTATGAGCTGCATGAAGAGAATGCCTTCCTGGATGGGCGTAACAGGAAGCACACATTCGACATTGCCAGGTTTGATCCCGATTGACGCCAGGTGGCCGTCGATGTCCTCGAAAGCTGGTATCATCGCGGCAGGCGCACCATCTTGGCCAGCAGCCTCCGTGCCCTCCTCGGCAGTGGGCTCTCGCAGCCATTCACTGGATCGACCCGCCTCGGCGAGACTCTCGCTTCGGAGCAAATCCAAGACGGATATGGCCAGTCCGCGGGCGCGACAGCCCGTCGAAACTTTCATGGCGATGATAGAATCGCCCCCGAGCCTGACGAACTTGCTTTCACGTCCGATCTTGTCTTCCGACAGATCCAAGACATCCGCCCAACTTGCTCTCAAAACAAGCTCGACGGTGGATTCGGGTATTGTGAGGCTCCTGTTTGTGATCTCGGGATTTCTTCGTAATGCCAGTTGCACTGTGTCCTCTTGGCTGAGCCATTTGACGATTGCCTGCCTGTCAAGCTTAGACGGGGCGGTTTGGGGGAGCTTTTCAACTGCCAGATACGAGATTGGCACCATGTACGACGGCAATCTGGATACCAAGTGCTCTCGGATCTGAACAAGATGCTTGTTGACCTTGGGCTGATTGTCAGGCCCAAATGACAGAAGAGGGGTTTCATTGGGTAAGTCAGGGTCTTCAAGGCTGAGGACGGTCACCAGTTGTTTGTCCTTGCTCCCCCCTGTTGTAATAACTGCTGCAAATGCAGCCCGGACGAGGCGATGCGAGCAGACCGACCGTTCTACCTCTTCGAGTTCAAACCGCTGACCAAAGAGTTTAACCTGGCTGTCGATTCTCCCGACGTAGAGAATGCTTCCATCGGGCAAAAACCTCCCCAGCACACCCGTTCGAAACATGCGCCCCCTTTCGTTCCCACTTGACTCTGGAGCCCACCGAGGCCGACGGATCATGGTAGACGCGGTTTTCTCTTCGTTGTCAAGATAGCAACGCGCCACAGAAGGACCATCGACGAGGACCTCGCCCATGGCCCCGATGGGCATCAAGTTTTCCGTGTCTTTTTCCATCGACGATCCATAGCCCGCAGCCAACGAGGGTACCAATGGCTTCGGGCCACTGGGAATTGGCAGAGACTTCCGCTACAGAGCTCACCACTGCCGTTTCGCTCTGGCCCCAGGCGTAAAAAAGCCGCGCCTGGCTCGACCATATCCTGACTGCTTCTGGGTCGATCGGCTCGCCCCCGGAGATAAGCGAGCGGAGACTTGGCGTTTGCTCCGGCGACAAAAGCTTTATGATGGTAGGAGTTAATAGAGCACATCCGACATTCTTTTCGTCCATAAACCGAGCGAGGCTGGACATTCGCTCTTCTTCAGACGCTATGCAAACAGTGCCCCCATAGAGTAAGGCGCCAATCGACTCGATGAGGCTAGCTCCCCAGATGAAGCTCGCGAACTGGAGCATGCGCAAGTCCGGTGTCCAGCCAAGCCGCTGGCCGAAAGAACTGAGCGAGGTGAAGAGATTCCGATGCTCTAGAATGACGCCTTTTGGAGCCCCCGTACTGCCGCTGGGGAACAAAATGTACGCAGCTTGTGAAGGGGAAGCCAGGTTTGGGAGTGGGCCAGGCCGAAATGAGGCAGTGGTGAGGGTCCGGTCGACTGGCAGGACATCGGCAGATATCCCTACCAAAGATTTCATTAACCCTGGGGAAACCAAGACTAAATTGGCGTTGCATCGGGAAACTTGAGCTTCCTTCTGGGCTAGCGGATAAGCAGGATCGATGGGTACACAAACACCGCCAGCTTTGAGGACAGCTAGTTGTGACACGACGGCCCAGACCGACTTCTTCAGCACAAGTGCGACTGCCGCTTCATTGGCAACTCCCCTGTCCCGGAGCTCATGGGCTAGGGCCCAGGAGTTGCAGCTCAGCTCTTCGTATGTCATGACACCGTCGGGGCCATCCAGCGCTATTGCAGCGGGCTGCTGCCTTGCCACGTTGTCTATATGATCATGTAGGCAGATGGCCATGGCCTCGTCTGGCATCTGCTCATTCCATCTCTTCATGGCCGATACGTCATGGCCGTTGAGCATGCTGAGCTCGCTCGTCTTGGTATCGAGTGGAGACTGCGTAATGGTACATAGTATATGCTCCAATTGATGCAAAAAGTTATCCATTTGCTTTTCGCATATTCTGTGGCTTGGACATGTGGAAGAGATGGAATACCGTACCCGGATCGACCAAAGCGGACCTGAAGATGATGCTGCAGTTGCTGCAGGAAGGGACCATTGAACCGATACGACCCCTCACAAAGTTGTCCATCACAAAGGCCGCGGCCGGTTTGCGGAAGCTACAGTCGGGGCAGAACGTTGGCAAGATTGTCCTGACTGTGGACGCCGACGAAGTAGTCATGGCAGAGCGACCGTCCACATTGTCGTCCACGTCCGGAACGCTGCTACGCCTGGACAGAACTTATGTCATCTCGGGAGGTACTGGCGGGCTTGGGCGGTCCCTGGCTACCTGGATGGTCGAACAGGGCGCCAGGAACATCGTTCTGTTGGGTCGCAGTGGGTCGTCGAGCCCAGAGGTAGCCCGCTTGCTGGAGCACTTCAAGGGTACCAACGTCTGCTTGCGAGCCGTCGCCTGCGATGTGGCCTCTCGCGAATACGTCATGCACGCTTCCCAAGCCATTGCAGACTTGCCTCGTGTGGCTGGTGTGATCCATGGCGCATTATACCTGAGAGTAAGTGCATAACATGACCTCGAAGAATCCCCCCTCCCCAGTTACTCCCACCATCACGTCGAGATGAAACAGGCTCAATGCTGACTCGGACGCTTTCTCTCAGGATGCCTTCCTCATGAACCCCACCTTCGACCATTGGAAAGAGACTACAGGGCCCAAGATCCGTGGAGCATGGCTTTTGCATGAGACATTTGATGAGTTGGACTTCTTTGTCTCTTTGTCTTCCGTAGATGGTATTGTTGGCCATCATGGCCAATCCATCTACAGCGCCACATGTGTAAGTCGTTGGTCCCGTATAACTATTAGCATCAGCGCCCCAGAAGAAGTACCATTGCTTTAGATACTGACATACCTTGCCCCTCTCCAACAGACATTCCTCGACGCGTTTGCTCAGCACCGCCTCCGGCTCGGCATGCCTGCGGTGACCATCAGCCTGCCCGCCGTCGAAGGCGCCGGCTACGCGCATGATCGGAACCTGAACAAGATGCTGAACGAGACCATCGGCCTCAAGCTGCGGGAGGACCAGGTGCACACCGTGCTAAAGGCAGCCATACTTGGTCCTTCTTCTGGCCTCGTCTACGACGGCCAGATCGTGACCGCGGTGAACAGTCGCGCGGAGGGCGCGGAGTTGCCCTATGATGGCTACCGATTTCTGTCGGCGTTGCGTCCGCTGAAGCGTGATGCTGGTGAAGCCATCGGCGATGGCCAGGGATCGGGGAGCAAAGCCCAGGGTGACTGGAAGGACGGGAGCCCCGAGGGCCTTATGAACGCGTTGACGAACAAGGTTGCGACGATTACCATCATGTATACCGAAGAGGTGACTCCTGAGCGAGAGCTGGATGACTATGGCCTTGACAGTCTCATCTCGGTCGAATTGCGCAATTGGATCAAGCGTGAGTCCGGCGTGGACTTGCCACTTAATGCCATTGTAGAGGCGGAGAATCTGCAAGCTCTGGCCGACGATATTTTGTCGAGGATGAAAGATTGAGTGCGCTCATAGTTTGGAGTTCAGCCGCCGATCGGGTTTTAGTCATCTTCACTTGTAGGTAGCATCGTGTAGACGTTCACGTTACACTGAAGTCCTCGCCGGACAGAGGCGGGCGATGATGTATATTCGAATGTCATTACTATCAAATGTCTAGTTAGATCTTAATAGGACATCTTCTAATAAGAGACAGTTTGACCCACCAGTCGTGTTAATCCAGTCGCCACTGGAATGTACTGTCGTGCCGGTCCGGCTCAGGCGGACATTGAGATGGGCGGGGTCATATGGCATGTGAATCATCCGATGCCAGTGTTGTGTTCTCTGAGGGGATGCCTTGTCACGGGCGTTGGAGCTGAGAAGATGGTGACAATCAAGTTTGTTGTTATGAAGGGGTCATTTCGGTCGCTTTGGCTGGCCAACATTCCTTGGGTTCCTGTGTAGCCAGGCAAAGGTAAGCGCTTAGTTGCTTTCTCTGTCCGATCAAATGGAAATGTATATGAAGTCAGATTTGGTGGGTAAATGAATTATCGACGATACTCGAGGCGGGGAAACTGAGGGTTCGAAGTATTAGATGATATATTGCGTGCAATCGAGCTCTTGGTGGTTTGAACTGCATTTGATTTGAATCACTCCTGATCATAAATGACCGGGAATGGAATAATAACTACATACCGGTGGAACAACACGCCATCAATCGAGTAGGCATCAACAAATTACCTGATCCCGTACGAAGATCACGACGTTATATACATGGAAGTGATGAAATACATGAGTGAAGAAGTCAGGCCCGATACACCGGGTGATCTGTTGTACATTTCCAGTCTATAAACGCTTGAGCCAATTGTCATACCTCATGAACATCATGAGCAATTTATACCTCGTTTACCTCCTGAGCAATCACTATCTGTTCCCTGGTTTCCATTTGCAAACGCCAATCATCTGTCCCTTTACTTCTTGTTCTTATTCGAGGGTCCTTTCGGTCCCTTACCTCGATTGCGAGGGTTCGCCTTCGGCTTGCCAGGGTTCTTCTTCGGCATGGGTAAGATCGTCTTGAGCAAGTCGTCGATCTGATCTCGCAGCGACATGTCGAGGTGGATATCGTAGCGTTCCGGTTCAAAGGGCGTGGCGGGCTTGCGGCAGATGATCTCGATGAACGTCTGGCCGGCCTTGTTCTTGGCGAGGAAGTCGAACTTGTGCTTGGCCAGGACAGGCAGCCAGCTCTCCGCCGTCATGCCGGCGAGAGCTGCCATATGGAGCAGCGTATTACCATCATGGTTCTTAGCGTGGAGCGGGCAGCCTCGAGCAACGAGCGGGCCAATGCGCTCCTTGACGGCGGTACCGGAGTCGACAAACATGGCGTGGAACGCGGTGCCACCGTGGCGGTCGCGGGCGCGGCCGTCGGCGCCCATGTTCAGGATGTCGCGGAAGAGATGCTCAAAGTCCGGGCGGAGGGCAGCGGCGACCATCCAAGGCGTGCGGCCGGTCGGGGAGCTAACATCGGTGTAATTGATGTTCACGCCGGCTTGAGTGAAGAGCTTAATGATGCGTATGGTGACTTTGCGGGTGCGGTCGTAGCGGATTCTATTCTCGTGAGAAGTGGCGTAGACGTCTCTGAAGTTCCAATGAGGGCGCCACTCAAGGTGTTCCTGGAGGAAATGTACCAGGCAAGGCTCGCCATCCTCCGTGGTCGTCTTGGGGTTGGCTCCGTATGCGAGAAGGAGATCAACAATCTCAGCCCAGTTCTCATCTTCGTGAGGGGTGAGACAATCCAGGAGCATGGAATCAAGAGCATTCTGTTTCGCGCCAGCTTCCACGAACAAGCGAACCGTCTGGTACACGTCGGGAGTGATCTTGTCCTCGCGTATACATGACTTGAGGAACAGACTGAACGGCGACTGGAGGCCCTGGATTGAGTGGCCATGGGCACTCACGGTCATAAAGATGTCGCAGGTGTCGGTTACAGAAGCGCCATGGGCAAGCAGGAAGCGAATGGAGCGCATTGTTCCATACATGATGGCAAGGTAGAGGGGTGTGTATGCAAAACGGGGACTGACGCATGCCGTTCGCGCATTCACGTCGGCGCCTTTGTCGAGAAGCAGCTCCAACATCTCATGCTGCACCTTGGGACGATACTGCCACTCGTCATCCCATATCAAGTGGATGGGTTGGGAAGGCCAAAAGGGTGCTCGCTTACGCAGACGGTCATTGGGCAGATCGAGTTTGGCACCATGGTCGAGCAAAGTCCGGACTGCAGACAGGTTGTAGCAGCGGATCGCCAGCACCAAGGGTGTCTTTTTTGACGCTCCGCAGTTGTAGTCGTACCGGAAACGGTGTTGGAGAATGGCTGCGTCCTTCTCGGATTCGTGGTAAGACAGCAAGCGCGTAATGACGTCGCCTCGGTCAGAGTGCCGACATGCGTATTGCAAGGGACGGCCATCTCGCTTCATTCCTGTTATGTACAGGTAAGAGTTGAGCCGTTGGTAAAGGCACTTTGAGGTGCGGATAAGCTTGCTCAGGTCTTTAAGGTGACCTAAGTCGGCAATGGCCATGAGGAGATCGTCAGATAGGCGATCAAACCAGCCGCCGCTGCTAAGGTCGTCGGAAGATGTAGCCATTCTGATAATTTTGACGTCAACGATGACCATATCGAATTGGGTGAAAAGGTTGAGACTTGGTGGGGTGGAAGTTGTAAAGTGTGCTTCTGTGGTCCTGAAATACGTAGTTTGGTTAACAATCGAGTTCCTCAAATGGGGCTTCCAGACCCATCAACAATCAATGTTGGTATCTCAAACCCATCGACAATCAATAATCAAAGATGTGCTTACCAAAAGCTCTTCCTTCTAATGGGCAAGTGTGTTGGGTACAGAAGGCACAAGGGACTTTGTACAAGTAAGTACCTGTCCTAGGTCAAGCCAGGAAATTGGACCAGCCAATGGTACTGGCAACCAATGCTTGCGGAGTTAGGGTTCCAATGAGTAGAAATACAAATGCATGAATACTTGCAGAAAAGTATCTTGTTGATGTTTCAAACGGTAGAAAGAGCCTGGGATGAAAGATGTGAAAGAATCAATCTGCTAGAATGGATTGGCAGTGAGGTTGTGAAGTTGGACGAGGGAACACATCTCGATGTCGAGTATGGAGTTGGGCCCAATGTTAATCAGCAAACGGGCAGTCATTGAAAGCACCAATTGATTCACCCAATGCATCCAATGACTTTATGTGACTCATGGGACGCATTCAATTATGACTAAATGTACCTCGGTAGGTCATATAGGTAGGTACCTCAAGGATTGTTCATGCCCCTAACTCCAAAAATGGTCATGTTGGTATCAAGATAAAGATAACATACATACTACAATACTAGTTTTACAACAACATCTGAACTGCCCTTAACTGCTAGGGCAAAGGCTCGACTTATCTCCCATCCCGGGGGAATCGCCGCTCTGCCCAGCATTCAGTGGCATACCGCAAGATCCCTGATTCCACCCGTTGTAGTAGACATTGTTCCACTGTTGTGTGCCATTGCCCTGTGCTTCTGGAGGGTTGTTGCTACCGCTCAGCATCTCGTGCACCTTGCCGTTAGGGCACACCGCCAAACCGTCCGTCGTAGTAACGTTCTTGGCCTCGTCGGGTGCGCCGGTGTGGTAAACGACCTGGCAGTCGCCACGGCCCCATGGGTCGAAGCCGCCGGGCAGCTTCTCCGAGGGTTGGCCCTGATACACGGGGACAAACTGCCATGCGACGCAGTTGAAGATGCCCGCACACGAGGCGCAGCAATCTACCTTGTTGCTGACGGCGCCCACTGTAGCCGTCGCCACGGGCACGTTGCCTGGGTTCACCAGGCTCGGGGCGTTGGTGTGCAGGGCCGGGTTGCAGAAGGCAGGCACCGTGGTCGCGGGGTAGGAGCCCGTCACAGTGGTGCATGGGGATGTGGTGGCGGCAGCTGCGCGCTTGACGGTGCTGGAGCTAGGGGTGGATAGAAGACATGAACAGGCGCTGCTGACACTTGCCCGAGGTAATGCGATATCGACGAAGTTGGGAAGGGCATCGGCTGCGGCTGAAAGAGGAGACGAATCCTGCGCAGCAGGTGTTGTCGCCGCGACACGCTTCTGTCCGGATACTGAGCAGGGGGTGTCGCCGGTGTGTCCAAAGCAGCCGGGGCTGCCTGGGACTGGGCTCGCGGTGGGCGGTGAGCCGTAGGTAAGCGGTGTAGCGCTGGCCTGGTATGCTTCCATGCTGTAAAGTTTCATGGGATGGGCCGCAACAGAGACTGTGCCGGCAGCCGCAGCCGCCACTGCAGTAGGCTGAGTTAAAGTTAGCTGACGTACAGGGAAGTGAATGATCGCGAGGGGCTCACCTCGGCATGGATGTATTTGGAACAGAAGGAGGAGGCCTCTGCGGTGTGTGACGTGACTCGAAGTTGCTTGAGCAGACTGTTGTTCTCGTCGCAGCCAGCCTGGCGACCTTCCATGGCTCCAGGGACAGGACCAGCAGACACCAAATTGGCCTGGGCGAGGATGGCAGCACAGCCTAGTATGCGGCCTGCGCCAAGGACTGAGGGCGGCAACATGATGTTCGAGAGGTGGTCGATAGATGCCCAAGTAGAAATACGGGTAATAGAATGAATCTTCGGCAGCTGACTCCAAAATAGCCAGCAAAATGAAAACGACAGCGAAGGCGTTTTATATATTCTGGTCTGATACACTAGAACAGCAGCTAAGTGCTAGTGAAGTGAACGACGACCCCGTACTCGTCGGCCTTTTTACCACAAGTTTGTCGTAAGTGAAGGCACGTCACTCTTGTCTCTTTAGAAGATTGATTGTTGTTTCCGTCTGAAGTTTCAATACGGAAGTGAGGCAGGGTTGGTGTTGTGTGCTTAACACCAGATGTGGCAGTGTCACTTCCGTTCTCGATCAATGTTTCCGTCAAATAGGGGACGAGGGCGGTTCCACGACAGAATTGTTTGGCTGCAAGGAACACTTCTGTTTGACCAAGAAGGAGACTGCTGGGATCATTGATTCACAGCCTTTGTGTGTGCAACAGACCAAGTGTTCGGGATGATGCAGTGACGTGACAGGCAGGACAACAGGAGCAGCAGAGCTTCTGGTCTTTATTAGGCGGGGAGCCATGCACCGTTATAACCGAGACGGCATCCTCCTCTCTCTCTCCCTCCTTTCCGCATAGAGGAGACCGACTGGGGCTGTTATGCCAGGTTAGACCTTTTACCGACAGTCAATCGATATGGGCTCATTTTCCCGTCGGGCTGCGATTGGTGGCATGTCTGGTCTGCACTTCTGCTGGTCTGGGGTAGGAATGGACCAGAGACTGGATCCCGGTGCCACAGGTGGATGCTATACGTTCCGGCAATTAACGCATAAACGCGAGAGGAGGAAGGTGGCCGAGGATCTACACACGATATGCTCAATTAGATTGATAGCTGTGATTAGTTGGTGGTTGATTGACTCTAGTAGGGGGCATTGGGCGGACTGCGTGGACTGATCAAGCAACTTGCGACCCTGGTCTCTCCCAGGGTTGATTGCAGTGCCCAGGATTGCCGATCGCTCTTGTTTCAAGTTAAGTGCAGAAAAGGGAGCCTCAGCTTTGCTTTGCTGCGAACATGCAAACAAAGATCCTGTCATCGATAAACCCTCCAGCATGTTTAGCATGGATGACGACTAGGGACGTGCCGTGATATCAGATGGCAGCCCATGCATGCTGACCAAAAAATCACCAGTTTGCTTGTTACACCAACCTGGGTGACATCGGCTCTTGATGCGACCTAAACAGAAAGTGGAAAGTGGGATGGCTATCTCCAGATCACAACCAGCTTGCCGGGAGGTGTTGTTTCCAGGTTGCACAGTGGACCATTTTCAGAAGATCAGCTAACAATTACCTAGTGCACCGCTGCTAATCTAATAGGGGAGCTGGAGCCAAGTCCATAAGTCCATTCCCGTGGAATCTGAACGAAATAAACCAATGACGTCGCAGTTGAGATGCTGCATGTCTTGGGCATTTGGAGGCATATGTGCACCTGTCCAGCTGTGGAAAGCGCTCGTGAGCTCTTTTCTTATCGATAAGTTCGGCTTCGGGTGGGACGTCACAGGCTACAGCTCCCCTAACGCCTAGGGGTTAGGCATCTTCATCTTGGCTATCAGCTGCACTTGGACATTCATTCAACGCCATCGATGTTGTGACAGACATGTCCAAGAGCTGACAGTATCTTTTTCAGTGCTGATCACCTGCTCTTGTCATTCCCACTGCTGCCTCTGTCTCTGCCTTGAGGTAGTCTGCATATTTTGTGTCATAATCGATTCAACTTGCGTCGCGAAATGTTCCAGCCGCGCTCCTTGGCTTAACCCACCAAGCACTTCTTTCTTCGATATGCCTATTTCTTAGACCTTTGGAACGGACTACCCTCAGTGCTGAGCACAATCTAGCATAATCTACACAGTATTCCCTCGACGATTACTGCCAAAATGACGTCCTCAAATTCCTCGTTTTTCTCGCGCATAGCCCGTGGCAATGAATCGCTTCTCCCTCTCCATACCGATAATCGACGAAGCAGCTCGAGAAGTTCTAACGAATACGACCTCCGAGATCTCTCGCCCCGAATATCGTCTCCGCTGCTATCCCCAGATACGAGACAAGACTTGGATTTCTCTGACACCGAATCCCGTTCAAGTAGAAGAAGCTTCAGAGATCGCAGAAGCAAGGCAAAGGCCGTGGCGTACGCCGAACACGCCCAGGAGTTCCCGCCCATGAGCGTGATTGACCGGATGCGCCTGCAGCGGGAGGCCCGAGCCGCAGCCCAGGCAAAACTGCAGCAGCAGCAGCAACAGCAGCTCAGCCGAGAACAACGAAGACGACAGGGCCTACCGTCATGGACACCGCCCTTCACGTCACGTTTCCCTGACGAAAACGAGAGTTTACCACCACAAGAGCATGGCCGCTCGTGGAGGACACATAATACCAGTCTGCCTTCGCCAAACCATCAGAACTACACGTCAAGCATGGGTTTCGTGGGGAGCGTGTTGCTCGGCCGAGCTCCCAACGCTAGCGACCGCTCGACCACCGTTGAAACCGACACCACGTTCCGTACGTTACAGCGGCGCGAGCGACAGATCCAAGAAGAACTGCAGAGATTGCTGGACGCACAAGGAGCCGCCATCGAGCGTCAGATCTCATGGGACATAACGACAGCTGCTGCCGGAGACGAGTCAAGTCGGGCCAGCACGCCACAGCAAGGATCCACGTCTCGCAGGTCGTCAGCCTCCCAGTCGCCCATGCGCACACGGAACTCGGCCGGCCCCGCCGTCATCCCTGTACGGCAACCGAAGCCCAAGCCGCTATCTCTGGACGAGGTGCGCGAGGGGATCGCCCGTGCCCTATCCATGTTGTCCGACCTAAAGGCCGAGGAGACCCAGTACATACTCGAGTCCCGCCAGGCGCGCCTGGCCGCCATCGCCAAGGCTAACAAGCTTGCGAACCAACATAAGACGATCGCTTCGGAACTGAAGGCCATGGAGACCGACACGGACAGCCCGCTGCAGAGAGAGATCAAAAGCATGGACTCGGAGTACAAGCACGTGTGTGTGGACATTGAAGAGTTCGAGCAGAAGTTGAGACTACTCAAGCAGAGGAAAACCGAGCTGGAACGCCGGATGGAGGAGGCGCGGAGCGAGCGCGAGAGCGGCCTTAGTGGCTATCGCGGCGCCTTGAAGGGGACGGAGCGGAGCATTGGCGATATGATGAAACGGCCCGGCGTCCGAGTCCTTGACATTGATGATGGACTTCTCGACTCTTCTTCGCAAGTTCCTGGCGAGGTAGACCACAAGGACGACGACACAGAGACGGACGAGGAAAGTGTCAAGGAGTCCGCAGGCTTGGTGGAACGACGATTGACCGGAAAAGACTTCATGCACTTGCGGCCGGAGCGCCGCACGCTGGCCATGGCCAAAGAGTGGTGGCTCGGAGAAATCGCGCTACTGACGCAGCGCCAGGCCGCCGTCGACCGCGAGGTCAAGGCTCTGCACGAGGGCATCGAGGTTTGGGGTGATGTGGTAGGCGAGATTTCGGGCTACGAGATGCGGCTCGTGGACGCCATCACCAACCTGATGGACGCGAACCTCGAGGACAAGAACATGTCCCTGAAAGAGTCGCTGCGTCGTCGCGATGAGAAGCTGTTCCGCTCCCAGTACAGCGACTTGACGCACACGATCCGTGGGATCGAGGGCTACCTGGGCCACGCTGAGGCGAAGGGGTATAACCTCCTGATTGCGGCGATTGGGGGCGAGTTGACGGGGTTCAAGGAGGGCGAGCGGATGCTGCTGGAAACAATGGACAGCCATGGGATCGAGTATATCAAGGAGGACAATAAAAAGACTACTGCTTCTACGACAAAAGAACGGGGAGGGGGATCTCGGGTCACGTCAAAATCCGGGCTGATCGATCTGCAACAAGAAGTAGATCGGGATCGGAACTCGCGGATTCCTACCCTACACGATGATGAGACTGTCCAGTCGGAGAAGCAACAGCAGCTTTCGCCTCTCGATGATGATATTACGGGAAGTGTGATACGCAACTGGGGCGGGTCAGTATTAGAAGAGCAGCAGCAGCCCGAACCAACTACCACGAAAGAAGCGCCGCAGAAACCAGTTATATTACTCAGCCGTAGCAGCCGCGGAAGCAGTCTGGTCAATAGTCCGCTCAAGCGGTCTCTGCACCAAGAAGCGAAAGTAAAGTTCGAGGACGACCACGACCACAACGATGATGACCACATGCAACAACATTCACAGCAGGAGCATCACCACCACGACGAGAGCGACAACGAGGTCCCATTAGGCCTCCTCAGCGAAAGTCACCTCCACGATGCCGAGGAAAGTGACGATGGGCATGGGCATGATCATGACTCTTCTACGAACGAGGTCCCGACCGAGTTCCTGTCCATGTATCATGATGACGATAAAGACGAAGACAAGAAGGCATCGCCGGCTGCTGTAGCGGCTGATGCCAAAGATAGTAGCAAGAAGGACAGCGGGAAAGAAAAGGGGGATGAAGAAGAAGAGCACGCCGGTCACAATGAAGTTCCCCTTGATCTCATGACGGAGAGCCGCAAAGAAGACGCCGATGAGCACACCGACCACCACAACGAGGTCCCGCTCGATCTGATGACGGAGAGCCGGAGGGAAGATGTCGACTAGTACCGATGCTCTGCTTTTTGAAGGATAAGGAAAGAGGAAAAGGGGGAAAGGGTTGCCCGTGTTTTCAGGATTGATGGTGCGATGGCGCCTGGTGTTTCTTTTTTTTTTTACTTACTGCATACGGAGTACAAGCAGCATTTAATAGCAATGATTAGTTATTGTTGGTAGGTAGGTAGGTAGGGCTCGGGTTAGGTTACCTGACAGTAGTCGGTCACTCTTGTCGCTTTGATGAAGGAAACACGCGACAAAACATTACGCGCATTACGCATATGCAAAAGAAGTAAACGTAGATAATTTTAATTGAATCCTGCAATCCTGGTGTTCTTAATCTACTGTTGTATTATGGTTCCTACATAGGTTTGAGGGCTCTTTTATTTCTACCTAGGTATTCTGTAGGTAGGATGATCCCAGGGACGAAGGACGTCTGTCTCTATCTTACTATATCAGCAAATCAGAAATTATATTTTACTCTCATGTCGTTTATTGTTACTTGCTCCTGTTTGCAATATCTTGTTTCCTACATGTGCTCAAGGGCTCTTCCATTCTTGCTTAGTAGGTTATGATACTCTAAGTGAGGAGAAATGTCTCCCTCTCAGATGCCATATTCTTCAATCCAGACAGACATCAATAATCCAATCCTACGTGCTCCTGTTGGCAGTATATTGGCTCCCCATAGACTCGAGACTCTGGCAGTGATTCAATATCGTGACCAAAGTGCAGACTTCGTGACTTGCTATATGAGCAAATCAGATGTTATATTATTCCCTTGACCCAGAATCCCCACTGACGTTTTTAGCTCCTACCTACTGCCGCTGCGAAAAGAGCAGACCTTTCCATCCATACGTCCATCAGTCTTTTTTACCTTCGAGTCCCACGGGGGTGTTCGGGGCACTGGAGCCACCCTCCAGGTTTCGGCAAACCTCGGCTACTGGGGTCTCCATATGAAAGTTGACGGAGCTTCATCCGCCTAATAAGCAAAAGCACCCCATGGAGAGAGCAAAACAGAGCAGAGCATTTCCCCCACACCCCAGACATTCTCAATTGTTATTTGCACTTTACAGATTGGCTGTGATGAGAAGCGAGGACCTGCATGTTCTCTCTCTCAATTGGGATATATCTAAACGGAGCATATATGATGAGTAGAGAAGGAAGGGGTACCTCTCGAACAACACACACGAAAGCAAAAACCAGAATGTCCCCCGGATCAACAGACAAGCCCTAACGCCTTTCGGGTAACTGAACGCAATGCATCACAGTTCCTCAGTCTCTTCTCAACTCTTTCTCTTTCCTTCTCCCTCTTCCGGTATTCCCCGATAGTGCTTGCTGCTACTGGCCGCAAGTCAGAAAAGCGTATCATTGCTGTACGCCCGTACACAAAGTTCGTCACATCACTCTGCCGCAGCAAGCCCGTCATCCGCTGCCAACCCCCCTCGCCCAATATCTTGAGTTTGGGAATTGGACCGCAAGACCCTATTCCCTCCCTCCATTCTGGCGCCTCAATGTGACGATCAATAATGGCGACAATGTCACCATCTATCGCACGCGCTTAAAAAAGGAGCTCGAGCCCGCCATGGCGACTGAGGTGTCCATCACCCACTCGCCGACGCCCAGGTATTTCTCGATCCATTTGTTGGCCTCCTTGTTGTTCTCGCCCATGATTTGGCTTCCCTGGAAACTGGGTCTGCCGAGTCCCACGTAGGGGCAAGCGTTAGCCGACTGTTCGCTTGTTCTCTTTCTCTCTCTCTCTATTTTCCTCCTTGTTGGTTGGCCGGTGGGTAGTACTCACGTCAAACCGGTCGACCGTCTCATGCCCGCGAGGACCGTCGAGACTATAGCGAGATATAGTGTCAGCTACTGGTTTCTTCCTCTTCCATTTCATTTCACCCTCCTGTTCCCCACCCGATCGCCTACGCAAAACGTGCGGGACCCGGGTTGCGCGCGTCGCAAAGTGAACCACCTGAGGTTCAACCCCGGGCGAAAGAGCCCGAGTGGCGGTCGGTCGGGGGGTTGGGGAATCGGAAACATCAGTTGGACGTACTGAGGACAGCATCGACGCTGTAGTGGAGTAGTTTGCCGAGCTTTCCCCAGAGACCAAACGTCAGTAAGTTGAGGAACTGCGACAGCGAAGATGCAAAAAGTTTCAGAATTCAGCAGCCCAAAGTTGCGGCAGCCGGCTGAACGAACCCCAGCCAGCCAGAAGGGGGGGAAGGGGAATGGAGCGGAGCGGGGGGGGGATGTCTAGGTACTGACCACCATTCTGTCTGTTTGTTTTGTTTCGTTTCCGATATATTGCGCGCACGAAAAGCGGTTCAAGGGAGTCCTTGGATTTCTGCTGATGAGGATGTTTTGGTTGGTGATGGGTTGAGATGATGGGGCCTTAACGATCTCCAGGTTCAATCAGCTGCTCACTTTACCGATTGCAGCAAGCTATCATGCGAGCGGTGGGCGGTGGACCACCTGCTAAGCTAAGCACATGCTTAGTGGTGGGGTAACCGCCCAGCCTCCCCCGAGGTGTGGCTGGGCTGCCTTTACTCTTTACTTGTGGCAGTGTCATCTGTGGCTCTTATACTGGCTGAGTCATCGGAGAGCTCCGACTTAAGCTCTTTTGGCCTCAGGCCACCAAACGAAAGAAACATTGGAAGAAAAGGCCGCATCGAGGGAAGATCCATGCTTATCAGCTATCGGAAGCGGCGGGTCTGCCATGCCGCATCATCCCACACCCCACCATCACTGATCACACCTCAGCAAGCTACCTGCCGCGAAAGTGAAGCAAATGTTTCCGATGAATCCGCTCTTGACCGCCTGGCCAATTGCACTATTTCTGGAAAAGGGGGAAAGAAGAGAAACGACGCGACGTTGGATGTTGCGTGGGTAGCGGCGCCAGCCAGGAAGGAGAGAGCCTAGATGACCGAAGACTGCCCACGGGTGTCATGGACGACAGCCCATTGGCAAATATTAGGCCCGAGATTTGGCTGGAAAATGGCGGGGCTGACGCTTCACCTTGGGCGCTCATTGCCTGTCTTGTCCCGTTTCACTGTTTCGTACCAAAACGTTGAGTTGCGTTGTTGCGTTGCGCTGCGCTACTTTTAGCTAAGGTTCCAATGCGCGCGATAAAGCCATGCTCGCCAAGCACCCAAGCCCGCCTGGGCATTGCTGGATAACGGAGGCAGCAGAGACAGGAGTCAGGCAATTGCATTATCCAACACGGCCCTTGACTGCAAGACTGCAACAGAATCTCAGAGCTAGCCCAGAAGGGGGTGCAGGAGTCGATGCGGCGATGGAGCCATTTTGGACCCTTCGGACCTCAAAGGAGCTGGGAGTTGAAGGGGGCGGCTTTTTTACGTGGGCTGTAATTGCAATACGTTATCTTATTGGGTAAGTCAATCGGACGCTGGTCCCCGAAATCCGATGTACGGGGCCGGAAACTGGACTGGTTTGCATTGGCAAGCTACTGGGCAAGCATGGCTGCATGGGCAATTGAATTGGCGTTGAATGGATGTTTTAGCAGCGCAAATCTGCTGCGTTGTTGCTTTTTGCTGCTGCCAATCAAAAGGAGGGGCAGCCCAAGAGAGGGCCTTGTTCTGCCCACCTCAGATGAACCAGTAGCAACAGCTCTAACTGCCATCCCACTCTGACCCCTCCAGTACGGGCCTACTACTGCTACCTACTGCCTGCACTTTCTCAGTACTCGAGTCCAGTCCCCCCGTGGTACCACCTGCACTTTGAGATTGAGGCACTTTTTTTTTTGCTCCAGTCTCGCTTGCCAGTCAGTCTGTCTTGTACTAGCTTGGGGAAGCTCCGGGCATCGCAAAAAAAAGCCAAAGCCAATTCCAGAAGCCAGGGTGACTGAGCAGAAAGCGGGAGGGAGAGCGGGAGTAATACAAAAATAAAAAATTCCCACGCTCCTGAGGGAAAACCCAGTCCAGCTCATCTTCATACCAGGGAACGAAACATTACCAAGAACCCAACTTCCTTCACTAAAGAAACCGGCTCGAAACTTCAGCTGCAGGACCCGCGTTTTGACCTTGACAACAAATCACCAGGTAAGTCGCACTTTCTCTCTGCCAGTCAGCCAGTCATCCAGTCTACTATTGCGGGCGGGTGCTATTTCGGTCGTTCATCGTCCCTCCCCTCCATTTTTATGGTACCTGAACCCCTCTGGCCACCTGAGGTCGAACGATATATCCCGTATATCGCGAGAGCCTTAAGCGTCCAGACGCATAATTTTTGCCGCTACCCAACCTCACTTCCTGAATCGCCTCGTCCGTTGCCGAAAAAATTAGGCCGAGTCTCATTTATCTGCCCATCCTCCCAGTGGACTTGTCCGGTTTCACCCTGTAATACCGCCGACCTCCCCGCTCTCCCGTTCCTCTGAGCCTGCCCGGACTTCATATTTATCTTGAACCATTCCCGCCTCAGTCCACCCATCGCCATACATATCCTATTTCAGCATTCTTTCAGTTCCTAGCTAATCTTTGAACTCCTTCCAAAATGAGCAGTAAAATCAGAGTCGATCAAGCAGCTATGCCGCACCACCGCAACCAGTCCTCGGCGAACACCGCCCTCGACCACCTGTCCGTTGGCAGCAAGATCGAGTGGCTCGCCTCCATCGACACCGCCCACCAGCCCGAGAAGAACCTCCGCCGTACTTCCATCATCTGCACAATCGGTCCCAAGACCAACTCCCCCGAGGCCATCAACAAGCTCCGAACCGCTGGTCTCAATGTCGTTCGCATGAACTTCTCCCACGGCTCGTACGAGTACCACCAGACTGTCATTGACAATGCTCGCGCCGCCGAGAAGTCCCAGAAGGGTCGTCAGGTCGCCATTGCCCTTGACACCAAGGGTCCTGAGATCCGTACTGGTAACACCGCCAACGACGAGGATCTCCCCCTCGCCGCCGGCACCATCCTCAACATCACCACTGATGAGAAGTACGCCACCGCCTGCGACACCCAGAACATGTACGTCGACTACAAGAACATCACCAAGGTGATCCAGCCCGGCCGCATCGTCTACGTCGATGATGGTATCCTGGCCTTCGAGGTCCAGGAGATCGTCGACGAGAAGAACATCAAGGTCAAGGCCCTGAACAACGGCTACATCAGCTCCAAGAAGGGTGTCAACCTGCCCAACACCGATGTTGATCTGCCCGCTCTGTCCGAGAAGGACAAGAACGATCTGCGTTTCGGTGTCAAGAACAACGTCGACATGGTCTTCGCTTCTTTCATCCGCCGTGGCCAGGATATCAAGGACATCCGTGACGTCCTTGGCCCCGAGGGCAAGAACATCCAGATCATCGCCAAGATTGAGAACCGTCAAGGTCTCAACAACTTCCGCGAGATTCTGGCCGAGACCGACGGTGTCATGGTTGCCCGTGGTGACCTGGGTATCGAGATTCCCGCCGCCGAGGTCTTCGCCGCCCAGAAGAAGCTCATTGCCATGTGCAACCTGGCTGGCAAGCCCGTCATCTGCGCCACTCAGATGCTCGAGTCTATGATCAAGAACCCCCGCCCCACCCGTGCCGAGATCTCCGATGTTGGTAACGCCGTCACTGACGGTGCCGACTGTGTCATGTTGTCCGGTGAGACCGCCAAGGGCGCATACCCCCAGGAGGCCGTCCGCGAGATGTCCGAGGCTTGCTTGAAGGCCGAGAACACCATCCCCTACGTCGCCACCTTCGAGGAGATGTGCACTCTCGTCAAGCGCCCCGTCAGCGTTACTGAGTCCTGCGCCATGGCCGCTGTCCGTGCCTCTCTGGACCTCAACGCCGGTGGTATCATCGTCCTCTCCACCTCCGGTGACTCAGCTCGTCTGATCTCCAAGTACCGCCCCGTGTGCCCCATCTTCATGGTGACTCGTAGCGCGAACACCTCCAGATACGGCCACCTGTACCGCGGTGTCTACCCCTTCCACTTCCCCGAGGAGAAGCCCGACTTCGAGAAGGTCAACTGGCAAGAGGATGTCGACCGCCGCATCAAGTGGGCTGTCTCCAACGCTCTGTCCCTGAACACCATCTCCCACGGCGACACCCTCGTTGTCGTCCAGGGCTGGAAGGGCGGTCTCGGAAACACCAACACCCTGCGCATCGTCAAGGCTGACGTTGAGCACCTCGGTATTGGCCGCCTCGAGTAAAGAAAAAAAATTAGACGAATCAAAAGAAATGAATGACATAGAGTTCTGGAATGATCACGGGAATGGAGTAGGCAGCATGGGAACAATACCTTTTTGCACGAAATAATAGACTCATGAATTATTACTACGTTATGGACAACGACTCGACCCTCCAACTTTGCGAATTCCTCTTCGGTGAAACGATCTTGGCCGCCGCCAACCATGGTGATGGACCATGATACTTCTTCAGTTGGATGGTGGTGTATTGCCCGAGCCACTGCTGTTTGATGTTGAAGTGAGCTAATTTGAGGCAGGAGCCGGATCATCGCTTACAGGTTGCATATCCATCCTACCTTTGCCTAGACGAATTCTGATCCATCCGCGTCTTGTCTCAAATCGCCATTATATATGTGTCCCATTCCCAAGAATGTCACTTTAGTACAGGTTCAGCGGTAAGTTGCTCTGTATCTGACCTGTGTTTGTGAGAATGTGAGACAGATGACTGATGATGTTTGTTCACACTTGTGATTTGTGACTTCTTACCAAGTTGGCCCCGAGTTGGCCCGACCGACCCAGCCCATCCATTTAGTCGCTGCTTGGCTTGGATGTTATTTACTGATCCAAGTTCGAGTTGAGGGTCGTTGGACTCTTGACAAACGCCCACGAACTCCTTCAGAAATGACCAACCCACTTGCCCCCCGCCCACCTTGTCCAGCCTGCATATCCGATCTGTGTCAGATGTACTATGGGCCTATCTTGAGGAGGCTCATGGTGCAGGATGTCATCATTACATCTCACTTTCTATTGGCACTGTTGGGGTTAGGGCATCAATGCAGCTTGAGATAACGAGACGGTTGACAGTGGCAGCTCTTGACAGTCTGGATCATGCTGTTTCTCGGCTGCGTGCTTACTGATCCATCTGCATATCCCCTTTCGAACTCATGAACGGATGAGAAACCGCATTCAGCTGCCCAAATATCCCGATTAGGTACTCATTTTCCCCCACCGATGGAGAGATAGCTAAGCCGGCATGCTGTGTATGCATCGTTGTGCTTGCGATGCTACCATGTCTGTCAGAAACGTCCCAAGAGACTCGTCAACATCTGGTTTCCATGGCTGCATTTACACCGCCCAGGGATTTTTTTTTCGAGATATTGCTTGCGGTTTCTCTGTCCCCAGTGGATCAGCCACTGAACCAAATGGGTTCGTTCTTCGTTGGTGCATGGAGTGGAACTGGGAATTCCTTTCATCCACAGCCTCCCCCGCAGATGCAGGAAGAAACATACAAATCGTGTCTCATCGGTCAATGCCCAACGTCCGGAAACCTTTGGGAAGCTAGCTGACTAGGCGCATGGAGAGGGAGATACCTGGCTCTCTTGGAACAACATTCGGCTACACGATCGCTACTGCTTGGGGTTTGCATGCCGCCCCGGCTGTCGCTGCTGAGACCATAGCTGAGGAGAAGACCGCATAGGCGCGCTTATGGTCATATCACAGATACCCAACTGAGGCTGATATGGTACAGCCATAGCATGTTTCAGGTTCTTCTGAATTTGGTTACAGTTGGTTATTCGACTCTTGTTGGTTGACCTGGCATGGACTGAGAGATTATGCAATCAACGCCGACTAACATCAACGCTGTTTATCCGACTCTCCTGGAATAGCCTGGCAGAAACCGAGTAATACTGTAATTGACACCTGTGGATGATGTGTGTTGAGAAAGATCAAGTTGATATGCAAGCTTCTCACGGGTGGAAGCATCCATGCATGATGTCTTGGTGCCTTGTGTCAGTCAGTGACCTTGTCAGAATCCCGGTCCGGTGTATTTCGGATATGGAGATCAGGTATTGGTGGTGTGTCGCCTCATGACGTCGAAGACTCCTCTGTACTGTTTGGTGTTTTTCTCTCCTTGTTGTCAAGCAGTTGGGCGTTCAGCAGAAAATGCAATGGCGGTGTCAGTTTGCATGTCTGGGTGGTGACAGGCAGACTGCAGCGTTCGGAGGAACGAGGAGATACATGCATGGCGGTGATTTGAAATCAAAGTCAAACGGAGAAACTGGACAGAGATTGAATGAACTTGGTGAGTTGGGATGGGTTGAGCAGAGGGTGGATAGCTGGAAAAGAACTCTTGGTTTCGTCCATATAACCCTGGGTCTCTCTCCCTTCTCTGAGCTTCATCCATCTCATCATTCTCAGCATCTATCTATCTTACCTCCTCCTCCTCCTCCTATCTTCTTGACCTGGCTCTTTCACTCTTTTTTTCCCCATATCTTCCATGGCTGGTCCTGTATCATTGCATCTTTCACTCTTTAATCATCTTCACTCTCTCCAATTTCTCATTCTCTTGTTGCCTGGTATGTGACGATGTTCCAACTCACGATGCCAGTCTACCTACACCGTGGTCATTCACTTTCAGTGCTGGCCTAGCCTGTGGGCTCTTTCAACTCCACCACTCATCTAACAATTGCCTATGTTGTCTCATTCTTTTGATCCAGATTCTACATCTTCATCAACGTCAGACTTCTTTCTTCCATTGAGATCATCATTTAACTCGGCTTATCATCTACATCCACACACATCCTTGTTGTCTCAACTGAGGTATTCTTGTCGGGCACAGCAAGTCAATGTCGCTCCAGCAAGAGTCATGAGTCCCTCTTAGCGATGCCAATGTGAGTTTCAGTCCATGTTTCTTAACTTCTCGCTTGATGTGATCATGCTTCCAGCACATTCTAATGCTTCTTTGGCCACATCAGAACAGAGACGGCCAACGGTGTCCGTCCGGTGTCCGTCCGCCATCCATGCCAGCGTCTGAAGCATGAACCTATTCTGTCTCCAGATCCCACTTTCTCATCACTGCCTATTTGATGTACACAAATTCTTCTCATATTATTTGGGCACCTTTCGTCTGCGTCGTTCATCAAGGCCCATCCAAGAGTCTCATGTACATGGTCTCTTTGATGTACAGGCAATGACAAACCCTATCCAGCATCACAGGAGGGAATATATGACACTGACTAGCATCAACGCGCTCTATAAGAGCGACTCCTCCCTTCTTACTTCTTGAATCTTTTTACCCATCCCCGGAGAATCACCCACGTTGCCAAGACAGCGTCACACGGCGTATGCGCTGTTCGCGTCGACATTGAGGCATGTGTACCACTTCTAATATCACGATGGCGACGAATAAATTTCAAACTTACACCGAAGACATCATTTAAACATGATACATATCACCGAAGAATACCTTTTAGGAGAGCCCCTGGAAGCGCGCTTCGCATCATGGCCATCGTTGTTTGCTATTGGTTTATATAAAACCGTCATGTTGACTGCTCTATGAATTGGGATTTACAAAAAGTGGTACCTGAGCTATAACTACGACTCACATCTCCTAAAGTCCTCTCGGTACGAATCTGACCACACGGCAAGACAGACACCGATTGAAAACTATCGAATATGCTCAGGGTTTGCCGGAAGATTTGACAGTGACAATTCCTCCTGCTGATGGAGAACCTGGCTTCGGCAACCACTTATCGAACAGCACAGTCTCGCCGCCGCAACTCTTCAAACACATACTATCGTAACTGGTCGCCTTCAGAACCTTTCAGGTTGTGAATACATTGCCCAAGAGATACTACGCATACTCTCTATATTCCCTATACTCCGGCGAGCGCTTGAACAACGGCGAAAAATATTCCATCCGCCCTATAATTGTACAGCACTCGTTGTGAATGCCCTGAATGACGAGTCGGACTCTCGACCCACATCCAATAAAAAATGCGACTACGGTCATTGCGGTCATGAAAGTGTGATCCGGGCTGGCTGTGACATGAAGTTTGGTCGCTCGAAAACGATGACAAGGAATCGTCTTTGCTCTCGTCATAGCGGAGACAAGGCCCAGGTACGCCAGCAGTTTAGCAGCAGCGACGTTCCTCCTGCTGATGTCGGGGTGACATCTTCACCTGAATGCGTCAAGCGAATCACTTCTCCTTGGCAACAAGAGATATTCTACTACATATTCCCCTCTACCTTAGTTGCCCACAGAACTTTGACTAGCCAGGTGTCACGCCCATTTTCCATATTTGGTTCCAATCGGCACCTCCGGCACCTTCTGCGGCAGAGGTCCCGTGAGTACTACTGAGAGACACATCGGATCACTCTTCGTCGTACCAAACACTGGGCGAAAGAGTTTCTAAGATCAGCTCTGACGCTCTAACGCACTTTGGGATACGTAGCCCGGGTAAATTGGGCATCCTCCGCACCAATCTCAGGGTCACAAAGACATAAAGAGAAGAAGAAAGCGCAATCGGCGTTTCACCGGTCCTTTTCCGAGTAGAGAAGATTTACGATCCTAGTTGCCTTTCGAAAGAAATACTAATCCAACTAATCCGTAATTATTCGGATACAAGTTGTATGAACCTCTTAATGGGTCAGCCGTGGTTATTCAGAGCGAGACGGCAACCCCTCGCCCACCACGTCAGGGCTTTACTGCCGGAGGACCAAGGTTCCGACCCAGAGTAACACGTCCGAGGTGTTTGCTGGAACTCCGGGGACTAGCGCATCCCACACGCCTCCAGTAACCCCCCTAGGGCAGAAGGGCTCGTCAATATTTTCACCGACCCCTACTGCCCCCATGAAACGGACTCAGATATTTATGGAGGCGGGCGGTCAGTAGGAAGCCCTGCGCAGCAATATGCTGTGGTGTAGGTCCCTCGAGCTTACAGTACCACGGAACTGTCGCCACAATGTTATTCTTCATCCGGAACACCGCCTTATCGAACTTTTGGGCAACGCATGTCAGGAAAATCACGACGAACCACTCCATGGAGAAGTTTTTCACATTCAGCGACAACACCGAAGCGGAGGTGACGTTCTCACGGCATAGCCTCTGGGGGTTTTTGGACGCAATATTGGACGATTCCGAAAGTATCGGGGATGAAGATGGGGTTCTTTCCGTGCTTCCTCAATTAGCCCGGGGTGATCTTGATGTGAGTAGCCACAAAGTTGGTATAGGGATAACACAGCTGACGAGTCCATAGGGCCACGGACGAGATTTCACAGGCTGAGACCATGCTATTGGAAGAGGAAAAATAACCCGGGTTGAATTCAACAAACTGCTCCGATAAACCACGTAATACGCAATGAGGATCATGTGTACGCCGTAGGCTGATGTACATAACAGGCGGCAACCCTTATTATTACGTCTGGCGCGTCAGCGACGAAATAACCGTCAAGATCCCCTTCGAGGAGAATAAAATCACCCTTGTAAGCGCTGTCGTACCATGGACTTCGTCATCGCCAGGGCAAAGAATAGGTATGACTCGAAATATCGACTCATTTAGCTCACTAGGGCCTTAAGAGTTCTCCATCTATCTCAATACACACATATTCGATCCCACGTGTGGACCTACATACCAAATGGTAGCATCTCTACTGTTGGACCCCGTCATACAATGGGGTTACCGGTGTCCCTCGATGGCTCTATTATAACCTAAAGCGAACTTGAATGAACGCTGGTATGCTGATAGCCTCCGCAATTTCGCTTGACACTCAGGATCGGGGCCATCGCGTTGAACGCAGAAGAAAAGAACATCCTAGGGCGTGATAGAGCTCTTTGTATCGGGCTAATAGCAGCTGAAAAGCCATGAAGCCACCACAGCTCCAATTCGCCGACCGCTCCGACCATCGTATCGTATGCGTCATTCATGTACCGATGATATTGTGTCCCCATGTCCGCGCTACACTGGAGTCGATCCAGTTCATCGCGATAACCGCCGAGCAGTGGTGTGGGACTACGCTATCCGCTGTATTGTCACTGGTTCACAGAAGGCAACTGGTCATTGGGGTCCCAGCAGTCCGTCCGTACGCAGTGGCCCGGCAATGGCTATGTTAAGTGCCCAAACCGAACTACACTTAGTTACGATACAGCACGACTCTCCATGACGTGCCACAGAGAGAAAGTGAGGTTTCCTCTTAGGTGTATCGAATGCCAGACAAGATACGCCTTCCAAAAGCTGATCGATCTACTGTTCCAGCGAATGGCGGTCCACCCTTTCCCCCAGTGATGAGTGCTCAGCAGCCCACTCATGGGTGCGAATATGCCAGATTGCATGCCATTATGTGTTCAAAACCAGGACTTTAAGGGGGCATACAACCTTCTGGCATTAAGCTCATCCAAAATCGTCATTTCCATGTCCCTCGGAAGGTTGTGAAGAGATATTCTTGATTGATAATGCCTGGGTTGACCATCAAGCAAAAGAATAGGGAAACACGCTACGAATATCCTCATCTCGACAACAGGAGGTGTACCAACAGGAGCAAACTCAAAGCCCATTTTTGCGACAAACACAAGGATCTGGGACTTTTCTGTCCGTGGCCAGCATGAACATTTGTTTTCAGCAGTCATAACGACTTGGCGAAACACATTAGCACTGAACACCCTGATTGGTCCACAAGGAGACGAGCACAAATCGACTACCACACCTTACGGCACCAGCGCTTCTAATGCGTGACCGTTCACATTCGTCTTTGAATTGTGACTCGGAATGGGAGTAAAGCTTTGATGATAATGGATTACCATACCAGCAGACAACCTTCTTCTTTGTCGGCAAGCGGCTTACCACCCATGGGCAAAAAACCGGACTAGCTTCGGGATGCTCTTGGCCTCTTTGATGTCCATCGCATGGGTCAGTGGGTGGAAGGATAATGATCTTGCTCATCCAGGCCTGAGAATTATACATGGTGGAGAAGGACAAAGAGGCTTCAGCTTCTGGGACTGTGACTGGAACAGGGTTTCGAGGTCCTAGTGCTGACTATGGTGTCGCCCCTGACCAGGGGCCGCGGGAAACCCTACACAACCCAACGCTTTACCCGGCGCGCGATATTTAGAATAAATGCAGACCATTCATACGCCTGAAAATCTGATTATGAGAAAGGGGGGCATTCTTCTGGGAAAACTACCCCTTGCTGATTCTTATTATTCACCATGGCCGCGCCCACGACCGGTCAACTACCTGAACCGACCAGCACGTTGCTAGCAGGCAATAACAGAAACGGGAGCTGCATCAAGAAGACACTACAGGAATGATACGGGAATGAATGACCAATAGCGCCTCCGCTGTCAAAGCCGCAGAGAGCGCCTTTCAAGAATCCGTAATGAACTATGTATATCTAGCAGTCAGCCGACTAACGCTTTCGGCTAAACGACAAACCTAGCCCGTCACTGCGTGACCACTTTCGCCTCATCGGTGCTGAGCTTGTCGTAAAGATAATTTTGTTGTTTAGCCTACTAAGATCTTGTCTCTTTGTATAATCAGATATGGGGTATACACTGCTAGACAGTAGTATACCATCTTTGTTCGGGAAAGGTATATTACCCCTTCCCTGTCTTCAGATAGAGTAGATAGATCTTCATCCTGAATATTACACTTGTTGCAGAGCAACAAATTTCTGTCCTCGACGGCCTGGCCAATTACGTCCCGGACGGCCACCAGATTCATGGGTAGGGACCTTAACTATGTACCAAAAGAAAGAAGATACTTGAGGAGAGGTCTTATAAGCAGCGACGCACTTGCGAAGCCCCGGCCCAACCTGCCGCCCCATTCCAGACCATGACAACAATACACACATGATAGGGAGGCTCACGCAGGCCATCTGATCATCCAGGCTGGAGCTCACGAGCCAGGTAATACTCTGCATGTCATGTATAACAGGTCAAGCCTGGCGGTTGAGCTGGCTGGCTACAATGAGGGCCATGAGCCCAGCTAGTTTCCTTATGCCGTTCCAAATTTATCGATCTTTCCGGCGCGCTGTATTTGCCTCCTGGATATGAATCCGCTGCTTATTTGTGTCAACCTCAAATAGTGGCGATAGGATTCGCACGTCTCTCACCGTCTAACGGGGAGGATGCCGGTCGGTATCAGAATTGCCGCATTTGGCACCGTTTGTAGCTGGCGCTCTTGTCTTGACTACTTATCATTACAAATGCTCCAACACATTCCTATCCCTGATTGCTTTGATCTATACAGTGGCCTATTGCGCACCGTGACGTGGTCGCTGAACTTATTACCCACTTCGGGCGAGCCGACGACGGTCTTGATTCCATATTCATCCAACATCTCCTTGAGGCCCCGCCCCGAGAGCATCAGGATCTGGGGGGTTCGATGTGCTCTTGCAGAAAGGACGACCTGCTTGCCATGGTATTCGACCCTGTCGATCAGATGAACCTCGGTGCCTTTGGCTCAAAAAATGTTACTAATCTTAAAGCACCTGTTATCACCACCTTAACTCACTTTACCAGCGTCTCTTCGTATGTATACCGCTCGTCGTTCACTTTTCTTTCCGACTCTACTCGGAAGAGTATATTTCACCGGAATACAATGAAATGTAGCAGGAGACACACTCGGATAGCTCCGAAGGCCGTCATCAACCTTTTACCAAGTACGTATAATACCAGAAGCTCAGGGCCTCAAGCAAAAATACTGGAGAGGGTAAGAAGTATAAATCCCGAGAATTGTGAGAATTAAGTAAATCGGCTAGCACGCACTAGTTCAATAGCCTTGTCCCAAAATGGACTGACACGCCCGAAATTCTTTACAGAATCTCTTCTGGAAGTTGGGGAACTGTATCACATGAGAAACTCTGCAAGTTCCCATGAAAAATTTCCCCAACTTCCAAAAGAGATTCTATAATTAAATAGCCTAGATTTTACGATAGTGGTGGGTAACGACAAGAGCTATGGCTCGCAGCCTTCGTTGTTCAAGACGCATGTCGACTAATAGTAACCATTCCCTCTTACTCCGTTTTGGAAGAAACAGAATCGAAAGCCAACCGTTCCGCTTCTCTCTTCGTACCGGCAAACTGCCTCACATTGAGATTCCCGATAGCCACATCTGTCAGCGCCCTCTGGGACATCCACACCTCATCCGTGAAGAAGGGCAACAACTGCGGACAAGGCAATTTGTCCCCTCCCGGCACTCCACCGTTGCTACCCTGGACGAATACCGCGACGCCCAAACACGTGTTATCGCCGTGCGGCTTATCCGTCATGATGTAGACCTCGACCGGCGTGCCAAAAAGACGGCGCAGCGCGTCCACGTTCCACTCGGCCTGCTCGCGGCTCCGCACGTAGAGCAGGAGGCAGTTCCACTCCGATTTGCCCGCGAGCCGCTCGGCCAGGTCGTACCCGCGGTCCCCGTCCACCTGCGCGATGACGGTGAACTGCTCGGCGGCCTCGCACCAGACGTGGAAGATGCGCACGTCTTCCCAGTCTTGCGGCTCGCCCCTCCTTCGGGCCATGGGGAACTGGACCATGTCGTAGAGCGAACCTATATCCGCTTCCTCCGCCATCTTTCGTTGCTGAGTTGCTCGGGTGCCGCAGACTTTTAAGATCTGATGTGGTTATTTTGTTCTGGCCGTTGTTTTTACGAATTTCTGCGTCGTTTAGTCGCCGATCTGGTGATGCAAACAACACGGAGCAAACCAGCCCAGTTTCCGAGGCCTTCTCCCTCCTTGCTTTAAAAACCCCCTTACTTGTAAACTCTCTTTTCTTTCTTTGTCCCTGATCCATGAGTTCAAAGAACCAAGTGGGTCACCGCGTCTGTTTCTGTAGTAAGTTCTCCACTTCGTTCTTTGTTCGCCGCTAGTTACATCACGGCTGAAGTTGTTCACTCGGCCCGCCCGGGGTGCCGGACGTTTCATCCCTACGGCCCTAATGGTATGCCCAAACTGAGGGCACGGGTGTGCGTTTGCGGAAAAGTACCTAGTAAGTGAAAAACTCCAGGCAGACGCTGGTAAATGCGGTCCGGGCCTGGGGCGCAGCTTCACGCCGATAAGAATGAAGCAGGGAATACCTTGTCACGTAGCGGCGCAGGCTACTAGCAAGTGGAAACCGCTTTTGGCAGTTCTCGTGGGAGACGACTGGTCGGGCTTGATATAATTTGTGCCATAGAGCGCCATCAAACCATCAAACCAGATTCAATCAATACGAGTAACCATTACATTTTGAATAAACGTAGCCCCTTTCTTGGATGGGGGGCCACGCCCATGAGTTATGACAATCTAAGTCTTCGAGCTCGTCTTGGGGTTCCAGAAGACACAGCAGGAGATCTCAACCATTGAAGTCTGAATGATTATGATATTCCCAGAGTAAATTCATGGCTAGTTGAGTCTTCGATTTTGTATTTAATCTCACGGCAGACATTGTGATTCTTACATGCGGCCAGGACGCTCGCTCTGACAGGGGTTTTCAATGTCACGACTTTGAATAATTCCAGAAGGTAGGGGTCCTATCGCTTATAAATACTATATATTTTTGACTGATGGTTCTTCAAAAACACGTGGATACAAATTATGTCTCTTCATTCCATCTTCTCGCAACAGTGGTTTCCCCCGCGCAATCGTTGGCCAAAGTCGCCGACGCCCGTGTCCGCTTGGCCGGGGTGGATGGTCTGCTCAACGCTATAGCTCTGGGAATCAGCGAGTGTGCACTCCAGGTGCCTCGAGGCGCACGGATATTCGTTTGAGCTTGCTGGAGCTGCGGTGGCTAACAATCCACACAGCTTGCTTTGGGCAGCGATCCTGCGTGTACGGCAAGAGGGTAGTGATGGCGATGATGGGCAATGCCTCGGGGTAAGAGGGTGTAGGGGTATGGGGGCATGAATAAAGGGGGAATGGCTAATAATCAATCAATAGAGCACTTGCGGATGTGCCTTCTGATCAAAACAGCCTCTATCTGTGATACCAGATCAATGTTCAGGGACCAGTCCGTCGCCGTAGAACTATACTGGTAATTCAGCTCAAGGCCGAGACACGAAGCGAATGATAATCTAGGTAGGTTTTGTGTGTCCCTCTCCTTTGGTATCATCTCAAAGATCATCGTCGTCGGACCCGACTACATGGCCCCTGAAAGGGTACTCGGGAAAAGCCGGCTTCGGGGGTAAAGGCCCTTGCCATTCGCAGCCTCGAATGCCACACAGGTCGCCACCACGACGCCACGAACGATACTGTAAGTCCAAAAAATACTCGAGATTATCGTAAGAGCTTTGCTCATCCCCTTCGGGTACATGGACCTTCAAAACGGCCGACTGCCTCGAGGCGGCGTCTTGGGCGTATATCGGCGCCAGGTAGGGGCATTCCAAGGCGCCGTTACCATGGACGTACCGGCAGAGGTGGTCAGCATGGTTGTACTCAGCCACGCGCTGCTCTAGCAGCAGATCGGTGTACATGGAGACGGTGGCGACCGTAAGATTCTCCACATTGTCCTCCAAGAGAAGCATGTCAAAGAGGCATCCCGTGGTCAGCCAGGGAGCAGCCATGACCACCTCCTGGTACTGTCCGGTGCGGTGCCTAAAGTAGCTGGTGGTGAAAGTCATGCACGCTAGGTCGGTGATGGGCGGCCCGCCCACGGTCACGCAGAGCCTTCGCCAGCTGGCCCCGGGACGCAGATACGGCTCTCTCGACTCCGCCGTCTGCGCCCACGGGAGGCTCCACAGCATGTGACCCAGCTGGTGCTCTTGTCGCTTAAAAAGGCTGCCCTGGTCATGGCGCCGGGCGTCCAGTGCCCACAAGATGGAACCGAAGTCGACGCGCAAGAAGGGATCGAACTCCAGCCCGCCGCTCTCGGAGGGCTGGGTGTGGCGGAGGCGGAATGCGATGGTCTCGATCAGCTCGCGGAACTGGGTGCAGACGGACTGGGCGACGATCAATGACTTGAGATCGATGTCGCCGAGGGCGGTGAGGACCATGTTCACCACCTCCGTGGGCAGTTCTGTTAATAGTGGCATGTTGGATTTTTCCTCGGGGGATAGTTTTTGCTATTCTCCGTCGACGCTAGTTGCGGTGTTGTGATGTTGCGGAGTGTCAAGATGGAAGTTTGATGATGAGATATTGGCGCACTAATATGTAAGTCGTTTTGACAGGTGCCTGGGGGCGCTGTTAAGCAGGTGCCTAGGTAAGCCGCTAACATGCAATTATCGTATAATTTGGCCCCTTAATTAATCCCAAACCAGGTGCATGCACTCTGGTCGGACACGGTGTTTGCTTTTCAAGAGTCATTGATAAAAATAGAGTAGTTCATGATTACAACAGGCACCTGTCCGTGGCTCAGTGAGCAAATATCGAGACAAATTCCTGTTAAGTAGTCATTCGTTGCGCTGATGCCTTCAACGTAATTTGGTGGCATGATCAACACTATCTACCTGCCACGACTGCTTAAGAGATCCGGCGTAGGCGAGCTAACGACAATATCCGGTACGATCACCGGCGTCCTGGGCGGTGGCGCCGAGCTGCTCCTCGAGCGCGTCGCCCGATTGGCCCTTGCGAGCTCCAGCCCCCTGACAGCACACGCCGTCACGAGCCCCGCGTTCCCGAGCAAGACCCCGCTCCCGTATCGAAAGACCCAGGGCTCCTCGGACCAGGACCCGTCGCGCGGGCTGCACTCTATGCCCAGGTTGTGGGCGGCGATGAGGCGCAGGCCCGCGGCCAGGGCGTCGTTGTCCCACCTACAGTTTCCGCCGCCGCTGCCAAAGCGTTCGACCAGGCGCTCGCGCAAGAGGCGCCGCAGGTCCGCCAGCTCGTCGGCCCACGGGTGCCGAAGGCACAGGTCGGACAGGTAGTAGAAGAACCAGTCTGGGTGCATGTGGTAGCGCATGGCGAAGTCGTAGGCGCGCGTCTGGACTAGGGCCAGCATGGCGTCCAGCGTGGGGCGGACCTGGTCGCCGCGCCAGCAGGTGTAGAAGGTGTGGAGGATGTTGGCAGAGACGATGGGGTCGATGCGGCGGCGGTTCTTGTCGAAGTATGTCTATCGATACAGATAATGCAGAGCATATATAAGTAAGCGTACATAGGTATTATAGCAGTATCCGTAGTTTTAGGTCAGTGTAGTGTATGCATTCCATATGTGTACTATGATAGTGGAAGAAAATGGCAAAGTGCGTGAAGTCGTCGAGAAAGGGGGGAACATAATAATGGGAAACAATGAGGCTTGAGTGTCCGATCAAACATCGTGTTTGGAGTAACGTACATAGAAGAGACCGTCATCTCGTATATACATGAGCATCTGGTCCAGTGTATGGTATGCGGGGTCGATAGGATGATGGACGTTATACAGGCCTAGCACTGTGGTATGCAAGCTTAGTGCCGTGGTTTGCAAATCATCAGGGCAGTTGGCCGTAGTAAGGCGAGGTTCATGGTCAAGGAAGACGTTCTACCGTTTGTGCGTCCCTGAGGCGATAGTAGACAAACTCCTGTAATGAGAACTAAGTCAGCATCGTTTATACATCAAATAGGATCTGTTGCATTTTGGTTGGGTTTCAGTTCCCTTTTCCCCGTTTGGTTCTTGTGTTTTGCTTGCTTTACCTGTTGAACCGGCAGCAATAGACGAAAAAGACATAACTTACCAATCAGTGGTTATCTCTTTTAGAAGCAGTTGGCTATACTGCTCCTTGAGCAACACCCCTGTGCTAGTTGTGCTCCACATCTCCCTAGCATGCTCGCGCAGCCAGGCCTCGCCCCGTGCCGCGGGGTCGCCAAATATCTCGCAGAGCCGCGCCACGACCTGATCGGTCGGATCGTTACCAAGGTCATTTCCCAGCTGGATCGCGTGCATGCCCCACAGCCGCGCCGCCACGCAGTGCTCCGGCCTCGCGTCGACGCAGACGATCTCGGCAGGCGACCGGGATCGGATGCCGCCCGTGGCGCCGTCGAGCACGCGCCGCCAGAACGCCTTGGTGGGCTTGCGCGCGCCCACGTAGCACGACAGGAAGACCTGGTCGAACACGTCCCAGCCCCCGACCTCGTCCTTGAGGTGCTCCTCCCAGTCCTCCCCGGCCACGTTGGCGGCCAGCAGGACGCGCAGGCGGCCCGCGGTGTCCGTGTTGGGGGACCCCGGGCCTCCTTTATTTGTGGTTGTGGCCGCCGCCGCCGCCGCCTCCTTGAGCTCAGCGATGGCTTCGAGGAGCTTGCGGTTGTAGGTCGCCGTGTTATTCCAGGTGCGTAGGGCCCACCAGAGGTCGCGCTGCTCGAGCTGGAACTTGTCGGCGAGGTGTTCGTAGCAGGTCTCGCGGGTGCAACTGCCGCGTTCGTATTTGTGCCAGTCGGAGGAGTCGACGAGGAGCCGCAGGAAGGGAGGGGGGACGGGACTGCCGTCCAGGTCCTTGGCCGAGCGGAAACAGAGGACGTCGTTGAGGTCTAGGATGAAGGTGGTGAACGGCAAAGGACTCTTGAGGATTAAGGGGAGTGACCCCATGCTGTTTATGTTGCTCCCTTGTCTCTATGACAATGGGTATTTACCGCAATTGTCCCAAAGGAGCTTTAAGGCGATCATTGAGGATTACGGATATTAAGTCACCGTTTTATCAAAGTTGATTTCGGTTCATATGTAAATTGCTCCTCGATTCTTTCTAGGGAGGTGGCTCTGGAGCGGTTCATACTAATTAGTCTGGCCCGGCTCAAGTAGAAGAAGTGTAAAACTTGGGACCAAAGGCTATTAGCCCATCCTAAGATTATCATTGGCTTGGAATTGACTTTGGCGGATTGGTCCTAGCAAAGGAGCTCGTACACAGGGCTACAAAGCAAGGGTCCAGTTCGTCATTCGCTATTGAGTTCCAACCCCTAATTACGCGCCCCTGACTACCTCATTTACGTTCAATCTGGCATCGACACACCGTCGCGCAAATGAGAACCCTAGCGCTTACCTTACTAGCATTACAGATAAGATTCTTACCATAGTCATTCACATACCCCTATTTGGCAACTGATCAGGAGACAACAAGGAATCCATTGAAACTATCTACATCTGTTTACTGGCTCTCACTCTTTTCCGAATATGACGAAGGAGAAGAAGAAAAGCGAGGAGAAGAGAACGTAGATGAAGAAGAAGCAGCAGAAGAAGTCGACTCCATGCGCAACACTTCGGGCACCTCCATCCCCAAGAACAATTTCATGACTACCATGGCCGCCAGCTTGGGCTCCATCTTGATCCCTCCCCGGCCGATGCCCAGGATGAGCTCGAGGCGGTACTCGTCGAGCCGCGGCGGGATGTGGAAGGTCGAGGTCTCGTTCTCCCCGCGCACCATGCAACCACATTCCTTGTCGTAGTTGGTCGTCTCGAGCGTCGAGGTGGGGTCGGCCCGCTCCTTCATGCGGCCGTGGTGGAACACGAACTCGGTACGGTCCGGCTTGGCCCAGAAGACGGCGTGGCAGTTGGTGTCCGGGTTGCCCACGATCAGCGTGGGCTCGCCGTTGAAGGCGCCGTCGCCCACGTCGAAGACGAGGACGCGCAGGTCGTCCTCGAGCTCGGCCGAGAGCGTCTTGGACGGCCGGGGCCGGGCCGGGGAGTACCGTCCTCCACTGCTGAGGGTCTTCTTGGATGTCGGGGTCGGCGTTCTTGTCAGGGGTGGGGTGCGTAGTTGCGGATACTGGCTGGCGGCGCCCTTGCCCTTGTTGCTCTTGGTGCTGTTGTTCCGGGCGAGGCGCTTGGCGGCGGTGAAGGAGGCGGACGAGGAGCGGCGGCTTGGGATCATGGTGCCGGCTACTAACTGCTGCTGCTGCTTGATGACTGTTCGTGACTGCTGCTGTGTGTATTTAGCTGTTTCTGTGGTGTTCAGTGACTTGGTACTCACCTGATGATATTGAATGTTGCGCCTGGCTGGTGGGATCTTGGTCCCCAGTATCGGAATCTTCGAGCGCCTACTGTTGCTGCCATGGGCGCGTTTTAAGAGCACCGGCGAGAACAAAGGCAATGTCTCGTGGCCTTTGCTCTTGGTGTATGGGCTTGTTCGGGGGGCCAAGACATCGTACAAAGGCATCAGGGCGTCCTGGTCCCTCATCAAAGAGATCCCAGCTTCGTCGTCCACGACAAAGGCATCGTGTCCACCACGCCACATGGGCAGGTGGAGAGGAGGAAAGACGTCCATTTCTCTCCTGGTCAATCAAACAAGAAGTAGGCGTCCCCGAATGAAAGAGGGAAGAAAACAATGCCGATGTAGTGACGGCGGCCCAGCCCGTCTGTTGAAAAACAATGCGATTGTGGAAATTCAGAGGAGACGCTCAGTAACGCAAGTAAATGCGTAACAGAGCAATCTGTCTGACCAGAAACAATGCCCAACCTCGAATCCCACCGACTCGAGCCTTTATATACCCTCCCAGCCCCCCAGCACATCCCCATTAATTCTTTTTTCTCTCCATGATCATACCCAATTGAAGCCACCCCTCTTTGGATATTTGCAGAACAGACAACTCAGCAAGTATCCACCGCTATTGAGAATTTTCCCCACGACTGAGCAGAACGGCAAGCTGACCAATCACCATGGCCGCCGCCGTTCAATCCCCCCCACCACCCGCCCTCGGTTCCACCACCAGCCATCATCTGACGATGGACGGTGTTGGTGAGAACCACCTGTTGTTGAAGTCGCCGGACCAGTACCGGCGCGAGCTGATGATCGAGTACGCCTTTGCCGAGTACTCGTATGTCATCACGGAGGAAGAAGCCGACGAGATCTTCTTCAAGCCCCACTGGTGGCGCGACGTCGACGCCTTCGTGAAGTACATGCAGGACGTCAATTTCGGCACCCCCGTCGCCGGCACCACCAACGTGGCCCTCCCGAGCACGATGCGTCTCTACACCGACGCCGAGCTCGACGCCATGGAGGAGACGGGCGACTTCTACCCGCCCACCCCGGAGCTGTCGCCGTCATCGAGTGATGATGACGACCCCGACTCCGACTCATTCTCCGCGTTCGGGGAGGACGAGTTCCTCCTAGAGGAGGAGGAGTGGGAGGAAGAAGAAGAAGATTCCTCGGAGGAGGAGGAGGAGCCCGAGATGATCGAGTGCCTCGATGAGAGGGAGGAAGAGCCACTTCCCCTCTACGAGCCGATATCGAAGTGGGCGCAGAGGAGAATGCGCAATGTCTCCTCGCCTCCTCCGTCCTATGACGAGTCCCAGGCCCCCTCGTACGTGGATGGCCTGCTCGCCGCTCTGAGACAAGATCTCAACGAGCTCGGACTTGTGCACCACGATCACGAGGAGTATCAGCAGGAGCCTATCGAGCAGCCTGTTGAGCAGCCTGAGGCTGTCGAGGACGAGCCGGAGGACGAGCAGCTGGACGACCTGTCCCGCTGGCTCGGATCCCTGGCCGTCCCCTCCACCCCGTTGTCGGCGAGTGCCGACGACGCCCCCACCACGGAGGATGAGGAGGAGGAGGAGGATGTCGCTGATGTGCAGCTTCCTCTCCTAAGCCCCATCTCCGTGATGGAGGAGGCAGCCCAAGCCGTCGAGGTCACGATGCAAGTGGCCACCCCGGCCGTCGTGGTCGTTAGGAAGAAGGAGAGCGTCGACTCCCTTGTTTTTGTCACTGCAGGCACCCATGCCCCTCCTCCTACCCCTACCCCTACCCCCACCCCCACTCGGCGCGAGCGCTTCGACCACCGGGTCCGGCAGGCGAAGAGCATGCTCTCGCGCGGACTCAAGGCGGTCTGCTTCGCGCCTCTCTGCGACTCCTAAGGGTTTTCTATGAAAAGGCCCTAGGTAGGTTTTTTTTTTCTTTCTTGTCTTTCCGTCCTTTGCTTTTCCCGCGATGCGCACCAGCGGTCAATGGTAGAGCCGGCTCATTCCTACAAATGGATGAATTGAGTGAATGGCCACCGCCGGCTTGGTTGCGACGGGGAATAGGTAAGGCATCTTGGGAGAACAGCTGTTCCCCATCTGTGCGAGCTTTGTTTTGATCCTTGATTTGTTTTTGCGTTTGTTTTGATTCCGATTTAATCTGGGTAAGTCGTAGCGAAGGTAATGTTCAGTTGCCAATAAGCTAGCTCTCAATTGACATATTCCCAATCCAACCAATCACCTTGTCTGTTTCAAACGAACTTGATGGTTAGTAATCAAACTAGAGATCTCATAATGTGTCTCGTCAGGTTCAGTCATGTGTTAGTTCACGTTGCTAGGGCCAGGGTCATGTTGCGAGCTAACCAGTTCAATTCCAAGATAAACGCAGTGTTGACCATGAGGCTCGAAAACCCCGGATCCCCATCACAACTCTCTTTAGTAGTACATCTAGAGAACGAACATATGTTCTTTAAATGGGAAAAGAAGGATATATATATCCATCAATCGTAATCTCGTCTCATCATCATCTACATGCAAGCGTAGTGATCTTATATTCTTCAAACGTGTTGTTCCCTTTCCATATCCAGATTCCCTTATTCTAGTCTCGTCCAAGAGAGACTAGAAAGCCCAATTCCAATATCCCAACGCCAATGTACAAATTTGAATCATCTTTTTCACATTTTCGGAATAAACATTAATTGCGTGTCTGGTCGGCCTGACATTGGAACATTTAATTGAAATGCTCCTTTGTCGCCTTAGACGTAGACGCGGCGGTGCGAGTGGTGGGAGCTGGTGCGGCGGCTGTGGGGGCTCCGGCTGTGTCTGTGGCCGTGGCGGTGGTAGTGCGTCTCGCGGACGTAGGTCTTGCCGCGCTTGGAGGAGGGGGCGTGGTCGCGGTGGAACCAGGCGAGGATGGCGGTGAAGAAGAAGAAGATGCAGTTCATGATGCCAAAGGCCCAGCAAGCCTTGAGCATGGCGCACGTCTTGTCGACCTCGGTGTGGAGGCCGTTGATGTTGGCGGACCCAAAGATGCCGAAGCTGACGTCGTAGGAGCTCCCGCGCTGGATGTGGGTGCAGTCGGCCTTGGCGATCCAGGCCAGGTAGTAGACGGCGGCGATGAAGGCGCCCACGAAGCCCAGGTCGATGAGGGAGACGAAGAGCGCATTGGTCGAGGAGCGGTGGTAGCTGAACAGGGTAAAGATGGCCCAAGCCAGCGCCAGGACCGAAACAATGAACAAAATCAGAATGTAGTCGGGTGTAAGCGCATTGAGCGTGACATATCCGTGAACAAAGTAGGCCAGCATGCCCATTGTCGGGATCTGAATTGATTGGGCCGGTTAGCATATTGGGCTTGTCAAGATTTGCGCGCCGAAAGCGCATTCTGTCGCCAGAGGTGTAAGACAGGAGGGGCAACTTACCAAAGTGAGGATCTCCATCACACGCCAAAAGGCGAAGAAGATTGCGAACATCATGTTGGGCAAAAGCTTTTGCTTAGAAGTCGTACAATAACTTGGCGGTGGCACGGAATTGAATGTATGCGCCGCGAATTGCTATGCGCTTCACCAAACAATTGGGTGGTGAGGAAGTAGACGGGCCAAAAAGTCGTCGCTCACAAGGCGATTGGGAAACGAGAGGTGAGACTGGATGGTAGGTGAAGTAGAAGAACTTCAGACGGGATTGGACCCTTTGTGCGTCCTGTCCAGACTTTAAGAGAAAACCAGGAAGAACAGCAACGACAGGTAAGAAGGTGTGTAGCGTGGCAGGTAGGGCAGCAAGGGTGGTTCCCTGTTTTTAATATAAACGAGAGGGAAAGGATATCACCCTAGATTGATCTGATCTTGGGTGCGTCGACAGCGCAATCGACGAAAATCGACGAGTAGCTTTCCGTGCCGTAAAGCGGTGGCTGGTCTTCGCTTCGGCCTACAATAGCTGGCTGCTACAGTTGCGACAGACAAGCAGTCCAGCAGTCCAGCAGTCCAGCAGCGCAGCAGGGCAACGGGGTGCGCTAATGACGTCGCTGATCGGCGCTCGGAACTGCCTAAAGCTGCCTGGCGTACAACGTTCCGAGGGGGATTAACCTTGGATGCTGAGGTTACTTCGGACGACCAACAACAACAACAAGCTGTCTGCAGTTGCACTCACGATTGACGAGTAGCTGGGTAGGTATCAAGGAACAGGAAAAAGAGTTTCAATTAAACAGACACAAGTATACCACCCCCCAACTTATATGCGATTGACCCTCTCAAGAAGAAGAGGTGAGGCCGTGGCAGTTCTGCGGGTCATCGGGCATGAATTGCTGGTGGTCAGCATTTGCTAGCTCACCGTACTGTCTTTACAAGAAGTGCTGTCAGCCCAGAAAAACGAAAAATGGCGGGGGTTGGCACAAGCAGGCTGATGGATGCCGCAACGCCGTCCACCTGCACCGTCTCGTCTCGTCTCTCTGTCTTGCTGCAGCTTGTCTTGGTCGCTTTTCAGCAAGCCACGTTTTCTGACCGAGATCCCCTGTCTACAACAAATCCGAGTGGCTGGTTTGCTCGTCTTTTTTTGCGAACGCATCAGCATCATTTGCCAACTCTTGAGACCCAAGAATCCTTCTCTGGTGTCTCAGATGGTAAATCCGCCTATTGGATAAAAAGGCTGGGCACCTTAGAAAAAAAGAGGTTCGTCCTGATCTCCGTCGTTGTTGGTGGATGTTTTAGCTACTGCAAGCAAATGCTTGCCTTCTACAGTAGCTAGCCTAAAGGGTGTTCCCGCCAAGGCCAAAGCAAACGTAACCGTCGAGATCCATCCCGTCGCTGCAAAGGAAAATCTCCTGGTTTACAACTCTAACGCCGCCATGTGTGTGCGCTGCACAGTCTGCACTGCACTGCAAGCTACGGCGCCCGGCCGAGACCTTGACCTTATTCTTATCTCGGCCTTGTCTGACGTTTGGCATGCATCCCAACAGACAGCCGAAACCTTTTCTCGACTTCAATTGAACAATCCAAGAAAACGTAGATAATGTCACCCGACACACACACACACACGTTGGGTCTTCGTCATACGTGGTTGCCATGACTTTTCCCTCATGCAGGTCCTCGTTCTTGGCGCACACCCACCCAGAAAACAGCGTCGCATTCAGCAGTCCCCGTTGGGAGCATGTCCCCGTTCATTTTAGATGGGAAGTGAGGCCCGACACTATGCATCTCAGTCCAAAACCAGACCGCCCATCGTTTGGGTTGACGTCTTCAACCTCCCCATATATATAACACGCGACGCGCTAAACGCGACTTGCCAAAGTGAATCCAGGGTGCGAACGAGATCTACTCGAGAATTCTCCGGTTTATCTCGGACCCTTGAATGGATCGCATTGAGATGTGGCCCAGGAGTGGTTATCGGATCCGGTTGTCAGACGACTTCTGCATTAGTGGATTAATTACATATGTTGGCAGATAGGATGGAGGGAAGAGGTGACAAACGAATCCCAACTTCGAACTCTAGATTAGAACGTCACTCCGTACACAACCTCACAATGGTCTGAAGAAGTGGCCAGCAGTTTTACCGTCGTATCATTCACACTTGCATTGCATTGCTTCTTTCCGCGATACGCATGATTTGAGTGTGACCTTTTGCATTTGATTTAGCTGTTTCCCCCCACTATCTACGCCCGTCCCGGGATCACGCCGCCGCACCAGCGAGCCCGAGCTCCTTGATGAAGATGGCCGCCGCCCTCTCGCCAATCATGAGCGCCGTGTTGTTCGTGTTCGCCCCCACATTCTCGGGCACGATACTCAGATCTGCCAGCTTCAGGCCTTGCACACCGTAGACGCCGAGGTTCTGGTCCACGACGCCCTTGCTCTCGCGCGGCGCCATCTTGCACGTGCCGAGCGAGTGCCACGTCGTGTTGACGTTCTCGCGGAGGTGCTGCTCGATGGCCGCGTCGTCCTCGGCCGTGTACTCGATGTCCTGTACATTTTCGCCGGCCTGCTCGGTCTCGACGCATGCCGCCTTGGACCCCGCGGGGAACTTGGGGTGGCCCGCCGCCAGCTCGCCGCGGTACATCTTGGTCCGCCGCATGAACTCGCGCTGCTTCTTGTACGCCCACAGCTGCTTCTTCATGTCGATGTCGTGCGCGTCCGTGAAGAAGCCGACGTCGAAGTCGATCGGGTCCTCCACCTTGGGGCCCGTGATGTGCAGGTGGCCGCGCGAGTAGGGGTAGGCTGTGTAGGTTCCGGTCGTGACGTACTGTCCAACGGGGACGGTGCTCGGGTCACCAAGGAAGCTGTTTGAAGACATGTTGTTAGAATATCGGATTGTTAAAGATCAAAGAGTTAATTGATGGATGCAAGGGATGCAACTTACCACATAATGGTGGCCATCAGCATGAGCGGCCTGCTGGGCGCGTTCTTGAAGTCTCTGTCCCAAGCCTGCTGGAACTCGGGCCCCAGCGCCGCAATCTCGGCGTCGGACGGCCGGATCTTGGAGCCAAAGTCGATCGTGTTCCAGCCCAGCGTCTTGTCCTTCTTCTCGAGCATCGTCTCGAAGTCGTCACCACGGCCGCCGAGCATCGCGTCGATGGTCTCGTCGGGCCGGCAGCCCGTCCGGTACGGGTAGAGGACCAGCTGGTGGTCCTGGTAGTCGTGACCCACGCCGGGCACGTCGGCGACCAGGGGCACGCCCGCGCGCTCCAGAACCGAGGGAGCGCCGACGCCCGAACGCTCCAGCACCGAGGGGGTGCCGCACGCGCCGCACGACACGACGACCATCTTGCGCGCGCGCACGGTGCGCACGGGCGCCGCCGTCAGGGCGATGGTGGCCTGGAACTCCGGGTTGGCGCGGTACTCGACGCCGACGGCCTTCTTGCTGTCGTCGAACAGGACGCGCACGACCTGCGCCTCGACCACGACGTGCAGGTTGGGGTACTTCTCGCCGTCCTGCAGCTTCGGGTGCAGGTACACGTGCGCCGCGTCCTGGCGCTTGCCCTCCTTGGACACGGTCCGCAGCCAGGGCGAGATGCCGTCGTTGGAGTCGAGGTCCTGCAAGTCGTGGATCTCGCGCATGCCGATCTTCTTCGCGGCCGTCATGAAGTCGGCTTCGGACTCGGTGCCCCGGTAGCCGCCGTCCGTGACGTGGACGGGGCCCTCGTAGCCGTGGACGGCCTTGTCGCCCGTGCCGTGGTAGTTTTCTAACTGTTGTTCCATGGTGTCAAATTTGTGGATATTCTCAGGGCTACCTCATCTTCTCAACATTTATCGGCTCGCTCTCCCCACTTACCTTCTTCAAGTATGGCAGCACCTCATCTGCTGACCAGCCGGGCGTCTGCCATGAGTCGAAGTCGGGTCGCTGCGCACGCGTGTACATCATGAAGTTGATGGACGAGCCACCGCCTAAGATACCGCCCGACGGAACGATGGGCTCGCGATCGGCCAGCTGGGGCGCCTTGTTGCCCTGGTAGAAGAGGGCGGCTTTGGTGGACGGCTGCAGGAGCGACAAGAAGGGCGCCGGGTTCACGACGAGGGGGTCATTGTGGTTGTTGCGGCCACCCTCGATGACGAGGATCGAGAGGGATGGGTCGGCCTCGGCCAGCCGAGCGGCGACGACGCAGCCGGCGGTACCGCCTATGTTCCAGAGACGGTCAGTCAGCCAACATACTTGGGTCATATGGGAAGTGCGACAAGGCAAAACCTACCTCCGGCAATGATGACATCGACCTCCTCGATGTCATCGGCGCTCTTCGTGTGAATACCCATGGTGGTCTATTGGGAAATGGCAAGTATACAATCTTCTATTATTACAGCAGCGCAGCAGCAGGAAGATCAGGTTTCGTAGGGTGAAAGGTGCTCAGACATAAAAGGATATGGGGGTATCTCAGCCTCGACTTGCCGGGAGTCGTCGCCTTTCATATGCAAATCCTAGGAACTCGCCCCCTCACCCAGTCCAACATTGAACAAGCACCCTGGACGCATTAGGCCGGCGGGGTCACACACAGTGTGCAGGGTCCTGTGTCTGTCTCTCTCGGGGTCGCTACCCTCGTCGGCCCAGCTGACACATCCCGTCGCATTGCTTAACATATTACAGGAGTCTGCGGTGGATGTGACAGCTCAGCCCTAGTCGGCATTCTAGCCGCGTTCCAGGCCCAGCCTTGGGAGGGTAGGATGGGGAAGGTGACCAGGCGAGGCTCTCGCAGAATGAACCCCCAGAGGTGTTGATGGATGGTGTCACGAAGTGCAAAAAAGCGTAGCCCGCTTTGCTAAGCCGAGTTCCATGTCTCGGAAGAAGCTCTGTGATGGGGGCTTGCAGATCACCTGGGCACCATAGAGTGGGCGTACAGTAATCTCACTTGGCGCGCTACCATTGGGCGGCCCCCAATGCGGAGAAACACGCCCGCGGGCATTGTTTTGCTTCCAGGCCTTGTTTCCTCCTCACACGACCACACATTCGTGCTACGCGCACTGTACAGCTGTTCATGTTGGTTGGGTTCGTTCGTATGAGCGTTGGAGCGTTGGAGCGGCCCCTCGGGAAAAGGAAACTACAGCCAGTGAAGCGTGAGGGTGTCGGCGGTTCGATGGTGCAGCATCTGCCCCGCTTCGCACCCATCGCCCCTTATCTCCAGATCTGGCCGACCCCCTATTAAACGTAGAACCACGGCATTTCCCCGCATAGCGCCAAGTACTATGACCCCCCTTTTCTCCCCCAATTCCCAATTCACTGGATTGGGCAAACCGAGGTTCCGGTACTGCGATTGCACAGACTTCACGAATCCTTTTCTTTTCTTTTTTTCTTTTCTTTTTGCTTTTACTCCTCGCTATTGCTGATTGACAACGAAACATTTCCCACGTGTCGGCGCTTAAACAACTGGACCTGCCAAGCTGAATGACCTAGTCGTCGCTAGAAGAAGCAGGAAAACCCCCGGCGAACGCACCGTTCTATCGCGAAAATTGCGAAGGCAGGGCGAGAACGTTAGGCAGCCTAGTAAAATTGGATTTGCCCGTTTCACTGCGTAAATTATTCACCGAGACTCCCCGGGTTTTCTGTGTCGTCGCCTTGGCGCGCGATCTAGATAGGGAAATAAATGGACGGTGCTAGCTTTTGCACCTGCCTACTTCTGCCCTGTATACAATGAAACGCTGCTAGTAGAAGCGCTACCCGTGACGCTGTCACCAGCGCACTTCTGAGAGCTGCTGCAGCTGGGCCACGCTACGTTTATCCCAAGCAGCCGCTAACGGTGCGCCAAGTGGGCTGAAGCTTCGAGCTGCTATTCTGGCTACAGAAGCTAGACTAGTCGGTAGGATAACGCATCGGTGGGTTCTCTCAGTAGCGTTGGTTTCGTATCGTAGCCTTATTGGTGGCACTGCTAGAATAGCAACAAGCAACACTATCGGCAACGTGGGTTCCGTGGATAGTGCTTGCAAGGTTGGTATACGGCGTATGTATGCCTGTCCTTTTGGCAGCAGATGATAGGCACACGTTGGTGGGAAAACGACTAATACAAACTTTAACTGTGCGATAGCTATTCGGGAGAACTTCGCATCTATTCGTTTACAATCCTAGGAGCACAATGACATGGGTTTCCAGCCACGATCACATCTATCTAATTATTGACCTTTCCCTATTTCAGATATTGCGCGGGGCAGAAAGCAACAGATTCGTATACGATGCTTGGAAACAATCAGATACATAGCAAGAGTGTGTGAGCTAAAATGAAAGAACAACATAGCCGAAACATATGCCACCAGACTGACGACTATCAAACAAAAGAAACTCGTGACTGAAAAGGAGATACCTGTTAGTGTGCATTACCCCCGTCGCCACACCAATGGCAGGAGCTGGTATCTATCCAGCAGATCAGGTTTCTCGAAGCCCTCACTGATCAACGAATACCCTCTCCCCTCGGAATCTGGTTGTCCGAAATCGTGTCGTGCACTCTAAAAAGGGGTTCATCGAACTTGCCGGATATTTGATGACTCATCTCCTATGGTCGAAACCTCGAGGGGTGGTGGTCTCCATCTTTTAGTCAAGACCCAATGCTATCATGGTGAAGTGTTCGATGGGTCAAAGGTTTACCAAATCTCACTCATTCTCTGACCATATGCCAATTTACGCTTATCTGTTAGTAAGAGAAGAGAAGTCTGACAGCCCGGTGTCGTCGGAAAGTACATTGTTGGGATATCGTATTGAGCCGATATTATAACAAAGAATGCCTTGCCTTTTGTTGCACTCGATATGTGTGACGAAGAAGCAGCATGCAAGAGACATTGGGCATTGACCCCGTTAAATTATCTAGTTGTTGGTCATACGTTGGAAGCGACATTGGAGGCCAGACGACATTGTGTTCTCATTTTCCCACATAAATTGGTATGATAAATAGAGAGATCTCGTGGAGGTCACCATCCTTCGTTCCATTGAATAGTTAATAGTAGAGCATGGAGCCCTGGGTATCCTTACAAAGCATCCTTTGTGTGCATGACAGAATCCCAATCAATTTCATCTAGAACTTCCATTTTAGCCCGTCCGTGATGACGACAAGCTCACCCTCTTTCGGGAACATGACATTTCCTGAACAAGTAACAGTTCCCCGCAGCCCCTGACTGCCGCCAATGAACTCATACGGTATCAGGAAATGTCTGATCGAATCGTTGTACGACAAAACATATTCAGCAGTCCTTTCCTTGGCCATGGATGTGAGGCTGATAGTGCGAACCCAAAGTTCTTCATCAAGGAACACCAGGCTGTCTTCATAGTAGCCTAACAGCATACGCACTTGTGGCTTGGGTAACCATGCAACTGGCTTGAGTGCGGTCTGGTTGGTTTCTATCCCTTGACATGCTCTTTGAAGATCAGCAGTCCGGAAAAGGAGCGATCCGGAAGATTGCGGTGCCTGGTTGCTGGGCACCAGCTCAATGACCATGAAAGGTTCAGATGGCTCCAAGTAGACCTCCTTAAAACAGGGTTTCACCAAACTACCCGAGTGATCCAAGAAGTCGACATGGACTTTCTTCGTCAAGATTACGCCATCAGCGCTGATTTGATGACTGTTGATGTTCGCAGAACGGTCTATTGTGAACAGCAGGCCTGGCCCACTTTCATCCTCTGTAAACCATCTGCACCGAATATCCGCAGATTCCATGGAGTCTGCCAAGGGTAGTTCCCCACAAGGCTTCATGTCATTGTCTGTTAGACGATAGATGGACAATGCGTCTTGGTCTTGTAGCATCAAATAGGCGCCGCAAGGGCTGATAGAAACATCAAGAACCGCGCTTCCTGCTCGGAGCTCTTTGATCTTGGACGAAGCCTCCAGCGCGTTGTTGTTGTTTGCGGATCCTGACAGATGCCATACCTGTACGATCGACGAGGCATCTGCTGTCGCGAGCAAGCAGTGTTTTTGGTTGTATGACATCCGGGTTGGCAAAACGTGACGCTTATGGCTGTAAATGATATTGCGGAAGTCACCACTGCTGCCGTCGTGGATAGAAATCGTTCCGTCGTCCTTCCCAACGAAGACAATGTTCGGACTGGGTGATACAAGCATAACGGTGATTTCAATGATCTCCGCATAGCTCCCGACCGTAGCAGGTTCGTCATGGCCAGCGAGAGAGTCGCTGATGCTCGAGTCGTCGCTAATGCTTTTGCGAACAAGCGCTGCCGGCTCCCAGACCTTGGTCTTTTGATCCCGGATGTCATATAGCCGTAGGCCATCCCCACTGAAGGCTAGCGACTTGACCTCGTAGTCTGGAGAGCGGATGCAATAGAGCAGGCTGAGTGTTTCGAAATCCCAGAGTTTGATGGTGCCCACCATGTTACCAGTCGCCAGCGTTCGGCCATCAGGGGTACACACCATCGTGTATGCCTCGCCTGCCACAGAGGCAATCTCATACTGAGACCATATGTCGAAGAGCGTCAACTCGCCGTCCTGGTAGGTCACAGCTACCATCTCGACTTCTGGGTTTGGGTTAAAGAGGGCCTCGGAGATCGATAATGCTTCCTTGTTACACGCCCCTAGCAGGACATCATTTTCTAGACTCCACAGCTGGAGCGGTCGTCCTCGATAAGCCATGGCTAGGACTCGTAGATCCGGGGAGATGCTGCAGCTCAGGATTGCTTGCCTGGAGAACTGTCGAAGTTGTCTCTTCTCAATGCCATCGTAGCTGTAAGCATCAACAGATACCATCGAGCCGTCCAGAGGTGATAAATGAAACGCCGTGCTTGACTTCGTCACAACAGCCACGGTAGCATCGTTTTGAGAGAAACGGATCCTGACTGGTGGGTCGGTGTGATCAAGTGACCAGAGTAGGTCACCATCCACAGTCCACATCTTGATACTGCGGTTACCGGATGTGATCAGTCGCGAGCCGGAGTTGTCAAACTCGGTGACCTTGACGAGCTCTCCGTGTAGCACGGAGCACTTCTCTTGGCAAGTAACCCCATGGAAAAGCTTTGCATGCCCCGATCGGAGACCGATAACGAACATGTTGTCGGTGCCGGCTAACGAGGTCGCCCTTGTCCCTCGGTGTTCGAGGCAGCAAATGCAGTCGTCCCATGTAGTGTTCTGAAATCCGCTGATGGATATCAGTCCGCGCGAAGCGTCGGCATGTTTATACACCTGGCTGCTTGTAGGACAGAGCGGAGGTATTATGTAGTAGATCGCCGACGGGTCGCGGATCAGATTCTGACCAAACTTGGCGGTCAATCTAACCAGATCCGCTGCCCACCCACTGAGCGTCGCATACTCGGGACCAAGCGGAGATGTATATTTGGCACGTCGATCAAGATAGTTCTGCAAGTTCTTGGCGGCGCGTGTGAGGAAGTAAAGGTTCTTCTTGCGGCCCGCCACAACCTCAATCCACGTTAGAACATTCGTCTTGAAAAACCGATACAATAACCCAAGAAGTGCCTCATCGCTGGAGGATGCGCTACAAAGATGCTCTGACCAGGATGTAGAGGCATAGTCGGCGAAGGGCGATTGAACCTGTCTCAGGTGTGAAATCAAGGCTCGTCCTCTAGGGGATCTGAGTTCTGGCGAGCAGAGGTACTCGAGGCAGACTTTGGCCAGCCTACCTTGCGTATCGATTCCTCGGACTACCAGGCTAGACTCTAGACTTCGGTCAAGGAGGAAATCTCGTGCTGTAGAGTGCACCAACTGAATGGAGCCGTTGCTGTCGATGCGGAGAAGCTGCCCGCATAGTCCCTCCACAGTACGCTGCATATTGGGAATGTTGCTTCGTAGATCAAGTTTGAGCGCAACTTGAAGTTCGGGGATTCGAAGGTTTCGAACACCACAGACAGTCCATGCCAGTATTGCCTTGGTGATATTGAATTCTCGCGTATTCTTCTCCATGGACTCCAGTATGCGCTGGTACAAGTCGGTCATACCTTCCGGGATTTCGTCCAAGACATCGTCGATGCTATCCTCGCTGTAGACCTGTTCAAGCTCTTCGAAGGCAAGCCGAGTCCAAAGGAAGGATCCATTAGCTTTGTTAACCATCTTAGCTATGAACTCATCGGGGTGGTCGACAACTATTTGCAGCGACTCGAGTCTATCCGCTATGTATGAGTTGATATCTCGCCGTGTGTCTTGGATATCCAATTCATGACTAAAGAGTCGGGTTTTTAGAGAGCTGAACCCCTTTTCAAAGCTCGGTAACCTCCGAGAGCTGAAGTAGAAATTCACCACGAATGCCGGATCAATCCTGCTGATGAGTGGAAATAACTTGATGGCATCGTGGCATTCATCCAAACCATCAATTACCCAGAATTGTTGACTGGAGACTGGAACCTTGAAGATTTCGTTGACAAATATCTTTCGCCATATGGCACGCTCGTCATCTTTGTCGAATGGCACCCCATTCTCCTCCATGACACAGAGTCGTTGTCTTATGATCGGGTGAGCGACGGCCATTTGGTAGGCCAGGTTTCGCAGTAGACCACTGATAGTTCTCTGTTCCTTTCTAGAATGCTTCAGAAAGTAGTAGGACACGTCAAAGCCAAGAGCCTGTAGGTGCCTTATGACATGGCCGGTCACCATCGACTTGCCGGAGCCAAGCACACCGGTAAGCCAGAACACCTGGCCGTGCTCATTTAGCGTGTCGCGCCATTCTTGGAAGGTGTCCAACTCGGTAATCCACTCGCAAGAGTTATCAGCCTTCATGGACTCCAGGTTGTGAAGATCATCCTCAGGGGAATGGGCGATATTGAGATACGTTTCGAGTCGATCGAGATGTGTGCGTGTTTCATCCGCTTTTTGGGTGAGCACTGCATACTCTACGTCAGATTTGACAGTAGCATAGATGGAAATTTGAGTGTTTTTGGGATATTGGCATACCATTACCCAATAAATCCTCCACAGCCTTTGAGAGTGAGTTCTTTACAACAAGGTAGTTCGGATCGAAAGGCCCATCGAACTTGCAAATATTTCGATGGTCTGCGTTAACTGGCTGGGCAGTCTCATTCTTATAGCCTGTTTGTTATTGTCAATAGAAGCTTCGAATGTCGGATCGGAATTTACTTACCTAATACAGCAGAGTCTCGGTCTACTACAAAAACAGAGCTAGTCGCCCCTATCTTTGTCTTTTGAGTCTCGTAGAATGACCAAATCTGCAAGTTTTCGGCGTAAGATCTGAACTCGTCGCTTATGACTTGTAAAGAGGTTGAATTCCGTGTTAGCTCGTGGATGTACTCTCTGCCGCTGAGCACTGTACTAGCTCTGAGCACGGTGTTCAATGTCTTCGCAGAATCGCAACCTCGATGAGGTGTTGCAAGGAAGAACATGCATCGAATACGGTCAGCCAGGTCTTTGAACCTATGATCCTGCTGAGCCAAAAGGAAAGCCTAATTTGGGTTTAGCTGAAGTTGGTTACAGAAAGGGGAAGGGTAAGACTTACCTTTTTGATGACCAAGCCACCCATTGAGTGGCCGATCATTATAATCGGGGTCTGTTCCTGTCAGAATAACCCATCTAGATTAGACAGAATAGGGACTTACATCTTTATGGCGTCGTAAATAAGGGGACGTTGTCATCTCACTAAAAAGTGAGCGTCTAAAATCATGTATATCTAGTGAGGTCTCTTTCGAATTTGCCTAGTCCGCATTGTATCCGAATGACTGTATTCGGATATCCTGGAGATCCGGCTCCCGGGGAATCCAGGCCTTTGGCCAAAAAAGCCGAAGATCTTCATCTTTGCACCAAGTCTTAACCGAGCCGCCTCTGAGACCGTGGACGAATATCACATCGACCAAGGGCTCTGGTGCTGAATATAGTAGTCGTAGCCCATGAGGCCCCCAAGTGTCCTCCGGTGTTTCAGAAACGCGATTTCGTGACAAGGACAGTCGTGAAAATGCGAGTGACATGGAAGACGACCGCGCGACCGATTGGCCATAAGACGGGAGTGATGTATCGGATGCCCGCCTTTCAGGGACGAGCCCATGAGGGATACTCTCATGCTAAATCGGAAGGTCAGCCTTATGCAAATACAGGCACGTACCTGCTATCGCCACTGCAAGGATCTTGACGAGTCTCGTGGATGCACTCACACTTGAAGCCATAGTGACTACATAAATGACGAACAAATATGAACGGAGTTTGGCAGCCGCAAATCTTCCCGTTTGAAATTGGTAGTCCTCGCTATGTTGGTTGTTGAGTTGCGGAAGAGGGGTATTCGCCTACCCTGGTCTGATGTTACAACCCTCGGCGCCTGCGTGGATCCTAGAAAATTTCCATCAGAATGAGTGGCTTGAAATACATGCACGCAAGCGCCAGCCTGATCGTCGGGTCGCTGTCACACACAACCCTGTCCCAACAGCCTGGGCGGTGCGGGGTGATCTCCAGGCAGCCTGATCTTCGGACCGACATGTCTGCTTATAATTATCTGCGCATCAATCACTGGAATTCCAACTCAGTTTGACACATATCATATCTCTGTAACTTGAGACCCAAGTGTTCGTCGATATGGTGCTGATAGACGCCGAGTTTGAGCCTGCCAAGATCCCTGAGGAGGAAGCATACGAGGGGACAGAGGTCGATCCCCATGTTTATGCCCGTTTGTAACGCCACTGAGCACTAGTTGAAAATTGAGGACGCCCAGCTAATGTTATTCCAGTACTTCCAAAAGACTGCAAGATTGTCTGGGTCGCTACTCATGGCGCGAGCTTCTGGGCTGTTAGCTACAAGATCACAGTTCAGCTATCCCATGAGGGACCAGAGAAGTCTTATTTCATGAAGGTCTTCATGCATGAGCGTGGGAGCGAGATGGTGGAAGCAGAGTATGAATCCACCAAAGCCTGGCATGACGTCGTGCCGGCGAATCTGGCCAAGCCGACCGGTTGGGGAGAGTTGGCAAACAAACCCGGGAGGTTCTTCATACTGCTGGAGTTTCGTGACATGGCCGACGAGATGCCATCCGCTTCCGAATTCGTCGCGGTCGTGGCAACAGCCCACCAAAAGTCAGTGTCGCCAACTGGAAAGTTTGGGTTTCATGTTACCACCTTTGCAGGAGACCAGCCCAACGACAACAGATGGTGTAACACATGGGAAGAATGGTTTACCCGAGCTATGAAGAACACCATGGAGAACGAGCTGAGGACTCAGGGATCTCACCAAGAGCTAGAGGAATTGAGTGAGAAGATTCTTACCAAAGTCATACCGCGCTTACTCCGTCCAATGGAGACAGACGGTCGCAAGATCAAACCTTCCTTGCTTCACGGAGATCTATGGCATGGGAACGTTGGAATAGACAACGAGACAGATGAGCCTGTCCTCTATGACTGCGGGTCGTTTTATGGCCATAATGAGTGTAAGAGAATACTCTGTCCTCAAGCGTACTCTATTTACCTACTGACACATGCGACTAGGTGACTTCTCATCGTGGCGGGCTGCACGCTACCGCACCAATCGAGCCCACGTGAAAGCGTACTTCAGGATTGCGGAAATCACTGATCCAGCGGAAGACTTTGAAGACCGATATGCACTATACGCTGCGTAAGCTGACCTCCCCTTATTTTTGTCATGAGTCATTGCTAATCTTCAACTCAATTAGTCGCAACGACTTAGCGGTGTCAACATGCTGGCCTGCAAACAAGAGAATGAGAACCCTGTAAGAACTTCTACCCTATAAGTATTTGTCAATATTTATTGCTAATACTGGGCAAGCGCACTTGATGAGTTCCGAAGACTTGTCGAGAAATACGCCGATGGATACGAAGGGTATGAAAATGCCCAATTCAATATTGAAGGTGCAAGCCAGCATAATGCGGATGCGTTTCAGAAGAATTTCACGACAAATACTGAGTTAGTGAACGAGGTAACGGGCGGCATAGGCTCAAGTGCAGCCGACTTAGGGCAGAACGGAGTGCACTCAACGGAACATGAGGTCTCCCATGTTCATGTGTAAGTTGCACTAGCACGGGCCGTGGGAAAAGGGGCAGGATTCTGAAGAGCTATGCATAGTTGCCAGACTCGATCCGGTTATCTACCTACCGTTTACATTCATTTTGTTTGATTGAGTCTCCGAATCCCCTCGTTTCGTCCTCCAGTGCATTCCTTTGAGCAGCATTATCTTCGTCCCTGTGAGGCCTGAAACCACCGATATGAAAGCTAAGATGGTGAAAAACCAGCCATAACCAAGTCTTTCTACAAGAGGGTCCATTGCAGCAACGCCTCCAGCTGCAGCTCCGCATCTCAAGATATTACCCGATGCAGCTGCTGCGCTAGGTCGGTCTTGAAAGGTATCTACCAGCAGTGTGTTGAACGTTTGAACAATGCAAGTGGTAATGAAGCCAAGCCCGAATTGAAATACTAAAAGAACACTGATATGCTTTTCATGGTCGCAAGGTTAGCTAGGGGAGATTATCATGGCATGGCAAGACTTGTGTCGCCTCTCTGAATGACTTACAACGTGGTACCTGATTGACCAACCGTAACCGGCAAGTATGCCCGAACATAGAAGGGTACAAGCGAACATCAGTCGAAGCCTTGCCCTTTCAATAGGAAACCCTGAAAGATCAACGATCTTCTTGTGGCCTTGGCTAAACCCTGCCGAACTTGCGACGCCTTGGAAATTCCAATCCATGAGCTTACCGTTCGCGACACCGCCCACTACAACTCCACAGCCGATAGATAAATAGCATATGCCGACAATAAGCTCCCTGAAACCGTACAGATCACTCAATATGATGGCCATTGAGCTTTGTATACAGTAGTATATGGTGTAGAAGACTGCGCTCATCGAGGCGACCATGGCCGCCCCGGGATCAAAGAGGATACGCACCGAACGCAGCGGATTCGGGAACCGAAATTTGGTTGACGCCCCACCGGGAGCTTGTGCTCCTTGAGCCTCAACCGTAGCCTTCGGGATCCTCCAACCGGTGAAAACGGAAACCAGAGGGCGCCTCCATCGGCGGCGTGGCAGTACCTGCCCGTTGCCGATGATGTGCCGGGCCGTCTCGGGAAGAAATAGCAAGGTAACCAACAAGACCAAAACCCCGCAGATGGTCAGAAACCAGAATACCGAGCGCCAGCCCAGCCGGTCAATGAGGCCGCCACCGATGAGAGGTGCCAGGGCGGGCCCGAGGTTCGTGGCGATCATGGCGAACCCCAGCATGCCGCCCCGCTCTGCGGCCGTCGCCACGTCCGCGACGACGCCGTACGACACAGCCACAGTGGCCGAGCACCCCAGGCTCTGTAGCATACGCAGCAACAGCAGCGCGACGAAGCCGGACTGTAGGGCGAGCCCCACATTCGCGGCGGCGTAAATAGTGAACATCAGCAGGAAAACGGGTCGCCGGCCCACCGTGTCCGCCAGATCCCCGAGTAGCGCCGGCGCCACCGCTTGGAAGATCAGGTACGCCGTGATCGTAAGATTGATGTTCTGCGCGCTGGTGCGGAGCTGCGTCTGCAGCTCGCCGAGGGCTGGGAAGTAGATGTTGGCGCTGAGCGGGGAAAAGAGCATGGAAAAGCCTATGATGACGGTGAGGAGGCGGCGCTCCGAGGCGGAGAGGATAGAGTAGGGCGCTTCCTGCGTCCCAGGTGTGGGGCATTGGGAGTTTTGCTGATGGTCAGGCATCGCCTGGTCGTCATTTTCTTCTTTTTCTAACATGACTCTAATTCTTTTTGCGGCAATTCGCAAACGGTATTCACAACAATGCAGTGTTATCATTTGACGTTTCCTGTAATGCATCAACCCACTGAGCCCTGCTTGGAGTACCTGGGATGCACCAAATGAGGGGAGAGTGGTATTCAAATGCGGCAACATGTCACGTGAATGATCGAACCCCTGAGATTCTAATAAAAGCTAAACAGACACCGAGAAGAGAAAAGATCATCTGCAGAGCTTACTGGATATTTTGCAGACTCTATTCGGTATAAAGATTCAAACAACGGCATGCTATTTTGATCCAGTTAATTTCTAGACGATCGTCGCATATTAATCCGGTCCCTAGACACGCGCTTACTAACGCTCCAGGCATCCATCAAATATGACTTGCATAAAATCGTCGGTGCGAGATTCAATGTGTTCATTTGTCACCTAATATCCTCTCCATATATCCAGAAAACAGAAGAAAAAGAAAAGTCTCATACGATCACGACGACACAACATCCCCAAGGGCCGAGAAACATGTCAAAAGTAACACGACTCCCGATGGAGGTGATGAGTATGATACTTACCGCCCTTGGTGATATCGACCTCAAGACATTAATCGTCGCCCGAGCCGTTTCTACCCAGTTCCATGATCTGATCGAGACCATCGTTTTCCAAACTAGGCATCGCCAGCCTACAGAAAGCGGCGAAATGGAGTTTGATCCTTTCCTACGTACCGAATTCTTCTCGATAGTCAGCGATCTAGATCCAACACCCAGGCTCAACGAAGATGGCAATCCCTCTTACAGAGAATTCCGGCTTTTTGAGACGCTCCGAGATCTCCCATGGTCCAAGACCGAGGCATCGAGGGAGCCGTACCTGCGAGCCGAGGCCAGTTGGCGGCGCCTCTGCGTCACTGTCGGTGGCCCGCCCATCACCAACCTGGCCTGCGTGCATCTCAGCAACTCGCTTGGTAATGGATACCCCATGCCCCACGCTAAATGCAGCAGCGCTGTCTATAGCGAGGTGATCATGCTTTCCCCATGGCTTACTATGGGGTGTCTTTACGATGCGCTGATTATGAGCGAAGACGGGTTCAACTATGGCCGGGAACATCGTGATCTGTTCCTGGGGCAGCGCGTGGCCGACTTTAGCCATGCCGAGTACCTGTGCCGAACCCGCCTTACCGTGGATAGAAGGGAGCTTTCACCCATGTACGTTAAAGATGCCGAGTCGAGGAGCTCGGCGGTTTTGCAGATCGACGTGTCCCTAGGCGACGCTGACTCGGGTATGGATGGCTATGTGGGCTGGAGGGATCTATGGTACCCTTGGCCTTACGGCGACGACCTGGGTGGCTTCCGGCGCTGCGAGTGGCAAGGGCCCCTACCGCTACCCGAACCCGAATCTGAAGATGATGATCTTTGAGAGTCAGCCAAGGAGAGGGGATGGTGACCTCGGTAGCATTTTGCTTCGTGTCTCAAGGAAACACTTTTCATACCCTACCAAGTTATATCAGGTCTCCTAGGATATCCATGAGAAGACGAGGTCTTCTGGCTTCAACAGCAATTGTCTCGGAGATGGGCACGCACTTCTCATAACTGCTGAAGGCCAAGAATGCGACGGGAAATTGCACGATGATTTAGATATCAGAATAGATTAGATAGTGGTTATTTAGCTACTTCTCACATATCAGTTAGAGATCAGAGCTCAACAGCTCTGTAAACATTGTGAAGTAAGCTTGTCTTGGTGGATATGGTCGGGTGACCAGCAAACCATTCACGCTTCACGTTGCTCGGCCAGGTAGCTATCCTGACCTGTCACCCTAGTAACCAACCCAACAGGGAACGCGGCTGCCAGCACGAAAACCAGTCCCATACCACGCGAACAAAGTCTCCCACCAAACTAACTAGGGGTACATAATTACCAATAACTTGATCAGATAGTAACCAGCCCTCCAGCGCGGCCAGATGGCCGAGTTGGTTGGCGCGCGGGTTGACGATTCCGCGCGCCCTAAAACAAAGGGTGTTATGAGTAAAACCCCTACCCGGGAGGGGGTTTTCGTAGGCCTGTTCGAGCCCCAACGGGGGCTCCAGGCTGAGCTTTTTGCACTTTGTTTTTTCATTTCATTTTCTTTAAAGGTTTTTTCCCTTTTCTTGGAAGCGTTTCGGTTTTCCATTTTCAAACCTACTGGAGTATCTTCCGCTGCTTGTTACTGATGAAATACACGTGCCTCATTTCTTGCCTTTTCAGAGAAGTGTTAGATTATTTACATACTCATCATCCGTCCTGATCTGATGACTTGAATATGAGGCAGTGTGCGGACGCGTCAAGATCACTAGATGAAGCTCCCTTGTGTGCCTTTGGTCTTACAACGATACGTGTTGTCTACTTTTCCATTTCTGATAAATGAAATCTCACTTATTCATGGGGTACGTAATCACCTTTAATGAAGCTCCAACAACCTATCTAAAGACGCAGAGCGTGTATCCTGACCGTGATCCATCCATCACAGGCAGCGAACTCGTCGGCTCTACAAAAGTAAACCAACAAAGAGATTAGCAAATGCCATAATCTCAAATGACCGGGACGTCTTATCTTATCTCAGCACCTTTATATCCACTGCTGACGTGTCTTGCACGTAATTCATTCATGAAATTGTTTGACCAGTTGGTGATGTGTCGTCGCAATAAGAGCATCGCCACCCCACACTCGGGGGTCCGGTTCGCTAATCAAATCGGACGGCGCCCGGCAGATTGGGGGTTTGATGTGAATGCGTAATTATGCACTTTTATCTATCTTGCTCTTCAATCGACGGAACATCCTACCTATCTGCGTACCTCCATCCGTGCATGCTTACTCGAGATGAGCAAGGGATCAGTCAAGCTTGGGGGCAGCCCGACCCCACGATCTGCATGCAATGCAACGACTCTTCTTTTCGGAGAATCCGCCGAGCAACGGCGATGCAATGCAAATAATGCAGGCCCGTCTAGTGGTACAATGTCAGTGGGTGTTCAATCTGGCCCCCCCTTTTCCCGCCAGCCTGAAACGTTGCTGCACACCTGGATTAATCTTCGAAGGACGTTTGCATCTAACATAATTCACTGCCACTGTGTCAGGTCTCGGTGACAGCTGCACAATATAAGTGGCTTCCCACAATTCATTAGAAATATGCACAGTCGTCACACAAGCAACGTGGCTGCATTACACCACTCTGCCTTGCTATGATGTGCGTGTGTGTGTCCTGGGGGCCGACTAAACAGCGGGGAAAAGGAGGGAAACCTGCATACATGCAAACATAAACATATGTGTAGGCGTCGCCATCCTCATGATCTGGAATGGGCCAATTAATAGTCAGAGTGCTTACTTGGCGGCCAAGAAAGCATATCGGTTCCAGCGTGCCGGGTCGATCTATTCTTGTGATGGTGTGGTGGCGCAGTGTCATGGTAGCAGTGTGGAAGATGCAAAGGACAGTGCATCAAGCAGAAGACATGTTTGCTTGAAGAACCACCAATCCGACTGCCGGGTTCTGCACACCGACCATTACATTTACGTGAGGGGCCAAGTACCCCGAGTGGCCGGTGTGGCTGCCGTACTTTGGTGTAGTGGGCTAATTAGGTCCAATATGTCAGTCAACGAATATGTATATCCAATTGCATCTACCCATGGGTGTACATCTAGATAATCATTAAATGGTAATATGAGACGCAATATAATCTGGTCATTCAATAGGGCTGACCAAAGCTCTCTCGATCGTTGCTTATATTGAGGCGACCGAGCAGGGTTCTCCGGGTATCCAAACTGCCGAAGAGCTTAAGCCTTCTGCTCGACTGCCACCTTCTCACTCGTGGGCTCGAGGCCGTGCTTCTCGTCACTGCCATGGCTACCCATACCAGAAATCATGGCCGTCAGTCCGATCTCGTGGTTGATCTCCTCCATGCGTTCGTAGTCCGCCTGTGCGGTACCGACAGAACCGAAGACAACATCCTAAAGAAGACGAGTTAGTTTGGGTCCAGTGTTGGTGATCTGCAGATAGCATAATAGTACGTACCATCTCTTCAAGAGTCAATCGCTTGGTCTCAGGGACGTAGAACCAAATGAATGCGGCACCGATCGTAGTCAGGATACCGAAAAGCAAGTAGGTTCCATAGCCAATCTTCTGTAGCAAATCGGGCGTAACTTGTCCAACAATGAAATTGTTCATCTAGTCAATGAATGTTAGCATTGACTCGCAGCCAATCACAAGGGCAGGGAAACCAGGATGATGTGGTTTGGAAAGGGGGTCGGGGTCGGGGTCAGGTAGTCTTACCCAGTTGCTCGAAGCACCGAGCGAAACACCGTAGGGGCGGGTGCTCAACGGCCAAACTTCGGCCACCAAGATCCAGGCACAAGGTCCCCAGGAGTAGCCGAAATGGATGACAAACAGCCAGACCATGGCGCAGGCCGCCCAGCCCGCGGCCACGTGCTGCTCCCAATGGCCCGCGTTCTTGGCCACGAGGATGGCGATGATGTAATGGCAGGACGCCATGCCGAGGGCGCCAATGGTCAGGACAGGCTTGCGGCCCAGGCGATCGACCCAGAGCACGGCCGGGATGGTGGCGAGGAACATGACGATGCCGACGACGCCCGTCGCCAAGAGACTAATCTCGGTGCCGCCGAGCCCGAGACCCTTGAAGATCTGGGGCGCGTAGTACAGGATAGCGTTGATACCCGTCCACTGCTGGAAGAACATGGTGACGCTGGCGACGATGACGCGTTTGAACATGGGCTTGGTCTTGAAGAGGGCGCCGATGGCGACGAACTGGAGCTTGAAGATGTTCCAGTTGGTCGGCTCGCGCAGGTGTGGGAAGAGCTCAGCCACGGTGCGCTTCTCAAACAGGGACTGCGCCTTGATCTCGAGGAACTCGAGCTCGACCAGTTCGTGGTCCTCGGACAGGCCACGAAGGTCAGCAAGGTTCTTGCGTGCCTCGCCCTCGCGGCCGTGATGGATGAGCCAACGGGGCGAGAAGGGCATGAAGATCATGCCGACGAAGAGGATGATGGCGGGCGCAAGCTGCAGGCAGACGGGCACGAGCCAGGCGGCGTCCTTTTGCTCGCCGAGGTTGGTGCCGCCGATGAAGTTGGTGCCAAAGTCGATCCAGAACGAGATCATGATGCCGAAGGTGATGGCCAGCTGCTGCAGCGCAACGAGAGCGCCACGCACCTCGGGCGGTGCGACCTCGCTATTGTAGATGGGGACGATCATGGCCAGACTACCGACGCCCATACCGGTGATGAAGCGGCCGCCAAGAATGCCGTGGTAGGTGCTGCTCTGGGCCGTGGCCTGGATGATGACGCCGATAACGAAGACGGTGGTGGCGACGAGGATGCCGTATTTTCGGGAGATGGACTCGGCGAGGAAACCGGAGAGGAGGGTACCGATCCAGGCACCCAATTCGAGAATGGCAGTGAGCCATCCCTTCTTGGTCTGGTCGGCGTTGGGGTCGAGAGGAGCGTATTCCCCCATATCTTGGGTACTGTGAGCTCAGGTCCACTGTGTGGTGTCTTCGAGGGCCAGAAGCCCGTCAAAAAGAGAAGATGAACTTACGTGATTCAAACGCAGGCATTGTGAGAAGACCTGAGAACATTCCCTGGTTGTAGCCGTACAGAATGCCACCAATGCAAGCGAAGGCGGCGATGCGGAACACTTTGAAGTTCTTCACAAGGGCCATAGGGCCACTCTTGCCCATGAGGTTTTGGCGACGCTTCAAGGCGGCATCGTAAAGCGCCGCTCCGGTATCTGCTGCGACCATGATGGGCAACAATGTTTTTTGATTCTTCCCTTTAGTGACAGTGCACCCGTAGGTGGAGGAGATCCTGTTGACCCAAGGTTTGTTTCTTGGGTGACAGTGGACAGGATGGTGGCGGCGATCTGACCCGGGAGGGTGGGCGAGCAGGCGTAATATTACAGAAAATATGCCTGGAGAGAGGCTCGAGGGGAGGGAGTAAGCTCAATGGAGCAATGGCACAAGGGATGTCCCGTAATATATATATACACACAACCCTCCAAAATCATTTTTTGGGTTCCCGTATGTGAGGTAGGATTCGCGATGCAAGCCCAGCGAGAGCGATACACCCATTTCCCCCTTCACTTCGCTGGGGTAGGTAGGCTAGCAGGCTAGCTAGCCCGGGTGCGGAGAAGTCTGACATTGAACGGTCTGGGATTGCAGGGCACTCGAAGCCGAAGCGACCTTCCGCGCAAATCACAATGGCCGGCCAGACACCCCATGCAACAAGCAACCCATGCTACCATATGGGTCCAGAAGCTCCTTGTGCATAGGTGACTGGGGGGCCGGGGTATTGGATAAATGGCAACCCGGAACTTTGGTAGTGTCGAAAAGCACATGGCCTCATTCTGGACGCGTAGGCCGGTTCGTTATCGCGAGATGAATCACCGACTTTCGTACGGCCATTGCTGCTATCCTTGCTGACCGCCGTCTGACGCCGAGAATACTGTGCAGTGTGATGGATTGATGATGATGATGGGATGCTCGTGTCATGCCACGATGAGCTTGTCAGGTAAATGAGTGCAATCCTTCTGCCTCAATCCCATCCCCATGTTGAATTAAGTGAGTGCAGAGAGCGCGCGAAAAAAGCTTATTGAGGACTTTGCCCGGTAGTGTGAGTCGCTACCGGTAATAACCCCGAAATCTCCAGGGCTCAATGCGGGGAGGATTTGGAGAAAATATGGAGGCGATTGCGGAGGAAAACCCACTGAACCCCAGCTTCAGGCGCTGCCCAGGACTGGCTGACTGGTGCCAGGCCTTCCACTGAGCCCACTATCGGCCTATTGCTGCCATGGGGTTTGGGGTAGCATTGGTGGGTCTGGCACTCTCTTCCCTCCCCCTAATGTTTCCCATTTAGCCTGAATGCAAATAACCACAAACCACCCTTGCTCGGGCCCTGTTGAAGACGAGAAAACGGCAGGACTAAGAAGAAAAGGACCTGGGGGATTGCCTTGTACGTACGGTGAGGGCCGACAAGGAAAGCAGTCACCCGTCGAAAAGTCGGGCCTTCTCCATGCCCGGGCTAGAAAGCTTGGGGTAGGATCGTGATGATGGCATCGGCTCATTGGACGGGCGCTCACCCGAAGCCGATGATCTCTGGGGCTACCGGACAACAAGCCGTTGCATACACATGGCAGAAGGCCTTCGCCGATGTTCCAGCTGCAGGAAGTCGGGCCTTTTGCCAAGGTCACCATCATAAACGTGGTAAGCATTTGGCACACCCTAAAACGCATTCGAGATCTGACGGGTTCAAGATACCCCAAGATCACCAGCCCGGTGGGAGGGTAGCAGCAGCGCAGGTCCTGGGTCTTCGGTCCCGGTGGCATGTTATTGTTTCACCCAGTACCGGTTTCTGGGCCGTCCCTAATGAACTACTTCCAGCACTAGCTCAACCGACTGTTCGGGTAAATGCGTCGCCCTTGTGGCGAGAGGATATCAGCTTCCATCAAGAACAGCCGTTCTGCCTGTTCAATTAGGATGGACGACTAGTGCAAGTGTTGGCGGCATTAGTAGACGCGTTGGCTTGCTTCGGCGATAAACTTGGGCGAGCGGGATCTTTAAGGATGGATTACCCGTGCGACCCGCAACGGCAGACGGGACCGATGGCGTATCTGTCTGCATCTTGGATGTCTTCTTGGCAAATGCGACAGCAATACCACTGGTGATGTGATACACACAAGTATCAGTCAATGCAAACATGGTATATACAGTTAACACAATCCGGCTTATCGGCCACCTTCCAAACTGTAGGCAGCAATTGGAGCTTTCGCTCGTAGATGTCTTTCCATCCAGGTCAAAAATCGATACGAAGCAGGCATGTTTAGCCTGGCAGAATGGGCGGTCCAGGCACCAGCCACCTTGGCGATTGATTGGCTTGGGGCGGACCTTCATTGTTTGCTGGTGCCTCAGCATCAACAACGTTAGAGCTAATTCCTCACAATCAATTTTTAGCAGATGATATCCTCTGGAGCGAGTGAAGAGGCTGCAACTGTTTCAATTCCCAATCGCAGTCCGTAAAGCGAGACAGCCAGAATGAACAACTCAACCCCACGGAAGCTGTTAATGCAAATGTCTGGAGCGCCTGGTGCAGGTAAAAGCACCATGGCGAAGATACTCCAGCGTTCAATTGGCGGCCTGGTCATCGACCACGACATCATACGATCATCACTCTTGGAAGACTTCGGCAATGTCCCCTTCGACCAGGTTGCCCGAAGCGCGTATCGGCTCCAATGGGCCATGGCCGAGCAGGCGGCGAAGCAAGGGCTGAACGTCATCATCGACAGCGTCTGCAACTACCAAGAGGCGCTCGATCAGGGCTCCGCACTCGCAGAGCGCCATGGCTACACCTACTGGTATGTTGAGTGCAGGGTCGAGAACATTGCGCTGCTTAACGAGAGGCTGCGCACCAGAAACCCCATGAGGAGTCAGAGAACTGGGGTCAATTGCCCGCCTGCCGGCGCCAGCAGCTCTGGTCGGAACGAAGAGGTACTAAAGATGAGAATGGCAAATCCTTGTCGACCAGAAAAGAACGTCGTCATCATAGACACGGAGGCTGGCAGCCTGGACGAGAGTTTAGACGAGGTCCTTAAGCAAATACAACGCGAAGACCCTTGAGGCCAGTGCGCAAGCAAATGCTCGGCGGGTATAGATTGCCCTTCATGGATGACAGCTTAAGTCAGCCAAGCTTACAGCGGGTCGGTGTACGGAAAGATATCCGGACTACAATGGGGCGGGAGGAGGTTTGGGACAAATCCACGTTGGCGAATTGCCAGGGCGCCAAAACCATTTTCAAAAAAGACACGCGACATCTCCAAGAGGTACACCTAGGTCAAGAGAGGAAAAGCGACGGCGCAGACCGACGGGATCGGATGTCAGTCAGCCCCTCCAGTCTGTGGGTTCCCGTCCCGTAGCTTCGCCCGTCACCTTTTCAAGGATGGGCAGCTTCGTGCGCGGTTGATGAAACAGAAAGAACAGCGCATTCAGTCACTATGATGTGGATCTTCATCTTTGATATATGTAAAGAGAGAGAATTGTGCAGATATAGATGGCAATTGAACAATGCAGGCCTATCGATTTCCTGGCGGGCGGCTGCAGCAAGCGTGGATGGGGAGACGAGGTCCGATTTAGTAATTCAAGGGCGCGCATGGTGAAACATGAAACATTCGAGGATCGGGTAGTGCAAGCTATGTAGTAGTGCATGCGCATGCATCAACCAAATAAGGTTCGGTACCGCTATGCTGGTGATGGGCAAGATGGGCAAGATGGTAAGACGGCACGATGGCAGATGAACTGGTGATGAACTGTTCGGCTTCAGGAGGTGGATCCTACCCGCAATTAATGGGGGCAGCAAAGAGGAGGAGGAGGAGGAGTTCGTGCCATCAGCTCGCGGAAAGCGCAGTGTGGGCGGTTGTCGCTCTCAAGCGCCGACGATCTACACGTATGTGTCTCTGTCTGTCTTTCTGGGGCGCGTATCGCTTCTTCTCCTTATTTCTCTCCATTTAGTCGCATTGACTCGGTTTAAGTGAAGTTGAAGTTGGGTAAAATACCTACAAGCATGTCTATTTCCAGCATCACCTGGGTATCGGACTCAACCAACAACTACAACACACCATCACGTCACCATTTGAAGTCCCGTGTTTGAAAGGCTGGCAGTGTTATCTCTAACGAATATTTCCGCTTCTCACGTGACGAGCCTTGTTCGATGTTCGACTTGTTTTCTTCGCAGGTCAGACGGGACAGTGATTGTTGATGCTCAATCATGATGGCAACAAATTAATGTCCTTTTCCGTCCAAAAATATCCCCAGATCACCTCTGATTCTAACCAGAAGCGGCATGGCCCTGACTCGTGGTTGCCTCAATTGAGCGAACAGCCCGATGTTGGTGGTGGTTTTGTTCTGATTTAGACGCGCGCCTCCAAACAGAGCCCACTTCTTAATTTGGACTCAGTCCTTTCCCCAGCCAATCCCATGTTGGCTCTCCCGCCCGAGTCCCTCTCAATTGTTTCCTTTTACCTTGCACTTTTTACCTTGCACCTCAAATCGTTAACACACCAAGACGCCAAAGAAAGTCGACGTGTCCCTGCTCCATACTCCATCTCATGCACCTGACCGGAACGAAGTAAGGATGTAAGGAACAAGCACAGATCAGAGCAGAAATGGGGGCTTCTGGGGCCAAGGACAGACAGACATGCACCAGGCGCCAGCAAGCCCCTCTATTCTTTTTCGCTGCTGTTACCCGAGACCTCTTCGTCATGGGGTATTCCTTCGCTGGACATTTCGATTCAAGCTTCTGGGGGCCACCACCACAAACAAAAGCGATGATTTCCTGACCGAGTGTGAGCTTCGCCTACCTGTCTGGCCTCCGCATCTTCATTGCACTTCATTGACATGATATGATCTTGTTGGCACCTCGGTCGCCAGTGTGACGTCTGCGCCATAGTGCTGCCTTCCAACGCACAGCACAATTCTTCTGTTACCTCCCCAAGCTGAGCGGGCGGAAAGCAATGCGTCCAATCGCACACACATGGGCTGACAGCTTTCACCACAAGGTAGGGAGTAAAATGCGTGCCCAAGCCTTCAGATGCATGGATGTGGATGGCATTTGATGTATGTCATTTTGAAGAATGGAGTTGTTTGCTGTTGGGGCTTTTCTTTTATGAATCCCAAGCGCGTCGCTCTCGACTGCCGACCCAAACAAGATTAGCGTCCCCCCTGTGCCCTCCTCCCGCACTGCATACTGCATGCTTAGTACCCATCTCTGTCTCTACACCCACCTCCGTCCCACTTTGCCATGCTCGTCAAGGCTGGCGGCTACTGATACCAACTGCAGTATGGTGCTATTTTTGATCAGCATCATGCTGTACTTGACTTTGCTCACTATGTCTCTCTCTCTCCCTGTCTGTCTCTCTCTATTTACCCCCTGGTCTTTTTAGGTTCTGATTCTGTAGCCGCCCTCGATGCCATGCCGGGACCATCTTTTCCTAACCGCCCAACTCCCAGACAGCCGCTACCCCAGCGACGCGCTCGACCAATATCAACCCTCACTGAGCTGCCTATCCGCTCATTCAGACACATTCTCTCCGTTTCAGCATCTTTCCTGCAGTCCATGACAAGCGTATTGCCTTCTTCGAGCCAGGTAGCTCCGTTTCAGCTCCATCGCCCCGGAATCTATCTACAACGTCCAAACCAACCAGTTGGTCTCCGCTACTGGTTGACATCGCGCGAAAAGCTTCACTTATAAAGAGTCGCGTCCACTTTGTGACCCGTCCCGCTTGGTCGCTTTCCTCCCCTGGACCTCTTTCGCTACAGCATCAACGACCCGTTTTCTTTCGTATCGTTTCTCTCTGTCTCATCTCTTACTTCCCTTGCCATTTCATTGCCCCGTTCGTTTCATCTCCTGGCTTCATTCGTTTGATACGATTTGTCCTCGGTGATCCCGTCTCCTTTCCCACGTGTGGCAACCGACAACCTTGGCGACAGACCGGACACTCACACCCATACACACATACACGCAGCGACTACGCTTCCCTTGCCCAGCCTTCGTTAATCGTAATTCACTCGCTGGAGCTGAAACATACTGCCACTCCTCCTCTATTCTCAACATACGACCTTCACCATGCCGAAACACACTCGCTCATCCAGCTCCACCCACAATCCCTACGCGCATGCCATGCCTGTCTCACTTGCTCCTTCCCAGCCCATGGACATTGGATATAATGCTCGTCAGCAGCATATGTCGCTCAACACGGCTTTCTACCAGACAATGCCCAACAACGTAACAGCACAGGCTGCCATGGCTTCTCAAGCATACGAGCCTTACCCAACAGTACCAGCAGCAGCCATGCCTCAGTCGATACCCCACAGAGCGTCTTCGGGAGCTTGGTCGCCCCAAGACGACAAGAATCTCATTGCGGCCCGGCAGCAGGGTCTCAACTGGAACCAGATTCAGGTCAACTACTTCCCAAACAAGACGTCGAATGCTTGCCGGAAAAGGCATGAGCGGTTGATGGAGCGCAAGGGAGCCGACGACTGGGACGCCCGCAAGCTGGAGAGGATCGCCAGAGAGTACATCAGCATGCGCAAAGAGATTTGGCAGCCATTGGCGCAGCGAGTCGGCGAGAAATGGAGCGTGGTTGAAGCCAGGGTCAGTGTCAATCCGTCTTCCTCCCTCTCACTTGAGGGAAGTAAATAGCTCTTCTTACTAACTGTCCTTCTCTGCAGTGCATGAACAATGGCTTGAAGAACATCCAGAACGCGGCACGCGCAGGGGCTCGTCGGGAGCGTGTGGAGTCGGGCCAAGGCCAAGTTTTCACGCATGGGTATGACGACGACAGCGGCATCTCGGGCATTGGATTAACCCCAGTAGATGACCTTGACGCCTCGTACAGTAGTCCCGAGACTACCAGCTCCGGCTCGCTCTCGGGCGGCTCCTACCACGGCGGCATTCCCATGCAGCTCGGCCACCAGGCCTACAACCAGCACTACGCCACCAACACGGGCGGCATGTCTTCGGGCTACAGCTCGTCCGTCTCGTCCACCACAGCCCAGGCCTATGGCCAAATGACCGGGCAATCGCATCACTCGTCGGGCGGATCCCCGTACCTCGGCCACGGCCAGAGACTCCCCAGCGTGGACATGGGGATCGACGCCATCATCAACCGGCCAGGCGGCCACGGGGGCGGCCCCTCCAGCATATAATTATGTTTCTTCATTTGGCGTTTTTGTTTCATCTTCGTTCCATCTGCACTTTTTCTTTCCTTGGTCGTTGGCGTTTACAGCTTTTGGTCACTCGACACGTGCTCTTTCGGTGCGCCGCAGAGCTTGACGACGATTTCGCCCCCTCTTCATCTCTCTCATCAGTCTCTCTCACGACACAGCATTGCATCACGTCTTTTTTTCCTTCGGGGATTCAGTGAGCACAGGCGTTTCAGGCGTTCAATAAAATCGGGCATGGTGTTTTGTTTTCTGTTCTGTTCTGTTTTATCATCACTTGGGGATTTTGGGTTATCAACTTGCTGTTGGCAAGAAGAAGAAAGACAGTGAGGTGGGGTTACACTCATTTCTGTTTCACCCGGGAGAAGAAAAGTCCCAACACTACTCGGCATAGCGATGCCCGCTACCAAAACCTAATGACTTGCACTTCTGCAATCGAGTTGGCCTGTTGTTTTCAATTTCTGCTTCATGACGAAGGATATACTCTGGTGTATTTGGCATATATAGAAAGATACCTTGGGATGCTCGTGGAGGATGGGAAGATGGGTGGAATGGAAGCAAGAAGAAGATGGAAGTCGCCTTGCGATGTACGCAAAGGCAAAGACAACACTCATTAGCTACAATGGAAAAAGTTGTCAACTCGAACCAGATAATCATGCTTCGTTTTCTTTCACATTGATTTTATATTCGGCAAAGCGTACGTTGAAGCGCAGCCTCTTTTCGCTGGCTGAGGGCGATTGATTGATTGATTGCGTTCTCGAAGGTGGAAAAGAAGGTGTCCAGAAAATGCCATTGGGGAGTTCCTTCCATCGGTGCCTGGGTGCCCTTCTGGGGGCACCGCCACCCCCACGCCAACGCCCCATCAGCCTTCTTACAGCGGGGATTGACCTACAACACGTTGCGCCGTATTGATCCGACGACAACATGGACTTCCCTCCCAGAACAATGGTCTTGTGAACGCGTCAAACTGCAGATGTTTACATGAAGCTTCATACCTATTGCAGAATTTCATATAATGTTATTGATATTAGGGACACCCTTAGGTAAATATTGGATGAAAACCCTTCTTTGCCAACCAGCGAGCAGAGCCATTGGCCAACTTTAGTTGCAATGCATTTGGCCCTGTCAGAAAAATATGTAGCACGAGAGCCTCAACTTCGATGCATGGCAACAATACCATTACTTTCTACTCTTGCTGTCACATCGTGGATTGATGCGGATTATTTCTTCCTTTTTCCATTTAGGTAAGTACTTAAGGCAGCAATGCACACTAAATTGGATTGACTCATTGAATCTGCTTTTGAAGTTCGTACTCGAGTTTTGTTCTGTCATCCACCTCGTGCCTGGAGGTTCCTTCCCCGTCCCATCACAACCGCGTCCCCATGTTTACATGGACATGCAAGCCATCCCTCATCAATTGGTCCCATTGATACAGCTCTTGGAAACGATTTTCACCCAGTCAAGTAACCCCATCACTCTAACCTTTTTTTCTTGGCTCAAATTACTCTTGGGCGTGAGCCTGCTGTGTTGATATTTTGCCTGATCGTTGGGCTATTTTGGCAAGCACCCCACCATCAGCAGGTCCTACCAATACTGACCTTCCCACCACACACTCACTCACCTTTCAACCATTCCAATTCCTTTAACTTCCATGTGATTGGAAAAAATTGGAATTTCTCGAGACTTTAGAACCCTTCGTCTTCTCGTTGGACTCGAAGTATTAGGATTTCTTCTGTACCATACCACCTTTCCCTCACACCTCACACCCACCCGCGTCCAGCAATCCAAACACTTCTCTCTTCACCTTTCAAGCAATATTCCTGTCTCTCAAACAGGAAATACTTCAACTTTTCAAACCTCTCTCGTCGGATACTTGCTCGGTCGACCTTGGGGTGTTTGGTATCCATCTGTACCTATACCGTCTGTTCTTCTTCTGTCACCGACCTCCATCCTTCCAACTTGATGTCATCCATCTGAAATCAAAAACTTCACCTTAGCCATGGGAAGAGGCCCGCCTCCCTCGAGGGGCCCTTTGGCCGTGCGACCCAAGGAACCTTGCCCAAGGTGGAAACACGATGGCGATTGCGTCTTTGGGGATATTTGCAAGTTCTCCCACGACGGTAAACCTGGCGTTCCCAGTTCCGAGAATCGTCAGCAACCACCGACTCAGGGCAACCCTACCTTTCAGAGCCCTCAGCAACCATTGATAACCCGCACTCCCAATTTACGGGACCACCAGCACTCCCCAGTACAAGGTAACACCACTTATGAGAACCCTCGGCACCCCTCATCACAAGACAAGCCCGGCTCCCGCGGTGACTGGCAATCATCAGCACCAAGTAATGAGCCCAGCTCCCGCGGCGACTGGCGCTCATCAGCACTAAACAACGCCAACCTGCACGGCCAGCATCGGTCGCCATTGGAAAAAAGCAACGACATTCAACGACCACAGTACCCATCTGCACGAGATGGTCCTGGTCCCCAGAACCAACGGCAGCCTTCATCACGTGGCAATCACAGCTCCCAAAGCCAGCGGCAACCCTCATCGCAGGGCAATGCCAACACCCGTAAGCCCCGTGTGGTACACAACGAAGACGAGTTGCGAGAATGGAAGCGTCTTCTCCGACAAGCTGCTTCAAATCGCACAGCGCGTGTCCGCTTCTTCGAGCTGGCCTTGAAACTTGTTGATGGCGAGGTTGGCATGTCTCAAGACATGGTCAAGACATTGGCACAGGATCCTGGTCTCCTAGTCATCCGCACTTTGATTCAAGACCACCTGCCTCAGGCTTTTTCCGATCAAGAAAAGATGGTATTGTGGATTACTGAGCTGGAGCCGCTCATGCGTGTCATAAGTCATCAGCGATTGATGGACTCGGCTGTTCTTGAACAATCCGTTTTCTCCATCTACAATTTCTTGGGTGGTGTTGGTGGCCAGAGAATGAAGACACTCTATGAATTCATCATTGAGTTCATACCTTCTGTACCGATAGGGAAGTCACCCGCCTCACAGGCCATTTCCGATCGCGTCTCCATCATCGAGCTGAGCCTGGGCGTTCTATCTAAGATGATCGACTCTAACTCGACCAACACTGTCAACCAAGATTTCTCCTCAGTCGTCAACTTGTTGGAGCCTCTCTTGGATGATGCAGCCAGTAGCCAAGATCACAGCCACTATGTGGAACTCCAAGCACGGAAATGGCTGAGCTACATCAAACGTCGCCTTGGTGTTGGTGACTCGTTGCCATTCTCCGCTCCGCAAACTCAGGCGGCTGGAACAATTGTCGAATTCGTTCTTCCCAAGAATCTTCCTGGCCATCTTTCTGCTAGTGGACCTCGGCATGACAATGACCATTCGGATATCCAGAAGATCAGCATTTTACCCACTCCAGATGAGATCATATCTGTGAGGGATGAATATCTACCAACCAACAAGCCTTCTTCATTCCATCTCCCTGGCATCATTGGACGTCTCGATCGCGAGTTTCGTCTTCTGCGAGAAGATACAGTGGGGCAATTGCGTGATGTTGTACGGACACAACTTGACAAAATGCAGAACCCCGATGCCATCCGGCCCCGGCACAAGAACATGAGAACATTCACGTATTTTGGAGCGGAGCCCAGGCATATTGGATTCGATCGACTTCAAGGCCTTGATCTACTGGTGAAATTCAACCAACCAGCAAGTGGCCGGGATAGTATCAGCAGAGAAGAATGGTGGATGCACTCAAAGCGTTTGCAACCCGGCGGGCTTGTATGCGTTGTCTCCAGCGATGGCTCAACTCTTTTCTGCGTGGTCAGCGACCGAACCCGGTACCGCTCGGGCAACAACACATCACAGTCTGATGGTGAGGCTAACTTCTCGCACAAGAAAGCATCTCTTGCGGACAAATCCGACTATGCATATGTCCATCTTCGTGTGGCCGAGCCCAAACCGAGTAATACAGTCGAAGTGTTGCAATGGTTCCAAGCCATTGGCCCTCACCAGGAAAGATGTCTTGTAGAGTTCCCGGGTGTGTTGCTTCCGTCGTTCCAGCATACCCTTGAAGCCTTGCAGCAGATCACCCAAGTCCCGCGAATGCCTTTCATCGAGTTGATTGCCCCAGATCAACAACAACCCGGCGTGGTGGATGTACCCCCTCCGCAATATGCTACAAAGCCTGATTTCTTCTTTGATTTGAGCAGCCTAACAGACGGTACGCCGTTGCAATGTGCTCCTGATCAACCTCTCGATCCTGAGTTACTAAGTCAGCATTCGACTCTTGATGCAACCCAATCTGCAGCCCTTCTCGCTAGCTTGTCAAGGAGCTTGGCACTTATCCAGGGACCTCCTGGTACTGGCAAAAGCTATACTGGAGAAAAGTTGGTTCAAGTTTTACTCGACAACAAGAAACGGGCCAAGTTAGGTCCCATTTTGTGCGTCTGTTACACAAACCATGCACTAGATCAGCTTTTGGAGCACTTACTCGATGCTGGCGTTCAGCAAGTCATTCGCATCGGCTCGAGATCCAAGTCTTCGCGCCTCGAGAACTTGAATCTTCGATACATTTCGAGCAACGCTGAGCGTACAAGATCAGAGAATCAGTCATTGTGGGCTAACAAAAATGATCTGGACGCTCATATGGGAGTCCTCGAGGAATGCATTCAGCAACTTGAAACATGCCTTTCAAGAGATTCAATCAAATCTCATCTAGCTGAAAACTATCCTCGATTCCATACCGAGCTAGCCGATTTCGCCATAGATGATGAGGATGGATTCCGGCTTGTTCAACGCCACCAACAACAGCGATTGGAAAAGTGGCTGTATGGTGGTGCTGTCGCCATCACTCCTTCACGCGATCCTTCCGAATTACTTGATGCCGACCTCTGGACCATGACACATGTGGAACGCCAATCCCTTTACTGCCATTGGGCGCATGAGATACGTGACCCTATCATTGATGAATTTCAAGAGGAGTACCAATTGTGGGAGTCAGTGAAGGACGGTCGGAACAGGGTTGCACGTGAAGTCGACCTGCGTTGTCTCTCGGAGGCAGATATCGTGGGCGTAACGACCACTGGTCTTGCCAAGAATCTGAACTTGTTAAGAAGATTGCCTTGCAAGATGCTCCTTTGTAAGTCAACACATCCAACACATTTCTACAACCCTTACCGGTATATTTCTTTGCACATTGCTAACCCATCTTTTAGGTGAAGAAGCTGGCGAAGTCCTTGAAGCTCATAACCTTACCGCGCTGCTGCCTTCAATTCAACATGCCATCTTGATTGGAGACAACTTGCAGCTTAGACCGCAGATCCAAAACTTTGAGCTGCATAGTTCAAACAGTCGAGGAGCTCAATATTCGCTTGACATGTCCATGTTTGAGCGCCTTGTATCCCCACCTCACGACGACGAGCAAAAGCTACCATACAATACCCTCCAGACCCAACGACGGATGCACCCTTCAATTTCCGAGCTGGTACAGAGTACACTGTATCCAAACCTGGAGGATGGGGGTCCGGTCGCCGACTATCCAGAAGTTTGTGGGATGAAGAAGAGGCTATTTTGGTTCAACCACCAAGCACCCGAGGACCAAGCTCTCCAATCTGATCCCACTTCCACATCCCACGTCAACTCGTTTGAGATCGAGATGACGGTTGCGCTCGTTCAGCATCTCGTACGGCAAGGTGTGTACGGAGCAGATGATATTGCTGTGCTTACACCGTACCTTGGCCAGCTACATCGACTACGTCATCGAATGAAGCATCTTGTTGAGATTTCTCTAGGTGACAAGGATACTGAAGAGCTGATTTCTCTCGAGGCAGACGATGGTGGAATACAGGTGGATTTCAACAGTCAGCCTGCTCCGGCCAGCAAAACGTCATTGCTGAAAAGCGTCCGCCTTGCAACGGTTGACAATTTCCAGGGCGAAGAGGCCAAGGTGGTGGTTATTTCCTTGGTCCGGAGCAACGAAGACCAAAGATGTGGCTTCTTGAGTACATCAAACAGAATCAACGTTCTCCTTTCGAGAGCTAAGCATGGCATGTATATCCTTGGCAACTCGGAGACATACGGCAATGTCGGCATGTGGGCCCAGGTCATCGACATCCTCCGAGCCAAGGACAGCATCGGAAACCAGTTAGAGCTCGAATGTCCCCGCCATCCCGACTCGTCACTGCTGGTCTCGCAAGCAGACCATTTTCTACAACATTCACCCGAAGGCGGCTGCAATCGGGCATGCGAACGGCGCCTGTCTTGCGGTCATTCTTGCATGTATCAGTGTCACTCGGACATGCTTCACAATGCCGCCAAATGCTTGGACCCTTGTCTCCGGCCCCTTCAGGACTGTGACCATGCTTGCCCTAATGTTTGTGGAGATACATGCCCAACGGCCTGCCGAGTGCGATTGGAAGATCTCGAGATCAAGCTTCATTGTGGCCATGTCGTGACATCGGCGTTTTGCTGGCAGGCGCAGCAGCCTGAGAGCATGGATTGCCATGTTCCAGTCGAAAAGATTGTCCCTGGTTGCGAACACACTGTTACTGTGCCATGTTTTGTCGACGTGAATAGCAAGACGTACATGTGCCAGGCCACCTGCAGCACGCCACAGTCTTGTGGCCACCCTTGCATGAGTCCATGCTACAGGTGCAATACAAGAGTATCGTCGGGACTTGTTGTGATGGAACGACATGGCTTCTGTACACAGACTTGCAACCGCACGCACTCGGCGTGCGGCCATTCTTGCCAGTTGAGGTGTCACCGGGAAGCGAGTTGTCCTCCATGCTCAGCCCCATGCGAAGTTCGATGCAGTCACTCGGTTTGCGGCAAAAAATGCCACGAGCCATGTGCGCCCTGTCCTGAGCCGACCTGTGAGTCGAGAGATGTGCACCAAGAGGATGCATCGTCGTAAGTTTCATGTCTCCCGTAACTACCTACCTCTACTGACCCGTGGCATAGACAAGTCCCATATGAAGAGATAGAAAAGATGATGAAGGACCTAATTGAGTTTAAGGTCTAGGGTTTGATGAGATTTTTTGTCAAACGTGGGGAAATCCATCTTGAGGTTGATGTTGATGTGCGTGCATCGACTCGAGTGGAGATTTGTGGCAAGCTTGTACGAATATTGTATAACAGAAATGAGGAAGTGATGAGCTACTGATGATTTTCTATGACGAAGAGGTCAGAGAAACATGACAACATTGCACCTGTACATTAGAGGAATAGAATGGAAATAGAGCTTGTATGATAGTGAGCCAGGGACTGAACAAGCTAGCTTGAAGAGCAATGAATGGAACAAGCTTCCTGCATAATGCCGTTAGAGACTTAGAGTGTCGTTAGGGTGTCGGGTTCTAGTTGGAGCTTGCCACGTTTCGTGGATAGGCGGTGTAGAGATGCAGGACTCATGCATGGTGGGGAGCGACCAGCTCTAACCTACTAGGCACAGCTCCCAGGCAATTGGCAAGAGATGTTGCATCAGTGGCTGCATTGCTGCTAACGACGCAAAAATGCAATGAGCTACATAGCTTATAGCACTTACGCGATAGGGCATAGCTATGGCAACATACTGCATAATGCCAAGCGACGGCGGCAGATGCAAGAGGTTTCATGGAGCTCCAAGTCGGCCAGTCGTCGAAGTCGATTCAGTTGCGGCGAGATGCAAGCATGATTTAAGCAAAGCAACGCCACGCCACGCAAGCCGAGGAAGCGTCTCGAATCGTTCCAACCACGAGGCCCAGCGCTAGCAGCCAGACCGTCTCGAACCCGAGAGGGTCCGGGTCCACAACCATGCCCCTCCATCGTTTATTATGCGTTTCTATAGCCTTCGCTGGCAAGCAATGGATACTGAATAATGTCCCGGCGTGTTGTCAGCAATGCTGACTTAAGCAACATCCCACGAACCGGTAGGGACAGGGGAAACATGGACACGATCCTCCTATCCCGTCCTATCCCGTCCTGCCATGCTAAGGGTCCAACCGCGACTAATGTGGAGAGGAAGAGGAGAGGAACCTTGCGACGACGGAAATCCCACTGGTTCCGACGTAGCTATATAGCGCCCGCTTCTCTCCCCTTCCCTCACCAGCTTCCCCCAGTAGTTCGTTCATCCAATTGACCAACCAGCCGCATTTCAACCCCTCACATCCATCCCCCTTTCTTCGATTCTTCAACGACTAGAACACCACCACGGAAAATAGACCTTATTGTCGTCATCTTTCATTAATAAGAAATACACCCATTCGCAATGGCTTTCGGCAAGATTTACTCCTACCCGGGCAACTTCCGCGTGCAGCGCGTACGTCATACCCCTCTACCCTCCACCCTTTCCACCCCTTACCCCTTTGCCGCCCACTTATCGTGTCCGTCGCCACGTGATCTTGGCGCCATCATCGACAACGTTGATCAGCGAAAACTCGTCATGAGACTTGAATTGGAACACACACAAGCTAACCTTCTTTGCGAATACAGGCGCAGGTGGTTGCCGCCATCAACGGCCTCGAGGTCGAGGTCCCCGCCGACTTCCAGATGGAGCAGACCAAGACCCCGGACTTCCTGTCCAAGTTCCCCATGGGCAAGATCCCCGCCTTTGAGGGCGCCGACGGCTTCTGCATCGCCGAGGGCGCCGCCATCGCCATGTACCTGGCGGGCAGCGGGCCCAAGGCCCAGCAGCTTTTGGGTGCCCCCACGGACATCCAGAAGCGCGCCCGCATCACCGAGTGGATCTGCTTCGCCGAGACGGAGCTTAACCCCCAGGTCCTGCCCGCCTTCGTCATGTGCGTCCTCAAGTACATGCCCTTCAACGAGCAGACGTACAACAACGCCAACAACAACCTCGAGCGCGCCCTCAAGCGCATCGACAAGGCCGTCGACGGCGGCTCCAAGAAGTTCTTGGTGGGTGACGAGCTCACCATGGCCGACATCATGGTCGCGGGACCCCTCTTCTTCGGCCAGGGCTTCCTGATCGACAGCAAGATGCGCGAGGCGGCGCCCGGCGCGATCAAGTACCTCGATAACCTGGCCGCCATGCCCGAGTTCAAGAGCGTCTTTGGCGAGGTCAAGAAGTGCGACACCCGCGTCGCTGCCCCTTGAACGTGGGGTTCTGTAAACGAAGGGGAAACGAATGATGATGATGGAGACTATGGCGCCAAGCGAGAGGTCGTGCATGGCTGACGGACTGCTACCTGCTCATGTTTGTGGATATGGAAAATGGTCGAAAGCATGAGGGCTTGCGAGTCAAGCCGTGGTAGATAGAGGGCAGCCAAGCTAGCCGAAGCCCGTGTTATAGTTGGAAATCCAAAAGAAGTAAAATGCATATATGTGCCACCCCATCTCTCATTTGGTCACGTGTGATATGCTGTCCGCGGTGTAACCCCTTACTTGATAATGCAATGATGCATTGGTCCGATCAACAAAGAGAGTGATGACCCAGCCAGCAGTCGGTCGTTGGATCAAGAAACGGCGGCATCTACCGGTTCCATTGACTGGGTAAGATCTCTCGGTTAGCGAGAACACACCCACAATTGTTTTCATTTTCTTCTTCTTCATCTTTTTGCTTCTTCACATGCCAAGCCCGTACGTGAGCAAGGATGCATTCCTCTTTCTAGTAATATACCGGATCGGGAATAACCATGGGTGTGCCATGCTGTGCAATGCTATTGATGCCGCCCGTTGGCTTCGGTCATGCCAAGCTCGAGGCGTTTTTCGGGGAAAATACCGATCAATCGGTACGCTATCTTGGTGGCTCACAAACGGTTGCCACGTGCCACGCGCCGCAGTGCGACATAGCGCCCACGACAGACTGCGTTCCAGGCACGGGAGAACGAACGAAAAGCTAACATTTCGAGTTTTTAGTTGAGTTGAGGATCCGAGGCAAGGGTTTTTGTTCTTGTTTCGTTCCCTGCCCATTTGGATTGCACCCCCTCACTCGGCGGCTGCCATCGGCAACCTCACATCACAGCACGTCGTCAAAAAAGCCACTGGGCAACATACTGCGAACGATCTACAATACTAAGCCAATCAAATAGTATCGGCCCGATTTCTCGTTGTTCCCAAGACCATCTTGACATGCGGGCTCGTGCTCCTTTCGTCTAATATATTATCAACCTCTGCAACATTGCCATCATAGTACTGTGCAGCCTCACCTTGGAGGGGGTCTCTTCCCCTGAGGAGCCAACCAGAGACCGGGTATAACTTACCGAGCCTATACCATTGGGTCGGGTGCAGAAACGACACTTGCATGGGCTTGACACCGTCTAAGGGCTGTAGCCTATGCGTTCTTACTGCTCCTGGCGGCGCTGATAGGCTTGACAGGGGTTGCCGATACCCACTATCTGCGGAATGCTTACTATTTTGGCCCAGTTCGCCTATCCCCGCCAAGAACTAGAGACGCAGCTCTCGTGTAAGATGACGCCAAGCGACACTAGCCGCATGGCGAAATGGTCAATACTACCTACATATAAATTGTGTGCCGAATGCTACCTGCTCCAAATCTCCGGGATTGTTTAGTACTCGGATATGTGATTTGCTTTTTGAGGGAAGAAGACGATATCCTTGAATAACCTCACAGAAAAAAGCAAATTGAAGACGTCATCTGTCTTCAATTCCTGCTCGTCACCATGTCGACGACAAATCTCCTCGTTTCGGGGGTCCTGCTCGGCATAGTCGCCTGGGCCGCCATCCGGCTGTTCCAGGAGTCTCACCGTCCCGGACCGTCGCACCCCTTGCCGCCGGGCCCGAAGCCGAAGCCCATCATCGGCAACCTCGGGGACCTGCCGCCGCCGGGGGCTCGGGAATGGGAGCATTGGGCAAAGCACAAGGACCTCTATGGTAAAGACTCTCCTCTCACGTGGGAAAAGAAGGAGGCGGGGAAAGAGAGTGTGTGCGATATTGGAGGATTTCTGCTAACCAACCCCTCATCGCACAGGTCCCATCAGCTCAGTTACGGCCTTTGGTACCACGATTGTGATCCTGAACACGCTGAAAGTGGCCACTGACCTGCTGGATGGGCGGTCCGCCATCTACTCGGATCGGGCGAAGATGGAGTTTGGTGGCGAGCTGTAAGGTGTCCCCTCACTAATTGCCTTTCGAACCCCTCATAGGAGAGAGAGGAGAGAAGTGATGAGAGGGGTTTTTAGAAGGAAATTGACTGCTTATACTAATCGGGTTTGTTGCAATACAGGTGCGGATGGAAGTACATGCTCGCCTTGAGGCCCTATGGCAACGGGATGCGGGCCGTCCGCAAGTTCCTCCACGGCGCCGTCGGCACCAAGGCTTCGCTCGTCAACTACGCCGAGATGCAGGAGACCGAGGTGCGCCGCTTCTTGTTGCGCGTGCTGGAGCGACCTGAGGCGTTGCGAGACCATATCAGGACGTAAGTTGTTTTCCTCTGTTCCCCATAGAGGCGAGAGCTTACCCCTGAGAAATCGATACGTATGCTGACTTACTACCATTACTTACGCGCTCCAACAGAGAGGCCGGTGCCATCATCCTCAAAGTCGGCTATGGCTATGAGATCGAGCCCCACAAGGAGGATCCCCTGGTCAAACTGGCAGACGAAGCGATGGAGCAGTTCTCCAAGGCTATGATTCCCGGCGCGTGGCTGGTGGATATGATCCCACAGTGTAAGTTCTTCCGAACCGGAAAGAAGACAAACAGCGAAAATACCCGTCTGCCGAGAAATTATGGCAAAGTTCCAAAAGCTAATGCGAAGTCTCTATCGGTTTCAGTGCGCTATCTCCCAGATTGGATGCCCGGCACCGGATTCAAGAAGACCGCCAAGGCCTGGAAAGCGACGCTCATCGACACGGTGGAGAAGCCGCACGCCCTGGTCCGCAAGCAGATGGCCGAGGCCCGCAACCTGACCTCGGTTCTGTCGCTGGCGTACGAGAAGGAGCCCAACATGGACGCGGACCAGCAGCACATCGTGAAGTGGGCGTCGGGCGCACTGTATGCCGGTGGCGCTGATACGGTATGTATATATATGTTCCCCTTTGATTCCTCCCTACCTTCTTGTTTTGGCTCAAAAACGTCCCCCGCGATACCAACCAACGCCCTTTGGATTTTGACTGACGGAAACCACAACACAGACCGTGAGCACCATGTCGACCTTCTTCCTCCTCATGTCCCTGTCCCCCGAAGTCCAAATAAAAGCCCGGGAAGAGATTGACCGCGTCATCGGCACTGGCCGCCTCCCCACCCTGGCGGACCGCGAGAGGCTGCCCTACGTCGGCGCCGTCTTCAGCGAGGCCCTGCGGTACCACCCCATCGCGCCCATGGGGCTGCCCCACCAGACCACGACCGAGGACGTGTACGAGGGGTATCGGATTCCCAAGGGGGCTATCATTATGCCTGGTTCATGGTAAGTTATAGGAATTTCTCATTTACCCAAACATCCCGCCTACGTACCTCTTTTCTTTTTGTTTCCTTCAGCCAAGCATTGGCGCTTATAGTGTCGGGGAAAAAAAGAAAGCACGCTGACCAGTGACCTATGTATAGGGTCTTCACCCGCGACGAATCCGTCTACCCAGACCCCGAGACCTTCAACCCCGACCGCTTCCTGGGCCCCAACCCGGCGCCGCACCCGGACTTCGTTTTCGGCTTCGGGCGACGCGTATGCCCGGGCAAACTGCTGGCCGAGCAGTCGGTGTGGCTGACGATCGCGCACTCGCTGGCCGTCTTCGACATCGCCAGCCCCAGCCCCAACGGCGGTGGCGGCGGCGCGAAGAAGCCGAAGAAGGGGGAGAGCATGTTCGTGGGCGGTGTCGTGAGCCACCCGGCGCCGTACGAGGTGACGGTCCGGCCCCGGACGCCCGGGCACGCGGCCCTGATCCGGGAGGTGGAGAAGACGCACCCGTGGCGGGAGAGCGATGCGGAGGAGTTGGCGAGCATTAAGGCGGAGTGGGAGCATAAGAAGAGCGCTAGTGATCATTACTGAAAGAAAAGAAAGGAAAGGGGGACACAGTTGTCACTGTGCTAGCGCTTAAGAGTGCTCCAATGAAAGTCTTGCATATATACATACGGTTTCTGCAAGCCGCTCCTATAAGTGTTGAATTTCGTTCAACAAGTTCGTCATCATGAGCTGATGCCCGTCCAAGGATCCCAATACCCCGCATGCTGTACATTGTATCCCTATCTGTGTGTGGTATTTCTCGAGCAACGGGCCAAGCATGCCGCTTAGCGCCTGTCTCTTATTGGTCAGCTTCCCGTGCCTGTGTAACACGGCACGTTGTCTGTGTCAGCATCGTGCATGAAAAACAGGGTTTGAGATATCTGATGGTGGGACTCGAGAAGTATAAAGAACAGAATGTTACCTTGTGCTGGCGGGAGCTACCTCCTATAATTGCAGAATCCAATATTTAAGACAATACAGTAGATGCACAGCAGTAAGTCAGAACCATACACCTCTGTTCATTGCACTTTCTATTCGAGCATAGCGATATAACTACGCCTTGATATATTCACCATGGCCACAATAGGAGAGCTCGGTGAGCGGATTGCAACCTTGACCAAGAAGATCGAAGAGGACCAGAAGCAAAATGATGTATCTTCGGTGGATCCGAACACCGCCATTGAATTGGCTGAGGCCTCGAGGGAGCTCGAGCAGCTCGTTCTCGGCCCAAGACAGGCATTGGGGATGATGGGGCTATCGGTTGGTGGAGCCCCTTTCTTGGCCAACCCCTAATACATGCTGACGATAACACGAATGCAACTTTTAGATTCACGATGCGTCTAGTTTGGGTGTAATTGTCAACTTCGACATCCCAAACCTCGTTCCTTCCCAAGGCTCGATTAGCTTTGCCGAGCTGTCCGCTCAATGCGGACTTGACGAGGATAGGTTGAGTGAGTAAACTAGCATTCCAAATGCCCTCGCCCATTCTCTCCCATTCTTGTCTCTTGTATCATTCTGTGGTCAAACCCACCTTGGAAACCTACTGACGCTTGCTTGTGAACTCCATCCAGCCCGCATCCTCCGCTACGCCATGATCAACCACATCTTCCGCGAAAAACCCGCCGGCCGCGTCCGCCACACGCCCCTCTCGACGCACCTCACCCACTCGCCCGTCTTCTGCGACTTCCTGCGCACCCTCGCCAACGTGTTCCACCCCGCCTGCGCGTCCCTGCCGATGGCCCTGAGCCGCTGGCCCCAAACACGCTCCATGACAGAGGCGGCGCACGGCGTGGCCCGTCACACAGACTTGACGTTCTACGATTGGCTCGAGAAGGAGGAGAACGCGGCGCTCCGGCTGAGCTTCGACAAGGGGATGGAGGGCATCAGTCGCGGGGGGCAGCGGCTGCAGGATACGGATCTGCGGGCTTACCCTTGGGGGGAGCTGCCGGAGGGGGCGGTGGTTGTGGATGTGGGCGGTTCCGGTAAGTGTCAAGAAAGGGGCAATTTTGGACCTGTGCTTACTGACTTGATGTAGGGGGTCACTTTGCGAGAGATCTATCCGCGGCCCATCCTTCGTTCTCAATTATCATCCAAGATCTGCCTGGAGTAATCGGCCAGACGATCAAAGATCAAAAGAGGAACTCGTCTATCTTTAAGTCCGTCACATACCAGGCGCACAATTGTTTCGAGGAGCAGCCGGTCGAAGGAGCCGACGTTTATTTCATGCGTCACGTCTTCCACAACCACCCCGACGCGGAATGTGTCAAGATTCTCATAGCATTGCTGCCGGCTCTGAAGCGTGGAGCCAGGGTTCTGGTGAGCGAGTACATCGTGCCGCCTTCGGCGGAGCTGACTGGGGGATTTAGCACGAAGGCAATGAGGTACATACTTTGCATCTCCGCAGCCCCTTTTCCTTTGGTCCCCACATCCGCCACCAAAAGGCTATGCAACGAGACTTTACTGATAACCTTTACTCTGGAGCAGACAAATGGACTTGTTAACCATGTCTTTGTTCAATGCAAAGGAGCGAACCAAGGAAGAGTACTTGAGGCTCTTTGAGCAGGCGAGTCCCGCCCTGGCCTTCCATGGGACCCACCAAGTGCCTGATGACCCAAGAAGCTGCATATTTGAAGCTATCTTTCAAGGTTGAAATGCTAAATGATGTATGAAAGAGTGTTGGAGAATTCATTGGCTGTCGAGAGTACGTAGTTGAAACCCAAATGACGAGCCAATATATCATAAAGCGCAACGAAGAACTTGCAGACCAAGCTACTCTCCTAAGCCAAGGCTATCCCAGTCTATACAAATCCAATACTTGCACAGAAAGCCATTGGCTGACATTTACAATTCTGAGCAACATCCGCGACAACGGACTGAAAAATGTGTCCCAAGCCTCGCCATTCCCTTGTTTGTTGTCAATTTGGGTTGCGAGAGCTTGTTTTCTGGTTCCATTTCCAGACTCTTTCTTACTTCTTCTGGCCATTGTTCGTGGCGATCGAGCTGAATCCATCACCCCAAATAGAGTTACCAGTCTCTCGTTTCCTCTGAAGGCCATTCGTAGCAGTGGAGCTGAATCCATCGTCCCAGACTGCAGGTGATGTGGTGGTTCCTTCCTTAGAGGCTGTTGGAAGAGCGAGGCCGAACGCCGCAAGGAAAAGGCACGGAAGCGGAAGTTTCATCTTGTATGAATGATTGGGTATGAGAACGGGGAATATGGTATGTTTGATTCGTCAGCTTAGATGGATAGCTGCATTCTTTTTCCCTTCCTATAGAATCCGGGTAGCGAGAGCTTAATACTCGGGTACATTGGGCACTGTTTATATACATGAGATGACCAGAGTAAATCGATGGGGAGAAGCTTCATCTTTCGGAAATCCGACACCGCCTTTTCCATCCTGCGATGTTCCGGGGCGTCTCCATCGTGACTCAATCGCACTGCTGCTCGTGCTGCAAGGATAGCGCCTGATCTTAGACGCTTGAGATCTCCTTCCTAATACGGGCGCTCACCTAGATTACCGCGGCGGCGGCGGCGAACCTCGCCGAAAGCCGGATTTCGACTAGTGCAGCGATAGATAGGAACGTTTTCCCGCCGAGTGACTCAAGGCTTCTACGCTAGGGCCTTAGAGCAGGACCTTTCAGGGGTTATAGTCGGGAGGCTACTGTGCGGCACAGGAGCGGTAACCAATCAACAAATAAGGATACTGTACTCGAGCAACGGAGGTGTAACATACCCCGCGATCTTAATAATACAAGGGGGTCGTCACATGATGGGTAAGATACTCCGTAGCAAGCTATAGGATAACTGACGACCATGACGGCCAAGTTCGGAGTCCACCTGCTTTTCTTGGCCTTCGTGGCACGGAGTTGGAACCCTGCTAAGCCAATTCGAGTTTCCGAGTAAAGTACGAGATTCACGGGCGAGCGGGGAATTATTTGCAACCGGGATTACACGTATTCGATCTCAGGCTGCGAAGATGCGTTTCTGGACAATTCTGGTTGCCGCGAAATTGCAAGAGCTCATCAGTAATACTTCGCACTTGGATGAATCAAGGTTCTCTACACAATACTGTTTGAATACACAGGCCCATTTCTTGGGATCTACGATATGAGTAAAACGGAACCTCTTGGATACTCTTCATCTCAAGAGGACCAGCTCCTCCTGAGTGACGACACAGTCTTCCCACAGACTGCCCATAGCTTTGGAACGAGATGTACAGACAGGAAAGGGATTTTACCGGCAGCGCTTTTACACCTTGCTGCGTCCCTATGCTGGCTGTTGGGTATTACCGCTCTGTGTCTCGTCATTCTACTTCGACAGCCCAACGTGGTTGCCCATTGTCCTCCAGATGACATTTACCGTAAGACTCAAAGCCAAGTCCGCATTATTGAGTCCCGAAATCAAGCTAACTGGCTTTCAAAGCACCGGCACGTCCTGTTATAGACTACAAGAGCATGACGGCTGCATTTGATCATTCCTACATGGGCGAGCCAGGTCATGCTCTAGACGAGGCTTGGGAGAATCTCTATAGTAAGCTGGCCCTTTTCTCTCTATCCAGCGGACCTTGAACCTTCGCTGACCCATTTCTTTCCTACTTTGCTCTTGATCAGAGTTCGGCACAAACGACCTCTCGACGGACCACCGGCACCTCGTGAAAGAGGCCCAGGAAACGTCTGGGCATCGCAATTATATTGTAACTCTCAACGTATTCCACCAACTACATTGCCTCAATGGACTCCGCAAGCTTGGGCGGCCCGATTACTATAAGCGTCCGGGTCGTAGAGACGAGGCGGGTCTCATGGATTTCTACGAGCATGTTGGTGAGTTTCGACGTAGTCGTCGCCCAAGCAGAATCGGTTCGAGCGAATACTGACAGGGGAGTGAGAGAGGAGACCACTGCGTTGAGTCTTTGAGGCAGGACATCATGTGTCAGTCCGACCTCACCCCGAGATATTGGTTCTTGAATGAGGCCGAGGACAAATTCGTCTCCAATGGGTCGCTGGTGCAGAGCTGTAGAGACTTTACAGCCATCCGAGAATGGGCTGGAGGGCACTTGTCCCAGGCTCATTCTATATCGACATGATTGATGTAATGTTCTGGATAGAGATAAGGGTGTCCTACATAGGAATGGGGTCATCACCCGAGGAGAGAAAGCAATGTGGGATTATCTACGAGATCTCCTTGGCATTGTTTTATTTTGGGGCTGGTTACGCGTGTGACACAGTCACACTTCATAATGTTAGCGTCGCTACCTGGCGAATTAGAAAATTGCCCTTGTTGTAATTGTTACCAATCTCAACCGCACGGCGAAACGCCTCATTTCGCCAACGATTGGCTCGCTTAATCACCGCGCTGATATTGCTCAAGCCTCGAATTCGGGCTGCGATCGCCAAATGAGGATGAACTTCTCCAACACAACTGGTGTAGAGAAATGCTCATGTCGCTTAGCTCCCATCCATATTGGCTGATCCATTCCCCATTGCGAAGTCGCCTACGATCATATAGTATACATCGACGGACTGCACATGATTCAAATACACAACGATAACACAATAACTGCACACCGCACTCTGCACGCCACGATGATGGAGATGACAAACTCTCCGGCAATTTCCGCTGCCAGCAGCAGCATATCGAACATGGAAGGCTGGGAGATTCCCCCCGGAGTCGTGCTATTGGGAAAGCGGGTAAAGATCGACGTCTATTACGACAAGTACGAAGTCCACCAGCGCCCGGGCGGCGTCGTGCCTTTCCTCAATGCCCACGTGTTTGACTTGTCCCCCGACCCCATCAAGGTCCGGAAACATCGCAAACGGTGCATCAAGCGTCTCGAGTCCCGAAAGGTGCTTGAGGATACCCGGAGGAATCTCCACGTCGTGGTCTTCGTGAAGGATCTGGCTGCGCCAAAGGGTCAGATACCCAGAGACGCGCAAGACTGGCTTGACTGGTACGCGTCACATGTACATGCTCGTCAAGAAGAGATTATATCGAAACAAGATCAGCCGGATAACATCTTGGTTGGCACCACATCTTCGCGGCTTGGTTCCGAATCTTCGATTGACCTAGAACTGGACCGGCAGGAAGTGCAGGGGACGTTCATGGACGGAGCTTTGCTGGTATTCAAAGATCTACTGTGGCAAATGATAGGTGGTATCACATCTTTGGTTTGGCTTCTAGCTGTACTTGGAACTGCTTACTTGGTTATTTTCGGAACTGGGATTGTCGGCTGGCTCTTGCTGTCGTTGTGGTAGTAGGTAATTAGAGGTGGCTCTGACTAGATCGGGCTTTTATCACTGATTGCATCATAGTAACGGTTAATGGGTATAAATAAATAGGCTAAGACTTGGTGTGAAAACAATCTGAACAAGTTCAAATGAACAACGCCCCTAAAAGCCGAGAACCCAGAGAATGATCAGCCTACACACATTGAGTGTGGTAGGTAGATGCTTTTTTTTTAGTCTTGGTCTTGGAGTTTTGGTCCCTCAATTCATGCCGAAAAATTCCGGCAAGATTGGATAGCCCAGTAAAAACGAATAGCCCAGTCGAAACATGTTCAAAAGAGCAAACAAGGGAAAATATGAGCGAAGAACAAAATATCCATCGAGGAAAAAATCCATAAGAGCACAGGGAGGCATAGGCTGTGAGTCGGATCCACCAAGTTGGACAGACTTGTTGTTGTATTGAGCCATAGCCCCCCGATTACTTCGGCTCTCGCATGTTCCCATGGGGTCGGCGGGGCCTTGCGTCAGCCGTAAGGCATCCACGAAGTCACGCTGGCAACGCCGGCACAGCTATCCAGACGCCAATGGGGGGTGTGGGTGTCACACACAATGATACTTCAAGTCGTCCGACTCTCGTCGTTTCAAACAAATGGTCCACCAAATAAGGTCGTCCACTCTGTGCAAACTCGGCAAACCAAGGGCTATCCTTGTCCTGAAAACATTGACGTTCTCCCCTATCCTCAGATAGGGACGCGCAGATGTCTTCGTAGACTTCAGTCAGTGCCAGAGCTATTGGACAAAGAGATGCCACAAATAGCTACTAAACGCTGGGTACCTGAGGATGGGCCTCAACCTGTCTCACTCAGTTGAGATCCAATAGCCAATGGTCGCTGTCTTCGCTTGCACAGAGATGGCTGTAGGATTGCCCAGCTCCCGCGCTCAGTCCACCCTACTCTTTTCGAGGCCTCCCCGGCCTTCTCTTCTCAATGCCTAGACGAATGTAGATGTCATCACATGAATTGATGTGCAGCTCATATTGTTCAAGGTCCACGGTAGCGTGGCCGCAACTGCACACGTAAGGCCCGACAACACGTCCACAATTATTCTTTCGGAAATGCGCGCGATGGTTGTCCTTCCGAAACTTGCGGCCACAGCAGCAAGTACACATCAGCTCGAGGTGTTTTCCCGCGAAATGGCGTTTGAAACTATTCTCTGTGTTGCATTCTCCATGGCCGTCGGTCCCACAGGACCAAACCCTAGAACCAATGTGATGGTGATGATTACTCTTCAAGAAATGCCCCATGAGGAGCTCAGGACGGTCAAAGGATAAATCACAGAGGTTGCAATAGGTATCTGGCTGTTGACGACGCAGAGGAGAGAATGGTGTCGGCGAATTTGATGTGGATATGTTGGTATCGTATAGGTCTGGAGGCGGATGAGGGGATGTGTCGTATTCGTACGAGGACGAGGACGAAGGGTCGGTCGGGGAAGGTTGTTCAGGCGGATAGGCTGCGGGATCTGGAAATCCTTCAGCTCTCAATGGCTCACGCTCGAGACTTCGGTCAGCAGAAAGGAAATGGCTGCTCGCAATTGACGCAAGAGGGCATGGGACCTGTTTTTCAAGAGGCTCCCACGGCCCAGCGCACAAACATGCGTACGAGCTCAATATCTCATTCTGGCCGTCGTCTGCCACGGGCGCATTGTGGAAATAACCCGATCTGAGGTGCCATTTGATATCACGCAGAAAGCCAGACTCATCTGGTTCTATGTGGTGATCATAGTGGTCACTTGAGATTGTGCAAGTGCCGAGACAAGCCCCGGCACAAGCTGCGTCCTAAGTGTCCTCAAAGAGGGAGGGGAAAAATGACGTATCGCCGCGCGATACGAAGGAATGCGAATAGGGCAAAGACTTTGTCGAAATGCAGAATCACCAACCTTTCGCCGCAGAACAGCGCCTGGTCGACGAACGACTGCCGCGACTACGACGAGCAAGCTTGGACAAGCTTGGGGGGAAGAAGAAGGAGAGAAAGCTCTCGGGTCGCCGGTCGCTGAAATCAAATGCTAGTGAATCGAATCAGGCTGTAAGCGTCACTGGCTGGGCGTTTTTGCGACTTGGCCCTTGCCAGGGCCGATTTTTCATTGGCTGTCCCCGACACGGCAGGGAACTTGATGCAATATCTGTACAGGTGGGCCCTGTACCGTAGCCAAGTCCTGAGAGGGCAATTATATGATTCGCTGCGTCATGCAGAGCTGCATTGTTGTTTGCATTTGGTAACTACATGCCCCTGGCCATAGAGAATCTCGGCCTTGAACACATAGCAGACATCAGCAGGACCTAGATATGCAGGTATCCTGAACTCGGCCATTAGCCAGGGAGGATCATACACACTATCACAAGGCCAGTTTCTTGATTGACTGGTCTCCTAAGTACTAAACGTTACGTTGGGAAACACTAATCGCCTAGTCCTAGATCTTCGTCCATTCAGAAAACTGCCCCTTTCCCAGTGGGTATATCACTGACCCCGAGAGGCAACTGCAAACCCATGGATCCCCATCGCTCACCGAGATGAATATAATCGTGAGGCATACAAGGAAGATGGATGGTGTATAGTAAAAGACCTATATAAAGGAGCAAGAAAGAACCAGAGAACATGCCCCCGACTTGAATCTACCCAGACTCAAAGTGTCGTGAACATGGTCTTGACCAACACTCTATCATAGTCGAATCCAGTTCATACAGTTCTGTTAACCACTTTTAAATGGGTGGAAGCCTATAAGTCATCATCTCACCTTCTCCAAACTTCTCAAAAAATCTCCAGACCAGATTCGGATTAGATTCGACATCATTCCGTCCAAAGTGATGCTTGCTCAACAGCATTATACACCTTCGTGACAAACCACCAACATAATCACAACCACAACATCTTCACATCCGTTACCTTCATATCCGAAAAATACTTTCTTCCCACGTCCCAATACAAGTCTTGAACCAGTAACTTATTCAAGATGCACCAAGACTCGAATGCATACGTATCCCAGGGTGATCAAGTTGACGCCCCAGCTGAGCCCCCAAAGGCAGGCAAGAAGAAACAACGAGGTAAACATGTATACCCCGACAGCTTTTTCTCATTGTGCCAGAGGGGAAGATATGGAGTAACAAGAAGCTAATGGTCTCCCCTCCAGGTTCAGGGGTCAATATGTCACGGTGGCTATCGGAATCAAAACACGATGAACCATGGAATGTCTTCAACATGGACCCAAGCCCACAGAGCAAGAGCAAGACCAAGAAGGATGCTAAGACCAAGAAGGGTGCGAAAACCAAAAAGCATTGAAAGTCATCAGTGTAACTCAATTGGCACAGTATGACTGTGAAGGTTGCAAGATGAATTCAATTGCCTGCAGAATGATGTATCCAACATCATTGCATCTTAGCAGACTGTCAATAGACATCACACAGTCATTAAATACGTTGATACCGTTTTGGTGCTGATCTACCGTAATCCGAAAATTGAAGAAATATGTAATGCAGGATGAATTGTAAGCACAAGTCCCCATTGATTTGAGTGAGGAAGGATGACGACCCCTTAAGTTACACGCATGCTTTCATGGAGCACGCCGGTGATGATATACAAGTCCTTTGAATATGACCATGTCCCAATGCGTCACCTACTCCCCCTTGATAATGATACAACGGGCGCCCCCACAATTTCTTCTTCATCCTCCTCCCAGTCCTCCTCGTCCTCCAAATCCGGCTCGCCGAAAATGGACCGCCAAATGCGGCCCCACATCCCCTTTTTCTGACCCAACCCCAGCATAATGACCACAGGCAGGTGCCACACGCTCGCCCAAAACAGACCCTTGGCGCTGCCCTGGAAACCATCACACTTCCAGAAGCGGACTGCCTCGCGTGTCAACCAAATGTTGACCGGCAAACTTGTGGCGGCAAAGCTCCACTCCGTGACACCCACAGCGCAGAGTCCGAAGCAGATGGGGAAAAAAGCGAGACTGTAGCGCAGGGCCACGCGCCCGTTGCGCGCTGGGTTAATCCATGAAAGCATCTGGTGCCCTGCTGCCTTGTACTCTTCTCGGATCGACCACGACAGCGCCATGAAGTGCGGGAACTGCCATGCGAAAAGTAGAGACGCCATCAGCCAGCCGCCGATAGCGTCCTTGGTGAGGAGCAGCTCCTGGAAAGACCCGGTACCAGTGGCCGACTCTCCAGCTGCCGCGGCCCAGCCCATGAGCGGCGGTATTCCACCCACAACGGCGCCCACCCACGTGTTGAGCCAGTGCATGCGCTTCATGGGCGTGTACACTCCAGCGTAAAGGACGATGTTGGCTGCGCCGAGGAAGGACACGGTCGGGTTGACGCCGAAGAAGAGTGCACCGACACCCGTGACGCCCGCGAGGACGGCGAACATAATGGCCTTGCGCTGCGACAGGAGGCCGCGGACGAGGGGTCGGTTGCGTGTGCGCGACATCTTAGAGTCCGTGTCGGGCTCGTAGATCATGTTGAGGGCGTTGGCCGAGGCGGCGCACAGGGCGGTGCCGGTCGTGAGGAAGGCGAGGGTCAACGGCGACAGGGAGGGGGTGTCGAGGCCGATCGAGGGCGAGAGGAAGTCGGGGACGGGGTAGAGCGCGTAGGAGGCCATCGAGGTCAGAACCACGAGGACCGAGAGTCGCGGCTTCGATAACGAGAGGTAGAGGGATAGCTGGCGGCGGAAGGAGTTGGCCGCTTGCTTGCTCGCCGACGTGGTCAGGGCCGACGAGGCATCTTCGGCGGGCAGCGAGCCATCTGATGATGCGGAAGGTGGGGTGGTAGCGGTCGCAGATGCAGTGGCATTGGCGGCGGCGGCGGCATTGCGCTTCGCGGCTTGCCTTCGCCGATGTGGTAGGTCTTGATTCGTATGCGCAAGGGTTGCGGGCGAGGAACTTATGGTGGTGGTACGACTCGGGCCCTGGTCGTCTGCCACGGTCGAGGCCGAGGCCCTCGAGGCGCGACCGTCCTTGGCTGCTGGTGAAAAGTCGTTGGACAGAAAGTAGCCGGCCTTAAGGCGCGAAGATCGTGCAGCTATGGCATTGCGAGGGGCGAAAGTTTGGCTGAAAGGCCTAGAAGAAAGCTTTCTAGAGCCATCTTTCGGAAGGGTGTTCAAGTTCAAGCGGCGGCTGCAGCGCCAGCAGATGCTCTCAAAGGTGCTCAGGCGGATTGCGCTACCGGCAGGCCATAGGGTCATGTTGGGTTCGGACAGCAGCGCATGTCGAGGCAGCTGCTTATCGATTGGGGCCAATTGATTCTGTCGTCAGGTCGAGGGGCAGACGGACAGCGACAGTGAGGTCTCGAGAAAGTGGTCTGGTGGTGGCCTTCAATCCGATCTGAGCTGCGAACGGGCCTCGGGTTCCAAATTTAGCCACTCACCACTGCAGGGCTATCGATTACAATGAGCGCTGCAGGATTGATGGGTGACCCATTGATCCAAAAATTAGTGACGTCGGAAGCCCGATTATTCCGCCCGAAGTCGCAGGTACGCCCGCCTCATTGGAACCTTCTTTCAGGTGGTTTTTAGGTGGGCCTCTTTCCCGATCTTCAAACTTCCCGACTTTTACTCTAATTGAATGACATCTTCCACAACCCACCAAGGTGCCCATACAGCATGTGCTGGCTCTTTTCGTAGAGAGAAAGAGAGAAGAAAAAACGAGGAAAGTCCGAAGTCAAGTGCCAACACACTTCTCCCCCTTCCAATGAAATAAAACTGAGCAGATATGCGATCAGTTGTCGCAATTCTGAGCATCTTGTCGATAATCATACTATGATATCACTTGACGACACGGGTCCAGCCTCGGCATGGTTCAGGCCACGCATGTCTACACACGTCGCCCGCTGCACGCAAACTCAACGCGGTGTCACGCTGCATGGCAAGGCTGAAGTCTTTCAGTAGTTTTTTTCTGCTCGTTTATCCAGCACACAGAAGCATCTGGCAAACTAGGGCGGAGTGCCAACACCAATCTGTTAACTGATCCAATGTGCCTGGTGACCGTCTAATTTTATTTTTGCCTGTTTTTGACCTCTGCTTATACGTATACACATATGTACAAACCGGTACTGCTGGTAGATCGCGTTCATAATCAATGGGCAACTAACTGGTATTTATACGCCCTTGACATGTGTCAAAGTGGAACCAAATAGCGAACACGCCATCTCACGGCAGCAGTTGAAGAACTGATTGCCTCTCTTCTAGCAACGTGGAACAATAGCTCATTGTTCTTCTGTTGTTTGACTCGGGTCGATGTGAGTATGAAAATCCATGTCCATCTGAGTTTGGGGGGAGGCTGGTTGTTTGGGGGAAGTCTGGTTGCAAGTAAGTTCAGTCGACTTGGACAATCAATGTCCGGCCCCTGAGCACTATTATGTGCCACAGCTGCGTCGCCCTGTATAAGTTCAGGCATAATTCCTCTGCATATCCAACATTTCATTCTCCTTCTCCTTCTCCAAACCACACTATTGTTAGACAGATATTCATATGCCCGCCCAATGCCTGCTCTGCATGGCCACCAATCCACTAACTCTAGCAGACTACTGCATCGTAGACTCCATGTTGCGAGAGCAACAGTTGGGGGCGAAACAAAACCCAACTGGCAGTCGCGCATGCCTAGCCCATGGGCAGATCCAGGAGAGCATGGCATTGTCGTGCTCAGATCTGGTCGAAGGAATGAACCGGCACAATATGCGGCATAGCTCATCCTACACTGATAAGTCTTCCCAAGATGCCGGAGTGGACAATTTCTCCAAAATCTCAGGGCACAATTACTGGCGTGCAGCTTCGGACCCCGCCCATGTTCTCGAGACGGTGGCAAACATGCTTGACCTCGATCCAAGTGTGCCCAACCTAAGCGACTCTTACATGAGAGTTCTCCAGATGTTGATATCCTACCACTGTCTGAGGTTCGATTCCAAGGCATTTGCTTATTTTCGTCAACAGGCCGAGTGCCATATAAAGCGCTATGGAATGTACGCTTTTCCCACTCGCAGAGTCTTCTTGAACCTGTTTCGTTTTCATTGGTCCATGAGGAACCTGAAGGAGGCCAGTGAGCTAGCCAAGGAAATGGCGGTCTCTCTACGTTCCTGTGCGGACGTGGACCCGGACGCCTTCCTCATCTGGGAGACGCTGGCAGCCGATGTGGAATCTCGCGAGGGCTACGGCAGCACTAAGCCTGCTACGCTGTACGGGGACATGGCGGACCAACACAGCAGGTTCGATGGCCCCAGCAATCGGTCTTACGAGTACCTCCATCGGGCCCTGCACGCCTTCTACACGGGCGACTCCCGATGGGAGATGGCCCTGCACTACGTCACCAGCGCCGCCGAGCACCTGGACCAAGTCGTCTTTGCTCCCTCCCGCGACACCGAATCCATCATAGAGCGCCGACTGGCCATCTTGGTCATGAAGGTGACGGTGCTCGAGGCTATGGGGAACACCGCCGCCGCCATCCATGCCTACAGTGACATCATGACTGCGTGCGCCCAGGACCAGGACGGCGAAATGTACGTCGAGCAATGGCACCAGGTGGCCGACAACCGCATTACGATGCTGAAGCTCGCTCAGTCCCAGGGGGGAGCCCACCCCCACGATAAGGGGAAGCTCCCGGCGAGCAGTGGGACGATACTGCCTGCACCTCCAATAGCGGGATCGTCTTCTGATGGCCAAAATGAGGCGACTTCGGTACAAGAAGGCCAACAATCTTCTTCGGAGTCAAACCTTGTTTCACACCAGCCAGTAGGAAAAACGACTCAAACCCTCGTACCGGCCCACACTACACCTGCTGGTATAAATACCGCTGAGGAACCTGAGCCAACTAAAAAGCAATTTTATTCCTTCCTAGATCGTTGGGCAACTGAAGACACAGCTCGAACCCTGCGCTCACAGGGCCCCAACAATACCAGCACCATGCCGGAGACAAAACCCCAACAGAGCGCCAGCGCGGAGGGCGACATCGGCATCGGCCTCCGGAACACCATGGACTATATTTACACCATCACCGATCGCCACAACTACAAGACCTTCCTCGTGAACGAAGACCATTCCGGCATCGGCAGGTACCCCGAAATGGACAAGACGCGCCTGACACATGCCCTGCACGTGGCGGCCGCCATGGACGCGGGCCGCGTCGACGGCACCCGCCTCTTCTACCCTCCCTCGGGCAGCTCCGCCGCCGCGCCCATCCGCCCCTACACCCTCGTCCCCGGCCTGGACACGGAGGAAGCGCCCGCCGACGCCTGGCTGCCCGAGGAGGGCGCGGTCCTGGCGCACCTGGCCCAGCGCGGCGCCATGCGCCTCCGCTCCGACGCCCTCTTCCGCATGGTCTGGTGCTACGCCAGCGGCCACGGCCGCGCCTACCTCGCGACCCTGCAGGCCGGGCGGCGCCAGCAACTGCTCACGGCGCGGCCCGCCCCCGTCCGCAAGACGCGGGGCCTGGCGTACTTCCTCGGGGAGCGGTACCGCATGCTGGGCGAGCCCATGAAGGGACCGGACGGCGGCGACCTTTATGAAGACCCCGACGTCTGCTTGGCGCAGAAGGGAAACCGGCCTGGGTCGAGCGTGTACCATGCGTCTGCGGGATATCATGAGGAGGCGAAGAAGGACGCGGAGCTCGTGCGCAGCTTGCGCGATCTGGCGGATGCGGCGCAGGAGGTGCTGTTGCGACAGCGGCGGACAATGGACATGGAGCGCCAGAAGCAGCAACATCAGCAGCAACAGCAACAGAAACATGATCAACAGGGACAACAAGAGCCCATTGCCCCTAAAGCACGAACCCCGCCGGTCATGGTCGAGTCTCCTCAGGAACGTAAAGCGGAACTGATGGAGCGGATTAGGCGGCGCAAAGAGGCGTGCCTGAAGCTGACACACCAATCTCCATCTCCCGTCCCTGTGGTGGAAACAGCCTCGCCAACAACAACGGCAACCACAGCAGTGACTGCTACCACAGCGGCAGCGGCAGCAACAGAAGTTGGTAAATCCGCAACGCCATTAGCAACAGAAAGCAAGACCCCAAGCCAGGGCGAGGCCAGCGCCACCTTTACTAGGAGTCCTCTATGGGAATTTCTGTCCGAAAACAACAACCCCGCGACCACTGGGCCCATGCTGACCTTACCGTCGCCTGCCGGCCCCCCCTCCTTTTCCAAGGATAAAATTCAAGGTCAGAACAAGTCGGTGAAGCTTACATGCGATAGCGAGAGTGACAGTGACGAGGGTCTGCTCGTTGCGAAGCTCAAGCACAAGGCGGGCAGACCGCCTGCTGCCGCGGATGGCAAGGCCAAGAAGGACAAGGAGAACACGCCGAAATCGCAGGCGCAGAAACAGAAGCCACAGGATCGGCGGCAGCGACCACCTTATATCAGTGACGAGGAGGCAATGGCGATGATAACGTGGGGTGAGGAGATTCTCAAGAGTATAGTAACGGCAGAGCGCTCGGATCCTTCTCGCCTCACATACTGGAACTGGGTTGGCACTCTGAGCGCGGAAGACGGAATGGAATGGCAACTACGAAAGTTAGAACTGGATGAAATCGCCAAGGCCCTGCCGCCCCGCGAACGTACGAAGGAGCAGCAGGAGCTGCTGGAGGACCACGGCCTGCGGGCCAGCCTGTGGGCCGGCCAGCGGTGGTGGAAGGAAAGGCAGGCCAACATGAAGCGGCTCCGGGAGCTGCAGGAGAAGTCTGCGAAGGCCGCAGCACAGGGTTATAAGCTCGTTAGTATCGAGGAGGAGGAGAAGCGTGCGCTTGAGTCTCAGCTCAAGCCCCAGTCTACGAGACCCTGGCCGCTGATTAATGGCGTCAGGATCGACGATCTAACGGGGTACATTCCTGTGCCTGAGTCCAAGCAGGAGTCGCTAGGAGCTCTCGTGGAAGAGGTAGAGGCTCTTCTTGGCCTTGATGTTCTGCTGCCCGAAGGCATGTCTTCGGATCCGCCGCAGGAGCCTGGGCGGCAGCTGCCGAGTGGATCGTCCTCGAGGGTCGAATTTCCGGAGTTTGAGACGAAGTTTGTGCCGAACCCTTTCTGGGCAGCCCCTCTTGCTTCAGCCCAGAGATCCAAGGAGAAGGAGAAGGAGAAGGAGAAGGAGAAGGAGAAGGAGAAGGAGAAGGAGAAGGAGGAGGAGAAGGAGAAGGAGAAGGAGGAGGAGAAGGAGAAGGAGAAGGAAAAGGAGGTAAAGGAGGAGATATTTCCAGACGTGGACGTTCCCCCAGGCCGGCCGACTAATCACGAAGCACCGTCGGAGCTGCACCTGCAACGGATGCAGCGACAGAACGAGAGACATCACCAGCGAGCTCGCGAAGCCCTTCCTGCTACTCCAGCCAGTCCTACTCCATCGCGTTTGAACAACAGCAACAGCAGCAAAAACCCGCCCCAGCCGGTTCTTTCATCGCCGCCGCAGGGGCCCCTGGTGACGACTTTCCCCCGCCTCGCAAGCGACGAGAAAATCTGGCAGGAGCTGCACCCGCACTCAAACTCTTGCCAATACGTCACCGCGGTGAACCGAGAAAAGTCCAAGACAAGTCGCGCGGTGATCACGAGTTGCCCGTGCCGAGGGCACGAGCACCTGGCGTACGTCGAGTTTGAGCAGGAAGTCGACGGGGCCGACGTTCTCCGACACGTCGTCTGGCTGCGGCCGGAGGAGCTTATTAAGTCGCAGGCGCGGAGGATGAAGCAGAGTAAGGAGAAGGACAAGGAGGAGGAGATGCCGGAATTAGTACCTGCTCAATCCAAGCAGCCCGAGCAGCCCGAGCAGAAACAGCAAAATGTCCATGTTCCTCCTCCTGCCCCCGCTGCCCCCGCTGCCCCTGATGATGATGCCCTCCCTGGCCTCGCTGTTCCCCCCGGCGTTCCGCAATTTACGCCCATTCGGCGATATGTCATGGGTCGTAAAATCCGACCTCGGGTGCCTGCACCTCCAGGCTCCTATCTGAGCCATCCGTCGCAGCACCTTATGTACTTAGGCGACGGCGCGTCCCGTCTCCCTAGCGGAGGAGCCGTGCGGTTCAATTCTCGTTATCCCCTCAAGCCGCGTGAGCTGTATACGCGGGAGCAGCAGGCCCAACGCTACGGCAGCAGTGAGAAGGGGATGTTCCACGATGCGTGGTTCGACCAGATGCCGCTGCCGGAGCTTTGGCAGATGAGCGGCGCCAACTACGAGTTGTCTTCTTCTGTCGGTGGTGTGGCGTCGTCGGCTGAGGAGACGACTATGGGTGCTGCAAGTACATCTCCCCCGCGGGTTGCTACACCGACGGCCCCGTCGCCACCGTCGCCACCAAAGCCGCAGCCGCAACTACCTCAGGCGAGCAGCGGCAACTCTGAGCAGGCTTCTTATCTCCCCAGTCGTGCAGAGTCGTCGAAGCGGAGGCCGGTGATGTGTATCGGGGATGCGTTCATTAATTTGATGATGGATACAATAAGTCCATCATCTCCCTCGGGGGTGGCTTCGCTGTCGGTGTCACCGGTAGTGCAGGTTGCAGATGAGTGCGAGGTAGACGATGACAACGAGGACTCCGACTGGGACCTCGCCGGCGGTAGCGAGGTGAGCGAAGAAGAAACCGACACCGACGACAACAACGACAAGACGCCGAATCTTCTGGTTCTTCTCGACGGTGACGATGACAGCGGGCTTGAGGATTGGGATATGGTGTAAAGTAGAGCCAGTGACATCTACTACTTTCCTCTTGCCCTTCCTCTCTCCATCTCAGTCGGGCCCCTTTTCCATCGCCGACTCTGGAGTCCAACCTTGGTCTCAACCAAGACAGGAAAATGACATCCTGGCCACCCCCTTTTCCGATGCAGAGAAACCCACCGAACAGTTGCAATACACAATGGCCACGGTACCTCGGCAGCACCAACGAAAGAATGCCAACTTCCCGACAAGTCGGACGGTCAAGTCGGATGATGCGGAGAGGCTTTAGAGGCTATGCAAACAATGGCTTCTGGCAGGTGCGTGAGAGAAGAGATGAGATGAGGGAAGTAGAAGTCAAATCGGTATAGTCTACTATAATAAGGGTAATAAGGGCTTAATTCTAATTCAGCTAATAATTAACTATAATACTTTTAAAGGCTCTAGTCTTCTATCCTTCCTTTCTATTTAAAAAGGTAATTTATTAGGTTTATATATATTTATTTTAATTTCCTTTAAAAGTTCTTTTATTTTATAATTATTATATCCTTTAAAAATATAATTATTTATTAAATTAATATATATACCTTTATTAATATATATATAATATTAACTCCCCTTTCCTTATATTATATTTTAAAATATTAAATTATAATTTAATTATTATAAAATTTATTAAAATATTATTATTAAAATTTTATAAAATCTTCCTTTATATTATTTCCTAAAATATAATTATAAAATTCCTATATTTAATACTTTTTAATAAATTATCCTTTTTATTTAATTAAATATTTTATATATTTTTAACTTTTTATAAAATCCTTTATTTCTTTTATAAAATTATAATTTTTAATTTTTATAAATCTAATATTTTATAAAACTTAATTAAAATTAAAGAATTTTTAATTATTAATATAATATAATTTTATAAATAATATATAAAAAAAATTATAAATTCTTTAAATTTTAAAAAATTTAAATTTAATAATAATAAAGGATATTACCTTAAATATTTAAAATAAATCCTATAATTTATAATTTAATTTTTTAATAAATTATTTAATTTTAATATTTTTTATATTAAATATAATTAATTATCTTTTAATATAAATAAATATATTAATTTATTATTTATTAACCTATTCCTTTATATATTTTTAACTTTTCTTTAAATACTTTTAAATAACTTTTTAAACTTAAATTATTTAATAAATATATAATTAATTACCGGGATTTAAAAGATATTTAAAAAGAGAATTATATATAATTAAATAATAGCTATAATCCATAAAAAAAAGTATTATCTTTAAAAATATAATAATAAAATTATTATAAATAGATTTTATTATAAAAAGTAGATTTTTTTAATTAAATATTTTATAATTAATAAAGGCTCGAAAATAAATCTTTAAACTTTAATTAAATCTTTTTATTTATTTATTAATTTAAAGATAAAAAATAATATTTATCCTTAATTTTATACTTATAAATTTTAAAAAATCCTTTTAAATATATATAATAAATCGGGAATTTTTATTTAAAATAATATTTAAAGGTATATTATATAAATATTAATATTCCCGTATAAAAATATAAATAAAGTTATTAACCTTCTTTCTATCTTATTAAAAAGGGATAAAATATCCTATTTTAATATAAAAATCTATTATAACCTATATTAAATTATAATTATTTAAAAAGGGAAAGTTTATAATAAAGTCTATTATAATTATATATTAAAATTTATAATAAAGCTTTATTAATTATAAAAATCCGGAAAAGGTATATTATAATAATTTATTTTATTAATATTTTATATATCTATTAATAAAATTATATACTTTATTTATTATTCTTAATTATTAAAAATTTTATATAATAAATTTTAATATTTTATTAATACTTATATATTTTATTATTTTAATATTATATTTAAACTTAAATATTTATTTTTATATAAAGAATAAGATTTAAAAATATCCTTTTTAATAAAAAAGGTTATTAATTTATTCTATATTCTTTTTAAAAATTATAAATTAAATTTAATAATTAAAATTATTTAAAATGTTTATTTTAATTAAATTAATAAACTCGTTTATTTATTTAAATATAAATAGATTATATAATTACTCGAATATTAAAATAATAATTATTAAAATTTTATTAAAGAATTTTAATAAAAAATATAATTCTTTTAAAATTATTATAATTAATTAATTTTTATTCCCCCTTTTTTAAATCGATATTATTATAATTTAAATAATATACTAACCTTTTTATTTTATTTTCCTAATTAATAATTAATAATAAATTAATAAAATAAAAACTTTTAAAATTATTAAACTTATTATTAATTAAATACTTTTATTATAATAAAAAATATTAAATTCTAATAATCTATAAATACCTTAACTTTATATATAATTTCTTTTAAATAATATCTCTATTAATTAAAATAATCTATTATTAAAAATAATTCTTTATTATATATTTTATAATTTATTTCTATAAATAATATCTTTTATAAATAAAATATAATTAAATACTATTTATTATTTAAATCTTTTTATAAAAATATATTATTAATAATAAAATTAAAAATATTAATTTTAATACTTATTTTAATATAACCGATTTAATTATTAGTTAATTAAGTTATAATATTTTAAATATTTTAAATAAAGGTAATATTTAAAGTTTTTATTTATTAATAAAAAACTTTAATTTATTTTTAAGAAATTTTAATACTTTATTATTATATTTAAAAAATTAGGTTATAAATATATTATATAGTATTATATTATTTTTATAAATTAATAAGGTTTTAATATTAAATATTAAAGTATTAATAATAATATTAAATTATTTAAAAAGTATTTTTTATTCATTAATAAAGGTTAATAATATATTTTTATAAATAATTAATAATAATATTTATTATAGGAAAGTTTTTTATAATAGGATTAAAAGCCTTTAATTTTAAGGTTTAATATAAGATAATCCGGTTAAAGGTATTAGGTTAAAAGGAGGTTATAATAATACTCTCCTTTTATAACTATAAAGGTAATAATAATAAGTAATTAATTCTTTATAAAATAAGGTTTAAAAGAAGTAAATAATTAAGAAAGTTAATTATTAAAATAAAGGTATTAAAGATAATATAACGAATATTATTAAGGATTTAATAAAAACCTTAATAGATTATATAGGGGTTTTATATTTAATAATATAAGAAAGTATTTAAATATATAATAAATAATCGCTTATTAATATAATAAATAATAACTATAACTTAATTATAATTAATTATAAAATTTAAAAATATTTATAATAAAATCATTAAAGTAATATACTTTATTAATAAATTAAAATTAATATTTAATCCCTCCTTTATTAATCTCGTTAATTTAATCCTATTTAATATATTCTAATTAAATATTATTAAATACCGTTAAATATTCCTAAATAATTTAATTATTTCCCTTTAAATATCCATTATATTATATAATTTAATAATTATTATTATCGCCCTTAAGTACATTTATTCTATTATTAAGTAAAGTAATATTATTATTATTCGTTATTTAAGGGAATTTTTTAATTTATATAACTAGTAATATAACCGGTAATTAGGATATTATAAATTAATCGATTTATTATAATTCTATATTAATAAATAGGGTTCTTAACTATATAATTAAATTAAATTATAACATTATCCTCCCTCTCTTAATTATTTTATTCCTAAAACGTAGAATTATATAAATACCTTTAATCGCCCGCTATTATAATTTTATAATAGGTTTTCCTTTCCCTATTATTTTACTTATAATATATATTCATTATAAATAATTATATTAAAAAACATTATATATTTAAAATTTTAAAGAATTCTATTATATATTACTATAATTTTATTATTTCCTTTAATAATTTTAATTTTAAAATTATACTATACTCTCGTTATCTTTCTAAAGAATAAAAGTACTTAATAATTAAAAATTCCTTAAAATATTAAAAATATACTTAAGCAGCTTATATTTATAATAATTTAAAAATCCCTTTACACTCGCTTTAATAGATTTAAAAAAAATATTATTATTTAACCTATAAAAAGGTAATAACTAAGGAATAATTCCTTAAATTATAACACTATTATTAAAATAAAATAAACAAAATAATTATTTACCTTATCCATCTTTATAAATAAAAAGAAATAACCTATACCTAAAGGGTTAAATTAATATAATATAACCTACATTCCTTAAATAAATTAAAAAAGTAGGAATATTATAAATCCAAAGTTACTATAACTATCTAATCTAATAACGATTTTAATATTATTAATTAGAATATAATCGATTTTTCCTTTAAATTAATATTAAAAATTATTACTTAAATACCTATACTTCCTTAATAATATTTACTAGATATTTTTTAAATTCCTATATATTATCTTTTAATAAATACCCTTTCTATTAAATAAAATATTAAAAACCTTATCCTTTTCTTTATTTATTAATAATCTTTTTAACTTTATATTTATATTAATCTATTTCGATTTCTAATTATATATCGATTTTTATATTTTTAAAGGTTAATTTAAATAATAAAATATAAAATATAAAATATATCCGCATTATTTTAAATAATAATAATTAATAATTAATTTTTAAAATAATTTCTATAATTTTAAATAATCTAATCTTCTTAAAATCTAATTTATTATTAGATTATTTAATTTTAATATTATATTATAAAAAATAAACTTTTTTCCCTCCCTAAAGGTTAATCCCTTTAACCTAATATAATTAATATATTTCTTTATTTATTCCTAAAAAAAAAATCTTATTATAAAATAATTTAAAATTCTTTTAATTTTTTAATTTATATAATCGTAATTAATATTAGCTTTCCTTTTAAAGGTTATTTAATAATCTCTAAATTATATCTATAATTTACCTAAAATAATAAAATATATATAACTTTATTATTTATATTATTATATATAAATTATATTATAAATAATAATATTACTTAATTATTTTATTTATAATTAATATAATATTATAAATATTATTTTAAAATCTAATTTATTTATTTAATTTATTTATTTATTTATAAATAATAAGCTATAAATAATTTATATATTATACCTAATTATACTATAAATAATTTCTAAAATTTAATAATAAATTATTTATTTTAATTAAAAATAATTATCTCTAATAACCCGTATTAATTAATAATAATTCTAAAGAATATATATATAAAATTATTAATATCATTAAACTTCTTATATAAAAGGAAATAAATATACTTTATAAATTTATTTATAATTATTAATATATTATTATATTTAACTTTAATTAATAACTCTATTAATAAAAATAATTTAATAATAAAATTAAATATAATTATCTTTTATACCCTATTTAAAAATAATATAAATTATAATTCCCTATATAATCGATATTATATAACCTTAACTTTATTATATAAATCGTATTTATTAATAACCTATATAACCTAATTCTTTAAATTCTTATAATTAAATAACTACGTAATCTACTTTTATATTTTAAATATTCCTTAATACCTATATATAAAATATAAATAAAATTCTTAAATAAATTCCTATTAATATTATTTAAAAATAAAGATCTTACCTTAATAATATATAAACCTATTCCTTAATACTTTATATAATAATTATAAAATAATTATATCTATCTATTTATAATATTCCTTAAAATATATAATCTATTCGTTATTATATTAAATATAATTAATTATATTTAAATATTATAATAATATAAAATTACTATTATTATTATATATAAAAATAATTTAGGTCTTTAATAAAATTTCCTTATAATAATTTAATTATTAATTAAAAATATCAACCCTTTTATTATTACTTCCCTTATAATAAATAATAATAAAATTAAATTTTAATAAAAATTTAAATTATTATATTTATTATTTATTTAATTCCTTAATAATAATAAACGTAATTAAATTCTTATAATTAATATAAACCTTTATTAATTCCTTAATTTTATTAAAATAATATCGCTATTCTTTAAAAGCTTTAATAATAATTATTAACTCTTTATTATATATTTAATAATTAAATTCTAATCTATTTAATTTCTTTAAAAAAAATATAATAAAATATAATTTCCTATTATTATTTTATTAATTTAATTATTTTCTAATTATATAATCTAATATATTAATTTTAACCTTAAAAAATCTTATAAGATCTATTATATAAAATATTAATTTATTAATAATTCATTCCTTTATAATTTAAAAAACTTCTTTTTCCTTATCGATTTATTTAAATAATATATCCTTTTTAATTAAATTTATTAAAAATATTATTAACCTATTAAATCTAAAAATAAAAATCTAATAATAATTAATTAATCCTAAAAAAATCTAACTTTTATAACGTTTATAAATATTAATTATTCCTTAATTATTAATACCTTAAAAAATTTTATTTAAATTTCTTTTAAGAATATAATATATCCTATAAAAATAATTTATATTTAATAAAACTTACTTTTTTTTAAATTAATTAATAAATTAATATTTTATAATTTCTAGAATATTAACTTTATATACTCCTTATATTATTCTTCATTTTTAAAATAAATAAGGATATTATCGAGGTATATTATAATAAATTTATTAAAATATTTCTATAATATATAATTAATTATAAATTAAAAATTAATTAATATATTAATTAAATTAAATAATATAACTTAATATTTAAAATATTTATATTTAATTCGAAACGTAATTTTTTATTTTTCTCCTTCCTTAATATAAATTAAATTATATATATTAAAGAAATTAAATATTATAAAGATTTTAATATATAATAATTTATTTTATAAATTATTAATTAAAAGAAAGGAATATTAATTTTTAATAATTATTTTATTAAATTTCTAATAATTAATATATATATATATTATTTAAATATTCTATCTTTATTTTTCTTTAAAATAAAAAGAATCGGGAACCTTATAAATAATATAAATAATTAAATAATTCCTTTCTTTAAATTCTTTATAATATAATCCTTAAGGATTTATTTATATTTCTAATTAAATTTATATATAAATATAAATAGGGATTCTTTCCTATCCTTAAAGGGTATTTTATAATCTTATTATATATAAAATAATAAATTTATTTTTAATTTTCTATTAAAAAGGTCTATAAATTATTAATATTTTTTAAATATAATTATTATAATACTTAATTTAAATTTTTTAATAATAATATATATTTTAAATATTTTAAATTTATTAAAGAATTATTTCCTAAACTATTACCTATTAATTAAACCTTTTCCTAATATATCCTATTAAAATTAATTTATTTTTTAATTAATTTTAAAATTATTTTCCTATAATTAAAATATTTTTAAAATTATATTATATTTTATAATATCTATAATATTATATATAATTTATTTATAATATCTTTTAATATTAATTAAAAAATTCGCGATTTCCTTTTATATTTTTCTATTATTATAAATTATAAATCCTTTATTAATAATCCTAAATTAATATAAAATATCCTTCTTTTATTTATTTAATTTTAAATAATTAATAATTTATAATAAAATATAATTTCTTTATATTCTATAATTTAATAACGTTTATATAATAATTCCTTTAATTTTAATTATTAATATAATATAATTATAAATATCTTAATTACTTATTATTATATATAAAGATTTATTTAATTTTATTAAATATTATTTTTTTATATTTAATAGCGATTGTTTTTTAATCGATATAATTTTGTATAAATAATAAATTTTTATAATTAATTTTATTATTGTTATTATTTTCTTTCTTCTTTATAAAATATTTTTTAATATATTAAAAAAGGTATATTAAAACCTTTACCTATATATAATACCGGTCTTAATATTTAAAATTTTAATTTATTTAGGAATTTAAAGGTTTATTAAATTTATTAAGCTTTATTAATATTTCTATATATTTATATTTCTTAAAAATATTAAATATTTTATTTTAAATATTTATAAATTTACGATTTTTCCTAAATATATTTAAGGTATTAATCCTTAAAATATTCCCTTTAATCCTATTCTCTTAAATAATATTATTATAATTATTATAAATTTTTTTATATTAATAAATATATTTAATATTTATCCGGAATTATTATTTTAACTTTCTCGATTACATAATCTAAGTATAATTATATAATAATTTATTTATTAATTTATTAAGGAAATTATTTATTCTCGAATTTCTTTATAAAGTATTTTATATATATATTATATATATATAAGATTTATAAAAAGATAAAATATACTTTATTTATAAAAGTAATATAAAAGTTATTATTTATAATATAATTATTAATAATTTTTTAATTAAATTTAATTATAATAAATATTTAATATAAATACCTTAAATTAAAGTAAAAGGTACCCGAAATAATTAATTATTTATTAATCCTTAAATCCTTTAATTTAATAATTTTATTTATAAATTTATTTATAAATATCCCGATTAATTATTAAAGATTATTAATTTATTATTTTTATTTAACTATTTCTTCATTATTATTAAAATTATCGATTTTTAAAATATAAACGAATATAAATTCTTAATTAATTATTATAAAAGCCCGGTTATAATTTTTCTTATCTTTTAAAGCTTTTAAAAATTATTTAATACCTTCTTTATCTATTAAATATATAATATATTATTATTATAATAAACTATTTAAAATAAATTATTATAAAATATATTTAATATATTATTAATATTATTCCCTTTAATAATTATTATAAAGATAACCTTACTTTTAATAATATTAATTTATTATCTTTTTAAAATATATTAAAATTCTTTTTTAATCTTTAATATTCCTTAATATAATATCCCTTTTTTAATAATTATAATAAATAATATTTTACTTTTTATTATTTTTATTATATTTAATAATATCGAGGTTTATAAATTTATTATAATATTTATATATAATAATTACTCTAATTTAAATATTAATTTATTAATATAATCGCCCTATATTAATTTTAATTCGTTTATCCCACCGGGGTTATCTACTTTATTTCTCGCGGTATTATTTATATAAATATATATTAATTTTAATAATAAATTCTATATATATAAAAAAAGTAATTAAAATATTTAAATAATTAAATTTATCTTTAATTTCCTCTTTTAAACCTTAATAATATATTATAATCTTAATATTTTTAATAAAATTTAAATAAATTAAAATATATCGGAACTCGGTAATATATATTATAATAAATCCTTTTTATTAAAGGTATTTAAATTCCTTTTTAACTTATTATTTTTTATTAAGATCTTAAAAAAATAATTTAAAAATATCTTTAAAATTATTATAATTATTAAAAATCTATTATATCTCGGTATAATATAATTTAATTTATTAATTATATTCTATAAATTTATTTAAATAAAGCTTAAATTATAATAAAGCCTTTCCTTTAAAGAAAAAGGTTATATAAATAACTTTCTAAATTAAATCTTTAAATATCCCTTTATAAAACTTTTAATAAACCTTAATTTAAATAAGAAATCTTTAAAGGTTTCCATTTATTTTATTAAATAAAAATAATATATTAATTTTAATCCCTTTTTTAAATATAATAGAAATCTTAATAATATTAACGGCGGTTTATAAAAAACGAACCTCTTTATAGAAATTATTAAAATTATCTATTATTAACCTTAAATTATTATATTAACTTTTTAATATATTAAACTCTTTCTTTATTTATTAATAATCTTTATTAATAAATCGATAATTCTTATTCTTTTATTAAAAGTCTTTAAAGTATTTAACTAATATTATATACTCCTTTTAATTAACCCCGTTATCGCTATCTTTATTATTATTAAAATCTATCTTTATAAATTATCGGGAAAGGGGAACTAATATAATCGGAACCTTCCTATAAAAGTTATTATTAAATCTAAAGGTTAATATATTTCTTATAAAGTTATTATTTAAAAGTTTAAATAATAATTTATAAAAATAAAAATAATTAAAATATAATAAATATTATTAAAAATTTAATAAAAACCTTAATAAATTATATAAAGATTTTATATTTAATAATATAAAAAAGTATTTAAATATATAATAAATAATCGCTTATTAATATAATAAATAATAACCGTAATTTAATTATAATTAAATATAAAACTTAAAAATATTTATAATAAAGTTATTAAAATAATATACCTTATTAATAAATTAAAATTAATATTTAAATTAATTATTAAAATAAAGAATATTTATATAAAATATAAAAGAAAGTATTTATAATTATATATCTAATCCCTCCTTTATTAATCCCATTAATTTAATCCTACTTAATATATTTTAACTAAATATTATTAAATATTATTAAATATTCCTAAATAATTTAATTATTTCCCTTTAAATATCCATTATATTATATAATTTAATAATTATTATTATCGCCTTTAAATATATTTATTCTATTACCGAGTAAAGCGATATTATTATTATTCATTATTTAAAGGAATTCTTTAATTTATATAACTAACGGTATAACCGATAACTAGGGTATTATAAATTAATTAATATATTATAATTCCGTACTAGTAAATAGGGTTCTTAGCTATATAATTAGGTCGGGTTATAATAAATAAGTTATTTTAATATAATATAAAATATTAAAATAAAATTAAATATTAATTAATTAAAATTAATAAATTATATATATAATATAAAATAATTTAATTAAATAAAATTAAAATAATTAATTCGTTTTAAAGATATAAAAAAGGAATATTTTTTAAGAAAAATTAATAGTTAAGAATAAATTTTTTAAAATATTTAAATCCGGATTTTTTTTAAAATTAATTTCTTTTTTTAATAAATCAGGTATTTAGGTATATATAAATTAAAAGTTTTTTTAATTAATTAATATTTAAGGTTTATAAGAATTTATAAAAATAATAAAAAAGGTAATAATTAATTATTTATAATAAAAATAATAAAGGTTTAATTTTAATTTAATTAATAATTAATTATAATATTTTTAAAGGCTTTAATTTTTTATCTTTCCTTTTTATTTAAAAAAGTAATTTATTAAATTTATATATATTTATCCTAATTTCCTTTAAAGGTCCTTTTATCTTATAATTATTATATCCTTTAGGAATATAATTATCCGTTAGGCCGATATACATGCCTTTATTAGTATATGTGTGATATCTACCCCTATTTAATGAGGAAGTTTCCTTATATCTAAATAAAATCACAATAACACCTATGTAAGCAGATTAAATGGACATGGTAAAATTGAACCCACCGCACACACCGACATCACTTGTGACATTCGACATGCCGGTCAGGCTTATCTCTGAAGTCAGTGCATACGTAAGTGAGTAAAAACCTGACGAAGCAACGGCCATGAGTGGCCACCTCCATCTTGTTCCCGCTTTGCATAGAGCTACGCTCCATCTATCTAGTCTCCAGTCTGAAGAAGTCTCATCTCGTCTTTATTACTGTGACACCATGTTTGGCTTCGTTGGCCCCTGAGTCTAGGCCGCCAATATTGACATGGCTGCTTACCGAGCATTCTAAGAGGAGGAAAAGGTCGCTGAGATCGATCATAATGGCCACCCGATGAACGATGTTCTCGAGGGCTGCATAAGTGTCAAGCTTGGCACTGTCTCTATTAGAGGGTCTTCGCATTGTATTGTTGATTTTATTTAATAATTCGCCAGCATTTAATTAAGGCTGGTGCGATAGTTGCGTAGAAATGTTATTCACTTCCATATAGCATGCCGATGAGATAGAGGAAAGAGGGATCAACTCCTGGCAGCTATCATAGAACAAGAACAACAACCTATTACCAGAAAGATATTATCACGTTCAAGATAAAGTTGCACAAGAGTTGGTATATATCAAGAAGTACCGAAATACCCAAAGCAAACTAGGTATCTAAACCGGACAAAGAACGCCCAAAACCATGGCTCAGTTCATCTAGGGATGCAAAAGAAAACGAAACCAATGGAACCTATTTCTCCTCTTCATTGACCTCAGACACAGCGGGGGCTGGTTGGGTGGATGAAATTTTACCCAGAGCAGCCGCCAAACTTACCGCTCTCCGGGCCGCCTTGGCTTCCTCCTTAAGCTCAAACTCCTTCAGCTTCAGCTCAGCAGTGACCTTCTCGCGCTCCGCAGCCTCCTCCATGCGCTCCTGCTCGACAACCGTCCACTGCTTGATCTCGGCGACCGCGGCTTCAGGCTCACCTCGGTGGTTGAGTAAGTACCCTTGCAGCTGGGCAGGCGTGAAGATGCCACGGGGGATATTGTTACCGAATTCAGCGGCAAGCGTCTTGAGTTGGTCCTTATCCATAGGGGCCTGTGCGCAGGTCTCGGCGGCATTAGGCTCTTCTTCTGCGTCATTTTCGTACATGCGAACGAACATTTCCTCAGCAGCCTCTCGGTCGATCCGGCCCATGAAGATCATCTTGTCAATTCTGCCAGGTCGGATAAGGGCCTCGTCCAGGTTATCGGCAATGTTGGCAGTCATGATGACGATGCGACCCTCCTGACTTGTGACGCCATCGAGTACGTTGAGCAGGCCAGAGAGACTGCACCTACCTCGCTTCATCATCGACTCGAGTTCGACGGAATAATCAGGCACACCATTCTTTGAGCTTGACTCAGTGCGCTCTGGTGCCTTGCGTTTGACGCCTACCGCATCGATATCCTCAAGGAGGACGATGCACTTAGGGGGCAGGGCAGAGAACAGTCGCTCCAGCTCCATATCCGAACCGAGGGTAGGAACGTGAACGATGTAGAGCTCTAGACCAAAGAGGCCGGCCAGCGCCAAAGACAGACTAGTCTTTCCTGTGCCTGGGGGGCCATACAAGAGGTAGCCCCGACGGTAGGGAATGCCTCTGGTTGTGTAAAAGCGGCGGGTGGCAGGCTTCAGGTAGTTGGAGACGTCTTCAACAAGGTCATTCTTCACCTTGGTATCCATGTGAACGGTGTCCAGAGGGCGCAGAGGGCGTAGAATGGTGTTCTCCCAGGATTCCCGGTGATAATGCTGGCCGATGGTGCGGACAGTGATGAAAGCCTCGCGCTGTTTATCTGCAAACTCGCGGCAGGTCTCCAAGAATCTCTTGATAGGATCGACAGAGCGTCCAAGGCACATGACGACCAGCGGCTCGTGGCCTATTTGTTACGTTTTAGTTACATTGGTCCAGAAGGAATACGAGCTCAAATGACATGGGGTAGTACAAAGTATCCATGCAATCAAGAAGTGGCAGGAGTCGAGTACCAATTGATGAGAAAAGAAAAACGAAAGACTTACCAGCTGGTGCAACAGCATACTGGTCAGGTGACTCGAAGCCAAAAGGATAACTCTCTCGAGTAGGATACGAGATGCGTCCCTCGGGAACGCGGCGCACAAGGAAGATGTTGCGTTCATGGATGAACCAAGTAATGCCGAAGGTGGGCAGGTACGAGATAGGCAAGCGCTTACCGCTGTGGCGATAATCCTTACTGCGCTGCATGGTGACGCGGCGGAAATCCCAGGCGTCATTCTGGGTGACCTCGGAGCGGGCGGTGAGGATGCGCGTCTGTTGGTGGACGAGGACCTTGGCGCCGAGCCAGTTGAGGACCTCGCGGTTCAGACGGTCGTTGCCCGAGATGGAGACGGACGCGGTGAAGAGACGGGTGACCCAGCGGTAGACATGGCTGGCGAGATACCGGAGCTGCTGGGTGCCGGACGAGATGGCACCAAAGGCGGTAATAGCGACGGCAATGGTAGTGACGTCGAGGTTCAGCCAGCGGAGAAAGAAGTCCTGCAGGGTCGCGAAGCCGGGAGTGGTGCGCTCCAAGACGGAGCGCAGGCGCAGCGGTATGCCGCCTCCGCCATTAGCGAGCGGGGATGGCATGGTCGCTAAACGAGGTGGTCAACTGGAGTCATGCAGGCAGGCATAAATTAAGTAGAGAGGTGAGAAAGGAAAGAACCTCTCAGACTTCTTGGCGTAGGGTAACTGTGTTGCCGCGAAGGTTACGCCATCCAATGTCTTAGGATTGTGTGGCGCGTTTTGTGTTTATTCCACACTTGGGTGAATGAGAAGAAAAGAGAGAGAGAGACTGAAGTGGAAGGCGTTGGTTGCCTCATTGCAGGTGCGACTGTTCTCTGCGTTACATCAGCCGCATGCACCTTCTAGCTGTTGGTGCCCTGTAAGTGGTAGGCGGTCCACGCTAGGCATCGCCCGCTGTTCAGTATGTAGGTAGGCATCGGATCGGATCCGGTAGGCGTATTTGGGAAGCATATCGAGATAAGCTAGCTACCCCGCCCCCGCGTTTCCTCAAGCTTCAGGCAATTGGGGTGTGCTACAGTACTGTGCTACAACTACATATAGGCATGAACTGGCAATGGTTCGGCTGGAGGACTTGTATGACAAGATCAAACATGTGCCTGGCCACAGAGAAGATAAGCCACATTGAAGACACGGGTATTCTTTTCAATTATGTATTATCGATATTGGCTTACTCGTAAGCCGCGGCGGTATTATCTTGACTTGTCTTCATCGCCACTGTAACATGATCCCCAACATCTTCTCTCCGTCCCATCCCTCGCCTGCTATGAACTTGAGATTCAGCAGTCGACACATTGCTAAGTCTTTCTGTGGTTCCAATTCAATCTCCCCGCCGGTTTGGTTCTCACCAGGTGAGTACTTATGAGCATGTTGCTTTTGCGCATTCCCTATGGCGCCAGACATTCCTTCAATGGGGTCAGCTAACAAGTCGCGCACGATATCCCAGTGCACCGTAGCCTCCCTCGAGTCCAGTGCTAGGTCTGCCCCATATCGTGAGCTGAAATAGTAGACGAGGACGCATAGCCAGGCAAGCACTCGGAGTGCGGGTTGTCGTATACTTTGTTGGAAGCGACTACTGCTAACGTCGTGCTGTGGTACAGTTTCTGAAGGTGGCGTCATTTTTCGCTCTTTGTGAGTCTTCATGGTTCGAGATTCTTTCCGGAAATACTCTAGGATCGCGTGCAGGTGTCCGATCAGTTCAGTCAAGAGACTGACATAGCTGCGCTTGGCGTAGGGCGTCTCGATCATGAGCTGCCGGACGTAGAGGAGCGCGCCAATTCTCACGGCCTTGTGCAAAGCACCCAGCATCGCCGCAATCGATGGCTCGATTCCGTCATCTTCCTCTTCCTGCCATACCTGTTGGTAGAAGAACAATGGATCAGGATGGCACATAAGCTCATACTGGATGCTCGCGAACTCCTCCATCAGCTCTTCGGGCTTACACTTGGCTGCATAGGAGCCGCTTGACAAAGACGGCCCATTGGCTCGGTACGACGCTTCAATGAGCGTGTAGCTGGTCGTTATGGTGCGGATCGTGCTGGCATCCACGCCACACCCACTTAGCTGGGCTTGTACTGTTTCCAGATCATTGTTCAACACTGGGGTCGAGGACTGTTGGGTGGGAAGCTGCAAGTCCAAGGGTGCATACACTCGTGAGAAGGTGAGTATAGGGGCCTTGCCGGTGGCGATGCTACCTTCGATATCCATCCTGTATCAGGCGAATGAGAATCAGCATACGGCTTCTAGTATGCTTCAGAAGAAGGTGGATGCGATGGCAGTTGCTTACATTCGAAATTCACTCAAAACCTTGGGGCTTGCTCTGCCCAGGGCTTTCATGCCGCCCACCACACTCAGCATGGAGTTGAGACCCTGCATATGAACCTCCCAATCGTCGTCGATACCCGTCATGAGCTACAAAGATGAAAAAGCTAGAGGTTATCTGCGTGTCCTTTTCTCCATAATCTCCATAATCTCCATCATTCTCTTTGTCCGTCGGTCAACTAACTTACCGAAGCCAACCCAAGCGAAAACACTGCCACCAGCATCGGCCAAGCCGAAACGTCCTCGACGCCCCCTTCCCCCGGTCGAAGTCCAAATCGCCGCATGTATGCCGTAACGCCGCCGAGTTTATCCGATATCTGACGGCAGAGCATGGCCTTGATCCCCGCCACCGCCGTTCCCGCCTTCCCGCCTGATGTGGCCGCTCCGGCTCCCGCTTCTATGTAATGATGACCATGCCGCTGCGGCTTCTTGAAGAACCCTGCTTCCACCGCGGACCCGAATAGCAACAGCACCGACATAAGCAGTGACCCGGGCGCCGGCGGCCACTGAAAGGGGGGCGTCGCCGTCGCCGTCGCCTCGCTATCGGCGTCGTCCAGGCGCGCCAGGCGTGTCGTGTACAGCAGGGGAAAGGCGAACGTAGGCCAGAAGTGCAGGCCCGTGTTGACGAAGTACGGGTTGTGGGTATCGAGAAAGGGGGCGAGCGTCGAGGGCATGTCCAGAGAAGTGGGGATGGCTGTGGTGGTGTGGTGGCAAGAGAGTGGGAGGAAGCGACCATCTCGCATCCTACGGAGCTGATAGTCGACATCATGGCGGTAATCGTATCGGGACAATCGGGTGGCGGCGACAGGCCTGCTAGGCCTTCGCACGATGGCTGCGCCGCAACTCTTGCCCCGTGCCGCGCTATCTTGGGCCCGGTCAATCCCTCGTGGCGGCTCGGTCCGTGCCGCGAGCAAATCCTCTTGATATTCGGATGAGGCCGCAGCCAATCGGGACGTTTTCCCTTTTCTCGACGTCTTGACGGGGCGCTTCTTCCTCCCCGGCGGATTTTCTGTACTCAATCCGTCCGTCCATCGAAACCATACGGGGCCCTTTGGGGCCTCGGGACGGCGATGTGGGACATTTTCAGGCGGGATCACACTGGCAGGATTGGCGCCTCTGTTTTCCTGGTATCGTTCTTTCGAGGCCGCTACGTGAGTCAAGGATTTGGTCTCGTACACATTCGAATCGGTTTGATTAGCCATCACTCACAGCGCAATGCCTTTACTGTTGACGATGGCAGTCGATGGGAAATGGTAGAAGTGGGAGACGAGCGGTCATCGAAGTGTCGTAGTTGGCTGTCACTTAAGTTGGTTGAGCTTGGGGACTGATCTACCCCGGTCAAGGACCCTGCAGCTCACTGCCGCGTCTCCGACGCAGGGGTTGCCCGTTTTGATACGACCACCAGGGATATTTATTGGTTCACTAACAATTGCGTGCCCTTGGACTTGATTGCCAGCATGAAAGATGGCAACCGGTTTCCACTTGTTTTCGAGGGTCTTCGGGGAAATCATCCGACGACTCCATTGATATTGACCCCTCCAGTTATTACAGTTCATTTAACACTACGGGAGTGGAGGTTTGCCGGAGCTTGCCGGGCGGTGGGTACACGCCGCGGGCCCATCACGGCTGTTTGTCGTCTGACCCATTGCGCTTTTCGCGCGGCAAATTGTCGCCAGCATCTTTACTCGTGGCCGGGGTGCCAGGTGAACTCTCTTCGTCACATCCACGCGGATACGCCTCAATGGCGGTCCCCTCGAGATCCCAGACGGTATCAAGCAGCAGCGTCTCTTTCGCAGGAAACGCGAAGCTGAGGACCGTGTAGAGACAGATGGAGGTCACGAACCCGAACAGCCAATTGAACGAGTACAGGTGCTTGGTGCCGTCATTGATCCATACCGCAGGCGCGCCGCTGATACTGAACGCCAATCCAGGAAGCAACGGCCCAACAGGCACGATGAACGCGACGGCCGCCCTCCAGTTGCACCCCGCCGTGTAAGCATAGCGACCGTGCGGATTGTAGAGGGCCGGAATATCAATATGCTGCTTCTTGACGAGCCAGTAGTCCGCGACCATGATGCCCGCCATGGGCCCCAAGAAGATGGCGTAGCCGCCCATGAAGGCCAGGAACGTGCTCGCCGACTTGAGGATCTTCCAGGGCACGAGCACCCAGCCCGCGATCACGGCGGCGATCATGCAGCCCCGCTTGATGTTGACCCAGCGCGGGAAGAGCACCGTCAGGTCGTTGGCCGCGCTGATCGAGTTGGCCGTGATGTTGGTGCCGACCTGGGCGACGTACCAGGCGAGCGCGACGAAGAAGGCGGCGCAGCGGCCGCCGGCGCCGCGGTCGAGCCAGAGCTCCAGGATATGCAGCGGGTTCCACAGGTACTCGCCCGAGATGACCTTGGTGCACGACGTCGTGACGATGCCGAGCACACCGCAGAGGGTGAAGATGATGGGCAGGAAGGGCAGCTGCACGAACTGGCCCCGCGCCGACTGGGCGTACCGCGTGAAGTCCGGGATGTTGCAGGCCAGCGTCGCCCACGACCCCGTCACGCTCGACATGCACGACAGCCAGAGCCAGGCGTACTCGGACCCCCTCACGGTCGGCCGGAGCGCGAAGATGTCGCCGCCGCCGCCGCCGGCTTGGTGGAGGCACCAGCCCATGGTCGCGATGGCGGCGATGGGCGCGCCGACGATCTTGATGAGGAAGATCCAGCGTAGTTTCGTCGGGTGGATCAGGAGGAGCGGTAGCTGGATGATCCAGAATAGGAAGTAGGACACCATGCCGACCGAGGTGATGCCCGCAGATTCGGGGAGGAGGTTGGGGATGTTGTTGTACGACGGCGCCCAGGCTCGGAGCATGATGGTCATGCATTCGGCCCCGTTGGCACTCTGCTCGACCGAGAATATCTGTCAGCTGGCCCCAGTGGGTGGTATCGAAATGAGGGGATCTTGTCACATCAGACTGACCTGGATGCCGAGCCAGAACATGGCGAGGATGGCACGGCTCACGATGCAGAAGTAGCGAAGGTAGTAGCCAAAACTGCTCGTGGTAACAATGGAAAAGGGCACATGGAGCTTGGCGCCAATCGCTCCGTTGAGAACCAAGGGGATGGCGACACAAAGGTTGGCCACGATCATGATGGGGATGGCTTCGCGCCAGCTCAGGCCGACGGCGAGGATGCTGGAGGCCGTCTCCCACGTTCCTATGTTGATTGTGTCGGAGGCCCAGTAGGCCATGATGGTCCAGATGCTCCATGTTTGGTCCTTCAGGGGCGTCGGGTCTGCGTTCACGTTAGCCCGGCGACGGGTTGCGATGGGATTATCGGAAGTGCGTACCCATATCACGGTTCGTCCAGACATGCTCTGGGGCGAGCGCACCGGTCTGCTTGGGGATTTCCCAGGCATGGAGGGATGTGCACCTCCGCCTGAGCTCAGCTGCGGATGGCCTCTTCATGGCGAGACGAAATGTCCGGTTCCGCGGGCGATTGACTCGGGGACTCAAGGGATTGATGGAATAGCCCCAGAGAGTAATCGATGATCTGAGCAGCGATGGGGTTGTCCCCAGTGGGCGAAATCTTGCTGACATTTTAAAGTGCAGACCTCTGTCGGTCTTACTCCCACCCACAGCCAGCCATTGTTGCTGCATGATAGAGTTCAAGGACAGCAATCATGCAGCCCTAGGTTGCATTCCACCTAGCACTGTTACACAATCATGTCGCGCTCAGTAATGAAGCCCCATCGTGATGCATGATGGAAGCCCAATGAGGGAGGGTCGTCTTATCGGCTATCGTCAGCTCTCGCCTCCCGGCCCTCCGAATATCGAGCTGCAGGATAACCATCCATCGGGGCATCCCCTTGGGAGCCATGCACGTCAGCCGGAACCAGGCTAGTGTCTTTGCTTTGCTTTGCCCTGATGGCCATGCGCGGGCTCTTTCGTCTTGGGTGTGGTGATTACAAGCTTTTAAGCTTATGTCAAGAACGCGGCGACCTTCCGCTCTTTAATCTTAATTTCCGCGAGAGGTGTTGGTTGGGCGTTCATATCTGAATCTTTTCGCCCATGAGATAGCTGTTTATGTCAGAGTCCTGCCTGACCATCACAGGCAGAGCGTAGCAGTGCATGATGCATAAATGAGAAAGCCCACTGATTGATTTGAAGAGTGCACATATATGTTTTTGTTATCATGGAAAACCTGGAATATGTGCATTTGCTTGTAACTTGGATTGGCAACTATATGCGAATGTCAATCCCAGATTGGAACAGTCCGCTGCGGCAGTGATTGGGACCTTAGGCATGCTGGGGCGATCTAAGCAGGTCAATAGCGCATCATCCAGGGAAGCGGGGAAGGCCTTGGGGAGGATGATGGATGGTCGGATCTAGTTACAACAATATCCTGTATTGGCTGTAGCTTTTTACAAATTTTCTGCTTTAGTTCTTTTAAAATGTACCAACTAACATTATTGTCATTTCCCTAAGTCCAAAAAAAAGAAATACTTGTAATGGCTTGGATATAAAAGCGATCACAACATGTATTTGTGAGATAGATGGCCTCCTTGCCGCTTTTCGCCACGGCGTCATCAATGCTCTCAACCCACCACTGCTCTATACCAATCAAGACTCTCTACCAGGTCAAGGACCTCGCCGTCCATATTGACCTGAAACACCAACTCTGGCTGGTCTTTGAATATGGCGCCGCGCCAGTAATCACCGTCTGCTTGTCGCCGCCACCCCATACGGACCAGATCCTTGCCATACACCATCTTCAATGTTAAGGCACGGCCGTTCATCAAAATCGTCATCCCCACAGTGTTGCTGCTGGAGGTACTTGCTCAAATTAGCTTTGAGGGTTTTCTTCGAGGCCAAGGTATGTTACTTACTTGACCATGACGAATTCCTGCGATACGTGAACATCCCTCATGCTTTCTCTGTATCTTCTGATGTGCTCTTTCTTGCACTGTCTCTCGTATCCCTTGTCCCGTAATAGCACTTCTTTGAGCATCGCAGCATCGCATCTCGACCACACCCATTCGATATATTCCCGGTTCAACAAGTTTCCCCCATCACGAGACTTCTGTAGAGTGGTTAAAAACGGCAAGCCTGCTTGAGAGGGATTCTTGATATCATTGACGACCTGTTCTGCAATCTCCCCAAGATAGGCATACGCAATAGATCGAAATAAGTTATATTCGGGTCCAATATATTGAAATAAGTTATAGTCGGGTGCCTCATTCAACAAAATCCAGTCTAGCATATCCTCTCTAGTTTCGATCCCATTGAATCGGCTTTCCGATCGAAGATAGGCAATATGGGAATGCATGCGTTCGACGGGATGATTAGTATCGGCAGGGAGGGCGGCTAATTGAGAAGGATTGCTGCTGTAGAAAGCGTCGTCCTGATAACTTCTCAAATTTCTGCTACGCAGAATTCGAATGACGTCCTCCTCAGCACTCAGAATGAGATTGGTTTTGACGTTGAGGCTTGGAGTCTGGTAGTGGACATCTTCAGACCAGTCTATACCAATGGCTGCGAGTAACGAGTCATCCAGGTAATCTTCAAGGAATTTATCATACTCCCGAACCGAGGCGAGTAATCGGGAATCGGGTCGTGCCTCTCCGCTATTCGTCGCCAAGAGCCTCCTTCGCTGTTCCCCCTCAGCTCTTTTCTGGGAGCGGTATCTCAACCTGTCTACCCAGTCGGGCTCGAAGCGGTTCAGGGCTCTCTGGGCCTGTAAACGCTTTTCTTCTTCTGCATTGAGCGACGCGTCCCCAGGAATCGGCTCCATGCTATCTGGCGGTGATTGGGCCTTGGGCCTACGAGATGGCTGGCTAGGGCTTCCTCCGCCCCTTTTCCTCCCACCACCTCCATCAGAGTCGCTGCCGCTTTCGCCATCACCGCCTCCAATGCCACCTGGCTTTTTGCTGGTCTGTTTCTTCCTGGTCCTGACTTGCGGAGCCGAAGGCTGGGATCTCGGGGCAGGCTCTGCTCGCTCAGATCTAACATGGTTTGCGTTTACATTGGCAGGGACTTCGCGAAATGTCGGTTGAGGCAGAGCAACGCTGTCAGTTGTGTCTGCCCTTTGCTGATACTTGGATTTGGCTGATGCCTTCATTTCACCGATTGACTTGGCAAGATGGCCATTCTTCTGATGTTGTTTCGCTTCATCATCAGAATTTGGAGCTATCTCCATTCCGAATTGTGAAACTTATGAGGTAACAAAGAAATCAATGGTAGCTTGATAGTGAAATTAAGGCTGAAATTATCGTGATTCTGACCGGATGATGGGATCGTGATAGCAACTTGTGGGTTGCAGCAGGTGGGGTTTGGGAAGGTTGGGGTAGCATTTTATCAACCTTGACCAGTGGACCCAGGCTTTTTACAAGGCAAATTGTAAGGCACATTGCCAGGCAAACTGCAAGGCACATTGCTAGGCGAACATGGCAGCCTATGGATGGTGGCGGTGCAGAGTTGCCCACGTACATGCCATGTTACTTGCAGAACACCCTTCGTGATTGGCTTGAGGCAGTGCCATGGGGTGCCACCACATCTGCACGCGCCTCACTTTAGCCCTTTCACCGGGGACACTGAGTGCTGAGAGCCTTGAGTTCTTATTCCTTCACGTCCGAGACAGCGACTCCATAGAGACTGCATAAACACAGATACACACCAAAAAGGGCCCAGATCATGTCTTTGGAAATAGAGACGCCAACGTCCGATTCCTTGACTGTTAATCAACATACCCAATCACCCTCGTCCATAGTTGAAGCGCAATTTGTTGAGCCTACCGACGAGGACATTCAAATCAAACCATGGAAATATGTTGGTTATCGTGGATACAGCAAGTTCCTTGCTTCCGATGACGATCTGTTGATCTTCCGACGGTTCAGCGTGCTTAACACAAGAACATTGCTATTACTTCAAGATCAGATCTGCGAACTCGAACAAGAGCTCCTCGAAGTTGACAGAATATATGGGAGCAAGAACTCTGAGGACTACAACAATGGGACCTTCCGCGATGACCTCGAAGATCGCACAGAGCTATTAGGCAAGATAACGAGCACCATCTCCCAGTATAGTGAGTAAATCTATCATCACCACCTCTGCCCAAATCCAAGACCCTACGGTTGATAATAAGCAAGATGCCTTGTTGCTCCAACAATCAGCACTGCGCAACCATCCCAACGCACCCCAGCGGGATATCAAGAATATCAACAGGTGGCACTACAACCATGGATGGAAAGCAATAGATAAAGAAGAGACACAGTACCTTCAGCAAACAGACGACTTGGTCAGCATCACCCAGAAAGACAAGACGCCACTGCGTCAATTCATCGACAAGTCTCGACGGCTGCGCACCTTACGCATCTGGCAACTACCAGGCAATAATAATACCAATGCAGGCCCTCAGCACGACCGGGATCAGGACGTGTCCTACTACTCTGACAAGAGGATTGATACCTTCACGTCCCTGACTATTGTATTCATCGGCATCGCCATGCTGCTCACCCCTATCTGGATTCTGCAATCGCTGCAGGCCCCGACGACGAAGCTGGTCGTCATCACCATCTTCATTCTGGCGTTCCTGATCACGCTGTCCTATGCCATGGTGACGAAGCCCTTCGAGGCACTGGGCGCAACTGCTGCGTGAGTCAAACCAAAGCTGTTTTAATTCAAGTTAACGAATGTGCTAACTGGATTCTCAACAGATATGCTGCAGTACTCATGGTCTTCTTGCAAGTTGGTCAAGATGGTTGAGGATATAGTACGGACGTTTCAGTATTTCTAGGCTCTACAGCGTTATGGAATAGCTATTCATAGCAACGGTGTACTTTCCTATCTTTGACAGATGTTCTTAGTTCTCACACTTATATAATACGTAAAATGGTAATGAGTGCCGTAAGACCAGACACAAAAGACCAACGCCGAGGAAGACGCTTTACACAAGAGTGATCTTGGTTAGTTCTGCCAATTCCAATCCTCGACCGAACATCAGACCGTGGATATAAGCCTCACCGATGGGCAGAAACTCATCTCCTGTTCTCACTGTCTTGTCGAGCCTTTCTTCCCCCACGTCTGGCATGCCACCTGCTGGAGCCTTTCGGAGGATAAATGGAGTACTCGCGCCGATTAGGACGGCCACATGGTCTCCGATTTCCGTGGCCTCAGGAACTACCCCGATCCAACCTTTCGACGTAATCGCCAGTCTTCTGCAATGAAGTGTTATCATGCACCGCCAAACCGTGTCATCGTAGGTGTAAACGGATCCGTCTGCTCTTTGCCGGCCCTCCTCGCCAGGTAGCAACATCATGAACGGACACTGTTCCGAGTACAGGCCTGGTGTATATTCACCGCTCGCCACCAAGGTTCGTCGGCAAGCTTGGTCGAGAGGCTCGCCATCATTTAGGGAGTATGTCGAAACGTCGGCACCCTGCAAAATCATTGAAGTAGACTCATTTTCGGAAGGTCTACCGGTAAGTGCACGGTATACAAGCTTTATGGAGATTATTGCACTATCGAGAACCTCGTCATGCCAACAAGCAGAATCGGGATTAAACCTCATTTCAGTGCCAAGCGTTGTTATGGTATCGAGACAGGCACCCGTCAAATCAAGTCTCTCGGTGTTCCTGTCTAGTGACCAAGGGTGGCTGGATAAAGATAAGTTGTTTGAGGCAGCATAGTGTAGTTTGGCCAGGAGCGAAGGAGTATTGGAGAGTCGCCAGTCGGGTATCCACGATGGGTCGGAGGGGTCCTTATTAATATTAAAGCGGATATAGCCCATAATCTCTAGGTTGTCGAGGCTGCGAATATGTGTTTCGGCGAAATCTCCGTAAACCTTTGTTACCGGGCGGTTGTAATCGGGAATGATACCATGTACCTCGGACTGATCGCAAATGCCCAGTAGTCCATATATCTTGTCTCTGGCATCCGAACATTCACTGTGCTGGAACTCTCGAACAAGGGGTGCAATCTTCTGTGGAATGGAGCGTTCATACTCAAGGATACTGCTCACCCTGTTTCTGGCGAGCTTCGTCGTGAACCGGTACAAAATGGGGAAATGATCTTCCCCGCTAGCAACGGCGCTTAGAAAATGTTCGCAAAATAGCCAATATAAAGCGCTGAAATTCTCGAGCGCGATCATGTCGTCTCCACAAAGGAGACGATTTCTTCGGCCAAGGATGATTTCTTGGACAACCCAGGTTCGACGCCAGTATGGTCTCTGAACCAGATCCTCAATGGCATCGAGTCCATCCCCTTGCAAGACTTCATCATAGACTCTTGCCATACGTGTTTTGTCTTGCTGTTCTGAGAATATTCCTTCAATGTCGCTGGGGCTGATGTTCTGCAGCCGCTGCATCCCGATACGCGAACGGGCCGTTGCGGGCCCGAGCCATGCGATGACCATACCGGCGGTGGAGTATATCTCCTTCATCCGCCGTACTTGTATATTGCGTTCCTCCACGTCATGTTGGTTAATGCAGATGGCGTCAACCCAGAGACAAGTTTGCCGCTGTTCGGGGTTGGTGGCCAACTGTCGCAGGCATGCATCCAAATTGGTCGTGACCTCGAAAGGGTGCCCATTAAGCCGAATGGTCTCCGTGGCGCTGGCGTCGCCCCATGCGTACGATAGGGCTGTGAATATCCCGCTGGCATCGCGAAGCGGCACTTGGTGCAAGGTGCATTCGACAACGCCGACGGATTCGTCAAAGGGCTGGACTGCGAGGAAGCGGAACTCGTCACCGCAAAGAGGTTCGTAGGGATACAAGTTCGATTCCATTCCGAATGGTAGTAAACCAAACTACTACAAAGGTTTGGTGGCAGCGTGTTGCTGATGACTTTATCGATTGTGAAATAGAGAAAGATGTGTGAAGGCCTCCATAATGAAATATGAAAGAAATCAAACGATTGCTGATTTGAGGTAGACAGAGACACAGAAGCAGTCAATCGCCAAGACCACCAGAACTACATGCTGCTTACGTGGGAGAATCATGTTGCGCTGATTGGTGATCCTCTTGGGCAGTGCAGCCCTCGCATCCTGCCCCATAGCTTGCAGTAACCACGAATCGTGTTGCTCTACTCCGTACGCAGGTGAGAAGATATATACATGGGGCCCTGTATGCCAAGTTCGATTTTCCCCACCAAGCCCACCAGTACGCCCCTCTTCTGCTCAATTCCCAACCCCTTCTCAGTTCCGGGGTAAGGTTGGTGGTCAGCAGCAGCTAGGGGTCTAACTCCTCCAACCCGGATGACCCCTCCAGCGCCTCAAACTGGTTCTCCATCGGCAATCCCAAGATCAGGTTCTGCACATTCAACCGCGCGCTCCACACCAGGTTCGGCGACTCCCCCTTCTCGCGGATCTCGTGCCCGTTCTCCACGCTCTCAATATCCGACTCCGCCGCGCGCCGGCCCCGCGGCTTGTGCTGCGAGATGACCGCGGGGGTGACGCTGAGACACCGCATGCGCGCCCCACGGTACCCCGGCGGCGGCGGCTTGTTCGTGACCGACGAGACGCGCGTCGACGAGATCGCGTCCCACGGCGTGTGGTCCCGGCAGAGGTCGGCCATGGCGTTGTCGAGCTGCGCGATCAGCGTGCCGCCGACGCTGAGGGCGTGCAGGACCTTGCGCGCGCCGCTCTGCGACAGGGCGTACCCCGCGCTGCACGTGGGCCCGCCGCTGAAGTGCACCCAGCGCGTGCCGGGCTCGCGGCGCAGGTCGCCGTTGATCCAGCTCGACGTGTTGGCCAGGGGCGGCATCGTCTCGTCGTCGCGCATGGCGTAGTAGGTGTACCGCGCCGAGGCGAGGTCGACGACCTCGTGGCCCGGGATGCGCTCGGGGAAGGTCTCGCCGCAGTGGCCGAGCCAGAGGATGTCCCAGTCGTCGCCGTAGGGGGAGTGGGGGACTGCTGGCTGCTGTGGTGGTGGCTGCTCGACGACGGAAGAAGTGGCATCGCTCGCCACTACAGGGAGGCTGTTGGCTTGGAACACGGGTTCCTGCTTCGCTATCCCCAGCAAGGTGCGCGTGCCGTCGGCTATGTCCATCAGCTGCTGCTTGAGACGAACGTCCCAGTCAGCATCGTCTTCCAAGATAAGCGCACTCGAGATGTTTTCTTCAACCATCCTATTTTCTCGATTGTCAGCATTCACATCCTCAGGCATTCGGTACTACGATACTTAAGTAAGTAGGTAAAAAGGGATCCCACGTTCGAATGGCGTTCATTTGACTTCTCCACGACCCGATGCCGCCGTCTCTCCACCCTTGCCGGTCCACGCCCAGCGGCAAGGCCTTGTCGGGAACGTCGACACCCCGTAGAGCCCTGACCCAGTCAAGCTTGATTCCTGTCAGCGTCCCGACCAAGGACAAGGCGTCGCGCTTGTCCGTGCGATCGGGGAGATTGACGACAAACACTTTCTGGAAGCCCAGCGTCGCGTTCTGGATGCGCGCGACGTCATCTTCCTGTGCAGCAACCCGCTGTCCAGTGTATTCCTCTTCACTGGGCGGCGCCTGTCCCACCTCCAGCACGTCTGGTACGGAGTCAGAGAGTATTGAGGTGATCGTCGGCAGTAGACAAGCCACTGCGAGGACGACCAACGTAGCGGTCGTGAGCAGACCTAGTCGAGACCTCTTCGACTCGACCTTTTTCTCTTTGGAAGATGCTAGACGCGAAGAATTGATGACATCTCTCCCCACCAGCCATGCCAAGAGTATGGCCCAAAACCATGACGGTGGTTCCATCATGTAAATCACTATGTAAAATCAAATCGCGAAGAAAAGGAGAAACAATCAGACGTAGTCAATGACTAACACGAGTAGACTTGGCGTCTGTCGCTTTTATGTGGTTTTGTCAGCGGGGGTTTCTGGGGAACGAAAGCCCCTGGCCAGACCCCTGGCCGGCCACCTTGTCTCATCTCATCTCAAACCTGAAACACAGGCACCTTTCAAAATGCTCCTGCGCAGCCAGATTTGGGTCGAATTAAGCACGATAATCGCGGTCCAGACCTCAAAAGCTTATCATGGAAAACATTGGGACCCCACATCCAATGGACATGTCTGCTGCGCCGGTGTAAACTGTATCCGGAGTACAGTCCGAGAAAACCGAAGACCCGATTGAGACAGCAGGAAGAGAAAGAAGATGACCAGTATTGTCTTGCAGTGCATTGAGAGCTGAGATCGCCTTGAATCAAAGAGCACATACATATCAAATTTAGATCCGAATAGCGAATGATTGAAAGTAAAGAGATGAGCGACTGGATGTTTGCAATTGTAAATGAGTCTTGGAGATCGGAAGAGATGATAGCACTCATCTCGGTGGGGGTGGTGGAAACAGGGTGTTTCCAGGTGGGCCCAAGAATAGGCGACCGGGAGCTGCTCAGAAAATCAACTTGACCTGGAATGTCAGCAGATGAGATGTGTCACATCACAAACTATCCGGTCAAAAGAACAATGACATCTTCAAGCTATGTGAATCTCTCCCCCACTTCTATGACAATTTCGAAGTTCTGGTTTCCATCTTGTTTGGTTTGCAAATTGCCCGCCTATCGTAAGTACCAGTAGCTCTACTTGAGGTCGTTTCCTTCAGTGGCGCCCCAATGGGTTGACGTCGTTCCATCCGATCTTGAAATACTAGCCTCAAGCAGTCATTACTCATCCGTCTCAATTATGTCTGCAGTGAAACCAACTCCTCCAACTTCTCCTGCTTCTCGCAAAAGATGTTGATCGCCTGAATGATCTTGCCCTCGCTCTGTCCGTTGGCGCTGCGCGTAAACGCCAACCGCCACGCGCTCTCGTCCTTCACGATCGCACTGTAGTCAGCAAACGACTCATCTCCCGTCTTCTTCTGGAAGACCGAGCCCGTGTCGCCCTCCCAAGGGTTCGCGGGGGTCTCCGAAAGTTTCTTCAGCAGCGTCGGCGAGACCGTGATGTGGTGCGCGCCCGCCAACATCATGACCTCCTGGATGGACGTTAAGCTCGCCGGCAGCACTTGGGTCCGGCTCCCCGTCTTCTCGTAGTAGCGCTGGGCGGCGCCGCAGAAGCCGAAGGCCTTGTTTTGGTCCACGTAGCTGTGAGGCAGGCGCATATCAACATCAGCTCCATCGGATTCACTGATTGGGAGGGTTGGAGCTGGTTTAGCTTACGTTTCGTCGAAATGCACGCGCAGCTCGTTGATGTAAGGCGCAATGTAGGTGCACCCCGCATGCGACGCGAGCGCCGCCTGCTCCAGGCAGAACATGGTCGTGGCCAGCGTGGCGATCCCTTGTTTCTCGAGCTCGCGGCATGCTTGCATCCCTTCCCACGTCGCCGGGATCTTGATGCACACTCTCTTCGCATCGTACTTGGGGTCCAGGTCCTTGAAGATGGCGACGATTCCTACCAGCAGAAAAGTTCATCAGCGTCTACTTTATTTCACTATGTGATTGGTCAAGGGTTTCGGGAAACGTACGCTTGGCGTTCTCGATGGTCTTGTCTTTGTTGTACGAGTACACGGGGTTCGTCTGTATGTGCGAGTAGCCCGTCAGGTAAGGGACGATGCGCAGTGCCAGCTTGACCATCATGACCTCAACCGCGAGCTCAGCGAGGGCGACGCCCTTGTGCTGGGCGTGGTGCGACTGCGCGTAAGACACGGCGCTGCTGATTAGCTCGGCATGAAGGGGGCTCCCATTTGCATCGAGGCGGGCCAATTCACCATACGCGATGGCCTATTATTAGCCGATAGTCTTGGTTAGCTCTCTGCTCTGCATGCTGAGAACGAGCTAGCTTGCGCATGGGATTCTGAGAGCTGACCTGGTTGGAAGTGCAGTCTACGAAGGGGCCTAGGTCTCGGGCAACTGCAAGAAAGGCTCAATATGAATAGGCAACCCCTGACATGGCGAATGGGTACTCACCCTCATGGTCGAAAGTATCGCAGTCAACCTTGGAGTGGCTACGGAGAACATCCAATAAGGTCTGGGTGTCCGACATTGCGTAGAGAGGTCAAGTCACGACAGTCTGTGCTGTGGTTTCGAAAATGAATACAGATGTAGAAGCCGATGATAACGAAATGTGAAGTTTCTTTAGAGATGAGAATTATAAGTCACGTCAATTGAATAGCTAATGCAGTTTTCATGTTACGGTAATCATCAATGGCTCGTCGTTCTACAGGAGTCTCCATGGCGATGCGTCGGAGTTTCCTAAAACGCATCAATCGTAGCGAGGACCGGAGAGGGGGGAGGGCGGGGTCGGGCGACAAGTGACCACCTATTTGGACCAACGACGGCTTCAGGTACCAATTTAAGGTTCTTCTACCTGTTGCAGTGTTGCATATACTTTATGTATCAATTTGAGGTCACGATACTGCAGGTTCTCTGTCGATCTCGTGTGCTTTTCCTGCCTAAGTATGCGATGCGATGTGGTATTCCGATATGTCAATCGAGGGTAGGTTATTCTTAGCAGGCGCAAAGCTAAGCTTTACCTTAAGCAAACAAGGGGGCAACCCCTGCAGGCGCAGGTACGCGTTTCCGGGGCAGGGTCGATTACAGTCAGTGCAGAGAGGCACTGGAACGGGATGTTTTACCCCGGGGTAGCAACCTCATTCTCTTTCTAGAAACGGCTCGACCTGCATTTACCAACCAATCATCTATGGCAACTGGAACCGCAATTGGACCGGACATTTGCATTGGCTGTACTTGTAGGGCATAGAACTTCAGGGCTCTCTAGGTACTTTACGTCAACTGAGAAAGAAGCCGCAAGTTCAATTGCAGTGGAGTGGAGCCTGCCGGCCGATGCAACTGAACAAACCCCAATTCAACTGCCTGCACGTCTCCATCTCTATCGCCATCATCCATAAGAGCCTTCTCCAATTGGTCCAAAACACAGCAAACTCGATAGGTTGACCACAGCCAATCATCGTCTCAATTTCTGGTACATCCGGATCCGTGAATAAAGAGGGAAGTCTATTGTCCTGCTCATCACCCATGGCTGCACACGGCATCCAAGTGGGGCCCGGGGCCAGGAAGAAAGGATGGAATGTAATGTACCTGAAGGCATACTTGGCTTCCGGAATGCTCGAGTCGGCGCCTTCGGGTTGCCCTGCCAGACGCAAGAGGCGATGCGGCCTCAGAATATTATCCCTCAAGTTCGACCGCATTTCCTCCTCAAGCAGTACTCGGTCGTCTTTGTCTCTTTCATCCTACTTTCTTTTATTCTTTGGTTTCACTTCGTCCACCTCCCTTTCCCCTTCCTCCTACCATCAACGTTTGGTATCTTGGTATAGTGCGAATGGAGAGCAGTCGCACCTGATCGACGACTGAAGCAGCAGGGTGGTAACTACATAATGATAACGCCTTTCGTGGCGATGAGATCACACAGCAGACGAAACTCAACCCACAACATGTTCCACACCCAATCCGACCAGCCCGCCGCCGGCCAAGACGGCTGGGCTCAACAGGCCAACCCTCCTTCGAACAGACCACCTCCGGTTCTGGTGTACGAAAACGTGCCCTTGGAGAACCGCGCCCGTCCCGACATCGGTCCCAATGACCCTAAATGGCAGGAGATGCTGTCCTACTTTAACACCCTCATGAGCGACTCCCTTCGGCCCTTAAATGAACTCCTGAGGGATCACTTTACCCAACATGAGATTCGCAAGTTCCTGCCCACCATCGACGAGCCATTCGCCAAGTGGCAACAGGAGGACTCGGAGTTGTTCAGGAGAACGCTGGAGACAAGGTTCAAGGGTGTCGTGCCTACGCTTGCGGTGAAGTTGACTATGCTCTACTTCGGTCTGCCAATAGCCCCCATGAAGTTCGGTAGGAACCAAGCCGTAACTTCGGCTGAAGTGGACGATCCCATGGAAGAGGTCTTCATCGAGAAGGATCCCCTATCCTTCCTGGACGGCTACAAAGAGAGAACCTACGGCCTGCCACCTAGCGGTAAGTTACTATGAAAAGCGATGGAAGTATAATGACCCGTCTAGTATCTGACCCTATTCTAGAAGTTACCTATATCCCCATAAGTATCAGTTCTAGCGAGCAATATGATCCACAAGATGACATAGAGTATCTCGGGCTCCGCGGGGGGTTCCTGGAAGACGAAGATCTGGAAATGGTCGAATCCGAGTCCCAGGACGATGAGGACATGGCATCACAGCTACAGAATTCCTCTACCGGCGTGGAACTTGGTCTCCGTGGTGGGAGTGGGAGTGGCTATTTGCAAAGGTATGACTACTGACTCTCGCCAAGGTAAACGTTACTGACAATCCCCACAGTCATAGACTATACAGTCGTCAGGGTCAGGCCGAATTTGCGTGTGGATACGAAAGCCTGGCGCAGGCTGTGAACCAGGTCCTATCGCTCGACATCATTGAGCGGAAGGATCTCTTGCTCTACTTCACCTTGTTTTCAGCGGCGACTGGGCGCACCGAAGTAACGGCTGTGGTTGACACGCCCATTGTACCTCCATCTGATGGCGAGGAAGGGCCCCTGAGTGAGGTCTTGGCTATGATCCACGAGGACGACTACGTCAAGACATTTGTCCGTATGCACGCAGACGCGGCACCAAGCACCTACGAGCCCAAGCCCCTGGACGGTGGCGTTGCCACGATTACAATGAAAGACGACGAAGAGCAGGAGCGGCTCGCATATCTGAGAGTCCCCAATCGACCAAGCCTGGACCACGGAGCCATCCAGTTTGCCAAAAGCTACCAGCAGACCATAGGAGGTCTGATAGGTTCGCCTCACCAGTACATCAGCTTCAATGTGGGTTCGACAGGGGTTTTCTCCGTCTACAGCTGCGAAGATTTGCCCCAGGAGGTGATTCGAAACATTGCCACTCACCCTTATTGCAACATCAAGGCGATTGTTCAGCCCATTGATCCCAACATTGTCCCGGTCATTGTCCCCGATGGTGAGGATCGTGACATCCCGAATGTCATCGAGGTATTCAGAAAAGACCTGGGGGGCTTCGAGGGTCTCGAGCGCGTCGTCGCGCATGCCTTATCTCGTCAGCCTGATGGGAGAGAGACCGCCGCGGCCATCCGCATGCATTTCCCCGGAGAGGCTTTCCAGGAACTAAGTGGGGAAGCTCTCTACATTGAACTCAAAGACGGCAAAGCAACTCAAGATGGCCTTAACACGTGGGCCCAATGGGTTGGGGGTTCCAAATACGATAACCCGGAAGGAGTCTCCATCGTCGTTCAGCCATGGTATAACCACTATGTCCTCACGCTACCTCCTTCCATGACCGCGGGTTCAAACTACAAGAATTACAAGCCTGTGAGCGTCCGCCTCCACGAGTGCACTCTGGACTTGTTCAAACTCAAGGTCTCGACCGAAGTCTACAAGGTGGATTACGACCCAGAGAACAAAGGACACACGCTCATGATTGAGGATGAGACTCACAGCTTCCGCCATATGATCACACACGACAGCACCGACGACGACTGGCAACGCATCCTCCGTCGCCTCATGTCGCAGCGTATTGAGATTACCCTGAGAAAGGGCAACCAGGACGCAAAGTGGGGTACGTAACCCGAGATCCACGACCCAGATCTGGCCCGAGACGTATGCTAACCTTGGAGAACAGATGACAATGACAGGTATTACTGGGGCCCATGCTATTACCGAGACCATATGAACTACCGCCCCGCTATCCCTGACCCGGAACCCATCTATCCAACCCTGCCCTCCTCGGCGCGGAGCGAAACCTTCACGCACGCTGAAACTGCAGGATCAACTAAAACTTCAGGATCAACTAAGACATCTGGGAGCTCAAGGAGCCAGGAGATTGCCGACAACCTCTACAGGACATATTCCTCACGACTCAACGACTTCGTCGAAATGAAGGGAACAGATAACAGCATGAGAGACCTCACGGTTTGGGAAACGCCCAGCATCTTTACCAACCCGATGAAGCCGGTGATGCCTCTGCATGCCCCGCCCCTGGAGACGGTGATTAGGACCGGACCTGACGTGCCGGCCATCACTTTGGGCATGAGGACGGCAACTGAGCAGGCCCGCCTGGAGCGCGAGGTTCATACCTTGCGGGCGCAGCTTATGGACAGGATCCGAGATTGCCCCTACAATGACTGTGACAAACGATTCAGCTACATGGATACCCACGGTTTTGAGAAGCACATCAAGTACGACCACAAGATCCTCCAGTGTGCCCTCTGCGTCGCGTTCAGGCGCGGCAACGGAAGCGATGTCGACATTGACCGATCGATGATGTACATGAACCGGGATCAAATCCTCATTCACATTTCGGAAGAGCACTCGGAGCAGCTTCAGCTCTTATTCGAAGTGCCCAAGGAAGGAAGCGGCAGCCAAACCTGGAAGAAGGCAACGCCCGAGCAAAAGAAGAAGATGGAGATGACCCTCTTCCCCTACTGCTTCCACTGTGGTCGCCACGAGATCAGACTCGACGATGCCGAGGACATGTTCCACCACCACATCAACTGCCGTGGCACCGACGACCATCCCAAGAGCGCGGCACCCTTCTGCAGGACCTGTGGGGCGCAGGCCAAGAGGGATGGCTTTGGAAATTTGAAGTGCTCTTCCGGATCGTGCGGTAGCCACGACCCTAATTATTCGTCCAAGAACGACTGCTGCCACAAGTGCGGCTTTAACCTTGCCGGGTGCTCCAAGGCGTACCGGGCCAAGCACCAACACCTTTGCAAGGGTCTGCCCGGCGGTTCCTGCAAGGGATCCAAGAGCTACTGCCCCTTCTGCGGCATCCACCTGGCCGACATCGACGCGGAAGAGCAGGACCAACACATCTGGACTTGCCGTGAGAGGCCGCAGCCGAAGCCGCAGAGCTGCCCTGTCTGCCCTAGCAAGGTGACCAAGAACGCTTTGCTTTACACCCCACAGGAGGTTCAACGGCATCTCGAGACGGCTCACGGTAGCTCCTCGAGCTGCCCGTGGTGCGCCAAGAACCTAGTCGGCAAGACGCATAGCCAGGACTGGTCTGACGGCGCCAAGCACTACCACTTCGCGCACCACATGGGCCAGGTCGCGCCCAACGTCGGCGAGGACGCGGGCGCCGACGGCCACGCCCCCGGGTCCCGCTGCCCGTTCTTCCAGGAGTGCGGCGCCAACACCGAGGAGATGAACGACGACCAGTGGAGCCGCCACATGGAGACCAACCACGCGGGCCACGGCTTCTTCCCCAACGGGCAGCCCGACCCCAACGTGAGCGCGCCGCCGGCGGGCTACGAGACGGGATCCCTGATGGACCCGCGCAGCCACAAGCCTATTAACCGCCAGGTGGAGCCTGCGAATGTTTCTGCTCAACCTGTTTCTGACGAAGAAGCGGCATACTGGTCTAGTATACCTTTTACGACGGCAACCAGCGTCCCCGTCGGCGGCCACGAGGCCAGCTTTATGAAGAAGCGTCCTCACGGAGATGGCACTCCTGCTGCTTCTTCTTCTTCTTCGGCAGCGAAGAACCTCTTCGACAGGAAGCAGTGGGGCACGGCCCGCCTGGACGAGGAGACCGACCACTCGATGGACGAGAGCAACAGCAACAAGCGCCGCAAGGTCTCGTTCGAGACGGGCCCGGCCCAATCCCATCACCAGGCCACCGTGACCGAGGAGCCCGAGGACCTTGGCGCAGCTCTGCCGCCACAAAGCCCGACTATGCAGAGACATGTGCCGCGTCAGCCTCCTCCTCCTTCGGCCACTCATGCTCGTAGCGGTCTCTTCCCCGGTCAGGGGCCCGTCAACGAAGTGAGGCATGTGGAGCACGTGGATCGGACGAAGCCGTACCGCGACGGCAAGCATTCGAAGGCGGCGCCCGGAAAGGAGGCCGTGGTGGAGTATACAAGGCGGCTGTTCAGCGACCCGATCAAGCCGTACGCGAATGTGCCGCCTTTGGTCGATATGCCGCTGCCCAGGGCGGATTATGGTAATGAGGGCCCGGCTGGCGCGGCACGCGCGTCCGCCTCGGTGACTACTACGTCAGGTGGCCGTACGGGTCAGTCACCCGCCGCGTCCGCCGTGCCCACGGTGGTTACTACTACCTCCCAGGCACCATCGAGCGGCCGTGCGGCTAGGTCCCCTGCCAAGTATTCTGCCCCCAGGTCGCCCGCCAAGTCTGCTGCCCCCAAGTCCCCTCTCCGCAGGGATTCCACTACATGGCCATACGGGGCGTCGAAGTCGGCCTCCCCATCGGGCACGGTTCCGCCGTTCCCTCTCCCGGAGTCGGGAACGGCGACGGAGACGGCGACCGGGGACGCAGTCGCCGCCGTATTCCCCACGGGAGACGACGGAGAGGACGGAGAGCCCTACATCGCCAGCGTAAGGAAAATCCAGCCTCCTCCGCCGGCATCCGCTACTACCACGACGAAGAGATACGGCCCCATGTCGGCCAAGGAGGCCGGGCCGGGCCACCCCTACATTGCCAGTATCACGCAGCTTACCCCTGGGTCCGCCGCACCACCGCAAGAAGAGCAGCAGCAGTATGGCGGAGAGCCGTCGCCCAGGACGGCGGCGCCGCCGCCGCTGACGAGTATCGAGGAGGAACAGCAGCAGGATGTTGGGACTACGACGCGCTCGGGGCGGCGGACGAAGCCGTCGGCGGCTAAGAAGGCGGCGAGCGAGGCGGTCGCGGCCAAGTCGCCGACTAAGCCTGCGACGCGGGCGCGCTCGGCGCAGGTCGAGGAGACGCAGACGCCGGTGCCGCCGCCTACGCCGGGGGCCGGCGGGAGGGGGGCGTCGCCGGCTAAGAGGGGGAGGCCGCGGAAGTGAATGGGGGAGTGGAGGCGGGAGTGGAGGGAGAAGTGGATGAGGTAGAGAGATAGATGGACAGGAGAGTATGATGACGATGATGTAGGATTTATGAAAGAAGAGGAAGCGGGAAGAGAATGGGGTGTTGACGGCGACAACCCCCATTCGAGACACACACATTCATTCGTTTCATTTCATGGTGGATTTCCTATGTCCTTCTTTCAACATTCTTTTGGGTATGAGTTTGATGGGGTGTATTATCGGGATGGGAAGCGGAATGCTTGGGCACGGAGAGATCGGGATGAGGAGGGACAGACGTGATGTGGATTTGTTTTTGGGACGGTACTGGATTTTGCTTTGTCTTTAGATAGGTTTAGGTAGTGTAATAATTGACGTGCTACTCCACCTTACGCTGAGATGTTGAAGTTCTACTTTGGTGAGGTTAGATTTGGGATTGATCATGATACTGCATTGTGTAGCTTAGTGTGGGCCTAGCGCATCAAACCTGGTTGAGTTGCGTATGGCTTTGGCCTTTGGTACCAGATCATTCCAATCATTATTCATAAAGCACCTATTAAACGTATGCATGAATTTCTCGAGACACGAAGCAAGTTGACGCGTAATTGAGGAAAGCCCCAATATGGGAGAAGGAGGGAGTGAAACGCGGACGCAGTTCGGGGATATCGGCTCATCCGAGATGAATCGTGGCGGCCGCGCACGTATGCACGCATGAGAGAAATGGCCTAGCAGCGCCCTCCTCGGAAATCTGGGGTTTCGCTACGTAGGTTGCTAGGGGAAGGTAAGCTTACATTGCTCCTTTCCTCATCTGGGGGCCGTGATGCAATTGCGCAGCGTAAGCACTGATGTGTGCGTTGTTGCTGCAGGCGGAGTTTAGAGAACCACGGGAATCCTGCGGAAGAGTCGGCCGCCGTCTCCAGCTGCATCTGCATCTGCATCAGCTCGGCCGATGCTTTTTTATGCCCGTCTTTTTTTTTTTTGGTTCCTGTCCCTGAAAGAGGAAAGCGAGAGGCAGGGGTTGGCGGTGGGTCGGAGAAATGCTCACATTTGGGGGGCTTCTGATTGGTGGAGATGCATCGGTTGGTAATTCGACATCGATGATTGGCTTAACAGGACACACTACTCACCCCCTGTTCATTACGCTCGGCCGCCGACTTATTGTTTTTGATGCCATGGCGCTTTTTCGGCTTCGGTGTAAGTCGAGATACATGGACACCTATAATAGGGGGCCATTGCACTGCACTTTGTTCATCCCAAAGCAGTCCAATTTTCATCTTTCCATATCAATATACCCATCCAAAGCTCAACACAATTTTCACATCAAAACTTACAGCAGAGCATTGGTCACTGCCACCTCACAGTCGCACATCCAACTCAATTCAAACGACAACAGCAACACTGTCCTGCGTAACGGCCAAGTCACACTCCGTACCAGCAAACCATTGTTCTCGAGACAGAGACAAGCCGTACGTATCAAAAAACAAAAGGTGCATTGTTTGGTCTATAAAAGCACCAACTACATTCGGATTTGGACCTCCCCGTGCCGCATCCGGGCCACCCACCACACCATCACACCACCACCATGTCTTCACAACCCCGGAACCCGCCGCCGGCCTCGTACGGCAGCATGCAGCTGGCCAAACCCCCCACATCAGACGACGTAGAGTCATTGACGCCACTCCTGCACAACGGCAAAACACATCAACACCATCACCAACACCCCCACGGCAAGGATGAGCACCACACCAACAACGGCGAGGTCCTCCGCGACATCATCATCGGCTTCGCCGACGGCCTGACCGTCCCCTTCGCCCTGACGGCCGGCCTCTCCAGCCTCGGCGACACCCGCCTGGTCGTCGCCGGCGGCCTCGCCGAGCTCTTCTCGGGCGCCATCAGCATGGGCCTCGGCGCGTACCTGGCCGCGGCGACGGAGCTCGAGCACTACAAGTCCGAGGAGGCGCGCGAGCGGGACGAGGTGCAGCACAAGCCCGAGGCGGAGCGGCAGGAGATCTTCGACATCCTGGCGGGTTACGGCATCTCGCGGCGCGCGGCGGAGCCGCTGGTCGAGGAGCTGGCGCAGGACCCGGACGAGTGGGTGCGGTTCATGATGGATTTCGAGCTGCGGCTCGAGGCGCCCGACGCGAACCGGGCGTGGATCAGCGCGCTAACCATGGGGCTCAGCTACTTTGTCGGCGGGCTCGTGCCCATGATCCCGTATTTCCTGATGCGCCGGGCGTCGGATGCGCTGTTCGTGTCGGTCGGGATCACGGTGGTGATCCTGCTCGTGTTCGGGTACATCAAGAACTGGGTCACGATCCGGAACAACCGCGCGGGAGTCAAGGGGGCGCTGCAGACGTTGCTTATTGGGGCGCTCGCGGCGGGGACGAGCTATGGCATTGTGAGGGCGTTGAACTGAGCGAGCGAGGGAGCGTGTTAATTCAAGACAGAACGAGAGGGACTTGGGATTCAGGACAAGGGAAAAGAAACGGATGCAAAGAGTACTGTGTTATAGAACGCCAGGACTGCATGGAAAGGGTTTCATTTGGGATTTTGCATGGCGTTAGATATATCATTCCCCTTTTCGATACACTCTCCTCTAGCAGAGAATGAGAGAAGAATATTACATGAATCGTTTCTGAATTCAAAAAGCTTCAATTTGTTCCGGACTTTGATGTTGTGAAGACTGATAATAATTGCTTTGGAACCAATGTGCCGAGTTGGAAGTGCCCAACCTTCCAAGTTGGGGCGAACAACTCCAGTTGGTTGGGTATCTGCATCGGGTTGTGACGGTTCTGGTCACGTTTTACAACATCATTCCAGCCAAGTCTTGGGGGTCGTTTTCATAATACCCAACAAACTATTTGTTATCAATATTTATCAGACAACTGCTACCAAGGTACCTGATACTTGATACTCGTGACATCACATCCAATAAATCCCAACTGACTCCAAGCTTTCGGAAGATCAAACGTTTGTTCAGAGAAGATACGCAGTTGTGTTGGCCACATCAGATTCCAACAAACCTTGCATCCTACATCATATTTGTCTTTTGAAATGAAAGTCGCCCCCTCTCAGTTTCCCCAAGTACCAACGAGGGAGTTAGGGGTCGATGTTTTCCATTCTAGCTAGGTCTCGATACCAGCACGCTATGTTTGTACGCAAGGAACCTGGAGTAAACACCATGTTCTTAGTCATGTGACTGTGTCGATCATTAACATAGACGTATCAGTGTAGCTGTTGCTACGGACGAAAACGTCTTTCGCTAAGGAGCAGGCAGTTCTGGCGTTTGTGGTCAAGCAGAGCACGGGCCATGTTTGGGTTGCTTAGCAAAAAGGGGCTTTGAAGGAGAGCACGAAACACATGCAGACTATAGCCAAGCAGCTGCGGATTGGCCATCCTCGTCGTCGATTGCCCGAAGATGGGAAAACATTTATGGATGAGCCCAGCTTTAGGTACCTGAAGCAATAGCCCTTCTTTGACTGTTCTATTGATTGCCTCGATAGACATACACAAGGTCGGTTTTGGACACCTCGTGCCTCGACTTACCCAAGCTTGGAGCAAGCATCTGGCATCATGAGGTGCACCCAACTAGCAAATTCAAACCATAAGCAGTAAAAGAAACAAACACATGCTTTGGGAAAGGAGTTAGATAGGAAGTCGTAGATATAAATTTGCAAAATGCGCCTCTTAGAAAGGCCGTTAGCATGCAGACCAAGACACACACAACACCAGAAAGCACCATCTAGATCACTGCCATTTCATATCGCTGCTATTTGTTTTAAAACAGCATAGCATTGCTACGACGGACATCTGCCATTTGTCTCTAGTCACGTATCACCACACCCGTCGCCATGTGCAAAGTCGAAGTTCACAAATGGTATTGCAAGGGATGCGGCAAAAACTATGAAGCTCATTACAATAACGCCACATGGGACCCGTGCGGTGCACAGGAGAATTGGTCAGAAAACTGTCCAAATTACACCCCGGATATACGAAAACACACTGAAGGTTACTGTCCAGCGGGCAAGGGTTGCAATGCAGGCAGTACTGTGCGACGGAGAGTACAGTAGCGGGCTAGAGCCCGCCAGCCAAACCCGCGTGCACTGGTAGGGCAGGCTGGAGCGTACCTATTAATTGGGGAGTTCCAGGGAACAACATCAGTACCTTGCTTCACCAAAGCAAGGATCGGACAGATAGGGCGTTGGGGGTGGGATACGGGTATAGATTTTGGGGTAGCTGTCATTCGTTTTATGGAGTTTATGGGAGGATTGGAACTGCTGGGCATAATCCAACCGGCCAGGTTAGAGAGTTCCATGCTGTTTGAGCTGGGGTTTTCGCTTTGAGACATTCCTTCAGAAACTTTGCAGGGCGTGGTTTTCCTCTTTACACAAAGGGGCTTTTACACACCCTTGTAGATAGTAAGCCTCTGCAGTCCTCGGACTTTGCAGATTTTGCGATTTTTGTATTCTTGTATTCTAGTGCCCTAACCGCGCCTGTTCAGTGCTCAGTGTAATCCAAAGCCTATGATGGGCACGTAGGCCGTCATCTGGTAGTCACGTCTCACCCGTTCTCTCTCTCAGGTGAAATAACTCTCGTCACAGCTCAGGCGTCTCACATGGACATCTCGACGTAGTTATCAATTTAGTCCAGGAGACAGGTTTAGAAATAATGAAATACAAATCAGTATAAGTAACACAAGACCAGGTAGAGAAATATAGTAGAAAAAGACTTTGGTTCTTCTTCTGTTTGGCCTGATGCTAGGCAAGCGATCAAATGTGTTAAGAGACTGGCTAGGGGATTTGATGGATTCGAAAAGGGGCAGTGCGTACATGAATATTAGTTAAGCGCCACATCGAACCTGGACACGGTAGAGGAAGGAAAATTCGCATTACAACGATGTCCGTAAAGGAAATTGGCTATGCCACCCTATAATAACCCAAACGCCAAAATAACACCAAGATGCTTGGGTCATTCTGCCAGACCGCCCGTCAGATGTTGAATTCTGAATATTCCCAATCAATGAAATGACACGCGTCAAGCATATTATCAGACTCCTCCCGTTCATTTGGATATGCCTCAAGCATATCCTCCACCGTCCCGTGAAAAGGGTCTTCTGTAGTCCAGTTGTGTTCTTCTCCGAAATCCCAATCGAAATCCTCCCCAAGAGCCCAAGTGGTTTCGCGGTCAACCCCAATGGCCACTTGCTGGTTGGTACTTGATCCTTCTGGTTCATATATCACCTCATTCTCCAGAGCGCTTGTTGTTCCATATAACGCTTCCGCCAGAGGTGGGGCCTCTTCAGGCAGTGTAGTGCGATTTGATACAGCTTCGGCTGACCCTTCCACTGACACTTCATCTGACCCTTGGTCTGAACCTTTATCTGACCCATCGGAATGATCGCCACTCGACAACCCTTGAGTGATGTCATGTTCGAGATAAAGCAATCTGGGGTCGTTCCACAACGTCTCATCCTCCCTAGTCCACGGCCTGTGAGACCTGAGCAGCTCTTGAACTTGTATGTGGCAGTTGTCAGAAGCGAGGCGTACGGCTTTGATGTATGGTAACCGTCCTGTACCTTCTGTGTTCACTCCACTGCAGAGGAGTAAGTGGGCTATGTCGAGCCTTCCCCATTCCGCCGCTGTTTGTAAAGGAGTCCCTTTTTTCTCAAACCAATCCATAATACCCCAAAACATACCTGATGCATTAGGGTCCACACCTGCGTCTAACAGACGCCTTACAATACCCAGATGCCCACGTCGGCATGCGGCGCATAATGGCGACGAGCCCCAATAGCCATCTTTCTCGGGGCTATTCACATTGGCACCTCTATCGATCAATAGACCAGCTATTTCTAGTTGGCCGTGATAAATGGAAAATGCCAAAGGACTCGTCTGCTTGGTGACCGGTTCTCCAAAATTATTGCCACAGCCATCGATGTCCACACCGAGTTCCAAGCAAGCGCGAACCAGAGATATATCACCCGATTCGATGGCATGATGCAACGGACTGTCTCCTTTAGCATAATCGATATCTTGCTGAATGCGATACCTATTCCGTACTAAAGTCCAGACTCGATCGTGCGTATTGTCGTATCTATGGATCAAAGCGATGAGGAACCCTGCTGTCATGGGGAATGTTTGATTGACGAAAAGGTTGAATATCCTCGGACAGGCTTGAGATGCGAATATTTGTACAGAACTGATGGGCCCAAAGTTCCAGAAGCCACCCCACATAGACGCTGGGAGTTTCAAGGGATTGAAGGGTATTCCAGGTAGAGATGGCACAATTGCTTGCTGGGATAAGGGTATGTGATGCAGTAGAAGCTGCAGGAGCTCCCAGTTACCACTATAAGCAGCAATACCTACCGCTGACATTTCGTTGTGGATTTGTCTGTCTTCATCGTGAAGACGACCCCCCACACGGTTATTCAGCAATGACTGGACAAGCCCGAAATCACCACTCTTTGTGGTAGCAATCAATGTCGCAGCACAGAGTGCACTTGCATCGTATAAGTTCGGGTGGAGCGCAAAGGCCTTCCTGGCTATGTCCGTTGAGCACGACAGTATTGCTGCCTCTAGAAACCTCCCAGTCGGACAAGGACGGGGAAGGGAACTGAACGGCACCATTAGTACATCCGACTCTTTGCCAGGATCTGGTAAGCCATCGGTCTCGGACTTCTCATCAATGATGGCAGCCAGTGCCTTGGTAGTAAGATGCCAATCGCCAAGGAAAGCAGCCTCTGCCGCGCTATCCAGCTGCACTTGAGCACCGGCGTCCAGTAGAAGATGGGCCATTTGTATTTTGACTTCTTTGAGTCTATTCTCTTTCACGAGAGCTTCTCTAATCTCGCGATTGCCACTTACGAATATTCTATTCGGAAGTTCATGGCAATTAACAGGTGGGGCCAATTTCAAAGTCCTGGAAAGCAACTCGACGTCGAACATCTCCATAGCTGCATCCACCAGGGCGCAGATGCAAGAAATCTCGGATCCATTGTCAATAAGATATGTGCATATTGCTAGGGCTGCATCTGGATTTTGATGGCCATGAAAGCGAGCAAGAGTAGATTCCAGAGGAGTTTGTAAGGTTGTCGAGACCAGCTTGGGAATACCACCCTTACTCTCAAAATACCCGCAACGCCTGTTGGTGTGAGCTCCACGCATGTGCAGAAGTCTGACAGTGTCTAGACATCCGTAAGCACAAGCCATGTGGAACATTGACGGGTGATGTGGGTCCTCGCCTTCCAGTACAGCTCCATTTTGTAAGAGGAATTGGCAGATCTGGACCGGATCTTGCCATTCCGTAGCTGCTGCTGCTGCATGTGCAGCTGTCAATCCGTTAGGGCCTGCCCAATTGACGTATTCGTGGACGGTACCTCCAATTGGAGGGCAAATATCGCTTTGGCGAGATAACAATAACTTCAAAACGCCGAGTTTACCATATCCAGAAGCGTGCACAAAGACGGACTTCCAATCAACCATATCCCTGTACTTCCCACGTCTATCTGGATAATCGAAGAGAAATTCCACCACGAGCGTGGCTGCCGGATCTGTACACCAACGTAATATGTATTGTATTGGATTCGAGGAATATTCTCTAGATAGGCTGTATTGGCTGATTTCTAGGCAATGCTGTGATAAGCCATATTGTTCAACTCGTGAAACCACAGACTGATCGGTATCCTTGAGGTACATAGCAGCTAGAAGCAACGGTGGTAGGTAAAGCTCGTCGGACACTCCGCCGTCAGGCCTTACTCCAGGTGGGACAGCTCCGAGGTCAAGGAGTCTCGTTGCTAGATCACCTATGGACAAAACCAAGGATATCTGCAAGCCTGTGGTAGGCCTTTTGGGGTATTCGGAGATGGGAATCGGAGTATTTGGGTCTTGGCCAGAGCCTAGAAGCCACCCCAAGAGAGAACGAGCCCTGTCTGTGTCGTAACGTAACTTGTACTTGTTCCGTGATACATGCCATAAAAACAAAAACGTTTCTTGGTAAAGCGTATCGCAGACTGCGCGGATAGTTATATCCTGTTCTCGCAGGGCCAGCGGCGTCGCAGTCAGCCCTGAATTCTCGACAAGCTCCAGGAGGTAATCGAACTTTATCAGAGAATCCTCAGTTGGGAACTCCCCCAGCCTGATGTGATTGTTCGAGATCTGCAACAGTAACAGCTTCAGCCGTTCTTCCGCAGACCTCTGTGAATTTCCCAAAAGAATAGTCTTGGCTCGCCTGTCGGCATCGCCGACCTGCAGTTCAGGGATTTCACTCGCGAGACTTTTCACGAAGCAAGCCCCGGATAGACGTTGTCTAGACAAGCGCCCTCCGATGGCTAGATACTGAAGAAAGTCGGAGGTTGGTACAAATCCCACGGACTGGTGGGGCAATCGGTGACTTGATCTTACTGAGGTTCGTTAGCTAGCGACAGCGAGTTCGGGTGGATGAGTATGGTACAAACTTTCAAGCCTCTGTAACTTGGATACCAGCCATGGTAAATCTTGGGGCCAGGCTAATGGGGCTCTCTCCGGTGTCGGTGACCGTACTGCGACCTGCAAGGAGCCTGGCAGCTGCGAGGCTAGGGGGAAATCTAGTCAATATGGGTATACTTTTTTTTGTTACAACGAAGACATGAATACTTACTAAGACATGGATGGGAAGAGGGAGTGTCGCTATTGTATCTCTTAGTCTGCCTTGCCAAGTTGCTTGGTCTTATTCGTTGCCTTCGTTGGTTATGGATGAGCGCCAAGGAACTAGCGCCAGAGCCATTCTCTGGCGGGCTTATTAAGCCTGGCAACTGGCCGACACTTCGCCAAAACTCGGGAGCTTTGCCTTTCGGTGCGCGACGACGCAATCCCCAAACATTGTTCAGCCTGTAATTCAGCTTGTTCTTTCTGTAATGCTATCAGTGTCATCTCTGAGCTGGGCGCCGACGGATACCTACGAGACTAGAAACCCCTGTTCTCCCAGCCAGGTAACGATCTGATCCAGAGTTTGCTTCTCGGTGACGAACTTCCGTTCGATTTCCGGTCTGAAGCTCTCCCACTTCAGGTCGTTGTCTTGGCGCTTGTGTCCTACCATCTTGCGGGTTGTTCGTTCAACACAGGATGGGATGAGCGACGAAGAAAATGTGAGGGGAAGAGATTGAGATACTGCAGCCTGACAGCTGAAAAGTATTGGCAACGCTGTCAGGTGACCTGCGTCTGTATCACAAGAAAGTGGCGCTCTGGCGGTTGGACAGAGGTGGCAGTGTAGCAGTGCGGCAGTGCGCTGAAGTACCCCTCTCCCTTATTGGCCATATAACAAGTCAGATTTATTCTTCTCCGCCCGTCATTTAGAGAGGTAGTGTTTGATTGTTCGAGGCAAGGTCAACTTCGAAAACTGTCGAGCTTGGGTCACGTCAGGATATGGGGTAGTGTCAATTGCAAGTAATCGGTATCGATCATTTGATTGATACTTAAACTACGTAATCGATGGTCGCGACTACGATGCCAGAGGTCATTCGGTTCGTGGAGGGCAATTGGCGCCTGATGGACTTTGCTACGTGGGCGAGTGGCTCGGAGGTAATCAGCCAGTTGAGATCCTTCCAAAGACAGGCTAACTGGGAAAGGTATGGGCTCACCACTCAGGGAGTGTAGAAATCTGCCAATTGAGGATGCAAGAAGGTGGCTTGGACCGAAACGCATCCTCATTCGATAACCACTATCTGAATATGCAAGTGTCCCTAATTTGGGGGGGTTGGGGATGGATGTCATTGGCCAAAGGACTGCAGCAGATTCTCATCGTGCATTGAGGCGTGGTCTGATCCGTACCTGGAAACGCCCGGATCTGGTAGTGCCAGTATCTGAAAATCCAGTATCTGAAAACCCAACATCTGAAAATCCAATATCTGAAAATCCAATATCTGAAAATCCCAAAGATGCCAGTTGCTGCTGGGCGTGTTGCTGTTAGGATAATTGGAAACGCAGCCTAGTCATTCCAAGACCAATAAGTTATATTAATATGAAGTCAAAACTCAGTGACCCTCTAGCTGGAGAGCATCTTTCTTCAGCATTCCCCCAAAAGCATCAAAGTGAGACTTCCCAGAGCGTTGATCGAATGTTTATCCATACCCTCGGTTCACTACCATCTTAATCCACTCAACCAACCTCTACCCCTTGCTATCCATCCGACCCCAGCTCTGTACATCGGGGATGGAGTTCACCAGCCAAGCAGTCGTCGGCATCATGGGGGTTGTCGTGAACCTGCCCCCGACCATCCTGGCACTTTGGAAGTGCTGGACTCTCATCCGACGCAACAGAGGTGGCATGCTGGCCAACGGTAAGCATATAGTAATGATCAGAATCAGCTCTGACTGACAGACTATACCTCCCCAGGCCCATCTTCATTTGCACAGAATGCAGAGAACCCATCGAGCGTCTGAGACGGCTTGATCAAGGCTTTCATCATAAAAGGTATCGACACAAGCGCCGAGCAAGGAGCCGCATTTGGTACTCATGATGCACTTGGAGATAATTAGAACCTCCTGGGGAGGAAAAATGGCTTGCGCATGGCATATACGGTTGGCTCGTGGGCGAGCACACGGCCAGGTTTGTGTAGACTGGATATTGGTGATGGAACCACCTATATAGGACATGGGATTGTTGAAGCCTCTTGGTCTAGACATTATTGTAGTTGTTATCATGAGGCTCTTACGATTTGCTTCCGGTCTCGAAACGGTTGGATCTTGTCGGCATGCGGTGGTAACGTGTCTGTGGTCCATGATCAGCAAATAGATTTACACATCCAAGCGTGGAAAATCCTACACTCATGCCGCACGAATTGATGAAGGTGGGTTCGATCCGCTGTAATGGGATAGACAAGAATGGCAACGAAAATTTCAAGAGAACTTCAGCAACACTTCAGAATTACGCTTAAACCAGCTGATTGAAATTGATCATCTAATCTTCATTGGCCAGTTGTAATTGATCCGCCTTCTCGAACGCTCACACCAGGGCAATTGGGCGATCCTTTTCGTTGACCTCCTCGGTGAGCCACGCGCGGGGCTGGGGTGGCGACCGCTGCAAGCCCAAAGGCAATCTCTGGAAGATCTTAATGCTGTTCAGCGAGCTACTCCCAGGGCTGGAAGCCTATCTCCCGTCTTCCAGGTCTATTAACAGTACCTGTGGAGGAGTGTACGACCCCTTGGCCTTGTCCTTGAGGCCGACGGCAAGCTGGGATTGGTCTCAATGTTGTCCATGTACAAAGAGGTCACCGTGCAATCGTAGCCTTTCCTACAGAACTTAGCAAGAATGATTTGATTGCGATAATGCATGCTTAGAGATAATGGAATACGGCAAAGGTCCCTTAGCACTGAAGCAACTTCGTTTCTTTCAGTACCAAGCCCACCTTACTCACCTCTAGGTCGCCTATATCTTTGTGTCTTCTACCATGACCAAGAAACAGTGGCTAATAACAATAATGGAAACAAAAAGGCTGTTCTATGGCCAACACTGAGAAAGAAACAGTAAAAGGGAGATGAGAATAAAACATCCTCATTGACCACAGGATAGGGAGATAGGTATATAATCGCCAGAAACCTCCCAGCCCAGAGCACTTTTCCCTTCTCTCCTCATCGCATCATTGCATCACGATACCAACACAACCTCTCAACTTCATCGCCAATCTCCGTTTTTTTCACCAACCACTCACCTACTCCATCCTTCATCATCCACCATCACCACCTATCTTATCCCTACTTCCTTGATCCAGCAACCGTCACCATGTGTAAAGTTATCATCGACTACTACCGCTGCCAGCTGTGCAAGCGCAAGGTCGGGGACTCGCATCACCGAAATTCGTCGTGGGACCCTTGCAACGCCAAGCACAACTACAGTGCCGCGTGCGAGAACTACACGCCTCGGTTCGTCTACCACGACGAGGACCTCTGCGCAGAGGGCACCGGTTGTCAGGAGAGCGACTTTTCCAAGGCGTACTACGCTGCGTTCAAGAAATAGGGCCCGGGCTACCATGCCCAATTTAGCTGTTGATTTTCGCTTGATCGTCGTTTGCTGTTAGGCCTCGGGTTGTTGTTTTTCCCGGACTTTTTTTTGCTGATGAATTAGCTAACACACACGATCGTCTACATTCCCGCTTTATCATAAGCTGATGTATCCGAATCTTAGTTTTTCGCTTTTAGGGACTCCGCGATGACTTATGACTTAGCGCAAATGCGCGTCCTCGCGTAAGTTTCATTCGCCCCTAGTTTGATGTTTTTCATATTGTTATGTATCTTGTTTGGCTCAGGCGCAACATGCTTGCCGATGCACCTTCGGACCTCTCTTATTCTTCCCTTCGGGGATAACGGGGAGCGTCCCGGGAGCAATGCGCAGGCGCCCGCGCTGCGAGCCGAACAATGCTGATGATCCTAAGTAGGTATACAGACTCTCCTCAATTACAGAGGAAATGAATGGTACCTATTTTAGCGAAAAGAAATAAAAAAAAATAAACAAAACAAAAACTGAACCTGCCAAATGTGACCATGTGCTCTTTTGAAAGTCCCTGTGATGTGTGTATAAATGCTGTCTAGAATGCTTGATGCCTGCTACATTTTCTCTTTTTTGTGGAGGCATGTGGTTGGATAGAGTTATGCCAAGACTGCATAGCACACTACGCCTGACCAATCAGCATCCACCCGACCGCCCGATCCAGCAATTGAGCTTGAGCCTCCCCGCACGAACATGTCGTCGTCGTCGACAAGATACCAAGATACCAAGACAAACACAAATCACGAGTCACCCTGGGAATGCATCAACCGAAGGAGAATATATGAGTCCATCATATCATAGCCGTACATTTTGTCTGATCTAGCTCTCTACTTATCCTGAGACCAGTGGGCCACAATAACTCAATCAAGTATCTGACGCGAGTGCTACCAATATCACAGACCTTCCAACCCCATCCGGGCGGCTTGCCTCGCAACATCGGCCTTAACATTCTCCGGCCAGGTGATCTCAAACACTGCCGCCGCCTGCACGCGCTTCCGCAGCACAGAGGTCCAGTCGCACTTGTGCATCCGCTTACTCGGCGTAACCGTATCGCTGAGACCTTTCAGCTCAATGGAAGTCCACGCGGTGACTAGCTCCTGCACGGTCTGCACGTTGATGCATTCCGCAGCCCAGAGAGGCCAGAAAAGGTGGTTACCCTTGGCGGCGAGTGCTTGGGAGAGCGATCCTAGAGCTAGGGCTGCGCAGAGCTTCTGCCGGTCTCCTTGACCGCGGTGGTGCGGGCATCTGTCAGCGAGGGGAAGGTCCTGTGTGCCCTCCAACTGCTGCACGAAGAGTACCATGGCGTCAACCAATGCCTTCAATATCTGGAGACGTTGAGCTTTCAAGAAGGCTGTGATTGAAACGTCAGCTTCGTAATAAAGAATGACGCACTAGGCTGTCTAATGGTAGCTTACCGAGGAGAAATGGTTGAATCTGTAGTTTAGGAGTGTTGAGGGGCATTCCCTGGATAGCCAGTAGGCAGTTGGGCGCTGGCATGAGTGTGCTGTGAAATATGATGTGCTTCCACACTTTCGTAATCAGCGATTCGTTACCCAGATGGAAACCAATCCTGTGGGCTTTGGCTAGGTCGATCGCCGAGGTAGCGTCTGTGAAATCGCATTGAAGCGGCGGTACGACAGTGGCGTCTCCAGCACTAGAGAACCAAGACGGGATCCTGTCCTTTAGCAGCGGCAGCATCTGTGTGTCGAAAGCTGTGCAGAGGATTTCATAGATATCCTGAAATGTCTGTTGCTCGGGGACCTTGCCGACCTGGCCATGTGCGAGGCGGAGGAGGAATTCCCAGCCCGTGGGAGAGGCCTTTGGTAGGCGCAGGGCGCCGCCCGCTTCAGGAATACTGGATGCTCTAGACTGGTTGGCGGGGTCGGCTTGGGGTTGGATGGGTTGGATGGAAGAGTGGCGGGCTAGAGTTTTATAGTCAACCCGGAAGGCGGCCGGCTTTTCAGCTTGCATCAATGTCAATTTCTTGCCAGCCAAATCGGCGCCGATGACGAGGATAAGGTCTCCATTAGGGTCAATGTCTACAATGTCGATCAGAGGCTCACTTTCAAAAGAAAGAGAAATGTCAGCGTGTGCTCAATTTGGAGGAGAGATTTGGGGATCAAATGAACTTGATCGCGTTACTTACGCACTGATGGCCGTGGCCTTGCGTTTCTCACCAGTCTTTGGCGATGAAGCCATGATGAAGCTCCAGAAAAGTCGCCAATTTGTTTCGACACACTCGCCGATATGTTTTGGTACACTCGCCGATTACTTTTGGTACACTCGCCGATTACTTTTGGTACACTCGCCGATTTTCTTTGGCAAGAGAAAACAACAACAAAAAAGAAACAAAAAGAAACAGAGAGGTTTCTCGTGGCGTGTGTGGGATGCCTTTGGTTTCCTACACTGTATGAGAGAAGTAAAGAAGGTGGATGGTCATAAGTCCCCAAAAAGAAGGCAGGCACACAGGTGAAGAAAACGAAGAGGGGAAGAGGAATTGGATTAAAGCTCGGGTGCTGGAATAAATCTAGACCCGGGCTTCATGTAGAATAAAACCTGGGGTATCCTCACCGTAGGCCCTGCAGCTTGGTGGGTTTGGTTGTATTGTGACCAGCTTGTATTCAATGCCTGGGTTTTCTACAGAAATGACATACGAAGGCATTCCCAACGGCCGACAGCTAAGGTAGCGGAAGCGGGGTTGACAAATTCGGTGGTGCCTGCACGTTATCCCCAGATCATCACAGCTTTGAATGTAGGAATGAGATTCACATGAGGGGACCAGCTTCTGTAGACCCTCACAGACAGACGACAGCGATTTAAGATGCACCCTTAAAAAAATTAAAGGGCAAAAAAAGCTAGGCCGCCCTGAATCAGGATCGAACCATACGAAAAACCCCTTGGAAACACGAGCCCAAGTGATTTCATCTGGCCACGTTTTAAACCTGTATAGGCGGCAACCAACTGAGTCAAAAGCCCAGCTGGAGTGGTTGGGAGAAAGGTGCTGTAATTGAACATATGTACCCCCATTGTTTACCTTACTGGGCCAAAAGATTCCAACTGCTTTCCCTGTGGCTCAACTTGGCAGACCCCCTCTCAAGCCACAAAGCCATCTACCAAATTAACCGTATTGACACATTCTGGAAAACAAAGAGTCGTAGAATTACTGGTTCATGCTTATTCAATTCTATGTGAACGATACCTTCCTATATCGTTGCCTTTCCCGCTTGACCCAAAGACGATGGGCAGGCCAATTCTGGCTGGCTCTCTTATCGACTCGGGAATCATCCACGAGAAGCTGACATGTGCTACTTTCTACCACCTCGATCACCACCGCCCTCGCTGCCCTCGTCATCTTCTTCTTCCCTTTCCGTTTCTGTTTCCGTTTCTTCATCTCCTTCCTCCGCTTCCCCCTCATCTTCTCTTTCTGTTTCTGATTCTGTTTCCTTCTCCTCTGCAGGTTGAGACTTCATCAGCAGTCTTGGATCTATTGTTTCCCCGTCCCATTTTTCTTCACGTTCAGCTCTCGTCGCTTCGTCTTCCTCGTCTTCGCCGTTGTCTTCGCTGTCGAAGAGTGGCTCTGGAATCAGTTGCCCCGTTGCACTCACTCGCCCCGTTGCAACCAGATGCCCCGTTGCAATCATTTGTGCACGTAGGCAACGATAGCAATCAAAGTCCTCGTGGATCAGCCAGTATGGGTCGTAATTGGGGCATGCTTCGTCGTACGTGGGACCAGTTTCGCAGGTGACCCAGGTTTGGATTCGGAAACAGGCTTCGATATACTCGCCGCACGTTTTGCAGTTCCACCGGTCGACCGTGACTTTACACATGGTGTGTAGGTTGGTGGGATGTTGCGGGAGGGATGCCCGTCGAAGAGGTGTGGTTTGGATGTTTTCTGGCTCGAAACAAGATGGTGCTCTCGCGATTGTCGATCTCCAAAGCTGGATTGATGGCACCTCCCGGATGGCCTTTGGAGAGACGGTCGGTGACACCACTGGAGGGTAGGACGGGGAGTAGGCAATACTGATCCTTTGCGGGCGGATGTTCAGGTGGAATTTGTATAGTTCTGCTGAATTGACTGATGTTTCGTATTTGTTGATGATGGGATCCAAACTTGACTTAATGTATGGCTTTCTGGGAAGATGGTGATGATCGTATGAAGTTGGCGGAATGTTGACTAGTTGACCGATGTTCCCTCTTGCTATTGGGGTCTCATGGTTCCCGCAGACAGGCTTGGATGCGATTTCCTTTGAATCTCCAAACCGTTTACTACACAGGGTCTGCATTGTTGTTGAGTAGTAGCAGTTGGCATGAACATTGGTTTGGTACATTACGCTCCCAACATCGTCACTTCCGTAATAATGGATTTGCGTCATGGCATACACGCCCGAACTCATGGTTAACTTTGTTTCCATTTGCTTTCTTCTTGCCCCGCAGCTTATGGTTACCTGCAGTTTCGCACACTTGCATATCCCTAGATACACGAAGCTACTTGAGGCATGCTGGGACATATCCACCAAGGAATACTAGATCAACACCAGGCCTCTCCTTCGCCATTTATCTAGTTGCAGCCTCGTGGTAGACACATCGTGCCACCCTTATTTGCCACCCTTACCATACCAACCCATCTCCATTATCGTCGTTGCTGCTCCTCCCTTTGAGCCTGGTCGAGAACTTGACGCGCAGCTTCACAGGTGGGGCAATAATACTCGTAGTGCTTCTTTACATCCATGTTGAAGTTGGGGCACGCCTTGTCGTACGTAGGGCCCTCGTCGCAGGTTTCCCAACTCTGGATTCTCTCGCACTCCTCGAAAGCCTTGTTGCAGGCCGGGCAGATCCAAAGGTCGACTATTACGAAACACATTGTGTTGGTGGTCTTGATGTTGTTCTTGGTGTTGTTTCTCGTTGAGGATTTAAGGGGTACTCGTTTTTGGTTTTGGGAAAAGTAGATATCTCTGTTGTGGTCTTTAGAATGCTATGCAGAGAAAAGAATAGGATCTTGGGCAATCTCGTACACAGGCTTATGTAGGAGTTCATATTGGCCTCTATACTCATCGTGAGATAGTATGTATCTAGACGAGTATTCTGTATGGCATTGGCGTCGGCGTCTTAATATGATGTGTTTGACGGTAGTCGCATCTACCTGAAATGCATTTACACATTAGGATACATGTGTTGATCGAGTTCTGGTCTAATTGGAATTGATTGATAATGGGAATTATGAATTAATTGAATTCTCTGTACTTCTCCATCATGCCAAAGCATATACATGGTGGTATGTTCAACACCTGATTTGATATGACAGCAGAAAGTATGTGGGCTTTGTATACATGTTGTCAAACGTTGGATCATGATATATCGATCCCAGATCATTCATGTTTATAGAATTTTCCTGGGATGGTTAGAATGACATGCCTTTCTCAGCTTCTGTTTGGTGTAGTAGTCATGGCCTAGCTATCTGACCCTTAGATTCTCAAATGGGCAAAACTACTAACCCCCTACAGTAATGAGTACACTACCCACAGCAATAAACTTGGTTATTGAAACTCGTTTTGACTCCATATAGTAGAGACAACGGGGGATGCAGAACACGTACGCTACGAACCCCTGAAGGCGAAAGGCTCTGAAGGGGATGTGTCGGTATACCATTTATTCATTAATACGCCTGAGCCAATAGCAATATGCAGGCAACAAGCGAATGAATTTGGAGACTAAGACAAACAAAATAAGCACGATAACTTTTAAGCGACCACCAATTGTTCACACGGTGGAAGGCAGGGCATGTTGGCAAGGTGGTTTCGATTCAGCTGGGTCAGCCCATGCCATCCATTTCTTCGGGTCCGTCCCTAGGAACAGGTACAAGGCAGCTTCAAGGTCCAAGGTGCATGTATCTTGAACAGTGCGCGCCACACGGTATGTGCAGCCGGCCTTGCCTCAAACCACCACAGACCTGTCTGTCTGTCTGTTACATAAATATCAGAAAAGCGATGTTGGCAAGGTCAGGTGGTCAGCATGAGCTCGACTCCCGGATTTCCGCTTTTTCCCATTGGTTGGCATTCACACAGTACTTCTTCTTATTGGTCGAAATTCGATTGAGCTTGGCTTGGCCTGCATAAAAAAAGTGGAAAGACGCCGCCCTGTTACATTGACTTAAAAACAACCTTCCACCACGCAACACGTTATTCCACCTAATTGCAATACCAGATTCTGACGGTGATGTCGATGGTGCCTTCACAACAAAAGAGCGGCCAGGCGCATAAAGTCGATGAGTTTTCTTCCCCATGGCTCCCGTTAAACTCATTCTTCTCTTTTTGATCTTCCTCTGTGCATCAATTCCCTACATACAACCTACATTCGTCGGCTGAGACGCCCGGTCCGTTGTACGCTCTCAAGTTTGACTTACTTGACTTACACAACCACCCACGCCAACACCACCATCACCGCCACCACATAATACTTTATACCATTCCTTCATCAACGTAGCCCAATATGACACACAAGCAGTCGTCCAAGACCACGCAAGTCTAATTTCTCCCCCCCCCCCCCCCCCCCCCCCACTCTATCCCCTCGATTCCGTACTGCTACTATTCTCTAATAACCCCTTAACCCCTTGTCTACCTATCTACTAACACCCCTTCCCTTCTGAACTTCAGTCAAGCCGGCAGCTCCAAGAAGTCCCAGAAGACCGCCACCAAAACCGACTCTCCAGTTGGATCGAAGACAGACGTAAGCCATCTCCCTACTTCAGCCCCCTATTTGATCACGTCGACTCCTACTAACCTCATCCACTGTATCAGTCCACGAAGAACCACACGAAGAAGAACTCGAGCCACAAGAACAAGAAGAAGGACAACACCCCTGAAGAGCTAATGGGCGTTGGGGCATGGAGTGATGACATGCCTGAGGAGTATCAGGGGTCATCCGCGGGCACTGGTCTCGATCTGTGATCATGACATGCAATGCAACCGTCAAGACACCGGGCAATAACGTGTTGCCATCAAACGCCAAAAGGGTGTGGGTATACGGAATATATCAAGGCCAATGCTATCTTTCTTATGTTTGGGGCATTTCTTAATTCAACTCTATACTTTATTACCATCGCCAACTTATGGCACTTATCCATCTCTGACCAATCCACCCAAGTAAAGTCATACCATACCATACCCTGAGCCCGATCTTGTTCCATACCATACCCATTGACAAGAAACACTCTGTAAAACAAAGGATATCTCCAAAAACACAAAACCGAATACAGCCAAGTCAAGTCCTGCGCAACGCGATGACGCCCAACAGCACACTCACCTCACCCAATGTTTATGATACAAACGCCCTCAAAATACATCCTGGTAACAGCCCCCAAAGGCGGACCGTCACGTCACGTCACGTCACACCCTTCATTGCCCTCCTCCTCATTTCTTGTTTTTTAACTCCTTCTGTGCTGCCTGGACCCTCTCATGGCACTTGGCTAAGTCGAACTCGACACGATGCCAAGCCGTAGCCAAGTTGCCCCGGAGGTTGAAGATGCTCTTATAGCACTGCGGCTGCGTGTTATACGCATCGTCCGTGGCTTTCACCACGAACGTCGTCTTGGCCTCGTGCTCATCGCCTTCGTGTTCTAGCGGCACGGCCCCTTCGTACCTCCAGCGCTTCCAGCACCAAGCCTTGCTGCCCTTCTCGTGTGCCGTGTCGTCAATGAGCTTGGCCTGGTCCCAGCTTTTGCCGTTGTCGAGGCTGATATCGACCCGCTGAATCTCCCGGCCGCCGCCCGAGTACGCGTACCCCTCAATCTGAATAAGATTGTTGCCGGCGGCGTCCTTGGCCTTCTCCTTAGGAATGGTCTTGGACTCAGGCTCCGGCTTCAACCGGGTCCGAGTGATGGCGCTGGTGATGGGCATCTCCTGGATCGACTTGTACTTGTCCCAATCGAGGTTCTTAACCTCGTTCGGGCCAAAGCATTTGTAGTCGCGCCTTTGCCAGCTAGTGGTGCTTTCTTCGTCGGAAATGACAATCTTGTTCACCCATTTGACACACCGAGCCGCAACAGTTCCAGGAACAATAACTCGGACGGGGAACCCGTGGTCCCCGGGTAAAGGAAGATCATTCATTTTGAACGCCAAGAGAACATCACCGCGGGGATCCAGGATGGACCGGATCGGGATGCTGGCGCCGTAGGCTTCCAGACCGGAGAACTGGACATGCTGCGCATCCTCGGGCGGGTTTTCGAAGGAGAACCCGGCATCAGCGAGAACATCACGAAGTCGAACTCCTTCCCATTTCGCGCAGCTAATGGCGCCTGAACCCCACTGCAATCCATTGGTTTTGCTGGCGTGCTCAGTCATGTCCTTTCGTCGATTGCCGGAGCATTGCAGAACAGCGGTGATGGCATGTTGCTTGAATCTAGACTTGAGTTCACCAACAGTGTAGGTCCGTTCTTCGCCGTCGGGAAGTTCAATAGTGATGCCATGGGAGTCGCCTGTCTTGTCCTCTATGACCGGGACCCACATGTGATTGCGGACATAAAAGACGTCGTTGGGAGTCAGAAAGTTCTCGGCCAGGTCCTGACCCACAGTTTCGGCGTTGCAGGGTTTCGAGGTCAACTGCAGCAATCTCGGGTCGCGTACGGGGTCTGCCACAAAGGGATCTTCGATGTCGTTCATGCGCGGGCGGCCATTTTCCAGATCGTCCGGGTGGACCTTTCCGACACAGTATTGATCCAGAAGCTCGCGCACATAGGGTTGTTTGTGGATAGAGAATATGTCCCAGTACGGTTCAATGCTGCCACCCGCGGCGCGCAAGATGACGTCGCCGCCGGGATGCGTAGGAATCCAATCCGTGATATTATAGACCTTGTCCTCGAACACGACCCATGGCTGTGACGATTTGGGACCGTGTTCCTCCTTGATTTTAGACAGCCTGTACCTCGGGAAGCCATCATCGGCCACAGCGTCGGTCGGTTCGTGGGGTGGGGCAGCGGAAATGTCGTCTGGGGAGGCGAGCGGAGTACCAGGCACAGGCTGGAAGACGGAGAAAAGCAAAGTAAGCACGCCTCCGCCGGTAGCCAGGACGGGAAGCGGGCCGAAGCGACGCGACTTTGACGAGGGTCGGGGCGGAGCCTTGCGTTCGGCAGCTCGAAAGGCGGAGTGGTAGGAGAAGGTGCGCACTGGAGACGCGACGAATTGGCGAGACTCGGGCGCTCTTAGGAACTGCGCGACAGCAGGTTTCGGCCGTTGCGCGAGCTTCCAGAGCTCCCGGCCGATATGGCGAGGTACTGGAAGCGACATGATGGAGAGCTAATCCGGTTGCCGGAGCTGGTCGCTGGTCTGCTTCCAGGTTGGACCTTGGTAGAGTAAATCAAAACCCCCCTCGGAGCAAGTCCATAGCCGTGGAGGGATGAGTGATTGCTCGCGGGTGGCAATGGCTGGATTTCTGGAAAGGTCTTGATGGTGGATGTCGTCAGTGGGTTTAGGATGGCGGGACCCTGAGAATTTAGCAGCTCTTGGAGAGCCCGACGAGTTGGTAGTTGTGGGGTAGACGTTGTCGCCGCCGCAGATTAGTGGATCAATTGATTGACAAAACTCAATGGCTATTCGGCGACCTTCAACTTGGACAGCATATGTTGTGATAGTTGTTAAGATTGACGACAAAGACGATGGATATGACAACACTCGTTGGATGAAGGGCTTTTGATGGAGTTGGGCGTGTAAGTCGGAGAAAATATCGGACAAAGGAGGCGCGTTGGGGATTTGGAGAAGTTCCAATGTTCTGATGTTCTGGTCCGATAAGAATTGGTCGCAAAGTGCCAAAGTCTCCAATGTTTGGCCCGCAAAGGGTGGTAGCAATCCAAGCAAGCAAGCACGCAATTCAGCAAAAGAAGAAGGAGAAAGGAAAACAAACCGGAAAGGATGGTGTCTCCTGCATTATATTGACGGCACCGGCACGATGCGATGCAACTGCGACACAGTCACAAACACAATCACGGGGATCTCAATAGCGCCAACAATTGGAACGGCCAATGCTTGGGGTCACTTGACGCATGCGCTGGGTTGGCACGCACGTTGGTTGGTGTTGGTACCAGCGTTGGTGCCAGCGCTGGTTGCACGATAAGGGATAAGGGATAAGGAAGGAATAAAGTTCAGCTCTTGTTTTTTGTTTGTTCGTGTTCCTGCATCCTAACCTAGGAAGGAGGGATTCGAATGGATGGATTTGAATCAATTGCAATTGAAAGGACAGGGACAGGGAAAGCCACAGCCTGAGCCGGGACTTGCCGACGATTGCCGCTGCCCAAAGCGGTTTAACCTGCCACGGGCTTCGTCTGGTGCTTCTGGTGGGTGTTCCATTTGCTAGCCATTTGCTAATGCGTACCTAACAAGAATGCCCCATCTGCCCCGACCCCGGCTTGGCCTTGAATCCGCTGTCATGTCTTGGACACAAGGGATGGAGTTCTGACACGTTCCTCGCTGCCTCCCCCAATGAGCCCCGTTCGCCGATGGTCCTCCACTTTCGAAAAGCCGATGTGGGAACACCGCCAACCACTTCGCCGAGTTCAGAGTCCAAGGTCGCCGGAATACCCAGCGTTAGCCGCTTGTGCATGCCCCACTCCCATCCGAGCCGCTGCATCTTCTCCACCACTTTCTCTCTTTTCCTCCACCAAGCACTCAGAAGACTTTCACCAAAGCAATCCCCGGCCATAGTATCACTTCTCGGCTGTAGACCAAATAGTTGACCATGACGTATGCGTGTATTTTTGCTACTAACCTATTGTTTCAGGTAACGACAGCAACTCCCCAAGCCACAACAATCCGAGACCCATCATTTCATGGCAAAAGAAGATGCGTCGTTGGCCTTGTTATCCGCTCGTACAGTGCTCCTCTGTCTCCTTGCAGTGGGTTCTCACTCACTCTGGCATCGCCCAAAACATAATATTGCACGAGGTTCATGAGGTTTTCATCCAAGAGCGACTCCAGGGAGTCGAAGTCCGAGTCCCAGTCCTCCTGGTACGGCTGCTCATCTCGGTGCGGATTACACTGCTCTGCCTCGGTGTATATGGCATCCAACTCGCCACCCTCCAAATTGAAACTGCCACGGATCGCTAGGACGTCACTGTACCGTCCTCCCATTAACGTCTCTCTCAAGATGTCCAGAGCGTTGGCCCAGCTGCTCCTTCCACCGGGACCGTCCAAAAGCCGAATCGAAAGCATGAGGTAATCCATAAGAGCCCCGCCAGCCATGGTTCGGCACATGGTCTCGACATGTTCTTGACTTAGGCAAGGGCCGTTCAGATCCAGTGAGTGCACGTGTGTCCAGGAGGTTGCTGCCGTCGCGAGCACGTTACCGAGGTCGTATGGGAACGTGCACACCGTGATGCTCTCCAGCTTTCCCCCGGAGAGCATCGCCGACAGATACGTATCCACATAGTTTGAGGCGCGCTCTATTGGCGAATTTCTAGAGCGACTGCGGGCAAGATCCTCCATGTGGAAGCTCCGAAGCTGTTGGCAGGCCACATTCAGCTCCGCCGACCATTCTCGCATCGACGGCAGTGTGTTGGAGAAGGGGAAAAGGTCGGGATATCCTGCTGCAACGGGGAAACACACGACCTTCAAATTGGACAAGGGCGCACCGGCATGGCAGCATGCGCCGGGGATTTCTGTCAGCAAACGTATCGCAGGTGGTCGTCCTCCCGGGCGATCTGAACAATGTCTAAACCACGAATTGTGTTTGACTTCACACCAGTAGTGGGGGGACGACATGGCCCAAAGTAGCCTCTCGTTATTGTTGATGTAATGGCAGGCGGTGGTGCTCCACGTTGCCAACAAATCAAACTCGGGCTTATGCGTCATGACGAGCTGAAGCGCTTCATGCCGCATCTTGACCAGGCACCTGGCAACCGTACGGGCAAACGCGCCGCTTTCAATGAGATGCAGCTGCTCCTGGCATTTCTGGCCATATATTTTATACGCGTCCATGGTCAGTTGGCGGTAGGTGCGGACTGCCGTCTCCCTCTCTGCACCCCACGGCAGGGGCCCCTCTTCCGTAGGAGCAGGGCGACTTTGGTTGCGCTCCGCGTCATGTTCTCGGGTCGGACTCAGGGTGCATTCATCTTCGAGATCAGTCAAGGCATGATTTATCCTGTGCCAGTTGCGATAGGCCTCGAACTCCTCGGAAGTTACTATGTCCGGGTCTTTCCAGGGCCTCTCACTGGAGCATAGGTCTTCATGTTCCAGGACACCGAATTCCTTCCCGTGCCTTTCTTTGTCTATCGCATAGATGCTAAGGTCCCATTTCCCGTAACATTCCAGTATCACCGCCAGGTCCGTCCGCCGCGCCTTGAGGAACGTCAGCAGGTCGCGCGCCTGGGCCGAGTCGCGGCATGCTAGCGACAAGATAACGGTGCGCACCCCGTCAGCGATGAGGGGGTTCTGTGTCACCAGCGTCTCGGCGCGGCGCATCGACTCGGTATTTAGGTGGATGGTCAGGGTCTCAAACAACAGGGGCGTCGCGAGGGTGCAGAAGCGGCGACATGTCAGCCGCGATGCACGGCAGGCTCGCCGCTCGTCCTCCTCCCAGGTCACCCACGGCTCTGTGGCCCGGACGTCCCGGAAGTTATCGAAGATGAGGTACAGAATGTCGTAGGGAAGATCGAGGACTCCAACCTTTTGTCTATCTCCGTCATCACCACCACCTGGAAGAAGGGTATCGTTGTGAGGGTAAAGAGGTCTCTCGTTGTTGAGTTGTAACAAATCCATCGCGCTATTCAATTGCATTTGGGAATTCTTCCCTACAATTGAGCTTTCAGTTGCTGCGAACGTCATCGTGATGTTGAACAAGATCCCATGGGTCCGAGTTGGCCAGCAAAAGTAAACTAATGATGGAGAACTGACAGAGAACAGGAACGACGAGATAGAAATTTATCCCGAAGAAGAAAACGGAAAGGACCACGCTTAGATCCCCTGAGTCATCCCGGTGGGAGGTCCACTTTCCATTACCTGCCAATCACAGATGCTCAGCCGAGATGCCAAGATTGTAAGCTTCGTATTAAGATCCAAACTTGCAATATGACTGAAGGCAATCGCATAATTCTGGATCTTCAATATGCTGCCTATTTCCATGGCGCCATTCATATTCAGTATTTCAAAATCCAAAGCCCGACTTTGGCTGCATAACAAGGAGCTGATTCAGGACAGCCGCAACAAAGAGGTACTAATTGGATCAACCCCAGAAGGTCTTGGCTGCAGGGGAGCTGATATCTTGGCTCTTGAGGAAGTATAAAGCATTGCCAGGGTGGTGTTGACCGGCATACGCATTCTGCCATGACATATCTCTGGATTTTGTCGGGGTCCCTTTAGAGGAAGTGATTGAGATGTAGATCATAAGGGCATATCTTTCATGTTTCTCCGGGGATAAGCATACTAAAGAGGATAATATACTGACCCAGACAAAGCATCACATTGGCATATGTTCTTGCATCGTTGGGAATATAGTTTGGGAGACACCCTCGTCAGCCGGGACTTGAGTATTATCCAATCGCGTCCTGAATAGCCCCTTTCCTGCCTTGACAATAGATATATAATGCACTAATATGTTCATCTTCCATTATGTGAGACAGTGAACTAAAGGGGCTACGATGGATAAGTTAGAAAGAGGCATGATTCTTTTCACACTTCTTAGATGCAGTGGTCACGAAAGTGAGTCCTGAAACTGCAGAGTGCAAAAAGAGGAGGCGAGAGTGAGAAAAAGAAAAAGATGACCACATCCCATACTGGGACTCGAACCTAGGAGTACGGCAATGGTAAATACCTCTTGCTGAGTCTTCTACCACTGGACCACATGTGGTTACAAGACCTTCATCAGATCGATCTATTAGAATATCGGCGATTCCCCTTATTCAGCACTATAACAAAGGTGATAGATAGACATTATATAGCCTCCTTCCTTTAGAGTATAGACATGTCGGAGGAGTATAGGTTAGGAGAGATAAAAAAGAATAGAATTATACCGGTGGTGGGGGAACTGAAGGGGAGAGAAGTAAAAATACGGAAGCCTGAATAAGCTGTCACTTCCCAGACTAGGATTCGAACCTAGGACCGCGACTTGTGGGTGAACACAGCCGTGTCTTGACCACTAGACCATATGGGACTTGTCGTGATGGCCTCAGCGAGCGTCATTTGATATCAGCGATATATCTTATTAATATGGATACAGCTAAGTTTTCTGGCATATACGAAAGGCGATGACCAAGAAAACATAGAAGAACAGAGAGACAAGAACCCCAACCAGCTAGACAATGAAGCAAAAGGACAATCTTCCCGCGCTGGGATTCGAACCCAGGCCGAGGCGTACCCGTGTTTCCCTTTCGAGAAACACGCAACTCCGCATCCTATACCACTAGACCACACGGGATTTCTCTCAAGCTTCATATTGTCCATTATGTCGGCGATTACTCTTATTAGGTCTTATGAGGGGAGATGCAATGTGATTGAATCATGACAATCAAGTCACAATAGGAAAGACACAGACATTGAATAGTCGAGACTGACCAGTCACTTGGCCAGGTGAGGTACACAGAAGACAAAAACACCAAAGCACATTAAGGCACATCTGCCCGTGGTCATGTTGGCGATCCCAAAGCAGATCGGGATGCCACATGTACACCACAAGCCAAATCCCATATATAGATCATAGATCACCAGATGATGTCGCCTCTTTGTCCATATAGAAGGGTCTACCTATCCTCTCATCATTGTCTCAGTATGCTCGTTTCAAAGACTCAAGATAAAATCCTTCTCCCAAGTGGCTCTCTTCAAATCTGTTGAGGTATACCTCCTTCTTTTTCCAACTAGCTATCCCCTCCTGAATAGTCTTAGTATTGACACCAGGAATCTGTCGACCGCATTCACTGTGGCCTTGGATAAGGAGCCATAAACCCCTTCAGTGTGACGCATGCCATTGGATGCCGATTTAGCACGGACAAGTCTCAATGCCTTCCATTGCGTGTCATGATACCCCCTGTACCTCCTGATAAACTGCATGCAGTTACATCTCTTCCAAGGGTATGGCTGAAAAGGCACAGAAACTCTGTATTGAAAGGGGCATATCCTACGACCATATAAAAAATGCCGCGTAAACGTCTATCATATACAAAATTGCCCATATGCTGAACCCACCTGTCACCCTATATTTTAACCCCCTCCCCATTAATCACCCCTGAAGCTCCGCTGCCATCTGCTGAGAGCCCGGTAGCTCGTAACCCACCCCCGCCGGCGACGACCGAGCATACACGCCCGAAGACTTCATCACAGGCGGCCTCCACTGCTCCTTTAAATCGCCACCTGCCGCGGCGCCGTTGGCAGCATTGGGCTGCAGCAGACTCACCCACTTGCGGTACATGGCGTATTCTTCGGGGCGGACATTGTAGTACTGCAACGAGTAGATCATCTGCTCGTCGGGAACGGACGCGGTCGACATGTTCTGGCTGGAGCTGGGGTCGTTGGTGTCATTGATCCAGGCCTGTGCGTCTCGGTACCTGTCGACCCATTGGTGTAGGTGTTCGTCCAGCTCTGCGGATTGCATCGTTAGATGCTCTCGTGACGGTAGCCACAGTGTGCTTAACGCGTCGCGGATGCCACCGCGCCTCCTTGGTAAACTTCAGCTCGACGAGTTGGCCCCGTCGCCCATTGCAAGTGGTGGAGAGCTCGTGGCTGGTCTGGGAGGTAGCGGTGGTGGCGATGTTGGCGATAAGGGTTGAAGCGGGTCCAGGTTGAAAGCGTCACCTGCTCCCTCGTCTTCCAAGCTGGCTTCGGGTTCAGCAAACCTAATCAGGTTAGATAGTTTCTGGACGCGCTTGAGGTCGGGTGGTTGCCAACTACCCAATGTCCTCTTTATGCGTCGCGATCCGTGTGCATACCGCGTAGAAGGCATCGAGCTCGGGAAGATGGTGGGGTTGGTCAATGTGGGCTTTGCCGCTTCGCTGAAGAGTAGCTGTGGGAACCCACTGATTGGGTGATTCGCCACCTGTCCAAAACATAGTATTATCTGTGTAGGTCGCATCTTGTTCTTCAGATGAAAGCGTATTCTGTCAAGGTCAAATTTCCCGCTTCGTATCATGTGATTCATGTCACTCTCCGATATGGGTACTTCCTTAAGAGGTCTATCGTCGTGGTCCTCAAAGATTACGAATTTGGGCTCCTCATTTTGCTGACTTGCCCGTTTCAGGAGATGCTTGCCAAGATTGCTCACATCCATTGATGGCTGAGGGAGTCGGCATTGAATCCGCGCTGTATAATATTGTTAACTCTGTGGAAGTTGTCGCAAACGCTTGAATGCGCTATCAACAGACCTTTGACCGTGATCATCCCGTCACTTTCAGGCTCAGGATTGTTGGTGTTAAGCTCAAAATAGAATGTTGACGCAATCAATTGCCTTGCAACATCTTGGATCCGTGGTTGATCACGCTTCAGTGATTCTCGAGCTTTTCGACGAAGATCTTCAATCTTATCCTTCTCGTCTAAGGCTGGGATGGTGCCTACATCGGGATTCAGGCGGCGAAACCTCGACGTGGTGAATGGGGTCGTGGCAGGGACTGTGATCATGTTGTCGTAGAATTCGGCCCAAGACCTCTCACAGTCGAGTGTTTGCTCCATATTGTTTTTCGGGATGCTGTAAAGCTGTCGACCATGGTTAAACAACCCCTTACGAGCTTCGCTCATATGTTCAGAACTCGCCCTGCTCAGGCTGGCGGAACCGCCAGTACCCAGGGAGAGTATTATGTCCGGCAATTGGACCTCAGGCCAGAGCAGCTTTCTTTCCGAGTCTGCAATGCGTATAGGATTGTTGTGAAGTACTGCCCCATCTATGTACGTCTTGTGCGATAGATCATGGTGGAAGGACTTGAAATAACGAGGTGCTGCGGTAGTTGCTCGTGCACTAAAGCGGGACGTCAGACGTAGTAACAAGAACAAATGGTTACATCAAAAGAAACGTATATGAGATAACTTACGCTTCCCAGATTTTAAGCTCCGTATTGTTGACCTCGGGCCTTTGGAAATGATAGTGGCTAGATTTCTGTGCTCCTCGGGGCTGGTTGTAGTTCGCCAACACATATGTTTGGTTACCGGCCAGGTTCGTCGCTGTGACAGCAACCTTCAGTGGTAATACCGTGCTAGAGGGGCGCTGGCCCCCGAAGAGGAGCAGTTCCTCGCTGAAAGCAGTTTGCATGGCGTTTTCTAGGGTTGTCGTTTGATACTTGGAGTGGTGGCAGTTCTCGATGAAAGATCCGATAATCGGCAGGGAACTTCCGCTTCGACGCGTGAAGACCTCGTCGCACAACTTGACAAACTTCTCGATACACTCACTGACTTTCCATTGCATAGATCCTAGGCCAAGTGCGACTAGCCCTCCCGTGCTACGTTCGTCAGCACGATATTCGAAGTTAAAAGATCACGTTGCACTCACCTTGTGCCGACGACGAGATCGAAGAAGCATTGTATAGGTATACCACCAAGGGCAAATTCAATCTGTTCAAGCACCTCCAGTTCGACGATTCCCCGAATCCCACCGCTGGCCAATCTTCAGCATGTCATATCACGGGAATAATTGCAGAAGTTAAATACGTACCCATCTAGTGACAAAATGCGGACACCTGCAGCGGCTGGTTTCAGGTAGATAGTGCACGCTTCTTCACGACCGCCGTCAATCTCTTCCATTGGGCACCCGAATACTCTGTAGCCGTGGATATTGAGCGGTTCGCCGTAGCCTTGGAGACATTGAGTGCAAAGAACATGACCGCATGGGAGGCAATGCTCGGCTTGTCCGAAGAGGCAACAGAAGCAAGCGGTATGGCTAGTCAGAGCGGCATGCGCCTTGTTTCTGACGCTTGTTTCAGTCACACGACGGAAGAAACTCTGCATCACCATGGTTCGGTGAAGGCTTAACGCGGCGCTCTCTTCTGAGGATCCATCTCGATAATTTGCAGTTAGTGCAGTAAGTTGTTGAAGGAGTTGTGTCAAGCACGAGTAAACTCTGTGCCGAAACTCTTGCGCGCTCTTCTCAAAGGAAAATTTTGACTGATATTCTCCCGTGGCGAATACTTTACCGTCCGCCGACTGGTGTCCTTTGGCAGTATGGCCAAAACGCACATTGACACATCTCACCCCAGTCTTGGGATTAACGAGCTCGCATGGCCAATGTTGATCACAAAAGTTTTCGAGCGCATCGTCCAGATGGTCCATGTACTTGGGGAAGATTTGACCGGCAAAACCTATCGAATATCTTATTAGTCTGGACAGGCTTCAGTGGTAGCACTCTTGATTTTTAACACATACCCTTGTTCTTATGTCGGGAGGAATCTAGCATGATACAGGAAGCTACCATGTAGCTGAGTACCTTGAAAATATGCCGCGCTTCTATGCGAGGATGGCCATTCCATAAGTGTGTCATGCCCAGTGCCATCTTCAAGATATTCCCACCAAAGTCAGGCGGAATTGGCGAGTTACGGAAGGAAGCCTGGACGAAATCGAAGGGAGATTCAAGTGTCTTGGAGTAATGATTGAAGGCTTCTTGCAAATAGGCGTGCATATCCTCAACGTCCAGAAGCATTCTGACCTCGTTCCGCGCGCCACGAGCAGCGATGCAGCCCGAAAGAGTGGCGGCATAAAGCTTCTCGACTTGTTCGGCCATTATCTTTGGGCGGCCTTCAGCTGGTAAGCGGATAATCTGACCTGAATTAGCATTCTGTGTTTCTACGCCCCCAACTGCTCAAGCCTGGACTTACTTGGATGGTACTGTAGTAACACAACACCAGATTCTCCAGGTTATCAATCGCTTTTCCACGTTTTCTCCAAAACTGTGCCCACTTCTTGAAAGTTTCATTGCGAATCACTGTGTTAGCCAGGTCCTCGAGAATAGTCTCTGTGCTGAATCTGACATCCCAAAGATTCGCATCAATGTCATGCTCCGACGCATTCAAGGCTATAATGGCATGCGGGAGGACTGGCTGGTTGGACGACGTTTCAATCGCCGCTGCTGCCCACTGTACCAACTTTTCGAAGACATGCTCAATAGTCCTGCAGTTCCGTCAGCGAATGAATACCCACACTACCTCGAACAAAGGTTTACTCACCTTGGGTTGCGGAGAACGAACACGATGGTGTCAGAAAATGTATAGAGGAGCCGTGGATATAAGTTAGTCACAGCAAACTCTCGACTTCGGGTGCGCGATTCGCTGGCCCATTCCAGTTCCCTTTCCGATATAATTTTGCTCGCCTTCCTTGCTTGGGCCTCAGCCTCCGCTTCAGCTTCAATGGGGTTGTTCTTGTGTGCACGCCGCAATCTCCGGGATTTAGCACCCAAAGGTTCCCGCTCTCCACCTTCCAGCCCTTCACAGTCGGCATAGAGTAGGGGCCCAGGGGAGTCACACGTTCGCGGATCCAGGTACAAGTGGACATCCTCAGATGTAGGAAGATGTGCCCCACGGGGTCCAACAACTGGTGTCGGGAAGACACCAGGACCATTGAGACCGAAATCAATTAGCAGCTTTACCAAGGTGCTCTTGCCAGCCCCGGTTTGACCAACGAACGAAACCAGGCTCGGAGTTCGTCGATCGCGGTCAATCTCAGCCCATCTTTCCATAAAGCTGGACTGGCCCCTGATGGGGTCACTGATCTCCATCAAGTCGGCGAAACGTCCATAATCTTGGAATACGAGCGGTTCATTGCCTTCTGGTCGATCAACACCTGTCCAAGAGTAAGCCGAAATCGTTCCGTGCCCATCTTGCGATACACCTTACCAAACCATGAAGTGATTTCATCATCTTTATATAGCTGTTCACGAGTCCACTTGTCTGTCGGTGGCGACAAAACATTATTCACCTTCTCGGCGACATTGACATCCGTCTTCTCGTGAGGAAGCCCACCACGTGGTGGTTTCCGATGTACGAACTGGCCGTTCCAACACTGGTCACAGAAAGAAGTCTCGCAGATGTTACAATACCACACATCTCTTCCATGCTGCTCACATTGTTCACACTTTTTCTGGCAAAGAGTCTCAGCAGTCGTGACAGAAAATGGCGGTGTGACAGGCGTGGGAGTCGTGGCAGGCGCAGTAGTCGTGGCAGGCGCAGTAGTCGTGACAGGCGGTGCAGTTGTAGCAGAAGCGGCAATTAAAGCAGGTCCGGAAGGTGCAGCAGGCCCAGCAGGTATAGTGGCTTCCTCCACCGTTTCCTTGATGGGAACAGCGGCAGTAGGTTCAAGTGCGATTTTTGGAGGGACTGGTGGGGGTTGTATGTCGGCACTAGATGTTGTCCTACTCCTTCTTCCCACGTGAAGGGACGTTGATTCAGGGGAGCTAAAGCTCACGGCGGGGACCGTAGGCAAAGGAGACGAAGTGCGAGAAGTTTCAAATACCCCACGTTCTTGGACGTCTTCGAAAGCGTCGGGAGCCTCGTCAACATCGGTCAAATCTGAAGCTTGTCGTTGAGGAGTTGAATTGCGGGGTGTTGCTGACAATTCTGCCCCCGAGCCCGAAACAGAGCCCTGAGACTGCCGCATCGGAATGGAGGAGTTCCAAGCTTGGTCGGACTTCATTGCGAGCGTGACTGATGGCTGAGCCCTTCGAATTGATAGAAGGACAGATTTCTGAGGGGGAAACCAACTTAAGACCCGAAACCTAAGATGGCAAGAAAATGTGATGAACGGCAGAAACTACAAAGCAGGAGCACGAGGGAATTGGCAACTCAAGGCCAGAGCCTCGACAGCCCCCGCCGCGTTTGCTTTTTTCACCCGCAGTCCGTTTGGGCCTCAGAGCCAATGGCTGTAGAAATGGGCGCACCATCCGGCGCATGAGTGCAATTTCATCCTGGCGGCTATGCAGTAACATGGGGCTTTGGCCAATACCGACAGGAGGATTGCGCCCTGGTGGTTTCAACCCTGGGTTCGAGTCCCGAAGCACCAATGCACGATAAGCAAAGAGGGGAAATACAGAGTGGCAGCCTGCTTGATTTAATTTCCACTTGATTGTCAATTTGACAATGAGACCAATCTTTGATGTGGCTTTTAGGTAGCCAATCTCATGTGGCGCGAACAGAAAGAGTGAAGTCGATTGGAAAGGGTGATGCCTGCGGTAAGGTTCGGTTGCCAAATATGGTGGTTGGAATAGAGTTGTTTACGAGCTAGGAGCAATTCAGTCACAAAGTGTTTGATGCTCCATGTCGAAAAGAGTGGTTAGGTGCGATGGTTCATCAGGTGAAGGGCACCTTCCTTCCCTTCTCTCGCAGTTGCGAATAACAAATCAATGTGTACCTGACTGTATCTCTAGCCTAGATTCTAGCTTCATCGGGCGAGATTCTAGAACAATTTGGCTAGAAACATACATGTCGACAAAAAAGCGAAACAACTATGCCTTGTGTGGCTTGTGTAGGAGCAGTGTTGCACACTCCCGCTTTGTTTGCCCTGGCCATCTGGATTCCGCAACGGCTGCCAAAATTGACACGTCCTTTGTCTCGCATCTCCCTAGCTCCCGTCTATCTCCCGGTATAAAGCAACCGGATCTTGACTCACTGATAGCACGTCCTGGCCGTTTCCGTCACCCACAAACGCCTTGGCCGTATCGAACAAGACATCCTAGCTACAGACACAATCCATTGTGTGTCTATTTCTGAGGAACTGATATTAAGAGTTGGTGAGAGGTACGTATTACATCATTACCGGTAAAGAAGAGCACCACCAACATGCTTCCCCTTTTCATGTTCACCGCGGGTCTTTCCGCTCTCCTGTCCGGTCTGGTTAACGCGGCACCCCTAAGCTTCCGCCCATTCAATGCGACGGCTTGCATGGAGTCAGCTGGCCTGCTCCTCCCCAGACGCAATAGCACCGCGACCGGGGTGACAGACCCCCACCCGACTCACACCATCAACGGCGCCGCCGGCACGGAGATGACCCCCGAGGCGATCGGTGCCATCGTGGGCGGTGCCTTCGGTATCTTGCTGCTTACCATGCTTTTGTGCTGGTGCGGCAACAAAAGAAGATGGTAGACTAGGAGAGAGGTAAGAGGAAGGTTTCCCCTTGGTTCTGATGTGGTCTAGATAGATAGGATAATTGAAGAAAGGGGGGTTAGAAAGACTGCGAAGGAAATCAGCTAATCACGAGACGCGTCTTATACTAGGAACGGGTGACCCTGGTTGAACTACTGGGGTATGTACTATCGAACTGGCCTCTTACATATACAATTTCAATAGAGAAAACTGCAACTCGAGAACACGATCGATTCCAGAGCCCTTCCATTTCGATTCCGGCATTAAGCCGAACTAGTCCTTGTCCACAACGTATTGCGACGTGGTCGTTACGATGATATTGTCGTCACTCGCTGTTAAGAAACCTTCGCCGCTTCCTCATTCGATGCGGCGGCATGTGAACTGACCACCAGATTTCATCCAAGCCATCATCACCACGTCCTGACTCCTCACCCCGTGCGCCACCATCATTAGCGTCGTTTGATGCCTTTCTATCTCCTCCCTGCCTCTCACCTTCTGCTGTTTCCGCCACGACATCAGACACCGTTGCACCTCGAACAAATCTCGTCATCCTGCCTAGAGTAGTCATCTGCTCTTCCACAACCCACCAAAGCTCCTCCACAAGCACTTCGGCGGCAGCTTTGAAGACGGGTTTGAACCAGTCCCTTTCTCCTCCGCCACTACCAGCAGCAGGATGGTCACCGGAATTTTCCTCATCCTCCTCTACACCCTGCTCCGTCTCCGCTGCGACAACCAGAAAGAACGGGGCGTTGTCTCTCCATCGCGATTTCGCCGCCGCCGCCTCTTTCACCTCCTCAAATGTCGTCTGTAGTACAGAGGTCATAGCCTCGGGAGACGCGCAAAGGAAGACTGACGAAGAGAGACCCAGTGGGAGGCTTCCGGATTCTCGCATAGCGCGATAATGGGCGCGTGCCTTGTCTGTCCATTCTTCTCCCTGTTTTCCCATTTGTTTCCATTCATCATCCACGTCGTCGACCCAGCGAATCTCGAACAGACGTCGTGCCTCGGCTATCTCATCAGCCGGCAGCCCTTGCTCCAGCGCCACATTGAATGGGATCTCAACCATTTTCCGAACCCGGCCGCGAAACTCTTCCACTTCCGAATCAGGCATAGCGGTAACAGCCGGGGTGCAGAAAGCCACAAACCCCCAGGCTTCCTCAGAATACCGCTTCCGCCAAGTCTTGAGCCATTCAGGTGAAGTTGGCTGTCGCTGAGCAGACGAGGATGGCAAAGATGTGGTGGTGGCTTTCGCAGTATCCTCCAGTTTCTTGAGGCGCCGTTGCTCCTGCCAAACTACGCGCGCCATCTCCTGGACCCCGTCCTCGCCGAGCGCGTCGCGGAAGCCGGCCTGCATCTTGGACCGCTCCTCCGCCGACAGGGTAGCGTCGTCTTCTGCTGTGGCGTGGGCAAACCGGTCGAAGTTCCAGCCTGGTGGCCAATAGGAGCTCGAGGCGTCGGTGTAGGAGGTGAACAAGCTGGATGGGGTCGACATGGTTATTCCTGGGTCGTAAGTCATGAGAGAGTATATGAATCCGAGGCAAGGTCAATTACGAGCGAGGGGATATCGAAGGTGAATATGTGGCCGGGCGGCGGATTATTTAGGTATAGAGATGTAACAGGATGGTGTTTCAACTATTTCTCTCTCATGGCTCGCGCCAGCGAAAGCAAGTGGGGATAATTCGTCAGTTATTGTGCCATCGGCAATTATGCCACATCGGGTGAGCTTCCACCTTGATTAGCAGATAAGCGGATATGATCCTTGTCTCTGTATTTGCTTTTTGATTTGCTGACAGGGAATGCTGATCTGCCAAGACATCTCAGCAGAATCCCGCTCCGCCAGAAAAACAGCACTTTATTTCAAAGTGCAAAACTTGCTTAGTCACTTCTTGAACTCACCAGGACAGGACCCCTCCACAAGCAATAACCCAGGTCTTTTCAGGGCCGTTCTACCGCCCATGCAATCCTGATAAGTCACTGTAGAATCAGTATTTCATATAATTGTTAGGTCTCCCAGTTTGCGAGAACGTGTGAAGTTTGCAGCTTCAAATTATCACCTTTGGCGGCTGCTGAGATATGTTGTTCTTGGATCGAGGCTCGGCTAGGCCTGTCGTAATTGTTGGGGTTGGGCAGCTAATTGGCCCAGATACGTAACAGACACGGGGTCGGGATTGATTTGACTAGGCCGCAAGGAGGTTGCTTATATGACTTCCGGGCTTTTCTCCCTGTCTTTTCTTTTCTTTATTTTTTCTTTTTTGAAAAAATCCGAGGCGTGAGGGGAAATCGGATTTCCTTCCCTGGAGTTATCACGTCAGTTATCCTGCCAACTCTTTTGCCAAAATCACCCACTATCTAATTACAACTCAAGCATCTCCTCGAAGAGATTGTAACTCAAACGAAGAGCCGCCATACGCAATGCCACTCATACGTAAAAAGAAGGTTATACACTCCCGCTATATCCAACGGATCAAACAACGGATCCAACAAGTCCGACAGATTCAAAGCATTTATCCGATTATATCCAAGTACAAATACGTTTATGAGCCCATCACAGCGGATTCGACAACCCGAATGCTCGTTCTACACAATGGTAACAGCTATGAAGAATTGGCTGGCGATCTCGAGGTGATGAAGCTTGACGACAAGTCCATACCGCCTTGGGAAGCTCTCTCGTACGCGTGGGGTACATCAACCACCTATTCCAGGATCAAGATTGGCGAAAGATTTATCAAGATCAGCGCCAACTTGGGAGATGCCCTGAGAAGGCTACGGTGCAGAAGTGGCGCCAAGGCCCCTGAGCCTGGTCGTCGATTGTGGGTGGACCAGATTTGCATTAACCAAGAGGATATCCCGGAACGAAGCCAACAGGTCCAGCTAATGTACAGTATTTACGAAAAAGCTAAAGACGTCAATGTATGGCTAGGGCCAGATCGATTTGGAACCGCTAAAAGGGCATTTTTCTCTCTTCACCTGCTAGTATCTTTGAGTACGGTTCAACAACTTATGTTGCGCGATGATGATTCAGGCGCTTTGGAGCCCATATACCGGGATCTTGAAGTCCTATTTGACCAGCCATGGGTATGTATCAGACCATACCTTGTGAAATCTCTTGATTACATATTCTAATCCGATTCCCTAACGCATTAGTTCTCCCGATTATGGATTATCCAAGAAGTAGGAACGATGACACCGGCCACTGTCTTCTGGGGACAGGAATGCATCGACTTCTTTACTCTGTACAAGGCGTCCTGCGTTATCTCAAATGACTTATTCAGAGTGGCATCCTACTTGAGTGGGCGTGTATCCCTCGCCCGCTCACTCTACCAAAGCTTTGTGGAAGGGCGTAAAAGACTCACCCGCATGGAGAAGGATTTCGCCTTTCAGCTCTACTGGTTCAACATGGGGTCTGATCGCCTCTGTCTAGATCCAAGAGATCGTGTATTCTCCTTGCTGGGGCACTACTCGGCCCTCATAGGCCCTGATAGACGTCCGATAATGCGAGCGGATTATAGCTTGACCAAGACTGACGTCTATCAAGAGATAGCAATTCGAGCTCTGACCGACACCAAGTCCACGTTCATACTCAATGCTGTCCAGCACTTTGGCAAGTGTCCCACCCTGACTCTTTTGACGCTCTCTAACCCAAAACAGACCAGATTCGTGTTCCCTCGTGGATACCAGACTGGGGTGATTCAAAAACCCATCATGTGGTGTTTCACCGCCCCCATTTCGACTGGATGGGCGTAGCTACCAACCATCCCCTAGTGGCTCGAGTCCTTAAGCCTCAGAATATGCTTGAGATCCGGGGTTTTGTGTTCGATACTGTTGATATTTCAGCTCAAGCTTTTAACCGGGACGGGACGTGCTGGAAAGCGAATTACTGGGATCAATACCCGTATCGTACCTACCCGTCTCGTACCTGGGACGAAACTCATATTCTAGAAAAAATATGGGACGACATTTGCGGTCATGATATCTTCGATTTCCTGGCTGAATACCATGCCATAGGGTCTAGTGCGCTGGTCGCATTTCTAGATACATGCACCGGCGGTTGGAACCCCCCCTTCTACTTTGCCGAGCCTGGAGGGTGCTCCAGTGCGATGATTCCAGCAGATGAGGCCTTTAATGGGGTTTCCTATCTTTCCCGGGTTGTACCCCCGGGTAGGATCGACGTCAGTGACATACCGGAAGGCAAGGACGATGCCGACTTTTGGCAAGCGCTGTTTTTTCGTGCCGTGAATCACCGACGTTTTGCAAAGACGGCTGGCGGATATTACGCATTGTGTCCCGAACTGACGGAAGAGGGGGACCTCGTCGTTGTGTTTATGGGGTACCAAACCCCTTTCATCCTGCGACCCACTGGCGACGAATTCCTTCTCGTGGGCGAGTGCTACGTGCATGGAATCATGCAAGGACAGGCGTTGACCAGACTCGAAAATGGGGAGGCGGTCCTTCGCGACTTCAACATTCTTTAAGAATGATCGCGGTCTCGGTTATGCCTGCCACTTTGAGCGATGATGCGGTGTGACTCAATGCGGTGGGACTGAGAGAACCAGAGATTTGTTAGAGGTAAATCCTTTTGAATGGTGATTTCTCTCTGGAAGTTTGACCGCACGTGATGGAAGACAGTTGCACCAAGCCACGACGCCCGCATATATAGCTTGCCCTTTGCCAAGAAAACACTCCCAAACCCCATCGTCTAACACTCCAATAAGTACAGCTATCAATAGAGCTCACTGTCCATCATGTCATCAAGTCCCCCTTCCCAAAAGCCAACATCATGGGGCGCCGTGATCTACACCCTCGAAGGCAGCATCCACGACTTCTTCCGCACCCGAGCCGGCAGCGTCACGAGGTCCGAGTGCGACATCAAAGCCGCGGCCCTAGCTGACAGCGAGGCCGTGATCCCAGTCCCCATCCAGGGCTCATTGAGCTACACAGTCGTCGCCGGCCCACACCAGACGCAGATTGTGCAGTTTCGCGCGGCGCAGTCCAAGCTGCACATGGCGACTCTGGAGCTCGCAGCCGCGGTGCACCCGGACATCTTCCCCGCGTGCACATACCACGGACAGATGGGCGACGACGCGTCGGCTCTTCATATATATGTCATGGAGAGGCGGGAGGGACTATGCTACTTCAAGTCTCGGGATACCTCAGCGGAAGGGGCGGCGGCTTTCGCGGCTCGGCAACTCCGAACTGTGCGCGATTTCGCCAGGCAAGCTCCTCTTTACTACTCAATGTCCAAATGAGGCAACTGCTTACTGGGAAGTCATGATACCAGATTCTTTGCTGAATCGTGGAAGCAGCCACAGCAAGTGACCCCCGCCGTAGCCAGCAAGATGCAACAAGACATCGACAACGATCTCCGCCGCCTGGCCGAGAGCTTACCACCCGGCTGCCTGGCGACCGTGTTACAAGTCTGCGAAGCCCTTCCCTCCGTCTCCAGTCGCCTCCCGTTCGTCCTCACGCACGGCGATATCAGCGAGTCCAATATCCTGGTCGATCCGGATGACGGCCGCATCACGGGCATCATCGACTGGGCCGAGGCAGAGGTGTCCCCCTTCGGACTTGCGCTATGGGGGCTCGAATCTATCCTGGGCTACATGAATCCAGAAGGCTGGCACTAACACGCGAACGCAGAGGAGCTGAGGACCGAATTCTGGGGCGTCTTTGAGATCGAAATTGGAAATGGGAAGGGCGTCGTCGCTCTTTCGGACGACGTGAGACATGCGATCCGGGTTTCTCGGATGGCCGGGCTGCTGCTAAGCCATGGTTTCAAGTACGACGAGAACATGAATAGGGGGAAAGTTACTGACGACCTAAGGCGGGTGGAAGCTTTCTGTACGGCAGGGATCTAACACAGGGCTGTTCTAGAGTTTGGTTTTCTTATACGACATATAAAAGATCGTCAATACCATGACATGTCATAACTCAGTCGCAGAACATCAATTAACATGTCATCCCAAACATTTGATATACTGGAGGAATATATTCCAAGGCCCAATCTTGTTGAAAATGCCGATGGTAGTCTGAAATGGTGGGGTCCTGAGGCTCCACACGGCGCCGTTGAAGCGCCCCAGTTACGGCCGCCCTAAAGAACATTAGTGGGAGCCCGAACCGAACCGATGAATCGATCAGACGAAACAACTCGGAGTTGACTAAGTCCATAATTGATGCGATATCAAATCTAGGAAGGGATCACCCGTTTCCCTCCATTATGGCGGAATCCGATCGTTCCTTATCTCGTAAGCAGATCATAATTGGATCGTACCTGACAAGGACCGGCCCCAGCGCGCATGGTAGTCCAGGGGTTTTGGTTTGCAGCGCAACCCCACAGTCAACGAGAATGACGTCGGAGGCCCATAGCTACGTCAGATCGCATTACGAAGCTAACAAGCTTTCTCTCAGGACTGACGATCGATCATCCCACGTGCGACATATTGCGTGCGACCAAAGACAGACCACGCGATCTTCTCTCAAATACTTTCTGCAAGTCACTTAACCTAACATCAATCCCTCTTCTCAGCCAGCCAACCAACCAACTACGATCATCTAAAGTCTCAAAGCCAGACCTGCCTTTCTTCTTTTAGTCGATACCCCAGACCCTCGAAACCATATTCCCCCACACTCTCGCAAACCTAAACCCAAAGTAAAACCCGCCAGAATGGACGCCCCTCTAGAAGGCAGCCAGAGCGCCGAGGCCCAGTACGTGTTTCTTCCTCTCCTTCCTTTCTCCCCTCCCCAGTCTGTCCATTGGCTGTCCAATAGCTAACCCTTCCGTCCGCGCGAAACAGACACGTCCTCGACGAAGCCAAGCTCCAGATCGGCACCAAGCGACCCGGCGAGGGCGACGTGGGCGTCAAGCTCGAGGACGAGACCGAGGCCACCAAGGACAAGGTCGACGGCGCCGTGCCCAAGGGGCCCAAGAAGGCCGACGCCTCGACGGGCGGCCGGGTCCAGGTCGCCGAGACGGGCGACCTGAAGGAGCTGGCGGCGGAGCGCGAGTATTCTTGAAGAGTTCACGGGTCTGATTGACTGCACAATGATGGAAAAGAATTGGGGAGGACACCGTCGATTGATTATTATACCTTGATGCATGGCGGGCAAGCAGTTTGGCTGGCTTGTGTTCGGTTTTTTTATTTGTTTATCGCGCATACATGTTAGCGAAGTTGCGCCGATAACTACTACGACGCTTTGGCGTTTGCGGGTTCATTTGGGGAGGTGTGCACCCGCCTGATTGATTGACGAAGCAAAAGATTATGACGAATCCACGAGCCCTGCTCCAGATCGAGCGGGCACTTTTATCTATCTAGAAATCGAAAAATTGCATTTCTCATTCAAACCAAAGCCCTTATTCCTCCCTGCTATGCCTTCTGCCTCTCCACATTCACCGGCAAAATCCCCCCTCCCGTCGCATACTGCCCCCGCGACGTCTCCCGAGTCTTGGTCCAAGTATACACGACCCCGCTGAGGACCCCGATGACAATGGCCACCGTCCCCTCGACGGTGACGGGGCTCGCGAAGAAGACGATGCCCAGCACGGCGACGGGCAGCTTGTTGAGCGCGCCGGCCATGGCGTACGTGGTTGAGGACGTGGCGCGGATGCACCACGGCGTGCAGTACGAGATGAGGATGGCGACGAGGCCCGAGTAGACCATGCCGGCGGCCAGCTGCTGCCGGCCGACGGCGGGGAAGTTGCGCTGTAGGTTGGGGGCGGACCAGTCTTCGAGGAGGGCGGAGCAGGCGAGGAGGATGGGGATGGAGAGGAGGTTGTTGTAGAACATGACTGCACGGTCGCGAGACCTTGGGTCAGTTGCCCACGTATGACTGGGGAGATGATGAGCAACGGCTCAGGTTGGCTTACCATCGATGCTCTTCAAGTCGGTCTTTACCATGATGCGCCGGTTGCTCAGCGCATACGCCGCGGCGCAGAAGATGTTGAGGCCCATCCAGAAGTACCCCGCGTTGAGGGTCGACATCGTGGCTCCTACATCGTCTGTCGCCGTCGTATCACCGACGACGCTCTGAATATCGGCCCAGGCGGCCACGACGGAGCTGAGCACCATCAAGGCGAAAGAAAGCAGCGCCAGCCGGCTCACACCGTGTCCGCTACTACCGCCACCACCGCCGAACCCCAGGGCTTCGCCGTACGCGATGACGATGATGGTCAGGTTCTTGAAGATGGTGTACACGGGCACGGAGAGGAACTGCAGCGCTTGGATGCTGGTGTAGATCATGCCGACGAGGAGCAGGGAGATGGGGAACCCTTAAGGGTACCGTCCGTCAAAGGTCAACCAACCATCAATTACCGAAAGGGGTTGCGTACGTTGGACACTCACAAGCCTTCACTTTCTTGGTCTCGAGGGGTCTCAGGTTCGCCATGAGTCCGAGCTGCTTCAGGACCAATATCGCGACGGTGCCTACGATGGCCTTCCCCCACCCCAAGAGTCAGTGCCTGCATGCATCCCGGGAGATAGAGACTTCGCATGGCCCATGTCTTACGTACCTGGACGGCGAGGTAGAAGAAGTTCAGGTTCCATTCGTTTCCCGACACGACATACTTGTTGACCAGCGTCATGCTCATGGACGAAAAGCAGTAGGCGAGGATGGCCGCCGCCGGGCTGCTCTCGATCTTGGACAGCAGCATGACCGACGATGATACGCTGAAACAACACTCTTGTGCTATGGGCTGGCGTGTAAAGTGGTATGTTGTCGAGTCGTTTCTTTGTCACTCTCAACGGTTGGATGACTGAATGTGACCAATCGACCAAAGCTCACCTGCATGGAAAAGCAGCGTGGGGTTGCCGATTGCCAGTTTAGAGCCCAATACATCACCTACGTTTTGCGTAACTCGTAATAGACAGCCTAAGGTCGGTCAAATGTTCACAAAATATGCAGAGTAGGATCTGTGATAAAGGAACTGAGTAAAGATTGAGTCAATTGATGTATTCAGAGCCGGAACTGGCGATTTCCCCTTTCTGTATGCTTCTGCTTAAGTAACATCCCCTCCGTACATATAACTCAATTTAGAGGACGCGCAAGCTTCACCAAACACGAGATATGACAGGTTGCTTGCACTGCCCGATTCGTAGCTTCGACTGGTCAATCCATCAGAAATCAAGCGACTCGACCCATTCCTCGACGACATTGAAGCGCATGATGACCCTGGCGAGACACGATCATTTGTACGAGATACCTCCAATTGCCTAATTGGTTCTAGCCCACAGGCAGCCTCCCTCCCTCCATTGGCACAAGCCGACATGGCGGGGCACATCGCTGCCGGGTATTGCAGACGGCACCCCTGCCCAGGATCGCATTCAGTAAGCCCAGGGTGGCATTGACCCAAGGTCGCGAGCGTTCTATCGCGGTGAATAGGTGGACTGCACAAGGCTCCTTCGTAAAGGAGCTCCACGCATATTGATGATAGTGGTAACATCTCATTCGAAGCTATCCGTCCCTGCATTGAGGGTATCCTGGGCCATGATAGTCTTGTCATAAGAAGCATCCCTGATGATACGCAATGTCGTAGGGAGATTGATGTGACTCTCCAACCATGATTGAATTGGGAATAACCTCAATGGGCATTCCTGGGTCTGTGTGGGGTGGGGTAGTGGACGCAATCTCGTCATCTCCAAGTGCGCATCCAATTGAGCATATGTAGCCACATAGCCAGAGCCCCCCAAGAACACCAGGTGGAAGCGTTTTGTAGCCCAGGCTCTCCGAGATGTGATGCATCGATCGGTTCAGGAGCTACACCCGTTCGCAAGACGAGGGCCAAAGAATCCGCTGGACCGTCCAGTATCCCAAGGAGCGCGGCTGCAGCCAACCCCGCCGTCAACGCGACTCGGTATATGGTAGACCGGTAGCCTCCAATCGAGTGTCCCATCTCTGAAGAGCACAGCAACGGGTAGCTGCCACAGACGCAATCGCAGTTGATCTTCAATCGCCCCCAATTGTAAACGATGCCGATGTTCCTTCGTCGACGACCTGTAATGATGGTCGTAGTCCCTCACACGCTACCCCCATTCCCCGCCTCGCGCGCCCGAGCCAGCTGCTCGTCGGACGACGGCGAATGGTTTTTGAACGTCTTGACCTCGGCGCCGCGCGCGAGGCGGTCGAAGAGGACCCACGACGTGACGAGAAGGATGGGCATGGCGATCATGGTGCGCACGTACTTGCGCGAGGCCGCCTTGTAGGCCGGGCTGTTGGGGTCGACGGGTCGGGGCCGCGGGGTGCGCAGACTCTCGGGGAGCGTAGGCATGGCTCGTCCTCCTCCTGTTCGTGGGGATGGTGCTGGTGCGCCGCCGGGTTGGGTCGGGTCGGACAGGGGCCTCGGCTGGTAAGGCAGAGCCTTGGGGGTCTTCTTGGGTTGAGGGGAAGACATCTTGGGCGTGAAGTGGGAGCACGGCAGATTGTTGATCTATGTGGAAAAATAATCGAAGCTATTCTGGGCAAGATTCTACGCAAATATACCTAGCTGTTCCAATGGAACGAAGCTGGAGCTTTGGCCAAGTAAGCGGGGATTGCCATTTGCCTAGTTTAGTGCCTAGTGCACCTGCTATCGAGCTGATTGAGTGATCGCTCCTCCTAATCTGGGATTGAACCGTACCGGGTCGTCCAGTTGTTGTTTGTACATGAAATGATTTTTACCATTCCCTCTGTCCTATACTGCCTTTGTTTTTGTCCGTGAAGCTCCCAATCCCTCTAACCATGTGTAATGCATTGATAACGTAAGAAAAATAAATATGACCGTATATGTCGAATTGAAATTCCAGAGGACCCAATCCATGCTGAGTGAGGGGTGAGTTCGGGATTCATGCAAGCAAGCTTGCAAGTCCTATCTGGCAGCTGGGGTTGGTCCACACAATTAACCTATAAGGATGCCTGCATGGAGAAGCAAGCCATCGATCCCCCTGGCTCCTCTAAAGGGAGCCCCAAATGATTAATCCAACGACATGTCACAATTCTCTTTGTCTTCCCTACAATCCTTCCATCTTCCCGCTTCTGTCGCTCTGGTTTAACGACCATTAATTATTTAGGTGTTACTGAAGGGGTCGTCAGGTCTGTGTCTTGGCTTCCTTCCTCGCAAGTCTCCGGGCATGATGACTCTGTCGAAGAGCGGGCCGAGGATGACGAAGATGGCACGGTCGCCATGTTCGCCATGCTGTTCTCGCGAATCGCCAAGACATGAGCTGCTTCGACCTCCAGAGGCTCCAGCTGCTTTTCATCATCCTCTCTTTGTTCTGCATCGGTCATATCAGTTATTAGAGCTCCGCTGACTCCATCTGCAGTGGTCAACTCACCAGACGATCGAGAAGTGAAGAGAGCGCAGGCAAGGTAGTGGCTCGGCTCTGGGTCCACAGCGAATGCTGGTCCGTTTGTCTGCTCCCATCCACTCTGTCTCTCTGCAATCCTGGCAGTGATGTTGTGGTTCATGATTTCCGTGTGGCCAATCAGCAGGGCATGTCCTCGCGGAAGCCTTGGAAGAATGAGAGCGTTCACTCGAACCTCTCCCAGCCCGATTTCGAGTAGACAAAGGCGTAGGATGACGTAACTGACAGCTTCCAGAAAGCTACCATCAACCAGAGCCAGTTTCTTCATTGTGACTATTGGTATCAAGCCCAGCCTCTTCGCCTCAGCAAGTGTGATTGCTGAATGATCTGATCCAGTGTCGATGATGACACGATGGATACGATGGTCTTGTGCACGGCTATCTTTGACCAATGCCGACTGGTGACGCCACAGACTCTTGCGTGGTGGAGGGAAGCTCGTGTCAATCGGTTCGGACAAGTATTGCTCGCCCATTGTGTCGTGGCATATCTCACGATGTTCGAGCTGGGAAGTGTGGGCTGTTCCATGATCAACGCCAGCAGCTCCCTTACTGGTTGCATGGTCACTGTGTCAATCAAGGGTCAGCATCGATGTTCAATTACCAGGTGCGGCATGCTTACATCAGTCCACCCTCGGTTGCTCCGACTAGTAATACGCTGCAGCGGACATCCAATCGTTGCAGATTCTCGGACTCCTTCGTGCCATTCGCGGGCTGGCCGTGGGACTCCATGGCTGTTCAACAGGGTGGAGTATACAGTTGAGTCGGCGGTAAGCGGTATTCTGTCGGTGCCCAAGAAAATATATATTCCCGGAAGCTGCGAGGCGAATGGAAGTAAAGCAATTGATGCATCCAGGGAAACAAGATGATCCTGGTGATGGGAAGTGGGCGTGGTAGCAGTAGGTGCTTGCAGCAGTAAGTGCTTGCAGCAGTAGGTGCTTGCAGCAGTAGGTGCTTGCAAGGAGGGGAATGACTGATGACTGGTGGGATGTCAACTGAACGAGCGTCAACAAATAAGGTTGCAGATGACGGCTCGCTCAAGATCCGGGTGCTTGGCAGCTGCTGCAAGGGCACAATCACTCTGGTAGGGGATAACACTGTCGTCAAGAGAGGATTGATGTAGTGAGAAGATGTTGCAGAATGTTCGATGTGCTCATGAAGAAAGGAAAGGCATGGTTAAGAGGAAGCTGATGTGAATTGATATGGGTTTGAGTACTTACATCATCTTCAGACTTGGACGGGGCGGCCGGGAAAGGTTCTCGTCCAAGCTTGCGGCAGGGATAGAAGGGGGAGGTGTAGAGTTTACGAGGTCAAGCAAGCAAGTGCCCGTCAGTCAGGTGGATATTTCGGCTAGGGGATTGCAGGACCAAGTCTAGCGCCCCAAGGTGACCCAGGTGGATCCAAGGTGAAAGGGGAGAGAGAGTGACGGGGAGATTGTTGCGATTTCGGATGAAGATCAGGCATTTGGGCCACTCGTCGTCCCAACGAATACCACTTGCACTGAAGCAAAGCTAAGAAGGGTTGTCAGTATGGCCCCTGAGTGCCTGGGTTTCTCGAAACGGGGAACGTACGCAGCTGTGGCAGCAAAAATCTCAACCCGCTTGCACTGCGTGGCGGCAAACAAACAAACGGAAAAGACGAAGGTAAAGGCGCAGACGAGCCCAAGTCTTGCTGGGGTATCTTTCACGCAAAACAGAGCAACAATGCTTAGCATAGGGAGCAGGGAGGAGACTCCAGAGCCTATGAGATTAGTTACCAGTCGAACATGGTTGTCCTTGTAAAAATAGAGTGAGGTGCGCTCTTGCTCCCCTCGTTCTGCTGCCTCCGATGCGTCGTACGGCTGTGCGCGCTGCTCCAGTGGTCAATACGGCTTCGCCCAACTTCACCGCTATCTATCGGGTCAAACTTTACTTTGAACAAATGCCACACATGGTGGAACAGGGTCAGGACGGGCCCTGTCAGTAAGTGCGAAAGTAAATCGTTTTCCAATGTGTCCTCCCTGAGGAAGAGGAGATCGTCGAGATTCTTCTCATCGTAAACTGGAACCACATGCTTGTGTTGGCCGAGGTCTTTTCCCAGGAACCGACAGAGACCTCCTAGTGATGCGGAATTGATGTACTTATGCAGCTGCTTTCGCTGTTTGTGGGAGGGCCTGTTGAGGGTACTTATTGACTGGTATTGCTGCAGTGCTGTGTCTGTGAGAGTGACAAGCAAAAGTAAGTTTCATCCCGTTCATCCCGTCATATACTTGTGTCTTCAAGGTTCAATAGACAATATGCAGTGGAAATGAAGCAGTGAAGGGAATCCTGATTTACATACAGTATTCTCGAAGTTTTTCTCGTATTTGCAGGGCCAACTTCCACTGCTCGCCCCCAGTCCCACTAGCCTCTCCTTGACTCAAAAACCACCATTCTCGATCGTAGTATTTTCGATCATCTTGGGCGTTCGCGTCATCGACCCCTTGCTTGGTCAATTCAAGTTCCAGTTCGCAGATCTCTGCTTGCTGATAGAGCAAATCGCGCACAGCAAGTTGTCGGAACTGTTTTATCATGGCATAGTCATGCTCAACCATGAACTTGGCCAGCTTTGGGTACCCCTTTGGTTTGAGATCCGGTGCTGTTCGTTCGTGAGCCATGCTGCTTGGTGTTTTGGCGGCGAGACACCCAGACATTGACGGATTCGGGGGATCTTGACGTTCCCATCCTATTCATAGTATTGCCCCTCTTCCACTTCCTGCCGTCCTCAGCCCAATGCTGACGCGAACAATCGCGAGACGGCAGAGATTTGGATGCCCAAGTGCTTCAGCTGTCTCATAAGGCTCTTGATTATTGGTCGACTATAAACGCCCGGCCATCCTGATATGCAGTGAGATTAAGACAAAGCAAATATGACCAGCTGGCACTCATATTTACCAGTGAATTGTAGTCGCAGTTTTTCCAGTTCTGTAAAATCCAAGGCAGCATTTCCACACATGATTCCCTCACCGAAAACACCATGCCGAGGCATCGCAAAGAGAGTTATACTCTGCTCCAACGACTGGCATCATATTTCAGATGGCACAAATGCCCCGACAAGAGCCGCAACATCCTGGAGGTAACCACTGGCGACGTTTCATTAATCATCGACATCCAGCCAGTCAGTACGAGCTGACAGTGATTACAAAAGGGTCGACATGATGTCGAGGTCGAAAAATCATTCGTTAGATTGTCCAGCGACCGTAACACAGCGACAGACAATGCATCCATACTAGCGACTTTCGATTCGGATTGCGACGAGAACCTCATCAGCCGGGATTTGGTCGCGAAAATGATGGGCCCCGGTATCATGCTCCGCCCCGGTGGCAGCGGTTTTGTCAGCATCGAATTCAACATTGTCGGACAGAGGCAGCGATTCGAGACCTCCCATCGCATTGCCGATATACCCCGATCCGAGAAAATTATATTCAGCCGGTGCCGGCGCCGGGAAAATGACACCGAATTATCGCCGCTCGAGCTGCATATACTGCACAAGGACGCTCTATCCGACCACTGTACCTGCTGTACCGGAGAGGTCTGCCAACTCGGTAATCGAGATAATTCCAGAAGCTACTCTTGGTACATGCCTGTGTTAGAGTTCGATCAATGTCCTTCACCCCTGGCTGGTGTACAAGCATCCGAATCTGTGTTCAACGAAAGCCAGCCTCGGAGCGAAGGAAATCAGGATGAAGATAAAGCAAGGAACGACAGATATAAGAATTTTTTGAAACTGGGTGGCTCGAGGGAAACGAATGTATTGCCTGATACGGAGGAGCATGACAGCTCCGAAATTCCTTCAAGTGATTGTATGGTCGACAAGGACTTGAACTTGGGATCACCCTCAGCGACACGCCAGCTTCAGACTCCTGACAACCCATCAGAAGAAACACGCGGCCATAAAACGGAAGGAGACAAGTCTGTTGTTGAGAGCAACGAGCTTCCAACCCAACTCAAACAAGGCATGAGGGAATACGATCCGCCCAGGCTGCAACAACACTCGTTCATCCGAGCAGACCACAACAAACAACCATCTTCCTACGGGTCGGGCCCCCTTTCACTACCAGCCACTTCAGTCTCCTCGACACAGCTGTCAACCTCTCCCGGGCAGGCAGCGCTCACCAATTCGACATCCTTGCATTCCCACGAAGATGTTGCCATTCGTGACGAATGGCAGGCGCGACAGACTGATGCAGCGCTCCGTGTTGAGGTCCCAGAACAACGTGAACGTCTGCAAGGTCGGCGAGATTATACCTCGGAGCAGGAATACTCCCCTTCTCAGCAATATGAGTACGTTCTATCAGCCTCCGCGCAGCTCTGCCAAAGCCCGGGGGGGCAGGACACAGTAGGACCGGCAATCGGCGTCGGAGGAGCTCCGCGAATCAGTGCTGAAGATACCAGTCCTCTCCGAAAAAGTGACTACGGTGAGTACAGCGACGAGGACGGCGGCGATACCTATGAAGTAAACGAGGAAGAGTACCCAGATCTACCGTTTCCGGACGATTACTGGACTTATGATGCCGAGGCAAAGAACTACTACCACACGGACAGGGAAGAGGATGGACGGGAAACAAAGATCTGGTATCCCCTGGAGTTCCTTTAGTCATACAAGCAAAGTCAACGGCACTGGGTCACAGCCCAGCAAAGCCGTGAACATCATTCTTTGGCTAAGGCATACCTCAGCGTGCCCTGGTTTAATCATCACGTACCGACACGTTTTCTCTCATGCTTTTGGCGTTTCCGCAGTACTAAATATTAAATACACATTACTTTGATTTCGACTGGGGTAGAATACATTCTGTGCTTTTAGATTCCAACAATACATGCCTAGAGCAGTTGTCGCGATAGTGGCTCTGGTGTGACACGTGCCCCTTTTCAGGAGCATTACTCCTCACCCTCTGTACTTTTATAACCCGAGCATCACTTCCTTCGACCATGCAAGAATAACAGTCATCGCCGGACTAATCTCGTGATTAATCAAGCCCTTCAATCGCAGAGCGCACGTACTGATGGTCTCACACTGCCTCTGGTGCATTCACCCCTCAACACCACCACCTTTTATAGACGTGGTCCCACTTACTTTCCTGTACGATAAATACATTATCTAGAAACATAAGTAGACTATCTTTATTGTTTATAAACACAACCAAAGCACTATGCCAAAACGAGATTCTCTACTCTGGGCGGGGTTCTCACCCTTTCAACCCCTTCCCGTGGCTCAAACCCAGACAGACACCAACGCCAAAAAGGAACCTAAGAGCAGCAGTAAACCACCCCAAGACCCTAAGCAGCCCCCCGACCCAGGTACTGCTCCCGGATCCCCAACGAAGGCGAGCAAGAACTGGCGGAAAGCCATAACCTCGGTCAAAACCCTAGTCTCACCAACAACCTCCACCAGAGACCGCAGCCGGTCCGCCAGCCGCCTTGGTCGCCGCCGCACCATCCTGCCCAACCTCCTAGCCGCCCAAGCTGCCACTTTCACCCGCAAACTAACCCAAGCCGTCTCCGACCCCCGCACCGGCTGGCCCACCCGCCAACAGGGCGGCTCCCGCTACCGCCGCGTCAAGGTCCTGCTCACGTACTGGGCCGAGACGGACGACCCGGCCTTCGGCGCGAGCCGGGCTGCGCGGAAGCTCGCACAGGTGTTCCAGGACCGGTACGGCTTCGACGCGCTGGTCTGGCTGATTCCCGGCCTGCAACCCCAAAAAGCGCTCGCGGCCAAGCTGCGGCAGTTTGCGCGCGACGATGTCGGGCTGGAGGGACCGGGGGAGGATCTGCTTATCTTTTGGTATGGCGGGTCGGCGCGGGAGGAAGGGCGCGGGGGGCCTGTGGTTTGGTTTGGAGATTAAGTTCTCACCGCCTCTACGTACATACACACCCCCTTTCTACTTTTGGAGAACCGGATTTACTAACCAAGATTGCTTCACGCACCTTCCCGCGATAACTAGGAGCTCCGATGGTCCCACCATCAACTCCCAAATCGTGCCTCAGATCCTCGGCGCCAGCCAGGCCGACGTCCTGACCATCTACGACAGTCCACACGCCCTGCACGGCTCCAACACAACCGGCCCGGGCCTCTGCGAGCACCTGGGCGCCGCCGCCCACGACGGCTACGTCGCCGGCTTCGGCGACGGCGGCGAGGGCAGCGGCGGGAACTCGCAGTCCTTCACCCGGGCGCTGATCCGGATCCTCGACACCCCCGACCGCGCCGTCCGGGGCGTTTCGGTCGTCGACGTGCACCGGAAGCTGGTGAACCGGTACCACGTTGCGGCGTCACCACCGACAAAACAGATAATGACCGGAAGAGTAAGCGGCGACAGTTGGTCCTCCGAGAGCAAAGAGGAGAAACAGAAGAGGAAGAATAGGCGCCAACGCGTCTTCGGCGAAGAGGCCTACCTAAGAACGCAGCCCTGGCTTCCCGATGCCCTGCGCCAGACGCCCGTGTACGTCCACCTGTCGCGGTGCCGGCCGCGGACCGAGGCGGGGGCGGCGGGGAGCATCGTGCTGGGGCGGCTGAGGCGGCTGGGGCACACGCCGGCGGAGGTGGCGTTGATGCAGCTGGAGGGGATTGCGCAAGCGCAAAACCAAGGCCTTTCTTCTTCTGATGGAGGGAATTACGATGATGATAACGAAGGGGCCGTCGAGGTGACGGTGCGGATGCGGCTGCGGGCACCGCCGATGGAGGGGGCGAGGCTCGGAAGGTGGAGGGATTGGATACTCGATGCGCCGCCGGAGGCTAGGGGGTTGGTTTCGGTGGTGGCTAAGCCGTTGGAAGTAAGTAATAAGAAAACGAATAGCTAAAGACGATTGATCGATTGTAGTATGCAATTTAGTTGTGTAGTACATATGGCTGCGTTGAATCCTTCATACGAAGGAACAGGCTTGGTGATCGCTGGCAGACATCGATTGAACATCAAGGAAGGGGATGGTTCGTAATGCGCCGTTAACCCCATGGCAGTGAAGATTACACAAAATTTGATTGACATGGATTTGGTAAAGATGATTGGTGAATTTCTTTCTTGGGCTAATACATACATTCATTCAGCTGTCTCACTTCGCAGTCCCACCGCAACCGAACTCAAAGAAGCGAGATGCTCTTGCTACCACCCCTAATCAACGCCCCAAAATGCACACAAATGACACATCACGAGCAATCAATATATTCCCCTTCTAGATCACTTTCAACTCCGGAAGTTCCGCACCAGCCCAGCAACGTACCCCATCACATTCCCCACCACCCCTGAGGCAGGCCGCTGGCCGCCCGGGTAGTACCGGTAGTACCCCGCCAGCCCCAAGACGAGCGGCGTCCAGAACGCAGCCTTGAGCACCCGGTTGAGTATCTTTCCCTGGTGCTCGCTCCGCGCGATGACGTCCGAGTACCGCTCATTACTAAAGCTGACGCGCGAGTACTTGGTCTGCCAGCCGAGGCGCGGCACGTAGACGGACAGCCACTCCTCGAGCGCTTTGCGCAAGCGGTATGCGGGGCTCAGCACCGACGCGCGCATCTCGACGTAGTTCTGGAGCGCGAGGTCGTTGATGGCGTGGGCGTCGGGCGCGCGCACGGCCGAGTACTCGGCCAGGGCGGCGCGGCGCTGGAGCGACGGGTCCAGGGGCGCCGGGTCGGACGGGTCGTTGCTCTCGGCGGTGGCCTCGTGCTTGTCGAGCAGGCTGAAGAGCGTCCGCACGTCCTCGAGGCCTGCGTTCATGCCCTGGCCGTAGAAGGGGACCATGGCGTGCGCGGCGTCGCCGAGGATGACGACGGCGGAGCCGGAGTGGTAGGGGGCGCACTTGATGCTGATGAGCGGCAGGTGCGGGTTCGTCTCGAAGGAGGCGATGAGCTCTTTCGGCGGGATGAGCGAGGTGACGCCGGGGAAGTGCTGGTCGAAGAAGCTGGGGAGCTTCGAGGAGTCGGCTTCCAAGGCGGCGTAGTTGGCGCTGGGCATGAACAGGGTGCAGGTGAAAGAGCCATCCTAGATCGTTATGTGAGCATAGGTCTGTAAGAATCTCTGATATTAACCGGGCTCAACTCACCTCACTAGGGATCGCGATAAACATGAACTGCTTCCCAGGCCAGATGTGGAGGTGATTGGGAGAGATGGCGAATCGTTCCAAGGCGCTGTGCGTGTTGTGGCGCTTTGTGTTGGGGTTGATCTGGAACTCGCACCAGAGGGTGTCGATGTATTCCTGCTGGTAGTCCATGCGGACATACTTCATCAAGTGGTAGCGAACAGAAGAGTGAGCACCGTCGGCGCCCATCATGAAGTCAAAGCTGACCTCGACCTCTTTGGCGCGACCCGGTGAAGACTTGTCGGAATTCCGGACCTCGAACCAGGCGACTCGGCGCTTGAAGTCGGCCCCCGTAAGCTTGTGGTTGAAGTAGAATTTGACATTGGGCATTTCCTCCAAAATGTCAAGAAGGGTCTTGTTCAGCTCAGCTCTATCGGCGGCGAAGATGTCCTACTCTAATGATCAGTCTCTCAAGCAAGTAATGGCATCGACCGCAACGGTGGGCTCAACATACCCTGCCATGGACATCGTAGGTTTGCGACTCTTCATAGAGCTCTCCAGATGGTCGCTTGCCATGGATCATCCGCCCGCTCATGGGGATAACTGAATTCATGACATGGTCAAGAAGGGTCTTAGAGCCGGCATGGCGCATGGCATTGATGCCCCTTTCGGACAAGGCCAGGTTGATGGACTTTGTGAAGTTGAGAGGTGTTGTTGACGGGTCGCGAAGATCTGCGCGAGTCAGTACTGGACTTTAAAGAAACTGGGGGGAGATAGACCCCGGCTGTAAGTCATGGGCCATGGTGAGTTGCGCAACATGGTCGCATTCGACCCATGCGACAGAGACCCAAGCCAAGAGTCTTGAAAGCGGGTACTTCTTACCACTGCGCAGCTCATATATCTCAACCTCGTGGCCCCGGTTGGCGGCATACAGAGCAGCCAAAGACCCGACTGGGCCAGCGCCGACGACGATGTATTTCTGTTTGGTCATTGCGAATGGTGGGAAGATGGAGAGAGGAGCTTGAGGGTGTGCTTCTGCGCAAGGTCAAGGATTCCAACGGGAATATGCGAGTTGAAGTAGTATCAAACGACGACTTATCGAAAGAGGCGCTGGCGGCTTGCTTCGGGTCAGCTTTCCCGAGCTCCAAGAAAGAGGGAAAGGGCTTGGAGAATAAAGTAGGGAGTGAGTGAATCAATGACAAGTACAGTTTAAGTTTGCATCAATTGAATGCACTCTTATATGCTCGCAGGCTTTATTTCCGGGGTCATGAGTAGACAGAGTATATAAACGGTAAAAGGCATGTATAATTTTATAATAAGCAACCAGTCATAATGGACAACCGTTACACCATTGAATAAGGTGAAAGGAATAATGGATAATATTTAAGCATTGAACCTGAAGGCGATCCCGTCAGCCCGTCACGCCCGCGCCCGCCAGGGAGTAGACGGCGGAGTCATAAGCATCAAATGGATGCCCCCCACTACCCACTACCAGCACTCCAAGCTGGCTGCGGCTGCGGCAAAGCGGTTACTCAACCAACCCCCACTACCGTGAATTATTTTTCCATTGATCAGCTCACTTTCATTGACAACCTGCAGCAACGCCGAACCGCCGCCGCAACGTCGTAACCAGCCAACACCAACAACAGCAGTTGGACCCCAGCCATACTTCTTCTTCTTCTTGTCTATATATTTGTAGAGATCACCGTTACTTCTACTCATACTACACCATTCGCCTTGCGATCGATATTCCGACATCATGGCCGACTCCGAACAACCGCCCGCCAAGAAGAAGTGCCTGGGGACCGACTGCGAGAACGACGCCGGCGCCCTCCAGTGCCCTACATGCCTGAAGCTGGGGATTAAGGGCAGCTTTTTCTGCTCGCAGGACTGCTTCAAGAAGAACTGGGTACGTGCGGGCATTCCTCTCTACACCTCATAGCGCGCCGGCGTGGACAGCCGGCCAGAGACATACATACATACCTACGATCAAGACTAACATGGCGGTGCGATACTACAGGGCGATCACAAATCTCTGCACAAGACGGCGGACGGCAAGAGCACCAACGGTATTATCCACAACTTCATTCCTCCCAAGGTCGTTTCTAAACCTGATCCAGCCACCGGGTTCTTCAATCCCTTCCCCTCCTACTCCTTCACTGGACCCCTCCGGCCCGTCTACCCGCTCTCGCCAAAGCGCACCGTCCCCAAGTCGATCCCTCACCCCGACTACGCTGCCTCGGGCATCCCCAAGAGCCGCCCGCTGGCCCGGAACAAGATCGAGATCCTCGACGCCAAGGCCCAGGACGGCATGCGCAAGGTCTGCAAGCTGGCCCGCGAGGTCCTCGATATCGTCGCGGCTGAGCTGAAGCCCGGCGTCTCCACCGACTACCTCGACGAGGTCTGCCACAAGGCCTGCATCGAGCGCAACTCGTACCCCTCGCCCCTCAACTACAACTTCTTCCCCAAGTCGATATGCACGTCGGTCAACGAGGTCATCTGCCACGGTATTCCCGACCAGCGCCTCCTCATGGACGGTGACATCGTCAATCTCGACGTCACCCTCTACCACGAAGGGTTCCACGGCGACCTCAACGAGACGTACTACGTCGGCGACCGGGCCAAGGCGGACCCGGACGTGGTGCGCGTGGTCGAGACGGCGCGCGAGTGCCTGGACGAGGCCATCAAGCTGGTGAAGCCGGGCTGCCTGATGCGCGACTTCGGCAACGTCATCGAGAAGCACGCCAAGGCCAAGAACTGCTCCGTGATCCGCACGTACTGCGGCCACGGCATCAACAGCACCTTCCACTGCGCGCCCAACGTGCCGCACTACGCCAAGAACAAGGCCGTGGGCGAGTGCAAGCCCGGCATGACCTTCACCATCGAGCCCATGATCGCCCTCGGCAAGTACCGCGACGTCACGTGGCCCGACAACTGGACCAGCACCACCATCGACGGCAAGCGCACGGCGCAGTTCGAGCACACGCTGCTCGTGACGGAGGACGGGGTGGAGATCCTGACGGCGCGCCAGCCTACGTCGCCCGGTGGGCCCGTGGCGATGCCCGCGGTCGAGGAGAAGAGCGCCTAGATTGCTCCATCCATTTGGTGATGGAGACTGATATCCTGTACCGGCTGCTGCTTTACAATAGAATTAGGCGACGGCCCTTGGCACCATCCCCTGTCGTGTTAGACGCGATGCGCGCGCGCGTAGACAATATTTAGAATAAACGGTGACGACGGACGGTGGCAATGAATATCTCTTGATTGCCATCTACAGCCTCGACAGGGGCCGTAAACGCGATGCTTCAGTTCATGACGTGACCTGGGAAGAATATTATTCTAACTCAATAATTTAATCAGCATAGACTGTCGTCATCTGTTTATCAATTGGTAATAAGAAGCGCAATGCTATCTCCACTGGACCTCCAGGTTGGCAATAGGGGATAAGATATCACATCGAATTCGTGGCCAACCCAACAGCCCCGCGTTGTGCTCCAGTGCAAACTTGCAGGGGAACCCCTGACCACCACACGTTGAATCCACAAGACAAGAATTCAGATTTACAGAAAGAAAGCCGGAACAAACTCGAGTTTTAAGCATCCATCAGTATGGAATCGTCGTGTGGGTTACATTTCAAGGAACGCGAGGGGTCAAATAACCAGGTAACAGAAGCACATGATCTGCGGAATGAATGACGGAAAAGATCGTGGGATGGCTGTGTACTGACAGTGACGTGACCTGGTGTCCGAGCTGCGGAGAAAAACGCTCTAGACCTAAGAAGGGGACCCAGAATTGCGATCAATTTCCAGTGGCTAGCAGCGCTGGGTGGACGAGCCGCTTTCATCATTCGGGCAGGGTAATAACAATAAGCATTGCGACTCGGACCGGGGGGTTATTGGATGGGCTTAATCAGGTGTCAGAAAAATCGATTGGATTGTGATTGCTAGGTTGCAGTAGCCAGGCTTCGGCTTGCCTCTTCTTGTCAATGGTCGGTACCTAGGTCAGGTAGAAGTAATTGTCCGTTGTCCGTCCATCCGTCTGTCTGTCTGTCTGTCTGTCCTGTACCTGTCAAGTCAGTCTCCCGCCGCAGTGCACACATGTTTACAGCACTTGCAGCCAGTACAGACAGCAGCAGCAGCCGCCTGCAGCAAGCAACAGCTAACCTACCTCCTAAGCTACAGCACCAACCAGGCCCAGCCAGCACCAGGACCAGCACCAAGACCAGCGCCCGCAACGCACATAACCGCGCAACCAACCCACCATCCCATCCAATCCAATCCACAATCCACCGCCCAACCTTCTCCCAATTTGATTTGATCTGGGATCTTCTTTTAACCCTCCCCTCCACATTTGCTTGCTACCAGACCACCAGACTTTACTTACAACCTTGACACTTGGACTTTCTCAAAGCCTTTCAGTGCCTTTCCCTCAACCACCAACCCAGCCCAACCCACCACCCCCAGGCTAACGAAAACAAAATCCCACGCTGGTTACCTGCAACTGAACAAGTGGCAACTGGGATATATAACCCCTCTCACTCAAGCTACTCTTTTTTGGGCAACCTCCAAAACCCTTCCGTCCGATATCGATCGCATCCGCCAACTCAAAAATCCAATAGAGATTTTTCATCGGGACTTTCCTCGCATCCTCGCATACATCACCTCGACAGTCGCGTCCGCTACCACCACAGCAAACCGACTTCCTTTCCGCCTGCAACCAAACAAGCGAACCCGGAGCTGCAAATCCCCTGCAGGAGCCACTCCATTATTCTTTGGAAACTGCACTGTCGCGCGTTCTCGAGTTCTCTCCGAGACCACCTACCTACTACTACCCACCTCGATTACCCCGAGAAGTTCAGCACAAACAACCGCCAACATGTCGGGCGAAGCGTGGCTCTACCTCTTCGCCGTGCTTATCAATGCCGTCAATCTCTTCCTTCAGGTCTTCTTCACTATCATGTACAGCGATTTGGAATGGTACGTAGACCACCTCGGCCTGTCTTTGTCTTGTCTGTCTGGTGGTTGGGTGGCTGGGAGCTCCCCGTGGGAGCTTTTGGTGGGAGCCTTGAGCTCCCTCCATAACCGTGCATTTACGTCATGCGTTGGGCCTCGCTCGCTCTCGTCCATGCGACCAGCAGCAACAGCAACAACAACACAGCTTCGCCTTTGACTTGCAAAGGAAACAACTCGCATGCTAACGTTTGCTCTCTTTTCACAGCGACTATATCAACCCTATCGATCTCTGCAACCGTCTGAACACCTACATCATCCCCGAGGCTGCCGTGCATGGATTCCTGACCTTCCTGTTCCTTATCAACGGATACTGGGTGGCCCTGATTCTTAACCTGCCCCTGCTTGTCTGGAATGTAAAGAAGTATGTAGCCCCGAGATCTTTCTGGATTCCTCTCGTGACACAATGCTAACCTCAGATCCAGGATTGTCGACAACACACATCTTTTGGATGCGACCGAGATCTTCCGGAAGCTCAACGTCCACAAGAAGGTATGCTGCCCAACCAACCTGGCCCGCCCGATCGCTCCCGGGTCCGTTTAGCTAATACTAATACCCTTGCGCAGGAATCCTTCTTCAAGCTTGGTTTCCACCTTGTCATGTTCTTCTTCTACCTGTACAGCATGATTGTTGCCCTGATCAAGGACGAGTCGCACTAAGCCGATGCCGGTTTTGGCCCTACTTTTGACACGAACGAACACTGGATTGGCTTCACTGTTCCAACCAAAGCAGTATATAAAAGGAGTCCGCAGAAGGGTTGTTTTCGAGGTCTTGTAGGAGCAACGAGCACTGGATCCCGAGAAGATACTTTTCGAAGGAAACGCAGATGTATGGAAAGCGATTCGAAGGCGAGGGCATCTCTTTACCAAGGGGGAACCTCGTCTAGAGTAGCGAAAGGTGTCTTTTACTACTTTTGATGGATGAACATATTGGACATTTTTTGGGACGAAGATTACACGATTAGACGAATGGCTTCAGGAGAAAGTGTTCTTGTTTTTTTACCGGGAAAAGCTATCAAAGCCGTGGATGGATCACCAAAAAGGTCTGGCATAGACTTTTTGTATTGGTTCAGAGCTGGGAGCAACGGCGGCTTTTTCCCCCCAAGAGCAACTTTTTTCCCACACGCCGTCGGCCAGGCATAATGTTTTAGAGATTGCCTCATGCGGCGTCGTGCAGGCTGTGCTCGGATCTTAAAACGTAATGAAATGTATACCCCATATCATATCAGATTTTGGTTTGCATACCTAGTTTACCTGCAGAAACGGTTGCTTTTCCCGGAGATCCGGGATATTGGTGAAGCTTAAGTAAGATCTTGCCTTGAAGGAGCCATGGAAGCTATGGACAGCTCCAGAATTTCCCGAGATGGAACTTCATGATTTCCATGCTTCTTATTCAGCTGACTGCGTTAGAGATAGCCCAAGCTTTGATTGATAATCCCGTTCCTTTTGGCCTCTCTTCACATTGCATGGTAGCACTTGTGCCACACTGCCAAACCCCCATCACCCGGGAATGTCACTAGAACCTCCTCCCTCCTAAGGTTACATACGTCAGGCACCTGGTCGAGCTTGATTGAAGTGGGGCGATGCAAGCCAGAGCCAAAGAGCCTCAGCCACATGCTGCACCCAAAAGCCCAGAGCCCAGAGCCCAAAGCTTAATAAGGTACGCTCAAAAAAAGTGACCGCCTTCCCAACCCAGGCTCTCTCAGCAAGCCTCCAAGTCGCGCCAACTTCATGCAACCTTGATTGATTTGTACATTCCCATTTCTGACGAATTACGACAACAACAAAAAGACACCGAACCGAACCCTCGAATAATACCTCGTCATCTTAATTGATATACGGGAGAACCGATTACTGCTCGCCCCTGCAAAAACCCCAACATTCATTCGGGGAGCAGCTGTTGCACCGCGCGCGCAACCATGGCCAACTTCGGAGAGTACCCGCCCAACATGGCGTCGCAAGACGCCCTCATCATCCGCGAGCAGACCAGCGGCCCCCAACACGCTGTCGTCCCCTACAGCGGCGAAGAGCTATCGCGCCAGCAGCTGGGTCCCGTGAATCCCTACGTCGATCCTAGCACCCGCAAACGCAAGAACAACGTCCTGACGGGCACCGCCGAGGAGACCTTTGTGTCCGAACACACCTTCCGCTCCAAGCACCGAGCCGTCGAGCGCGCCGGCGGGCCCGACCGCGAGTACCAGACGGGCGCCGAGGCCAAGGCGGAGGCGAAGCGCATACGCGAGGGGCGCGAGGGCAAGGGGAACGCGACCATCGCCGACGGCGACGGGGCGTACGTCGGGCCCTGGGCGCGGTACAAGCGGCCCGAGTTCGAGGACGTGGAGCTCGCCGACGGCGAGGAGGTCGGCAGCGACGAGGAGGTCGTGTACGTGACGGACGAGGACGAGGACGTCATCGAGAGCGGCACCGTCGTGTCGGCGCCCGCCGTGGCGCTGCAGCGGCGCAAGGAGGTCGAGGCGCTGGGCGAGGAGTCGACCGTCTTCCACGGCGAGGCCGAGTTCGACTACCAGGGCCGCTCCTACATGCACGTCCCACTCGACCTCGACGTCGACCTGCGCAAGGAGCCCGGCAGCGTCACCAACTACATCCCCAAGAAGCTCATCCACACCTGGAAGGGCCACTTCAACGACAAAGCCGTCACGGCTTTGCGTTTCTTCCCCGGCGCTGGCCATCTGCTGCTGGCGTCTGGTGCCGACTCTACGGTCAAGATTTTCGATGTATACCATCAGAGGGAGCTTTTACGATCATACCACGGGCACGGCAAGGCGGTTTCGGATATCTGCTTCAACAACTCGGGCAACGAGTTCATATCGAGCGGCTACGACCGCTTCATCAAGCTTTGGGACACGGAAACAGGTGTGTGCAAAGCCAAGTTCACAACGGGCAAGACGCCGCACGTCATCAAGTTCAACCCATCATACGAGCACAGCCACGAGTTTGTGGCGGGCATGTCGGACAACAAGATCGTGCAGTGGGACACGCGGACAAAGGAGATTGTCCAGGAGTACGACCACCACTTGGCGGCCATCAACACCATCACTTTCGTGGACGAGGGCCGGCGCTTCATGACGACGGCCGACGACAAATCCCTCAGAGTGTGGGACTACTCGATCCCCGTGCCCATCAAGTACCACGCCTCCGAAGAGCAGTTCGCCCTGACGCGCGCCGCGCGCCACCCGTCAGGCAAGTACGTGGCGTACCAGAGCGGCAACAACGAGGTCCAGGTGTTCAGCGCGCAGGACAAGTTCCGCCGCAACTCGAAGAAGCTGTTCAAGGGGCACAACAGCGCGGGGTCCGCGATCGACCTGAGCGTGTCGCCCGACGGGCAGTTCCTCGCGTCGGGAGACACGGCGGGCTACCTGTGCTTCTGGGACTGGAAGACGTGCAAGATGTACCACAAGATCCAGGCGTCGCAGAACGGGTCGGTGAGCTGCGTGCAGTGGCATCCGCAGGAGACGAGTCGGGTGGTGGCGGCGGGGCAGGATGGGGTTATTCGGTATTACGACTAAAATCGGAGAGAGAGAAAGAAAGGTCTGGCTAATAAAGAGAATGCAAAAACTGGACCAGCCTGGATTGGACCAGTTATTGGGGCTTCGAGGTCATCTACATATCAAGTAGTTTCCTTACGGCTCGTCTGTATATTGTTTCAAATAGATGATGATACCCTTCAACACATTGATGGTTCTTGTGATTTGTGCCCGGCTTGTTCCAGTTTTGCCCGGTTTCCCCTGTGTTGGCTGACCTTCTCGTCAAAATGTTAAACCCTCTTCCTTTTCTGGTCTATCTTCTATTACTTGCGGCGCTAGAAGACGCTGCTGGGCGCGCACGCCCGCCGTTTAAAGTGACTCCGTCGCTACTGCTTTGTTATGTATCGCCGTCTGCAGCGGCCAGTGTTACTTGAGGGTATTAGAATCATGAGAGGTAGGGCGTGGGTTTTTGACCATAGTAAAACTGGATGGATATCTTATTGGAAGCGTTTAGATGAGCAGGCAAGCGCTTAAAGAAGAAAAGGGGGAGATTATGGACCAAGGGGTGGAATAAAAAAACGAAAGGGGAAAAAATACAACACTCCTGGGGATTCGAACCCCAGCCGCCATGATTAATTATCTCATTTATGGTGTACTTCCGCTGTACTAAAGTGTCTTCATACTGCGGATACTTGAATGTATAATGTAAATGGCTCTTCTGGTAGTTTATATAGTCTTCTTCTAGGGTGAAGGAAGGGGAAAAGGAGGCACGGGGGTGGATAAAAGAAAGGGGGAAAATTACAACACTCCTGGGGAGTCGAACCCCAGCCGCCATGATTGATTATCTCATTCATGATGCACTACCGCTATACTAAAGTGTCTCCCGTGCCATGTTGATGAATGCGTACGAGGTGTTTTCTTATGATCGTTTATACAGTTCTCTTCTGAGGTGGGGGAGGGGGAAGGAGGGCAGGTTCAGGGCAGCAGCGAAAGCCCCGCTGTATACTATACGACAGGAGTTGCCTTATACATACACAGCTTGAACCAGGTGATATGATGATACTTTTGGAAGCTATCGCAATAAATAAGTTTTCCTGTCTATTAATTTTACACCCAGATTGCCGGAGTTCGTCATCTAATCGTTGTCCCGCCGCAAGCCATACATGGAATCCCTCCTGTTGGCGCAGCGTGATCGATCAGGACATCAACATCTCCCTCACGCCCTGCATAATTTCATCCGACTTGGTGTACGGCAAATCAATATGCGCACACTCCGGACTCACCCTCAGCTCCGCCCCCGGCATCAGCGCCGCCGCCTTCTCCGCCATGTGCACCGGCACGTTCACGTCCTTGGCGCCGTGCCACATCCTCACTTTCCCAGGCTCAATCTTGACATCCTCCAGCTTGAACCCGAACTCGCCACCCAAAACCAACCCGTCCCACGCCGCCCCCGCCCCGCCGCTGACCATCGACCCCCGCGTCCCCGACACCAGCGCCGCCCGCACGTCGTCCCGCTCCAGCATCACCCGCTCGTGCGCCGGTTTGCTTTTGAGCACGTCGTCCACGAGCATCAGCTCCAGCTTCTCCGGGTGTTGTAGATCGCGCGCCACGCCCCCGAGCATCGAGTCCAAGACCCACCCGCACAAGCTCGGCACCCAGGGACACAGCGTCAGCAGCACGCGCGTCGTCATCAGCATCCCCGAGCACCCCAGCGACGTCGGGTACAGCCCGCACACCAGCGCGGCGCCCGCGCAGCGGTCCCGCGGGAGGGCGTGGTAGCAGGCCAGGGCGTAGGGCCCGCCGCCCGAGATGCCCAGGACGGCGAAGCGGCGGACCGCGAGGTGGTCGGCGAGGGTGAGCAGGTCCGCGGGCCAGTCCAGCAGCGTGCGGTGGGGCTGGAAGGTCGAGGCGCCCATGCCCGGGCGGTCGACCGAGATGAGCCGGACGCCCGCGGCGCGCGCGGAGGCGTCGAAGGCGTAGGCTTCGCCTTGGGAGCCCGGGAAGCCGTGGTGGTAGAAGGCGGTCGGGGTTTCGGGGGAGTTGGAGGTGGTGGTGCCGTAGAGGGCGTAGCCCAGGGTCCGGCCGGAGGGGAGGACGAGGGCGGAGGTGGGTTTGGGCGGAGAGGCGGACATGGCGGCCAATCGACTTGGACTGTCAAGCAGTAGTTGTTTGGCTTTGCCTGAATCAAGATTCGTCCCTCCCGCGATCTATATGTGGAGCTCAGGGTGTTGTTGCTGGTTGTACAGAGGTGGGTGGAGAAGTTGGAGAATGCGGGATCCGTGTTGGTGGTTCTGCGTCGCGGTGAGACGGCTATATACCCGTGTCGGGGTCCACTTTTCTGATCGTCTTGCTGCTCTGATTACGGCGTGTTTGCGGAAGGCCGGACTTGTTGGGCGCCCGTGGCTTTTTGCTTAGTTCAGGGCGCCCTATATATTGTAGGTAATTATGGGCCGGAAAGGGTAATGATGGGCACTTTTTATTGTGCTAGCATCGGTTAGCGTGTGGGATGAAAACGCCAATAGTCGGAGGCCAGATTAAGATGGCATGACCCGGATTGAGGTCCGGTGCTGGAATTGAGTATCAACAGCTAATAAAGATAGAGAATGTCACGGGTCAGTTGTCTGCTGGAATAACTATATTTATTATTCCAGTATGACTATCATTACCCCAGTACATCCATGTATCTATCTACCTATCACATTTAGCGATATGGTTCTGAGCTCACATTGACCGCTGCCGCCAAGAGCTGGCAGCAATCCGCAACTCCTCCACCAAGAGTAAAATCTCGGCCTCTTGTGCCGCCGTCTGGAAATGCATCATAGAGTACAGTATCTCTTCGCCATCTCGTTCATACGGTATTCTGAATAGAAGCAAGGCGCACTTGGCCAGCAGTTCCCTGTCATCGCCACCACTACTAACACCAGTTTTGGTGGCACGTTGTTGAAGAAGGGATGCACGGCCACGGACCAAGTCAACTAATGTCAAGGGGTCGGCTCCGTAATCCAGCAGCAACTCGAGAGCATGAGCAGGCATGCCGAAGGACCTACACTCCGGTAGAGAGTAAAACGTGGCATTAGCTCGCTGGCGTGTCATGGGTATGCAGTGTAACCAGTATCAAAAAATGGAAGAAGAAAAACTTACATGACTTGCGAGAGAGGAAAGTTGGGCTGCACCAACGGGTTGGTCTCCATTGTCCGCTGGTTAGGTGAAGCGCCACTGTCCAACAGCTTTTGCAATACCCGCAGGCCGTCTTCCCTCCGCTCGGGATCCCGAGTCAGCAGCACAGCGAAGTGAATGGGATACCACCTGGACGGCTGGAGGATGCGAACAAAGCTCTCGTCCTCGCCATCGCCCTCCAACAAGCCCTCGGGCAAGTTGACGTCGGCACCTTGCTCGATGAGGTACGCGGCCACGCCGTGGTAGCTGCGGCTCAGGGCGAGCGTGAGTGGGGTGGGGCGGAGCACGACGGCGGCAGCAATGGGGGCACAGTCGCCAAACTGCTATTCAGAAACGTCAAGGTAGCGGTCGAGAGAAGGAGAAGAAGAAGAAGAAGAAGAAGAAGAAGAAGAAGAAGAAGAAGAAGAAGAAGCATCAAGCTCGCGTGCTCGCCTGAGGGGTCGGAGTTTGCCTGTCGTGCAGGCCAGGAGTAGGGCGCGGTCGTGGGACAGGGTCGCCACGGCAGTCTTCAATAGAACCTTGCAGGTCAAACCCAGGTTCCAGACATCGTGAGGCGTGAGAGAGCTGCAGACCACTTCCAGGATGCGGCCATGAAATATTTTTCCTGGGCGAGATGACATGGTGGTAGTGCTGGGTTGATGCTGCTCAGGGGCTGGCGGGAGTTGAGTATCAGTTTCCCCTTGAGAATCATCCTGCTGATCAGACGTTTTAAAGACGCCGAAAACATCGCCCATTCGCATGAGTTGATCTATTGAGTCTGCCATGGTAGCGAGAGAGTAGGGAAATGGTATTGGGTGATGATATCTCGTGAACGTAAAGTAGATGGTCTAGTAAAGGGTAGTGTGTGGTGACGAGTAGTAATTCTCAGAAGGAAATCAGGGGTTGGACAGGATATGGTGTTTATGGGGAAAGGAGTTGGGATTACCCCATGCCGGGAACCATGCTTTAAGTATGAATTTGTTACTCACTGGACCTAGATGGTATGCATTGAACGAGCATAAAGGATAAGCATCTCGTCCTGACCAACACACAGCTCCCGCAAAGTGAATACAAGGGCGAGAGGATAAAGACCTGACGTGTATTGATACGTGTAACACTTTCTAGAGTGACGGCATAAGCAACGATTTTACAGAGAGCAATCAGTCTACTCCAACCCTCACAAAGGCCCCAAAAGTCCAGATAGGGGTGCACTTAAGGGGCATTCATTGCTCAGCTTTGTCTGCCCACACCACATGCAACTTGCCAATCTACACACACACCTGGCTTTTTCTGAAGTAAGATTCATCCACGCAAGAAGTCTCGGTATCGCCTCATGGGATGCAACTAGGTAAAGGTTGCCTGTCCACTTGTAGCAAACGTGATTAAACAGGGATAGGTAAAAGACGAGTAGGGTCAAGGTATGCACCGTAACCACAACACCACAGCCTCGATGGCAAAATATCAAGCGGCCAAAGCAGTCTGCAGTGCCAGCATGATGACTAAGTTCTTCGTATACGCATTTCTTTTGAGGTCAACTTCGTCGCAACTTGTCTCACTAGGTCTTTGTTGGTGTAATAGTCATAACAATCCCCCCTTTATGAACAACAAATGAAACTGCAAAGTGCATATTGATCTCTAACAGCAAGGCACAGACATGACTAGTTTTCATTTGACAGCATGTGTTGAACATACGAGATGCAGGATCAACAAGAATGTGTCTCCCCCTTAAAACCAGCATCCTCCGTCTTTGCGCAATTGCTACAACAGGGCTGCTCAACTAGCTCCTGATTTCAATATACGCTATTGTAAGGAGTTATCATATCATGCTTTGCATCATCATCGTCGACGTTTGGTCATCGAGGTTGGTTCAGAAGGGATTAGAGGATTGATCTCCAAGTCCTTCAAGGAGTGGCCCCCACCCAACGCAACAGCGACTGGAGACCCCGTTTTCAGTCAACTTGAAATCTTGCGACTGAGCAATTAGGCGTACCCAGTTACATTATGTTGCTTACAGACCAAATATCTCAATCACTTGTGAAGTCTTGAGTCAATCCTGATTTCCAGCAAGTAAGTCGCTGATCATCACTTCGGTGATGTGGTCGGTGACGAGGACCGGTGGCGCAGCGGTAGCGCGTCTGATTCCAGTCCAGAAGGTCATCCGTTCAAATCGGGTCCGGTTCAACTCTTTTGCCGATTTCGGCTCCTGTGCAACTATGCCCGGGTCGATCTTTTTTAGTCTCTTAAATTTAGGGCTTCTAATTGAGGATCTATCGTCCACGGTCTCGTCCTCGCAGTCATCGGACCTGTGTACGTTGAATGATTGTCATTTCAGTATCTCCTAGGAATCCGTTGGTTTCTTTGTTCTCGTCTTTTTTAGATTTTTATCTTTATTCGTGGGAAAGGAAGTGCTGGGTGGTTCCTGACGTCGCGATTGCCCCTATTATTGCAACCCCTTTCCCAATTTTCAAGTTTGAAAAAGTGTATGTACTGTCATTCTTCATTTAGATGCTCCTATGTACGCTTTCATTGAGATCAAGGATTTCCCTGCCAAATTACATATTTTGCAGTTTACTTTCGAAAATTCCAGATGCTTTTAAAAGCAGTGTCGGAAATGAAACATGCCTTCCCTTCGTCTTTCTTCAGGTGAGTGTAGGCGGAGTCCAGTCAACCCAGTCAGCCATGTTGACGTTGGAAGGGCTCTTCTCCAAGTTGTTGGGCGGTGTGCCCGTGCCGAGCAGATACTTGTTGATGTAGGCGTCCAGGTTGGCGCGCGACGCCGACGGGAACTGGCAGTGCCCGTGGCCGCCCGTGAGGTCGAACCCCATGGCCTCGGGCGCGCCGAGGGCCGTGTAGATGAGGCGACCCGCCCGCATGCAGGCCGTGGTGCTGACGGGCCCGAGCCAGTCAATGTCGTTCTCCATGACGAAGAGCCCCCGGGGCGCCACGAGCCCCGCCAGCATGTGGTGGTCCTCGGGGATCGAGCTCGTCTTGCTCGTGTGCTGGTTGAAGCGCGGGCTGAACCAAACGTTCTCCCCCACGATCTGCGACGCCGTCTGGATGTTGGCCCCCTTTTGCTTCTGCGAGTCTGACACGCGCCAACACGCGGCGCCCCCCGACCCGGACTCTTGCGGCAGCGTCAGCGCGATGCGCTCGTTGAGCGCGCCCACTACGAACGCCCCCTTGCCGTTTCGTGAGCAGCCCGTCACGCCAAGCTTGGTGGGGTCGATGCCCGTCTTGGCTGCGCCCAGCTGCTCGAGGCCGTCGATGAGACGTCCCACACCCCACGCCCACGCCGTCAGGGCGCCCGCCGAGTGGCTCTTGCCGAACAGATTGTAGAAGGTGCCGACGCCGCGCGAGTTGCCGCCGTTCTGCTGCGCGAAGGCGTCGTTGCCGAAGGAAACCGTGCCCACGGTGCCCGGGATCGGCAAGCTGGACCCGCCAATGGTGACGATGGCGGGGCCGCCGGCGGAGGCCCCACCGCCGCTGGGCTTCTTGATGTTGGAGCTGATGGTGGCCGTGTTGGAGCCGACGGTGATCTTGACGCTCATGGTGTTGCCCGACAGCGTGGCCTCGACCTTGTCGGGCGGCGGCGGCAGGTCGCCCAGCTCGTACTGCTGCATGATCTTGCTGATCTCCTGCTGCCGGCACACCCAGTCCGCCTTGGTCGCCACCTTGGTCCCGCTCGCGAAGGTGAAGGGGTCCGGCAGCTTGGCCACGTTGACGGTCGGGTAGTTGCCCGACACGGTGCAGTTGGCGCTCTGGCGCTCGACGAGGAGCTCCTCGGCGGCGGGGGAGGGGAGGGCTAGGGCGGTGGTGCCCATTAGGGCCGCTGTCATGAGGAGGTTGCGGGTCATTGTTGCGGACGGGGCTTCGTTTCAGCTGGGGTTGTTGATCTCAAGAGTGCTGTTTTGCCTGGTGGTACCAATGAGAGAGTGGGGGATTGACTGCCCAGCAGATGGCCCATTATGCTCATGGTTATATAGAGCCGCCTATTCGCCCCTGAGGTATGCGGGCTCACTACAAATTCCGATTAATCAATTTGAATCTTCTCCGTTGGGCTTGGCTTCCGAAAATGGAGTGCTGCTCGCGTCGATATTATTCTGGGACTTTGCTGCTCACGAGTGCTTGACTCGATTACCCCTCTCGCCCGAGAGCTCGACCCAGAACACATGTTTGTTTGGAACACAAGCTCCCCCCCTGTTAAGCCAATTGGCGTTTGGTAGGGTAGCATTTCGCTCCCGGCTAGCCATGCAGATTTGACAAGCTGTGGGGAGAGCTGGCTAATACTCGCGGATAATTCGACACGTGGGGCGTGGCAACGTTATATAGGGGTATTAAGCGACCCGATTATGATTCGATCGGATCGTTCCAGGAACGGAACGGCGCATATGCCCCGGGCTCGGGAATATAGGCACCGGAAGGGGCTCCCCACGCCCACAGTCTGCTGAGGCGCTTTCATGTGCCGACCACCCCTACTCCAAAATTATATATATGATGGAGAATACTGGTCGTTTATTCGGTAATTGTGAAAAGGTCAAATCATCGATATCTTGAGGAAGTCATCCCAGAGTCCCTGAAAATAACTTGTATCTCTCCATATGTGATTGACTCGCATTGGGCCGCCTGTACTGGAAGGACAAAAATAATAAGACGACATATGAAAGAATTGCAATCCAGTCACCGACAGCAGTCTTCCTGGTCTCAGGAGATCTCTAAGATCCAGGTTGGCGATGCTCGCTTATCTCGAGTTGCAGCGCGGAGCGAGTTGCTGAACCTGATGAACGCATACTATCACGATAACCGACATCGTCCAATCATGGATGGTATTTCAGACTTTCCAAGCAAGATGCCTCAATAAGAGCGCTTATTTTTCGTATCAAGGAGCCGAGGTCACATGTTCCCAAATCGTGTCCCATTTTATAAACCCACACAGTAATCCAATGGACTGAATACCAGCGACTCATGGCCGTGAAAAATGATTCCTGCAAAGATACACATCAATAATTGACCCCTGAAATGCCATTTGATAAGCCAAATCTTTTGTAGACGAAGGATTTGATCAGACTGCATCATCATTATTTCGCCCCATGGTGGTAATTCTATTGCCGAAGATGTAAGATCGCCCTGGGCAATGGTTCTCGGTCCGGTGACACCGGTTGAATACAACTGTCTGTTTAACCAAATAAAAATGACCGGGCTACCCAAAAGAAGTGCATTGGTCTCGACCCCCATTTCATGCTGCCTCTAAATGCGAACATAATTCTCAAAACGGGTGATCCAAGCCTTGGCAACCAGTCTACCATCAAGGCTTTCCTAGCATTCGTCTTCACTCTCTCTTATAGTTTCCTTCCACAAATTTCCCAGCTGCCAAGATGAAGAGTATATTTCTCATTTTGCTAGTGGCTCTCCATGGGAAGATATCCGGCGCCCACGGTGGCCTAGTCAACTACACAGTAGGCGACACATGGTACCGAGGCTACAACCCGGACACCCCGGCCGAGGACCAGCTCGGCCAGCCCTGGATGGTCCAGCGGTCGTGGGCGTCCATCGACCCCATCTTCTCCGTAGCCGACGCGGGCCTCGCCTGCAACACCCCCGCCGCCGCGCCGCCGTCCCACATCCCCATCGCGGCCGGCGCCAACCTCACCGCCGTCTACTGGTACTGGCTGCACCCCGTGGGCCCCATGACGGTGTGGCTCGCGGCCTGCGGCGGCACCTCGTGCGCCGACGTGGCCGACGTGAACGCGCTGTCCTTCTTCAAGATCTGGGAGGGCGGCTTGCTCGAGGGCACGCTGGCTGAGGGCGCCTGGTACCAGAAGTCGTTCCAGCGCTGGGACGGGTCGCCGGACTTGTGGCCGGTGCCGATTCCGGCGTCACTGCGGCCGGGGGCCTACGTGGTGCGGCACGAGATCATGAGCTTGCATATTGCGAATAAGCCGCAGTTCTACCCGGAGTGCGCGCATCTCAATGTCACGGGGACGGGGGGCGCGCTCCCCGCGGACGAGAAGTACTATGCGAAGTTCCCGGGGGTGTACAGCATGAGTGGTACGTGTGTTTACTTGATTCCGTAATGGGTGCCTACTTGGTCCAGGTTAAGTAAAACTCGAATGGAAAGACTGACGTTGTTACAGATCCGTCGATCAACATCGACGTCTACAGTGAGGCCATGAAAGACGTCACAGTAAGAACTCAACTACCTGACTGAAGATACACATTGACTTACTGATAAATAGAACTATACGATCCCAGGGCCTCCAGTATGGAGGGGTTAGCTCTAATCCACGGGCTGTTAATGGTATTGGGCGAGCTAGTCTAACAAGTTTGAATGTGTGCAGCATGAGCAGTATCCAAATAAATAACACAATGTACACCTGGTAATGACTCACTTAACAGAAGATATATGCCGGGCAATAAAGTTGTGTTCCAAGCTTTGTGTTTTTACTTTCGGAGAAGCCTATTAGACTTTGCCCTGAAACCAGAATACCAGTAACTCTAGTTTACACATCAGGTTGGGCAACCAATCAATCTCCGAAATCATGTTTATTATTAAAAGGGGACGCAGTTGCTCTCCCGCTGATAAAATATTTTCTGAGTACTCGATTACAACTTTTGAGCCGCTAGCGTTTTCATCGAGACCCAGCAACCACATCACACTCGGACAACCCAAAACAACACCTATACTCACGATGTCTCTCACGACGGAATTTGGAAGGGCACTCCCGACAGAGCTTATTTTAAGGGTACTCGAGCAGCTCGACCCTTCCCAAAGGCCAACGTGCGCCGCTGTTTGCAGGTCATGGCAAGCCATTGTCGAACGCTCGACCTTCGACACGTTAGTCCTCCAACCTGCTGACCTCCCCTATATACGCGGCCTCATGTGTAGGTACGATTATCGCCTCGGTCTCCTGAAGCACGTCGTTTATCGCGTGCCAGTAGGGGATAGCCTGCAGTTTCCTGACCCTGAGGACTCTGATGACGGCTGGCCTGAGGATAGGCACAGCCGCATCGCTGCCAAATACCGTCAGCGACAGAGGAAACATATGAAGAAATTCAAGCAAGCAGTTGAACTTCTCTTTGCCATCCTAAGCAATTTCAACGGCAAACAGTGCGCATTCAGGTTAGACATAGCCACAGTCGGAACGGACCACGCCTACCGCAAACGGACAGTCCAGCGACAAGGGTTAACGCAATTCCACATATTGGGGATACAATCTCAACGCCAGATCACTGGAATGCCTTACGAACGCACCCCTTGGGTCGAGTTCCGTCGCGACCACTATTTGCGCGGGGGCGAAGTTACTCCCCACGGCCCTGTCGGCTTCAACTGCCAAGCGTGGAAGAGCTTCGCATTGTCACAATGGATAGGACACAGATCCTACTACAACACCCTTCCCATGGTCAATGCAGTCACTGAGTTCCGAATCTCCTCACAATGTTTTCACTACATCGGAGATGTCTCGCGTTCGATGATGATGCGAAGCCTGCCGAATTTGAGACATGTTACATTCGAAAAATGGCCCGAGGAGTATCCAGGCGAATGGCGCAGTGAGCTTTCCCGACTGGACTGGTTTGGCGCCATGTTGCCCAACTGGCCTCCGTCTCTGAAGAGCATATATTTGTTTCAACTCATAAATGACTCAGTTGCCTCTGAGGACGAGGATGGGTTTCCCCCGGAAAGCCCACTCCACGACAAGGACACCAAAGCAGCGGCCGCCCTAGGTTGGATGAACAATAGGATAGACCTTCTGCGCTGGTCCGAGAACTGGATGCCAACGATGCGCCAGCTCTATCACAAGGTCCTCCCCAAGCATTTGGCCCTGAGGAGCCTCGGAATGGAAGAGCTGGGCGTCTGCTATCTCATTGACGCCGACCGGTTCTTCGCCACGTTCGACGGCGTCCGTCCCTTGCCCCTCTGGCCCGACCTCCGCATCCTCGTCCTCACGGCCAACCTACTCCCCGAGGGCGGGGCCGAGCTGGGCGGGGAGGACCCCGAGCGAGGCCCGGAGTACGTCCAGACGCTCCTCAAGCGCGTCGCCGCGCTCGTGCCCCAGATGCCCAAGCTCCAGGTGCTTGAGCTGTGGGAGGCCGACGTCGAATACGGCGGCGCGGCCTTCCAGTACTCGGCGCTCGGCCCCAACCCGGGGGCCACGGCCCGGTGGGTCAGCACCTTTGACATGAAGATCGATGACGACGTCAAGGCGGCCTGGGAGTCGATTGTGGTAGACGAGGGGCACTACCACGTCGAGTTCCTCCCGGAGAAGATTTCGAACAAATTCAGGGGCCCCGTGGACTTCATCGCTAGGCAGCTCCTTACTGCCGACAAGATCCTCGATCCGGAAACGCTGAGAACTTTGACGATGATTGAGATGCGCGACCCAGACTTGGAGGAGGAGCGCTGAGCAGGTTTTCTGTGAGCTGCTCTGTGTTTGTTTCAATTGATTCACTAATCGTCATGACTACTTCATCCCATCCAGAAAGAAAGAAAAAAGAGAGGCCTTTCTGGAAGGAATGTTGGATACTAAAATAGCAGAAACAAAAACCCACATAATATTTATCAAACCTTTAAGTGACTCGTAACAAAATCCGTCTAGATTTCCATGGTGTTGCAATTCACAGTCGTCTTGTATACTGAATGTTCGTCCGTTTTTTAAGCAACAAAAGTCTTTGTGGGTGGCAACGATCACCGTCTATCATAATTGGCTAGATGTCTTAGGGTATTATTCTTTCCTCCTTCACTTCTTTCAATACCAAATAGCTAGTAATCATCTTTGCATCCCATTACAGTCTCTGCTCCTGATTCTTGAGGCCTCCCAGCCCCTGCAACGCGAAACCCCCTCTGGCCATCACTCCGATAGTGTGTTGCCAAACACAACTCGACCATGCCGCCAATATCGAGTTCTCTAGAGGCCACCTGTACACGTTGTCGCTCAATTCCCTAGGCAAAACCCGTTCTTTCTTTTGCTCGGTCCTATGCCAGGATGAGTACCCCGCAAGTACTCCGTTGAGAAGGCCGCTCAGCTCCCGCCCAGCCTTCGTCTGCCAAGGCAGCCTGCTTCGGCAGGTGTCCTATACTGGCATGGTTTCGGGTACTGGCATTAGCCCACGCTCTCTGTCGGACCGCCACGAAAACACCCTATTGGCGCTGAGAGATACATTTGCGGCGTACAGAACAAAAACATGAGAGAGAGAAATGAGAATGGTAGGCAAACATCCCTTTCATGTGCATGTCACATCATGATCGGCTTATAGGACGACGAATCAAAGTGTCCGATCACTAACATGATTTAAAATGGAAGAGGAAGCAGGTGCGACAGCGGGAAGACTTGCCTCCGTGATTCTGAAAGATTGGGTGGCGTGATAGCGTCGATCCCCTCAAGCCACCTGTACTCTCAGCTGTTGGAGGGTGGTGTAATCGCAAGGCTCATTTGCCAAGCCCGATGTTATCGTTTTCAGAGTTCCCCTCCACCAGGTCTCAATGGTCTCTGGCCCCTATGGAAAAGAACACTCCGAAAACATCGCAAAACCAGATGGAAATCATGCGCGCAAGCACAAGCTTTTTTGCGCTCAGGGGGTACTTCTTGCTAGGATAAAACAGTGCGCGCCCATTACGAGGTGAATCTGAGACATTATGATTTCAGCTATCTGCAGAAGGGAGCCGAACGGAGATGCAGAGATAGACTGGACTCAGCAACCGCTGAGGCGGCCGAAGGCTTGCATATCATAGCACATGATTACCACCACACCCGCCACGATTATTGGGGTCTAGGTCCGGCCATTACTACCGCAGGGGCAAGGGGTTGCTGGCATCCTGGAATTTGATTGGCATTTCGTAGCGAGTTCATGTAGCTTTGATCACCTATTATCCGGACAGTTTCAAATCCTCGGCGTTGCGGCTCAAAATTCGGGTTCTGGTTGGATAGTCACCCGGCTTATACGATCATAAATACAAGCCCTTTGTATATAGAGATCAGCTGCGCATTAGAGGGGGAGTTCTGCCAGCAGACCCCGACACGACTTTGTTCTTATTTCCTTCTCTGCTTTATGTCAATTCAAAGTGATGCTGTAAATCTGCCCGACTGCATAATTAGCCCATCCCTTCTGACACATTCTTTGCCTTCAGTAAGCCTTGCTACTCGTCTACAGTGCCGATTCTATTGCCGGCAGGCCGTCTAATAACCAGGATGCCTACGGATATGTCACTACTGTGTAGAGAATGCGAGCGGTCTTTGCTGGACGGCGGCGGAACAATCTATCCAAGGACAGCCGCCGAGCCGGAGCTGCAAGAGTACGACAGTGAACAATTGAAGCATATAAAGCGGTACAGCTACACAAGACTCCCAAGTGGCAAGAAGCGGATTCGACTCATGAGGCTCCATGATGCCAGCACAAGCAACTCCGGTATATATTGCGAGTTCATCGAGGCCGAATACGACAACTTTCATATTCCAAGGCGGGCAACCGATGAAGAGACAGAGAAGATACCTGACTTGCCAGATTTCTATGAGTTCAACCTTGAAGCATGCACTGATGCTGACAAGGTCAGGGAAATCCAGGCCAAGAGAGAAAAGCACCGAGAAATGAAGTTGGAAGAACGCAAAGAGAGGCGCGAAAAAAGAAAACAAAAGACCAAGACGGAAAAGGACGACGAGGAGGAAGAGGCCAACAAGAAGGAAGATGAGAAGTGGGAGAAGGCATGGGATAACAGGGTCCAGTACGACGCACTATCTTGGTGCTGGGGGACCGACTTCCCGAACCATGCTCTGATGGTCCGAAAGGGCGACCAGACATACAAGCTCCGGATCAAACGCGAGCTGGCCCTGGCGCTCAAATACCTCCGCCACCGGGACAAGATGAGAACGCTTTGGGTCGACGCCGTCTGCATCGACCAGGCAAATCCGAACGAGCGTAACCATCAAGTACAGATGATGTCCAGGATATACACCAGGGCGAGCATGGTGTGCATCTGGCTGGGAGAGCATACGGAGAACAGCAAGATCGCGATCGACTTCATACGCGATGAAGTCATGGAGCTAAGAAACATAGAGACCATATGCACCGACAAGAGATATACCCGGAAGTGGCAGGCGCTCCAGATGCTGATGCAGACCGAGTGGTTCTCTCGGCGGTGGGTGGTACAGGAGATCGCGCTCGCCAAGAAGGCGGAGGTCTGCTGCGGCGCCGACAAGATCCCGTGGAAGGACTTCGCCATCGCCGTGGAGCTTTTCGTCGAAGTGGAGACGGCGACCCATCGGCTGTCCGAGATCATGCAGCACGACGAGAAGTTCCGACACATCCCCAACTGGTTCGAATATGTGTCCGAGCTCGGGGCCAGCTTGCTGGTGCAGGCGACGGGCAAGGTCTTCCGCGGCCAGGTGACACCGCTGCAGGACGACAAGGAGGGAGAGGACAAGAACGACCAGCTTAGCAGATGGAAGAAGACGCGTACCATGGATCTACTGGAGAGGCGGAGCTTGCTCAGTCTGGAGTACCTGGTCTCTACTATGTTCATCTTTAAGGCCACAGAGCCCCGCGATGTTGTCTATTCCCTTCTCGCCATCGCACGCGACGCAGCGCCGTTCGCGGGAGCAACCTTTGACGACGCCGATCCCTCTTACCTTACCATGCGATGGTTCGAGCAATTCTTAGAGGAAAAGCCGTTCTTGATCGACTATGGTCGCCCATATCCCGACGTCTGCCGAGACTTTGTGTCGTTTGTCATCAAGCGGAAGAGCAAGATCGACGCTGTCCAAGCACTGGACATTCTATGCCGCCCTTGGTCGTTGGAGCAACCCAAGGAACCGCGTAAGCTGGAGAACTTCGATAATAAGGATAAGGAGAAAGGGGAAGAAGAAAAAAAGGAAGAGGAGAAGCGGAAGGAAGAGAAACAGAAAGAGGAGCTGCGCAAAAAAGAGGAACGGGACAAGAGGAAGTGGTTCATAACAAAATCTAAATTTGGTGCTGGGACGACAGAGCAAGGGGAACCGCGGTTTTGGTTAGTCAAGGAGGCGTCAGATACGAGGACACCAGACCCTCGCTCAACGGAGCAGTACCGCGAAGAATTCGAGAAAGCTTACAAAGACAAAACGGAATGGCCCATACGGAACGGTGACCAGGTCCTACACAACTGGAAACCGGCCGAGAGATGGGCCGAATGGCATGACTGGTGTATAAAGTACAAAGACAAGGAAGTCAAACGGGATGTGACGGAGCTCCCCTCGTGGGTAGCTCGCGCCTCGCGTGCCCCCTTTATTCTCGACTACTACCCGGGTATGCACGTCAAGAAAGTCGGGCGCGCGAACTCGGACCCACTGGTCGGGCTACCCACCGACGGCCACCGCAACTACAACGCCGCGCAGACGCGCCCCGTGAACCTCGACGTGCTCAAGTTCCGACGCCGCCCCGAGCTCGGCCACTACAGCATGTACGTACAGGGTTTCGTCCTGGACGAGGTGAAGGAGGTGATGGACGCCTCCCAGGGCGGCGACATCCCGCGCTCGTGGCTCGAGCTGGGCGGTTGGGTGTATCCGTTTGACAAAGATCCGCCGGACGACCTGTGGAGGACATTGGTGGCAGACAGGGGCCGGGACAATCGCAACCCGCCGTACTACTACGCAAGGGCCTGCCGCGAGTCGGCGCAAAAGGGCAACATCAACAGCGGCCGCATCGCCACCATGTCGCTCATCAACAACGAGCGCAACTCCATCATAACGGAGTTTTGCCGCCGGGTCCACGCCGTCATCTGGAACCGGCGCATGTTCAAGACCACGGGAGATAGGCTTGGATTGGCCTATGACGTCAAACCAGGCGACAAGATCTGCGTGCTGTACGGGTGCACTGTGCCGGTCGTGCTCAAGCAGAGCGAAAAGAAGAGGGACGACGTTGACAAGGAAGAACAGGCGGATAGACGGGAGGCTTTGAAGGCATGCATACAGCGCTTTGAAGACAATTACGAGCGTAAACAGTGGCGCAAGAAACAACACGACAAGAACTGGAAAAAGTGGCTGGACAGCGGAGAGTGGTACGAGATGTTAAGCGACAAGAAAAATGCCGAGGGCAGGTTGCAATCCAAGGAAAACACAAGCGAGCAGGAGGGCGAGAAGGGGGTAGAGCAGGAGCAGGAGCAGCAACGGGTGGATGAGAACAAGCGTGAGGATGAGAACAACAAGAAGAAAAAGAAGAAGAAGAAGAAAAAAGGGAAGGGCAAGGAAAAAGGCACGGAAGCTGGGGAACAGGAGGAGCGGAAGGAAGAGAAGGAGAGCCAGACGGAGCAGTCAAAAGACGATGGGAGCTCGTCACATGAAAGTTCCGATACCGTCAAGACTTCGCTCAAGGAGAAGTCCGACGAAGCAAAGCAAGAGGACCCGCATCTTCACTACACGTTTCGAGGCGATTGCTACTTGCATGGGATGATGGACGGCGAGGCGGTACGGGAGAAGTTCTATGGGGAGTTTCCTGATAGGATATTTGAGTTGAGATAGGGGGTATGGTGTGCAGGGCTTCTCTTGAGTTTACGTATATGTTATTGTGTTTGAGGGTTAAATATATCATTATTATTATTACCACTACTGACAGTAAACCAACATGTGGCTACCTAAGCTAGCATCCTACACTTGCCCCTATATTACATCACACACGATCTTTACATGTAGATGTAGCAGAACTCGCCACCATTTCCGCCGAGCGTGTTCAGCAAAGCGCCAAGCTCAACATCACCATTGAGCAGGCCGACACTGACCGTGTCCTTAAGGGATCCCGCGCGGTTGGTCTGGAGGTCGTTACCGCCGACGGCGGAAAGACGAGATTGCAGGTCCTGGACCTGCCACAGCCACCAGACGCGGTCGATCATGGCATGGTGGAGGTAGAAGGCCGGGTCGCCAGGGGAGGCGTTGATATCACCACCCGGGTCGCCGCCGATGGTGAAGTGGCCGCCGACGTGGACGCCGGGGATGCCCTGCATAGTGTTCTGGAACGCCGAGACCGACGAACTTCCCTTGATGAGCGAAAGCGTCCTGTCGGCCTTGCAGTCCTGAGCCGCGTCGCGGTTCACAGCCCGCTTGAGGCAGCGGGGGTTGTAGCGCGTCGAGGTGCCGGGGCCCAGGTTGACCTTATAGTCGGCAAAGGGGCCCTCGGTGTTGCAGCCCGACGCGCTGCCGATGCTGGTGGCGTTGCCGTTGAACAGGGGCGAGTTGACCGGGTCCGACGCGTAGCGGTCCCAGTTCCAGTACGGGTGGGCGCCAGCGTAGCCGCACTCCTCCTTCAGGGCCTTCTCGTAGGTGAAGAGGTAGTACCGGTGCCACGCCAGGAAGTTGGCCGAGTTGTGGATCCAGGGCGTCTTGGCCATGTGCACGGCCATGAAGTCGTCGAAGCGCGAGCGCGCGCCGGGGACCTCCTTGGCGTCCGACTTGGAAGGGAGTTTTTGGAGGCAGCGGACCGCCGTCGTGTAGGCGATGCGCTCGTCGCCCGACAGGTCGCTCCACTCGCGGCGGATGGAGGCGTTCTCGAGGGTGCAGGCGCCGCCGGCCAGGTTGCTGGCGGCGTAGGTCTCGAGCTTGCTGAAGCTCGAGTCGCGCAGCTTGTCGACGACGTCCGCGGGGTAGGCGCGGGGGTAGTTGGTGGCCGCGGGTGCCTTGGTCGTCGTGCTGGCAGCGGTCGAAGGGACCACAACAATGGACGACGAAGAAGAAGAGGGGGTAGGAATGCTAGTGACAACATTGGTGGTGGCGGCGGCAGAGCTGGAGACAGCCACAGAAGTCACAGCAGTGGCGCTGGCCGAGGTTGTCTCGACCGCGCTCTGGGAGCTGACGGCGACAGTGGTCGATGCGGCAGCGGAAGAAGAGGAGGGGACCTCAATGGCAGCCTTGGTGGTCGACTCAACAGCGGTGGTCGATTCGGCGGCAGATGAGGTAGCCGCAGAGTTCTGAGCGGCAGAAGAAGAAGAAGGAACAGCAACAGATCCAGAGCTAGTTACAGCAGCCGGGGCAGAAGCAGTGCTGGCGGAAGGGTGGCCCGGAGGGTAGACCTTGACGCAGCGCGCATCGGCGCCGGCCAGGAGCAGAGCCCCAATGACGGGGATAGACACACGCATGATGGACGAATAATAGAGTGAACGATGCACCGACACTGGAGAAGAAGTAAAGCAACGAGAGACTGAGAACGAATGACTGGTGTAAGTGAACGAAAGACTAGAGGCGCAAGAACCTCCCTCCACGCGAAAGCTGAAGTCAGTAGTGATTGAGGCTCAACTGCTGACAGGCGATAGAGACCAAAACCCTTCTGTTAGTGGTACGGATCGTCCAGGCCATACCTTATATATGTTCCCGAAGACCCTGAACGGCCACCCACCATTGCACCCATTACACAGAGCGATCCTCCACATACCGGTAGACAACATATCCATTCTGGTTGTTGGTTGCAACCGTCGTGGGAAGGGAAAAAGGACATCCCAGTCAGTTTATCATAGGCTGGGTCCACTTCAGCTGGCACCTCAACGGTGACCATCCCTGGATTTCTCCAAGACCCCTGCATGTCCGGCCTCACTGGCGCTAAATCTAGCCAAATCGGCAAGTCATTCGTCGGAGGATTTAGAAGTCAGCGCAATTGGTGTGCCTGCGATCTAGATAGATTTAGCATCTCATATAAATAAATCGTCATCCGGGGGCTGTAAATTTTGAAATTGTTTCATCTTCCGTTTCTCCCCATCTGACTGCAGGCGACAAGACGAGGCAGAGAGGCATCCTTCGTAAAAAGAGGTCGCATCTACTAGGTACCAATTGCGGCAGACAAGCCGAGCTTAAAGGAAAGTGAGCCAGATCAAAGCGGATCCCGCACCGAACCATTTAGGATTTATCTCGGGTCTAGCACGCCCAAGATGGCTCCCAAAGGGTAGCTCAACCGCCGCGGACAGGGGTCTACCACCGTCTAAGGTCCATCGGTGTCAGGTCCGCATACCACACTGGCTTGCAGTGGCTAGACTGGCGATACTGGCCAGCTCCGGAGTGACATCGCGCTTCTCGAGAAGGCTCGAGCGTTTCAAGACTCGCAGCGAGCTCCCGAAAAGAAACATCACGAGCCAGTGAGATGCCAGCAATCGACAGACTTGATAACGTGGGTAAATCTGGTGCCTGCACGATAGCCCGGTAAGATCGAGAAGCAGAAACAGTAAAGAAGATAGAAGAATCGACGTCGTACGTTGAACTCGGCCGAGTCAACGTGGCAGCAGCACTCGTCTTCAGATGCCTCGAATGAAATGAAGATCATCTAGATGGCCATGGAAATACGGCATGTATGTAAATGTAAATGGCCATCATAGCACCTACCCGCAACACGGCCAGTCCACACATTCTTGAAGACGTATTGTTTGGTTCTGCAAGCCGAAGTACCGGTATTGGATAAAATAGATGGGGGCAAGCGCCAACTAGCAATGAAGCGAGCCGGAAATAACAGGCGCTTGGATCCTCTTGCCTGAGTCGAGCCGCCGAAAGTGTTTCTTACCAATTGCTTGCTACCCTTCGACCTCGTAGGGGGTGCCTTGCTTATCTCAGCTCAGGGCCTGTATGCCGTATTTGCATCCTCGTTCAGCCTGTGGTGGCCGGATCCTGTTTGGTCTGGTCTGACCTGAATTGCAAGGTGCTCGCATAAGGTAACAGAAACACCGACGGAAACATCCTGTCCGATAAGCAGATGCCCTTCCAGTATTGTGACAGCCGGCGACTGTATATCCGGGGATTCTTATCAAGTCAAGCACTTCTTATCAATTGAAGCAAGGCAGTGGTGGTCCATGGGCTGATGGGATCCGAAGCTGCCACGCCATAGACATGTGAATCGTATTTGCGATGATGGGTCTCGTCGTCATGGCCTCCATTCTCGTATGGTGATGACGAATGGGAAAGGGGGCAATCAGGCCTGGTCCGGAGTAAGTCTGGAATGTTACTTCTTGATTAAGGGTTCATATTGGCATATTGGCGGGGATCTTTTCCATATTCCGTTTCCCATCCAAGCGTTTGACTCAGGTGTTTTTCAGCTAAGCCACGTGCATCCAGTGGGTTCTGGCTGAATCTGGACCCCTCCAAGCTTCTGTCCAAGCCAGCCTGCCAGCCAAGCTGCCCAAGAACTCAAAAAACGAGGCTTGCAAGCTCGCGCCACAAATCGCGGGGCTTTGAAATAATTCCAAGTTTGACATCCCACTTCGCCAACATCGTCATCGCAAAACCCAACCCCATTCCATCGCCATTGACAATCCCGTCGCAACCGCTTTCCTGGACACAACTCGAGGCGATACGCTTGTGATTTTGCGGCAACCTTCTACTCGTAACCCAACATAACATACACAACCATAAACAAAATGGATCAACTTCTTAGCGGAAATGCGCCCCAGAGGGTGCCCAACACCTTCGATGCCTCCGAGGCCCAGAACCTCGAGGATGTAAGTAGAGACAAGCGTGCCATCAATCGCAAGGCCTGTTGACTAACCATATTTGATGCGCGTCGCAGATGGAGAAGCAGTTCGCCGTCAAGGTGGTGCAGCACATGGGCACGTACTGGTCGATCCTGGAGAAGATCAAGGGCTCGCAGCTGCGGCTGACCAAGATGGACAACGAGATCTACGAGCACCTGTGCAAGGACTTCCCCGAGTTCGACCCGTCCGAGCCCATCGACGAGGACAAGATGAAGAGCAAGGAGGGTAAGCAGCGCTGGCGCGACTTCATGATGGCCTACGAGAAGAAGATCGACGACTACAACTTCGGCACCATGGTCCGCGCCGACCCCAAGACCGACTACACCCAGGAGGGCACCATCTTCGTGCCCCGCATGCAGTTCTACGCCGTCGAGATCGCCCGCAACAAGAAGGGCCTCAACGACTGGATCTACGAGGACGCACAGAAGAAGGCCGCTTCTTCGTCGTCATAAAGATCTTAGGGGGGAGAGAAATGAAATAAATGAAAGAAAACTAGGGGTAGTGATAAGAGAGTAGCAATGGAGAAAAAAAGGGTAACGGTGATATTCGACAAAGATCTGATATCCGCGCATATGGTCTGCGCAATCAATTTACAGCAATTCGTCCACGACATTGAATGCATCTTGGTCTATGGAACCTTGGGTTGGCGCATTGAATTGATATGAAAAGGAAGGCCAACAACTTAGGGGCTGTCTTCTTCCCAACTTGCTTCATTAAGTGCTTTTGTCGCCCTGCTTCTAACCTGACAGCTTTGGGCCTTTGGTGGTGGAAGTGAGAGGTCCTGTCTGGTTGTTTACATCAAGTACATGTACCCATCCTCCCGCCTGCTAACCTCCCAACCAGTGTGCTGTTTACTTACCATTCATTCAGTTGATCCATATCTCATCTTGGCTGGCACTTCAGAAATGTTTACTTGGCCAATCTTGTCGATCTCTCAAATAACGACTGTTTTGTCCTAATTTACTGAACCTTTCAGCGTCAAGGCATTTCCTCGAATCATCTGCTCGCAACCACAATTTCTGGCGATTTTCTTTTGGAAAGCAAAACGAACCCCAAACGCAGCATATTTTCAATGTGCTAACCTTTTCACCATGTCCATGTCACCAACCGAATTCTTTAAACTTGAAAAGAAGAAGGAAGCGCAAGCCCGCCGGGAAAGGTTTTGGAAAGCCCATCCCGTACTGAGCAGGGTGTGTACGATAGTGACAACACCAGCAACGCGCCTCTTGGGCAGGATATGTACGACATTGACACCAGCAGCGCGTCTCTTCGCCTTCACAGGCTTGGAAGGCTTCCTCCCTTTGATCGCGGCCTTGGGCGCATCCCTGGTGGTCGGCGCCCTCAAGACGTCGCTGGCCGTCTTCCTGGGCGAGATTTTCCCCATTATCGCAGACTTCGGAAACGGGAAAGTCGCCGCAGAGGCGGTGCTGGCGCGGGTGTCATATTGGTGTGGCATCCTCGCGATTGCAGGCGGCATCGCATGGGTAGCCAACTTCGTCCTGCTCCTCGCTTGGGTCGTTCATGGTGAATGTCAGGCTCGAAATGTGCGGTTGTTTACGTTCGAGCACTTGCTCAAGACCGAGGTGGCGTGGTTCGATGAGCAGTCCGAAAACATCCCTGCTCTTCTGTCAAGTTTGTATTCGTAAGTCTGACCTTCGCTTATCTCTCCCTCTCTACCTCTCTCTAGAATCATGGCAGCTAATCAGTCAATTCATTCCATCGATCTAGGCAGATTCGAGAGCTTCAAGCAGCGTCATCCGTGGCACTAGGGAACTTTACCGTCGACATCATCGCCTCCATCGCAAGCCTGGGTGTTGCCTTTTACTACTCCTGGAAACTAACTTTGGTTCTGCTCTCCACTGTCCCCATCGCCATTGTCGTCCTCGGCCTTCTCAGTCGTGAGATAGAACCGGCAGTTCGCGCCCAGCATTCGGCATTGGCTTCGGCTTCGAGCTATGTCGCATCGATGCTCGACGCAATTGATGTTGTCAAAGTCTTCAACGGCCTAGATCAGGAGACTTGGCAGTACTCGCGCATCATGGAGCGCTCCAAAGATCTCTACCTCGCCCAGTCCAGAGCGAGTACTTGTCAGATGGGCTTCGTCAAGTTTTGGTTGGAGCTGCTGTTCGTCGTGGGCTTCTTTTACGGCGCGGTGCTCGTCGAGGATGGAGTCCAAGTCGGCAACGTGGTGGCTACGTTCTATGCGACTTTCGGTGCCCTCCAGGCAATCGAGTCCTGCATTCCCATGTATCTCATTCTGGTAAAGGGTATACTGGCGAGTCAATCACTGCGCAGTTTTCCTATAGGCGAAGGGAAAGCTTCTAGCCCTTTCCCTAACGGCAGGTTTATGAAATTACCCTTTCAGCCGCATAATTCTTTGGAATTAAGAAATGTATGTTTTAAAGGCGGTCAATTTGTGTGGAAAGCCTCATTCACTGACCCAGTCCAGGTCTGGTTTGCTTACCCTTCGAACCTGTCTAAATTTGTACTTCAGGATGTTTCGATCTGGTCTGAGCACCGCCCAGTCACGTTCATCGTCGGGCGCAGTGGCTCTGGAAAGAGTACCATCGGCAACCTCATGGTTCACTTCCACTTGGCTTCGAGGCACACAATTATGCTGAACAACCGCTGCATCCATGAATTCAATGAAGACTTTGTCCGGAGATGCGTCTGTCTCGTTCCACAGTCTACGGCCCTCTTCGACCAGACCTTGCGCACCAACATCGAGTGGGCTGCGAAGAGTTGGGTCGGGAAGCCGGGGGCAGCCATACCGCTCGTTAAGGGGCCCGAGTTACAGGCCGCGCTCAACACGGCTTCCCTAGTATCCCTGGTCAGAAAGCTTCCTCGGGGACTCGAGACTCGCGTGGGACCCGGGGCCCATTCTCTGAGCGGGGGTGAGAGACAACGAGTGGCGGTAGCGAGGGCCAGAGTACGCGACCCGCCGTTCCTCGTCCTGGATGAGGTCACCAGCAATCTCGATCCGCAAACAAAGACACAGGTCATGCACAACATACGCTCTTGGCGACGCGACAGGCCGACCGTGATCATCACGCATGACCTGAGCTTGATTCGAAGCAACGATTATGTCTACGTTCTCGAAGAAGGTCGGGTGGTCCAGGAGGGGATGCGGAGGGACGTCGGGCTCCAGAATGGCGTGTTCACGCAGCTATTGGGATCCGCTGACGATGAAGGTCGCATACAGAGTCCTATGAACCATTCCCAAGACCATAATTCTGAGCCAAGCGGAGAGAGACATCCATCCGCTAGCAGTCAAGCCATTTCGCTGTCAACCAGGAGCATTCTCAGCCAAGTCATCAGTCAACCTATGACGTCCTTATTCTGGCCGATGGGAGGGCTGCAAAGCAGCATGTTCGGACCGTCAAGCGTTAGCCATGCCCTCATGTCGCCCACGTGTCACAAACTTACTCAATTGAATATTCGTGATGCCAATGAGGAGAAGAAGGGCGATAATCGGAATCCAGGCACCAATCTTGCCGGTCTCCTGACTCCTGCCAATGCGGATGCGGCGGCCCCCAACAGGCCAAGCGAATACAAACCAACAGCCCATGGTCTCGCTGGACAGCAGGATGGATCAGATGACATGCAACTGCCACTCTGGGCCATCTACCGGACAGTGTGGCCTCATTTGCGGCTCAGATACCGACTACTTCTCATCGTGGGGATCTTGAGTGCTCTGCTGGTAGCAGCTTCAGTTCCTGCTTTCTCGGTCATCTTCGCACACCTACTGGTGGTTCTGTACTCTCCCGAAGAGCGGAATGATTACGAGGTACAGTGGGCGCTGCTTCTCTTCATGGTGGCCTTTGTCGGAGGGCTAGCCACTTTTCTCGCCTACCACCTCTGCGACTGCGCTGCTCAGGTCTGGATCGACTCATTGCGCAACAAGGCGCTATCACGGATCCTGATCCAACCGCCCGCATGGTATGCCAAATCTCAAAACTCGCCTCATCGGATCGCTGCCTGCATGGACCGCGGCGCAGAAGACATGAGCAACCTCGTCGGCCGCTTCGTGCCGATGTTTCTTGTGGTTGTCTGCATGATAACCGGCAGTATCGTGTGGGCGCTCATCATCTCATGGAAGCTCGCCCTGGTTACTCTCGCCGCTACCCCAATCCTGGTGGCTGCTACCCGGGGGTTCGCCTGGGTCTCATGTAAGTACGAAACGCGCTGCACCGACGCGGCGCTCCGGACGCATGGCATCCTCGTCGACGCCGCGACGAAGATCAAGACGGTGAAGGCGATGACAGCGGAGCGTTACATCGAGAAAGAGTTTACACAGTCGGTCTCGAGGACCCTAAAGCTCGGCCTCCGCAAGGCGGCGTCCATGGCCGTGCTCTTCGCGTGCTGGCAGAGCACCCTCTGGTTCATGATGGCGCTCGTCTTCTACTACGTCACGGTTCTGCTGGCGGTGCGCCGCGAGATTACCGTGGGCGCGGCCCTGCAGGTCGTCAACTTGCTGGTCATGGGGTTGAGCACTGCGAGCCACATCCTCAACTCGGTGCCTGCCATCACGGCGGCGCAGGCTACGGCGTCGCGGTTGCTGTACTATGCTAATTTACCTGCTCATCATCTGGAGGAAGGATGCAGCAGCAGCAGTGGCCAAAACGGAGATAAGAAGAAGAAGACGGTCATAGCATCATCTGCGAAGAGGAGCTCGTCGTCGGGGAACAAGCACATCACGTCGCCCTTCCCGATCCGAATGGATGGACTATCCTTCACTTATCCGGCGCCACCGCCAACGTCTCCAGGATTTGGTACTAGCACCAGCGACACCAACAACAGCAGCACTCCTTCCTATTTCCCTCCACCTTCGCCTCCTGCTCAGCAACATATCCCCACCCAGCCGCTCCCCACGTTGACCAACATCAACCTGGAGATCCGCCCCCACACCATCACCGCCATTGTCGGCCCCTCGGGTTGCGGCAAGACGACCCTCGCCCGCCTCTTGCTTTGCCTCCACGAGCCCGACCCCATCCACCCGGCCCGCAACGTCCGCCCCAGCCGGTACCGCCACCCCCTCTCCTTTGCCGGGGGTTTATCACCTTTCAGCGCGATCGACCTCGACGCCCTCCGACGCGAGCAGCTCCTCTCGTACGTCCCGCAGCACCCGACCTTGTTCCCCGGCCTCACCATCCGCGACAACGTCCTCTACGGCATCGTCGAAGGCTCGCCCCTGCGCACGAACGTGGCGGCGCTGCACCGCGCCGCGACCGAGGCAGGCATCCACGATTTCGTCGCAAGTCTGCCGCACGGCTACGACACCCGCATCGGTGCCGCCAGCGGTGGCATCGAGCAGCTCAGCGGCGGGCAGGTCCAGCGCGTCTGCCTAGCCCGCGCCCTCGTACGCAGCCCGGCGCTGCTCGTCCTCGACGAGCCGACGAGCGCGCTGGATGGGCTGGCGGCGTCCGAGGTGCGGCGGAGCTTGGTGCGGTTCGCCAAGGGCAACAGGAATTCGACAACAACGGCGAGATCTAGCTTCGCGGCTAGTCTTCTTCTGGATCCGAACAATCACGACAACAGTCTGGTTGGTGTGGATGAATACGGAACGCCGCCGCTGCTGCCGCCGGATCTGATGACGGCGGGTGGCGGAGCGAGGGGGGAGACGGCTGTCGTTGTGGTGACGCATTGTCGACGGATGATGCGGATTGCGGATCAGGTCTGCGTCTTGGGCGGCGATGGGAGGATCGTGGAGCGCGGGACTTATGCGGAGTTGATGGAGAAGGTGGGCGAACGGTTTGCGGAGTTTGTGGGGGATGGGGTTTGGCGGCGCAGCACTGCTGCGGATGGGTATGGGTTTGTGAGAAGTTGAGAAAGATTGAGAGAGAAAAAGGGGCATGAAGGTTTACTAAGAGACTGTCTGTATGGAATGTTCTATCGTTTGTCTGAATTCATACGTCTACACATGGGCGGCAAAATTACGAATGTATAGAAAAAGTACCAGCTCTTCAATGTGTGTTCTTACCCCTAAAAAGTACGAGCTACCGAAAGGGAGGAACGCAAAAAGCTCTGAGCCACATCGGTGGATCTTGATAGTTAAGCCTCTTTGTCAAATCCCATGGGCATCTGTAAAACAGCTGTTCGTAGGAGGAAGCTAGATTCTGTAGTTATAGTGTCGTATACTCATTGACATATGGTGTTCTTGGGTGCCTGTTCCTCTGTTGCTCGAATAATTACTACTTGATGATAATACCACAGTATTGGAGCACTCAAACATGATTAACAAGCTTGTCGTCCAAAGGACTTTTATCAAAGTCTCGTATCCCTGTTCCACGGGGTCAACCTAACTTGTCGATTTCACTTGTGCAATCAACGCAATGTAAAGAAGTTGTTCAAAACGAACACAACGCCGATTCCAAATCCCCAAGCGAGCAGACTGTCACGATAATTGATTGGGGTTGCGTTCGTCATCTTGCATGACATAATAGACGTTGTAGTTCGGGGAGTCAGTCAGGGGGGCCACTTTATGCACTAATGCTTTTTTCGGCGCCGATCCCTGTGGAGTCGGGGGCTTTGGCATTTGGGGGTGCTTCCTGTCTGGGAAGGTGACTGTGGGAAGCTATTGATTATGAGCAGTTTCCATGAGTCACAGTCACACTCTGACAACTCATGAAAAAAGTGTTTCTACTCGTGCAAACATAAAGTTTTTTTTTTTTTTTTTTTGCAACGCAGGGGTTTTTATGAAGATGCAGAACATACACGTTTATGCTGTGCAGCCCAACGGCGACTTCGCGCTCGAGTCGCCGGCTCCGAATGCCGGAGAGGGTACCGGTACCGGCAACCCCTATACTTCGGTGGACGTGATAACGTTCCTGACCCAAAGACTCCCTCGCTCGCTGCCGGTCTTGCGACTCCTGCAGCTCGGCCCGAGAAACCCGGGAACTCTCGTCATCACCACCCCGCTCCCGCTCCAGGGGCCCGTCGAGGGTGCGAAAGGGGAGGACGGTCCCGCGAGCGTATGTCCCGAGCAAGTCTGGACCATGCTCGTAGTGGACCGCTCCAGCCACCCCGCGACCGAGATCTGGCCCTTCTCGTCGCTGGAGATGTACCACGGCACCGCGCCGCACGAGAAGGGCCCGCAAAAGGCCGCCGTGCTCCCGGCGGCCCTCAAGGACAGCCTCCCCTTTTCCGAAGAAGTGCTTCGCGCCGCCACCGCGCAGCTCCTGAGCGTCGCTTCGCACATCCCCGTCACTTGGCGGGACACGACAAGCATGCAGTCGCCCGCCGAGCGGCTGGCCAACGTCCGCCACACACCCGGCAGCCCCTATTGTCTGTTCGGCAACACGCACAGCACCGTCACCGCGCTGCTGGCCCGCGCCGACTCCGACTCCGAGAGCTCTGGCAGCGGCAGCCCCCTCATCCTCAACCCTAGCGTGCCCTACGGCAAATACGTGTTCCCTGTACCTTCACCCTTTAATAAGCAACAAGAAGGCAGCAGCGCCACCCTGCTGCCCGAAGGCCTGGTCTGGAGCACCATCGGCCCCGACGACTACGCCGACGTCATGGCCGTCAACAAGATTATACGCAGCCCCACGACGCTGGCTAAGCTCCGGAGCGCGGCGATCCGGGAGGCAGCACCGCGGCCAGACGGTAGGCCGGGCAAGGCAGTGGCGTTCGCGTTCGCGGCCGGCGACGGCTCGGTCAGGACGTTGCACGTCGACCCGGCGTACCGCCGGCGGGGGCTGGCTAAGATGGTCGTGGCGAGACTGTTGGGCATGGGGCTGTTCGAGCCGCCGCGGAGCGGGCCCCTGGCGACAAAGGAGGAGGATCTGTTGGCAAGAAAGGAGGGTGATCATGGTGATATAACGTTGGCTTTCGCTGGGATCGAGGAGAGCAATACGGGGAGCATTCGCACGTTTCAGGCGTTGGGCGGCAAGTGGTTGTGGGATGTCTACTGGATATATCTGGACCTGGACAGAGCTAGGGAGCTGGCCCAGGGGTAATCGTGTACAACATCACCCCGTAGGATGAATGCATCCTCGAATAGAAGGCGAGTGTAATTACTTAAGCATGGGCAAGGTGTAATAGACCTCTAGTTTTAAGAGCAGACATAGAGTACAGTGGTATGTATGTTATATTACCAAACGGCCATGTCCGTTGTTTGCTACGCATATCTTCTGTTTCTCGATGCCAGACTTGCCCCAATGTGTATTCCCATCTCGGATCATCTCAACGGTATCACCGATTTGACTGCCAGTCAGAAATGCCGAGCTTGGCATAGTTCATGACAACTTTATCCTATTCCTCAGAGATGGTGCTGACTATTGCATACTATCTCGCACTATGGTGCCCACCACATACTAGGGCTGACCAGCCGCACGGGATATCACATCCATCAGCCTGTGCCGAGCAAGCTGCACTTCGTATACGTACATGTGCACATGTGCGGGGAAAACGCACGGCCAAAGCAGCCAAGCCCTTTCCCCAGCGCCAAGGAGCGCTCGTTTTCAGTCAAGAGTTTTTTTGATGTAATTCTTTTTTTCTTTTTCTCTTTCTCTTAAGAGTTTTAAGAGAGATTGGTGGCAGTTAAGTTTATCGATGGTGGCCCTGTCAACGCGGGAGGCTAATCTGGTCCCGGTCATCGGAGCATCGGGGTTTTTTATTTTAGGTGTGAAGTCTAACGGGTATAAAGAAAACTGATTAAACCCGCGCTCCCTCGCTCCCTCGCTCCCTCGGTTTAGACGCCACCACGGTACACCACGGGACAGTCTGCCGCACATTGTTCCGACTGCCGCGTGTAATACGTACGGATGCGATCATGACTGAGAGTTGGATGGGAATCATTACTTTTTCATTACTGATACATTTCAAGAACCTCCGCGGTTGATCACTTCCTTGGGTGTTTCTGTTTCTGTCCGTTGATCCGTCTTCCGTCATTCGTCTGCCATTTGATCCGCCATCCATCCATCCATCAATTGATTGAATGCAGGCAGCAGGGATGGTGCTACCTAAGTAGACCTAAGTAGGTATGCTGTTAGCCTGTCATGAGCAGTCGGCGGAACCCGGCAAGCCACCCGCGAGCGATGTAGCTAGGGCTCTATCTGCATTGAAGATTGAAGGGATCTAGCGTCGCTGGGAATAAGTCGGGAACAAGGCCGCTCAACACCCCCCTGGGCGCGACAAGTATTGCCTCGCCCCAAAAGTTATTCCCCCTTTGCCTTTGACATATGTTCGGATAAAACACCCCGGCCACGAACCAACCAGTGCGCAACCACCAACCAACAGATGAAATGAACAGAACAATCTCATGTACGACAAGACAGGACCAGGAGAACCACCCCTGCTCCCCGCCTGCCCGCAGCCCCTTCCGCAGCATGCCAGTGCTAGCTAGGGTTACTACTGATGCCAGCACCGCAAATCACACACTCACATTTCCCCCACACTCCACCTTTCAGTAGCCAAGAGCCAAGCAGCAAGTCCAGGCGTCCTTCCACGCTTCCACGCCTCTCACCCGCATTGCATTCTGCCCTCGTCCACATCCATGAGCGTCCTTGCTTCTTTGCTTCTCCACCACCATGAATGAGATCCTATGGCCTGGTAGCCTGGATATCACATATTATGGGCATCATCCCGCGCTTTCCACGCATACCCCCGGGGCCAGCGGCCCCCTCGACCAACGCTGACAGGTTACCTCCTCGGAGATGAATGCGCGCCAATCATCCGCGTACTCCCTCATCATCTCTCTCACCCTCACCCTCGCCCTCACCCTCGCCCCAGTATCCCTTCCCCTCCAGTCCAGGGCTCTTCTTCACCGTCCATTTCCCACACCTTCTGGACGCTTCGATCGACCAATCTCCCCGCGAGTGCTGTGATCCCAACATCATCATAATACACTCAGCTCAACATTGATCAATCAGTTGTTGCTGCCGGCTGCTACCTTTTCCTCCATCACATGAATGATATGGAATCAGTGGACTTGAAACGCGGCTCCTTATCATCGCTCGATGAAGGGCAGTTTCTCCCCCAAGTCGATGACGGGGTAAAGGGCGCCGACGCCAAGAAGACGGGTGGCCACCCAGCCGTTGAATACCCATCCCACTATGTGTCGCCCGAAAGCTCGGCCCGCGAACTGATGGTTCGGGGGTCAAGTGCTGGCCAACTAACGACGTCACCCCTCAGCGGCAGCGGCCACCCAAGCTCCGACGCGGCCCCGGGCGCCGACTCCCCCATCGCCAAGCTTTACCTCACCTTCGACACGGAGCTGCCCGCCATCAACGCCGGCTATTCATCATCATCAAACTTCCCGCCGCCGCCGCTGTTGTCGTCGTCTGGAACGATGACAGGAACAGCAGAAGCAGCAGCAGCAGCAGCAGCAGCAGCAGCAGCAGCATTAGACTTACCTCCGCCGCCGGACCTTAGTCAGTTTACAGACCCCCACCTCTGGCCCGAATCGCGCAAGAACGTCATGCTGCTGCTCTCGTGCATCGCCACCCTGCTGACCGCCTACGCCGCGGGCGCCTACTCCCCGCCCACGGACCTGATGGCCGCCGAGTTCAGGTGCTCGCGCACCGCCGTGCTGGTGGGCATCACGCTGTTCACGACGGGATTCGCCCTGGCGCCCATGGTGCTCGCGCCCCTCTCGGAGATCCACGGGCGGTACCCGGTCTTCGTCGTGTCGGGCGCCGTCTACGTGGCTTTTCAAGCCGCGTGCGGCGCCGTCACCAGCCTGGGCGGCATGCTGGTCTCGCGGTTTTTCTGCGGCGTCGGCGGCAGCGTGTTTAGCACCATGGTCGGCGGCGTCATCGCCGACGTCTGGCACAAGGACCAGCGCAACCGCCCCATGGCCCTCTTCAGCGGCGCCGTCCTTATCGGCACGGGGCTTGGCCCCCTCAGCGCGAGCGTCATGGTCCACCGCTGGGGCGGCGAGGATGTCGTCGCGGGACCCGCAGCCAAGTGGAAGTGGGTCTTCTGGCACCAGGTAATTCTCGACTTCGTCTTGGCTGTCCTCATCGCCGTGCTCTTCCACGAGAGCCGGGGCTGCGTCTTGCTGCGGCGGAAGGCTGTCAAGCTCAATGCGTATTACGAGGCGCTTGAGGCTCGGGGCTGTTTCGGCGTATGGGTCAAGGAGACCGCAGATCACGACAATAACACGTCACATCAAAGGAACACAACTACGACGAAGCATGATACCCAGGGAGATGCGGAGGAGAAGGGGCTGGCGACGCAGCCCATGGTGACACCCTACGAAGCGCCGCCGAGAGACGCCAAGCTGCAGCGCGTCCGCTGGGCCGTCAAGGAGGACGAACAACACACCTCGATCGTGCAGATGATGTCAGTGTCGCTGCTGCGGCCATTCCACCTCCTCTTCACCGAGCCCGTCGTTTTCTTCTTCTCGCTCTGGGTCTCATTCGCCTGGGCGACGCTCTACCTCACCTTCGCGGCCATCCCGCTCGTCTTCCGCCGCCAGTACGGCTTCAACACGGAGCAGTCGGGCTACGTCTTCATCGCCATGATCGTCGGGTCCATCCTCGCCACCACAATCGGCGTCACGCAGGAGAATCTCTTGCGGCACCCCAAGTGGCAGCAGCAGCAGCGCAGCAAAGCCGGCAGCGGCGGCGCCGCCCACCACCACCACGAGGATCAAGATGATTCGCGGTTTTGGGCCTTCCTGCGCCGCCGCTTCCCTGTCGAGGCCCCCGAGTCCCGCCTCTACTTCATCTGCATCAGCTCCATCCTGCTGCCGCTCGGTCTCTACCTCTTCGGCTTCACGTCGCACCCGTCGATCCACTGGATGAGCCCCACGGTCGCCATCGGCCTTGCCACCATGGGCATCTACTCCATCTACCTGGCCACGTTCAACTACTTGGCCGACGCGTACCACGACTACGCCTCGTCGGCGCTAGCGGCCCAGTCCTTCTGCCGCAATATCCTCGGGGGCTGCTTTCCGCTCGTCGTGGGACCTTTATTTACCAATCTGGGCGAGGACGCCGCCGGCGGCCTGCTGGGCGCCATCGCGACGGCGCTCACTGTGGTACCCTGGGTCCTCGCGTTCAACGGCGAGAAGATTCGGCGGCGGAGCGCGTTTGCGGTTTCGCTGGCGCAGCGGACGGCGGCGTGATGGAGCGATTTATATAAGTACCTATATACCCACACATGTAGCAGGGACGATATCTCTACTATACAGAGCTGCATATCATATTACTGCATATAACGAGTGATCGGATTCATTACACGTGAAACGATTGTGATTATTAAGTATGGTAGACATGTGCTTCTTGAACCTATCTGCAATTTTAGGAGTTACAATCACCACCATTAGTAAGTAGTTCGAGCAGTCTTACGTACTTACTGACCTAAACCTCAGCGCTCCTGGCCTTTGAACGAACCCCCGAGCTTGGTCAGACAGTAACTAATGCGAGCCCTGGAAGGTCTTCTTGAACAGCCAGAGACTTCTTGGCTTGGTGTAGCTCTTCAGTCCCATATCTCCCCATGCCATGCCTGTTGAAAAGCAAGTGTTAGTCACTCACTCTTACTAACTATATCGTCCCCGCCATACCCCCATCACTTCAATTTTCCCCCTTCTCCTTTTGCCTGTAGATATATATGCATAGGTCGGTACTGAAAAAGGGAAGAAGGAACAGCTTACCGATCCCGCTCTCCTTGTGTCCCCCGTACGGCACATGCGGCGCCACGTCGAAGTGCGAGTTGACCCAGACGCTCCCCGCGCTCAGCCGGCGCGCCATGCGCTCGGCGCGGGCCACGTCGCGGCTCCAGACCGAGGCCCCCAGGCCCGTGGGGCTGTCGTTGGCGCGCGCCAGCACGTCGGCCTCGCCCCCGTCCCCGTCGTCCCCGCGCCACTTCAGCAGGGGCACGATGGGGCCGAACGGCTCCTCGGTCACGACGCGCGCGGTGTCGGGCGGGTTGTCGATGATGGACGGGGTGATGAGGTAACCGCCGCCCTTGTTGGGGTTGGAGGAGACGACGACGTCGCCTTCGAGGGCGGACTTGTAGTTTTGGCGTTTGGTGTCGGCGTAGAGGTCTTTGACTAGGTCGAATCTGGAGGCTGTTAGATAGGTAGTTGTGCATTACCCCTGGGTATCAAGACCGCTTTTGGGGGGGGGGTTGTGACACATATTCAAGTGGCTCCCTCTCCCCGTTAATTTTGCAGAATCGTGGGGAGAACGGGAGGTGTATATTACAGCAAAATTTGGCAAAGACCTTCGAGAGGAATGGTCATACGATTCGTAAAACTAACAAGACATTCTAGAAGATCACAAGAATGGAACTTACTGCATCCGGTTTTGCACCGGCCCCACCACGACCCCGTCCTCGAACCCGCCGCCGGTGCGGATGTTGTCGCGCGTGAACTGGACCATGGCGTCGCGGAACGCGTCGTAGACGCGCTCGTGAACGTAGAAGCGCTTGGGCAGCATGCAGATCTGGCCCGTGTTGAGGAAGGCCAGGGTCGCGAGCTTGGGGACGCACGCCGCCAGGTCGACGTCGTCGCAGACGATGCACGCGTCGTTGCCGCCCAGCTCCAGCAGGTGCCGCTTGAGCGTCTTGGCGCAGCTCGCGGCGACGCGCTTGCCCGTCGCGATGGAGCCGGTGAAGGTGATCATGTCGATGCCGGGGTGCTGTGGTTGTTGGGGAGAAGAAAGGGGGAGTTAGTTGGTGTTTATTAGGTGAGAAGGCAACCCACGTACTACGGAGCTGGATGCTCCTAGCCCCCTTTTTCTTTTTTCTCCGGCCCCAGATCTGACACGATATTTTGATTTCAAATATAATATATCGCAAAAAGGATAGAGAAAACAAAAGAAAGAAAGAATATAAGTAAAAATATACACGCAAGCTCACCTCGGTCATCCAAGGCCCCAAGCTATCGTCTCCGCTGAGCACCTGCACCACCCCCGGCGGGAACACGTCCCTCGCCAGCTCGCCGAGCTTGAGGTCGCAGTAGGGCGTGTAGGGCGACGGCTTCATGACGAAGCAGTTGCCCGTGAGGAGCGCGGGGCCCAGCTTGCCGAGCCCCAGCAGGACGGGCCAGTTCCAGGGCACGATGCCCGCGCACACGCCCAGCGGCGGGAACGTCGCGTAGACGGTGCGCTCGTCGCTGTCCTCGAGGACCTCGTCGCGGACCGTCATGGTGGCGAAGGCGCGGAGCCAGGTCAGGGACATGTCGATTTCGGTCTTTGTTTCGAAGAAAGAAATTAGAAATCAAAATCAAAATCAATGTGAAGAATAATAGTTGGGGAAACGTAAATTGTCCACGTTCTCTTATTCCCCCTTCCCCCATCGCTTCTTGGTTTTTGCTGAAAGATAAGGAAGGCATTGTTCTGTTTCTGGGGTGAAAAGGAGTCAAGAGGGAGGAGGATATTCACCTTGGAGAGACTGAGTGGTTTCCCCTGCTCCATGGTCAAGAGCTTCTGTAATCCCTCGCGGTTCGCCTCGATGGCGTCCGCGTAGCGGAGTAGCATCTCGGCCCTCTGCTGGAACGTCGTCGCGGACCACGTGACGAAGGCCTCGCGGGCGTGCTTCACGGCGTTTTCGAGGTCGTCCTTTGTCGCCACGGGCACCTCCCACAGGGGCTCCCCCGTGGAGGGGTCGATGCCGTGCCTCGTGGCCACCGTGGGCACGATTTCATTGTTGATGATGTTGCCGGGGAAGTGCTGTGATTGTTGGGTCAGGGAGTGAGTGATGCTGACTGTGCCAGTGGCATATCCAACTCAAAGAGGAGGGGCTCTAGGAAATGGATGCATCGATACTTACAGTAAAGTCTAGAGTGGAAGCCATTATCCTTGGGAAGCAACGATGGGAAATCTGGGAGCTTACAGATAAGAGTTCTTGTTATGAAATCTCACTAGATAGATTCAAGGGAGCAGCGATTGGTTTATATGTTCAATATCATCGGGTAGGAACTCTCTGGGCATTACTAAGAGGTGAGGGGTACCATCCATCCTTGGCTCGTACAACTAGTTCCCCAAGATAAGTGTGCTACCTTATACGCTGTACTGTTCATTGACCGAATCTGTTGTAATATTCTCAATCCGTCGCAGAATACAGCCTGGTTTTTTTTTTCAACTTGAAGATCGGATCGGTAACAGAGCCATCTCTTTTCTGGCTGAGCCGAGGGACACACAGCAAAAGGGGGTATCATTGTGCCAAGGCTCTCTCCAGCTTTGAGGAGGCTGATACAGCATTCTCAATGTCTGACTCAGCCCTATACATGCAAACGGCCCAGGTTCTCCTCACGAGAGATGCATATTGGGCCTCCAATGAGCGACTGTATCACGCGTCGATAAAAATCCATTGCAGACGACATTTTGAGCGTGGTAACAGCAGAAAAGGTCCTTGTTTTGGACTGGCAGCCTGCATGAACGCATGAGCGCGTGCGTATTAGGCTAAAGTATTATCATCTTTTGCGTGAGTATAGTAGATATGCTACTAGTTTGATGTTCTTACTGTAGTCGAATCTCTTGGCTAAACTGCGGCACATGACACCTGCTTACTTGCGGGGGAAATGTCGGTTGCGGCCATGTGCCGGGTCTATTAGCCCTGCAATTATGCCAAGCTAGGTTGGCATGAGATTGAAGGGGATGTGGCGGTTATTTATGTATTACCATTGATGGTGCCTCGGATATAAGGCGAGTTCTATATACCTCGCGAGGGGCTTTTCGCAGCCACTATTCACTATGGGTTATCTCCCGTCGTTTTCCATTTCTCGACGGGAGAAACGAGAAGAGGGACACTGAACAACTAGTCATAAACCCCTACTAACCAAGGTTCTCCCAGAACTCGGCGCAGCCCTGCAAGTCATCGACGTTGAGAAGATCGACCTTGGCGTCCCACAGGGTCCGCCACACCGCATTGCGAGTGCCAATGGGCCAGTACGGCAAGTCCCAGTAGCGGACCTTGATGCCCTTGGCGTGAGCCGTCTCGACCTGGCTCTTGAGCAGGGCGGCCTGGGTCTCGTTCAACTGGCCCCCGGTCCCGCGGACATCGCCAAACTGCGATGTGAAGGCCGTGCTCGCGATCGGCGTCACCTCCTTGGTGATGTTGCTGAACTCGGTGCCCAGCGTCGGCAGCGGGCCGTCCCAGAAGTAGTCCCGCGGCGACACGCCCTGCACCAGGTTGAGCGGAGTGTTGCCCGTGCCGATCACGGTCACGGGACCGGGCTTGACGGCCTTGCCGTCGTACGTGGTCAGGTAGCCCGCGTCGCGCAGGGGCGCAAGGGCTTTGACGACGTAGGGCCAGGTGGCGGCGCCGTCGGTCTTGAGGTCTACCCAGAGGTAGCTGTTTTGCATTAGATAATATTAGTAATCATTATTTCCTTGCGGGGTTTCATTTTCAACTCTCTCTCTCTCTCTCAAGATAAAAACTTACAGAGTCTGTCCAGCCACGGTGTCGAAGACGCCGTTCTTGGTGGGCCCACCGGTCACGAAGGGACTCTCAGGGTTCTGGCGGCGCAGAACCTCGAGGATGGGCTGGATGTAGAGTGCGTCAAAGGTGCGCTCCTTGGTCAGGGCGCTCATCTCGTGACCGACGTGCAGGGTGTCGTTGTAGAGCCAGACGTCAGCCTCGGTGCTCACGGCGCCGGTGGCCAGGGCGCTCCAGAAGGGGAGGGGGCGCCAGTAGTCGTTGTGGCTGTGGAAGGCCTTGGGCATGATGCCCTGCGTCAATTGCGTCGGATACTTGTACAGAGGGTTGGATCCGGCCTGGCCCAGAATGTCGCTCAGAGACATGGAGCCAATGGAGGGAGCGGCTGGGCCCGCGGCAGAGGCGGATGTGGCGGCTAGCAGGCCGGTGGCGGCGAGTTGAGCGCGCATGTTGACCACGAGGAACGTAACCAGGCTTTGAAAGAAGTCGTAGAGAAGGGACAACTGCATGGCCTGGCTTATATATACCTAGGTGGTAAAAGGAAAGGACTGTAGGGCTAATCAAAATTGACTTTCAATCCGGATCCATGGATATGGGAGAGTGTGTATGGCAGGGGCAGTGAGTGGTTCGACGGCAGCAGCAACAGGAGACGGTCAGTTGTAGCCAATGGGGGTGGGCACGTGCGACGGCAATAAGAATCAGCCATGACATCAACCCCCGCGGCATCCTTGCATCAACATTCTTGGCAGCATAAATAAATATTGGATTTTCCATATAATACCCATCTACAGGGCTGCTTGTCAATTGCTCATAACTAGAATCTGGGTATTGTATTACGCAGAAATCCACGTGGTACCGGGTAGTTGCTAATTCTGGACAATACGGTAGTTACGGCATACGGCATTGGGTCCGAGCGCAAACAGACCATGGCAATCAATCCCCTGGCTTCAATGGGGGTCTAAACACCATGACCATGGTATTGTAGTGTTTCTCTAACAACTTACTGTTGGGATTCCTTCTTACTTACGCCCTACTTCTTTTTCATGTTGACTTGGGGTTTGTTCATTCGCCGTTGGGCCAAGCCCTTCTCGGCAGGAATGCTGGTCTGTGGCGTTTCTTTGTTGCATCTCACCTCGCACTTCCAAATCCAGGATTCGTCGCATCCGGAAAGCGAACAATACAATACTTACAGCAGCAAAGAAGTATTCTGAGCCAGTACATTCATCGAAACAATGGCAATACCTTTGCGCAAGGTTTGGTATTGTCAAGATGAATCCCCAAGGGGAGTTTCTAGTCGTCCCCCCTCTCCTTTCTCTAAGGCATGCTTGTCATCTGAAGCAAACGCTCTTTCTCCAGTGGCCTTCATTCGTATCCCTATACTCCTATAAATCCTTGGTGATACCTGCATCCCTATACCCATCCCCAAAAGACTGTGAACACTTTGCCAAATCCATCAATCATCACGATGAGCGACCCTGACCAAACGGAAACCGTCTCTCCTGAGACGGTGTCTCGGGAGAAGCGCAAGATGTACGCGCAAGCCTCCAACGGCCTGGCCAACCTGCAGCTGGCCCAAAACATCCCCGTCAACCACAGCGCCATGGAGGTCGTCGTCAACGCCCTCTGGGACCACCTGCCCGCCGCGGTGCAGAGCACCATCTTCATGTCGCCGCCTAACGGGCCCGACCTCTGGGGCGGCGACGACGAGGCGGCCGACGCCGCCCTGCGCGAGATCGAGGACGTGGTCCAGAAGCGCAAGGCCAGCAAGGACCTCGCCCACTGGCTCCGGTCCATCTCGCACCTGCCCTCTGTCATTTGGCCTCTCTGGGTCGAGGACGAGTTCGGCTCCCACTGGGTCGTGCTGTACTGGACGAGCGAGGCCGAGGACTTGAAATGCAAGGACGGTGGCGGTAGCGGTGGCAGTGGGGGCGATGAGCAGAAGGAGAAAGAGGGCGAGGGCGAGAAGCCTTGGGTCAACCGCATCGTTGACATCCGCCTTTTCGACCCCGCCCTCGACTACGGCTGGAACACGAGCAACGGCCAGCGGAACTGGGAGCGCCGCGCCCGCATCACGCGCCGCTTCGCGCGGATGCTGCGCTCCTTCCGGAGCGTCTACGCGGCCCCGGGCGTCGGGGCCCTCCGCTGGAGCCCGCGACGGACGAAGCCGGCGGCGCCGGCGCAGACCATTACGCTGACAACGCCGCACCGAAACAACAACGACGGGCTGGGGCTGATCTCGGGCTTCTACGCCAACTTCGACCTGCCGCCGCGCGAGACGGCGACGGGCGAGTGCTGCTACGTCGTCGTCAAGCACCTGCTGGCGGCCGTGCTCGGCGAGGTCCTGGCCGTCGACGTCCCCCTCGTCCACAACAAGACCCAGTGGCTCACCGACGACCCCTACGTCGTCGGCCACGCCCGCCACCTCGGCCAGCTGGCCCACGTCCACCCCTACCTCGCCCGCATGGAGATGGCCGGCATCTGCGCCTGGCGCTGCATGGACGCCCAGGACTTCCAGACGCGCATCGCCCTCCAGCCCGTGCCGGACCAGAAGATCCCCGTCACCGTCAACGGCAAGCAGTACTTCCTGGACCCCCGCGAGCTGGCGCCCCCGGGGACGGAGTACAAGCCCGTCACCTGGGGCTCGACAGTGCTGGCCTTGTACGACAACCAGGAGGCGGAAGAGGCGGCGCGCAACCAACACCAACAGCAGCAACAAGAACAAGAACAAGAGCAAGGCCAGCCCGACGACGCGGAAAGGGGTACGGATGCCGAGGAGCACAAGAAAAGGTGCCGTGAGCTCAACCCGGAGGCGACGGAGGCCGAGCTGGCCCAGCTGGAGCAGTCGGGCCCGCTCGGGACGGGCGCCGGCACCACCAGGAAGAGAGAGGATCCGGCGCCGGGCAACCAGGGACAACAAGAAAGGCCAGCAGCCAAGAGGCCAAGAGTGGAGGATCCCTATGAGGGTGATGAGATGAAGGGAGTGGAGGAAGGGTCCGCTTTTACCGAGGTCGACTTTGCCGAGGGCGATCAATGCGAAGACCAAGAAGAAGGGCCATCGGCAGAGGAACAGAGACTCGAGGATCCCCATCCGGTAGAGACTCCCCATCCGGGAGTGAATCCCTATCAGCAGGTCATGCAGGAAGTAGATGAAGGGTCCCCTTTCACCGAGGGCGACCAAGGCCAAGAAGGGCCGTCAGCAGAGGAACAGAGGCTAGAGAATCCTGGCCCTGTAAATCCCTATCAGACTGAGATGCAACTAGTGGAGGAAGGGTCTCCTTTCACTGAGGGCGACCAAGACCCGGAAGGGCCGTCGGAAGAGGAGCAAAGACTGCTCGAGGAGCAGAACCTCGAGGCCCCAAGTTTTGAGGAGCAGCGGCTCGAGGCCCCGAGTTTTGAGGAGCAGCGGCTCGAGGCCCCGAGTTTTGAGAAGCAGCGACTCGAGGCCCCAAGTTTTGAGGAGCAGCGGCTCGAGGCGCAGAGTTTTGAGGAGCAGCGACTCGAGGCCCCAAGTTTTGAGGAGCAGCGGCTCGAGGCGCAGAGTTCTGAGGAGCAGAGACTCGAGGGTCCCGCCCCGGTAGAGGAATACGATCCGGATGCGATGGAAGAAGTCGAGGAGGGGTCTGCTTTTACCGAGATTTGATAGGCCAAGGAACATATATGTATTCAATACACTTAATATAATACGTGATCGTTCTGACTTGCGCCACCCGTGCCGAAGGCGGACAGTAGAAATCCATGCTATCCACATGGGCGATTCGATCCCATTCAAATGTTTTCCGCTGCTGAAAGTACCGCATGATTCATATATCCCAGAGGACTTATTGTCGTATCCCACTCCGTTACCCTCACCTCATGTCGAAGAACTCTGTCAAGTCTGACGTCCTTTTACAGTATCTCGCAAGAATTCAAACATAGTAATGAGCAGTCACAGACAATAGCATAGTATAGGGAACAAGAAAGCATGAATACTAGAATTGTGTGCATTCGCCATTTCCCCCCGAGGAAACTCAATGTAGTGTTTGGCCATAACATAACCAGCCGGGAAAACTAAATACGGGAAATGGTATCATCTGCTCCTTTGCCCCTTCCTCCCAATGATTGATTCGATTCTCTCTCTTTGATTTGATTCGCTGCCACTCCCTTTGCAAGAAAAAAGCAGGGGACGAACGAAACGAACGTGTAAAAACACCGCCGTTGTAAGAGAAGAAGAAAATAAAAACGAAGCATTTGCAATATACCCTGTGTAGGTAAGGTAAGTAGCCAGTACAAAACTCAAAAAGTAGTATGGACAAGAAAATTGCGCCGGTTGAAAATCCTCCTCGGTATGCCTTGGGGAGTCAAACGGCAATGCCTTCACCGCCTTGAACCGCTGACCGCCCTGGGAACCTGAGAATTTATAAAGCCAATATGCACGTGTAACAGCATCGCCAACATTAATAGCGTCGTCGACATAAACAGCATCGGCGAAAATGCCCACAGATTGCACATCGCCTACTGCGGGATACCACTTGCTGGAGGACATTTCCGCGCCAAGGCCCTGACGTTGTTAACGAGCATCTCGACAATGTCCTGGTACTTGTTCTCCTGGTCCCTGTCCAGCAGCAAGCGGCCGTGGTCCAAGAGGACACCCGCATCCAGTTCCACCTCCAGCTCGTGCTCCTTCTCGGGACCGCGGCCGGCCAGCTGTCGCTTGACTTGGGTCAAGTCGACCTGGAAGAAGCCGTGCTTGTAGCTGAGCCGGTCCTTCTCGCGGTCGGGCAGCTTCTCGCGATGCGGCATCTGATTAGACGTGATCTCTTCCGGAGGGCCATCCCAGTCCCATTCCAGATTCACGCTGATACGGCAGTCGACCGGCCAATCAGGCAAGTAGATGTTCAGATCTCCTACACGAGCCTTGACAATCTTGGCCAACACGTCGCCCGTTTTCTGATCGACCGTTATCCGTGCCTTCAAGGGGTGTTTCGGAGACATCAGGGCCTGCACGGCGTGAGGCAGGCGGGCTACCATGGACGAATGAAGCTCGTAGAACTTGTCTATCTCGCGACGATGTTTGTATTGAATTGGCACATGTTGGTTTCGGAAGCGCGGGTCCGTGGTGGCGACTACTTGCTTGTTGAGCCAGTCGTTCATAGTTCGGTGTTGAAGCTGTGAATACAAAGTTAGCAAACGTGAGGAGGAAATTGGCAGGCGCAGGAAGCCATAGAAAATAAAGATTACTTACCTCCGACATGCTACTGCGAAACCCAACTCTGGCCTCGGAAGATAGAACGCATTCGCCTAACAGAGGGAAGTCGAGACGATCATCCGTGTCTCGGTCAATAATGGTTCCAAACTTGGCTTCGATTTCAAACTGAACACCACGCGCTTGGATCTCGGCAAGACCGGGGTTGGCGAGAACGTGCATATAGAGGAAGTCGCCGACGGCCTTGACCAAGAAGTCTATGGGCTTGTTGACCAATGATATGCATTCCAATGGGAATGGCTGTCCACGGAAGGTAAAGCCTTCCTCTGGAGCAAGCGGCAGTGCCGGCGGGTTGTGGTCTTCCATCTTGACTGACGTACCACCGCCGACTGAACGCGTGGCTTCGGGCGACGTATGACGCGAGACATGCTCCGATTTGACATTCGATTCGCTGCGGTGGCCATTGCCATTGACAAGGCCAGCCGCCGCTGGGGCAGAGCTGGTTACATGTGCTTTCGCTCGGAGAGTATAGTTCCGGCTGGCGTTGAGCGGTTGATCGCGGCAGCTTAGGGCCCAGCTCGGTAGATTGTCGAGTGCGCACCGAGTGGGTTTCCGACGGGGAAGGAGCGGTGAGGTGGAAGTTGAGGTCGAGGTTCGCGACGGCGCGGTGCCGTGGTTGCCGTTGACGCCTGGCGGCGGCGGGCGTCGGTTGACGGCAGCATCCAATTCGTCAGGTCGGAGGTCTCGATCGTCGAGTTTCCGCTTGCCGGGCGTGGCTTCCCGCGGTTGCTGCTGGTATTGAATGCCTTCCATGACTGCTGCAGAGGCAGGCACTTGGCTCAGATTATGATTAAGTTTTTGTTGTTGTTGTGGAGGTAGTGGAGGCTGAGATGGAGGACGTGAAAATTCTGGGGGTGCACCGGGGAATGCGCCACCCTTAGATGAAGGTCTGGGCTCGCCTGCGCTACTCGGCAGACTAGGCACACGGGTCTTGGGCGAAATGCTGATGCTTCTTTCGCGTTCGCTTCGTGATGTTTGGGATTGAGAACGTCGGTGCGATTCGCTGATGGTGTCGTAAGGTGCAGTGTGGCTACTGTTGCTGACGGCGCGTTGGATGGTGGAAGGTTGCGGTGGTGGAGGAGAGGCGTGATGATAAGGTGATTGTTGTTGTTGTTGCGGATGCAAAGGATAAGCAGACAATGGAGCACCTGAGGGTGTTCTTTGTTGGTAGGGACTTGGCGGCTGTGCAAAATTTGAATTGCTGTGGTTGATTGTGCTGATCGATTGTCTTGGAGTGCCTGACAAAGGCGCCGCCAAAGGTGTTGCTGGTTGTGAGGTTTGTCGCTGGTGTGGATGCGATTGTTGTTGTTGAAAGTGACCTTGTTGGTCAAAGTGTGGAGGACCATGACTTGCTGCTACTGGACTTCCCATGGAGCCACCCGCCGGACCATAAGCCGATGGAGTCCCATATGGAGGTTGGTGCGGCCCATGAGCAGAAGTCGGTGTCGAGGCTGACGCGGATTGCAGCGATTGCGATCTCTGATGGTGTTGTTGCTGCTGCTGCTGCTGCTGCTGTTGCTGTAGCTGCTGCTGTTGTTGCTGTTGCTGTTGCTGCTGATGCTGCTGCTGCAGGTACATATGATTGCCTCCTCCTGGTGTTCCCACCGGTGGTGTTTGCGGCATGACCTGCTGGCCTGACACAGAATACGAAACTGAGCCATGCTGCGGTGTTGGCATGCCCACTGGTGCTGCTCCTCCCTGCGATGCATAGCTGCCTCTTGGGTCTCTTGGGTCGTGTTGATAACCACCCATCTGCGCCGGGCTATACTGTTGCTGTTGTTGGAGTCGCTGTTGAGGACTGGGCGGCGGCCCACCCTGTGTTTGCGGTGGAAAAGGATACCCGCCGCTCGCAGCGCTCAAAGATGAGGTCGGTGTCTGTCGGTACGGGGATGGGTTTGATACGGACGCGCTGCCGGGGGATCGCGGGTCATTCATAGGACCAGGTGGATGGATCGGAGGGGGGGCTGGCCTTCCAGGGTATCCATTGGGAGGAGGCGCGTTGTAAGTTGTCGGCGATGCATATGGAGCGGGGGGTGGGTGGCCCGGATGACCCGCGTATTCTCGAGGCGATGCGGCCGGGGCAGGGCCAGGCGATGCGTGCATGGGATGGCTATAGTCTCTGAAGGCATGGGATGGATGGCCTTGCTGTATTGGCGTTTGCGGTGCGGCGCTCATGGGTGTGGATGGGGTTTTGGCCAGGGACGCGGGCGGCGGAGGAGGCTGTCTGGACGCGCCTCCTGCGCCGCTGTCCTTGTTCAGCATGGAATTGAGGTCCATGTTGCCGGTCTGATAGCCCGTTTGGGCGGATATCGGATCGATTCGATTCGATGCGTCGTCGTCTCGTGTCGTCTCGGGCGGTATCGATGCAAGCGCCTTGCTGCCGCAGCGTCGACGGCTGGGGTTCTCGTCGAGGACCAGATGCGTTTCCTAGCAATTACTTGGACGCTGTGTTCCAACCGAATGCCACGCAGTCACGCTCTCTTTCTTCTTCTCTCTAGCACGAGCAACACTATCCCTCACAGATTCCACGTCATCGATACTGCATCAACGCGATTATCGCCGGTCCACAAATAAATTCATCAGATAAGATATCCTAATTAGACGAGTAAGAGATGAGATTGCTCTTTTCCGCGCGATTCGGCTCGTTGCGCAGAGGATGGGGGAAACTTTGGCGACTTGGGTCGATCAGGAGGGTGGCCGCTGCTGCCTGTCTTGATTCCGTCTACTAGTTTGCGCCGGTGATCGTGAATGGTTGTTCTGGCTGCACGTTCCAGCCTCTCGGGAGAATACGACGTTTCGGGTCGTGCGCGCTCTGCGGTTGGAAAAATCGCGTCGGGCGCAATGGGCTGACAGGGACCTGGTGGGATGGGGATTGATGCGCAGGGAGCAATTGAAGCCGGCGAAAAATATAGAAAGCGATTACAGGCCCTAAGCGACGGAGATGCAGAGGGAAGGGCAGCGGAGATAAGTAGGTAGAAGAGAGAAAAATAAAAAAAGGCTAAGGTGTGTCTTGGAATATTGGGTGGTGTAGTATATGCAAACGGAGATCCCAGGTTGGGCGGCGGCCTTCGTCTTGCGGCTCTCTCTCACTCTCGTAGACTTGAACGTCTGTCTTTTCTTGTCTAATCTTTTTTCTTTTTCTTTTTCTCTCCGTCCGATGGGATTTTGAGTGCTTTGCTCTGATCTGCTCTGGACTGGACTGGGACTGGGACTGGGTGTTTGTTGGCTTCTGCTGACGGCGCTGCTTCTGCTGCTTGGCTGCAAGCTTAGGGACGGTGCTAGTTATCTGATGGCAATGCAATGTTCGCGAATCAATTCGAGGTTGGCATTGGAGGCCGGCTGGCTGATTGGGCTGTCCAGGGCCAAAGTGCCAGGGTGGGTGCCGTTGAGAGTGTTTCAATTTCTTACCCACAATTAGGCAATCATCAGCCTCAAGTCTTTCTCCATCGGTTCTGATCGAGAGGGGGGTGGTTCAGATTGCGAAATCTTGGTGCATGTCCAAGTATTGCGACGGACAAGGCTGACTCTTTTTTTTCTTCTGTCTCTACCAGACTCCGTCGCGCTCGCGTGTGTGGTTGAACAAAACGATGCTGGGGAGGAGACACAAGGGGGGAAAAAGATGGGGAGAGGTGGCCTGGTCTGGGGTTCGTGTCTCTCCTTACCTCTCTATCTATAGGAGATACCTTATGGTCCTCAGCTATCAAACAATATAACAGGTACACGCCATCTAACTATGTAGGTTAGGCAATATACCTGGTATGTACTACCAACGACCACGACCACTGACTGGACTACTGCCCCTGCTACTCCTAGGTAGGCAGGCCACTTGCTACCTGTTACCTGCTAGCATATCGAATAAGAGCATACTGCCTGCTAGGTCAGTATCAACCCCCGGCATCGTGTCGAGGCCCATCTAGCCGATCCGATATCCATATAGCGGTGCAGGCCCTGCCAGCCTGCCCCTCCAGAGACCAATGACGACGTCCCTCCAGCCCAATATTAATAACATGACATAATGAACAGATGGGGTATCTGTCGATACATCGAATTGCAATCGCGCTATCAGCGGTTCGTAGGATGTGCAGCCATTGCAACCGTCGTAGAGTATTTAGCTGGCTGTTTGTGATACTGTCTGTCTGTTCCTCTGTACCTAGTGGGAGAGACGGAGCTTTACTTGGCAATTTCGGTTCCTGCACGGCCCGACATCGAGCGAAGGACGCACTCCTACCCCGGTTTCTGGCTAGCCAGATCAACCTTGATTGCTGTCGCCCAGGCTTTTTTTACTTTGGACCTCATCGCGGTTTTGCTTCTCGGGTCTCTACTAAACCAAGCTGTCAACTCCTACTGATGAGGTCTGCTAGGCTCTTGTGGCACTTGCACATCGAGCCGCCCATTCTTAAATGCCAGTAGGCAGTCAATAGAGACCGGAAGATGTGCGCTTCGCAGATGACTGCAGGTGGAAATTGGGAATTAAATTGGGATTGACACTGGACGGCTCAGCAGCTGCAGTTCTTTCCAGCACTTGCTGTAGATCGCCGGGATCAGGGAGCAGGATGTAGGTTGTAGGTTGTATCCCGTACATTTGGAATGAGTTGAATGTATGGATTGATTAACAAGCGATAAGAGATGTCGCTCAAGGTGGTAGTAGCCATGTAAAGGCCGGAATCACTCGTCCATTTGATTGATATATGTGTTGCGTGCTGTGTCTAAGGGGACCTCAGCTTGAACTATCAAGAGTGCCCGTCTCCCGTCTCAGTGGGTGACAGCAGCTAGCTGCCACTTGATAAGCATAGCCACAGGCTACACCTGATAGCTAAAATTGAGGCAGGCTGGCATATTTTTGGTTTACTTTTTGGCCATCTTAGGTGTGACTGAACACAAAAAATGAGTTGCAATCAACAATTGAAGTTGCAACGGATGCAGCATTCAAGATATCAAGAGGATTGAATACCTGCAAGGTTGGTTCCATGGTCCCACAGAAGAAGGCCGGGGGCATCATCCCCAGAATTAGGTACTCGTAGATAGGTAGACGGTGGATTGATTTCCCGGGCTCAGTGGAAGAAAGGTGAGCTACGGGGGTGTTCGTAGTGAGAGACGAATTGTCTAGTGCCACCCCCTCTGTGAATGTTTTGGGTGCAGCTCAGAAAGGTACTTGCAGCTCTGAGAGAGAAGCTCGGGCCATCGGCAAGGCAGAGCTGTTCCTGACGTGTACCGCTGCTGGCTGGTTGGCTAGCCTGGCTTCCACGCCTGGCCAGTGGCCCGGGGGTTTGGGCTTTGGCGCAATCCAATGTGTTCATTTGCCTCGTCGTCCTTGACCACTTTTGCGCTTCACCTCCACAACATCGGCGACGTCAGCCATCTATCTCTCCCCAACAACTCACAAGCATCATTCCTCTGGAAGGTAGTGGCACGTCAGAAATAATCCAGATTTTGATTTCCCTCTTTCTACCCGCCTTCGCATCATCAATCCCCCCAAGGCCCCTCCGACCTTCCGACCCCCCAATCATCCTTCGTGCGGGTTTCGCAAGCCGTAATCGAGGCTTCTCAACATGCCAGGCCTCGTGACTGCCACCGGAGTGCTGGGCTTCCTCGCCGACGAGGAGCCTGAGCTCAAGGTCTTCGCCCTCCAGACCTTGAACGATGACATCGATACCGTGTGGACCGAAGTTGCCGGTGCCCTTGGCCAAATGTACGTGATTGATCCATCAACCATTGCCCTGCCCGCCGCTATCATTTACTGACCATACCCGCTGCATATAGTGAGGCCCTGTACGAAGACGACTCCTTCCCCGAGCGCAAGCTGGCTGCTCTTGTCCTTTCCAAGGTTTACTACCACCTGCAAGCCTACGATGAGAGCATGTTCTTCGCCTTGGCCGCCGGCGACCTCTTCAAGCTGGATAACCCCGGCGAGTTCGAAGAGACCATCATCTCCAAATGCGTCGACCACTACATTGCCGCCAAGAACGAAAACCACACCGTTCTTTCCCAGAAGGACAGCGAGGACAAGTCTTTGCCTGCCTTGGCGACGGCCTTCAGCGGAGCCAACGACGGTAACAACGCCTCCGCCCTCATCTCGCCAACCACCCCCTTCTCCCAGTCCACGCTCCCCTCCAAATCTCTGCTGTCCCGTGCTTCGACCGACAACACCATCCTCGAGCCCTCTTTTGAGCCTCCCAAGAAGCAGCACCGCTCTTCTTCCATCGCCCTGTCGCAGAACGAGCTCAACACAAGACGTGCAATCGATGCCGTCATCGAACGTCTTTACGAGAGCTGCTTGAAGGAGGGTCGCTACAAGCAGGTTGTTGGTATCGCCGTCGAAGCTAAACGCTTAGACGTCGTCAGCAAGGTCATTCAGCGCGCCGACTCGGACTACAAGAAGTCCAAGGGCAAGGCTGCCGACGAAGAGACGCTCGGCCCCGCCGAGGAGTTGATGGACTACTGCCTTACCATCTGCCTGGATATCGTCCAAGAGCGTGCTTTCCGAGATGATATCTTACAATTGGTTCTGGATATTCTTACCAGCGGCAGGGCCAAGGACCCCGATTACTTCTCCATCGCCAAGTGTATTGTCTACCTGAACAAGGACGAGCAAGCCGGGACCGTCATCAACCACTTGGTGAACGCGGATACACCTCACTCCACGGCTATCGCCTATCAATTTGCCTTTGATCTGTACGACAACGGCACACAAGAGTTCTTGAGCAAGGTCATCGCACCTTTGCCCGTTGGCGAGTCGTCCTTCTCTAAGACGGATAGCGATGCGACGGAACTTGACCCCCTGGTGGCCACCGAGGACGAGTTGGCTACCATGGCCGATGAGAAGAAGGCCAAGGTCTACAACAACATTCGGTCCATCCTTGATGGTACTAAGACAATCAAACTCAACGTCGAGTTCCTCTACCGTAACAACCACACCGATCTGAGCATTCTTAACAAGGTCCGTGACAGCCTCGAAGGCCGCAACTCCATTTTCCACACCGCAGTCACTTTCTGCAATGCTTTCATGAACCAAGGTACCACCAACGACAAGTTCTTCCGCGACAACCTGGAATGGCTCGGCAAGGCCGTCAACTGGTCCAAGTTCACGGCGACAGCGGCCCTCGGTGTCATTCACCGCGGAAACCTCTCTCAGTCTAGAAAACTCCTCGAGCCTTACTTGCCTCGAGGAGCTGGTGGTATCAGCGGCGGATCGCTCTATAGTCAAGGTGGTGCCCTGTACGCTTATGGCTTGATCCACGCTAACCACGGCGCCGATGCCTTGGATTACCTCAAGGTGCAGTTCACCGCAGCCGAGGAGGAAGTTATCCAGCACGGTGGTGCTCTGGGTCTCGGAATTGCCGGTATGGCTACCGGCAACGAGGAGATTTTTGACAACCTCAAGACCGTCTTGTTTGCCGATTCGGCTTTGAACGGTGAAGCTGTGGGTTTGTCCATGGGTTTGATCATGCTGGGTACTGGCAATGTCAAGGCTTTGGAGGACATGGTCACATACGCTCACGAGACTACACACGAGAAGAGTGTGCGAGGTCTGGCCCTTGGCATGGCCCTTATCATGTACGGCCGCCAGGAACAGGCAGACGTCATGATTGAGGGTCTCCTCAACGACCCCGACCCAACCCTGCGGTATGGTGGTATTATGACCGTGGCCATGGCTTATTGTGGCACCGGAAGCAACAAGGCTATCCGCAAGTTGCTGCACATTGCCGTCAGCGATGTCAACGATGATGTGCGACGTATCGCCGTCATGAGTCTGGGATTCATTCTGTTCCGGAAGCCTGGCAGCGTTCCCCGTATGGTGGAGCTCCTGTCTGAGTCGTACAATCCTCACGTCCGATATGGTTCCGCCATGGCTCTGGGTATCTCGTGTGCGGGCACTGGCCTGGACGAGGCGATTGACCTTCTCGAGCCTATGATGAAGGATCCCACCGACTTTGTCCGCCAAGGTGCCCTCATCGCTCTCTCCATGATCATGATGCAGCAGAACGAGGTCATGAACCCCAAGGCGGCCACCATCCGCAAGACGCTCAAGAAGGTTGTGGGCGACAGACATGAGGATGCCATGACCAAATTCGGTGCCGCTTTGGCTCTCGGTATCATTGATGCTGGAGGCCGTAACTGCACCATCGGCCTGCAGACTCAGACGGGCAACCTCAACATGGCTGGTATCGTGGGTATGGCCGTCTTCACCCAGTACTGGTACTGGTTCCCCTTCACCCACTTCTTGTCCTTGGCCTTCACACCCACCTCCATCATCGCCCTCGACCACGACCTGGACATCATTGACTTGAAGTTCCACTGCTCCACCAAGCCGAGTCTGTTTGACTACCCGCCGGAGCAGGAGGTCAAGACAGAGGAAGGCCCTGCTTTGATTGCCACGGCCATCCTTTCCACCACTGCCCAAGCCAAGCGTCGTGCGCAGAAGAAGGAACGCGCCCAGCGTCGCGAGAGCATGGATATTGACCCACCCGCCAAGCCCACCGCCGAGAAGATGGACGTCGACGACGCTAAGAAGCCCGAAGACGCCAAGGACGAAGAGGCGGCTGTGGCTGACAAGGAGACTTCGGCACCTCCTGCCGACTCGAAGAAGAAGCCTGGCTATGAAGTCGAGAACATGACTCGAGTCCTTCCTGCTCAGCTCAAGTACATCAGCCCCATCAAGGGTCGCTACTGGCCGGTCAAGCTTGTCCGACCAGGCCCGTTGGTAAGTCATTCCCCTACCTGTGCAGCTGCCTTGTATAAGACATCTCAGAAACTAACAATGTCACAGCCCACGGGAGGACCCATCCTTCTCCACGATACACAGCCGGACCATAACAAGCAGCTCATCGAGGAGAAGCTAAAGAAGGTTTCCACTGACAAGGCCCCTGTGCCCAATGCCGGTGGTGGCGGCGCCAACCGGATGGCCCGTACTGAGCTGGAGAACCGCCTGCTCCAGTCCTTTGGCGTTAACCCGCCGGTCACACCCGGCGGCGCCGGTGGGGCTGCCGCTGCCGCGGGTGTGCTGACGGCCGTGGATGAGGACCAGGAGGGCGACGAAGAGGCGCAGCCGCCTCGGGACTTTGAGTACTTCACGGAAAACGACGATGAGGATGACGACTAAGCGGTTAGCGGGATGCGATGCGTTGCGCATTTATTTGTAGATTATCGGGAACCCAACATAGACAGACAGAGGGGAAGGTCTGGCGGCGGCGAGAGCAACGTAGATGTGTATTAGTATGTAGACACTATGGAAACATCTGGCGAGCTGCGGAGAGATGGCTCTTCGCTGATTTCGCTGCGTGCTCAAATCATCACTTTGTCGCCTTTGTCGCGTTCATCCGTGTAAACTAAACAACCCTACGGTTTCCCTCTTCGCCTACCAATATTATGGATGACTGCTGACTGGAAATGTAGGCATCTTGCCATGACAGTAGGGCCTTGGCAATGCTTACTGGGGGTGTTGGTAACACAAACCCACCCGCTCCATGCTGGTTGTGGCCCGCAGCCTCGTTGGCGTCCCGTGGCCATGCTGTGATACAGGTCGAAATTACACTTTCAGGCTCAATTAGTCCCACCGGCACCCGTTCCCATAGGAGGAGCTATGCGAGGCAGACTTGCTCCCCTCCTAGCATAGCCATCCACGTGCATTGTGGCTGTGAATCAGGCCGCTTTCTGCAAAGTTTCCTCTAGGCACCTAGGCACCTATCTACATAGTCTACTAAGACCCCCAGCTAAGGACTCGAATTCCTTCACAAAGCGTTCTGATTTTGGTATTCGTTTCACAGCCTTACAGGCTTTCCCCATGGATCCATTGGCAGCCTTCAGCGTGGCAGGCACAATTGCACAGTTCATTCAATTCACTGCTAGCCTGATCCGCGAGTCGACGGAAATCCTACAATCGGCGAGCTCAGCTACGAAGGACGTTGAAAATACCGATGTCGTTTACAGCACTCTGCTTGACTTCGATGATAAGCTTGGCCGCTCACTCGAGGGGACCTTGGGCTTCAGCAATGGAGGGGTTGGCAGCGAGCTGAAGGCGCTAGTGGGAGCGTGCAGTGAAGACTGCTGCAATATCCTTGAGATCACCACGCGTTTGAAGGCTCAAAATGGGCCGAGTAATCGGCTGCGAAGTGTGGGGGCGGCCTTGCGGGCGGAATGGAAGAAGTCAGATATCGAGAAGCTCGACAACAGGCTACGGAGGAGCCAGATTACCTTGGGTGTCATCATGTCCTTGGTATCAAGGTACCTGACCTGAAATCCGTGCCATCCTATCTACTATTTCCTGTGGCGGATGACTGACTGATTTGGTTCAGCGAGTATCAGAAGGAGCACAATGCTCGACTCACGAAGCTCCAGAAGGAGAGCACACTTCATCACCTGAACCAGGAGCGCCAGTTCTCCGAGCTCCGAGGGCTCCTGGTTTCACTCAGTGATCAAGTATCGTCGCTGAGAAGCATCGATACACGCAGCAAAAGTGAGGGATCAGAAGTCAAGCGTTCGCTAGACAAACTGGACTGCCCACGCCCGGCAGTGCTCAAAGTTTTCTCTCAGACGAACATTGCCACAATTGAAAAACAAATGAGAGATTTGGCCATGGACACCAACTTACAAGAGAAGCGACAGGCCATCATCGGCAGTTTGAACTTTGCGGCCCGCCCAGACCGATATGGAGCAATAACTGAAGCCCACGACAAGACTTTCAGATGGGCGTTCGACACTAGGTACGGACTCTTGGCCTGGCTAACCAGCGGCTCCGGTATCTTCTGGGTTTCGGGGCGCCCCGGTTCTGGGAAGTCTACCTTCATGAAATGGCTGATCGGCCAAGGGCAAACGCGAGAAGCATTGAACCGTTGGTCAAGCTCCGGAGATGCGATAATTTCAAGCCATTATTTCTGGATATTTGGAAGACCGATGCAAAAGTCTTGGGATGGTTTCTTACGCACTGTCCTCTTCGAAATATTCCAGCAATGCCCCGAGCTGGTGCCTTTTGGCTGCAACGATCGATGGACATCCGAACTGCCCCATACTTGGTCGGGACCATGGTCGCTAAGCGAGCTTCGCAAAACGTTGCATGCAGTTACCCACAGCGCACGCCTCACAGCCAAGATTTGCTTCTTCATTGATGGGCTAGATGAGTATGACGGAGATCACCTCGAAGTAATCGAAGACATTACTGCACTCACGGAATCGCCTAACGTCAAGGCATGCGTGTCAAGCCGATCTTGGAACGTGTTCTGTGATGCATTTGCACATAACAGCCTGCAAGTTATTTACATCCACGAACTAACCCGAGGTGACATCTACCGATATGTCCGAGACCGGCTTTCATCACATCCTCGGTGGCCACACTTGACCTCCCGGACTGGTTCCGCGGATCATCTTATCCAAGATGTGACTGATAGATCCTACGGGGTATTCCTGTGGGTTATCCTTGTGACAAAACAGCTTCGGAGTGGCCTTACAAACGATGACACCTTGGCGGACATGTCTAGAAGACTTGCCGGTTTCCCTACGGACCTGGAAAACTTCTTCGACCACATGATACAAAGTGTTGAGTCGATATACCACGAGAAGATGGCAAGCACACTGCTGATTGCTAAAACCGCAACGAAGCCACTACACGTACTATATTACGAATTACATGACCGGGAGCATGATGACCAGCACTATTATATACAGATGACACCCTGTTTATTGGAGGACTATCAAATTTTCGCCATAGAAGAACGAGTCAGACGGCGCATCAATGCCTATTCCAAAGGACTTCTCGAGGTTCATAACCAGGAAGTGTAATTTCTACACCGTACCGTGGCCGACTTCTTAAATCTACGCCATATCCTCCTCAAGCTCCAAGAGAAATGCCCGCCATGGTTTCGCCCAGAACTTTCCCACGCGAGAGCAGAGCTCGGAGTCATCAAAGGCTCCGACTTATCGGGCCCGCACTGCCATGGCACTTTGCCGGCTGCTCTCCGCTCTCGTGTCGATTTTGTGATGACCCTCTCCGCTACATTCGATGAGGAACCCAGTAAATTTCGTGACGAGTTCCACTTACTTTTAGATGAGGTTGAGTGGGCGATAAGCAGGAGACCCCAAGAAGACAGCGGAGACTACTCTGGCAACAAAGAGAACCAGAGTTTCCGCCAAATGATACTCCGGTCTGGGAACCCAGATTATATCGACAAGGCACTGCAGAAAGATTCGACATACTTTGATATTCTCGACATTCCCCCTTTATATGTACTATTTCTCGATGGTACCCCGACAAAGTATGTTGGGAGTTTCATTGTTCTACTTCGCCATGGCGCAGATCCAAATCAAGAACACGTGGAGCGTGGCTCAATATCTACGACGTATAGACCGACACCTTGGACGAAACTCGTATCGCTGTCCATGTTGCAGAACACTAATATAGCCGCGCCATCCAGAATTCTAAGTCCGTTTAGCTCGATTTGCCACTCTGGATTGATGGGACTTTTGCTTCGCCATGGTGCCGACCCAAATGCTGTAATATGCCGCCCAGAGGCAGAGAGCCACTCCCTTGTTTGGGCCGATACATTGTTCGCCTGTTTCGAGGTAAATGTTCGCGATGAGGCGGTATACCTGGATATACTGGAACAGATTGCACAAAGGGGGGTCTCCACGGGGAAATTGATGTCAAGCACTATCGTCTTGAGACGCTTCTTCGGTTTGCTGTACTCCCGGTCTTGGTTCTCGGTATTCGCTACTCAGGTCTTGGAGAAAGTTATACAGATGGCGTACAACTCACGATGGAATATGGATCCAATTTGGCCCGAGATCAGGAAGACTCTCGGGCCGCAGCAGCTCCAGAGACTACGACAGATTTACCATAACCTTGGACAGGAGATGGATATGGAAGACTTGGTGATTATAAACCAGAAGACTGGGACAAAACGACCGTGCTCGTTCACGGAGGACAACGAAGATGGACGGAAACGACAAGCATTGTCATGAAGTGAACTGGATATCGACCGGGTGGCTATATTCCAACCGTAGACGAAGGAGGTGCTGGCACCAACGAGAAAAAGGGCGATACTGGCGCGAATAAGGAGTGGGTTGTAAATCTACTGGGACTTAACCAGCACATCTCGTTTTCTTTCCTCGTCCAACCTCTAGCATCATAAGAGCATTGTCAGTACATTCGGTAGTGTTGGCAAGGTCGGTCGGTGTGTTTAGGTACAGGCACCTGGTGTGACGCAATTTTTGCAATTTGCAGGTGGTTGTCGGCAAGACATGATGCAACTTGACAGTTTATGCAAGGGAGGCAAGGCGTTGCCTTCGCCGCCTCGTTCGTCTACCAAGACGTTGTTGGCTGATCATTTATCGCAGATGGCCAGGGATATTGATATTTGCTACATACGCCACAATGGTGGAGCACGGACTTTGGGTCTTCACTATTGGAAATCATTGAATCTGATCGAGTGATCTTTCTTCTCAAACATTCAACAACTTCAAAAAGATTTGACCCGACTGATCCCCAGTGTGGTTAGCAATCACCCACCTCGAGCCGTAACAATGCGTCCACTCCAGATTTGCATTGCGCCGGCCGAGTGCGGCATCTTGACCCCCTCACGCGTCAATGCCCTCCACCGCGCATTACGTCACCTCATTCTCGACGGTCGGACTGCGCCAACACCGTCCGAAGGGGTCTCACCAACCGCGCCGACGGACAGACCAGCGGCGGCGTTGTTGGCCTTTCAGCCGCACCCGTCTTACCGAGTCCCCCGGGCCAAAGATGAAGACAAGGTCAAGTCAATTCTCCAACAAGGGTATCAGGAAGAGGATTTGCCGACGCCAGACGTCACGTTCTCGGCTCACGAGAGAGCTGTGTACAGGGGACCAGGCCAATTGGCGCTGTGGCCCGTCCTGGACACCAAGTCGTCTGCGCTTTCGAAGCTCCACAACGAGGATGATGCGGAGAAGGCTTTGGCGGATGCGGCCATCGCGTTTCTCGGTCGACTATACGGTAGTCGAGGCTTGGGGCCAGTTACGCATCGGCCTGGTCTTGGGCTATGGGTTGACAGCAGGCACTTCCGACAGCCCCGGCAGATCGCTGACATCGAGGTCTTCCCGCGGGAGCCCGAGCTGGTAGAGGGTGCAAAAGAGGAGGGGCAAGCAGATTCCTGCCTCATTAGCTGTCGAATCGATATTAACCTCGAGGACTGTGTCATGGGCTCGCCCGAGACGGACCCCTGGGCTCGGTTGAAGGGCATGGGCCTCGGCGGCCAGGACACCACCAGCGTGGCAGCCGAGTTATCCGCGGATGGTAAGCCTAGCCACGAAGAGGCCTTGGTGACCGAGTCGGCCATGAAGGAGCTGGGCGCGGCATTGACTACCGGGCTGGGGCTGGGAAAAGCGCTGATCGCGAAGCCCGAAGAGGCGTTCGGGAAGGGCTGGCGTCTGATGGGCTACGAGGAGCCTGAGATGGACCAGTCCAAGCCCACCTCCAACTGGAGGTCCGACATCATGACAATGGGTATTATGTCCTTCCTTTTGAGCATGTTCGATTGAGGGAGGGGCAGTCGTTGTTGGTCGGTCTAGAACGCTACATTTTTTGACGGACGGGGTGTCCGTGGCTGCCGAGCTGCTTTGAGTTCGGATGGGATTGCTTCATGGGTGTCGCAGCAGCGATATGCAAAGGGAATGGCAGCTGCAGAGATTGGCTTGGGCCACCTGTCAGAAATGAGAGGTGCATTTGGCGGTAACCAATAGAGCTTCGTTTGAAAGACCAAGAGATTGGATCCGTACACATGCGACCTGTGGGCGAGACGCAATCGGTATCCGTTCTGAAAGGGACGGTCTCTTCCATGACACCGCGCTGAAACCACACAAACATAGTACTGTGCTCTCTTGTCATTCTTTATTCACGGTTTGCTGTGCTAGGTGTACTAGACATTGTGCATGTTCCCGCCCAAGGCACAACCTAGGCGCTGGGGTAACAGGGCAGGGGATTCCGACAATGCGACGTTGGCCGTTGTTTGGAGGCCGACTTCCGATCTGAATGGCTACAATAGGAAATCTTGACAGAACTGCATGTGCATGTGGTCACTTTCGGATATATCTTCACTTACCGAAGGACCTATCTGTGTCTCGCCATCAATAGCTGGTTGCAATCTTGATGGAGCGTTTTCTCAGGGTCCACGCTGGTCATTTCTATGGCTAGCACCCAAGACAGCCAAACCTGTCGCATGTGTTACAAAGAGCTGCTAAACTCGATCACGCATCCTGCATCCTGTTGCCAGCTGCGCACGTTTTTCTTACCCGTTGTGGTTCATCAACCTTGAGCTGTGGCGGATTTCTTGGTTGAGGACTAGCCTAGATGTGTATGCTTGGACCTATGGTGGGAAGGCATAGGCCGTTCAGTTTCAATAACGATCGATTGTCTTCAGATTCAGGAAGGCGACCGGAGTTTGCCGGACAATCCGATGTCTGGCCGGGGCGGTGCAGGTGCAAGTCGAATTGGCAGCGGCGCCGGTTGTGCAGCAGCCACGGCGACCAGCTGGGATGGAGGTTACGACGTTACATTGATCCGCACTTAAGCTCACTCGAGCCATGGCTAGCCTGGGTTCTCTAGTGTCGCTTTAGTGGCCTCTATTCTGAATTTTCATCACTGTCATCTTATTTCTGTTGCAGGGCAGAGAGAGGATCATCGAATTCGGCCGAGTTGTGCTGTGCTTTTGGTGTGCTTCTGATGCGGATCGGAGGAGGGTTAGACTGCCAAGGTAAGGCGGAAGGTCCCTTACTGCCTGCAACGACAATAAGGTTTAGTTGTAATGGGCAAATATGGGCATATATGGGGAAAAGGGGCAGAGTCGGGGCTGCTTGGCGTTGCAGGTCTCCCGGGGTTCCATGCAGGGGCTATTTATGCGCCCGCCAAATTCAGCCGCGCGCAGCACTTCCAGGCACTCGCGGGCAGGGCTTGCAGGGGTCCAGGCAGGTTGTTGGTCGTTTTGCAAGTCAGTCCAACGGCACCCCGCGAGTCAGTTGAGCCTCAAGCCCTGCCGCTAGCCAGTACGGACCCCTGCTCGCCAATATATGGCCTACACTTTCACCACAAAAAAGCATCAACCACCCCTCGCCCACCCCTCGGCCTCTCGCGACGTTGCACAGAATACAGGGAATGCTGCGAATCATGGTTGGCCTCTTTCTCTCTCTCTCGTTCACGTTGGCCGTGCCTTTGCCTCTGCCTCACTGACTGTCGTGATCGAGATGATGCTACTACTGCTGCTGCCAACTTTCGCTCACCGTCCGACTGTGACGTGCGATTGGCCGGCGACTGTTTATGCAAACCAACTCGAATCGGAAGTTATTGGTGACGCCAGGACCAAGTTTGGTTTATACACATGCCAAAAAAAGAAACGTCCCATGTCATAACACCATTGACATACGCGCTAAATCAAATAGCTTGCATCTGTCATCCTCCGTTCCGTCGCTGTCGCTGTCGCCGTCTTTTTGCCCCGGAGAGATCCGTGGCAGATCCCAACTATCTGGAACGGCGTTCACCTCTTGGAAACGTCTTGAAAGAAACTCCCGTTACAGCACATTGGTGGAAGAAGTCTTGCTCCAACGGTTTCGGACGCCTCCCCCAGGCTCCTCAGGCTCCTCAGGCTCCTCAGGTAATCTGCCCAGCCTTGGAATTGGCCCCAAAGGCTTTGCGGTCAACTGGGCCCGTGACCTTCCTACCCCGTCTAAGCTTGACAGTTACCAGGTCTCAGATGCTAGGGACCAGGGTCTGATGGCATCTCGGCCTGCCGCGGCATGTGACCAGGAAGCTTGCACCTTAGGAACCCGCTCCCGTCCATCCCACCGCCCTCGATGCCTACACTGCTACTGCTACTGCCACTGCTGCGTGGATCACTAGGATGGCTCTCCCTCCGTATCGCCTTGACCCCCGTGCGATCTCCTCTTTTACTCTCTCGGATGGCTGAGCTTCCTGGGCTCCTGGAAAATCATCTAGGCCACCCGAGATCCGATCAATGGTTGGTAGTTCTAGCCGGTGCTTGAGGCCGTGTCGAGCGGGTCGGTGAATAGTACTATATACCACGCCCTGAACTCAAGCACCGCTTCGCTTCGCTCTCCTCTCCTCTCTTTTTCATCCGATAATACCTAGTCGCTCTTTCCCACCCCCCGTCTTGGTCCTCTTTGGGTCGTCATTCGTTTCTCGTCGTGTCACCTGCCCACGCTGGTCGTGTCCTATTCAGGTTCTTTATTAGAGTTTCTTAGTTTTGTTTCGAAATCATTTTTCCCACCTCTCTACTTCACTTAACTTCCTATTCGTAATCCCATGTGCCCTCTCTCCCATCCTACTCTTACTGCTGCTACTACTGCTTGTCGCCTTACCAACCCAGTAGTCTACGACTACGATACCGTCACTTCGTAAGAAGCTTTCAGCACAGTCAACCTCGAAGGTAGCAACCTTCACCACCCAACAAAAACTTACAGACCTCACCTCACGATGGAGGTGTCACCCGTTGACGCTCCTGTGCGGCCGCCACAGCACGAGTACTGGGATGAGAAGATATATGTGGAGCCGGAAGAACCCAGCAGCAGCAGCAGCAGCAACACCAACACCAACAATAACAACAATGCGAGCTCCTCTTCGAGTGAAAAGAGTGCCGCGATCGCCGCCATGGGGGGCTACCATGCCCCAGGGTTACGGCGGGCGGGCACTGGCAGCGAAAACATCGGTGAGCCCGCCCCGGCCTACATGAAGGGGGACATGAGCAACGCCAACAGCCCGATACAAGGACCGCAGCAAGGAGGCCAGTCGACCTTCCTGTACAAAGACGAGCCCGGCTACTCGCGGGGCGATGTGCCACAGCCGGCAGCGGACCGCCAGATCTTCGGCCTCAGCAAGAAGACCTTCATCCTCGTCGTGTCCGGACTCGCCCTCTTCCTCGTCGTCCTGCTGGCCATCATCCTGGGCGTCACACTCGGCCGCGGGGCCTCCAGCAAAGACAACAGCGGCGGCGCGGGCACCCTAGGCCTGCTCGAAAACACGCGGCTCAGCGCCATGAACTGGACGGACCCCTTCTCGGGCGTGGACCACTCGGCCGTCTTCTACCAGCACTCGAGCAACGCGCTGATGGTGTCGGTGCGCGACGCGACGAGCCAGGCCTGGCGGTCCGTCAACATCACGGCGAGCGTCATGAACACGACCAAGGCCATCGGGCTCAGCGTGCTGCCGCGCACGCCCATGGCGTGCGTGACCAACGCCTTCCAGCAGAGCTGCTACTACCTCAACGCCGACGGCCGCGTCGCCGAGATCTACAACGTGGACCCGACGCTCAACGGCTGGACGGCGGGCGCCTTCGGGTCCAAGATCCAGGCGCGCACCGCCCCGGACTCGCGCATCGCCGCCGCCTGGCAGATCTGCCAGAACTGCTCCAACTCGATCCTGGTCGCGTGGCAGGACGCCAACGGCGCCGACATCAAGATCGCCAACTTCACCTCCAAGGACTGGGCCCAGGGCCCCACGCTCTTCGAGTCGGCCGCTCCCGGCGCCGGCCTCGCCTTCTCCACCTTCAACGACTTCCGCGGCACCTCCCCCTTCGGAACCGATCCCAACGCGTTGCGCATGTACACGGCGAGCGGCTCGAACCTGGTGGAACTACTCAACGGGCCCGAGACCAACTTTGCCTGGGGCATCGGCAATTTCAGTAAGTCTTTTTCGTCTCTTATTCCCATCTCTTCCTCTTTGCTAACATGTGTCTCCAGACAACCCCGTGACGTCAGGCCTCTCGCTCAACCCGAGCCCGGACATCGCGTCCATCACGTACGGCAACAACGGCTGGGACAACAACCTGGTGCACTTCCTGGGCCCCAAGGGCAAGCTCATGTCGGCCGTGTACCGGGGCGCCGGCTGGTCGGTGCAGGCGGCGACGCTGAGCGGGGCCCCGGCCTCGGCCGTCGACGGCTTCACGTCCATCGCGTCCACCCAGGGCATGCGCCTCTACGCCCTCTCGCAGCGGGGCGACATCCACGAGTTCACCACCAACTCCACCAACCCCTTCTTGCTGAGCTGGGCGGGCGTCGTCAACCATTGAGAGTTTTGGGGGGTTGAGAGTGGAGAGAGTAAGGACGAATGAAGACAAAGGAAAAATGGGATGAGAAAATCACAGAAGATTAAGAGGAAGATGAGGTCGGGCGGTTGATCAGGTTCTTGAGTGGCGAGTAGGCGAAATGTGTATATGGGATTACGATATGACAGTCTACTACATGATCAGGAGGCGAGAAGGAAGGAAGAAGCGGACAAGGATTCAATTCTGGGCTCACAGATTTTAAAGAAGTCACTCCATGGCAAACAGACCAGAAGGGAATGAATAGAAAGGAGGGAAGCGTGGGGTCAAACGCCAATGTCTTTTATCTCACGGTGATGATAGATTGTAACGACTTGTTACCATGAATTCATACGGCCGCACAACAATGCCATGTCTGTTTCGCGAAGCTCTTAGCAATATAGAAGGCTGAGGAACTTGACTAGTCTGGCTGAGCTGGTACACACGCTGTGGTGATTATAGCTGATCCTCATATGTACAATTCGCACTCAACCCCTGTATTGCTTTCAAGAGAGAAGAATACCTAGAGTAATTGGAACGCATCTTATATGATATGGGTTAGAGAATCCGAGACTATATGAGAAGATGCTGTTCCCCAGTCATGGTATCGTAAGAATAACAAATAGGAGCATCAGTCTTATATGAGCTTCCCATAAGATGGGATCTAGGTTTACCTACCATTCAACTGACAGCATGTAGCTTTCTTTCAACTCGCGCAGTATGAAGGGAATGGTGCCCACTGACAAGACAGCTATCGTACCGCTCACAATTGCATCACGGTCAGCCATCCCTTGTATGATACCCGCTTTGCGTGACGAAAAACCGACGGAAGTGGCCGCGGAAGCTCAGTTTCAATACGTCCCAAACTCTCAGATCTGAATAACATACATCTCCTGTCATGACTCTACATCTTCGGGGCCCTGGGGTGGGAAACGAAAAGCGGTATGAAAGTGATTTGGAACACGGAAAAAGCGCCACGCATCTGCAACACCATCCACGCAGGGTATTCATACTAATTAGGGAAGCTTGGCATGCACATCGTCAAAACGATCTACAATCATTGTTCTGTTTATAGCTTCGGGCGGTGTTTGGTGGGTAGGACAGTATATATCGCCAGCTGTATTATGATACATGGTCCGCCAAGGAACCCCCTTGGCCTTGCAGATAATTTGTCCAATGTTCCCGTCGTATCAATGAGGGATCTGGCTGCGCTGGTTAAATGAGCTGCCACCACGTACTTTCCACTGCCCTATTTGCAGGCATCAACATGCCTCGACATTCCTAGTACCATCCCTAGACTGCAACGCTATGCATTCCGTGAGAGGCACCAGCCTTCCGTACACGACGTTCACCACGTCAAAGTTGCTCTTCCTTCCTATTATCATCAGGGATAACTCGCGATCTGAGATCCTCTTCACGCTGTCTCTCCGGGGGCCTGAAATTATGCTTGATAATGGTCCTTAGCTCCCGTGAACCCAGAATTGACCAACGTGAATCCGGAATTAGCCTATTACATAGTAAATATTCGAGGAGGAAGTAATCCGGCTGTATATATTTAACAGAGCGCCCATTATAAATAATATCAGAAATGCTGTCGTATAATATAGTCCTCCCAGGCCCCGAATTCCCCAGGCTGGAAGGTTTCGTTATATAATCCGAGGGGTGCGTACTCACGGAAGTACTTACTCTGGATTACACGGTGCGTCGATAGTAGTGTGGGCCATAAATACCGAGTCAACTGTCGATGCAGCGGTGCTATTCGAGCTGTGTAATCCCTGTGATCCCTGCGAGAAGACGCTCTTCTGGGCAGTGCTTATGGTCGAAGTATCTCTTGTGGACGCGCCCGTACTACTTCCACGTATCGAAGCCGGAACAGAAGGCGCAATTCCTATATATATTGCGGTTGGGTCCAGGGAACTGTGATCCCGCCAACTGTTGAAGCGCGCCTCATCATATGGAGCTGGAACGGTATTCAAGAAAGCGTATATTCCCTGAAAGTCATCTGACCAATTTGTAGCGGACATGGTCCCCGATTTGGGAATCATGGGCGTGTCATTTGAATACGGTTGCATAGCTCCATATTGCCGGGTTTTCTGTGTTGTTTCCGACGTGAACCGGGCTAAGATGTCCTTGAACACATCTCTTGCAGGCATGATGGTGATAACGGTATTCTCCACGCTGGCAGCCACCACATGACCGAAGAGCTTGTTGGTCTGAGAGTCGTAGACCCAGCTACCGCAGTCACCGGCTACCAAAGGCCTATCTAGCTGGGCGATAAAAACCTCTTGGAAGTCACTGGCGGATGGGAACCTGCAGTACGAGCTGAAAGCTTTCATAGTCCCTCTGATCTCGCCCGCTCTCTCGTTAAACACCGAGATTTTTGTCTCCCGGGGTCCATACTCGAGAGAAGCATTCAGGTCTCCCAGATCGATCCTGATATTTTCTCTGGGTTGCTAGTGTGTTATTCGCTGCATTAGCCTTATGTTGTCGATATGGGAAGTCAACTTGAGACAGGTTCACTTACCGGGCGATGACTAAATTCTATGGAGAAAACGCAATAGTCCAAGGGTTTTGACGAAAAGATCACATGGCCAATTTTAGTGGTAAATTCGCCTCTGCGGTTCACTGTATGCGCCAAAGGCTGAGTGAGACATGGTTCTGTTATATCTTCGCCTGCTGCCCGAGAGCGAAATGAAGAATCGATGTCGTCGTTGAAACCAAACGAAGACACAGATGGTGGACCTGAATAGCAGCTAGTTGGTGAGGCGACAGGGCTGCGGCTTGCCTGGCTGGTACTGTCGACGAATTCGATGCACCTTTCGTCGTCGTCTTCGTTATCATCGTCTAACTCGTCCAGACCGATGAACTCGCAATCATCCTCCGAATCTTCAGATTCCGCCAAGTCTGTGGTAGACTCTGAATGGAGTATATGGCACACAGTCAGTCCCAGAATGGCCTCACCGTGAATGAGAAGGCCGCCGATTGTTGAAACCCGATCTGTTTGACCTGCACATATGCGCGCTCCGGCTGAACAAGAAGTTGAGTCCATGAAAAGCTCTAATGGATCATCTGTGTCACCACTGGGAGAAGCGAGTTTGTCGCTGTGGTCACCAATCTGACGCTGACCTGCAAACTCTGCGATAAGCTTACACTCTCCAAGAGCAAATCCTGGATACTCTAGAAGAATATCGCTCTTCTTCGCTAAGTTCAAAGCTTCTTTGCGAACTTTCTTGTCCTCGGAGACAAACATGACGGTAGGCTTCGTTTTCAGCGACGACTTGCCCATCATAAAAAGGGACAGGTTGAGCATGCATGTTGACGTGGAAATCTCAGTGCTGTTTTCTCTCAGGTAGGAAATCAGTTTCGGTTGGATGACTTCTGTGAACTCTCTTCTGGCGACGCCCATAGCTTCCCAGAAATCTATTCTTCGGACTAGTGAGACTCGCAAGCTTCCGAGATATTGGCCAGTCGACGATTCTGAGTAGAGCCACGCCTTGGTTGTCGGGGCCGGTTGGTTCATTCCTGTAGACACGGATGTACATTCGATCGATTAGCCCTGGAGATTTATTGGAATTTGAGATGACAATCACACTTTTGGGGCACCGGTGTTGTAATCCTGAGTATTTGTTTTCATTGAGAATGTGTGTATTGGGGAGAAAGCCATTACACCCCTTCCCTTGCGGGGAAAGGTGGGGTAATGAGCGAGTTGGAGGCCGGGGCGGGGATGCAGCAGAGAGGGTGGCATTGTCGAGGTGGCTCAGACAGCGCCAGCCAATTATAGGGCCGGGGCGAGACAATCTGCAAGGCAGTTTTTACATTTTTCCGCCTGACTTTTTTGTCTTGACAATCCAATGTGGCAGCATTGGGCGCCAGCGCAGGGGCTGTGTCCAAGGATGCCGCAAGGCGGATTTGGACGGAGCCGAGAATGGTCGGATCCTCGAGTCCACACAATCAAGTTCGTAAAGAATATAAGTCACTGTTCCATATGAATCCTAGGTATGGACATCTTCCAAGAACATCAAAATGCAGAACTCCCCATTAGAAAAGTCATTACTGATTAACCCGATCCCCGAGTCCACCGTTAGTCACCTCAAAAAATGTCTATGGGGTTCTACGGATTGCAGTACGATCAACCCAAAAGCCGACTCGAAGCCTTACTTTAACTTCTACTCATCTAAGTGCCTGGAATATCTTGCAGATGGCGGGAGAAACGTTTTCCAGCGTACGCATGCAGACGTCGTGGATATCGGTACCCGTATCCTGCGCGGAGACATAAGGGAGGACATAGTCACATATGTCACGTCGCTGAAGGGCAACTGCCAAACGTCCCAGAGCTGCTGCTATGCCGAGCACTCGGTCGATCTCTGTGCCACCCTATTGACTATGACCGATGTTGGCGAATGTACCTTCAGACTGTCGATGCAAGACTTCGTCACCTGGACTGAAGGACCTCTACGCGATGCGCTGACATCGCACTTTGTCCCGACAAGATCTCTAGAGGCACGGAATGCGAAACTGGACGGCATATTTACCGCGCCCAACCTGGCACGCATTGGTGGGATCCGGATTCTCTGGACGAGCAACCTTGCAAACCACCTGAGGCTGACCGACGATGATACGGCGGTCTTCATATACCACCACGCCAGTTTCCTGAAGATGTACCAGAGGTTCGTCACATCCTTTCATACGATGGGCAGCGAAGCTTGCCAGCGATCTTGACTTACACAGGCCATACACAGTAAGGGTGGGAGCCTATTTCCCAACGATTTCGTAGAAGAAACCTTACGCACTATGGCATTGCTCTTCCCACAGAGTGACCGGACTGTGGCTTCATGGCTCCGCTTGGGAGACGACCGTCGGTCATGTGTCGATCCAATGGTGGCCTGGTGCGGTACACTGCGGTCCCGGGACAGACGGTTCGAGCGCTTCGCCTATTGGCATGACCGTCTTGTCATTTTGAAACAAACATTCGACGACTGCAAGCCTCGCACGCTCTCACAATGGTGGTGGGATCGCCGGGATGGGGTTCAGTGGTACACCTTCTGGGTGGCTATCCTGGTATTTGCCTTGATGTTATTCTTCGGTCTAGTGCAAAGTATCGAGGGTGCTCTACAGGTTTACCTAGCGTACAAGTCGGTTTAAAAAGAATACTTATATATGGCACCTTGGGGGTACAATTGTGATGTGAGAGAAGGATAGATTGTGGCCTATCTTGCCAAAAACAATAGGAGAGGACAGATAGTGTATACCCATGAAAATGGTGGCACGACTCCTGTGTCACGGCCGTCTCCGACGCTCGCGAAAACCCACGATGTGCCCATCTGCCATGAGCACCTGTTCCGCCATTTCCACCATTTCTGCAGCTACGTATGGTGTATCTTTGGCAGCTTAATTAAAATCCGATGGGCCCGTTGATAAACGGTACATACTGCCGCGGGCAAGTGATGTTGGCCGGCGGGACTCGGCCTTGGAGATACTCCTGGATGTGTTCATAGTAACAAGGAGACCCTCCCTCTCTGGTTACGGGGTGCTGCATCCGAGTGAAACAACCACGGGTTAGCCAGGAGCGTTCGTTTCTCGAAATAATCGACGGCGGATTGGATATTGGTTGAGAGGACTTACACCAACAGCTTCCTGCAGGAGCACTATCGATCCTGGGAACCGGGAGGACATCTTTCGAGCACTGGGAAGAGTCAGTAATCTGATCATTGTTAGTAAATGGGTTGGTTATTGGAGAACATACTTTGCCGCAGGTGCGACTGGATCGACGGTGTTGCCTGTGAATAGGATCGGGAAAGACATGGGTTTTCCAATTCCGGTGACTTGACCTGTGTAGGAGGGTTAGATTGATCATTCAATGGAAGGCAGCATTTTATTCGAGAGGAAAATGGTCGGAAATAGTAATGGAGAAGGGAATCCTACCCTGGATCATCATGCTATCAGGCAGTTGTGCGTGAATCGACCTGCAAAGAATGGTTCTCGCCCAAATGGGGAAAATGTCGCCAATATACTTGCTACTGGATACGGTGTCCTGGATGTAGTGTTTCCATTCCTCCATCGTCGTAAGCTTATTAGCCCGGTACGAGTCCGCGCACCGGATGATGACGCCCCCATCGTCGTCGGCGCCAAGATACATCTTCTCCAACCTTCCTATGAGCGCAGATGCATTGCCCTTCTCCAGCTGCACAAACATGTCGGCCATGATCGGGAAGGAGGTCAGCGGCTCATAGATGCCGTCTGCGAGGAAGTATTTGAGGTCGGAGTACGTGGCTAGTCCCGGCAACGACCAGCCGTCGATGCCACTGACCGGAATGGGGTGGTCCTTGATGTTCTCAATGATGCCGTCCATCCGGGCCGTAATATTTTCGGGCGAAGGTCCCCAGAACGAACACCGATCAGGGCCTGCGGCATGGCACAGAAGTGGCAGCTGCGCAAAGGCCTCGTCCGAGTTGACGAAGACACTCCGCCAGTCGTTGGCGTAGTACTGATCCACGTCCATAACGCTCTCGAGCACCAGCCTTCCCACGCGGTCAGGAAACAAGGACGCAAAGGTGGTGCCGATAACGGTACCGTAGCTTAGGCCGAAGCCCCACAGCTTGGCTTTGGAAGGAGGCGATCGGCCGGCCAGCTTAGCCTCTGCCTCGACAAAGCTGAGCAGGTCGCGAGCCACCGCCGGAGTAGTGACGTAGTAACCGTACGGCGAGTCCGTTTTCACGGCCTCGTCGCACCATTCGCCGTAGATGGCAGCGGAGTAGTATTGTTCCTCGAGCGAAGCAGAGGATGTATTGGTGGCGCCCATATAATGGGCGCGATTAAAGGCCGTGCGTGCCTTAGTATTGTTTCGGAAGCAGTCGAGGCGCGGGCTGCTTCTACCCACACCTCGGGGGTCGAAGGCGACGAAGTTGTACATGTCGCCAAACATGTTTCCGAGTTTATCTTTGTAAGACTGCAGTAGGTCGATGCTCGAGCCGCCCGGGCCGCCTAGTGTAGCGTCAGCTTTGGTTTTGTGTAAAGTCGAGATGATTTGGAGGGTTCTTTACCGGGGATGATGACAAAGCTCTGGGAATCTGCAGTGGCATTTTTCCCGGCCCATTTCATAAAAGCGATGGATGCGGTGCCGAGGCTCTGGTTCGAATAGTCAAGAGGAACTTGGAGCCTGGAGCAGGTAAAACCGTCGAAACACGGTGTCCAGGTGAGCTCGGCCGATGACTTGATCTGCACGGCACGGTATGTCAGACGAGCTGATGGGAAAGACAATGACATTGGGGTTCAGAAAAGACCAAGATACTCACAGCGTCAAAGTCGTGGACCATGCTGAAGTTGTTCCGACTCTCGGCCCTGCATGCGAAACCTGCGAGGAGGACGAGAGTGGTTGCGATCTGCTTCATTTTGGCAGGCAAGATATCTTTCAATGGCGCTTGTGAGGTTTCACTTTTGCTGTAGGACCTATTTCACTCCTCATTACAGAATATCGTAGCGCTACTTATACGTCCTGAGAATTTCTTTATCGCCTTTCTTTCCTATTACCAGATGGCTCTTCGTCGTTGTGAAGTGTGAAAGTACGCGAAGCGCAACCTTTGTTGCTCAGCTTATACGAACGAACAAATAGCCAAATGCTGGACGGGTCCTGAGCCACCAAAACTCCTGAGTTTCTATACGATGTATGCAGCTGGGATCCCCAAGCTCGTCGTAATGCTAAGCCACCTGTCGGCATCTTAATGTTAGCCGGGGCTCTCCATGGCCATTATATCCACTTAAACGAACCGGCCAATCAATATGCCCCATTCATACTTAAGTAGTAAGCGCTATCTTCCTTCCTACGGGCAATGCCTATTCCGATGTTCGTTCTTAACGTGGTTCTTTACGCCTTCGTCTTATTATTTGTCTCTGTCGGTAATTTTCTACGAACAGACGAATAGCAGATACTGATTCCGAAGACTTTCTGTACAACTCAAATTTCTTTTTTACAGCCACTCACCAAGCAGGTATCGAATGCTCAAGGGGTCGTCTCCTGTTTCTTGTCTCAACAATGACCGGAGTCAAAGATGATACCAAACCCGCGAGCCAAGCCTGGAGGAAGAGACCTCGCAAATGGACCCCAAAATCAAGACTGGGCTGCAAAACCTGCAAGTAAGTCTGTTCCTAGCGCGTCGCTGCCAAATTTTCTTTGGACAAGTTGAGACTCACTGGCAGCATCGAAGAATACGGCGGGTCAAATGCGACGAAGCTCGGCCTTCGTGCTTGAAGTGCCAGTCTACGGGAAGGACTTGTGACGGCTATGATGTAGTCTCGCGCTTTGTTGAGGCTGCTGCCGAGGTGCAGACGAGCCAACATAATCGGATCCACACCGGGACTCTTGCATCAGCAACCTGCAGCTTACTCGACCCTTGTGCCGCTGTCCATATCCAGCGAGCGCCATATCCACGTAGCCAAAACCATCACAGCCTGACTATGCGGAATCTGAGACCATTCATGGTGCTGCCAGTCATGGATTCCCCAACCCAGACGGAGGCCATGTCGTTCTTCGAGCTCATCTCCATCAAATCTCTGAACGAGTACTACCCGAGCGAGTCCTGGCGTAGGACGCTCATGTTCTTTTCCCAAACGGTCCCGTCGGTACGACACGCCGCTGTTGCCCTGGCCCTGCTTCACCGAAGCTACCACGACGGCGGTTCCAGGCAGCTGTCAGTGTCAGAACAAGAGCCCTTATTCCACTACAACAAGGCCATCCAACTTACGCTGGCACAAAGCAGTGGCGACAGCGTCGAGACAATGGCCATAACGTTGTTGGTATGTTACTTGTTTATGAGTTTTGATACCCTGGCGGGGAACTATTTCCGAGCCTTGACGCATCTGCAAGGAGGCGTAGAGCTCGCGCGCAACATTCCCGGCACCATCTTAGGCGAGGTGAACGCCTCCGATGGAAATGCTCTTTCGAGCAACCGCATGCTCCTCGCGCACATTGTGAAGCAGATTCGGCGTCTCGACATGCAGGCCGTTGCGTTCATGGTCCGTTGGACCCCGAACGAAACCCAAGAGACGGTAGCTGCCAGGCTTTCGTCGTCCAACGGCGGCGCTTTTGCATCGCTCAGCCACGCCGCCGACGACCTCCAGGTGCTTATCGCTCGGGCCATGAGGTTGCAATGGATGGCGCAAGAAGCATGTTTCGCAGACGGTGTGCCGTCGAACGCTTCTAAAGAGCTGGTTATTGAGCAGCTAGAAACATGGTCGCGTCGCTTCGAAGAGATGCTGACCCAATCCAGCCACCGTGGCTATGGCACGGACACCGGGAACAGCTCCCGTCTCGTCATCTTATTGCGACTACAAAATACTATTCTGTGGATCCTCGTAAAGAGCCTCGGCCCGGGCAGAGAGATGGAGTACGACAAATTTCTGCCCGAGTTCCAGCAATGCGTAGCGATGGCAGACGACGTTACGGCCGCGCACCAGCTCTACGCGGGATCCTCGAACCCGGCGTTCACACCCGAGGTAGCCATCCTCCCTGTGCTCTATATTATCGGAGCCAAATGCCGGGACCCCGCGGTCCGACGTGAGGTGTTGCGGATCCTGCGACGGCAGCCGCTCCGGGAGGCGGTTTGGGACAATGCCTTTGCTGCAAGTGCGGTAGAGCGTATAGCGGAGATTGAAGAGAGCGGAAATGGAAGGGCAAGTGCAAAGATCATGGAGGAAATTGCAGTCTGGCAGAGGATCGAGTGTGTATCTTGGGCACAGATAGTCGCCGGCAGGTCCAGAGCGAGGATGGAGTTGGAGTATACAATATGTAAGCAGGAGGAGAAATATACCGAGTTTATAATAATTTAATAAATTCCCCATTTATAATTAATAAAATATTATAAATACTCCCTTCTCCTTTTAATTATTATAGCTTAATATAGCTAATTATTTAATAGGTTAATTTTTATTTAATAAAAAATATAAAGTAAATAAAGGAGATATATATCTTATATATATATTATATTTAAATATAATTTTTAAAAAGGTTAATTTATTTAATCACTTCTTTTCTTTATTTTCTTATAATTAAATTAAATCGACTTTAAATTATTTTATTTAATTATTATTAATAATTTTTTATTATATTATAAAAAGATTATTATATATATTTAAAAAGGGTTAATAAAATTAATACTTTATATTATATTATTTACTTTTTTAATATTAATAAATGTATTAAGATTAAAGTTAATTATTTTATTAATAAAATATATAAAATCCTTAATAATCTTAAAAAAAATCTTAAATATTATTTTATTAAAGTAAAGATAATATCTTTAATTATAATAATATAATAATTTTAAATTTATCTTAGGGATAATATAAAACTACTTATTTATATTATTAAAGTAACCCTTTATTTTTTTCTTTTAAATTCTAATCGATTATAATTAATTTATAATCCATTAATTAACCTATAGCCTTTTAACGATTAATATATTTATTAAAGGTGCTTTTTAATATTAATTTCTTTTTTATTAATTAGTATTAATATTATATAAATTTTAATATTTTTCTGTTAATTATAATATATTTAATAACTTTCTTTTTTATAATAATATAATTTATTAATAGATATTTTAAAATAGATTTAACCTTAATTTTAATATTTTTTTAATTATAATTTTACCGTTAATTAAGGTTATAAAAATATATTTAATTATATATAGCTTATTTATAAATTAAGGCTTATCGACCTTTTTTAATTTATTTTTCTTTTTAATAATTTAAAGATAATAAATATATTAAATAATAATTTTCTTTATTTTAAGGGGTATATTATTTCTAAATATTTTAATAATTTTATAATATAAAGTTCTTATATATTTATAATTATTTTTAAAATCTTTTTTATTAAATTTCTATTTATAAATAATCGAGTATCTTAGGGTTATTAAACCGGCTTTATTAATAATACTTTTTAATAATATAGCTTAAATTATATTATTAATTAACGGAGGAGGTTAATATTAAATAATAATATTAATAATAAAGTAATAAAATAGGAATACGTATATATATATATATATATATATAGATATAATTAATAAAGAGATTTATAAATTTAAAAATTATATATTTTAAATAAGTTTATATTTACCTTTAAAGGATGTTTTTAAAAATTTATATAATATTAACATTTATATTCCCTTACGTTTAAGAATTATATTATATAAGTTTTAATTATTATAATTTAATTAAAGGGTAAAATAATAATTTCAAATATCTAATATTTAAATATAATATTATTATTAAACCCGGGGTTATTTTAAATCTTATATTATAGGGTTAGAGAGTGGTTAAGGTTTAATTATTATTATAGGAATTTTAATATTTATTATTATTTATTAATAGAATTTTATTTATATTCTTTTTTATTTAAAATTACTTTTTCGATATTAATATAAGAATATTATTAATTGAATATTAAAACTTTTTATATTAAAATCATTTTATATAATTATATTTAAATTATATATATTATAAATTAATAAAAAGATATATTTTATTAAAAATATAATATCTTAATATAGTTTAAAATTTATTATAAATGTTATAATAATATTATTAATTTTAAGGAAATAATTAAATATATTAAATACATTATTATAAATTTTAAATTTTAATCCTTTTAATTTATAATAAAGAAAGATAAAGTTAATAATATAAATAAAAATATCTTTATTATTATTAAATTAATTTCTTTTTTATTTAATCGATTAATAATAATAAAGCTATTAATAACTCTATTTTTATTTTATTCTTCCTTTTAAATAATTGTTATAAAAAAGATTATTAAGTATATAAATAAAAATTAATATTTTATTTATTATAAAATTAAATTTTATTAAAGAATAGGATAATAAAACTAATACTATTATAATTATATATAACTATAATTTAAAGAGATAAAAGAAATTTAACAATTTTATTTCGGAAAATTAATTATTTTAAATAATAACACTTCCCCTTTAAGGATAATATTAATAATAATTTTAAAAAATAATTAAATACATACTTTATTTATTAAATTATAAATATCCTTTTTATATAATAAATAAAAAGTTATAATAATAAACGAATATAAATATTTAATATAATAATTATTTATACTTTATATTTATAAAAATATATTTTTTTAATAATTATATTCTTTATAATAAATATAAAATATAAGATTATTTTAAAGAAATACTTTTTAATTATTATAATATATTTTTAAATATTAAAAGTAAAAGATTATTATTTTTATTTAAATAGAAATTCAATTTTATTTAATATTTTATTAATATAAATAATATTAAAAATTTATAATAAATTTTAAAGAAATCTTTTTTATTAATATATAAAATTATAAAAATTAAAATCAAAAGAAAAAGTATAAAGTAAACTTATATAAACCTTTAATTAATTAAATTAATTATTAAATAATTTTTATTAAAATTCCTTTAACGAATTTAATATATACATTATATAATTCTTTTATTTACCCTTTTATTTTAATTTAATATTTAATAATAGTTTTTATTAAAGTATTAAAGGTTTAAAAAATATTTTAATAGTATATATACTTTATATCCTTATTAATTAATAATATTATTAGCTTTATATTATAAAATAATATAAAATAAAGATTAAATTCTTTATTCTTTAATATTATAATTAATTATATTATTATTTATTAATATAAATTATTTATAAATATAATAAAATAAATAATATGATTTATTTATATATAATTATATTACTTTTTCCTTTCTTTAAATTATTTATTATTATATTTAAAAATTAATCCGCTTTTATAATTTATAATTTATTTATTAAAATATAATTATTAAGCAATAAATAAATTTATTATAAATTAATAAATTAATAAATTAATTATTGAATTATATTACTTTATTAAATTATATTATTATATAAACCTATATATAAACCTTAAATCCTATATTAAATATTACCTATTTCCGATTATTAGGATTTACCCCTATTATATAATTTATATTAATAAATTATCTTTTTTATAAGATTAACCTTATTTATATATATTAAATAATAAATTTTATAAATAAATATAATACTTTTCTATTTATTTAAAATTTAAATATTTAAAATATATTTAAATTATTTAAATATATTTAATATATTTAATAAAAATTATTAAATTTATTAATTAAAATATTAAAAAATTACCTTATAATATATCCTTTAATTTAAATAATTAAATATCCTTTAAATTTTAATAATATAATAAAAATAATATTAAAATATATTAATAATTATTCAAACCTAATTATAATAATTATTCAAAAAATAAAGAAAAAGAAAAAGTAGTTATATAAAATAATAAATTATTTAAAAATCCTTTATAGTTATTATTATAATTAATAAAACCTTATTATATATATTTAAAAATAATTAGTTTAAAAAATAAATTATTTATTTATAAATTTCTCTTTAAAATATTTAATAAAAAAATTAAATAATAATTTATTTAATATTAAAAACCTATTTATAATTGTTTAAAATCAAATAAATATTAATCTTAATCTTATTATAAAGTCTTTAAAATCTTTATATTTTAATAAAAATATAAAATAATTTTTATCCTTTATAAAATATCCTATTCCCTTTTTAAAATTATTAATTTCTTTTATTAAATAATCTTTATTCTTTATAAAATAATCTATTAATAATATAAAAAGTATAATATTTTAAAAAAGAAAAATTAAAATAAAAACTAAAAAATTAAAATTAAAGAAATAATTATAATATTTATTATAATAATTAATTTAATAAAAATAACTTAAAAAACTTTTTTATATTTATTATTAAAATAATTTAATTAATTAAATAAATTTAAAATTATTAATAATTAAATTATTATTAAAAATTTAAAATTATTAAATACTTTATATTTAATATAAACCTTTATTATAAAAAGGGTAACTTTATAATAATTAATTCCTATATATATTAAAGAAATATATATTCATTTATAGATTTAATTTATAATAATATTATTAATAATATTTAAATCGAGAAAGTTTTCTTTTATAATATTTATTAATTGTTAAAAAGAAATATTATATAATTTATAAAAAATTAGCTTTATTAAAATAATAATATTTAATAATAATTTAATTTATTTATAAATTTGAAAAAGTATAGAAAATTATAAAATTATTCAATTTAATAAATCGATTTAATAAATAAATTAAATTTAAAATAACTTACATCTTAAATTATAATAATTAGTTATATAATTTAATTTAATTATAAACCTTAATATTTTCTTAATTTATTTAAAGGAAAAAGTTATTATATATTAATAATGTTTATTATATAAAGAAATAAATAATATATTATTCCTTAAATTAAAATTATTAAATTTATAATTATTATATAATTAATTAAATAAACTTATTATTAAAACCCCTTTTTAATTAAAGGTATTACTTACCTTACCTATTTTAATTATAAATATAATTAATAATTTTAATAAATTAGCTATATAATTTAAAGACAATAATTAAACAATTCCTTATATTTAAAATAATTATAATTCTATAAATTATAAAAATTATTTAATTTAAATAAATCGCTTATTAAATAACCACCTTATATAATATAATAAATAAAACGATTATTAAAAAGCCCCTCTTTAAAAACGAGATTTTAAATTATATAAATAAAACGAAATAAAAGGATAAAGTTAAAGTAGGTTTTATTATAAATTTAAATTATAATATTATATATATTATTATTAAATATACTGTTTATTCTATTGAATAATATATATAATAAAAAAGGATAAAATATTTATTAATTATAATAATTTTAATATAAATAAAATAAAAACAGAATTTATACATAAGAAATATACTTTAATTAATAAAATAATTAATAATAAAAATAAATTTATTATTTATAATATAACTTTAATAAATAACATAATAAAAAATTAAAAAAATTAAAATTATAAAAAATATAAAAAGAATTTTAAACTAAAAAAGAATTTATTTAATTATATATTCTTTAATATATATATAAACCTGAAACCGAGGAATTAAACCCTATAAAATATAAATAATTATATTTATAAAACTATTATTATAAAAATTAATAAAATATTTAAATCTAATAATATAATTTTAAAAAATAAAGAAATACTTTCTATTATCGGAAATTTGATTAATTATAAATATATTTTAAATATATTAAATACCTAATTAATAAAATTATATAAGTTAAATAAATTAAATATTATTTATTTAAATTTATAAAATAATAAAGTATATAAATTAATTAAATAATATATATATATAATTATTAATATATTTACTTTAAAAAGAATTATAATTATATATATTAATTTAAAGGTTTTATTATTTATAATTAATTAATAATTCTTGAATAAAATTATCGATAATTATAAAATTATTAAAAAAAACCCCTTTTTATATTTAAAAATACAGGATTAAATAATTTTAAATAAAAAAGTATAAATTACATTTAAAGCCGCTAAATTTAATAATAAAAAATTAAAATTATTAAATTTATTAATAAAATATAAGTTATCGATAAATTATTATTAAATATTTTATTCGATATTTTATAATTAAAAAAACTTAATATAATAATTAAGTTCTTAATAAAATAATTAATACTTTAAATAATAAATAACTTTATTATATTAATTACTTTTTAAAAGAAGGTAAAATCTATAAGTTAATAAATAAAAATATAAATAAAAATTATTATTTTATAATAAATAATAATATTAATAGCGATTATATTTAATAATCTATCGGAAATACATAATAAATAATAAAAAGATTATATATTTTATGCTATAGCTTTATATATAATAAATATATTTATATCTTTAAACTTTAATAAAATTATATCGTTTATTAATAATATTAAAAAATAAAATATAATCTGTATTTTAAAATAATAAAGTTAATAAGATAATAAAAATATTTTATTTAAATATAAAAAGATTATAAAATATCCCCTTTTTAAAATAAAATATAAAATCTATATTATTATAATAAATAAAAAAAGTATAAATAAAGCAATCGCTTTATATAATAAATATAATAAATTATAATTAAAGAAGGGTATAATTTAATTATTCGAGTATAATAAAATAATTATAAACTTTATTAATAATTAATAATTATAAAGAATCGTTATTATAAAATATTTTTTAAAAATTAAAGATAGAATATTCTTAAATAAAATATTTAATATTATATATAAATAAAAGAAATTAAATTAAATAGAATAGCCGACCCTTTTTATATACTTAATATTTATTAGTTAATTTATTATTAATAAAAAATATAAAGGATAAATAATAATAAATTTATAATTATTTAATTAAATAATAATTTTAAATTTTTACCCCTTATTTTTAATTAATAAAGTTATTATATTAATATAAAAAAATTATTATATATATTAATAATTTTAAATAATTTTATTAATTCCTTATTATTAATAAATATTAAAATAAAATATTTATTATCTTTTGAAAAAAATTAAAAATATTTAATATTATATTAATAGATTTTAAAAATTTATTTACCTTTAATTAATAATTTTTAAATTAAAAGTTATTTTAATATCTTTCCCTTTAGATATAATTTTATTATTAATTAAACCTATAAAGATATACTCGATTATATATAGTTTATTTATAAACCGGGGTTTATTAACTTTTTTTAAATCTATTTCTTTTTTTAATACTTTAAAGATAATAAATATATTTAATAATAATTTCCTTTATTTTAAGGGATATATTATTTATAATTATTTTAATAACTTTATAATATAAAGTTTCTATATATTTATACTTATCTTTAAAACCCTTTTTATTAAATTTAAATTTATAAACGATTAAATATTTTAAAATTATTAAACCGGCTTTATTAATAATACTTTCTAATAATATAACTTTAATTATATTATTAATTAAAAGAGGGGGTTAATATTAAATAATAATATTAATAATAAGGTAATAAAATAGGAATATATATATATAGTGCTTAATTATATAGTAAAAGAAGCATGTTTATTCGCTTAATTAGGCCTTAGCCTAATTAGCCCTATCTAGCTATTATATATATAGCCCGATTATAGCCCTATTATAGCTATACCATAATAGCCCTAATCGGGGTCCTATAATATATATATATATATATATATATATATTAATAGGGAGATTTATAAGCTTAAAGAATATTTATTTATTTTAAGAAATTTTATACTTACTTTTAAAGGCTTTTTTTAAAAACCTATATAATATTAATATTTATATTCCTTTAATTTTAAAAACTTTATTATATAAGTTTTATTATTTCTAAAAATTCTTTAATTAATATAATTTAATCAGAGGTATATAATAAAATAATAATTTTAAGTTTTTAATATTTAAATATAATATTATTATTAGACTCGGGTTTATTTTAAATCCTATATTATAGGGTTAGAAAGTAATTAAGGTTTAATTATTATTATAAGAATCTTAATATTTATTATTATTTATTAAATTTTATTTAAATTCTTTTTTATTTAAAATTATATTTTAAATATTAATTTAGGGATATTATTAATTAAATATTAAAGCTTTTTATTTTAAAATAATCCTATTTAATTATACCTAAAATATATATATTATAAATTTATAAATATATATAAAAATTAATTATTATAAAATTACCTTTTTTATAATAAAAATCTATATTAAATATAAAATATTTAATAATTTTTAATTTTTAATAATAATTTAATTATTAATAATTTTAAATTTATTTTATTAATTAAACCGCGTTAATAATAAATATAAAAAGGTTTTTTAAATTATTATAATAAATAATATAATTATTTCTTTATTTCTAATCCTTTAATTATTGTTTCTTTAAAATATTATATTTTTTATATTATTAATATTTTATTTTATAAGGGCTAAGGATTATTTAATAAAAGAAATTAATAATTTTATAAAAAAATATAGGATATTCTATATAGGATAAGGATTATTCTTTTTTTTAATTTAAAAATAAAGATTTTAAAGAATTTATAAAAAATAAAAATTAATATTTATTTTATTTTAAATAATTATAAATAAATTTTTAATAATTAATTAATTATTATTTAACTTTTTTTATTAAATATTTTAAAAAGAAATTTATAAATAAATAAATTATTTTTTAAATTAATTATTCTTAAATATATATAATACAGTTTTATTAATTATAATAATAATTATAAAGGATCTTTAAATAATTTATTATTTTATATAAATACCTTTTATTTTCCTTTCTTTTTTAAAATAATTATTATATTTAAATATTATTTTTATTATAATATTAAAATTTAAAAAATATTTAATTATTTATATTAAAAGGTATATTATAAAATAATCCTTTTATATCGTAATTAATAAATTTAATAATTCGTATTGAATATATTAAATATATTTAAATGTTAAATAAATAAAATATTATTATATTTATTTATAAAATTTATTATTTAATATATATAAGTAAAATTAATTTTATAAAAAAGATAATGTATTAATATACATTATATAATAAAAATAAGTTTTAATAATAAGAAATAAATAATATTTTATATTAAATTTAAAATTTATATATAAAGTTTTATAATAATATAATTTAATAAAAGAATATAATTGAATAATTAATTTATTAATTTATTAATTTAAAATAAATTATTTATTCGTAAATAGTTATATTATAATAAATAAATAATAAATTATAAAAATTAATTAATCTTTAAATATAATAATAAATAATCTAAAAAAAGGAAACATTAATATAATTATATAAATAATACATTAAATTATTTATTTTATTATATTTATAAATAATTTATATTAATAAATAATAATATAATCAATTATAATATAAAAAAATAGAGAATTTAATTTTTACTTTATATTTTTTAATATAAAGAATTAAGAATATTACTAATTAATAAGGATATATAATATTAAATTATTCTTTTTAAACCTTTAATATTTTAATAAAAGATAGTATTAAATTTTAAATTAAAATAAAGGGATAAATAAAGAAATTATATAAAATATATATTAAATTTATTATAGGAACTTTAATAAAGGCTATTTAATAATTAATTTAATTAATTAAAGGTTTATATAAATTTACATAATAAAATATAATTTTATTATTAATTAAATATAATTTAAAAAAATATAATATAATAATTAATTATTAATGAATAAAAACGTTTTTAAAAAATTAATAATAAAAAAAATTAAAAATCTTAATATTTTCTAAATTAATAATCTTTTTAAAAAGTTAAAATATAATAAAAATATTATTAAAAAAGATAGAATAATATTTAATAAAGATAAAAATAAAATTAATAATATTAAATTAATTAAATTAATAAGCCTTTTTTATACTTAATTATTTAAAGTAAATATTAACACGGTTAATAATAAAATTAATAAATTATCTTTATTATTTAATACTTTAAAATTCTTGTATTTTACTTTATAGTTAATTATATATATTATAAATAAATATCGTATATAGTTTTTAAAGAATTAAAGAATAAATTAGAATAATTAATTATATTTCTATATATTATATTAAAATTATTTTTAAAAGATTTTAATTTAAAGAGGGAAAAAATTGAAATAAATCGGTAATTATATAACGTTCCTTAATCTTAAATGGATATTTCTCCTTTACTTTATTAAAAGGTTAAAGAGGATTAGAATTATAAATTAAAAAGAGATAGATTTAAATATTATAAACCTACCTTTATAGAAATATAAATATTAAATTTAAAAAGATTTTTTTCTATTATTAGGATTAAAGATATCGAAGTTATAATTTTAAATAATATTAATTAGATTATAAATATATTTATTATAATTTTGAAATAAATGAATTAATATATAAATCTAATTAATATTTAATAATATTATTAAAAATATTATTTTAATATTAAATTTATATATTTATTATAAATTAAATTTTTTAATAGAATATAAGGTAACATATATAATAATATATAAATTTTAAAAAGTTTAATAATATATTTAAAATTTGAAGAATTAAATAATATATATTAAATTAAAAAATTAAAAAGATAATATAATCTATAAATTATTTATCGAAATTTAATAAAATAAAATAAATAAAATATATATTAAAAGCTTTAAAAATATATAAAATCTAATAAAAATAATTAAAATTATTAATTAAAATATTATAAAATAAAATAGTATATTTATTATTAATAATTAAACTATTTTTAAAGGGAAAATTAAAATATTAAATAAAATATTTTTTCTTTCCCCTTTAAATATTAATAAATTAATAAAGGCTATATTAAACCCGATTTATTATACTTTTATCCTTTATTTACCCTTTATTTAAAATAAAATAATATAAATTATTTTCTAACTTTAATTATATAAAACCCTTAAATCCTTAAAGATCCTTAATTATATCCTTTATATTTTTATAAACCTTTTAATATTTTTATTATATTCTTTATTTAATTATTACCTTTTTAAAAACCTTTATCCTTTTAAAAACTTTATTATTATTATTATTTTAAAAAAATTAAAGAAAGATAATTATATTATAATTAAAATATTTAAATTAATAAAGTTTTAAAGTTAATTATTATACAAAGGATTAATTATTATATAAAAACCTTGTTATTATTATTATAAAATTATATTAATATTTATAAAATTATATTTATAAAAGATATAAATTATATTTATTTTAATTATATTTATAAGATATATTTTAATATTAATAAAAGGGAATATTTAATAATAATATTATTAATATTAAATATTTTAAAAGTTTTCGATAATATTAATTATAATATATTAATTAATTATTTAATTAAAAAAGGTTTATTATAATTTATTACTTAATAAATTAATAATTAATTTTAAAATTATTATAGAAAATTAAAACCTTTTAAGGGTAAATTAAATCAAATCTTTTAAAATTATAATTCTCTTTAAGGCTTTTTATTATTATTTATTTTTTTATTTTTTATAATATTATTTCTTTTAATAAAATCTTAAAAGAAGGTATTATTATATTTATACTAGTTATAAGCCTTAATAATATTAATATAATAATAATTATAAAAGCTAAATATATTAAAAACGTTAATATAATAATTATTATAATAATTGTTTCAAAGGTTATTTTAAATATAAATAATCCCTCTTTATAAACCGTTATGAATATTAATCTTAATAATTATTTTAAAATAACTTTTTTATAAAATAATTAATTAAATATAATTATATAAATAAATAATATAAATATTTTAATTATTAAACCTTTAATATAAATTAATTATAAATTTTTTAAAAAGGTATATAATAAAATATAATTATATTTAATTAATTATTTTATAAGAAGATTATTTTAAAATAATTATTAGGATTAATATTAATAATAGTTAATAAAAGTAAATATATTTAATTTCAATATTAAAAGCCTTAATAATATTTTATTAATAGAATATATTTAATTATCGAGGATTAAATTAATCGAATTAATTTAAAAAGTTTAATATTTAAATATTTAATTTAATTTAAAATTATTATACTATTATTATATATAAAAAGTATTTATTGAAAATCTAAAAATCGATTTAAACTTTTAAAGCTATTTTAGGAATAAAATAAAGGTATAATACTTTATAATTAAAGTAATTAGATTAAATTATAATGGAATTATAAATTATATATTATAATATAATATAACATTAATTTTATATCAGAGTTATGAAAAAAGGTTTAATAAAATAATATTTAAAAATATTAAAGAAATTATAATAAAAAATATTAATAATAATTATTAATAATTAAATAATTATAATATTCTTTATAATATATATAAAAGTATTCATATTAATAATTAAATAATAATTATTTTAAATTAATTATATAATTTATTTTTAATTATAAATAAATCCTTTAATAATTAAATATAATACATTAACCTTTAATATAATAAAAATCCTATTATAAATCGCCCTTTATATATTTAATAAAATATTATAAACTTTATTATAAAATATAATTATTATTTAAAATAATTATTCCCTTTATTATCCCCCTTTAATAAAGGAAAATTACAATTATCATATCAAAAGGTAAATAAATTAATAAAACCTTTTATAAATATATTTTAAAATCTTTTAAATTATAATAATTAATACTTAAAATAATATATTTAAAACCCTTTATTTAATTTATAATATATTTAATTAAATTAAAAAGAATTTATATATTATTTAAAATTAGTTTTTAATTATAAAATTAATAATTTATTTAAATTAATATCTTTATTAATAATTAAATAATTCTCGCCTTTTTTATTTAATTTTTATAATAAATTAATTAATAATTATTATGATAAATAATGGTTTAATTAATTACTTTATACTAAAAAAAATTTAAATTAATATTTATTAAATCCTGGTATATATAAAGATATCGGATAATGAATATATTAATAAATTAATTAAAGAAATTACGGAGGTATTTATTATAATAATTATTATAAAATCTTAATATATTTATATTATAATTATTTATTATTATACTTATTATAATACCTATTACCCTAAATTAAATTATTTTAAAATTATGAATAATATTAATATTAAAAGCTTTTTAAATAATTAATATTATAATAACTATTTTAATAATTTAATATATTAAAGCCTAATATACCTTTAAAGCTTAATATACTTTTAAAGATTATATTTAATATACCTTAAGAAGGTTAATAAAATTTATTATTAATTAAACCCCCTTTATTTTAATAATTATATAATATATATTAATTAAAAAAAGTATAATATATTATTAAATTATTAAATAAAAATATTTATTATAGAAAAAAGTATTATATTATTATCTTTAATAATTTTAAAAAATTATATTAGTATAGTATTAAAATATAAAATATAATATTATAATTATTATTTTTTATTTTTAAATTATATAAAATTATAAAACTACTTTTAATATATTTAAAATATAAATTTATTATTTTATTATTATAATAATTATTTAATAATTTATTATATATTCTTGAAATATTATATTTATATTAAATTCTAATAAGAAATTTCATTATTAACTAGATTTAATTAAAAGGCTTTAAAACCTTTTATTACTTTTAAAAATTATATAAGATTTTAAATATATTAAAATTATTATTATATTCTTACTTTAAATAAATCTTTTAAAATATTTTATTTATATAAAAATAGAAGATAACCTCCTAAAAAACCCTTTAAAAGATCCCTTAAAAAAATCCCCCGAGTATACCTAAAGAGTTTTCTATAAAGTTTTAATAAATTCCCCTAAAATATTTAAAAAACCCTTAATAATAATTAATTGTATTAAAAAGTAATAAATATTAAATCCCTTAAATTTAAAAGTTATTAATAATATATTATAATTATTAATTAAAAATTTATTTTATAAATAATTATTTTAAATTACCTTTTTTAAAAACAATATTTAAAATAATTACTTTATAATTATAAATATATTATTTAACTTTCTTAATCCCTTTAAAGGTTAATTAATTTAATTATATATTTATAAAATAATATTATTTAATTATTAATTTTATTAATGATATATTAATAATTCTTTATATATTAATATATTATATTAAATTAATTTTAATATATTTTCTAAAATACCTTTCTTAATATTTATATATCCTTTTTAATATATTTAATATTAAAATATTATTTACTTAATTAAATTTTCATTAATATTATTAGAATAAAAGATTCATTTTTTTAAAAATAATACTTTATTACCGTTATCATTCGGGATCATTTATATAAATACTTTAAATAATTATTAATTATCGATTATTAACTTTAGATTTAATATTTTATCTATTCCTCCCTTCCCCTCCCTTTTCCTTTATATTATATTTTATAATAAAAATACTTATAATTTAAATAATTATATAATTAAAAAATAATAAGATAAATTAAATAATAAAATAAATAAATAATATAAATAATATAATAATACGTTTAGGGCCTATATAATATAATTTTAAAGCGGTAAATAGGGATAGAAGTTTTAAACTATAAAGGGTTAAAGGCCTAAGCTTTATAAGGGGATACGTTAAGAGCGTTAAAAAGGCTTATTAACCTATTATAATAATATAGTATAATAATTAATATAGTCCTAATATCTATATAAGGCTTAGGCTTTAAATTAAACAATAAATTAACTTTTATTATTATTATTATTATTATATTATAAAATAAGTTTTATTAATATTCATTAATTAATTATTTTAATATTTAAATATATATAATATAATTATTTTATATCCTTATTCTTTAATAATATTAATATTATTGAATATTATTATATTTAAATTTTATTAAATAAAATATTAAATATTTATAAATTAATTTTATAAAAATTATAAAGCTCCTTTTTATTTATTAATAAATTTAAAGGTAATAAGAATTATTTATTCTTTATAATTAATACTTATTTTAAATGTTTACCCTTTACTTTACTCTTTTATTAATAAATTTATTTTCTTTTTTTATAAAGGTTATATTTATCTAAAATATTATAAAATTAATTATTAAAGGAAATTATGTATTTTTATATAAACCTTTAATTAATTTAACTTATTTAAATATTTAAAATTAATATTCTATTTATATTAATATAAATTATTAATAATTTAATTATTAAATAATCGATAAATATTTTATTAAAGGATAAAGTAATTTTAATTTTTAAATATTATTAATATAATATTAAATATTTTTAACCCTTTTAAAGAAATAATAAACATTTTTATTTTAATATTTATTAATAATAAAGAATTAATAAAAATATTTAAAATTATTAATAATAATAATAAACTTCTTTCTTTATATTAATATAATAACCTTATTAATTAAAAACTAAATATAAAAATTTAAAATTATTATTTTATTTATTAATTATAAAATTATTATTATTTATACTTTATATTTTGTATTAATAATCTATTAAATACCGAATATTAAATAATTAAAATGGATTATTTATTTTATTTAATTTAATATCTTTAACTTATATATATTTCTTTTTATTTTATTTAAAAATATATTATCTTTAATTTTTAAAAGGTATTTTATAATAAAAATTCTTTATAACTATTAATTATTAATAAAATTTATTATTATTCTTTTATATTTAAGTTATTTAATTTATTAAATTATATTATTATTTAATTATAATTTATTATATTTATTAAATAGAATAACCGCCTTATTCATAAATTCTTTATTTATTATAATAATATAAACTTTATATTTTATTTATAAAAAATAGATATTTTATAATTTTTTTATACTTAATTATAATATTTTAATTACTTTATTAACTTTATTATTTTAAAGTATAAATTATACCCTATTTATTAATAAATTACCTTGATTAAATATAATATAAATATAAATTAATATATTAAAATTATTTTATATTTAATAAATAATATTACTTTTTCTATTATTAATTTTAAATTTATTTATAATAAGTATAATCTTTATAATATTAATTTATTTTTTAGAAATTTAATTATAACCTTTATTAAAAAGGTTTATAATTATATTAACCTTTATATTTTTTTAAAAATAAAACTTTTATTAATAATATTAATAAATAATATAATTTTAATAAAGTCCGAGGATATAAATATATTTACTTTATATAAAATTATAATATAAAATATATAATCGTTTCGTTATTTATTATTTATTTTTAACAAAGTATTAAATATAATTATTATTAATAATAATATTTATAATAAAATAATAATTTTCGATTATATCTTTATTTATTAATTTATAGATTTTACCTTCCTTTAAGAAGTAATTAATATATTAAAATTAACTATTATTTAAAATATTAAATCTTTTATTATAAAAGTAATTATTATTTTAAATCTTTTTATTTATAAATATTGAATAATATATTTAATAAGAATTTATAAATAATTTAAAGTATATTTATAAATTTAATACCTTTTTTATTCCTACTTTATAAAATTTAGTAATATTAAATATAATCTATACCTTTTTATTTAAAATTATTTAATTACCTATTTTTAAATATAAAAAGGGATTTATTTTAATAATTTTATAATTATTAATAACTTTATTTAAAAATAAATAATTAATTATAAATAATAAAGCCCTAAATTAAAACATATTATTATAATTTCTTTTAAAATAGATTTATTTATAATTAATAAAATTTATAATAATACAAAATACCTCTTTATTATTTAAAATTATATAATTGATTTTAAATATCTTATTAAGTTTTTTTAATAAAAGCTTTATATATATAATTATCTATATTATATAAACTTTAATTAATTTATTTTAAATTTATATATATATTAAAAGAAAAATTAAATTAATTCTTTTTTAATTTAAATAATTCTCTATATCCTTTATAGTTTTAATTCTTTAAAGTTTCTAATATATTATTTATAAAAGCTATATTATAAATAATAAACCTTATTTTTATTAAGAATATTTATAAATATTTTTAATAAATAACTTATTAATTAAAATATATTCTTTATTTATAAATATTTTCTCTATTTTATTAATATTAAAATTATTTCAATTAATAAATATTTGTTTATTTTTTATTTTATATATTTTTTAATAAAATATACTGTATATTTAATAATAATATATATTATATTTTTAATTTTAATATATATAAATATATATATTATATACGGATAATAATGAATAAATATATAAATTATCCGCTTTAATATTTATATATATTTCTTATTATTATTATTATAATTTATTAATTAATATTTAAATATTAAAACTTAATAGAATTTAATTTATAAAAAGTTTTTCGTTTTTACGTATTTTAAAAGAATTTAAATTTAAATTTATTAAAATATTAATAATAATAAATTAAAAGAAAGAATTTTAAAGAATTTTAATTAAAACTCAATATTAATTTAAAATTTCTATTAAACCCTTAATTAAGCTATAAAGAGGAAAATATATTATTTTATCTATAAAGTGTTTTAAAAATGAAAAGGCTTTAAAATACAATTTATAAGAAAAAGAATTTAAAATACTAATAGAAGTATTAATTTCTTTAAGTTTTTTAATTATATTATTTATTATATAAATATTTTTTAAAATATAAGAAAAGGAATATTTTAATTTATTTAATAAAATTAAAATTAGATTAATTAAATTAAATAAATAGTTTCCTTAATATATAAAAAATTATATATTTTTAAGTTTTAAACCCTATATATTAAATATAATTTTAAATCCGAGATTAAAAAGTATTTTCTTTAAAGATTATAATTTATTAATTTTATATAAAAATATTAAAACTTATATTATTAAACTATTAAAATCGGATTATAATCGTTTATATAATAATAATAAATTAAATAAATTATATAATAACGATTTAATTAATAAAAATATAGGTTATAATTTTAATAATAATATTATTTAAAATAATAAAGTTAATATAATATATTAAAATATATATTATATTTTAATAATGGTTTTATATTATATATTTTCTAATTATATATTAAAATATAAATTAATTGATTAAATCTATTTTATTATTAATTTTAATTTAAAAATATTTTTTAATCTTAACTATAATTATATCGATAAAATCTATATTTTTAACATTATAAAATATATAATAATTAAAAATAGATTTTAATTAATTGTCCTAGGGATAATATAAAACTGCTTATTTATATTATTAAGGTAATCCTTTAATTTTTTATTTTTTTTAATTCTAATAGATTATAGTAAGTTTATAATTTATTAATTAATTTATAGCTTTTTAACGGCTATTATATCTATTAAAGGGGCCTTTTAATATTAATTTCTTTTTTTATTAATTATTATTAATATTTTATAGATTTCGACATTTTTCTTTTAATTATAATATATTTTATAATTTTCTTTTTTATAATAGTATAGTTTATTAATAGATATTTTAAGATAGATCTAATTTTATTTTTAATATTTTTCTTTTTAGATATAATTTTACCGTTAATTAAGGCTATAAAGATATATTCGATTATATATAGTTTATTTATAAATTAGGGTTTATTAATTTCTTTTAATTTTTTTTAATAGTTTAAAGATAATAGATATATTAAGCGATAATTTCTTTTATTTCGGGGGATATATTATTTATAATTACTTTAATAACTTTACGATATAAAGTTTTTATATATTTATAATTATTTTTAAAATCCTTTTTATTAAGTTTATATTTATAAATAATTAAATGTTTTAATATTATTAAATTAACTTTATTAATAATACTTTCCGATAATATAGTTTTAATTATATTATTATTAATAAGTATATTTATTATATTATCGATTAAGGGAGGGGGTTAATATAATATTAATAATAAATTAATGAAATAGGAGTATATATATATATATATATATATAATTAATAGAGAGATTTATAAATTTAAAGATTATTTATTTTAAGAGATTTTATACCTATTTTTAAAGGTTTTTTCTAAAAATTTATATAATATTAATATCTATATTCCTTTAGTTTTAAAAACTTTATTATATAAATTCTAATTATTATTTTTAATAATTCTTTAATCGATATAATTTAATTAAAGTAATAGTTTTAAATTTTTAATACTTAGATATAATGCTATTATTAAATCTAGGTTTACTTTAAATCCTATATTATAAGATTAGAAAATAGTTAAGGTTTAATTATTACTATAGGAATTTTAATATTTATTATTGCTTATTAATAATATTTTATTTATATTCTTTTTTATTTAGAATTATATTTTAGGTATTAGTATAGGGATATTATTAATTAGGTATTAAAGCTTTTTATATTAAAATAATCTTATTCGGCTATATTTAAAATATATATATTATAAATTTATAAATAAAAGATTTTAATTAAATATAATTTTAATAAATTTATTAAGGTTTTAGAAAGTAAAGAGCATTAAAAATATTAATTAAAATAATTTATTTTAAATAAATAATTTAAAATATTAATTAAATTTAATTATATATTTAAAGATCAAATTAAATTTAATATTATTTAATATATATATATATATTTATATTTGAAATTATATTAAAAGTATTTAGTATATTTAAAGAGATATAATTTTTTAAAGATAATTATAAAAGTTTAAAACTAAATTTATTAAATATAATTTAAAAAATAATAAAGATATTAAAGATTAAAATTAACGTAATTATTAAAATATATATAAAGTTAATATTAATATAATAATTTAAATCGATATAATATTATCGATTATGTTAAGAAAGATATAGATTATAAAAGATAATAATGAAGATTTAAAACTAAAATTAATTGAATATAATTTTAAAAGATAGAGATATTAAAAATTAATAATAATATAAATTATATTAATATATTAATTTAAATCGATATTATGTTAATTATTATAGTAAAGAAGAGAATTAATAAATAAATATTATTATAAATTATAAAAGTTAATTAATTAAATAATATTATAAAAAAGTAAAGATATTAAAATTTAAATTTCAAATAATTAATAATATATATAAAAACAATTTTAAGAGATATAAATAATATAAATCTTATTATTATAATTTTGAAAATCGATATTTTATCCTTAATTATATATTTATAAATTTATAATATATATATCTTAGGTATAGCCGAATAAGATTATTTTAATATAAAAAGCTTTAATATTTAATTAATAATATCACCGTATTGATATTTAAAATATAATTTTAAATAAAAAAGAATATAAATAAAATTTAATAGGTAATAATAAGTATTAAGATTCTTATAATAATAATTAGACTTTAATTACTTTTTAACCTTATAATATAAGATTCGAGGTAAACCTAGGTCTAATAACGGCATTATATCTAGGTATCGGAAATTTAAAATTAATATACCTCTAATTAAATTATATCGATTAAAGAAGTATCGGAAATAATAGAATTTATATAATAAGGTTTTTAAAATTAAGGGAATATAGATATTAATATTATATAGGTTTTTAGAAAAAACCTTTAAAAATAAGTATAAAATCTTTCGAAATAGATAAGTACTTTTTAAACTTATAAATCTCCTTATTAATTATATATATATATATATATATATATATATTCCTGTTTTATTAATTTATTATTAATATTATATTAATCCCCTTCTTTAATCGATAATATAATAAATATATTTATTAATAATAATATAATTAAAGCTATATTATTAAAAAGCGTTATTAATAAAGCCGGTTTAATAATATTAAAATACTTAATTATTTATAAATATAAATTTAATAAAAAGGATTTTAAAAATAATTATAAATATATAAAAATTTTATATTACGAAATTATTAAAACGATTATAAATAATATACCCTTTAAGATAAAGGAAATTATTATTTAATATATTTATTATCTTTAAATCGTTAAAAAGAAAAATAAATTAAAGGAAGCCGATAAATCCCGGTTTATAAATAAATTATATATAATTAAGTATATCTTTACGGCTTTAATTAATAATAAAATTATATTTAAAAAGAAAGATATTAAAAATAAGGTTAAATCTATTTTAGGATATTTATTAATAAATTACGCTATTGCGGAAAAGAAAGTTATAGAATATATCGTAATTAAAAAAAGATATTAAAATTTATAAAATATTAACGGTAATTAGTAGAAGGAATAGTATTAAAGGGCCCCTTTAATAGACATAATAGCTATTAGAAAGCTATAGGTTAATCGACGCTGGATTATAAACTTACTATAATCCATTAGAATTAAAAAAAATAAAAAAATAAAGGATTACCTCGATAATATAGATAGGCAGTTTTACGTTATCCCTACGACGATATCCTTAATTATATTAAATAAAATAATTAGAAAATAAAAGATATTATAAATTTAAAAACCTATATAGATTAATTATAATTTTAAAAAAATAAATATATAAAGAATTGATATTAGAATAATTAATAAAATATATATAAAATTAATAGTAAAATATATAAATAATATAAATTAAATTTATATTAAAATTTAAATTAATATACTATTAATATTTATATTAAAAAAGATATTATAAAAATAAAGAATATTATTAAATTAAAAATAATAATAATGTTAAAAACTTAAAATTATATTAAAAAATAAAATATATATAAATAATATATAATTTTAATATATTTATTTATAATTAGAGTTAATTAATTTATATTTAATTCATTTATAAATAATTACTTTAATAATTATAAATTAAAAAATATATTTTTAATTAATTAGAATTAAAAGAATTTAATAATTAAAAACGGCTTATTATAATTAATCTTTTAATTATATTAATTTAATTAGAAATTAATTAAATATTAAAAATAATTCATAATTAAATTAAAAGAGTAATATTAAATAATTAATATTAATATAATAAGAAATTATTTAAAGGAATTATATATATTAAGATATTAATATAGATTAATTAATAATTTATTTATATTTTTAATACCGTTTTAAATAATAAAGGTTATATATTTTAAAGAATTATATTATAAATCTTTTATTAAAAATATATAATATTAAATAAATAATAAATAAATTAAATATATTTATTATTTAAAGTTTATTAAATTTAATTAATATATATATTAATTATTACTTTAAATATTTAAATAATTAATAAAAAAAGATTTACTTTTTTATAATTAATAAATAAATTATATTCATTATTTATAAATATAATTGAAAATTTAAATATTATAATAAATAAAAAGGTTTTATTTTATTAATATAATCTTAATAATAATATATTAATTATTTAAAAAGAAAATCGTAAGTATAAAAAAAATAAAATATTTAATTAAAATATAAATAAATTATATTATTTTTATATTTCTTTTATTTAATTAAAATATACCCCGGAAAAGTATTTTAAATAAAGACGTTAAATTTATATCCGCTTTTTAAAAAGCTTTATAAATAAAATTTAAAATAATATAACATAATTAAATAGTTAATTAAAATAAATAAATACCTTTTAAAATAAATATAATAATTTATTTTTATATTATAATTTTATATACTTTATAAATTTATATTAATAAAATATTATAATTTAATTAAAATAATATATTACTTATAATATTAAATTAAAAACAATATTATTAATTATAAAAGTATTAATAAATTATATAAATTATAATCTAATATAAAAAGTAAAGTAATAAAATATTAAAATAATAATTAATTTAATTATAAATATAATAAGGATTTAATATTATAATATTTATTAATATTATTTCTTAAATATTAAAAAGACTTTATATTCAAATAAAGGATATAAATTATTATAAAATAAATAAAACAAATAATTTTAAAAATATACTTAATTAATTATATTAATTAAACTTATTAAAAACTTTATATATAAATTGAATATCCTTTATCTATAAAAGATATATAAAATTATTTATATTATATAATTATTTTTAATATTATAAAATAATAATTTATTTAAATAAATAGAGTTAATATTAAAAGAAGTATTTATTAAAAAGATTAATAAAATCTAATAACTATATAAAATTAAGAAATATAATACGCAACTTTATTAATAAATAAATAAATTTAATAATAAAGCTTTATATTTTAACTTATTTAGGTTAATATTTTTAGAAAAGTTATATTAAAAAACTATATTAAAATTTAATAAGAAATATAATAGAATCTATATATTAATATAAAAAAACTTAAAAGAATATTAAATATATTAATTTAATAATAATAATAAATATTTTAATAAATATTTTAATAATATAAATAGAGATAATATTATAATTAAAAAATTTTAGAAATTTTAATAATTATTATATGATAATTTAATTTTCTTTAATTTAATTAATAATTAGTATATATAATTCTATACTTTTCTACCTATTTATTTAAAGAAAATTTATATTTAAATAGTAAAATATATTAATAAGTTATATATTACCTATCTCTTTTTTTCCCTATATATTTAATATTTTTATTTAATATAATTTAAAGAAATTATAAATAAAATATAAAATTAAATTCTTTTTATAATTATTATATTATAATTATAAATATCATTAATAAACTATAAATTATTATATTAAATTTATAGAATTAAAGAATATTAAATCTATATTAAATAATTAAATAAAATAAAATATTATTTTAATTATATTTTAGAATTATTAAAACCTATTTAATTAAAAGATTTTATAAATATTTTAAAAAAAATTATAATAATATTTTTAAATAAAATCTTTTTATAAACTTAATATTATAAAATAATTAATATATTTATTAATATTTATATTTTCATTTAATTAATATTAAATATTATATTATATTAAGAATTTTTAAGAATATTTATTTTAATTATTTATATTAATAGAATATATAAATAATATAATATTAAAATTATAAAAAATATTAAATTCCTTTTAATAATTATTATTAATACTTTAAAAATTAATAAAAATATAAAAAAAGGATTTAATATATTATACTTAAATATTAAATAAAAAGTTAAAAGTATATAAATAAAATAAATTATAATTTAATATAATAATAAATATATATATTAATTTTAATAAATATTTTATTATTATTAAATAATAAAGTTAAATATTAATATTTTATAAAGTATTATAAATAATAATGAAAAATAGGAATTATAATTAAAAAAGAATTTCGATAATTTTAATATTATTTAAATGCCTTAATAATAAAGTTATTTTAAAATTATTTTTATCGATTATTTTCCTTTATATATAAATAATATTATTCCTATATTTAATAAGAATGTTTTAATTTTTTAATATATATAATAATAATAATATAATTAAAAAATATATTTTAAAGTTTTTATAAAATAATATATATATTAATAAGAAAGATATTATTATTTTATAAAATCTAATTAATAATAATAATAAAGAATAATAAAATTAAAGTTATTTATAAATAAATAAATAATAAAATAAATAAAATTAAATTAAATTCTTTAAAATATATAGTATAAATATTAAGATTTATTTTAATAATATAATAATAAAAATTAATATATAAACTAAATTAAATAATTTTATTAAACTTTATTAATCTGTATTAAATTTTATATTAAATATATTTAAATAATAAATTTTTTTTAAAATATAAAATATAATATATAAATTATATAAATAAAAGCGGGAAGTATTATTTTTTAATATTAAATATAAATAATTTATTTTTAATAATATTATTATAATAAACCCTATTTATTATAACTATAATATAAATTAATTTTATTTATTTATATATTATTATATTATTTTTATTTTATAAAATAAATAGATATATATTATAAATAAATATTTCTTTAATAAAAAGAAAAGTATAAAATAAACTTATATAAACCTTTAATTATTTAAATTAATTATTAACCAATTTTTAATAAAGTTTCTTTAATAAATCGAATATTTATTTTATATAGTTATCTTCTTTATTACTTTATTTTCTTTTAATATTATAATGAATAGAATTTTATTATATATATTTAAAAATAAATTATTAATTTATAAATCTTTCTTTAAAACTTTTAATAAAAAGAATTAAATGATAATCTATTTAATACTAAGGATCTATTTATAATTTTTTAAAATAAAATAAATATTAAATTATATATTTATTAATTCATAATGGATATATATATATATCTTAAATATATTAAAATAGAATTATTTTAATAAAATATATTTTAATATTTATTTATTAATACTTTTATATTAATATTTAAAATATAATCTTAAATAAATAAAATTATAAGTAAAATCTATTTAATAAAAAATAAAATATGTTAAAGATTCTTATAATAAGAATTAAATTTTAATTAATACCGTTTTAATTCTATAATATAAAATTTAAAGTAAACCTAAGTTTAATAATAATTTTATATATAAATAATAGAAATTTAAAACTATTATTTTAATTAAATTATATTATTTAAAGATTTATTAGAAATAATAGAATTTATATAATAAAGTTTATAAAATTAAAGGAATATAAATAATAATATTATATAAATTTTTAAAAGAGTTTTTTAAAAATAAATATAAACTTTTTTATAAAAATAATTTTTAAATATATAAATAGTTTTATTGATTATATATATATAATATTATTAATAAAAGTTAATTTAATATTTAATTTAAAATTATATTGATTATTATATTATATTATTATAATATATTAATTAGCTTTTTAAAACATTTAATATATCCCTTTATTAAAAATCGAGCTTTAATTTTTTTCTAAACCTTTATTCCCCTTTATTATTTTGAAATTATATTATCTAAGCCTTAAATAAGTTATAATATTATTTATATTATTTAGTTATATTATATTATATAATTATAAATAAGTTTATTATAGAATATAATAAAAAGGAAAAGGGAAAGGAAATTAAGTAAAATATTAGAACTCAAATCGATAATTAATAATTAATAATAGTTTAAGGTATTTATATAAATAATTTTAAATAATAAATAATAATAAAGTATTATAAAAATAATATAGCACCTTTAGATAATAAATATAAATTATAAAAAGTATATTTATTTACTTAATTAAGCCCTAGCTTAATTAACCTTATTTAATTATATATATATAGCTCGATTATAATAATATTATAACTATACTATAATAGCTATAATCGGGGTCCTATAAAAGGTGTCTTTTATTTTAATAATATAATATATTTTATATAATAAGGATCGTTATTATTTAATAATAATAATTAAAGTTTAATTAAATAAATAATATTTTAATAGTAACTTTCTTAAAGAAAATATAATTATTAATGAAGATATTTTAAAAAAGGTTTATAATTAATAATTATAATATATTATTAATAATCTTTTAAATTTAAATAATTTATTAATTCTTTTTTTAATAAAATTAATTATTATTAGGGATTCTTTAAATATTTCGGGGAAATTTATTAAAACTTTAAAAAAAGATTTTTAAATATATTAAAAGGATTTTTTAAAGAATTATCCTTTATTTTTATATAAATAAAGTAATTTAAAAGATTTATTTAAAATAAAAATATTATAATAATTTTAAAAGAAGTAACAGGGTTTAAAACTTTTTAACCGGATTTAATTAATAATTAAACCTTATATTTAAATTTAATTAAATATAAGAATTAAATAATATATAATAGATTATTTAATAATTATTATAATTATAAAATAATAAATTAATATTTTAAATAATCTAATAATAATTCTATAATTATATTTTCATTATTTAAAATTTAATTATAATATTTAAAGAATAGATTTTATATTTTAATATTATATTAATATAACCTTTTTAGATTATAAAACGTAAACATATACTACTCTTTTATAAATTAATTATTCCTATTTAACAATTTAATAATATATAATAAATAATTTTAATTAATATATATAATATTATTATTAAACCTAGGTTTATTTTAAATCCTATATTATAATATTAAAAAGTAATTAAAATTAATTATTATTATAGGAATTTTAATATTTATTATTATTAAATTAAAATAAAAAGAGAGTTATATAAAGTATAAATTAAACTAATTAAAGGAGCTTTAATAAGGATTATTTAATAATTAATTTAATTAATTAAACGTTTATATAGGTTTACCTTATACTATTCCTGTTTTTTTTTAAAAATATTTATTTATAATATATATTTATTTATTCCCTATATAATAATATCGGTAATTAAACATATAGGATTAATATAATAATATATATGAATAAATAAAATTAAGTTTTATTATAATTATAATATATAGGATTTATTATAATAATATTATAAAGAAATACTTTATTTTTATTTAATATTAGAAAAAAGCGTTTTATTCTTTTCTTTATATAATTTATATCTTATTTTTTATAATTTAAAAAGTATTTAATATAAATTAAACATCGATTTTTTATATATATTTATAATAAAATCCGGTAAAGATTATTAAGTTTTATTAACATTAATTTATTAAGTTTATATATTAATGTTTATTTTAATTTTATTAAAGCGAATTTTAATATTAATAATAAAGGTTTTAAATAATCTAATATAATTTTTATTTAATTTATTATTTATTATAAGTTATTTAATAAAAATTTTAATTATAAAAAATAAATTTTATTTATTATTATTTATTATTTTAAAGCTTTTCTTAAAATCTTTAATTTTAAATTTATTATAAATTAACGAGTCTTTAACATTATTATTATTATTAATTATATTATTATTATTTATTAATAAGGATATTAACAATTATTTTAATAATTAATTTAGAAATTATATTAATAATTATTTTAAAAATTATTTTAAAAATTAATTATTAAATATAGAAATAATATTAATTATAGGTAATAAAGAATAATTAATAGTTAGTTTTTTAAGGCGTCTTTAACTTTAAGGGATTTAAATAATATCGAGGTTATCGAGCTTCTTTATTAATTATAATTCTTATTTCTAATTATCCTCTTTAATCTCTTTATTATATAAATAAAATAATTCTTTAATAATTTATATATTAGTATTTTTTAACTTTATTATTTAATAATAGAAATATATTACTTAATATTAATTAAATCAAAATGAAAATAATAATAAATATATTAATTATTTTATAATAATTCAATTTATTTAATAATAAAAAAGTTATAAAAATAAGATATTAATAACCTTTTTTATTATAAATATTTTAAATAAATTTAATATCGTTATAATTATATTTTTAATTATATAAATAATCTTATTATATTACCGTGGTTTAATTAATTAAAATAATCATTAAATATTTATCTATTAATATAAAATAAAATTTAAAAAAAGGTAAATTTCTTAATATTAATTTTATAAAAGGTTTTTATTTAAAGGTTTTTTATATATTATTATTATTAAATTTTAATAATATCTTTTAATTAAATATATTTTAATACTTTTAAAATATAAATAGGAAAATCCTTTATTTTATTTAATTATTTAATATAATAATTTATAAGTTATTAACAATATTTATAATTAAAATATAATAATTATAGGGGAGGTTTATTTTAATAATCTATTTATAAAAATATTTATTTTATTTATTATTTATTTAATTTATAATTAATAAAAGTAAGAAATATATAGGGAAAAAAGAAAAAAGAAATAATATATAATTTATTAATATACCTTATTAATTAAAAAAAGTTTTTATTTAAATAAATAAATAATAAATTATAAAATTATATATAATAATAATGAATTAAATTAAAGGATAATAAATAGTTAGATTATTATATATAATTTCTTAATATTTTTAAATTTAAATTAAATTAATGATATTATTTATTTTAATATACCTTTTTTTAATTATAATATTACCTTTATTTATAATACTGAAATCTTTATTAAAGTATATTTTATTATTACCGGGTTAATTTAATTAATACCCCTTTAATTCGTTTAATATTAATTTATAAATTTTATTATATTTTTTAATAAACTTTATTATATTCTTTATTAATACTTTTTATAAACATTATTAATTATAAATTAAATTAAATCCCTTTTAATAAATAAAGTATTTTAATTATAATTAGTTAATAATTTATATTAATTATTATTTTATAAATTTCTAAATTTTATATAATTATTATATTTTATTATCCCCTTTAATAATCATTATTATTAATATTAACTTTATTTATTTAAATAAATTATTATTTAATTATATTATAAATAATTATATAATTAATATAACCTTATATACTTTTCATAAATAAGGGAGATTTAATTTATATATAAGGTTTTTAATTTATTTAATAATTATAAATAATTCAATTTATTATTAAAATTATTTTAATTATTTATTTTTTAATAATTTATATACTTTATTTAAATATAAATATATCTTATCTTTAATCTTAAAGCGGTAATATTTATAAATTTTATTATACCGGATCTTTATTATATTTATATTAAAGTTAATTATTATTTTAATTTCCTATTAATTTATTTTATATATTAGCTTATAATCAAATTACTTTATTAATATTTTTATAATTAATAATATTCCTTTTAATTTAAAGCTATATATAACTTTATTAAATACTTTCTTAAAGATTATAAAAAGCGGGTTATTAAAGTTAAATTATAATATTAAAATAATATAAATTTATAAAGTATTTAAAATTATAATATTTATTTTAAAGTTTATTTATTTATTTTAATTATTTATTTAATTATATTATATTATTTTTATTATTAACTTTATTTTAAATTTTATTTATAAAACTTTTACAAAAATATATATAAATTTAAAGTCTTTATTTAAAATAACTTTATAAAATATATTTTATTAAATAAAAGAAATATAATAATACTATAATTTACTTATATCTTAATTAAATATTTTATATATTTTAAAATTAAAATCTTAATATTAAATAATTAATACATTATTATTAAAACTATATTAATAAAATCAGACCCCTTTATATATTATAATATATTAATTAATAATGTTTTAAATAATATAATAATGAAGTTTTAAATTATATTTTTAAATAATTAATTTAATTTCTTTATTAATTATAAAAGATTAATTTTCTTTTAATTACGTTATTCATTATTCTAAAATTTAAAGTACTAATTAACATATATATTAATTAATTTTATAAAGCTTTTAATAACGAATTTATTTAATTTATTTATTATTTATTTAATATTAAAGTAATATTTAATATTATATACTTTTAATAAACAATTTATAATATAATTCTTTAAAATATATAACCTTTATTAATTAGAAAGTTATTAAAAATATAATAAATTATTAATTAATTTATATTAATATCCTAATTTATCCGGTCTTTTTAACTAACCTTTTATTTTATTAATATTAATTATCTATTATTAATCTTTTAATTTAATTATTAACTATTTCTAATATTTATTAAAGTTATATTTTGAAATAAATTATAATCTTTAATCTTTATTTATAACGACTTTTATTATTATAAAATAAATAAAGTTATTTATTATTATATATAAATAATATATTATTCTTTAAATTAATATTATTGAATTTATAATTATTATATAATTAGTTAAATAAATTTATCATTAAAACCTTTCTTTAATTAATAGCGTTTTTTATTATATTTATTTTAATTATAAATATAATTAATAGTTTTAATAAACTACTTATATAACTTAGCAATAATAATAATTAAATAATTCCTTATAATTAAAATAATTATAATTTTATAAATTATAAAAGTTATTTAATTTAAATAAATTACTTATTAAATAATTATTCTATATAATATAATAAATAAAATAATCATTAAAAAACCCCTTTTTAATATAAGGTTTTAAATTATATATATAAAGTAGAATAAAAGGATAAAGTTAAAGTAAATTTAATTATAAGTTTAAATTATAATATTCTATATATTATTATGAAATATATTCTATTAATTAATATTCATAATAAAAAAAGATAAGATATGTATTAATTAAAATAATTTTAATATTAATAAAATAAATAAAGAATTCATAAATAAACAATATACCCTAATTAATAAGGTAATTAATAAAAGAGAAGATTAAATATTTATAAATATTAATAATAAAAATAAATATATTATTTATAATAGAATTTTAATAAATAATACAATAAAAATTTTAAAGAATTAAAATTATAAAAAATATAAAGAGGTATTTAAATTAAAAAAGAATTTATTTAATTATATATTTTTTGTAATATATATATAAACTTAAAATTAAATAATTGAAGTTCATATAATATCAATAATTATATTTATAAAATTATTATTATAAAAGTTAATAAAATATTTAAATTTAATAATATAATTTTAAAGGATAAGAAGATATTTTTTATTATAAAAAATTTTATTAAAAATAAATAAATTTTAAATATATTAAATATTTTATTAATAAAGTTATAAAAATTAAATAAATTAAATATCGTTTATTTAATTTATAAAATAACAAAGTATATAAATTGAATAATTAATATATATATATATATTAATTTAAAGGTTTTATTATTTATAATTAATTAATAATTTTTAAATAAATTTATTCATAATTATGCAATTATGAAAATAAAATCCATTTTTTATTTAAAAATAAAGGCTTAAATAATTTTAACTAAAAAGGTATAAACTATATTTAATATTATTAGATTTAATAAAATAAAATAGAAATAAAGGTATTAAATTTATTAATAAATTATTACTAAATTACTAATAAGTTATTAATAAAATATTAATAAATTATAATTAAATATACTATTTAATTTTTCATAATTAAAAGGATTTAATATATTAATTACCTTTTAAAGGAAATGAAGTTTATAAATTAATATATAAAGGTATAATTTAAGATTATTATTTTATTATAAATAACGATATTAATAATAATTATATTTAATAATTTATTAAAAATAAATAATAAATAATAAAGAAATTATGTATTCTATATTATAATTTTATATATAATAATAAATGTATATGTTGAATTTTTAATAAAATTATATTATTTATTAATAATATTAAAAAATTTATTATTTTAAAAAGGAATATAAAACTTAATATAATTATAAACCTTTTCGATAAAAATTATAATTAAATTATTTAAAAATAAATTATTATTATAAAGGTTATATTTATTTTAAATATATTTAAAATTAATAATAATAAAAAGATTTATTAATTATAAAATAGTTTTAATATATTAATTTACATTTATATAATATTTAATAAAGGTAGTTTATTAATAAATAAAATATAGTTTATATTTTATAATAATAAAGTTAATAAGATAATTAAAATATTTTAATTAAATATAAAAGAATTATAAAATATCGCTTTTTTTAAAATAATAAATAAAACATTTATAAATATAAAAAATTTATAATTGAATAAAGGTATAATTTAATTAGTTAAATATAAAAAAATAGTTATAAACTTTATTAATAATTAATAATTATAAAAAATTATTATTATGAAATATCTTTTAAGAATTAAGAATAAAATACTTTTAAATATAATATTTAATAATATATATAAATTAAGGAAATTAAATTAAATAAAGTAATTAACCCTTTTTTATTACTTAATATTTATTATTTAATAAATTATTAATATAAAATATACAGAATAAATAATAATAAATCTATAATTATTAAATTAAAGAATAATTTTAAATTTTTAAATTTTTTTATTAATAAAAGTATATAATAATAATAATACTAATAATAATACTAATAATAATAATAATAATAATAATAATAATAATAATATAAATTAATTTATTATTTAATCGAAAGCCTAGCTTTATATAAATATTATAATTATATTAATTTTTATAATATATTATAATAGTACCTTTATAATACTTTTTTAATATTTATAACGATATTTATCTTTAAATATTTAAGCTATTATTTTATAAACGTTATTTATTTATTATTATTTATTACTTTAAAATTGTATTATATAAGCCTTAAATATATTATTATATTCTTTATTATTTATTATTTATTAATTACCTAATTATATATATTATAGGATATATTATTATATATAAAGATAAGAAGAGAAAAGGGGAGGGGAAAATAAAATATAAGATTTAATAATAATAATTTAAGGTAATTATTTAAATAGTTTTAAGGTAAATATTATAATATAATAATTATTTATAAAAATAATACCTTTATATTTAAAGGTAAATTATTTTAAATATTAATAAATAATTATAGGAATTTAAGTATATTAATTAAAATAAATTAAAAAGATATTTTTTAATATTAATTATATAATAGAAATATAAAAATATTAAAAAAGATATTTTTAAAATAAATATTAAAGGATGTTTTATAAAATATATTAATATATAAAAATTTATTAATATATAATTAATAATTATTTAATATTTTATAGATTTATTAATATTTAAATTTAATTAATTTTTAAAGAAATTAATTAATATAAATAATAAGATTTTTATAAAATAATTAAATAAATAATATATATATCTATATATTAAAAGGGGTTATTTTTTAATTTAAAGGGTCTCTTATTTATTATAATTAAATAAATATTATCCTTTAAAGAATTATTCGGGGGCTCTTTTAAGGGCTTTTTTAAAGGCTTTTTAGGTAGTTTATCCTCTTTTTTTAATTAATTAAAATATTTTAAAAACCCGGTTTAGAAAAGCAAAATAATATTTATCTATATTTATTCTTATTCTTCTAAATCTTAAATAAAAATAAAAGATAATAAATATTTTTAATTAAAATTAAATATCCTTTAAAACTTTTTTTATAATACTTTATATTTTATATAAATAAAAAATATATATTAAATTATTTAATATTTATTATAATTATATATTAAAAAATAATAATAAATAATTAAAACGAATTTTTAGAAATAACTTTTAAATATAAACCGCTACCTATTTATAATTTTAATTATTAAATCTCCAATACCCTTATTATATATTAAAACCTTTTAAACCTCGGTACAGTACCGGCGCGGCCTTTAATAATTAAAAGTAGTATTTCCAGGCTATTTTAATATATTATAACTAAAAATAAATCCGGGTAATAACCTTATATAAATAATCTTATTATTAATATTTCGGTATATTATTATAACTTTATAGGAGACTTTTAATACCTTTAAAATTATATTAAAATTAGAGAAAAAACTTTTAATAATAATCTTAATATACCGGTAGCCCGCCTAAAGCCGTTTTTTTTATTATATAATTTATTCTTAAAAAAGCTTTTTTATAAATTTAAGGTCTAAATTTAAAAAACCTATTTAAATAAGATTACCGTTATTTAAAAACTTTAATCTTAATAAATCGCGGATTTAATAAAAGCTATTTAAACGGCTATAATATCCTTAACTATCCTAAATTCAATTTAAGGTAACTATAATTATCTTTAAGGTAATACCTCCGGGAATTACTTTAAAAGGAATTATATATTTATAATAATAAAAGCTATAAAACCCTCTCTCACTATTAAAATAATTAAATTATAAACCTTAATAATAAGAAAAATATATTATAAATATATTATAAAGATATATATAAAAAAAATTATTATTAAATTATATAATTCTTTAAAGGATAATAGGAAAATAATTAAATCCTAATTATAAAGTAATTTAATTAATAATTCTTAAATCCTTATTAATTATATTAATTAGGTTATTTATTAAAGCGTTATTAAACCCTTTAGAATTCTAATTTTAAGGCCTTTAAACCCCGATATTAAAATAATTAATAATAATATTACCTTTATAAAGGAATTTAAGCTTTTCTATAATATTTAAGTTAATAATATTATATTCTTTAAATTAAGGGATATTTAAGTATATATAATTTTTATAATTTAGATTAAATTATTTTTAAAATATATCGATTAATAAATAAAATATATTAAATATAAAGTTAAAATAATTATATTAATATATAAAATAATAATTTATATTATTTTAATAAATTCTTTTTATTTAAAAAGGTTAAAAGAAATAATAATTTAATTATAAATATTAAATATTAATATATTTTAAAATATTATAATCATTTATTTTAATTAATTAATTAATTATAAAGTTATTAAATAAATATCCTTTATTATAATTAAATTTAATTAACTTAAGTTAATAAATTAATTTATTATTTCCGGTTATTTTTAATTAAATAAATTATATTTTATAAAGAAAAATAATAAATTTTATTAGATTAAATAATATTTTTAATATTAGAAATATAAATATATTATTATTTAATATATTCTTATATATAATATTTATAATTTTTATTCTTAATTTTATAATATAAAGAAATACCTTATTCGCTTTTCTTTTATTTTTAATAAAATCTTTAAATATATTAATTATAAAGGATAATATATTATTTAAAATAATAATTATAATTATTAGAAATAAAAAATTATTAAAATTAATAATATTTTAAAAAATAAACCTTAATATTAATTTATTTTAAAATTTATTATATTAATTATTATTATTACTCCTATATTAATTATTAAATCGATTATTATTAACCCTATTAATCCCGCTAACCCCCTTAAAGATTTAATATCCCTAATACCCTTAACCCCCGGAGTAGGCTTTAAATTAACCCTTAAGGTATTAATACTTAAACCGGTCCTTAAAGCATTAATACCCGGACCGGTCTTTAAAGCGCTAATACCTAAACCGATCCTTAAAGCGTTAGCGTTATTAACGTAATAGGTCTTTAAATTATTAATATTACCGGTATAATAAATCCTTAAAGTATTAATACCTTTAATATAATAAACCCTTAAAATATTAATATTATAAACTTAATAAGTTTATAAATTATTATTATTATTATTATTAATATTTATATCGATATTTATTATAATTACCTTATAATAAATAATTATAAAAATTATTTAATAATTAATTAAAGGTATTATTTTAAAATATATTATTAAAGGAATTATAATCGAGGTTAAGATAATTTAATAATCTATTAAAGGTATTATTTTAAAATAAATCGTTATAAATATTATTTAATAATTTATTAAAGGGATTACTTTAAAATAAATTAATAAGGGTATTACTTTAAAGCGAAATATTAAAGGTATTACCCCGAAATAAAATATTAAAGGGGTTATTTTAAAGTAAGATATTAAAGGGGTTATTTTAAAGTAAGATATTAAAGGGATTACCCCGGGATAAATTATTTAAAAAGTTACCTTATAAATATTTATTACCTTTAAATTTAAACCCGATATTATAAAGGGTATTATAAAGAGTATTTATAACCCCTTAGAATCCTTTTTCCTTAAATTAAAAATAAATATTATTTATATATTTATTAGGGTTAAAAAATTTATTTTTATATTTTAATCCTTTTTATAATAAACTTTATACCTTTATAAATAAATTATTTTTAAGAAATTTAAATTTAATTATTATAATTAATTTAATAATATATTTAATAAATTATTTAATATTTTAACCTTTAAGGTAAATATTTATAATATTATATTTCCTTTAAAAAAGTAAAAAAAGAAATAAAATATTATTATTTATTTAATAATATTAAAGGAACTTAATATTAACCTTAATATTATTTTATATAATATAACCCCTAGAAAATATAATATTATAAAGGAAATTATGAAATTTATTCTTTAAAAGTTATATTTATATTCTTGAATTATTTCCGTTAAGGGTTAGAAATAAATATAAAATAAAGAGGAATCGGTTTAAATTATTTTTAATTTATTAAATATTTAATAAATAATATATTTATTTTATATATTTTATAATATAATATTTATAAATTAAAATAAAAGATAATAAGGACCTTTTTTAATAACCTAAAAATTTTAAATTATAATAATATTATAATTTAGGAATTTTAAATTAATTTTAAAGAATATAATAATTATAATTTAAAAGTTATAGATTTTATTTTCTAATTTCCGACCTTTAATAAAATTATTAAAATAACCTTTTATATAAATAAATAGTTAAATTAATTATAAATCTTTTTTATTAATTATATAAATTATTTAATTATATTAGCTATTTTATATAATTTAATTATTATTATTACCTTTAATATATTATATATTTATAATATTTATAATAACCTTTTAAAGGATTAATTATTTAATATTTTTTAAAAATTAATTAATACTTTCCGTAATTATAAGATAGTTAATCCGAAGGTTCCTTATTTTATTATAGGCGATTTTAATATTGAAAACTTTATTTAAATTATAAAGGATTTAAAGGATAGGGATATAATATAGGATAATACCCTATATTTTAAGGACTTTTTAAATATTAAAGGTTTAAAAATAATATTACCTTTAAGTATTTATATTAAGTTAGAAAATACTTTATCCTTTATAATTAATTTAATTATTTATTAAAAAGTAATAATTAAATTATTTTTTAAATATAGAAAGGTTAATAAGGTATATTATAATTTCGATTATTATTTTATTTATATTATCCTTTAATTATAATTATTATAAATCTTTTTATACCCTTTTAAAAAGCTTTAAATAAATATATTAGTAAATATATTTAAAATTCGGTTAATTATTTAATTATCCCGGTTATAGGATAAGCTTTTAAATAAATAAATACTTAATTTATTCTAAGAAATAATATAAACCCTTTATAATATAATTAAGGAGGTTATATTTATAATAAACCTTATAATGTAGTATAAATTTAGCTTTTTAATATAATATAAAATAAAATATTAAAAAATAACTCAATTTAAAAAGATTTAATAATATATTAAAGCTTTAAGAAATTAGGAAGTATATTATAAATTTAAAAATTAAAAAGGTATAATAATAAAGAAATTATTAATTAAAGTTTAATAAAAAAAGGTAAATAAAGTTTATATTAAAGGATTAAAAGGTATATAGGGATTAATAAAAATATTTAAATTAGCCGGTTAGGGTATTTAGAAATAAAATATTATTTTTATTATCGATAATTAGATTACCTTTAAGGGGAAGATTAAAATATTTAATAAAGCTTTCTTTCCCTTACCTTTAAATAAATTATTCTTTTTACCGTTAAAAATTAAATATAAAGACTTTATTCTTTACCTACCCTTTATTTAAAGTAAAATTATATAAACTATTTTTAAATTTAAATTATATAAAGCTTTAAAATCTTTTAAAATTTTTAATTATATTTTATATATTTTAATAAATTTCTTTATATTTTTATTATATTTATTATTTAATTATTATCTTTTTAAAGGTATTTATTTTTTTAAAAATTTTATTATAATAATTTTAAAAAAGTTTAAGAAGGTTAATTATAATATTATTAAAGCTTTTAAATTATTTATTTTTTTAAAAATAATTAATAAAGTTTTAAAATTAACCTTTATTAAATAAATTAATTATTATATTAAATATTATTCCTTTTTATTATAAAATTATATTAGAATTTATAAAATAAAGTTTATAAAATATATTATATATATTTTATTAAAATATATTTATAAGGTATATAACATAATTAATAAGGGAAGATTTTAAATAATTACTTTATTAATATTAAATATTTTTAAGGTATTTAATAACGTTAATTATAATAAATTAATAGATTATTTAATTTAAAAAGGTTTCCTTAAGCTTATTATTTAATAGATTAATAATTAATTTAAGGACCGTTATATAAAATTTAAACTCCTTAAAGGAGAATTGAATTAGATTCTTTAGAATTACAATATTCTTTAGGGGTCTTTATTATTGTTATTAATATAATTATTTTATAATACAAACCTTTTTAATAAAATTTTAAGGGAAGGTATTATTATAGTTAATATTATAGTATTTATTAGAAGTATTAATATAGTAATAATTATAATAATTAAAGGGACTATTTTAGGTATAAACGGCCTTTAAAATAATATTAATATTAATAATAATATAATCCCTTTATTAGATAGTACCCGGAGCTACCCTTTATAAGGTAATTCTAGGTTATTTATTACGGCGTAAATAGATAATATTAGTATTTTAATAATTAAAGTATTTATAAAAGTTAATTATTAAATATTAGAAAAGGTATATAGGAAAATTATAATATAAGTAGTAAAATATAAATATATCTTTATATTATAAAAATATAAATTAATATATTTTTATATAAAAAGGACCTTAATTCCCTATATATTTATTAAAAAGGTAATAATTATAGGGATATTTATAAGGGTAGGTATATTTAATTAAATTATAATATCTATTATTAATTCTAATAATATATTATTAAAGGAGTATATTTATATATTTAACGTTATATTAATCGAATTAGCTTAAAAGTTCCGGTATTTAGGTATTTAATTTAATTTAAACCTTTTTTAAAATTATTATATTTATAAAATTATTTTAAAGGTTTAAAAATCGATATAAATATTTAATATTATCTTTAATATAAAATAGGGGTATAATACCTTTTAATTACGGTAACTTTATTAAATAATAATAATATTATAAATAATATATTATAATATAATATAATATTAATTTTATATCCGGGTAATAAAGGAAGGTTAGATAAAATAATACTTTATAATATTATAATAATTATTAAAGGATTCCCCTTCTCGGTATTATTAATAATATATATTAAAATATATATATTATTAATTAAATAATAACTCCTTTAAATTAATTATATAATCTATTTTAAATTACGGTTAAACCCCTTAATAATATATTACGGTATATCGATATTTAATATAATATAAAAAGTTTATTATAAATCTCCCTTTATATACTTTATTAAATATTATTAGAAATTTTATAAAATATAATTATTATTTAAAATTATTATCCTATTTATTATTTTATTATAATAAAAATAAGTTATAATAATTAATTTAAAAAGTAAAAAAGTAGGTAAAGTTTATTATAAATATATATTAAAGGGTTTTAGGTTTAAATTATTAATATTTTATATAAATAATAATAATTATAACGGCGGGGTTAGAATAACGACTTTTTAATTATAATAATTAATTTTTAAGATTAAAAGGTTTAAAATAATATATATAAAAACCTTTATTTAATTTATAATGTATTTAATTAAATTAGAAAGTATTTATATATTATTAAAGATTACCCTATAATTATAGAATCGATAATTCTCCCGAATTAATATATTTATAAATAATTAAGCCGTTATTACCTTTTTAATATAATTATAATAATAATTTAAATAATAATTATTATAATATATCTTGATTTAATTTATTACTTTATAATAATAAAGTATCTTAATTAATATTTATTAAATCTTAATATATATAAATATATTAAATAATAAATATATCGATAAATTAATTAAAATAATCGTTAAAGTATTTATTATAATAGCTATTAAAAGGACTTAATATATTTATATTATAATTACCTTTATATTATAATTATTTATTATAATATTTATAATAATACCTATAATACTTATAATATTTATTATAATACCTACTCTAATACCTATTATAGTATTTATTATAATATACCCTTTATTAAAGCTAATACTAGCGCTAATACTAACTACCCTAAAGGATATTACAATAATACCCGCTACTTTAGAAAATATAATAATAGCGTTAATTACCCTAAAGGATACCACGGTAATATTAACTACCCTAGTATATAATATAATATTAAAAGCTTTCTAGGCTATCGGCGTTATAATAGTCGCCCTTTAATATATTTAACGTATCCCCAGGGCTTTATATATATTTAAAGGCCGCGTATAATATACCCTATAAGGGCCGATAAAGTTTATTATTAATTAAACCCCCTATATTATAATAATTATATAATATATATTAATTAAAAAGATTATTATATAATATTAGGTCGATAAATAAGATAATATATTTTATAAAAGGGTATTATATTATATCCTTTTATAATTTAAAAGGATTATTTTATTATAATATTAAAATATAAAGTAATTAATATTATTTATTATTTTTTAAATCCGGACTGGTAAAATTAACTTTTAAAATTATTTATAATCTATATAAAAAAGCGATTCATTATTATATAATTATAATAAATATTAAATAATCCGATATATATTCTTTATTTATATAAAATATAAAGTATTATAAAAAAAGGTTTAAAAGATATTTAATTTTAATTAAAAATCTTTATAACCTTTTACCTTTACCCGAGATTTATAAAAATCGAAATAAATATAAATAATTATTATTTTCCTCCTCCGGACCGATTTTTTAAAATACTTTATTTAATTAGAGATAAAGGATAAATTATTTAAAAAACTCCCGAAAAAGCCCTTAAAGGAGCCCTTAAAGAAGCCCCCGGACGGTCCCTTAAAGGATAACCCTTAACTTAATTACGGTAAATAATAAACCCTTTAAATTAAAAAATAACTCCCTTTAATATATAAATATATATATTATTTACCCAGTTACCTTATAAAGGTATTATTATTTATATTAATTAATTCCTTTAAAAATTAATTAAATTTAAATATTAATAAATTTATAAAATAACGGGTAATTATTAATTATATATTAATAAATTTTTATATAATAATATACTTTATAAAACCTCCCTTAATATTTTTATTAAAAATATCCTATTTAATATCTTTATATTTCTTTTATATAATTAATATTAAAAAAATACCCTTTTAATTTATTCTAATTATTATAATTAAATTCTTATAATTACCTATTAATATCTAAAATAACCTATCCTTAAATATAAAAATATTACCTTATAAATAATTACTATATTATAATATTTATTTAAAATTATTTAAATAATTACCCTAGACTATTATTAAGCCTTATTTACCTTCCCCTTCCCTTTTCTTTTTATTATTTTATATATAAAAGCATATTCTATAATATATATAATTAGGTAATTAATAAATAATAAATAATAAAGGATATAATAACGCGGTTAAGGTCTATATAATATAATTTTAAGGCAGTAAATAATAATAATTAGATAATACTTATAAAATAATAGCCCGAGCGCTTTAAAGTAAATACTATTATAAATATTAGAAAGGTATTATAAGGGCGCTATTATAATATATTATAGAAATTAATATAATTATAACGTCTATATAAGGCTAGGCTTTCGATTAAATAATAAATTAACTTATATTATTATATTATAATTATATAATAATAAATCGCTTTTTTATATAAATTATAAATAATTTAAAAAATTAATTTTATTAATTTAAATTTAAAAAATAATAAATAATATAAATTATTTTATATTAAAATATTAAAATAAAATAACCTTTTTAAATTATAAAATAATATAATATAATACCTTTTTATAAAATATATAATTTTATTTATTAATTTAATATTATATGAAAATCTTTTTTATTAGTATATATTATATAATTATTATAATATAAAGGATTTATTTAATAATAAACTTTATTAACCTTTATAAAATATATTATATACGGCCTTTAAATATATATAAAGCTTTAGGGATATATTAAATATATTAAATTATAAAGGTAATTAGTATAATATTAATAATTTAAAGGGTTTTTAATATTATAATATATATTAATGTAATTAATATTATCGTAATATCCTTTAAAGTAATTAATATTAATATATTTAATAAATCTAAAATAATTAGCGTTATTATTATATTTTTTAAAATAATTAATATTAATATTAATTATAATAAAGGGTATATAATAATAAATATTATAATAAATAATTATAATATAAAGGTAATTATAATATAAATATATCGAGCTTTTTTAATAATTATTATAATAGGTACTTTAATAATTTAATTAATTAATTAATTAATATATTTATTATTTAATATTTTTATATATATTAGAATTTAATAAATATTAATTAAAATACTTTATTATTATAAAGTAATAAATTAAACTAAAATATATTATAATATTTATTATTTAAATTATTATTTTAATTATATTAAAAAGGTAATAATAATTAAATTATTTATAAAAATATTAATTTATGAGAATTATTAATTTTATAATTAAATTAAATAAATTATAAATTAAATAAAGGTCTTTATATATATTATTTTAGACTTTTTAATTTTAAAAGTTAATTATTATAATTAAAAAGTTATTATTTCAATTCCGTTATTATAATTAATATTATTTATATAATATATTAATAATTTAGATTTAAAAGCTTTTAATATATATTTATAATAAATTTCATTTATTTTCGTATCTTTTAAATAATTATTATAATTAATTTTTATAATAATAAAATAATAGAAAGGGGATTAATTTTAAATAATAATTATATTTTATAGAATTATTAATAATATTTAATAAAGTATATAAAGGGAGATTTATAATAAGCTTTCCGCGTTATATTAAATATTAATATATTAGAATATATTATTAAAAAGTTTAAATATAGTTTAAAGTAAATTATATAATTAATTTAAAGGAGTTATTACTTTTTTATTAAATATATAGGGAATTAAGGCCCTCTTTATATAAAAATATATTAATTTATATTTTTATAAGCCAAAAATATATTTCTATTTTATTATTTATATTATAATTCTTTTATATACTTTTTTTAATATTTAATAATCGACTTTTATAAATATTTTAATTATTAAAATATTAATATTATTTATTTATATTATAATAAATAATTTAAAATTATTTTATAAAGGATAATTCTAAATATTATTTAATAAAAGGGTTACATTATTATCTATATTCATCTTAAAGGTTATTTATATTAAAAAAACCTTTATTATTATTATATTAATATTAATTATAATATTACTTCCCTTTAAAATTTTATTAAAAAGATTTATATTATAGAATAATAATAATAATAATAATAATAAAGACCTTTACGGGATATTATAATTTTAAAGAATTTAATTTAATTTTTCTTTAATACCTCTAAATTTTATATAATAATTTTTTAATTAATTATTAATTTATTAAATAATAGATATAAAGAAGCGTTTTTAAATTAAATTATTTATTAATTTATTATAATTATTATTATTAAATATTTTAAAGGTATTTAATATTAATAACGTAATTATTTAAAATTTCCCTTTATTAATTATATTATATATTTTATAAATTTTAATTTAATTTTAAAATATAAGGGAATAATATTTAATATAATATTTAATTTATTTAATAAAGGTTAAATTTAAAACTTTATTAGTTATCTTTAAAAAAGTAATTAATTTAAAGGTTTTAATAATATTATAATTAATTCTTTTAAATTTATTTAAAATTATTATAATAAAGTCCTTAAAGTAGTAAAGGCCTTTAAAAAGATAATAATTAAATAATAAATATAATAAAGGTATAAAGAGGTTTATTAAAATATATAGGATATAATTAAGAATTTTAAAGAGTCCCGGGGTTTTATATAGTTTAAGTTTAAAAATAGTTTATATAATTTTATTTTAAGTAAAGGATAAATAAAAAATAAAGTCTTTATATTAAATTTTTAATAATCTAAAAAATAATTTATTTAAAGGTAAAGGAAAAAAGGTTTTATTAAATATTTTAATTTTCTCTTTAAAAATAATTTAATTATTAATAATAAGAATAATATTTTATTTTATAATATTTTAATTAATCGATTTAAATATCTTTATTAACTTTTATATATCCTTTAATCCTTTAATATAAATTTTATTTACCTTTTTTTATTAAATTTTTATTAATTAATTTTTTAATATTATACCTTTTTATATTTTAAATTTATAATATATTTTTTAATCTTTTAAAGCTTTTATATATTATTAAATTCTTTTAAATTAATTTATTGTTTAGTATTTTATTTTATATTTTATTAAAAAGCCGGATTTATAATAAATTATATAGTTTATTATAAATATAACCTTTTTAAGTATATTATAAAAAGTTTATATTATTTTCTAAAATAATTTAAATATTTATTTATTTAAAAGCTTATTTTATAAATAAGGTAATTAGGTAATTGATTAGATTTTAAATATATTTATTAATATATTTATTTAAAATTTCTTAAAGGGATATAAAGGGGTTTATAATAATCGTAATTAAAGAATGATATAAATATAATAATATTTAAAATTATAATATATTTTATTAATTCTTTTATATTTAAAAAATAATTTATTTATTATTTTAGAATAAATAATTAAATTAATTATAAGAACTAATATATTTTTTAATTTAATTTAAATACTTAGGGATAATATTATTTTTAAACTTTTAATATTTAAAAAGTCCTTAAAATATAAGGTAATATCTTTTATTATACCTTTATCCTTTGAATCCTTTATAGTTTAAATAGGGTTTTTAATATTAAAATAATTTATAAAAATATAGGTAACCTTTAAATTAATTATTTTATAATTATAAAAAGTATTAATTAATTTTTAAAGGATATTAAGCTATTAATCCTTTAAAGGGTTATTATAAATTTTATAAATATATAATATATTAAAGGTAATAATAATAATTAAATTATATAAATTAATTAATATGATTAATAAAAGAAATATATAATTAATTTAATGAATTATTTATATAAAATATTATTCCGGTATTTTTATTGAAAATTAAAAATTAAAAGATAAAATTTATAATTTTTAAATTATAATTATTATATTTTTTAAAATTAATTTAAAATTTTTAAATAAATAATATTATCCCGTTTATTTTTTTATTTTTTTAAAAAAGGTATAATAATATAAATATCTACTTTAAAGGTTAAACCATTAATTAATTTATTAAGTTTATTATTAATTTAATTATAATAATTAAATTTAAAGTTTTTAAAAATAATTTATTTTTAAAAGTTTAAGGTTTATTATAAAAGAGGTTAAGATATAAAAATAACTTTTTTAATTTTAATAAATATATAAATAATATTTATTTTTAATTTCAAGGAAGAGGATTTTAAAGAGTTATAAATATTATTTATAATACTTTTTATAATATTAGATTTAAGTTTAAGGGTAATAAATATTTATACAATAGTTTTTTAAATAATTTATTTTAAAGTAAACCCTTTAATATCCTATTTGAAAATAATATTTTTATTAATTTATTTTAAAATAATCCTTTTAATAAATTATGGGGAATCTTTATAATGGTTTATTTCAAAATAATCCTTTTAATAAATTATTAAATAATTTTAATTTTAATTATAATATCTTTAATAATATATTTTAAAATAATATCTTTAATTAATTATTAAATAATTTCTATAATTAATTATTCCGGGGTATTTATAATAAATATTAATATTAATAATAATAATAATAATAATTTATAAGTTTATTAAGCTTATGATATTAATATTTTAGAGGTTTATTATATTAGAGATCTTAATAATTTAAAGGCTTATCATATTAATAATATTAATATTTTAAAGTCTAATTCAGGTATTAACGCTTTAAAGGTTAATTTAGGGCTTTTTCCGGGGGCTAGGGGTTTTTTAAATATTAAATCTTTAAAGGGGTTAATAGGATTAATAAAGTTAATAATAATTGATTTAATAATTAATATAATACATTTTAAAATATATTAATATTAAGGAATATTTTCTAAAATATTATTAATTTTAATAATTTTTTATTTTTAATAATAATTAATTTCTTCTTAAATAATATATTATCCTGTATAAATACTATATTTAAGGATTTTATTAAAAATAAAAGAAAAATAAATAAAGTATTATTTTATATTATAAAAATAAAAATAAAAAACTAAAATATTATATATAAAAACATATTAAATAATAATATATTTATATTTTTAATATAAAAAATATTATTTAATTTAATAAAATCTATTATATTATTTGATAAAATATAATATACGTAATTAAAAATAATAAAAAATAATAAATTAATTAAATTTAATTATAATAAAAGATATTTATTTAATAACTTTATAATTAATTAATTAATTAAAATAAATAATTATAATATTTAATATTTATAATTCAATTATTATTTTCTTTAAACTTTTTAAATAAAAAAGGTTTATTAAGATAAAATAAATAATTATTTTATATATTAATATAATTATTTTAACTTTATATTTAATATATTTTAATTATTACTAAATATATTTTAAAAATAATCTGATTTAAATTATAAAAATTCTATATATTTAAATATCCCTTAATTTAAAATATATAATATTATTAATTTAAATATTATAGAAAAATTTAAAATCCTTTATGAAAATAATATTATTATTAATTATTTTAATATTAAGATTTAAAAACCTTAAAATTAAAATTTTAAAGGATTTAATAACGCTTTAATAAATAATTTAATTAATATAATTAATAAAGGTTTAAGAATTATTAATTAAATTACCTTATAATTAAAATTTAATTACTTTCCTATTATCCTTTAAAAGAATTTATAAATTAATAATAATTTCTTTTATATATATTTCTATAATATATTTATAATACATTATTCCTATTATTAAAATTTATAAGTAAATTATTTTAATAATAAAAGAAAGTTTTATAACTCTTATTATTATAAATATATAATTCCGTTTAAAATAACCTTTAAAAGTATTACCTTAAAAACGTTTATTTTAAATTAAATTTAAAATACTTAAGGATATTATAATTATTTAAATAACTTTTATTAAATTTATAATATATTAAAATTAAAGTTTCTAAATAATAATAATTTTATTTAAATAAATCGTTTAAATTTAAACCTTAAATTTATAAAAAAGAATTTCTAAGAATAAATTAAATAATAATAAAAACGGCTTTAAATAAGTTACCGATATATCGAGAACGTTATTAAAAGTTTTTTTCTAATTTTAATATAATTTTAAAAGTATTAGAAAATTTTATAAAATTTTAATAATATACCGAGATATTAATAATAATATTATTTATATAAAGTTATTATTTAATTTTATTTTTAATTATAATATATTATAATAATTTAAAAATAATACTTTTAATTATTAAAAATTATATTAATATTGTATTAAAGCTTAAAAAGTCTTAATATATATTAAAAATATTAGACAGTTAATAATCGAAATTATAAATAAATAATAATTTATATTTAAAACTTATTTCTAAAACTTTATTTTAATTATGTATTATTATCTTTCCTATTATTATATTATATATAATTAGAAAATCGAAAAAGGGGAAAAACGAAAGAGAATCTTTCCGGTTAATTTAATTTTAATTTTAATTATTTAAATAAAGTTTAAATTAATAAGGCTTATTTTAACTTTATCGAGTTTTAACCCTACTTTAGTTATTAAAGTCTTAAAAATATACTTTATAATAATAAAAATATATTTAAATATATATTAAACTAATTATATAAATTAAATTATTAATTAAATATATTAATAAATAAATAAAACATATTAGGAATAAATAATTATTTATAATTATTTATAATTATATTATAAATGAATATATAAAAGTGTATAAAATTATATAATATATTTATTATTAAAAAAATAAGTATATTAATATATAATATATTATTATATATAATACATATAATTATTATATAGAACTTTATAATATAATAGAATACTTTATTTACTTTTTTTATAATTATTAAAATTAATATCCTATTTAAAACCTTAAATATAAATATTATAAATATAATAGATATTATATTAATAATATCCTTTAAAGTAAAATAATTTATTAATTCGTAATATAATTTATATTAAAAACTATATTATTTATAAAGGTATTTATTAATATAATACTCCTTAAACTTTATACCTTTAATATTAATAATATTATAACCCTTTAAAATATTTTTACCTTTATATATAATATTATTCTTAATTTCAATTTTAATAATATTTATAACTATATTAATATTAAATATATTACTAATTAATATAATTATTTTAAATTAAATTATTATTAATTATTATATATAACTTTTAATATAATTATGAATTATATTAAATAATTTAATAAACTTTAATATTAAACTTAATAAATATGTTTATTAATTAAATATTTTGATATAAATTTATAAAAGTTACTTTAATTATTATTTTTTCTTTAAACTTTTATATTATTCCTTTAAATTTTAACTTTCTAGACTTTAATTATAAGCCTTTATAGCCTATAGTAGACCTTAAATAGATATATCCTATTATTAATAAATAATAATAGAATTTAGTTTTCTATCCTTAATATAATCTTTATTATTATTATAATTTTCATATTATTTTATATTATAAAGTATTAATATTTCCGTTTATAATTTAAGGTATTGTTATATTATTAATTCTTTTTTTAAAGAATTTAATAAACCATTAATTAAGAATTATAATTATTAAGGTTTAATATCGCTAAAGTTAAATACTGTTAAATCCGGAGAATTAAATATAATGTTATTAAAGTTATATTAATTTCTATATTTCTAACTCGTTATTATATAAAATAAATAAAGTAATAAGAAAAAATTATATAACGTTCCCTAATAAATTATTTTAATTTTATTTTAAAACCTTCTAATTAGATATTATTTAATATATTAATTTAAGTTAAATAACTTTAATAATTTATTAAAATTAAATATTAGAATATTAAATACATAATATAAAAAGATTTAAACTATATTAAAGCTATTTATCTTAATTTTATAATCCGAGAATATATTAATAAGGAAATATATTTATTAAAATAGCTTATAAAGTAAAGTTTTAGAATATAGTTAAAGAAATATTATATCGATAATAAATAAATAAATATATTTTAAAATTAACCTACCGCCGACCTAAAACTTATTAATTTAAAGTCGAATATTAATAATAAATAAATAAATATATCTTAAATCTAACCTATTATTAATCCGAAATTTATAAATTTAAAGCTAAATATTAATAATAAGCCTATATAGGAATTATTAATAGTATTATTTAAATCGAGATAATAAATCGATTTAATTAATTTCAATAAATTATAAATAAAGTTAAAATAAGGTAGTAATCCGGGAACCCTAACCGTAGCTAAAGCTTAAAAAGAATTAGGAAAGTTTATAGATATTAATATATTATTTATTTTATTAAAGATATCTAAACCGGATAAATATTATTTTAATTTAAATATTACCCTCCTAGATATTAATAAAATAAATATTAATAATATATTAATAAACCTATTTAAATATTCCTTTATATATTACCTAGATTTTAAGCTTATCCTTTTAATTAAAATAATATAAACTTATTTTATAGTATATAAATTAATATAACTTTAACTTATATTATAACCTATTAAAATATATAGATTATTAACTCCCTTTATATAAAAAGATATAATAATCCTTATAATTATAACGTTTATAAATTATTAGAAAAAGATTTAAAATAATCGTAATAATAATACTAGTTATATTAATTATAACTTTAAACCGTCCTTATTAAAATTTAATAAAATAAACTATTTTAATCCTATAATAAAAAGTATTAACGATTATAATATTATAACATTAAAGAAGATTATAATTTATATAAATATATATATATTTATTTAATACCTATAATATTTAACTAAAATAAAAAGAGATATTATAAATTTAAAAATATAAATAGTATATTTATAAAGTATAATATTATATTAATATTTAATCGAATTTATTAACCTTAAACATATAATATTAATAAAAAGATTAATCGATAAAGTTTATTATTATTTTAAGAAATAATTTAAAAGAGATTAAATTAAAATAATGTAAAATTTAATTATTAAGGTATTTACCTTATAAGACGTATATTATAATAAATAAATAAAATCCTTTATTTAAAGAATTATTTTAAGTATAAAAGCCTATAACTTCCTAATATATAATTAAATTTTATAAACTTTTAAAGCCTTTAATAATAAAATTTAAAATTGAATTTAAAAATTAACCTAAAATATAGCCCTTAGAACTTTCTTAAATTAACTTAATAAATAAAAGAATATATTATTATATAGAATTTAAAAATACTTTATTAATATATTACCGTAATTAATAAATATAACTATATTTATTATATTTATTAACGAACTTTTATTAATAATATTTTATAATTAATAATAATAAACCTTTTATAATTTATTCTTTACTTTATTATTAAAGTACCTATTTAATAATAAATAAATTAATAAAGTATATATTAATAAAGACCTTAATAATTAACCTTTAAATTATATAACATTAAATACCCTTAATAAATTAACCGAGGCAAGTATTAAACCTAATAATAAATTATATATTAAAACGAAAATTAGAAAAGCTAATTAATTAATTATTAAATTAAAAGTTAACCCTAATCTTAATAATAAAGAAAATATAACTAAATTTACATACCCTAACCGTAATATAATTAAAATAATTATTAATAAAGCTAATAATATTAACTTTAGAATAATATTTAAAATAAACCTAATTAAATTAAAATATATTATAATAATAATATATAATAAAATAATAAAAATCTTTAAAAATTTTTTTAAATAAATAATTATAAAGAATATAATATAAAATTAAAAGAAAATCCTTATATTTAAAATAATGGTAATAATCCCGAAATTTCCTATTAATAATATAATAAAATAATATATTTCGGAATAGTAATTAAAGTAGAAAAAACATTTTAATATAATTATTATTAAGAAATATTCTTTAATAATAATAAATTATATAAATATTTTTATATATCTTATAAAGTATTATATTAAAATAAAATATTAAATATAAATAATATAATAAATATTACCTATATAAATTATATTAATAAAATAAAATCGGCTAAAATAATAAAAAATAAAAAATTAAAGAAATTTAATAAATAAAAGCGTTTAATATAATAATAAAATTATATATTATTAATTTTATAGTAAATTTGAAATTTAATATATATATAAGATACAATTTTAAAGTATAAATATATATAAAATTATCTATTATTATAAATATTTATAATAAATAATAATAATAGGAAATATCTTATAATATAAATTAGTCTAAATTTATAATAAATAAAGAATAATTTTTTAAAAAATATCCGAATATTTAAATCTAATAATAAATAATATGAATTATTATTTAAGGAATTAATAATATAATATATTTATTAAATTTATATATTATTTTATAAATATACTTTCAAAGTACGGATAAGGATAATAAACCCATTATCGTAATATATAGATAAGAAGTTAATATTATCCTAAAATTAAATATAAATATTTGAAATTTAAAGAAAATAAGTATTATATTATTTAAAGAATATATAATTATAATAAATTATAAAAATATTTATATCTTAATTAAATAAAAAGTTAAAAAGAGATAATTATAAAATATTAAAATATTTATTATTAATTATATAATTATTCCCGTTTACTTTTATTATATAATAAATATATATTATAATTTATATTTAATAAAGTAAAATACACTTTTTAAATTAATAAAAAACCTCCCTATAATTATATTTACCTACTTTATAAATATTTAAAAAAAAATTATTTATATAAAATAATATAAATAAAGATATTATACTATCTATATATAAAATATTAATTTATATTTTATTTATTAATATTAACTTTAATATTAATTAAATAAATAATCCTATTATTAAAAAACTTATAATTAAGAAAATACCTATATATAAATATTATATTTTAAGAAATTTTATTAATTTTATTATAAATAATATTAAATATTATATAAAATATAAACTAACCGGTATTAATATATATAATTATCTTAATAACCTTAATATATTTAATAAAATATTAAAATATTAAAATTATATATAATTTATATATAGGTTTTTATTAATAATAATTTTATTAATATACTTAAAAAAATTAACTTAAATATACTTTAAATTAATATAAAAAAAGGATTTTTTAAAGAAAATAAAGGTATACCTAATAGGATTAGTTAATAAAAAGTTTATTTATAAATAAATAAAGAAATTAATAATGTAAGGATATATAATATAAATAAAGATATTAAGCCCCTTTTCTTTTTTAATATTTATAATATAAAGGGAAATTAATAAAAAAAGAAGGGATAAGTTATACTTAATATCCGCCTATTAAATAAAATATCCTTATAAAATATATATTTTATAAAATTTTAAAGTAAAATTATACTTAAAATTATTAAAATAAGATTTATTATTATATATAATATAATATTATTTTATTATTAATAATAAATATACCTAAATTTTAAATATTACTTTATTATTATAATTATAAAAGGGTAATTTACAATAATAATTAAATATTAATATAAATAAATTATTTATAAATATTATAAATTTAATATTGATAAATATATTAAATAAATACTTTATATGAATTTTAAAATTTATAAATCAATTTAAATTTATTATTTTATATAAATTAAAATAATTATATATTATCCTAAATACCCTTTCCCGATTATCGCAAATAAATAATAAAATAATTAATACCTTAAGAAATTTAAATATATTACTTAATAATACCAAAAAATATTAAATAAAATCGAGTTATTTTAAGGATATAAAGAAGCCGGATATAACCTTTATAAATTAAAGTTTTTATATATAAATAAACTTAATAACCGAATTAAAGATATTAAAGGGTAACTTATAAAATTTATTTAATATGAAGTTAATAATAATATTTTTAATAAAATAATTATTTAAATAATATATTTTAATTATTTATACTATTACTTTAAATTTTAAAATCAAAATATAATAAAGTTATGTATTAAATAAAATATAAATATTTATATTAAATATAATTAAAGAAAATAAAGGCTTTTATTTAATAAATAAAGCTTTATTATCTTTTAAATTATATAACGGATTATTATAAAAATTAATTAATATAAACCTAAATAAATTATATATCCTATTTACTTATATAATTAAGATATTTAAATTATATTATAGAAATAATTATATTAAATATAAATAATTAATAGTATACTTTATTTATTATTATATCGTATATATAAAAAAGTAATTTAAGATATATTTAAAAGAATATTTAAAATATAAAATATTCCAAATAAAATATTATAAGAAATATAATAACTTATAATTTATTATAGGATTATTATATTTATATTATATTATAATAATGGATTTTATTATTTAATTCCTAATTATAATTAGTGATAACGATAGTATATTAATAATTATATATAAAGCTTTAAATCAAATTAACCTTATAACCGGTTAAATAAAGTAATTTATTAAATATTAAATTAAGGCCTTAATTAATACTCTCTTTATTAATAATTAAAGACTTTTAAAAATAATTATATTAAACCGAGATTTAAAATTTATAGGTAAAATCTAGTTAAATATATAATAAAAATTAAATACTAGACTTTTATATATAGATAAAGCAAATAAATTAATTAAATTATTAAAAGCATATTTTAGTTTTAAATAAATATAATAAATTATATTATAAAATAAAAAAAGTTCGTTTAATATTATAATTTAAATTTAATAATATAAAATTAATAGTTATTAAAATAATTATAAATAAAATTAATATAAAATTCTCCTTAATAATTAATATCGATATTTTAATGAATAATGATTCTATTATAATAAACCGAAATATAATATAGATATATATATATAATATAATATATATTATAATAATAAATATAAAAATATATTTTAATTAAAAATATATATTTATATTCTTTAATATAAAGAATAAAATATTATTATAATTATATAAAGGATATATAAGATTTAAAATAATTATTATTAAATATAAATTTTAATAATAATATATTAAACCTTTTAAAATTATAAAATAAATTAAATAATTAATATATAAACTTTAATTCATTTTAAATTTTAAAATCTATAATATAATATTAATTAATTATTTAAAATTAATTATTTTTAATTCCTGTAATTAATATATATAATACGTTAAATTAATATAAATCTAAGATTATAATAAACGAATTCTATATAAATAAATTATAAAGGTTAATAAAATAAGATATTTAATTAATTATAAAGGTTTAAGCCTTAAGTTTTAAAAATAAAGATTATATAATTAATCAAAAGAGGATATTATAAAATTAATTTATAATTATAAAGAATTTAATAAAAATAATTAAATTTATATTAATAAAGGTTATAATATATTAAAAATAAAAAAGAATAAAAAAGAAATAATTTAAAAATATTATAAAGAGTAATATAATTAATAAAAAAGATAAGTTTATATAATAATATTTATAATTATACATTTTATTCTATATAATTATTATTATAACGCGATTTTCTATTCCTAGTTTATATAATCCTAATATATTTTATTTAATTTATTAGGATTAGATAAAATAAATATATAAAGAAGGAAATACTTTTTATTACTTAATATATTAACCTTTAATATATTAAATTAAATATAAAATAATAATTAAATTTTATTAATAATTAAAAATTAATTAAATATAAATTCCCTTATATATAATAATTTAAGCTTTTTTATATATAATAAATAAAGCTCCTTTATATAATAATAAAATATATTATTAAATTAAAATTCTTAAAATCCTTAAAACTTTATAAAATAATTTCTTAATATTTTAAAATAAAATACTTAAATAATTAAATATAATTTAATTAATTTAATTAATATAATTAATGAAAATATTGAATAATTATAAATTATAAATAAAAATAAATCCTTTATAAATAAAACCTCTTTATATAAACCTTCTTTAAATATTTATTTTATAAAAAAGATATTATTTAAAAAATATAAATAACTTTAATAAATTATATAGTGTTAATAATATAAAGAAATAATTTTAAATAAAAATAAATATTATATTATTTATATTTTTAAATCTTTATTTTTAATAAATATATATAGAAAAATCAAAAGTATTTAATAATATAAAGTAAAATATCTTTAAATATATACTTTTATTAAAATAAAATTAAATAATTAAGTTAATATAATATTCCTAAAATTATTAAATAAATATTATTTAAAGTTTAATAAATTCTTTATAAATATATACTCTTTAAATATAAAAAAAGCTGCTTAAATTTAAAATATTTAAAAATAAATTCTAAAGCATATTAAAATTATTATAAAATATAGAAATATTAAAGCTTTTTAATAATAAATTTTATATTATATTTAAATTAATTATAAATTTAAATTTGATAATATAATCTATTATTTATTTATATAAATAAACCTTATAAATTAATTAACTTTTGATAATTTATATTATATAATTTAAAAGGTAATTAATATTATTATTTAATTTAATATTAAGAATAAATAAATACTATTTAAAGGTATATTTTAATTCGCCCTATTAATATTTAAAGAAATTAAAATATTATTAATAATATTTTATAATTTTAAAAATTCTAATTTTAAAATATATATAAAATTATTAATAAAGAATAATACATTAAATTTTTAAATATATTTTTCCCTTATAAAGGGAAAAACATAATAAATAATAATACTTTTAAAAAATAATATAAAATATAATAAATAACGGTTAAAAAATAATAATAAATTACCGAATATAAATAAAAACTCCTTATAAAAGATATTAATATAATAATCCTAAGTAATATTATAAAGCGAATAAATAATATAGAAATATATATTAATAATTTTAAAATAATCTATATAAAATTAAATATAATAATTAATAAATATATTATAAAGTTTATAAAATATATTAATATTAATAATAATATTTAAATAAATAATTTAAAGGAATACTTTAATATATTAAATAAATATTTTAATAATATTAAAAATTAATAAATTAAAAATATTAAAGAAGTAAAAAGATTTTAAATAATATTATTTAATAATTAATGAATATTAACGCTATTTAATTTAAAAATATATTTAATAAATTTATTAATATATTTATAAAATTTAAATATAATACCTTTAAGCTTTTTAAATTACTTAGTATAATTATAAAAACCTTTAAAAATATATTATTTTATAAATATAAATAAAATAATAATTAAATAAAGTTAAATATATATAAAAGAAAATACTTTAATCCTGTAATATATAAAGGTAAAGGAATATTAAAATTTTTTAATAAATTTTTTAAATAATTAGAATTACCTTTATTCTAATATTAGAAAAATATAATAAATAATAATAAAGGTATTAACTTTTTTTATTAAAGGAATAAATTATAAATTATTATAATTTATAATAAACTTTAAATAAATATATTTTATTATTAATAAATAATAATCGAGCTTAATTTTTTATCCTTAATATAACTTTTATTATTATTATAATTTTTATATATTAATAATAAAATGTATTTATTTAAAGTTTATTATAAATTATAAAGGTTTATAATTTACCTTATTAATAAAAGAAAGTTTATACCTTTATTATTATTTATTATTTCTTTATAATATTTAAATAAAAGTAATTTTAATTATTTTAAAAATTTATTAAAAAATTCTAATATTCCTTTATTTATATATATAATAATATTAAAGAATTTCTTTTTATATATATTTAATTTTATTTAATTAATATTTTATTTATATTTATAAAATATTATCTTTTTAAAGGGTTTTATAATTATAATAAATAATTTAAAAAAAATAAAAAGTATTATATTTAAATTTTATAAATATATTAATAAATTTATTATATTTATTCTTAAATTAAACAACTTTAATATTTATTAATTATTAAATAATATTAATTAAAATCTTTTTTAATTTTTAATATCTTTAATTTATTAATCCTTATTTTTATTAAAATATTTAATTTTATATAAATTACTTTAAAATTATTAATATATATCTTTATATTATTTATTCATTTTATAATATTACCCGGGGTTATTATATAATATTTTAATATTTTATAAACCTTTTAAGCTTAAAAATATACCTTAATAATAACTTTAATAATTAAATTATAAATAATTAATAAAAAGAAAAGAATTATTATATAATAAATTACCCGGTAATTACTTTATTATAATTACTTTATAATTATTATATTATTAAGCTTATTCTTCTAATATTATTAAATTAATTAAGCCGATCTTTAAATTAAAAATCCTTATTTTATTACTTTCAAAAGTATTTATAAAAAATAGAAATACTTTTAAAAATTTAATCTTTTCTTTATAATTCTTCTTAATTAATTTACTTTTCCTTTTCTATTTATTATTATTTAATAAAAGGGGTTATTAAATTTTAATTTTAAAAGGGTTTATTATATCTTATAATAATTAGGTTATTAAATAATTATTATCTCTATATTTCCTTTTAATTATAATTATTATATAATAAATTACCCGGTAATTACTTTATAATTACTTAATAATAGGGTATTCTATTATAATTACTTAATAAATACCCTATAAGTATTTTATAATTAAAGTAAAAATAATTAAATTAAAAAAGAATATAAACTTAAATTCTATTTATATAGAAAATTTATAATTAATTAATTTTATTTATATTAAATCTTTTCTTTCAAAAATATATTTTAACATAAACTTTTATCTTAAAAATATAATTTAAAGTTTTTTTAATTAATAAAAAAAGATACCGATTTTAATTAATAATAAAATTTAATTCTTAATAATTAATATAAAATTAAAAACTTTTCTTATTTCTTTATATTATTAAGATAAAGGTTGTTTAAAATGATAAAGCTTTTTTAAATATTCTTTATAATATATATATAAATAATAAATAACTTTTTAAAGGTATTTTCTAAAGGGTATTATATTTTAGATATTTTTACTTTATTTTATATTTTAACTTAGTTTTATAATTAATTAATCCTTTATATTTAATTAATTTACTTAATTAAATTCTATTAAAACTATAATTATAATTTCTATATATTTTAAGAATTATTTCCTTTATCTTTTTTTAAAGATTTTCTTTATTTTTAAGAAAAGAATTATTTTAAAAAGTTTATTCATTTTAAATATATTTATTATTTTATATAAAATACTTTTATAAACTGTTTAAATTTTATTTATATAAAGTATTTAATAGAAATCCTTTATTAAAAAGATAATAATATTTAAAATATATTTTTTATACTATTTAATATTATCTTAAATTATATAAAATTATCTTTAAAAATCCCTTTATTTATAATATAATATAATTAATAAATAATAAATAATATATTATTATTTTAATAAATAAAATTTATTATTTAAATTCCTTTATATTTTTAATAATTTATTAATTAATTAATTAAAAGGATATAATAGAAATTTCTTAAAATAAGGTAATATATTAGATTTTATTATTATAATTTTAATTAAAACCTTATACATTATAAATATATTTATTTTATTAAATTTATTAAATTTAAGCTTTTAAAGCTTTATTTTATTAATAAGTATAAATTCATTATACTCTTTTAAAATTATTTATAAGTATATAAATATCTTTTATTAAACTTTAATTATTAAAGTAATTTAAATATTAAATTTAAGGATTAATAATAATATTATATTCTTTAAAATATTAATTAATATTAATAAAAGAAAATATATTAAAAAATTTAATAAAGGAAATAATATAAATAATGATAAATAACCTTTTTAATAATTTATAATTTCTATTAATAAAATTTCAAAATTAATTAAAAAGAAATAATATTTTAATTATTATTAAATTCATTATTATAAAGAGAATTACCCCTTTCTTTAATATAATAAAGATAAATAATAGATCGTTTATATTAATAAAATTATTTATAAAAATAATATTAAAGTTTAATTATATTTTAATAACAAAAAACTAAATATTATCATTATTAAATATTTAAATTCTAATTTTAATAAATTAAAAACTTAATTTTAAAGAATTATAATTCCTTTTTAAAATAAATATTAATTAATATTAAAGAGGATATAATAATAAAAATACTATTTAATCTTTTATAATAAATAGTTAAAGGGTTATTTTTAACCTTTAAATATATTATAAATAATAATAGCTTATTATTATTTATAATTATAATATTAATTAATATAGAAATAATTAATTAATTGTTTAAAAATATGAAGTCTTTTAATAAATTAATTAAATAATTAAAAACACAATAAATAATTATATTCAAACCTTAAATTATAAAAGGTTTTAAAGAAAAGATTATATATATTATTAATATAATAATCTTAATAAATATATATATTTATAATTAAAATATTAAATTAATCCTTATTATAATTCTTAATATAAATTATAATATAATTATTAAATATTAATATAATTTATAATTATTTATTAAACTTAACATTTTTAATATAGAATTAAATTAAGCTTATAAATGTAATATATATTATTAATTTATTATAGAAATTCGGGTTTTAAAATATCTTTAGAAATTTCTTTTCTTTAATTAAATAAATAAAACTAAATACGAATTTATATAATTAATAAAGGATATTATTTTAAAGTAATTATATTTCTTTTTAACTTTCTTTTTAAAAATATAATTAAAATAATATTTTCATAAATAATAAAGGAATTTATTAAAAATTCTAATGTAATTAAAATAAGTCTTATAAAGGAAAGGTAATAATTTAAAGGTAGCGAAGCTTTTAATATTAATAATAATAAAGGGAGTATTTTTTTTTCGGGCGCGGCGGGTGTAACACAATCAGCTAGCCTCCATGGGATAAGCAGGATGGATCCAGCGCTCCGCATAGCGTCGCATGCCAGGTCCGGCAAGAGGTGACGGTAAGGGTTCGTCTCTTCTACTCGACTCTTTCAGCGAACCCTTTTCTTAGCTCCCTTACACATCTTCTAGACTCCTGCCTATTACCACTTCAAGGTTGCATCCTGCCACTCCTTTAGTCACTCCTTTAAAAACAGAAGTCACTCCTTCAACATGCGTTTCTCCGTGGTATCGAGCTTCTTCGCCGTAGCGGCCACTACCGTCACCGCTGGTCCGGTCCCTCACCCTCGCCCCATCGGCAAGAGCACCGGCGGCCCCCTGGGCGCCCTGGCCGCTCCTCCCCCGCCCCCGGATGGCAAGCCGACCTTCCTAATGGTACCCGGCGCCTGGTATACGGCCCCGGCCTTTAACCTAATCCGCGCGCAGCTGACTAACCGCGGCTTTGAGTCCGTCGCCGTCCCCCTTTTGACCGTCGGACCCACCGACCCTAAGAACTAGGGTGTCCCCGAGGATGCCGCCGCTATCCAGGCCGAGCTTAAGAAGTTGGTCGACGCCGGCAAGGACGTTATAGTCCTCTCCCACTTTTACGGTAGTGTCCCCGCCGCCGCCGCTGTCGAGGGCTTTAACGCCAAGGACCGCGCCGCTAAGAACCAAAAGGGCGGTGTCGTCATAGTGCTACATATAACCTCGTTCGCGGCCTAGGTCGGCTCCAGCTTGATAGACTCGCTCGGCGGCAACCCGCTGCCCTGGTTCAATATTACCGGCGACATTCTCACTCCCATTGACCCGACCAAGGTCTTCTACGCCGCCATCAAGCCGTCCAGCCTGCGCGCCATGACGGACAAGGGCACCTTTGCGCCCTGGGACCAGCGCTTCGAGATAGGCTTTATCCACACCAAGGACGACCAGGCCATCCTTATTGCCAATCCAGAAGCAGATGGCCGCCCAGTTCCCCGCCGACCACTTCACCGCCACCCTTAAGTCCAGCCACTTGCCCTTCCTTAGTATACCCGAGAAGCTCGGCGAGGTCCTCGAGCAGGCCGCCCAGCACGCCCAGGAGAAGAAGGCCGGCCCTAAGCCCCTGCTGTCGCTTAACATTGGACTGCACCTGTAAAAGCGAGGTGTACCTTGATTTAGATAATACCCCCCTGGAGAAAAGAAGTTAGAGTGATAGTGTGGAGGTTCACTTGCGAAGCGGTGGCTCTAGGCCCACTACAAATTCCGTGATGTATTTATATTCAAATATAAAAACATATTTCAATGTACGCATCAACGAATGTCAGGTCTATGAAATGTGTCCTTGATTACATACAAAGTACTTGCCTTACTACCTGTTCCTACTACTTACCCAAATGCTACAATGTCCGTATAAAGTCCTACAATCTTGAGCCAACTAATCTTGTTCAACGAAAGAAACACAACAGGACTCTCTTCCAAAATAGCCTTATACTTCATCTGCGAAACTGCCTCGGGGTCCATATTAGGCATGTTCAGGCAGCTCAAGTGTTCTTCATCATATACTTCTCTTCGGGCCCGGGCCTTGGTTTTCCTGCCGTCAAGACAAACCAAGTGCTCACCCACTTGACTAGCAACCTTAAGGACGAGGAAACCACTGGCGATCATTGTTGAGATCCTCATCGGTTCGTTGATGGAAAATCCGCTATCGTGTCGCTCGTCAGGATTGAACATGCCATTGAAAGGACCTTTGGTTTTCAGTCGCAAGGCCCCTTCGTTGCTGAGGAGCTTTGCCAATATGGTTTGCTTGTCAACCCCACTAACATCAGCAAGATCACTTACTGAACGGCAAACGACGTGGCCATGGAGAAAGTCATGCCACGGCCACTCTGTGACATAGCGACTTTTGGCAGCGATGAGTATTACACCCACTAGCAGCCAGCAGAAAGAAGTAATTTGAAAAGGGTCTACGCCGTCGATGCGGGACCCCACCGAGAAAGGAATCGCAACACCGCCGCAGACTATAGCAGCACAAACCCCAAGGACCGTATAAACGTATCCGCGGCATTTGATAGTCACGGAGGAGGTGTCAAAGACCCACTGGTCCATTTTGTGATCGTTTTTCTGAGACTCGCTCTGCGCTTTCACACTACCGGCAGTGCTGCTTCCCCAACCCTGAACGGGTTGAAAACGTATTGGCCGAGATCGTTCAGGTAAAGGGTATCTCCAATCTTCATCGATGAGTGTACCGACTTGCCAAATATTAGCTTACTCTTTCGACCGCAGCAGTGAAAACGTAGCGAGTTGGAGTTTCATACCTCTTATTGGTTTGATGAGGCCACTCTGTGAAACCGGCACGGTGTCCAAATGGTTGAGGCTGAATTTTCTCAGCTCTTCGATGGCCGAATGGCTCTGGATACAGCATCTCGTCTGAAATTGAGATTGTTCGAACCATTGGATCGGATATGCTGTCTCTTTGTCCCAACTAATGCAGTTGATGAGTTTTTCAACCTTCTCTGCAACGTTTGGATTTGAGAGGGACAATGGCAGAAACGCTGACACTAGGTCGTCGATTCCAGATGCTTGTATGGTACCATGCATCAAATCGGGGTTTTCTTCCTCCGCCCCAGGGAGCCAGTCAACAGTCAGATACACTGGCTCTACATCGACTGGCTGTGTTCGAGGTGGTGTGAGATTGGCACGTTGTGTGTCGGAGATGTTCTCAATGTTCTGACGAAACAATGTCAAAGCTGCTCGAGATGCCTTAAAATAGTGCTCGGAGGAAGTAGTCGTGACCTCCCCCCCTCGCTCTTGAGAAACGATGACATTGTACTTGGCTAATCCTGCCTGGTATGTAACAGAACACATATCCAAGGCGGGAAACCCCTTCTTTCGATCATTGTTCGTGTCAATCGCCCCAAGCGCACCCAGGACGAAACCATGGATCAAATTCCGTAGGTACAAGCCATTGTTAAGGTAAAGGTCTGCCGGGCTGATGTCGTCGTTCCCAAAGGCGATATACATTTCTTTCCTCCTTTCATTCTCCATGTACTCGGTAAGGATGATAACTGCTGTCGGCTCGGCCCTCTGTTCAAACTCTTCTATGACTCGATCGGCATTGTCCAGCGAAGCCAAACCGTTAGCTTTCGAGTCCCTTGCCAGGACCTTTAACTTGAGCGAAAGCTTGGCGAGGAGAGCAATCGTGGTAACGTTCCAGTTCCCACCCTTCGCAACCCTCGTCAATAGGCGAAAGCAAGTGCCGGTGATATAATCAACCATCTTGAAATACAATGATCGCTGCTTCTCCGGAGGGCTAATCGGCACTGGTGGTTGAGCCCGCTGTCCGTATGTGCCTTTGTATCGACGGTGAAGGTAGCTGTAACATGACTTCGCGGCCGAGGCGCCATGCATAATAGCTCCATTGACTGTGGCCTTTTCGAGCACAAGAGACGAGTTATCAAGTTGAGTAACACATCCATTGATGTCAATCATGTCAGCCACCTTAGCGAGATCAGCAAAGTTTGCCTCGGTGATGTCACCAAAGTCACCGTCGCTACAGAACATGTATGAATCTGGATTGCGGGCGACCTGGATCAAGCGGCCAATCTCCATGCGCAACAACTTGTCGTATGTGGTTTGATTCACCCCATACTGAGAAACATTGTCAAAGCGTGGTATGTCTGCCCCGTCGCGATCGAGCGACTGCAATCCACCATGATTGAGTAGTGGTAGCCCATCATGATTATTTGCTTCCTTGAATATCTCATCGCCGTCCAGTTTCAATTGGCTAGCATTGAATCTGCCTCGATTTGAGATATTTGCCGTCATGTGAATCGAAGGAGGCAGCCCGTTCGGTCTAGACGTGGGTCTGTTCCTCATGATGTAGGGTGGTGATACCAGGGAGACTTGGTATGAATCGAAAGAAAAAAAAGAAAGAGGTAGGGTGGTAAGACTTTTGAATATGATGTGTGAATATTTGAGATGGCCGCCAGTGTACTCTGAGTGCCACGTATGTACAAGGACAATGGAAACTTTTGATCTTTTACGGGACTGAAGCCAGTGTTCCAGACGTTGAGAGCTAGCATAGGAAACCCGCTGAATATTTGTACGTAGCTTCTTCTGGGCTGACTGTCACAGTGATATCTCTGCTCAGTCCAAGTCTTATATACGCCTGCCAGATGGAAGATATCTCGCTGTAATACTAGGGCTGTTTGATGTTGGTTAGAGAGATGCAAGTATTACGCGGCTCTCATGGCTGTATCAAAGTGTAAAAACGATGCCCAAGCGATTCCGGTGACGAAACGATGTTTGATAGGTGGCCTCGATCATGGCTTGCGTGGACCTGGCATGAAATTTGGAGAAGGTGCCCTGGCTAAATTGTGATCGGGTCAGGTAAGGATATTAGTTGGGTGTTGTGCAACACTCCTAATGCAATGGCGTTTCATTAGTGGCCGTCATGCCTGCCTGTGTACACCATGTATGGATTCGCTTCTGTTTGCCTCCAAGTCTGCCTTAACGTCTGCCTTGGTGTCTGCCTTTGCGTCTGCCTTCGTGTCTGCCTACAAGTCTAGTCTATTGTCTGCCTGCAGGTCAGCCGTCTATTCTGGACACCATCAAATCAAGTCTGCCACTGAGTCTGCCTTAATGACTGCCTTCGTAATCTGCTTTGTGTCTGACTTCTTACTCACTCTTATCTAAGCCATTTCACTCTTAACTACCATGCAATCCGGGGAAGGATCTCATATATCTCACCCTTCGCCCTAGTAATAAGCCAACTCGACAAATGCGAAGCACGAAATCGAGTACTGTCCAACGACGGGTCATAGCATCACTCCTCCACTACCACTAGACTACACTTGAACACGAACACATCCTCAACATGTCGTTGGAAGAGTATGATCAGTACCTCTCAGACTCGAACTCTGGAACCTGTTCAGCTCCAAATCCCATGCGAGTGGAGTTTCGTGATGTCACAGAGCACTTGAACCCACACGGAGAGGTTGTTTCTCTTCGACCAACCATGAAGCGGGATTCTAGGATTGTATCAGCCAACAGATACGCAGACATCGCCATGCTCATCAGACGCCGCGTCGATTTTCGGAAGGAACCTGTGTTCCTACGACTTGAGATACAATCCATTATTATCCAGAAAGCCATACAGGCTTGCTGTGCAAATGGAATCTGGATCAATACCAAAGTCAAACCTGACAGCGCCATCATCAGTGATAGCCCCTACATGGCGCTTTTCCACGCTCGAAAGGAGTTGACGACCTATTGCCTTAGTCCTGAGCGCACCAAAGAGGAGAAGGTGCATCTTAAACTCTTGACCGACTTCATGGACAAGCAGTTCGGCGGTATGGACAAAGAGCGCGATAGGCTCGTCTCCTTCAATAAGATCACATTCGACCTTTATTGGACTCTCTTCCAGCCGTACGAAACCGTCGTCAAACGCGACGAGAACTACATCGAGTGCTTCCGATTACGGTCTTTGCGGTTACAGGAACGAGGAGACGGTGATACGTTTGTGTTAGAGGGCATTGGTTGGGATTTCAGCTCTGGCTGGTTTGGGCCAGTTATTAGAAAGGGGTATTTGGAGAAATTCGACGGAGCAATGGATATCTCGAATCTCACAATTTATCCGCTTCGCTTCCATCCCTCAGGCAAGACAACGTTGACGACGAAACTAGCCCAACGAGGACACAAATGGGCCACGCTTCTTGAAAAGGCTCATGTTGACTATAAAGGTATGTGCATCCCAAGATGTGTGCAGTTCCCGCATACTAATTAGTATACGTTTCATGTAGGTGTTGCATGGGAAACCAGGCCAGCTCTTGGGCCACCGCGTTCACATCCCGGGGGGGCTCCTATGCCCCATGGTGCCCCTGGCCCTTATATACCACAACCACAATATGGTGAACCCGAAAGCAACAACAGTATAATCCATGTAAGTAAACCTAGATACATCTCTTTTATTAAATCTATGCTAACATTTTAATAGGTTGATAGTCGTATAATCCTGGATTACAATACATTCTGTACGCATATTCCTCACTTACGTACGTCCCTATCTCTTGGAGCCGGGGTTATCACAGATATGGAGGAAGCGGACGACACAGATGAATATGAAGAGTCGGCGAAAGAGGCGACAGGTTCCGCAGATCCAGAACCAGAAGATCGAATCACGACGCTACTTGTGCGGTTTTTCAAAGCTCATCGGAAAGATGCCTCTTATACCATGGACGATGACCTCGCTATGCTGTGTCCAGCACGGGCACGCGGTTACTCCCTTTCCGACAAGACATGGGGCTTTTTTCTTATCGACAAGTGTAGCGAGATTGAATGGCGTCAAGATGCTGTAAGCAGACTGGAGGTTGATCCCAGAATCAAAAGCGTCATCCAAGCACTCCTGGCCGCGCACCATGCCGATCAGAACTTGGATACCCCATTTGATGATGTGGTACCAGGAAAAGGCCGAGGCCTCGTCTTTCTCTTTGCTGGAGACCCAGGTTTGGGCAAAACAATGACGGCTGGTAAGTGACATATTAGAAACATCGAAAAATCAAGACAGACCCGAGCTAACGAGGAGAAATTCAAGAATGCTTCACGGAACAGAATCGAAAGCCGCTCTACACCATCACCAGCGGAGAACTGGGGACAGACTCCGTGACGACAGATAACAGGTTGCGAGACCTATTCAAGCTGGCCAAATCCTGGGGCGCTTATTTGCTCCTTGATGAAGCTGATGTGTTCCTCGCGCGTCGCAGCCATTCTGATCTCACGAGAAATGGCCTGGTGACAAGTAATTACGTCTAACCGATAGAATGAAGTCTAGTGTTGCTAACGCGTGTGCAGTATTTCTCCGTCAAATCGAGTACTATGGCGGTAGGTACCAATCTGAATGCTGGGGCGTGCATAGCTAATCAAATCCCATGGACAGGCGTCATATTCCTCACGACCAACCGACTGAAAGAATTTGATCCCGCCTTCGAGTCGAGGATCCAGTTCAAGCACCTCTTCGAGCCCCTGACATTCAAGCAGCGCGCAAATATTTGGAAAAACCTATTGTGCGACTGGGCGAAGTCATCGAGAGATGACGATTCACACAAGCCGGATGAATGGAGCGAAGAGATGTTTTCCCGATTAGGTAGTCAGTATGAGCTCAATGGTCGGCAGATCCGAAACCTCATTAAAAACGCTTTGGCGTTGGCTCAGGCGGAAAAGACGCCATTGAGTGAGACACATCTACTAACCGTGTCGGAGACTAATCAATCATGGGACAAGAGGCTGAAGGAACTTGAATAGAAAATGGGTTGAGACTACTGTGGCAGGCGGCGAAGAGATTGTGCTATGGGTAGCAACCCTTGATTCATATTATTACTCATTCAGCTCTAGACTCTCTAGATGAAGTTTCAAGTACCGTCCCGGCCGTTTCTTTCGTATGGACGTAAACATACATATTCTCAATCCCGCAATTGATTTTACTGGCGCGAACCCAACTGAGAGAACGGCGTAGAAGGGCAGCATTACCAAGCCAGAGTCGACTATTCTAATTAAAACATGTAGAGAAGAGGAACACGGAGGCAATAAGCGGCACGATAGGGAGTGGATGGATCATTGGAATTAAATAGTAGTGTAGTCATTGGGATCAAGCCACATTGATCCAGCCTCATGCCGAAAAGGTTAGATCCCGAATAAGCAGCCCGGAAACTACCGCCTCCACCAACGGTCAGAGACAATTGTGTCGATACCCAGTATGCACATCCTGTCAACTGCCATGGAGAAGACGGGCTTTGGATCCACCAGACGATGCTTTTCCCCCAATCCTGGACTTGGGCAATATGTGCTGTGTAACCCATCAAGCCCCATCACCATTGTCCGTTGGCTGGAGGGCTCAAGTAGATGCAGTGCCGTCGTCGCACCAACATCTAGTCCCTCCGCTTGAGTTGGACTTCATATACATGCCAAAATAACCACTCAAGTACCTTGAGTGGGTCCCACTTTTAGTCACATAGTTGAGTGGTAAATTCAACAGCTTGCCGTTAACAAGCCCCGCTTAGGAATCCTCTTTTTAATATATAATATATATAATATAACTTTTTTTTATAAATTAATTTTTTTATATATTAATAAAATTAATTTTATTAATTCTATCTTTATTAAATAAAGTATTTAAGTAATAATTATATAAAATATATTTTAAAATATATTTTTAAAATATATTAAATTTTAATAAACCTCTTTATTTATATATATATAAATTATTAACTTAATATATTCTTTTTTAATATAATATTAATTTAAGTTTTATTAAACTTATACTTTATAAATTTATAAATTTTATAAATTTAATATATAATTTATAAATTAATATATATAAATAGGTGTAATATAGTTAAATAATAGTAGATTAAAATAATAAGGTAAAAAGAGAGGGATTTTAATAATAATAGGTTAAATTTAAATTAAGTATAGGATTTAAATAAATACTATTATTCTTAACCGCCTTCTTTATAAAAAAGGTGGTTAATAATCCTTTTAATAAGGTATATTAATAATAATTAATAAAAAATAATATTAACCTTAAATATTAAAATATTAATTATTAAATAAATCCTTTAATAATTATAAAGAATAATTATAAGATTTACTTTAAATATATAATATCTTTTTATAATAATTATTTATTTAATAATTATTCATAATATTTATATAAAATACCTTTTTAATAAAATCTTAAGGGAAGGTATTATTATAATTAATATTAATATAATAGCGGTTATAACAGTTAAAGGGATTACTTTAAATATAAATAACCCTTAAGATAATATTAATATTAATAATAATATAACCCTATTATCGAGTAATACTTGAAAATACCCTTTATAAAATAACTTTAATTTATTTGTTATAATAATATAAATAAATGATATTAATATTTTAATAATTAAAGTATTTATAAAAATATATTATTAATAATAATAATATTTATATTAAATTATTACCTAGATTTATTTTTAATTATAATATAAAAATAATTTTAAAATAATAATTTTAATTATTAAAACCCGTATTAATATTATATTAAAGTTAAAAAAGTTTTAATATATAATAAAGGTATTTAAAATTTAATAATAAATATTATAAATAAATAATAATTTATATTTAAAATTTATATTTAAAATTATATTTTAATTATTTATTAATGTTTTTATATATATCTATTAAATTTTAAAATAATGTGTTAATAATAATAATAATAGATTTAATTATAATAATGCGACTTAGCTATGCTAGCCTAGTTAATTTAGACTAAAAATAAAAAGAGAGAAAATACACGACTCTTACAGGACTCGAGTAGTCAAGGCCATGGGAACAATACAACAATGATAAAACAACTTGGATCAAAGGAGTGTATTCCGGCAAGACCGTGTGCACTGTAGTGACAGGTCCAGAACGCCCAAGCCTAGCCATATTGTCCTTCCTAAAGCTAATACCGAAGCCGAAACACTTATAACCCGTAGTACAGCACCCAAATGACGAAACATCTGGCTTTCCCATAATGAAACTTGGTTCGACTGACCAAGGCACTTCAGCCTGGTGTCATGGCCAAGTTTGACGGCCACTCCTCTAGTTCCTGACGTTCCAGTGGACCTCCAGCATCGACAGTAGAGATCCTTCGATCTGAACCACCCGATGGAGGACGAATCGTTCATCTGCTGCTGCCAGCAAAGCTTTCCAGTCGTCCAGATACCGATCGCGGCTGTTAAAGAAGGTTTTCAGACTCATGTCAATCGCCCTATCATAAGCCCCGTCAGGTCAGCAGGTATGGTCGTTCGACGGCGATGGTCAAGTCGACAACTTGAGAAAGTGGGATGACACACCTCTGGACCCGCTCTTCACTGATCGGAACAGTGTTTGGCGGGGTCATGCACTTATCCTGGATGAGGAGCTTAGTCCCGGGTCGCAGAGCAGGAACCTGCGCTTTCAGAATATTGACGGCGTTCTTGTCGTTCCAGTTGCAGAAGGCCATGCGGAAGAAATAGACGTCGGCCTGGACTGTCTGTGGTGCGAAGAGCTCGTGTTCCATGAAGTCGACACGTCCCTTGAGCTCCTCCGGAACCTCTGCGCCTTTGATCATCATGGCTCCGTCTTGGACCAGGAATTTTGTCTTCTCGAAGTGCCTGGCGAGGTCCTTAGCGACTACGCCCTGGGACCCGCCGACATTCACGATGTACGAGTTTCCGAGAGATGCCCAGTCGTAGGCCTTCGATACTAGCATGTCGCCGCAGCCTGGAACATAGTCCAGGGATTTCATTCCACTTCCGAAGCGCATCGCTCGGTCGTGGTCGTCATGAAGAACCTCGAAGACCGACTTGCTGTCGTTTTCAAGAGCAAAGCCCTGCAAATCGCAATATTAACCCAAAGACGGGCCGCAGAAACGGTAGCTGCACTCACAGTTTCCTTGATATCGTCGGATGCTGGCCATTTTTCCAACGCGTCCGCTACCTGTGTTGAAGATAAGTATACCGTGTCAACTCATGTCCTGCCTACTCACTCACCTTGGTGCAGGCTGGCCATGTGTCCTTGCCTTCGAATTGGGCCCAAGCCTGGATGTGCGGGAGGCTCAAGAACTTGGAGACCTTGGTGTGAGCCACCATTTCCGGTTCTGGCTCTTGGAAGATACGCATGGCCATCGCGTGTCGAAGCACACGCCTGACCTCGGCGTGGGACAGGCCAGTCTTTTCAGCTATCTCGGCGAAGGAGACCTTGCCGCCGACAGGCACCATATCCAGGATGCCGAGCCGGCAGACCGTGTCGATACTGATATGGTTGGAGATCTGGCAATAGGTCAGTGATAGATCCATGGGACTTCCCCGGCTTCAGTAGAAGAAAGAAGTCTTACCGCAGCGAACTTGAAGATCAGCATCAGAGGCTCTGTGAGCACTTCATTGAGCTCGGCAGTCGCGTCAAGAATTTGAAAACGGAGACTGTGCAAGTCGGTGGGGAACGACTGAGGACTGTCTTCGCCAAAGGTTGGAGACGGCATTCCTTGGTCCGACAGACGTTTCTGCATCTCGTTGACAGAAGCGCTGATCTGAGCAGCCAGCTCGACGATTCTGGGAGTATCGTAAGACGATGTCATGACTGCTGAGAGCTACGATGCTCGAGTTTGAGGGTGATAGAGACACGGAGAGGGAGCAGGAATTGTAGTTCATGGAATTGAACAACGAACGATGGCGTAGAATAGAGACAGAGGATCAAAACAAGAGCCTCCACTTCAAAGGGCCTGCTGTGCGACACGTCATTCCATTCGGGGTGCTGATGCTCTGAACAAACCCCTTACTTCCACTGCACACCCCAAAACCTGCCAACTGCGCCGCACTGGGCAGGAGGCGGATGCATCGGACTCACCCATTTGAACAGGGCTGCATTCGTGTACAGGCGAAGTGTCTCCGCAAGGGCTCGGGTTACTTTGCCCCGAGCTTCCCGTTTGGCAATCATCAGCTCGCATTTCTCCAAACGATAACAGCACCCCTGAGTCTGTTGGTACACATCCATGCATCCTATATCGTAGGAACCGTAATGTAGATCACAATAATTATACCTGGAAGGTGTAATACTATATCTCACTCACTAGCCTATTAAGCAAATAGCTATGAAAATAACAACTGCTTATATCATATCTCAAGTACTAGTGTACAATTACCCCTTCCAGATCACCCTTCTGAATGTATTCACGGCCTGCCTCGTCGTAACCAACAGGGCCGAGCGGGAAGAGAAGCTTCCTCTTAGCCATGGCCAATTCCTTTTCGTCCTGCGTCCCGGTCTTGTAGCCCGTGAAGTACGTCGGAGGGCATGTAGTAAGCAAAGGGGTAAACCAAGTCACATTGTCCAGCAATTTGTCAAGCCAGGCCAGCTCCGCCTCCCTGCTAACCTCGACCACCGTCTTGTCGGGGTCGGCACTGCGCGCTGTGGCCGCCGCAATGATGTGCGCCGTCATCCGAGCCTGCGAGCCGTAGACGCCCGTCATGTTGGCGCTGCCGGCGCTGTTGGCCCCGGCCGACATGAACATGTTGGGGAAGCCGTTGGTGCTCACGCCGTAGAACGTGGCGAAGTCCGGGCTGTTCCACTTGTCGTTCAGGTCCCGGCCATTGCGGCCACGGCAGGATGCCTGCGAGGACGCAAGAGCGCAGGAGCTCGTCCCGGATATCTCGAAGCCTGTGGCGAGAACCAGCGCATCAAGCTCGTACTCCTGAGCGGCCCCGTCTTCTCCGACAACGACTCCGTTTCGGGTGTACCTCTGCACGCCCCGACCGTCCGTGTCAACGAGGGTGACGTTGGGGAGGTTGAATGCTTGTAGGTAGTCGTTGTTGAATGCCGGCCGCTTGCACCACCCGGGATACCATGGAGTGAGTTTCTCGGCCGTCTCTGGGTCCTTGACCTCCTGCTTGATGAACTTCCGGAGCCGGGCAGCATGAGGAGCTTCGCGTCGTAGCATCCATTCGGTGTGTTCTGCGGCCTTCTCGGGTCCCAAGCCAACCGCACGCCTGCTTCCCCAAACCGCGGCAAGTGGGGGGTATCTGCTCCGTTCGTCTTGGACTAGGTTCGTATCTGGTGTGACTTCGGCGTCGTCGGTGAAGCAAAGCTCCAGATTCACCATCCTTTCGGCCTGCCAGCCGGGCTTGCCACCCTTGGTGACCTTGTCCCAAAGCTCGGGGGTAGTTTGGTTATTTTCGTGCGGGCCGATGTACGTGGGGGTCCTCTGGAAGACGTACAAATGCTTGGCCCACTTGGCGAGTTCCGGGACAGCCTGCACCGCGGTCGCGGCGGTGCCTACGATGCCGACCACCTTGTCTCGTAGCTTAGACATGTGCGGCTCCGTAGGCGATCCGCCTGTGTACTCATAATCCCAACGAGCGGCATGGAAGAGCTTCTTCTCCCGCCTAAAGTCTTCGATTCCAGGAAGGGAGGGGATCGACATGCTCGACAGGAGCCCAGTGGCAGTGATGAGGAACTGGGTGGAAATGGTGAAGTCGACCTCCTCGTGGGCTGGGCCAAGCTGGCGCCGGAGCTTGACATCCCATCGACCTTCTGGTTCGTTCCAGTCGGCAGCAACGAAACGTGTGCAAAACATTCCCTGGAGCCCGTACTTTGCGGCGACGTGCTCCGCATTCCGTCGGATCTCATCGCCGTGCGAGTAGCGGTCCTGTGGAATGAAGCCAGATTCTTCGAGCAAGGGGAGGTAACAATAACCCTCAACATCACATTGCAGCCCAGGGTATCGGTTCCAGTACCAAGTACCGCCCCATCCGCCGGCGGTGTCCACGACGACAAGGTCCTTTGGATCGAATCCTGCCTTGACAATATGATAGGCATGGATCAAGCCAGAATGCCCAGCTCCAACAATCAGGAACTTGATCCTGGAGCCGTTCTTCAGGTATGGCACTTCTTTTGCCAGGGCATCGTAGTCTACCCAAGGGTCTTGGAGGAGGTCGCGCACGGAGGAGTCCTTCGAGACCTCGAGTCGCTTGACGTAATTGGGAGCAGCAGCCAGTCTTTTGGTCCTCTCCGCCGCGTATCTGTCCCGTGTGGAAATGTCAACCTCAATGGAGCCCATTTTGTTGATTTGATAGAATGTAGGATTGAGTGAGACGTGTTGAATGGAGCGAACTAAAGGGTTCTTGACGATGTGTTATGGGGAAAAGTTTGGAGTCTGAACTCGACGAGAAAGGGCCGCTATATATTGTCAGAAAAACCACTAAGCGTGCGTAGCAAATCCCAGAGACGATTCAGCGACTTACGAAGATGCCGACGGTGATTTGCGAAGCTGCCGACGGTGATTTGCGAGGCTGCCGACCGTTGTTTGTTGCAGCCAAAGCCATATATCAGGCTTTGCATCGTGAGTACCTTGCTCCCCGGGACAAGTCCCGGAAGCACCACTTGTGCATTATCCCTTGAAGAATGAAAGGTTATCAGTTAGCCAGCGCTGTTTTCTCCCCTCTTTCCTCTCTCCTCTTTAAGGACAAGGCAGCCAGCCAGGGGTCATATGAGATATAAGGTTTCCTCTTCACGCGTGTATCCAATGACCTTGGACTTTTACCATGGTCTAGGCCTGCGGCTCCATACCACGTCCCTGGCATCTACCCATGGCTGTATTCATAAACCCCGCAGCGGGATCGATCTTTGCCGGTACTAGCCAAGATTACAATGGATAAATGAACAATTCAGGGTCCCAGTCGCATGGCACAGTGGGGCCGCGATATCCGCATCTAGGCCACCGAGATGGGGCGAAAAGAGCCCGAAGTTTCCGAAGCCCGCTGCTCTTCTTACATTGCCGTATCCTGTAGCTATGCCACAATGCGGCGTCTTGTATGATCGGCGACCATGTGGTGCGGGTGGCGCGTGCGGCTAAGTAGTGATTGTCTAGGACCGGCGTCGGTAGGCGCGGAATATTTCTGTTATTTCTTACCTGATGCTTAAACTACCTACATGGTGCTTCTCTCGCCGAATAATTCAAACAGAGTGCGAAGGTCGCTTTCCGAGGCATCGTTGGGAATATCAACGACACGCAGCGTGGTTTCGTCGACAGGAGCCCTCTTGCTGCCGTCTGGGTCAAACTGCTCAAGGTGAGCGATCTCGATCAGGTATTCATTCGCACAGGGACTCTTGGAGCTCCTCCGTAAAGCAGTTGCGGATTTGCTCCCGCTGGTCTTCGGTGAGGGCGGGGAGCCTGCTTGGAGCTTGAGCGACACTCTTATCCCAATACTCGGGCATGGCTACCTATTTGCCTTGTTCGCCTCGCTGTTGTTGTACTTCCGTGGTCAGCTATTTGAAATTGGGGCAAAAATGCACTGATTATGTAGTTGGATTGAGGGAGGAGACTGGAGAACTGGTGGGAGCTATATAGTAGGTCCAGTAGCCGGACCGAGTCTTCAAGAATGGGTTTCTTTATTTCTAGTAGCTGTGTTTCAAATAAAGAGCATAACTAGAGATTGTTCTTGCTGAAATATATATATGCTTAATCCATAATTCTTTCAGGACCTTTGGTATTCTATTTATTATTCTAATTCCTATTATTCTTCAGCGCCATTACTGGCCAACTTGGCACAAGCGTATTCACAAAAAGCCTCAAGCCATGTGTGTCTCAGTCTCTTTTCACACGCTAGAGCAAGTTATATTGACATTATGCTAGAGGAGCAAATTATGTTGCCAACGTCGAAGTTATGCTCGAGTCTGTTGAAAAAGTCTTATAGCAAAGCTCGATGGCACCAAAGTTGCATTAACAAAGTTGATGGCCACAGATTAGCCATTCTTGCTATTAGTAAGTCACTAGCTATTAGATGCCTCAAAATGGATGATTATGTCAGTAGTTATCGGCTTTAATGGGGTTTCAACAAGCCAAGGAGAGGCGTTCTAACCTCTAGCAGGTCTCCATGTACACCTTGCCGGCCCCAAGCCTAAATGATCAGGATATCTTGAAAACTCCCCGTGGGTACGTGTCCGTCACCATCTGGCTTCCGAGTTGGTCGGTGCCTCAACCAGCCGATCCGCTCATAAGCCGGCCGTCCCCCGAGTCTCTGGCCCCGTTCGCGGAGCACGGGGCCTTCGACAAAGAGCATCGGATCATCCGATCCCACGTCCATCGACATCGCACCCATCTCCAGAAACCGGGCTCCGTCGAGCGACCGTCGCAGGTCTGTCTCATCCGACCAGAAGACGTAATCGGCGTTGAAGTCGGAGCTGTTGCCCCCCAAGCTGTCGTCTCTCAGCGAGATAAAGTCTTCGTAGTTGAGTGCTAGTTCTTCCAAATTTGCCTCTAGTGGTGCGGCTTCGCCAAAGTCTATTGGCGGTGCCGAGACAGCGCCGTTCTCGGTGCTGCCCGCCCGGCGGTAGACCATACATTGCCGATAGCCAGGATACACCGGCTCCATCGCACTCGGCCAGTCTATGCCGTCGCGCGGGCAGGTAACGAAGCTGACGGGGTCGCTGAGGCGTGCATGGAGCAGCAGCGCCGTCCCCGGCATCTCCGGCGGCGATGCCTTCTGGTCGGTACCCCTTGCCGAACCAACATCCACAATCTCCTTGATGGTCCACCCCGTGCTCTGCAGGTCGGAGCGCCATTCGATACCCCCATCCGCGGCCGCCACCCACGACCAGGAAGGCGCCTCGCGCGGACGTCCCTGTTCGGTCTTGAAGTAGTTCTGCCATTGCAGATCACCGGCCAGAGACGGCCCCGTCCACAGCCCCCAAAGATATGTGGGCATCGGGTGAACCCCCCTACGCGCCATCTCGCCCTGGAAGGCCTGGCGCATACCATCGAGCGCCGGCAACTTGTCGTCGGCAAATGTCAACTCGCGCAGCGAGAAAGTCGAGACCAGGTCGCGCCAGAGCTCCATCAACTGCTCGGATGACAAAGTCGACATGTTCGCCATGTAGTATTTCGTCGGCTGGCAGTTGGGAAAAGAAGCGCGCGTCACAATGCCGCGTGCCCCCAGCCCTTCCTCTCCATGTCCTTCTCCTTCATTGGGACGGACGTCGTCACCGTCGGCCGGAGAACACGGACAGGCGACGCCCTCGCGGCATTCCCAGAAGACCTCGTTCTGTGCAAAGCAAAGAAACCGCCGCGATAGGATGCGCTCCTGGAAGACCCAGCCGCGGCGCATTAATGGCAGCACGGGGCCGATGGGCCAATCCTCATCGGGGTGCGGCAAGCAGTGGCGCATCTGGATCGTCCAGCCACCACTGGCCGAAGATGTGTCCGAGAGGGTGAAGCGGTGCACGTCGGCATGTTGCGGCGCGGCGTCGCGGAAGAAACCCCCTTCGTCGTCGGCACTGGCCCCGGCAGCCAGGGTGAGGTAGGCGGCGCCGTAGATGCGGGCCATGACGTCGACATGGCTGTGCCAGTCCGCGTCGTCGTCCTGCACGATGCACAGGGAGTCGATCCAGAGAAAACGGACGCCGAGGGCCCGCGTGACGGCGACGGCGTCTCGGAAGGTGCGAGGAAGCTCTCGGAGCGGAATGCCGCGGTACTGGCTTTCAAGATTGGAGCGCAGGGTGATGTGTTGGGACCGGGTCCGGCCCCAGCAGTGGCTGAGGCAGATGTACCGCGTGGCGGCTCGGCCCACGTCCGAGGAGCTGCTGCCGCTGCTGCCGTTGACCAACCGGACTGTGTCGTCCGACGCATCCACGCCGACGTCGAGCAACCGACTAGGGGCAGCGGTCTCCGCCCCCACTGCGGCGCAAGACAAGTGTTGGCTCTCGCAATGCGCCAGCCATTTTCGGATGCGACACAGGTTCTCGTCCAAATTGGTAGTCCGTGAGATCATCGGCGCTTCTCGCACATGTTGGTAGCGGGGTTGTCCAGGGAGCGTGAAAATGTCAATATTGGCAACGCCTCTGGGATGCCGAAACACATGCAAGTACAGAGCGGAATCTGTAGACGATGCCCGGTTCCAGGTAAGCCATTCCTTGTCCCGGCAGTCTGATTCGGGTATGGCGTAATTCCAGCCCTCCCATAGTAATCGGCAACCACAACAGCCGGTGCCCACGGAGGCGCGAAGCTCATCATAAGAACCCTCTTGGAGCATCAGCTCGTTGGGAAGTGTGGGCTCCCCTTGGACTTCTGTCCAATTCGGATACTCGCAGATACCGCATGGCTTCTCTGTCCCTGAATGACTTGATTCCATCAGTTCGTGATAGCCAAGATGTTAGTGGGGCAGGCCTCCAGGCTTCCTTAGGCAGGGGATGTATTTATACCCCGAAAGAATCAACTAGGCGGGCCGATGTCCGTTGACACCATTCGTCATCCAATTGAATCGGCTGTCTCAATTGGAAGCCATTCCGCCAACGCCTGTCCTATGCCTGCTTTGGGTAAGTCTAGCGACGCGACTGCGGCTGTAAAAGTGGGATCGACCTGTAGGAAGCATCTCTGCCCCTCTCACCACCCTCTGCCACCTAGTGCAGACTACATACGCAGAGCAGAGGGTGCTCGTGTGGTGAGCCCGTCGCGTTCTCTTCTCTAGCACTATTCATCTCACCTCGCCTTGGACGGTCTGCCAACACGCCCGACCTGACGACATGGTGCGCCGACATCTACTTCCCGGCCAGCATCGGGACGTCGGTCAACATGAGGACCAGATTTACCATGAGATGAACAAGCTGTTTATGGGCCCCCAAGCAATAGCCATTCCCGACATCATGCTGAGCGACAACTCTATCGGCGCCACCCGCGGTTGGGAAGGACCTCTGCTCTTCGTGCCCACCAAAGCACACGTCATCCGCCCTCCCCATGATTTAAGCGCCCGGTTTACGTTCGAGACGGATGACGAGAATCACACCCGGGTGTGGGTAGACGACCCCGAGCCCGGCGCTGAGGTTTTACACGAGAGCGTGCAGCTACACACCGAGCACATGTTGTGCACGGCCTGCAAAGATATCCTTAACTACTACTGTGAGTATGTAGTGGCCGAAACGGCCAAGGTATAGTAGCTGCCGCATCGCCGAAGCAGGTGATATACATGGCTGACCGCCTAAAGGAAACCGACGACAAGACTCCTTCCGGAGCACGCATGACCAATACTGTCGTACACCATGCTTCTGTGTGGTCGTTGTGTGCCTTCGCTGTTGGATTTGAATGCTACATCTGCAGCCAGATCTGGGACAAAGTTCACACCCTCTACCCTTACCTACCCCAAAACGACTTCTCGCAATATCGGATCGAATGCTGTTGGCCTTCAGGGCCCAGAGAAGACGAAGTGCATAAGATGTGGTTCGTTATGGTCGATGTCTCGCTACCAAAGGTACCCATGAGGAACTACAAACACGTGTTCCGTATGTCGCTGTGGCCCAAAGCTCATTTTGCCGCCCATTTCGATAAGACCATTGCCCGAGGGGAATCTGCCCCGGACCGGTTTCGTGGGGCGCGGGATATGTGTACCGAAGAATATACCAACGACTGTCGTGACACCCGATCTCTGGCTCAGTACTGGTTTAACAGGTGCATGCAAGACGCAGATAGGAGACATGGGCTCTGCAACAGGCGGGATGAGGAATACCTCCCAACTAGGTTATTGGATGTGCGCTATGCCCTTGAAGAGGGCAAGGTGCGGCTCCTTTGTCCCGCTGAGCAGCCTGGTCTGTTCGAAGCAAGTCGAAGATACGCCTCGTTGAGTCATTGTTGGGGGTCATGGGGAGCAGAGGAAAACCCCGTCCTCCTGAGTACCAATTTGGCCGATAGGAAGTTGGCCGGTTTGCCTTGGGGCGCCCTACCGAAAACGTTCCAAGATGCGTTCAAGATAGCCTCCTGGCTTGAGTTGGAGTGGCTGTGGATCGACTCGTTATGCATTGTTCAAGATTCTAAGTCGGACTGGCAGAACGAAGCATCGGCCATGGATCGGGTGTACATGAATGCCGAGGTGAACATCTCGGCTGACGCTGGAGAAGACAGCAGAGCCGGATGTTTTGCGAAACGAGAAGATACGGACATCACACCACTCGAGTTCACATCTGCCCAAACCCAGCACGCGTGGGTCGTCATGACACAGAACCTGTTTAGCTGGATGAAGTCGGCAACCTCGCTGTCACGGGCATGGATCCATCGAGAAAGACAGTTGGCAAGACGTATTCTTCACTTCACCGAGAAGGAGCTCGTGTGGGAGTGCTGCGGCCACGGATCAGCGTGTTTTGCGAGCGAGTCGGTACCTGGAGGCTTGACGTCTGACGAGAGGTTTTTCGGCGGGGAGGCCAAGTTCCAAAACAAACGCGCAGATGTCGACATCAGAACCGCCCAACCTGAAGATGCCGAGGAGTATGCCAAGAAACTGCAGGACCTTCACGACTTGTGGAACTCGACTTGCGAAGGTCTTTCGAATAAGTCGGTCACGTATCCTACAGATATGCCCATCATTCTTTCGAGTTTGGCAAGGGAGTTCCACCAGATGATCCCAGATGATGAATATGTATCCGGACTTTGGAGGTCAACCTTGCCCCAAAGTCTCACATGGTGGGTTACCGGAGACAAACCCAACGTCGGTGCCTACATCGCGCCCTCGTGGTCGTGGCTCTGCGCTGCCTCCCCAGTTAAACTGAAGGCACGCGCTTCTGTTTACAACTATTTACCAGCTGCCGAAATTCTTGAAATCAAATCAGACCTGGAGACGGATGACCCTTATGGCCGACAAACCAGCGCTGAGCTGCATATGAAAGGGTACCTGCGAAGACTGCGCTTCTATTTCACCGAGGTAGGCGGCGTGCTCTTGAGCGTGGTCGAGGAAGACGAGCGCGGCCAAGATCGAATACGCTTGATCGGCCCGGACTGGAACGAAGAGGAGGGCTGGTGTTTCAGTCTGTCCCAAGACGCGTGGACCGCCCGACCTTGCCAAGCGTCCGAGTGTTATGCGTTCTTCACGACCTTTAGGGAGTGGGCACAGGATGTGTCGGACTGTGACAGGATCTTCGAAGCTATCCTGCTAGAGAAGGTGGAGGAGCGAAGCGGCGGCGATGGGAACGAGCCATGCTACTTCAGAAGAATCGGCCAACTCGACAACATCAGGGATGAGTACAGCCTGAAGCTGCGCTACCGGGTTGCGCCGCATGCGCAGATCCCCGAGGCCGGCGAGCTGCGCGCCGTTCATGTGGAAAATCCCACAGGGTATGGCGGCGGGCCACAGCCGACCAGACTTTCTATCGGGGAGGATGGGCAACCGGAAGAGAAGGATGAGGATGAGGAAGAAGAAGAAGACGGGGAGGCAAGCAATGATGATGAAAACCAAACACCGGTCGATATTTGGGCTATGCTTCAAGGATACCTTCGCCACAAGCGATGGGCTGTGGTCAAAGTAGCCCAAGAGGTGGCAGAGAAAGAGAGGAGGAAGAACAAAGAACCAGAAAACGTAAAAGCTACGACTCAAGAGGACGGTGCAACCCCAACCACAGGTACCATCACTCCTGACCCTTGCGATGATGAAGCTGTTACAGAAGTTATGGCTGAGGTCGAAGATGATTCCGAGTCGACTGGAGATGAAGCGCAGGGTGGCGAAGAAGATACGGATGTGATGTGGTACATCCAGCGGATCCAGAGACATCCATCTTCAGGTCTTGGATACTCGACCACTGAGAGACAAGACAAAACTCGAGACCACCTCACCGAAGCTCGGCTGATCAATTCGCAAACAGTAGCATATGGCGCAAAGCAGGAGCCCGAGGAGGTGATTTACCAGTTTGACGACGCCCTCGAGTTGTGGATGGAGAAGCAGGGAATACTTCCTTGGCTACAGAGACTTGAGACCACCACCATCACGTTAGTTTGATAGTCCAGCGTATACATCACTCGATTAGGGCCAGCAAGAGCACAAAAGTCCATTCAGCATTGTCCATTGTATTCTCCCCTTTTCTATGTCCGGGCCCCTTTGTTCGTTATCCCGTCCAAAGGAACATCATTGAGGATAAAGAACCTGGGACCCCAACTGATAGACTCGGCTCCAACTCCATAAGTGCCCTTTTCGTCGATTTGTCATACCGACTGTATATAAACAACCACGCGAAAAGCTAAGCTGTTGTTTCCTTGTTTGCAATTTCGCTCAACACGCGTTTCGAGGCATTGGGAAAGACAATTTTCTTGACAATGAGCTCGGAGGACAGCGAGGGTTCGTATGATAGCTTGGGCTCGGAAGCCACGGAAGCCATCAAAGCCCGTCTAATCGGCTATTTCGCTGCATATGAAGACACCTTCAAGTTCGAGCGGCTTCTTGGCGCCGGCGTAGCTGCTAATGCCTGGCGCGTACGGTGTCGAAGGCGAACCGGCGATCCGTGGGCTAGGATCGTGCTCAAAACGCCGACTGGCGTTGGACTTGCTGAAGTGACCGAGGGTAATCTGGGCGCAAGTGTAGTGGAATTCCAGAATGAACGGAGACTGCTGAGCGTGAGCTTCCCCTTCTCCTCCCTTTCCGCTATTTCTCATCGATCCTATAATAGCCACTGCTAACGTATTCGTTTTCTTTCTATTTCACAGGAGCTACGTACCCGACATCTGGTCAGACTCATCAACTTCAGCGACGAAGAGGACCCTCTGGCGCAAACGGAGCCCCGAAACACTATCGGTAGTTGGATCTATCTTGAATACCTCGAAAACGGCACCCTGGCGCAGTTGGTGGAGAAGTGCGACGACAACGATGTGGAATACATTCCCAACAGGCTGCTATGGCGGATATTCCTGTGCCTGGTCCGGGCGTGCGTCGCCATGGCCTACATACCCGATGGGCCCCCGGCCAACCGTTACGACGAGAACGAGGAGCCCTGCACTTTGGCCCAGGGCAGTGTCAGCTATAGCCATAACGATATGCATAGCGAAAACGGTGAGTATCCGGCCCTATTACCCATCCTGCATCTTTCTCCTGGGTTGAACTCCAGCTCTGGAAACTCTGTGTACCTAGGATTATTTACTGACCGTCCACCACCCCTTTTAGTTATGATTGGCGATCTATTAGGTGACCCAGATGATCTGGAACATTTGATATGCCCAGTTGTCAAATTCATCGATCTTGAATCACATAATGAGTAGTAAGTGAAGCCCCCCAGCAGCTCAGGAACCACCCATCCTGGGCCCAAGAACGCTTCCACGTTCGGATTCCTTCTTGCAGTACAACCAAATACTAACGACTACCTTCTCTTGTATAGTGCCGGAGGCGAAGGCATGGGAGTCCAGCGGAACCTCCTCAACATCGGGGCCAACATGGCCGAGATCATCCTGCGCTCGGGCGTGCTGGGCATCGACATCTGCGGCGCCGCCGAGAGCGACGACGGCGTCTGGTTCGAGCCGGGCGGCGGCTACGACGGCTTCTCGACGGCCGCCAAGGAGCTGCTGGTGCGCGGGGCCAACGGGCGCCTGCCGCAGCCCGAGCTGGACCCGGACCTGCGCCGGCTCGTCTGCGAGTGCACGGCGATCAACCCGCGGCAGCGGCCCCGCCTGGCGAGCGACCTGCTCCCCACCGTCCTCGAGGCCGTCGAGGACCGCGACGCCGCGTACTACGGGCGGGCCGGCTACTGCGACGCCCGCGTGGAGACGGACGAGGCCATCCTCGGGTGGGTGCAGCGCGTCCTGGGCGCGGTGCCCGCGCCGCCTTCCACCGCGGGCGACAGTGATGAGGAGGACAACCTACAAGTTGGAGGAGAAGGTCCGGAATCTTTGGAGGTCTATACCCCGACCGGTACGAGGAGGTTTACGGCCCGGGATAGTCGAGAGGCAAGTCCAGAATCTTTGCCGGAGGACCCTCGGGAACGGTATCGAAAGCGTGATGACTGATTTATATTTTCTCCGCGTATTCGCAGTTGCTATAATGCAGAGATGTACGACTTTGGGGACTCTGGGCGTGAATCTGTGTAAAAATGATGTGTAAAACATGGACATAAAGCAGTATATATAAATACGAAACCGATCCCTTTCTGTTGTTGAAGTCGACAATACTATAATATAGTTAGAAAAAGAGTGGCCATGACTGTTTGCTGAGGATGACGTTTGATATGTCTGCAAGTCGAGCCAAACGTCTTGGTCTGGACAATCTTTCCTTCTTTTGTATTAGTAGACCATATACCGTGCCGCATAAGCCACATCTTTTACGCTCCCAGGTGGAGTCAGACGGACATCGATCATGTACGCTAAGCCCCTGGACCTCTGACCTTTCAAGCGTGGCATTACAGCAACACGACCCGGAGATGCTTCTATTCTCTGTGAATAAGTACCTAGTTATCCCCCAAGAAAAATACATATTGACCGCCTTCGCACCTTAGCCATGCCAAACGACACGCCACTGGATCTGGGATTAGCAGACCCTGGCGATGATGAGACCGACAGGCAGCTCAAAGGCGCACTGCAAGAGCTCGTCGATGGCGAAGCCGAAGCCGCCGCTATCGCCAAGAGAATCAGCACCCTTGTTGTTAGTGACTGCGAGAGGGACTACGAGGCGCATCGGGCATCTTTGAGCAACAGTCCACCCAAAGACGACGAGAATAACAACAAGACGGCTTGCAAACCCTTTTCTAGCCCGGTAGGCTGGATTGCATACCTTTGGAGGACTATCGGCCAAGCAGCCATCGCTATCCCGCACAGTCACAGTGGGCAAGATCGCCTCGTCAGCCTTCTCCAGGAGTTGTGGCGCCTTCCACCACAGACTATTCACTACATCTCGGGGGATGATGTGGAAGAGGAGTATACGTTTTGGGAGAGCGACGAGAACGATCAATTCTGTCAAAATATGCGCCTGCTCGACAGCGGTTAGTTTCCTACTACCCCGCTACTTCAAGTCCCTGTCTTATTGTGTTCATTTGTTACGACGGTCGTTACTAACAACAAGTCCGTCATGTGCGTGCGCGTGGAACCGAAGACGCCAATCCCACAAACCCGGCCAAATACGCCAAATTTTCCGCCTTCCTAGCCCGCGTCTTTGCGCGCGGGCTGGTCGACACGACCCGGTTTTGCGCTCTCGTCACGGGTGAGTTCCTCGGCCTCGGCTGGTCCTACAACAAGCGACCCGAGAAGAGCGAGCCCCACGTCCTAGCGGCGGCGCAGTGGATGGCGCACGCGGGGGCCGGCTTGTGGGAGATGTGCGAGAAGAAGGCGTACGCGGCCAAAGGGTTCAACCCGAAGTGGTGGGCGCGGTGGCGGGCCCGCTTCGGGCAGGTCGCGGCCGACGATTCTGGGTTCAGCGAGCAGGCGCGCGAGTCCGCTGCAGGGGCCTTGAAGCAGATGGCCGTCTTCGAGGAGGGAGGTAGTCTCATGGAATTCTCGGTGGTGGAAGCGTTTCGGCTTAATGCGAAGGACTGGGAGGATGAAGGCTGAGAATTGCATGTTATGTATAGGTGGGTTAGATTTCTGCAAATACCGGGCGTAGTAAGTAGCAAGGCTATATTATTTGCTCACAAATGGGGGCCAGGACTAGGGCGTTTGCGAACATGGATATCTTGAAGTGATAAACCTAAACCTCCAATTCCACATTAGGGTTATAAGAGTGCTATTAGACTGCAAACGACAGAGACATAGGTAGAGGAACATCTCAGGGCAAGTGAAGAAATATGCCCGTAAGCACACATTATAACTACTACTAAGAGCCATGGTTCTATAATATACTACAGCTTAGTCTATAAGGACACATCAAGTGTTACCATGTAGTTTGTTTTCTAAAACACAACGCTTTTTCCATCTTCCACAGATATTCTGGGTTCATGACATGATTTCCTTTCTACAACATCATAATAACTCTCTACGGTTCTGGTAACTTGGCCTTCGGCGGCGGCACAGTACTATCCACATCAAACCCCACCGTCTGCCCCGGTTTGGGCCCCGTGCCCATCCTGCTCGCTCTTAGGCTCTGGATGTCGTAATCCACGGTAATGGTCTGCACCTGGACGATTTTGCCGTCGCTGTCGGAGCCGAACTCGGCGGCCTCGGGGCAGAAGTTCTTGGGTTTTGTCCCGTTGCGGCACTTGCGGTTGGCGCTCGTGATGATGGTGGCGGTGCGCGAGAGCCCGTTCTTGATGTTGGAGGGGAAGGTCCCGTCGAAGGTCGACATGACGTACGACTTGCGCCGGTTGCCCGAGGGCCGGTGGTCCCGGTAGAAGACGCGCAGGGCCGGGATCGAGGCCGCGATGATGGTCGTCGTGATCTCGGCGATGGTCCAGATGGCCAGGTGGCCGTCCTCGTAGGTGAAGTCTTGTTCAGCCAGGAGCGGGATCTTGGAGCAGCGTATAAAGGCTGTGACACCTGCACTATTTTCGTGAAAAAGACAAATCTGATTAGCCACCAATCATCGCTGATACTTCGGGGGTTATATCCATAGTGGGGGGTGTTTGAACTTACAGGAAACCGAGACTCATGCAGATAGCAACCCCAAACATTTCCTTGATGTTCATCTGCGTCTTGGCGATGACGAACCAGGGGACCAGGACCAAGAGTATATCCATGGCGCCGGAGAAGGCGGCGGCGAACATGCTGTACGACAGCGAGATGTCGACATCCCAGCACTCGCCCTCGAAGACGAGGATGTCCCAGTTGCGTTCTACAGGCGAACAGCGGAGAAAAGGTAGGATGGCGTTGGCGACCAGAGCCATGTTGATGGAGGCGATGACGACCCAGATGGCCGTCCGCAGGGAGCCCTCGGTGATGCGGACGAGCGTCAGGGCAAACGACGTCTTGGACCAGGCCGCGCCGAGAAGCGAGAAAACGGAAGCGATGTAGATGAGGAACTGCAGATTGGTGGAGGCGTTGGTCGATATCTCGGTGATGTGTTGACCAAAACCCAAGCTCACGCCGTATGTGATTATTCCCACGTCCACCATCATCATGATCTGTACGAAGGAGTATCGATAGATTAGCCAAGTTGATCTTCCTTGTATATGCCAATATAGAATATGTTATACGGAACGGTTGGGCTTCGACTTACCCAGGATGCCACCAAGACATGGTCGTCCCACCAGAGACCTCGTTGTCTCGTGCACTTGACGTATAGGCGAAGTAGAATGAAGAGAGCAGATATGCCGACCAGAGACCAGCTGATCCCGAGGATGAGCGGGCCTGCGTCCATCATAGAAGGCGTAACCAGCGCCGACATCGTTGCGTATGTTATACAGTCTCTCTCACTCACTCACTACTGGTTAAGAAGGGGGAGGAGGAGCAACGGCGTGGGTGCAACATTAACATCCCATTGCTACGAGGATGATAGATGGGGGATGGCCCAGGGCATATCAACGATTCAAGAGTCGGCCCAACGGTGGAGTCCCCGGAGGCTGCATGAATACCACCTCCAACTTCGAAATCAGGCTAACGGGAATGTTTCTCGAAGTTGACAGCGCAGGGGAGGGCCCCTGAGGGCACAAGGGCAGTGGTGTCGATCTGCGGGCATGTCCCGATTGACTAGTTGTTTTGTTCTTCGGTCCTTGGTAGCAGGTAGCACCACCAATACCCTGACCCCTGGAGCCCTGGAGAAGGGTTAGTAATTGTGAAGCACGCAGTGGCCGTGGCATTGGCCTTGCTCGGGACCGGGGGAAGAACATCAGACCAAACGGGTTTGCCGATCGAATGGTAATGGAAGCACAAAGTGCAACTGGGAGTTGGCCCATGCTTGCATGCTTGGCTGCTTGACTGCTTGACTGCTTGACTGACTGCCTAAGGTTATGTGTTTGCTCATGTAAGTACCGAAGCGGCTGATAATGGCGGTGGCCGTTTTGGTGGTTGATGCCAGGGTGTTCCATATTTGCTGTTACTGCCGGACTGTTAGACGTCTGGCTAGGTAAGGCTAGGAGAAATATTTACGGATGGCGGGATTGCCGCCCTTCTTTCTAGCTAGCTAGGTAGTTGAGCCGGGTCCACAAGGCGGCATTGGGCAGTCCTGGGCAGTCCATTCGACCACGGACACGCGTGTTCTGGTGGCTCTGCCTAATAACCTAGTAGGTATGAGACGACGAAACGATGAGACAAAGGCAATTGCAGGCGGGTGCGTGTCGTCGGGCAGTAGCGAGATGACAGCATAAGGATGGGGTCGCTTGGCTTGGCAACCTGAAACGCTAGCCCTCTAGCTAAAACGGGGGGAGATTTGGAGATTAAAGAAAGGGGAAACCGGTCTGCGCTTCTTCGCATTAATCAAAGAAAGCAACTAGCCCTTAGCGCCCGAAAGCACCATCTCGGTTGGCCTTGGGCCGTAGTCTATATCTGGTTGACATGTCCGTCCCTTTCTGGCCTGTTCTTCCTCCCTTCTTTCCGTGTGCAATATTCACTGAAACAGCCAGCCAGCTTCCACGAGCCAGCGTCTTTTTGTTCCAGAACAAAGGAACATTTCATTTGGCGTGCAAACTAGCAACGTCTATGAGCTGAATTGGTATAGTAAGATGACGTAATGATCTATCTGCAAGAGGCAACTCGATGCAGACGAGTCGGACCTGGTCCGGGAGTCTCTTCGTATTGACCATACGTTGCTGATGCATCCATAGTGATTTGTTTTGGTCGATTTGCTACCGCCTGCCTATCCCAGATTGACAGGTGTCGCGGCTGATGAAATCGTCGCAAGTTCCAATCAAAAGGAATATAGAAGCCTCAAAAATGCCAAGATCTGGGGTAAAAGATCAGCCCCAGGGCGAAGGGAGATCACCAGTTGATGATGCCCCCCTAGTCATCATGCTCACCTCTATCTTTGCATTTTCTTTTTATCTTGTTCTTTTCTCGGCTCGGTATCAAGACACCTCAGCAGAAGGTTTCATTCAAGTGTTCAGTCACATTGCATCATCCGAGATAGAAGAGTACCCAAGATCTGGTTTCGGCCGAGTCATTTATGATCACGGATCTACCGTTAAACATAGGTTGGATCTTGTTCGGGTTAATTTGCGATGCTTTCAAGCTACGGCATAGACCGATGCTCGTATAGGCAAGAGATGCGAGGCGGAGAATGGCGTACCAAAGAGCTAATCGCAGAGAACGGCGGACTAAAACAACTAGCTGCATACGAGTACAGTTTCCTTGGGCTGCTATGGTGCATGTAAGGCTGATGATATATAAATATTCAGCTGTGTCAGGTGAGAATCTGCTGGTTCTAAACCCAGAATAGCCAACGTTCGGCTAGGCAAATCTCGAAATACTACTACCGAGATCCACTATACACGCCAGCTTCCCCATCGTGCGACCCCCGCCAGCCCGGAATACTACCTAACGGATCTGCAACGATCTACGGATATAGACAGTCCGTAAATTCTACGCTTGCGTTGACAACAACACTACTATGTCTTATAGTGTCGATTCGTTCGTATTACGTCTCCCCTTTCCCCGGAGGACATACCTGTCTTGCTCAATACGCGTCTTCTAGGGCTTACCTCCGCAATTTTGCTCTACAGGATAACCCCTGGAATAGAATTACGATCTTGTGCGCAACCGTGTTCTTGGGATGCATACTCCCAGGCGGTGAAGTGTGATGTAAAGCCATCCGGTCCGATGTCAGAGACGCCGCCGGTTGCCGCTGCTCAACTCGAGACAGACTTCGGCCCCGGATTCCTAAAAGGCAACTGTCGATCTCCATAGTGGATCAAATACCAGGGAACCATTCGGTCATAGTTGAGCCATAGGTCGTGGTTATGGCGGTCGATGAAAATCGAATTAATATCGGATGTTGTCGTCGATATAGTGGGTGGTCCTACCAGCACCCGGTGAGAAGAGCGCAATTGGGACTACGACGCCGCCTACTGTCTCTGATGCGGTACTTGAGCATGCCTCGTGCAAACCGAGATAGACAGATAAGCCCTGAAGTGCCGAATCTGTGACCAATATCTCACAACCCCACGTGCTTCGATCCCAACCAAATGTTGCAATCGACACAAACAGCAAGGCCAGCTAAACATATCGATCAGAGGGATGACGTATGCGCCAGGGTGAACGGACCGCTCTGGTATTGAACCGGCCGGTCAAATACGTCAGCCAACTCAGTCGAAGAACTTGGAAGCGTTAGACGGCAACAGGCCTGTCCTCTCCTTGATATCGCTAGGCTCTACTCTTTCCTTTCCTCCTGGTATTCATTGCCAAGCCAGAAGTCCTGGTTTTTGGCAGGATGCTGTCCGTCTCGCCCGCAGCATACTTTGTTCTGAGCCTCCTTGCTCTTATTTTGATGATACTAATTATATTTACCCAAGGCCATGTCAGCTTGGGTCGTCCGATGAGGCCGCTCCAGCCCATACCATCCATTAGGTGTCATCTCTTCTTGTCTCCGAGCTTGACGGCGTGGTCCAACATCTTTCCCGCGTCTCGGCACAGGCCGTTCGCTGTTGGTTGAGCCAACATGACGAGATCCTTTACCAGGTGCTCGATGGCCGAGATTTCAAAAGGTGTGTCCGGTTGGAACACCAAGGGGCTCTTGCCTGTCTACAGAACAAGTTCACTCGTTCCGGCAGGTGTTCATTTTGTCAATGCCAGTCGGCTTGATTCCAGAGGGAAAAGAAGAAGAAGAAGAAGAGAGTATAGGGATGCTAACTTTTGGTAGGCGACTTGCTTCCAAGTTCATAATGGAAGGGGCAAAAGATGATTATTGCACGCTGGATAAGATTGATTGTTGAACTGCGGTGACGATATCTGTGAACATGTCCTTACCAAGTCAACGCTCAAGGGGTATCCAGTGTACGTCGAAAGCGCTTTCAATGTTGATACGGTTGTATTTTTCAACGGTTCATGTTCGACACTCGAATAACTGTTCATTCTATTCTCGATGGACTTTTATTCCAGTGTCCCGTTGGACTGCAGTTAGTGCATGTGTTGATTAGGTCCAGCCTTCCACTCTCCCACAGGCTCGATGCTTTCGGAAGCGCTGCTGCAAAGCTCGTATCAGGACGCTGCAGTGCTGCTTCCTATGAGGTAACTGCAAACTGCAACCTGGGCCGGTGTCGGAACTCTTCCCGCCTTTTGACATGTCTCAACAAGCCACCAATGCGAGAAAAAGCAAAGTGATGTGCCACAGGCGGCAGGAACAAGCGCCCCTCGTGTAACTGGCGACGTCCTATTTCGACCACCGATCGGAAAATTATGCTTGTCACTTCGTCCTCCGGCGTCCGTCTTTGATCTGAGTGAACACTCACTCATCTTTTTGGTCACGCATCCGCACGATAGCACATCACATATTGCTCATACCTACCTATTCGATAGATACTCGTATCCAAACTCTGGGGTTTCCGTGCATATGCACCTCCCACAATGTCGATACCTCTAGGATATCCCCTCCCTCCCGACGACAACCATGTAAGTTGCGAGCGATCCCGGCGCACATTGATATGTCATTCCAAATGGATCCCCAGGTCTGACGATACTAGGCTGTCAGTGTCTCAATGCCCACGTGGCGTGACACCGAGGGGTGGGCGCAGCGCGATCCAGCGGTGCTGTCAAAGCTCCAGACGGGATACCCTAGGTTCTACGTCCCTCATCTGGTTCGCGAACTCGCTAAATGCCTCCTCGATTGGATGGATATCAAGCGGTCGACAAAGCCTGACGAGGCGTCTGCAGATCTATTCCCGAGTCGAGACATGGCTCTAGCCTGTCGGTGGTACTTGCAAAAGGATCTGACCCTATCAGAGGGTGGCCAGGAAGTCCAGGCCTCCAAGGCCGTCGAGGCCCTGGAAATCGCTTGGGATGGAACCATCCGCCTGTTGGCGGTGGACGACAACTCGCCAGGCCGATTGATGGACGACAATATAACATTCTTTAATGTACACGCCCAAGGTCCGAGTGAACGCCCCCCGCTCCGCCGCGCTCGCCACGTATATGTCGTCGTCTACCCGAACACCATGGCCACACAAGCGAAATCGTTCTGGCAACACACCGGTTTCGGCATCTCGAGTCGGTTCGCAAGTCTCTGGCTCGAGCGTGCCCCCTTCTTTCCAAACATACCTGACGAGGCGAAGATGCAAGAGCCCGGGAGATTTCTCCCTGACGCTGGGTCAGAGAACCGTAAGAAAATCACCACGGCCATTGCAGAGTCGTATGGGCATGGCGTGGATGATCTAGATGTGCGACTCTTCCATACAGGCATGTCAGCCATCACGCATACGGCAATAGCCTTGAAGAAGGCCATGAACTACCGGGAGGAAGAGTTTTGCGTTTGTGTATTCGGGTTCCTTTACGTTGACACCTTCAAGGTGCTGAGCAAAGTGCTGGGGTTCAAGTTCGTACTATATGGCCACGCGACTCCCGAAGAGATGGACAAGCTGGAGGCTGATCTCGCGTCTGACCGCATCCGGATCAGTGCCCTGTTTACCGAGTTCCCCGGCAACCCGCTGCTGGGATGTCTGGATATAGCGAGGCTTTGCGTGCTCTCCCACAAGTACAACTTTGTGCTGGTGGTGGACGACACGGTCGGGACTTCTGTGAATGTCGACCTCTTGCCGTATTGCGACATTATCTGCACCAGTCTGACCAAGATGTTCAGTGGTGGATGCAATGTCATGGGCGGCAGTGTTGTCCTGAAGCCGCGTGCCAGATACACCGTGTTATTTCACCAGGCATTCCGCGACATATATCAAGACGTCTATTTCGTTCTCGACTCGGCAACGATGCTGACCAACAGTCTCAGGTTCAAGGAGCGCGTCCAAGAAGCCAGTATCAGTGCCGAGATCATCGCGAAGATACTGCGGAAGAGCTCTGTAGTGAAGCGCGTATACTATCCGAAGGGCAGTCGGACACAGGATCTGTATGAGATGGTAGCCAAGCCATACACGGGCACGGGCATGACGTTGGACAGGAAGGGGAAAAGGTTCGGATATGGATTCCTCCTTTCCATCGCCTTCAAGACGCCAGAGGCGGCGATTGCGTTCCACGATGCGCTGGAGGTGGCCAAGGGCCCTAGTTTGGGGACCAACTTCACGCTGATGTGTGCCTACACGCTGCTGGCGCACTACTCGGAGCTTAACGAGGTGGCCGAGTATGGGCTACCCGAACACCTGGTGCGAATCAGCGTGGGGCTGGAAAACATCCACACTCTCGTCGCGAAAGTCAAGAAGGCCCTCGAGGTTGCCAAGGGGAAGAGAAAGTGCACAGTGTCATGAATCATTAGGACGCTGGGTTTGAATAGTTAGGATGCTGGGTTTTATTGCTTAAGAAGCTGGGTGTTAATGATTAGGACTCTGGCATAACCGGAAAACTCGCTATTGACGAGAATATAATGCATACCTAATAAAAGTTGAGAAGGACTTCGAAGATCTCATGTGAATGACATGCATCAATTGATGGATGTGTGAGATATACCTTGATACTGCATATGCATGTATCGGTGCATACCCCACTGAAAAGGGTACCTTGGGTCCAGTGGCTCAGGGTACTTTAGGTACCTCTCAGAATTGTAGCTTGCGCGTTGTAGACACGGGAGCCAGGGAGCTGCCCGCAACTGCCCCTCCATTCGCTTGATCCCCTCCAAAATAACAAGCGACTTTTTGAGGATATTGCCCCGATTCATTTGCGACAGGCAGCACCATTTCTAGACGACCCTGAGTCGGAAATCCTCACTACTACACCACTGCCCAACTAATCGCTTGTTGCATTCGACACATACGCACACAAACACGACACTCAGTCGAGGAGTTCCAGCCACGACCACCGCTTCCCCCACCTAATAGAAATTCGCCGACGTGCGAAGCCAGCCACAGCCATGGCCGAAGAATCCAAACTGGTCCCCACCGCCGACGAGGAGATGAAGGGAAAGGGCAAGGCACCCGCCACGGTTGAGTCCGACGACGACGATGTAGAAGAGGTCACCCCCAGCTCCTCGGCGACGACGGGCGAAGGCGCCAGCAAGAAGAAGAAGAAGTCCAAGAAGTCCAAGCTTAAGGAGGCCCTGACCGGCAAGTCCTCGACCATGACGGAGCAAGACGCCGATGCCAAGCTGCAAAAGGCCCTCGGCGGCCTGAACCCGGACCAGATCGCCCAGCTCATGGAGCTGAACCCAGCGCTGGCGGCCGAGATGGGCGGCGGCGCCAAGGGCCCGGCCCAGCTGACCGACGCCCTCAAGCGCCTGCAGCTGTCCGACGTCATGACGGGCCTGGCTGCGAGCGGTAAGAACGCAAAGGATATGGGCGCCTACAAGTTCTGGTCCACCCAGCCCGTCCCCAAGTTCGGCGAGAACACGACCGACAAGGCCCGCATCGAGGAGGGGCCCATCAAGGCCAACCAAACAGTCGACCAGGTCTCCAAGGACCCCCCGCCGCTGGTCGCCGGCTTCGAGTGGTGCACCGTCGACCTCGAGAGCGCCGATGAGCTCAAGGAGGTCCAGGAGCTGCTCTACGGCCACTACGTCGAGGACGACGAGGCCATGTTCCGCTTCAACTACTCCATCAGCATCCTCAAGTGGGCCATGATGCCGCCGGGATGGAAGAAGGAGTGGCACGTAGGTGTGCGCGCCACCCAGTCCCGCAAGCTCGTCGGCTTCATCTCGGCCATCCCGCTGAGCCTGCGCATCCACGACAAGGTCATCAACGCCTCCGAAGTCAACTTCCTCTGCATCCACAAGAAGCTGCGCTCCAAACGCCTGGCCCCCGTCCTCATCAAGGAGGTGACGCGCCGATGCAACCTCGAGGGCGTCTGGCAGGCCATCTACACGGGCGGCATCGTGCTGCCCACCCCCGTCAGCACCTGCCGCTACTACCACCGCGCCGTCGACTGGCAGAAGCTGTGGGAGGTCGGCTTCAGCCCCCTGCCCGCGGGCAGCAAGCCGCAATACCAGGTCCGCAAGTACGCGCTGCCCGACAAGACGGCCGTCAAGGGTCTGCGCGAGATGCAGGAGAAGGACATCGACGCCGTCCACAGCCTGCTGACGCGCTACCTGCAGCGCTACGAGCTCGTCGCCGACTTCACCAAGGAGGACATCACCCACTGGATGCTGCACGCCAAGAAGGTGGACCAGCTCGACGAGCAGGTCATCTGGTCGTACGTGGTCGAGGACGAGCACAAGAACATCACCGACTTCATCTCGTTCTACTGCCTCGACTCGTCCGTCATCAGCAGCGAGACCAAGCACAAGAACGTGCGCGCCGCGTATCTGTTCTACTACGCCACCGAGGCCGGTCTGAAGGACACCCCTGCCTCCACAGAAGGAGAGAAGAAGGAAGATAAGAAGGAAGCCAAGGCCGAGCGCGAGGTGCTCAAGAAGCGCCTCAACGAGCTTATGGGCGACGCCCTGATCCTCTCGCGCCGCTACAAGTTCGACGTGTTCAACGCGCTGTCGCTCATGGACAACGGCCTCTTCCTCGAGGAGCAGAAGTTCGGCCCCGGCGACGGCCAGCTGCACTACTACCTCTTCAACTACCGCGCCAACGCCATCGCCGGCGGTGTCGACAAGCGGAACCGCCTCGACGACAACCTGAGCGGCATCGGCTTCACCATGCTTTAAAGTCTTCTTACCTAAGTCTATACTCTCAGAGCCCAGGTCTTATGGATAGATATTTGGGTGGGCAGTGAACTATGTGGAAGGAGGAAAAGGACAGGAAAAGAACATATTTTTTCAGCATGGTGACGGGGCCGGAGCAGGGCGGGCGGTTGGGCGGGTCTTTGTTTTCGCATAGGAAGTGGTTGTTGCATCAAGCCTAGCATTCTTCTGGTAATTTCAGCTAATAGAGGATCTATTGAATACCTATCATACGACCTTCCAGTTAGGAGATCACCATAGATTTCTTCCTGAGTGGGTGAATCTAGATCCTGTCTTGAGCATTTTGTTATGTTGGAATAAAACAAGCTGCTTCTTCTTAGGAGGTGTCAAGTCTCTTACGGAGTTCGGCGGCGGACTCCTACTCCCTCCCTCTCGACTAGCTCGCTGGCCTTATGCAGCAACTACCGTCCCGTCCCTTCAGCAGGTTCAACCCATTATATGAATCAGTCTCCTCATTTGTGGACATTGATTGGAACCCGAAGGCTGAAACCAAATAAAGCTGCCCGTACTAGATCGTACCCGAGGCCCAAACGTTTGTTTCCCTTCTTCCTAAATCGAAAGTGGTAACGCCTCCTACAAAGGCCCGTTGAGAAGCCCCCCAGGCCCTACCGGGACTTCGAGCACCCCATGACCCCCGATCGTCGGCCCGTATCAAGTCTCTCCCATTGCCATTGTGCTGTCGTCACCATGATAACTCAACAACTCAATCTTGTTCTACCCTCCCTCGTTCTACTCAATCTGGAATCCAACTCCACGGTGGTTTGATTCAAGCGAGTATGGATGATCTGAGACGTCTACGTGTGTCTTATGCTTAAGGAGCAGCGCGAGCTGAACAAGAGATATACTGAGGCGATACACGCTATATTGATATGGTATAGAACTATGTAGTTAACAACCGACAAACCCCCTAGAAGATCGAACAAACATTGAATTTCTCGCTATGCGCCCACACCTTTGGTTATTTCTGGCCCTCCATCGGGCTGCAAAGAACGCCATACATAGGCCCTGCTGTCCTGGTCCAATATCTCGTTTATCTCGAATACTGTGCGACTCGTACAAAAGCCCCGTAGAGCATACATGTGTGGTCATATACCCATGTTCTCCCTTCTTCACTCTCACTTCACTGTACTGCTTCTAGCTCACACTAGCAATGAAGCTCTGGTATTGCTCCTCCTCTCCCATCACCTTACCGACAGCCTGGTGCGGCGGCAGCTTGGCGCCCTTGGTAGCCCATAGTACTTCTGTCTGAGCTTGATGCGATGGCTGTTGTTGCACATGGCGAACCTGCTGGTCAGGCTTCGGTGTTTCCGCCCTTTCATCGGCATCCTCCTTATCATGTCTGGGCAAACGCATTGCCAGCAGGATGTATTCCGCTCTGGTCATGTTGCTCATGATGTCGTCCATGTAGCGCTTGACCTCGTCTTGCGGCGCAACCACTCTCGCCAAGTTTTCGAGGTGTTTTCCGGTCCCCGAGTTCGCTTGTAGGCGAATCGTGATAGGTTGATAGTAGTCGAGGGCAGGATCTCCCCCGTAATCCGACTTACTACCCTTGCGCACCAAGAGAAACGACGCGAGGACCTGAGAGCCACCAGCCTGGTATTCCAGGATGCTGAATTTGGGGAACAAGTATCGATCCCCTGTGCCACCATGGAATTCGAATACGATGCCCGATATATCAGGTTTGAGATTAGGCGGAGGCCCTTTGGATCTCAATGCTTGTTGCGAGTTGCCTGTGGGCGTCTGCGGCGTCGAGGCAACTGAACTCTTCCGTCCTGGGGCAGTGTTTGGTACCGATTCCGCTGTTTGTGGCCTCGCAGTACTGCTCGATGGTGACGGCGCGGACAGCGCGGGTTGTGGTTTCGGGGCGTCTTTTGGCACAAGGTCCTTTAACTTGTCCAGCACCGCCTTCAAGTCGGTTGTGTCGCTGAACTTGATGTTCTTCTTCTCCGCCACTCTCTTGACCATGGCCTTCAGTGGCGCATCGTCTAATGCCTTCCTCACCAGCAGGATCACCAGAGGGTCACTGCCCTGAGGTGGTATGAGATCGGCTCCTTTTTGCTTTGCATTGGACTTAAGTACGATGCCCAAGATGGCGTCCACTTCGTCAGCGAAATATTGGACAGTACGACCATCGACGATCAATCGATCTGCTGACGGACCCTGTTGACCTCCCCGTTTCTTATAATCGGCTGTAATCTGATCAATGATCCTCTGGAAATGTGCAAGCTCGTGGGCGGCAGCATCCCCGACAGCAACTCTCTTCATAAGGTCTCGAAGGTGAGGATCCTCCGAGGCCTTCTCGGCCAGTGTCACAATAATAGGGTCGGCGCCGCCAGGTGCTGGGGTTGCGGGCTTCGCGCCCGGCGTAGGAGGCTTTGCGCCCGGGGGGCCTGTTGGCGGCCGAGCACCCGGAGTGGCCGGTGCAACGGCGCCCGGGGCAGCTATGGGCGAGTGAAGAGGCCTTGGATGAGACAATCCAGGCTGGCCCGACGCATGGGCGGGAGAACGTAATGGTTGATTTAAGTTGGGCGCTGCTACCGAGGGAGATCGTAAAGGCGGCTGCCCCATGGCGGCAGACGGCGCAGGTGGCGGCGGCGCCGCCCCTGGAGCTGCGAGCACCGACTCTAACCCGCGTGGTGAGGCTGGCGGAGGGGCCCCCGTGAGATAGGGATTCATAGCCACGCCCGAGACAGGAGGAGTAGGACGCTGTGCATTGGGCATCGGAGCCTGAGAAGCCTGAGAAGGTGTAGGTGGCCGCACTTGCGCATTCGCCTGCGCCGGAGGCGGAGGAGGCGGTTGAGCCAGAGCTTGTCCGTTGGCGGCGGCCGCTTGCGTAGACGGTTTCGCAAGGCTCTGCGAAGGCGAGGCAGGGACGGCTGCAGGAGTAGATGGGGTGGCGGGGGTGGCTGGTTTTGGTGGTGGCGGCATCACTCCATTCGGCGGCCCATACTGCATTATGGGACGAAATGTTGCGTTCGTCGTGGGTGCCGCAGGGGGCTTCGGATCCTTGATGGCGAACATGGTAGCCTCGATGACATGCGGCTCTACCGTGATGGTGACGGTACCGATCTTTGTCATGCTATCCTTTGCGGGGTTGTTCGGCTCTTCTTTCACCACGCCTTTCCGCTTCACCGGCTTCGTCCAGTATTTCTCGAATATACCCTCGTGAATCCATTTCTGGCGTGATCGGACGAGCGACTCGGCGAGAACACCACTGTAGCAAGAACATATTGTTAGCTTGTTGTCCAGACACCAGGCATGGTATTTCAAGACGCGCATAGTTTGGGTTTCTTACCTTTCTTGGACCGATTGATAGGCCTTGTTGGACAGATCGTCTGCCTGCGCTTTCTCGACCGTGGGCAAGGGATTGCCCGGTTGCACCGACTTGGGCAATGGGGGTTCCTCGACTATGGGTTCGGGTACAGGTGTGGGAGGAGCTGGGGTAGGCGTGGCCGACTTCTCGGGAGGAGTGGCTGTTCGTTTCTTAGCGACGTGCTCGACGCGAGCGGCAGCGCGAGGGGGCAGCTTCCGCTTTCTCTCCATGGCTGAGACTGATGCAATTTCACTTGCTCGAAGCGGGCCACGAGAATAGCATGAGCGCGACAAAAAGACGGCAGACCGCAACCGCGGATTCGATAGGGCTTATGGTAGATCAATGCATCCAGCGTGGATCTGTGGCCCTCCAGCGATTTAAGTTGTTGTCAACCTTGGGAACTAGAAATGGACCATGACACGGGGATTCTGGTCACGCGGATTCGGAGTCGGAGTACATGATAATCGATCGGACGCGGTATGGGTAGAGTTTGGATGGAAAAAGGCTGGATCGATATGGGCAGTAACCCGATGCGAAGAAGGTGGAAGATTGCGAGGCTCAATAATTTCTGGAAGAGAAGAGAAAAGGCAGAGACAAGAAGCAGGCGTAAGAGAGAGAGAGAGAGAGCAATAATTGGCTTATGAGACAACAGGCTGACGGGACTGGAGGGAGGAGGCTCAAAAGTCAGGGTACATGTACTTTGTCATGAAATCTAGGGTGTAATTCCTCCGGGGCTTTCCAATAGTCGGAATGGCCAGAAACAGACATGCAATATTGAAGTGAAGTGCATGTGTGGATTTCCGAATAGATGAGCACTACACTGCACGAGTGGATTTGATAATCGATAAGCGCGGCAAGTTGTATGTTATGTATTTCCGAACATGTCCTTCCTCTTGTCGCAAGAGAAGAAGATAAAACCGGATAGAAGTCAGGTACGAGACAGACAAAGAGCGAGAGGCATGGAGGCATGGAGGCATGGAGGCATGTAGGTAGACCTGACCTGACTTGACCGTAGGTGGCAGGCGCGCCCGATGCAGCAGAATTGAGCAGCAGAAGTCGCAGTGCCATGGAAATAAACGTCCACTGGGCTTTTGATTCGTGGATGTGAATGCTAAAGAGCGGGTCAGCTGAGCTCTCGGGGTTGTGATTGGGTCTGGTAGCTTTTGCCTCAAAGCCACCCTCCACACACGGGCCAAAAGTAGTCAAGGGTAGGCCAGTCCAAAGGCGGCAACAACAAGCGCGACCGACCACCAATGTCCGACTTCAATCAGCGAAGCCAGCATTCCTCGCCTCTTGTCCATCTCTTGCCCATCTGCGCCTCTGACAAGACCCAAGACATTAAGACGTCCAGGCATCCTAGGATATATCTCTGGTGTGCAGTCCGTCCAATCGTTGGATTATTGCTATTCAGCAGACAACTTATGGTAATTTGGGGAATGTATTATTGGATATAAAGTACGGCGAAGTGACACTTGAATAGCTGGTCGGGGAACATCTTATCTCAGTGAACGGAACGTACATCGACGGTACGCTTAGTACTTGTACCTGGCTGAATAGCTGGGTAGACACACATGAATAACTAGGTTGTATTAGAGAATTCATGGTCGCACTGATGAACGCCAGGTTATTGATGGAAGAAAACAATGTGGCGATTCGACTGTATGTCACGAATGTCAAAAGGCAGCAATTGTGCCCAGCCAATTGCCACACGGATGATATGTGCAAGTGGAATGAATAGCTTCCCAGACGTGATAGCTGGTTGTCGATCCATAGCCACACACTTGTCCAATGCTTTCAACTAATTTCCAATAGTATGACCATGGTATTATTTCTCAAAGATGCCAAAATACTAGTATTCGAGGAAGGAAGATCAGTAATCGGGGTCGCTTCGCTTCTGCTCGCTGTTAGTCAGGCACCGTCTTGCGATGATGTCGAGATAAGCACGCTTGATTTCTGGCGTAAGCTCCACACCCCCCAAGTCGGGCAGGTTCTCGCTCCCGCTAACCTAAGGGCCAGCTGCCAACCATTAAACCCAGCCACGGGCTGGCTCACGGGCTCACGACTTGACCTCATTTGAGCATGTCATCAGGCAATAAACATGTTTGCATCTCACCAGCTGTACCCCAATGAAGCAATAAATCCTACGACCTGTCTCTTATAACATGATATTCTAATTAGATCGTGCTCTATCCTCTCATCTCAATCGTTGAGTGCCCGTCCGACTTTGTCCCATCTTCGCTACCTATTCAGTGCCATGGCTCCTAGGTGGTCCATCCCATTGGTGGCTGGCCTGGCCGCCCCTTTCGGCTTATATATCTCCTTCATCCTGCTGGGTTCAATCCCGCTGTTCCAGAGACAGTACGCCAATCCATCGAGAATATTTCACCTCGAGTCGCTCGTCCTTTAACTGCACGAGACTAACTTTTCTGCTGCTAGCTTTTTATACGCGCACAAGATCAATACGCTCTTTTGGCATGATCTCGATAAGCCAGAATACTGGGGATTCGCAAGTCAGTCACATGTTGACTTCTGTCCCGTTCCTGCTTGCACCGGCCACTAAGATATATTTTCACTCGTAGGAAACCAGGTAACGCCCTTTTCCATCCAGACTTCGGATGGGGAAAATCTCTATGCATGGCATGTCTTGCCTCTACAGGCCTATCTGGAAAATGAGGACAAGCTGCAAGCCCAACCGGCTGGTTTTGCCCAAGATGTCACTGCTACCGAGTCTTTCAGGATGCTGCGCGAGGACCCTGAAGCCCGCCTCGTAGTATACTGTAAGTGCCATCCCAGCCTTTTACCTAGCATCGTATCTTCAGTCCTCTTTACTAACCTTGCCACAGTTCATGGGGTACGTCCACGTCTAGAGGAGGGAAATACCTATCTCAACTAACCATTTTCGGTGTTGCAGAATGCCGGGCATGTTGCGCAAGCCATCAGACCCGACAGCTATCACGCCCTGACAGACAATTCCAACACCCACGTCCTCGCCATAGACTACCGCGGTTTCGGCAAATCCACCGGTATTCCTTCCGAGGCCGGCCTCATCAACGACGGCGCCGCGGCCGTCGACTGGGCCATGAAGGTGGCCCAGGTGCCCGCCAGCCAGATCGTCATCATCGGCCAGAGCCTCGGCACGGCCGTCACGAGCGGCGTGGCCGAGCACTTCGCCCTGCAGGGCGTCGAGTTCGCGGGCGTCATCATGGTCGCCAGCTTCTCCAACCTCCCCGAGCTGCTGAGCCGCTACTCGGCCGCCGGTCTCATCCCCGTCCTGTCGCCCGTGCGCGCCATCCCGCCCCTGCTGCGCTTCTTCCAGGGCTTCGTCGTCGAGGAGTGGAAGTCGGACGAACGTCTGGCCACCCTCGTCGGCTTGACGCGCAACCGCCTGCGCCTCACCCTGATCCACGCCAAGAACGACGTTGAGATCCCGTGCACGGAGAGCGACGTCCTTTTCCGGTCTGCGGCGGGCGCCGCTATTGGCACGAGCCTGGACGACGAGGACTTTGGCAAGTGGAAGGAAGAGAGAACGGCTCTTCGGAACGATGGAACCTTTGTCACGGTCGTCGAATCAAGCCAGCCCGACATTGTCATAAGAGAGGAGATTGTCCCATACGGAGGTGAGCTTGTTAACTGCTATATCCCCTTCGGTACCCATACTAATCATACCAGGCCACAATGATGTGATGATGTCTTCCCCGGTCTTACTTGCGGTCATGCGGTCTTTCGGTCTGGATTCGAAGCAGGCCTCGTAACCCAAGACCCAACTTGAGCGGACAGATGGGCATTTGCACTTGCAACCCACCTCGGTCGCATCATGATGAAACACTGCTGTATACTATACCCATAGATTCCTGTTGAGAACATGCGAACATGCAAACATGACAGTCACTGCCTACCGATCTCGGAAGATGTGAGGTTGGATCGTCCAAAAGTAGCACTTCCCCAAGCTAATACCACGGCTATCGGGGGCCGGCGCAAAGGCTATCGGGACGGCTCCTCGGCGAAGGTGGGGTACCAGTAGTGGTATGCTTGCGCAGCAGTGTCGCATCCAGACCTTCTCCAACAAGTTCCCCAACGGGATGTAGCAGTCGTTAATGAGCTTTACACTCACTGCATCACCTGATCCTGGAGTTATGCGAGTCTTCTTTGATCTCCAACTGAATGTCAATATTGAATATATATAACATACGCGAAGCAATCTTAAAGCTGTTCGTGAATACAATGATTTTCCAACCACCCCGATCGATGATTGCCCCGGAGAGCAGGATGATGATGCGAGGCGCCCCCGAGAATGACATAATCTCAATAGCTGGGATCCGGGGCCAATCAGGCAGCTCGCCCATCACGCAATACCCCTCCACGTTCCTAAAGCGGCCATATTGAGGGGTCGCGGGGCAGCTCGACGAACGCCATCCAGGGTCCCGTTGACCAATTCACGCGTTCGCTGAGTGATGGCGACATCGATAAAACCACCCGATACTTTTCTGGGCTCTTCCACGAGGGGCAACATTCAACCCGTCTAGCTCCTGGGCGGGAGCGTCCCACGGAAAGTAACAGCCCCAATGATGTTCTGTGAGACAACGCGCGCGGGTTGGGGTGAGCGATTCAGGCATGGCGATTTCTAAGCCCGTCTCTTCTTCTGCTCTGGCGTGCTCATCCTGGGTAGGAGGAATTTCCTCGGCGTTAGAATAAATAGGTTACCTGCATCCCTCCTCCGGTCTATTTGAACTTACATCTTCAGTTTCATCATCCAGCTTCTTTCTGCTTCCACTCTTACTTCTTCTTTTGTGATACCCCATCCATTACGAGCTGCAAAAGCACCAACACATACACAATGGCTGAAGAGCGTGCTGCACCGTAAGTCTTCCGATAACGTCCCGCATCCCCTCACCTCGCTGGCGAAGCACCTGCCCAGAGAAGGACCTACCTGAATAGCCTGCTAACATCGTTCTCCCCGCACGACAGCCTCCGCCTGGGCTCTACCGCCCCCAACTTCAAGGCCGAGACCACTACGGGCCCGATCGACTTCCACGAGTTCATCGGTGACAAATGGGTCGTCCTGTTCTCCCACCCGGAGGACTTCACCCCCGTCTGCACGACCGAGCTCGGCGCCTTCGCCAAGCTCGAGCCCGAGTTCACCAAGCGCGGTGTCAAGCTGATCGGCCTATCGGCCAACACGGTCGGCAGCCACGGCGACTGGATCAAGGACATTGACGAGGTCACCGGCTCCAAGGTGTCCTTCCCCATCATTGCCGACAAGGAGCGCAAGGTCGCCTACCTCTACGACATGTAAGCCACAAAGCAGCATTCAATTGGTGACCATGCCCTCAACGTTATCCAATTTACTAATACGTCCCCAAACAGGATCGACTACCAAGACACCACCAACGTCGACGAGAAGGGCATCGCCTTCACCATCCGCTCAGTGTTCATCATCGACCCCAAGAAGACGATCCGGCTCATCCTGTCGTACCCGGCGTCGACGGGCCGCAACACGGCCGAGGTGCTGCGCGTCGTCGACTCGCTGCAGACGGGCGACAAGCACAAGATCACGACGCCCATCAACTGGGTGCCCGGCGACGACGTCATCGTCCACCCCGCCGTCAAGAACGAGGAGGCCAAGACCCTCTTCCCGGACTTCCGCACCGTCAAGCCCTACCTGCGCTTCACCCCGCTGCCCAAGGACAAGACCTCGGCCTCTTAGATTAGAGCCTAAGAGGTACGAGGTTGTCTAGATACCTACATAGGTAGATGGATGACGATGATGATGAATACCAATGAAAAAAAAAAGACGGGGCTTCTTTCTCCTAACGGAGGAAACGTGGAACGGAGATTGTCGAGGTCGATCCCATAAACAAACGAGATGGCGAAACAGGCCATGGAGATCAAACACTCACAGCATAACTTTGGGAGGGGAGCTATAGTAAAGATCCCGTCTCATTGTAAACGTTCAATATACCCACCCCAGCTTAGTCAATAATAATAAAAAACTCACAAAGAACCAAGAACAAAAACGAGGAGAAATGTCTACATATATCTAATGAATACCTATAGGTCCATTCGAGAGAATGAGGTGTGTTTTATACCGTCGTAAAATTGCCCTCATCTCACACCGACCACGACGACGACAGTAACCCCTGGCATGAAACGCACACACAAGTACCGTAGCTGGGTCTCCTTCAAAGGCTGGCCAGCCCCTCTGTCCGGCCAAGTGGAAGCCATGCCGGTGTGTCCCGCGGCGTTGCAGTTGTAGCAGATCATACTCGCTTGTCGCGCGTCAAATCGAGTCGCGGAATGATGCCATAAGGGTGGATCTTTCACGTTGGACCTCAGCATGAAACATCCCCATCCTCTCAAATTAGGCCGCTGATGGATGATGGATCGGGGTGGGCAAAGAGGAAAAAAATGGTCACAATTGCTTACTTGGATTGGCATGTGCACACCGAGGTCTGTACAACGCTTTTTCTCGGTGTGGTGCTTGGCGGCAGGCAGCCCGGAGCTGAAAATGTATCCTGGACAAGTGCATTATACACAGAGTCTCCAGAATTGCATCCCAGTCTCTCTTATCTCTGAGATGGGACGCGTTGATGCGTGGTGGTCCCCACGAGTGAGTACAACAAGTCAATTGATCCCTGGATCATCATGAGATCTATGATATAGCTCTACTCTTATATACGACAACGTGTTTCTTCTCTGCAAGTCTTCCATGTTATATCACGCTTTCCCCCTTGATACACACTAGTATACAATAACGGCTGTCGCTATAGCGCGTCTTCCTAGTGCGTGCGAACGAAGGGTGAGAGAAGCAAGCGAAGAGACAAGAAGTGACAAGGACAAGGCATTCTGCACCAGGCGCAGAAAAGGGCATAGGGCAACTTCGCGGAAGTTTGTGTCGATGGGGATTGTGGGGAGTGGGCAGGGGATGGTTGTTCGATACCTTCATCCAAGTACAGGTACAGGTTAGCGAGCTTCCATTCTTTCGTCTGAAGTTTGTCGCTGGAGCTTCCCGGAACAAGTGCCTGCCTTCTTCTCCCCTTCCTCCCTACTTGTAGCCTGACGAGGCAAAGGAACGAATGGAAGGATTCGACAGGTTCGTTCAATTCGTCTGAATGTGAGCTTCGAGACATGGTCATCTGAAGTTGCAGCCTCGCGCATTGGAAACAATTTGCTCCCTCTCGCAGTTTTTTTTTTTTTTTAATCCGAATAAGAGGTATCATCACGAAAACGGACATTTCTGCAAAGTCGCATCGTGACTTTCCAGAAGGCGATCCGATGATGGTGTAGGTACCATTGCATTTTACATTTGACTTGCTGCGAAAAGGGCCGATTTTCTAGAACATTGCCTAAAAGGTGCGTAGCGCCCCGTTGTGAGAGTGACAAATAGGAACGGCTATAATGGGGTCGTTGGGTCGGGCCACCCACGATGCGGTCACGAGTCACAACCCTGGGAGTGGTGTCTATTGGGAACAACGTGCCGCTGAGAGCTGCATGCTATATGCGGTGAGAGGAGGGGAGAGACGGGAGACAGAGCCATGTGTTTTGTATGCCATCTTCATCCTTCATTGCGACATCTTGGCTACATCGCAGATACCTACCTACATGAGAGGATTCTTGTCTGCCTGCTGCAGGGCCGTTGTGAAGAGCGTGTGCCGTGCCCCAGTGGTGCATGTATGTACCTACACACACAGATCACACCCTCCCCAAGCGAATTCTACGCGAGCTTTCTGGATGCGGGTAAATAATACCGGCTGATTTTGGGGGTGTTTGGGGGGATTTGGGGGCTGGATGGTAATAGAAACTGTGCTATCTATCTCCTATCACTCTCGAGTCTTACAAGACCGAAGGATTGATTGCATTGCAGCAGTCACGTTGTGACCACGTAGAACGGGAGGACCCGTCCGAACCCCAACACGACGGTGATAAGCACGCGGTTTTGATCTTATTTGAGACACCGACGTTACTGTCTTGATGCGACAAAAGAATTGCCATATCAGAGCATACACATGGCCATTTTTTCTCTTCTTCATGTGAAGGAAACAGGGAAAACCAGCAGGGCGACCACTTTTCGAACCAGGGATGCATGCCGGACAGTACATTGAGTGATTTAGTCTGGTACCTTGCATCGATGAACCAGAGGGAGGCCCAGCTGTGAGGAAGCACCGGAGAAAGGAATACAGGTACGTGCTCGCCTCGTCGACATGGGTGGTTCGAGTGGCTGGTCAGGCAGGGGTTCGGGGTTCGCTGGGAGCTGCGTGAAGTGCCCCTGCCAAGGCTCGCAAACGGTACTCATCACACACCCAGTCCACCGTTGGCTGACCGTTTTGCCAGGACAAGTGGGAGCCGGCGCGTCGGTTTGGTACTGGGCCCGGCGGCGTGGGCGGATAGCCCGGAGTCGAGAAGAAAACTGACTGCTGCCAGTGCAGCCAGTCAGTTAGTGAGCGGTACCACGGTCGATGGATGCATTCTCGTCGGGACAGACGACTCGGAGTCACATTTCCAAAAGCGTTAGGTGAGATGAGACATAGAACGCTCGTATCTATTTAGATAATGCATGCTTATGAAGGAGTGTATGCAAGCCTGCATACTGCAACACGTAGTACTGTGCAGCATGTATCGCGAGCTTCTTGATTACCTTAACCCCCCCGCTTGATTGAGGCTGGCTGGCTAGAAGAAAATAGCCCACGTAACCAACCAGCCAGCCAGGCGCCAGGCACGCAACAGAAACAGACAGCATCATGCTCATGGCACACACAGAGACTCTGATCAATGCAATGCATTGATTGAACTTGACTTTGATCAGAATATTATCAATCATATTATTTTCTCGTCGACCGAAACACGATGGCTGATGGCGATGACGACGGGTGTGGAAGGCAAAGAAGGGTCCCAGCCACCCCCTCCAAAACGGGCAGAAGTTCTTTCATTGACTCGGCGCTCCATACCCGAACCCAAGCCCACCAGCAGCTTGAATTGGAGCTGCCTGCATGCCTTCCTTCCTCAAACAGACTCGCGCCCATGTCAATCAAGTCAATCAAGTCAATCAATGTCAGCCTTTCTGCTGCTTTTCCCACGAATTCCCCCCCCTTTCCCCACCAAAAGCCGGCCGCGCGCCAACATTCGACCTTTTTTGCGGGCAATACAGAAGCACCTCCAAATCAATCAATTACCACATCCATCCCGACACCCTGGCAGAACAAGCTACGGTGCCAATAACAAGAACCCGAGGCAGCGAGACGTCGATTTGGAAGCTAAACTCAAATTAGCCCGCGATTTGTCTATGTCAATGTGACTGCTGTCAATCAATCTGTCACAGCTACTGACGGCACGGACTCATGGTTTGGCCGCCGACAAAGAGCGAGCGTCAAGAACCAGACCAGACCAGACCAGACCAGAGCGAGAGTGACTGACAGAGAAGAGCGCCTGGCGCCCCCCCCTCTCCTCCAAAAACCCACTCTGCCACTTGCCCTTGGCGCATCCGTGGACCCGCGTGCCTGTTCCAACAACCAACCCGCAACTCGCAATCCTCGGTGCCTCGACCGCTTGCTTCTGCTTTTCGCTGCTTGGGCTGTCTATCATTTCGTGCCGCTGCAGTCAGTCTGCAGAATCCAGAAAACTACTCGACGGCTAAGCTGAAAGTGTGCATACGACGGGGCGTCTGTGCCACCACCCATTCAGCATCATCCGTCTATCCCTGATCCTACCTACCTGATCCCCCTCCTTCTGCATACTACCTACTACTACTCACTACAGACAGTACGCCTACGATTAGTCAAACTACAGGCCTGGTACTGTCGAACCCTCAATAGCTTTGCTTGGACTTGGACCAGGACCGTGGGACGGGGTTAAAATAAAAATACCACCCAAGGCCCAAGAAAAAGGGCATCTCAGCCTAGCCCGGAACGAACAAGGTCACGCAGGGGAGGGCCTTGAGACGATCCGCGGAGGACTACCGGACGAGGTACCATCCTTCCTCTTCCCACGAACTTCCTGGCAATTAAAATTACAACGTCGTTCTCCCCCCATCCATCCCCATCTGCTGCAAGCAAGGTACGTCCAATCCACATCAATATGTACATTATTAGGTAGCCAGCCCAGCACACCCAAGCATCCAAGCACCCAGGCACCCAAGACCCAAGCAGCACCGACTGTCTGGGAGCGGAGCGGCACTTTCTTGACGGTTGACCTCCCACCGCCCCGTTCGCGCCCTCACGTTTCGCTTCATCCACGTCGTCTCTGTCCCTCACCGATGCCCATATCCTCCCTCACTGGCCGGGCCACCCTGTCAAGTCTCCATCCACAACACACATAACCTACTACTACTACGCTACCCATCACCTACATTACATCCAAAAGTAGCTGCTCCTCATTGTACCCTACTGGTAGTGCCCTGTGTCGCATGGCGCTCCATCTCGTGCTGTTTCGTCCCGACGGCTGCTACGTGACGACAGACCCTTTTCCCCGGTCCTAGTCCTCGCTTGACGTAGCACCGACCGTTATTCTTCTTCCTTCTCATCCCTCCTTCTCGTCTTCTCTTCCTGTCCATGCATGCCCTGGCCATAGACTGCGCGAGAGCATCGCTTCCCTTTTTGGCCTAAGTCGGAGGGGCCTCCGCTGTTTAGTTGCTCCCGGCCCTGGCCAACGACCCTATCCACACCTATTGCCTTCTCCTCCTCAGCTCGTCTCGTCGTCTTCGCTTCTGGCTTCTTCTTACTTCCTCCTCCATTTCTTGCATATCGCGTTGAGAGTGACGGGTCATTGCGTTGCGGAGGGAGGGAATCATCATGTCGGGCAAGAAAGGACTAACGTCAGGGTTCGCGTCAGGTGGTGTGGTCGACGACGAAGTTTGCCCCTGGGAATTCGAACCTAGCATTCCCGCTTCCGACTCGGAGTCCGTTTCAGCAGCAAATCCCAAGCGGCCAGCCGCCCCGACGAGATCGCCATCCGACTTACTTGGAGAGGCCTTTCGAGGAATCCGAAAGAAGAAAGACCCGGCCAAAGAAGACTCGGCCAAACTCAACAGGGCACCGTCCCGACTAGCGCTGAAGGCTTTCAACGACAAGAACAATACCACTGGACCGCCGTCAGCACCATTACCTCCTCGAAGCGGCACCCCACAACATGCGCGGAACCTAAGCCTGCAGAATAGTCTTGAGAAGCCGCTTCCCGAACCCCCACCGGTTCTCGACGCAAACAGCCCAACTACGCCGCTCGCCTCGACGCAGAACAATCCAGCCAGCCTGGACTCGATAGTCGATAGTGATTTCGAAGGGGATATACAAGTGGTCTTAGGCTCCGACGTAGGGAGCAGGAGTAGGACCAGCACGATGGACTCCAACACGTCCAATCCAATGGCCCAGATGTATGGCGGTGGAATGGACAGTGCCAACCAGAGCCAAAATCAGAGCCGCGCAGCGAGCGTGTCAAGGAACGACGATGACGAGATTGAGAGAATGCGTAAAGACAGCATGGCGCAGCGCAGTAACGGGCCCCAATCTGCAGGACCTTCGCCCCCTGGAGCTTCTTCCAGTAGGACACCGGCGATGGGCCAGGCGGTAGGAACACCGTCCACTTCCTCCTCGTCAACCCACCTCTCGGGCTTGATGTGCAACGTTCACCGGACCACCGGAAGGGAACCGCACCCGCTTGTAGGAGCCACGACAACCATTCTCGGAGACAAACTGTACGTTTTTGGAGGACGCATACTTTCGCGCAGTCGGCCAGCCCCTCTCACGGCCGACCTTTACGAGTTGGATCTCATTCGACGCCATTGGACCAAGCTCGAAACCAACGGAGATGTTCCGCCGCCGCGCTATTTCCATTCTATGTGCGCCCTGGGAGATACCAAACTCGTCTGCTATGGAGGCATGTCGCCGGTTAACAACCAGCCGGCTGCGACCAACCAGAACCAGGATCAACAACCCGAAGTAACTGTAATGTCAGATATCTACATATATGATGCTCCAACCAAAAAGTGGACATACATCCCCACGCAGGAGGCGCCACAAGGCCGGTACGCGCATTGCGCCTGTATCCTGCCGTCTTCGGCCATCTTTTCATCTCACAAGGCACCTTTATCAGCCTTGCAACATAACCCGTCGACGGGAAACCCCAACGAGGGCCGGATCGGCATCAACATCGATGGAGCAGGTGGTGCCGAGATGATCGTCGTGGGTGGCCAAGACGGGGCCAACCACTACATTGAGCAAATTAGCGTCTTCAACCTACGTAGTCTCAAGTGGACGTCAACGCAACCGCTTGGTAAGTCCTGTGGTGCGTATCGTAGTGTGGTCGCGCCACTCCCACCGTCGGTTACCTCGAGGCTCGGCAAGGCCAGCGCCATCACGCCGCGCCAGGAATCCGGAATCAGCCAAGAAGCCCGAGAGCCAGGATCGTCGATGCTCATCTACTCCAACTACAATTTCCTTGACGTGAAGTTGGAGCTCCAGATCCGCGGTTCGGATGGTTCTTTGGCCGAGAGACCCATGTCCGGTGCATACTCACCTCCTGGTCTTCGCTTCCCTAACGGGGGAGTCATCGACCACTACTTCGTAGTAAGCGGTACATACCTCACAAGCTCGAAGCAAGAGTATGCTCTGTGGGCTCTGGATCTTAAGAACCTGACATGGGCTCGCATTGATGCCGGCGGTAGTATCTTTAGCCAAGGCAGCTGGAACCGAGGTGTTTTATGGAACAGGAGGAACACGTTTGTCATTTTGGGCAACCGGAAGAGGAGTCTGGTGGACGACTACAACCACCGGCGGATAAACTTCTCTAACGTATGCATGGTTGAACTCGAGGCGTTTGGGTTCTACGACAGCCCCCGAAAGGTTTCACCAATGTCCGGTTTTGTCTCGGCGAGCAGCCCCTACATGATGCCAGGACTAAGCCTAGCGCGAAAGGCCGGCTGGACGGCAGGAGGCCGATTCCATTCGCGGGCGGCTGAAGAGCTTGGTGAGAAGGCACTAGGACTCCGAGAACTGGCCGACATGGACATTCTTTGCATCGGCGGAGAACGAATCCCGATCAATTCGCGCATCGTGGGCCGCCGATGGGGTCCATACTTTGTGCAACTGCTTCGCGAAGGTGCGGCTACGCAAGACGGAAGCGATTCGGCTACGCTGAGGACGGGCTTGTCCAGCTCGGCGGGAGCAAGAATGTCGGTGATGACTATCACGCAGTCAAATAGGAGCACAGGCGACAGTTCCTTAAGCGGCAGCTTTGGCGGGCAATCAACAAATGGTTCGGCCAAACCGCCCAGCACTGCGGCAACCTCGGTATCTGGCAACGGCAACGGCCTTACCGACTTTACCACCATCAATGCCGCTCCTACTCCGGCATCTCTGCCTCCAGCCTCTCGACCGCGATGCCTCTACCTACCGCACACGTATTTGACGATCCAAGCGTTACTGCACTTCCTCTACACATCATCTCTTCCGGCTACATCATCGCCGCTGTGCACGCCACAAATTCTCTGCTCCTTACTGCAGATTGCGCGGCCCTACAAGATCGACGGACTTTTGGAGGCCGTCGTGGAAAGGCTACATGCGCTTTTGGACTCCCGTAATGCGGCCGCAGTCTTCAACGCAACAGCCATGGCGGCGGGTGGTGGCCGCGGCATCGACGGCACGCTGAACCCCAATTTCTTTGTACACCCAGACTCGTCTCTGGCCGGCAACGGCAACGGGCCCAATGGGCGGTCCATGTCTATCTCGAACTCGAGCACAGGCACCGGCGGCGGCGACGACCTGCTGGGCAGCAACATGAGCGGCCTACGCATCAACACGAGCGTTCCCGGCGCGCCCCCCGGCAGCGGTGAGCACAGCGCGACGACGAGCGTGAGCGGAAGCGAGTGGAGCAGCGAGGTCGGGGACAGCGAGCGCGGCGCGGTGCGCGAGGTATGGAGCGGCGAGCTCAGCAGCGTCATCGGCTTGCAGAAGCGCGGGCTGCGCGGGCTCATGGAAGGCAGACGAATGCGGGCGACGGTGGATAGAAAACGGGAGAACGATGGGGCTCGGAGCGAGAGTTATGGACAACAGGGGGGGCTGCGTGTTGGGCTGGGGATTGCCAGTACCTGAGCTTGAGACCGACTTGACTTGATGGGGGATGGTGATGACGAGGAGTTACTAAGAAAGAAAAGTGTGGATTGTTTCTTGCGACTTATTATAGGCGTCTACGATTCACACACGCACACACATAGCTTCGGAGTTATGAAAGCACAAAGTCACAAAGCAAGCAGGAGTTGTAATCGATATACTTTGGGAAGTTGGGATATGTTGCGGAGGGGACGGGTCGATCTGACCTAGCCTGGGCATTTGAGAAGGAGTACACACACATAAAGGGGATAGTGGTTCGATTTTTGTATATATAAGTATTCACAGTGTTCTGGTACGAATGGACGAGATATCCTAGGGAAGTAAGGAGGAAAGACGGCGAAGATGAAAGGACAAGAGGAAGAAGAAGAAGATTAGATGGTTGGACTTAACATCGAATGATTCATGATGGTGATTTGATTTTGCCGTTCTTTGCTGAGTGACTGACATATTTGAAAGAGAGAATGAGGGGTTGCTCAGCTGGCTGTTCCTTACTCAGTTTCTTGTCAGCCTCATGGTTTATTGACATATTCCAGAATACAATCTAAATAACGGAAGACAGCCCTTTGGCGGTGCATCTATTTGCGGATTCAAGGTGAGAGGGAAATCAAGGCGAGATGCCGAGGCGCGTTTAACTCGAAACCATGTAGACGAGGAAATCCAGCCAGTTAGGATGGGACAGGCAGGGTTCCCAGGGTTCCGTCATAACCCCCCGCGACCCAGACCCCACCTCGATCATGTATGTAATTGATCATATTGGCGAAAAACCTAGGCATGCAGGGGATGGAGTGAGCAAGCACTGCGGCGGAATTTCAGTTCAAGGGAAAAGAAGAAGCGAGAATTGAAATCAGGCTGTTTCGCGCACTCACTTTCTCATTATCGGCCAACGACAATCACCCGGTCCGATTGAATCCAATCATCCATCCACCCATCATTGATTTCGTTTCTTAAGTCAGTCTGGCAAAGCTTGTTGATGATCAAAGATCTGTCTATATATCTATCCCCCAAGTCTTATCCACACCTCCTCTAGAAGAGAGCTATCAGAAGGTCTTAGTTGATCTTGGCAAAAGCTCATAAAGAGAAGCCGAGCAGGGGTAGCAAGCAGTAGGGCGACGGACGTAGTTGCCACCATCCTTACCCTTCCCTTCCCTTCCCTTCCCTTAAAACGACAAGGACAAGAAGACGGCAGGATCAAACTCAACTGATCTTATCTCTCACAAAGATGTAAGCAAAAAGTTCACACGTGGAATGGGAAGAAGGGAGAGGGAAAGAAAAGAAAAGGAACTGGAACTCAATAATGTGACTAACGAGCAACTCTTGAAAAAGGTCGTCGTCGTCGCGCTTCCCGTCTGTGGCCGAGGTCGTCGCTAATCCGGCCTTTCCCACCGCTTTGTGGCATTTCGAGCCGCACCAGAGCGGGCTCTTGCCCGTCGCGGAGGGGCGCGGGGGTCCTATTGATATCTGCTGGGAGGTCCATGGCGATGGGCCCATTAAGCTGGTCGTAAGTTCATCCCCCGAAATGATTTCAACACCTTACTCCTGCAAATGAGAGAGAGAGAGAGAGAGAGAGTGTGTGTGTGTGTATGTATGTGTGTTTGTGTCACTTACATCTACATAGTTCATCTGCGGGCTGGGCTTCCCGAAGTGGTCGTGGCAGCGCCAGACGCTGCACTTTGGCCACAACCACGGCGACAAGTACAGCATCCTCATCATGGATAACCGCGGCAGCGGCTACTCGTCCAAGCCGACGATGCGCTACTCGACGTCCGAGATGGCACGCGACGTGCTCGAGGTCGTGGACCACGTCGGGTGGACCAAGGAACGCCAGCTCCACGCCGTCGGCATCAGCATGGGCGGCATGATCGCCCAGGAGCTCGCCATGCTGGTCCCCGAGCGCCTCGCGTCGCTCAACCTGCTCAACACGGCGGCCCGCATCGAGAACACGACGTCCTTCGCCGAGGACATGTCGCGCCGCATCACCATGCTCATGCCCAAGTCCTTCGAGCGCACCGTCTCCTTCGCCGCCTCCAAGATCTTCTCCCAGGCCTGGCTCGACGAGCCCGACGAGTGCCGCATCCCGGACGTCCATACAACGCCCAAGATCCTCCCGCCCCGGGCCCCGGCGCCGCACGACCCCGTCCTGGGCAACGGCGATCTGGTGAACGGCGACCCGCCCTGCCCGGCCAACTACGGCCGCTTCGCCACCAACTACGAGCGCTTCGCGGCGCAGGAGGTGCACAAGTCGCGCGACAGCGTGGGGTACACCAAGAAGGGCTTCCTGCTGCAGCTGGTCGCCGCCGGGTTCCACTGGAAGTCCCCCTCGCAACTGAAAGAGCTCGCGGACCGCGTCGGGCGCGAGCGCATCTTGGTCGTGCACGGCACCGACGACGACATGATCACCGTGCCGCACGGCCGCAAGCTGATCGAGTACCTCGAGCCCGCCGAGGGGCACATTGTGGAGGGGATGGGGCATGCGCCCGTCGTGGAGCGGACGGAGTGGCTGCACGGGGTGCTGGAGGAGAGGATCGCGGTGGGGGAGAAGCTGAGTGGGCGGGGGTGAGGGGATATAAAGAGTGCATGTATGGGAAAGAAGTTTGTTGGGCTTGAGCTGGTAGGTCCGTCTTGTTTAGTTCGTGGGTGGCACATAGCACTAGTTTTTTACATCTGCGGGAGTTGTTGTCTGGTCTTGCGAATTCTGTCTGGCCTTTTCTATCTCGAAGCTTCGAGGTTACCGAGGTGCAATGGGCCTCTCTCTGGTCTTACACGCCGAGGAGATGTTGTTTCGGGTGCTCGATGTATATAGCTACGCTTTATGCCTTGAATAGATAAGTCGAGATCTTGACGGTCCATTGCTCACTTGCGGACACAATCCTAGTCGCTTGCTTCGCATTGTACGGAGAGATTCCCTGGATGGTGAACAGCTCGCCTGTGGCGTACACCGGAGAGTTAGCTACGTACTAAGGAAAACAAACCACGTAACGACCTTTTGTCTCCGTCCTGCTTCCTTCCTCGAACCTGCTCTGGAACGATTTAGTTGAAATGCGATGTTGTTAGTCTCTTGCATTGTCCTCGTCGCAAAGGACACTCTGGAGACATTTGGGTAAGAGACACGCAACGGCGACATCCAGGATGGGATTTCGACATTCGATTGTACGTACTGGTACTATCGCCCCCGACAATGGCTCCCGAAGCAATGGATCTTCGAGTTGATAAAGGAAGGCTTCAATTTATGATTGCGATTTAGAACCAATGTTGTAGAAGGCTGGAGGCATATCGAGGGGAGAACAAAAGGGGCTGTTCGCTTCATCATGGTGCTTCCCTGTTACTTCTTCCTACTCATGACCATGCCCATTATTGGCTGGCCTATTGAACGTCGACACTACTATGATAATAAAGATGCCGTTGCGAGAAAAGAGCGCAAGATGGAGTTGCCCATGTAAACATCCCGATAGGGAGGAAGTATAAGTATTGGGATCCACGGCCTTGAAAATGTAGTTCTCGCCTTCAACCTGTTCCCAGCAACCGAATCACAATATTGGAAAATAATGCGAGACGACGAAAGAACATTTCCAAATAAACAAGACTCCCAGGCCGTCTGCAATATACCTGGACACGCCTCGTCTCACGGATATACCGATCCGAAGAACCTGGACAAACGCCACAAGGGAACCAAGAAGCCGAAGGTGTCGAATAATGAGGCCTACTATGCACCATTATATGAGCCGGGCGGTTATTATGATGCCCATAGCTACGGGGGCAACGGCCATGATGGCTATTTCAAGCCAGGCGCTGGTGACTACCTGATTGCTGACGATGACACCAACAGCACGACGACGACCTATGCCAGTCAGAGTATGTATGCTTACTACAATACCATCAACAGCAACAACAACACCATGCCGCACGAGCAGGGAACCAACGATTTAGATGTCTCCGCCGCCGCCCATTATGGCAACAACGAGTCGGAAGCAACAACATACTGGTCGGACCCGTGCCACACTAACAACAGCAAGTCCACCGCTTACACCAGCCTCCACGGCCGCCCCATCGCCACCGAGACCGAAGACCTAGACGCCCCGCGCGACGGGCGTCCCAAACTGCCCGGCGACGCGGGGCTGGCCACGGCGTACTACCGCGAGGCGCGGGACATCTCGCCCGTCCACGACGAGTGCCGCGGCGTCTCCATGACTAGGTACTGTATGGGATTCCAGCCACCGCCGCCGACCGTCGTCGACTGGGGCCACTGGGCCGGGGAGGAAGATGCGCCGCCGGAGCTTGGCGGGATGGTGGCGGCGGCGACTACTACTACTACACGGTGGGAATACTGCGACCAGCAGGACCACGACATGGCGAAGAAGGTCGAGCTGCGCACGCGGCGCATGGATAGGTGGGCCGATGAGGGGCTGGATCGGCACACGGCGCCGCGGCGGCGGCTTTCGGAGGATGGGAGGGGTGGGGGGACGGTGGAGGAGCGGCGGGGGAGTAGGCGGGGGGCTAGGAGAGATGAGGAGGAGAAGAAAGATAAGAGGAGACGTGGAGGGAAGAAGTAAGAAGTGATTCATGCATGCATGCGTAAGGTAGGTAGGTATGTACGTGGTTCTGTCTTTGGGTAGGCGTGTGGCTGGGTGGGGGATCGAGCGCGTAGTCCCCGTTGGGGGTAATAGGGATGCGGTAAGATGTGGTGCTTAGGCGTACTTTATTGGTGGACAAGGTTAGAGACTCGACTGGAAAAGCGTACGGGCAAGACCAGTGTTTTTGAATTACGGGTGGAACGTCATTCGCTCTTTTCATGATTGGGTGTTTCTCAGGGGCTATGGGTGGTGCTTAAGGGGTATGTCTTGACATCGAGGGGCGTGTGGTTTTGGGCAACGCCTATCTCAGCAGCGTCGTATCAACTCGACGAGCATCTAGGATGCGGGATAGTGGAAAGTCGTATAGATCTGTTTCCGTTTCCGTTTCTCTCTTTCCCTTTCGTCACTCTTTTCTTCCCAAAAGAAGGGTATTGTTAAGGCGTTGGCCATCACGGGAGTTCATTGATTCAAAAGTTATCAGAAATTGTAAGAGTAGTAAATCGAGAAGTAATATTGAAATCTCATAGTGTTTAATAGCATGGCCCGGGTTTTAACGGACGCGGATGAGTGAATATGGGTGACTGTCTACAAGCAGCGCACGGCTCTGGGTAGAAGGGACATCAGCCCAACCCGCCGCCACCGGCCCAACATTGGCACCGTCGGCACAGGGATCAATGTGTATGAGAGAGGTGTAGCAGAACGTGTAGAACCGACGAGGTCGCTATGTCGACACAGCAACGAGGATGTAAATCCAGGTATGGTGAGAGCATGACGAGGGCCGTAGCGTAGCAATATCCCCCCTAAGGGCGGATCTGCTCCATTGCTTTCGGGGATATATAGTTTCACGATATGGTAAATCTAGCAGAAGCAGTGCTTTCGTCAAGAAACACATATATGCTACTTAGTTAGCTAGCAATAGAACGACAGAATCTTCACTTTTGACGCATTTGCACTGCTTGAAGCCAGAACAGGCTCGACGCATTGTACAACACAATAAGCCGCAGTTATCGGAACCACACAAGGCTGAGAGAGTGCAAACAAGCAATTTGATTATTAAAGTAAGGGTATCTATCTATATTAGGAGGAAACGTCATGATTCGTCAAGACATACTAGGACTTTTCATCTATTCCGCCTCTTTTATCGAGTAGGCAAGAAGTGCTTCGAGTCCTCCTCCTGCTGAGCGAAGGACTGGGGGAAGGCAGCGATGCCGGCGACGATTCCGGCGGCCATGAAGATGATGGAGATGATGGACCAGATGACGCCCCAGCACTGAGAGGAGCCGCCGTAGCGCTTGGCGAAGACGCTGGCGTCGGAGCTGTTGACCTTGCGCAGGATGAGGTCGTCGCAGATATCCCAGACCGAGTAGAGGCTCGACATGACGCCGATGAACAGGACCACGAACCGTAAGGGCTCAGCGTGCACGATGAACCAACAGGCCACCAGCAGCCCCACGGCCAGCAGGATCGTCATGATGGTCAGCCAGTCGCGCTTGCCCCACCAGAGCGTTAGCAAGAAGCACACGGCCAGCACCATACTCGCGATCTTGCTCGCGACGATGTTGAAGCCGCAGAAGATGAGCAGGGCCCCGATCAGCGAGGAGCCCAGGTAGCCGGCCGGTAGGGTGATGGCGCTCTTGCCGCCGACCATGTGGGTGACGCCGCCCTCGCGGGGGTCGAGCGAGATAGACTTGACGTGGCCGCCGGTGAGGACGGCGGTGATGGCGTGGCCGAACTCATGGAAGGCGATGACCAACATCTGTGATGGAGTTTGATTAGTAAGTATACCCAGGTGGATAGATGTTTGAGATCAAAGAGGTAATCATGAATGACATACTTTGAAGGGCCAGAGACTCCATCGGACATAGGGCAAGTTCCACAGCAGGGCGATGGCGACGACGTAGGCGGCGATGACGCCGAGGGTGACCTTCTGGGCATCGCTGGTAACGGCCAGGTCGCGGCGGTACAGGACATCGCGGGAGGCGAGGTGAGCTACTCCGGGTCCGGCTGCTACCACGGCAGCTCTAGCGGTCCGGACCAGTTGCTCCACTGGGAGACTACCGGGTTTGACGACAAGCGGCGCCATGCTTTTGGTTCTTGTTCTCTTTTCAGGTGGGATGATGTGTTTATTTGTTGTTGTGTGTAGTACGAGTTCAACCAACAGCCTTCCCAATCAATTCACAATCAACCAACTATTGCGGAGCGAGTGTTGTCGTGGTAAAGAAGCAGGAAACGAGTGTGTTGTAGGTTAACCTAGGTGTCTTTCAATAATAGGTCGCTAAAGTGGATGAGAGGAAAAGTGAGTGGATGAAGGTATTTGTGAGGTTGACTGGCCGAAAAATAGGCTGGGAGTGTTTATTCTTCATTCTTCTGTCAATCGGCAAAGCGGCAATGGCAATAGCCCAAAGCAAAGCAAATGGTTGGCCCTGGTGGGCTGACGTGGACAAGGACGAGAACAGCCACTCTTTGCCATGCTTTTTGGAGTCTAGGAGTGTAAAGCGCTGAAACACGCCAGGTCATGGGGGGGTGGAGGGTGGAGGGTGGTGGTCTTGGCAGGTGATCGCCTCTTCTCTGATCGTCTAGGTTAGGTATTGTTTTGACTGCGCCTTGATTTTAGACGCTGGGCTGGCTGGGCTGGCTGGGCTGTACAATTAAAATACTGAGTAACCTTACCCATGAATCTAGTCCTCCAAGTATTACATCATTCTTCATTACCCGAGCAATGCATCACACTGACCCTGCATCCTTTTCTTGTACAACATATATAGCCTACTTACAGATTGACGAAACTCGAATTCAACACTTCTGACACGACCGACCACCAATACAAAAACATGAGTTGTTTACTTCCAGTCAAGTCATGCAGGGTCCAGAATCGATTAGGTGTCCGCGCCCGGACGAGGATTAGTGGCGGCAGTTGATGGCTTGGCGGGTGGCTCTGCATGCGCTGCGCTGCGCTGCGTTGCTCAACCACCAACAAAAAGGATTGGAGAGAGAGCTAACTTTAGCAACCTGCCCATTCCGCTAAGCCGGTTTACGTTACTTACTTACTGTACGCCCGCGGAGCCCTCGTCAGCCCAAGCGACACGCAATCTAGACTCGTCAGTCAGATCGCGAAAACTGTAAGCCGTTACCTAGTATACATGTAGTATCCTAATTGCCTGGCCGTTAGCAGCAAAAGTAGCAGTAATGGGAGATCTGTCTTTCCAAAGTTGCGGCCAAGTGACAATGACAGAAGCGCAACTCCACCTATCCCCGAGCACCGGGAGCCCTCCGCGCCATCCACATCCCCGGGCTACAGTTGATGGCCCGTGGCCCAGATCTCTCAGTCTTCAGTCCATGCAATGCCCCGAGCCGTCTCGCCTACTTGCATGCATCGAGACGAATAGCTGAAGCTTCCCCTTATGTGGTGAAATGATTTGTACGATGTTGAAGGTCTCGCGGTACGACCCGGGTCTTCGCTTGACCTGGTGCTTGTGTAAGGCTATAAGTCATCTAGGACCTCGAAAGATGCGATGCATCTTTTGATTAGAGGATAGTATGGAACAAGAATCATGTACCGAGCCAAACGAAGTACGAAGGAAAGTATTACCTCTATATAGGTATACACATAAATATATTGACGTTTCAATCCATGAAAAGTTGTCGTGCCTTCATCATCACAACTGCTGTTCTCTCGTTCCCGACGTTGGCCACTCAAAAGACAGTCAACAACGTGTATCTGAAAATGAGACATGCCCATCGTCTATTGCCTTTTTTCCTTGGAGCCATTGCAGCTCAGAAGTATGGAGCAACATCCTCCTCCTTCCTGGTCTCCAACTTCATAGCTGGGGCGACTCCTCACTCAGCAGACGGGTAGTAAGTGCTATTTCGCCTAGCTATTTATTATACAAACAGCACAAATGATGATGCTTGAGCATATACCCAATATACTGTCACCCATCCCCATATCGCTAACTACGGTCTGACACGGAAGTGAGCGCACACGCATGTATATAGTGCAGATCTAAATCTCTGGTACGCCGAAGACTCGGTGTCCGCAAACTGTCATGCAAGCCCTCTCACCTACCAGATCTTCCCCTCGGTGCCGTGGACCGTCTGCAGCGACTACCGGACGGCGTACAACCTAACTGTGACGGGCGACGGCGGCGCCGAGCTGCGGCTTTCGTACCAGCCCACGGGGAGTACGTCCATCATCAACGGCACGCACACGATCCCGCCTGATCAGATCGTCTGGATGAACCAGGATGACCCCATTGGAAAGGTGCAAGTTTACGTGGGTCCGGGGAGCTTCCCCGTGAGCACGTAGAGCAAGGAGTAGGTAGCTAGGGTCATCAGTTTAGATGATTTATCTGGTGATGAGTCGCAGGGCGGCGATGATGTGCGGATAGCAAGGAGATTGGTCACGTCCCTAGCCTTACTACATTGCATGTCATGTAAAAACACGGACTGCCATGCTTATGAATAGAAGATGCAGTATACCTCGAATAGAAACCAACGGGTATTGAGTATGAACATGTTGTTAGTAAAGGTTCAGTGAAGTAGAGAACCTTAAGAGCAAAAGGAGACAAGCAGAGGGGCAACGGTGATACCATCTGGGCGTCGAGTGACTGATCAGTCAATAGCTTGCCAAACCGGGCATTTCAAGCCAATCGTATTTTTGTACTAGCAGGAAAATACCAGGGAAGACGCATGAGTTCGTCAATAAATGCAGACTGTGATAGATATGTCAAAAGAAGTCGGAATTATCCGCATTATTATTGTATTGCATTCATTGGGTGAAGGCAATGAATGACGCAGCTGGTTGATGGTCGACCAGAGAGCTCTCAACAGCTCCCATAGCTCTGTTTTGCCGCCTAAGACCGCTCTATTATTGTATTCCAATCAACCATCAACTCTCATGCGCCCGCGCGCCTGTAGTCGGCCCATTTCCAGCAAGCAGCCAGATTGCAGCAACAAGACGTAAGATTCAATTTTCTGAATCGAACGCCCATGTCATCGGACACGACAGCTTAGCAATTCTGGAGCACTGCTGTGCAGGACTCCCTGAGCTAAATAGTCTACCGGGGCCTTGCCTTGTCGCTATGAGCGTCAACGCAGCTTCGTCATGTCCTCGACATCAGCCGCAGCAGCCTCGACCTTGACGCGACCGAGGATTGCCATCACCATTGTTTCCGCCGTCGCCGCCGTATCCATCTCGGGCTACTGCATCTACCAGTACCTCCAGGCCTCAGACGCCACTGCCACAGGCCCCACCGGCCTGCACCGCAGCAATGCCGTCCGCCGAAACCGTCGCCGCTCCCTGCGTCCCGATGACTCCTCTGAGTCTGACACCCAGCCCCAAGGAGACGAGAACGCCGACACCAACAACCACACCCTTCCCCTACTAGGTCCCCTCAACGACGATGATTGGTACAACGACCCCTCCCAGGCCCCGAGACAGCGAACCGGCGAGAACATCGTCACCTTGCTGTTCAGAGTCTCCGAGGATAATGCCCGCCGCAATGCCTACGTCCACCGCGGATGTCAGTGCAATGGCTGCGGCATGGTTCCCATCCGGGGCATCCGCTACCGCTGCGCCAACTGTACCGACTTCGACTTGTGCGAGGTCTGCGAATCTCAAGGTCTTCACATTAAAACTCACGTCTTCTACAAGGTTCGCGTTCCTGCGCCCCCCTTCGGCCCTCGTCAAATCCAGCCTGCTTGGTATCCCGGTGATCCAGACAACGCCATGCGCAACCTGCCCCGCCACCTGCTTGCCAAGTGGGCCAACGAGACGGGCTTCGAACGCGTCGAGCTGGACGCCTTCTGGGAACAATGGACTTTCATAGCCAACACGGAATGGCGGGATGACCCGACTGGGCTTTGCCTGGCCATGGATCGCAAGACCTTCGAACGTTGCCTGGTGCCTTCTGGCGGCTATCAACACACTACTCCCAACCTGATTCACGACCGCATGTTTGCATTCTACGACACCAACAAGGACGACCTGATCGGCTTTGAAGAATTCCTTCACGGTGTTTCGTACCGAAAGCGCAAGGACAAGCTCAAGAGAACATTCGAGGGTTACGATATTGATGGTGATGGCTTTGTCAGTCGCAAGGATTTTCTTCGCATGTTCCGCGCATACTACGTACTCTACAAGCAAATGCATCGCGACATCCTGGAAGGCCTGGACGACCACATGATGGCAGCAACCGAGGTCCAGCAACTGGTTAACAGCAGAGCTCCCCTGAGTAGTTTGTTCGGCCGGGAGGGTAGAGTGCCCCCGGCTGACCACTCGCGACCCATGGAAGGCAAGGTGTTCAGTTCCAACGGCGATGTCAACATTCATGATGGCAAGGTCGGCGTTATCAACGAAGACAAGCCAGACACCTCTAGCCGGGAAGACATTCTCAGCGGCCTGTTCGCACGCAATACCAACCAGAGCTTCTTCACCGAATCGTTCAGCTCCTCTTCTCGACAGCCGCGCTCCAGCAATGCGGAATCTAGATATTGGTCTGGACTCACCAGTCCCCCGCAAAACATTGTCGATCTCGAATCCCTAGTCAACGGCGACTACAGCCAGCTCAATGACATAATCGCATCTATTAGGAGTGATGACGCTTCTCACCGACCGGCGATGGCTGATACTGGCAGTGTCTCTTCCGAAGACCAGGACCACTCCTCCCCTGACGGTGACGCCGAGGTTGAGCCTGAGATCCGCTTTGGCGACTCCCGAGGTTCTATCAGATACATCAATGGCACCAACCGACGCACTGCTACTATTACTCGCGTCCCGCACCCGAACGGCTCAGCTAACAGCCAGAGGCTGAGCAATGAGAAACGCCGCAGAATCCAAGCCAGACGCCAGCTTCTTGAGCGGTGGAAGCGACGCCAATTCTACCTTGATGTGGAAGAGGGCGCACTTCCCCCGCAAGGTTGGGATGAGAGTGAAGATGTTCTGGAAAGCCTGAATGGCGTAGCCGAGTCATCTAAATCTGCCCAGCCGGCTCCTTCTCCCCGTTCAAGATCTTCCTCGAAGGTTCGCTTTGCCGAGGACACCGACGATTTCGATATCCGATCCAACCCGTCTACTTCGTCGCGCAGTGTCCCGGAAAGATGGGGCGGCATGGAGATCCCCGACGCTGAGCGCGATGCTGGCAAGGAGATCCTTTATCAGGTCACGCAGCAAGCCTTCAATGAGCTTCTGGACGATATCTTCAAGAAGGCCGAGGATTTGGCAATTCGTTGCGCCGAAACCCGTGCGGACCGGAACAAGTATCGCCACCTCTTTGAGGACCTGGAGGTGGATGCAAACACGACACCACCGGATGACGAGACTGTTTCTGGCGCTGTCGTACGGCCAGCGCCGCAGCAGGAGACCCTGGAAGAGTTACTGGAAGTTAGTGGCTACTCAGTCGAACCAGCTCCTGGTCACAACCAACCATCTCAGACCGAGCCCGAAGAAGAGAACCCCTCTGACGAAGCTGTCGATGCTCCCATCACCATGGAGCACCAATCTGACCCGACACCCACTCAGGAGACTTTTGTGCAGCCCACGGTTACGGCAGTCTACCGTGACCCGACTATGCCTCAATTCCGCCCTAATGATGCGGCTGAGCTGCTTCTCCTCCAGTCAAGTTCCCCCGTTGAGGCTACCACTGAGGCCAATGCAACCGAATCCAAGGACTCGCCGCAGGAGTGGTCGGAAGACGAAGAGGATGAGGAGAACAACAATAATAACATTACGAGCAGCAACAGCAACAACACGGAGAAACACCCCGAGCACCCCGAGCAGCCTGAAGACCCCATCACGGACGCGACGCTGGAGACGTGGAAGCGGCTCGATGTGGCGGAAGAAGAGGCTAAGACGCGTGGGGGCTGGGGTAAGCTCAGCTTCCGCGAGTTCGAAGACATCTACCGCGAGCACGAGTTCCAGGACAGCAGCCGTAACCGGCTGGACTATCTGGGCAGCTGGATCGACTTCTGCATCCCCTAGGAAAAGATGCCGATGCACGATGACGAACGCTGCCCCTGCGGCCGCGTCCACCACCAGACCAACACGTTTTCGGCCAACTACCCGACGGGCACGGGCACGGGCGCCTTCGAGGATTTGTCGGATGGGGGGTTGAGGGCTTTGCGAGATATGGTCAGAGATGAGATGCGGGAGAGAGGGGTTCCGAGTGGGGAGGAGTCTCCTGAAGATGAGTCCCACGAGGAGTCCCACGAGGAGTCCCACGAGGAGGGATCACATAAAGAAGAGTCCCCTGAGGAGGAAACCTCCAAAGAAGAATCCCATGAAGTGGAATCTCGTGAAGAGGAGTCCCCTGACGAGGAGTCCCGTGGAGAGGAACTTGGTGGAGAGGAGCCCCTCCCAGAGGTGAAATTTGTAATCTTTTTTGAAGAGGAATTCTCTGAAGAGGAGTTTTAAGGAGGCTACAAAAGGCCCTGATATGAGGAGAGAGACAGATGAATACTTAGATACCAAGGAGAGAGAACAGAGAAGAAAAGGGGGCTTGCTTGGTTGTATGATAAGCAGAGATACCAGAAGCAATGTCTTGCGATAGAGAAAACCTGGTCTATGGCAAATAGCTCTGGCTGGGCATATGATATTGCAAAAGGATGCATATGAATTAGTTGTATTTCTGCTTGACCTACTGTCTTCCTGTGCTGGGCGGTTCGCTTTTGCATATGTGACTTCTGTGCTACTATGCTTTCTACGTGTCTGTGGTGTGACGAATAACCAATTCTTGACATGGTACTTATGTTAGAGAAAGCTGCATGTTACGACAATGTGCATTCTTTCTCTCATTTTCAATTCTTTGTAGTCGTTTAAAAATAAAGGATCAAGGTTATCAACATTGCTTGATGCTCCTTACAGACAACTGACCCGACTCCGGGCTAAAGTGGATTTCGGGTTAGGTGCATATCGCGGGCATTGAATGGTAGCCTATCGGGGAGCCTAGTTTTTCCGGAGCAGCTAAATCGGCCCATGCCGGGAGACCAGAACTTTGGGACGTTCGTCGATCATTGGGCAATTGAATTGTGAAATTCGATCCAACCCACGCCGAACGGCTCCCTCAACAACAAGAGACACAATCCCACGACGACGACCACCATGTGCAACCCCTCGATCGCCCGGTCCAAAGCGACCGCGACCATGTCGCTCCTCTCCTCCTCCATGCGGTCTCTGACCCTCGCCTCGAGACCCGTCGGCTTCCGCGCGGCTACCGCTGCTTGCTCCAAGCAGCCGGTGCGCTCCATCTCCCAGGCGGTCCTGCGATCCGCCTCGCGCCCGACGACGGCGATCATGGCGACAGCGGCCAAGGCGCTGCAGCCGACGATACAGCAGCAGACGCGGGGGATGAAGGTGCACAGTTCGGTCAAGAAGCGATGCGAACACTGCAAGGTACGTCACGATTGAGGAGGGGACATCGGGCATTTCCTTTGGAATTGCGATTGCGATTGGAGGGGAGATGATGGAACACCAAACTTCTTATTTATTTGCTTGAGGGAATACCAATTGGGCTGTCTGAAACGATTGAGCGCTTGAAGCTAACCGTTGCTGCTTTTTTGCGTTTTGGTTTAGGTGGTGCGCAGAAAGACGAACAAGAGACACCGAGGATACCTGTACATCATCTGCAGCGCAAACCCGCGTCACAAGCAGCGACAAGGATAGAGTGGCTGGGTTTGGTTGGAAGGACGACCGATCGGTAGCGAATTCAAGCGTGGACAATACCCCCCGAAGACCAACTCAAGGAGCCCTCACGATGGACGATCACGTTCAGACGGAGCTGTGACGTTGAGAAGATATCACGAACAATGTACAACAGTTACGGTAGACTCGCAGCATAGAGCATATCGCTGGGGCGGACATGCAGCCGCCGCCGCCGCAGGGGAAGATCCGCTTTGGGCGAAAGAGACATGAGACAACACGACGGGAAGCACGCCTGTAGATGACGGGTGGCCGGAAGCTGTAACAATTGTATATTTCCACTCCTACATGGGAGATACCAACCCCCACTCCCAGACTGTTTACGCGATCTGGAAATCTACATTCCACCGATATACCTCTCCATGGTCTCCCACTCGGTCTTGCCCGTAGACAGGAGATATCTGATGTGACCCTGTTATGCGAAGTCAGCCAAAAGCCCAGCTTATGAGTAAACACCAGCAGCAGTAGTAGTGCTAGTAGTGGGTGAAAAGCTTGACTTACCAGGTCGGTGACGCCACGATGCCTCTCAAACTCGGCTCGCGCAAAGCTGCGCGTTTCGGCCTTGGTCGTGGCATCCTTGATGTGCCCGGTGCCGCGGAGGATGGTGCGGTACAGTGCCAGGACTTTTGTTCTCTGGAGAAACTAACTCGTAGAAAGATTTCTGTACTTAGTATAACAGGTTGAATGCTTGGGTGTATATGTTCATTTACATACGTGATCTAAGCTCAGTGTTGCGCCGAGGCGGCTGCGAGGCGCCTCGGTCGCATAGCTTCTTCTGGTAGCTGATCGGATTCCAGTACGGAGGGGGAGGAACGACGAGAACCTTCCCACCATGGATGCGGCGACCTGGCCCGCCGTTGAGCAGCGCATTTCCAATGCGGGTGGATGAGAGTGAAACTTTCAAGGCATTGGACGTCTTCAACCAAATATGTATTTACAATCAAAGAAACCAAGGCATGTGCCAAGAGGGCTTGAATCAATGACGAAGCGCAACTGAAATTCGAGATGGCCGAAATCTACTGTCCGTTAGATGCCGAAAAAAGAAAATGGGGCTGCCGCTGGGGGCAGCCAACGTGGGGGGGTTTATGCATCTACTGGGGTGGGGACATGACGCTTCACGTTTCGAGCTTCAAGGTGCTTCTGCAAGATGCTGCAGGTACCCCTATTTTCACTGTCTTCCACGATTTTAGTTCTGGCTTTCTAGAATTGAAGGCTGACATTGGGTGCAACTTCCACAGTCTTGGGTATATCATTTCAACAATAACGGGCTCACGTCTGCACTGGCCTCCACTGCACATGCTCGATTTCAACGCCAGGAGATAGTAGCAACACACAAAGGACGGGGCAGTCAGCTCACCAACGCTATGGCGACTACCGGCACGAGACAGAAGCGCAAGCGTGGCGCGCCCACGCCCATTGAGCTGGTGAACAGGAAAGACGATGCCCAGTTTATTGCAGACCATTTACGCCCTAGGTAAGTTTTCTTTTTCTTATTCTTCTGGATTGCGCGACTAGATCTTTTGTACTCACTCATCACCTACACCGACATGGGTGTTCCTTACTAACAATCCCTACCACACCACAGCAGTTCAGACTGGACCACCTGGATGCACCCCAAGACCCAAGAGCCCTACGCCCTCAGTCTGGCCGGCGCGGGCCGGCTGAGTGAGCCCGATCTGGCGGCGTGTTTTGCGCTGGTCGAGGAGACGAGCCGCGCCGACTACGAGCCCTCGTCCATGGGCTGGAAGCCGGCGCAGAAGCGGGCCGAGATGCGGTCCCCGGAGCTCCGGTACATCTTGGTCCGCCGCGAGGGCGAGATCCGCGGGTTCACGTCGCTCATGCCGACGTACGAGGAGGGGCAGCCGGTGGTTTATTGCTACGAGGTTCATCTGAAGCCGGAACTGCAAGGGTATGTACTTTCTTTTCCTTCTCCTTTCTCCTTTTCGAGGTTTAATCTACATTTCCACGTTGCCCCTACTCACCTTGATCGAGAGAACTCACACACTATTGGCGATAGGACCGGGCTGGGACGGCAGCTTCTCGGGTACCACGAGCAAGTGGCCCGCCACACGCCGACGGTCGACAAGGTCATGCTCACGTGCTTCCTAAGCAACGAGCGCGCCCTCGCCTTCTACAGGAAGCTCGGGTTCGAGAAGGACGAGATGTCGCCGGAGCCGCGGAAGCTGCGGTTCGGCAAGGTGTTCGTGCCGGACTATGTGATCATGAGCAAACGCGTAGCCAACGACGAGACGGGGGCAGCAGAAACGACAGAAGCGACAGCAGCAACAGAAACAGCAGCAGTGTCATGACATATGACGTAGATACTATTTCATGCTGCTCTCTTCCTTTTCTCTTTCCAGTGAGCGAACCAATTAGACTGTGTGTGGAAATATGTGTCTCCATGGTGTGGTAGGTGTTTGGATCACTTGATTGGAGTTTGTGTATGTAAGTCACACACAGCCTTGATCGTCGGACAGACGTTTGGTTGTGAGCGGGTTATGTGAGAACAATCTGCTCTCCCAGACGGAATGAACCCCCCGCAATCGTCAACTCCTGCTCTCGCCCTCGTGCATGACCAAAAGCTTATATACTACCTACACACGTAAATTTACCTGTATATATAGACTCGTAGTCAGCAATGGCTATGCGGCTTTGAACAGGCTGTCCTGTCAAAAGAGATCCAGAAACAAAATCCTGCCGTCAAATCCTTCCGGAGGATGTAGCGGCGGGACCACATGCCGTAATTTCGCAAACTGCAGGTAGGATTGGTTGGTTGGGGACCCTGACGCCATGTCATCTTGAGGGAATTTCTTGGCGTAGATCCCCTAAGGCAGGGTCATCTCTGCATGAGTGCGTTGGATGAATAAGCGAACGACCTTGTTCACACACAGCCTGATACGAATTGCTTGAGGAAGAAGAGGCAACCTGTGTATGTAAGGACCTACCTGTCAAGTAGACTGTATAACGAAGATGCTTGATTCGAGTAAATCATTTAACAAAAGATTTGCTGCTCATGTTGCTCCTGTGTGTCGTTTCGGTCATTGCGAGGAGAACTTAGAGGTAAACTAAAATAGAACACAAATTGCTTTCATCAGCCCTAGGACGCTAAAACGTGTTGGCTCCTGGGGCTAAGCTGGATTGAATTGGCGCTATGAAAAAAAGGTCCCCTGGCTGCCTGGTCCCCTACCTGCCTACATTTTTCCAGCGGGGCGTGTTTGTGTTGGTTCGCTCAATGCCCATCCATCCATCGCTCAGCCTCAGCTCTCGAGCTGCCCATGCTCAGTGCTCAGTGCTCAGTGCTCACTGTTTCTGGCTGTCTGGCTCTCGAAGCGAAGAACAATCAATGCTTATTAGCCCGTGGGACCTTGTGATTCGACGGCGGTTTAACCTAGGACTTCGTCAATGCAGGATCGACACCACTTAGCCGAAAAAGGGTCCAACCTCGATGGCCATCTGCATCTTTTTCGTTAGTCTGACAGCGTTCAATAATACAGTATGTACACGAAGGGCAACCGATCTTCATTCAATCCCCAAGGCTCGGCTCTCTTCCACTCTGATTCCGAGCTCCCTTCCCACGCGATCATCAGCGTCGTATGGTGCAACACCTCAGCATGCAGGAAACGGAGGAGTCAGCAGTACACAGCCCCCATACCTCCCAACGGTTGCTTGTGCATGGAGACAGAGACACAAGCTGACATGCCCCCCCAGATTCCCATTGATGTCTCAAAATACACTGCCTTGAAACTGACTCGCTGCTTTCTGCGTGCACGCAGGTACTAGCTGACTGTACCACCATACTTTCTCGGCATTAACCGTGTGTCAATCCACTTCACCTCCTCTCATACTTAGTAGCACCAACTAAAAAACACGCCAACTAGGCATGCAGACTGGGGCGGCTCAGCAACCATCCCGTCGTGGACTCAGGCTACGCTACATACCGTCCCAAAAGAAGCAGGCGCAACTTAAACGGGATGCCCTACCGTATATCTCGAGGAACTAATTGCCGGGTGCTTCAATGATGCAAACTACGTGAAGAAAGCGGATGGCCTATGAGGTGGTTTGCTTTCGTTACTTGACGTAGACGGTGGGTGAGATAACCGTTACATCGCCTACAATATCGATCGACACGGGGATGCGATGACAAGGAGGCAGTGGCCATTGTTTGCCTAATCGAACATCTTTTTCAGCTGTGCCTCTTTTTCCCTTCTTTCTTTCAGCCCCCGAGGACGAGACGGCGCGGAAAGTCAGCCCAACGCCCCCCCTCCCACGGCCATGGCTGCTGCTGCTGCTACTACTTACTTACTACTTACCCATTGAACAATACTGGAAAGTGCCGTAGCAATCAATAATAATAATAAAATGCAGCCGCGCCCCCCAACAACACATTCCACTCCTCCTTTGTCGTCTGCTGCTGTTCTAGCCTTTTGAACGTCTTCCCATCCATCCCACTACTTTCGCTCCTCCAAGCAGGTTTACTGAACATAATCAAGCTTACCGAGGTCTACACTGTATATCTCTATTTTGCCTTTTCATCATTATTTGGCAACAGCAGCATTATCACCGCCGGGTGTAGTGCATTCTTGACATAGACATCCTGCCAATATTGCACCTTCCTCACCCGCACTTATACAGCCTTACCACCATCAGACCACCATCCACCCAAGACGAAAATGGACCAACAACAATACCAGAACCAGGCGCCGATGCAGCCCACGCACCAGCCCATGCCGTCCCAGCAAATCCAAGGCGGCGAGTGGAAGGCCGGCTTGTGCAACTGCTCGCCATGCGAGAGCTGTCTCCTCGGCTCCTGCCTCCCCTGTCTCTGTAAGTAATAATGGTTCTTCCTTCTGTCCATCCTGCCTTGTGTTATAACCGGGGAGAGAGAGAAATGAGGGAACTGTCTGATCAGATCACTAATTCCAAAACAATAAACAGTGGTCGGCAAGACGGCGGACCGCATGCGCGACCCCACGATGGCGACATCGGACCTGATGAACTCGGAGTGTATGATCCACGGCCTGCTTACGTGGTTCACCGGCTGCGGCTGGATCTACGCCATGATGAAGCGTACCGAGATCCGCGACCGCTTCGAGATCCCCGGCAGCGCCATGGGCGACTGCTGCACGTCGTACTGGTGCCCCTGCTGCGCCGTCATCCAGCAGGACAACGAGGTCAAGGCCCGCCTCCCCGTCGCCCCGGGCGTCACCATCGACAACCAGTACCAGGCCCCGCCGCCCATGGGCATGCCGTCGCCACCGCCCGCTGCCGCCAACGGCGCCGGCCCGGCGCCTCATACTAAGGAGGGAGGCTTTCACTAGGGAGGAGGAAGACGAACACGGGTGGGTGGCGGGGCGCCGACCAGGGGCACCAGGCTGAAAGACGGATTCCTGAGCGTGTGGCAGGCGGAAAAGACGAGGGAAAGAGGCGGGCCGCAGGTCTTCCATCAGCAGTAAGAGGGAGAGAAGGGCAGACGGGGGGCCTCTTTCCAAGGCGATCAAGTCGGGAGACGACAATGATTCTCCTTGCTTGCTCAGGTAGAGAGACCAACATCTGAAGGAGATAAAGGTGTAATGAGACCGCGATGGAAATGGGGGGTTTGTGTTTTTTTTATTCCTTTCTTTCGAGTTCCAGCTCCTCCTTTCGATACCTCTTGTAACGTTAATAAACCCCGAAACGGTCATACACACTCACATATACACAACTTGCATGAAATCGGGCCATACCTACTTGATGCTTCCGCTGGCAGAGAGATTCCCAACTATCTCATCTCGCCTTCACCTATTGAGCTATCCAGTTACCAACCAATAGGCTACCAACATGATCCTGCCAAACGAATATGGGCCGGGCATGTATGCCCATGCCCCATTGAGTTTGACTCGATGCACTTTCCAGTAGTGTCTTGGGAGATATTCAACTTGTAGGCCAGTGAGTGGCCCGACTTTTCTTCACGATCGTGAATCGGCCTACCCACCCGCTGCTGTGACCACTTGCGGAGCCAGTCTCCCGGCAGCTTCAGGTATGAACTTCGTCTCCGATGTTGTGTTTATTCATGGTGCTGTCGGGGGTCTTGTCATACTGGAACTTCATGGAATCTGCCGCGAAGGCTACTACTTCCTACATCGCGCAAAAAGGCAAAAAGGGAAAGAAAAGAAACATACAACACCGAGGATTCCCAGGTCGTCACCGACCCTAGTACTAATTCGGCTCTCTGCTGCTTATATATGGGAGAGCGGACGGGATCCCTAGTATTCAGCAGGATGTGGTCGTATGTGAAAGAGATGGGTGTTTTGGGCATCTATATTTACATTTGCTCAGACAGAGCGGAGTGAGTGCTGCGTGTGTGTGTACCGGGCCCGGCCGGCTACCAGTTAGGTTAGGGGGCAAGCCGATGACGGCAATTCCTAGGCGATTCATCGTTCGATGTTGTTGCTAAATAGGTAGCAGCTTTGAAGGTGTATATATAAGTGTCGTCTGTAAGACTGAAATCTTTCTTCTTCTTCTTCATCCACGGGTCGTCCTCGTCTTGGTGATTACGGTTACAAGAAGTAACCATGAGAAAGAGATGTATCTGTCTGTCCTGTATCAAACCGGGCTTAAGTGTAGAAGACAGACACAAATAAGTGTTGAACAACTCCCGGCAAATCATTGATCAAAGTGGTTAGTCATCGTCAAAGTCGAGCCCATGGATCGGAGGGCCAAGGAGTAGGCACGACCCAACCCCCTTTTGAGGTTTTCCCCGCGCCTCCGGAACAGGGAGATCATGAGATGTGAATTGGGTTCCCTCCTCGGCATGGCTTCATCGTCCCCGACCGAAGCAAGAGGGAGATGATACTGTTCCCGACAAGTAACGATCAAGTGTCAAGCTCGTGAAACAATTGCCCATGGAGAATTTGCGTCCACGAGACTGACTTTTCTTTATCCATCAGGCTGGATAGAGTCGCATCACATGGTCAACCATGACCGGGTGAGCTGATTGGCAATCGGGATACCAGACTGCCTGCCCTGTCATGCAGGCATCTCTCATAGTTGAATGTAAATGGCGGTACGATTTATTAACGCTAAAGAGGTATCGATTGAAGAAATAGAAGCCCATGTTCGCGCGCCCCTAAAAGACCGGCACCCCCAAACTCCCGAAAGACATTCTCCCTGATGAGTCTTCTGACTTCTTTCTATGTATCTAGATTTAGTTCCCCTTATTTTTCTTTTTTTCCTCTAACCTGTTATCCTGAGATCCAATATTGAGAGATTTCAATTGAGATTATTTAGTCGGCACGGAGGAACGTCTTGAAGACCGGGTCGTCGGTGCAGTCCTTGTACGGGTACCCGATCTGCTTGAGGAACTTCTCGAGCTCGTGGACCTCGGGGCACTGGATGCCGGCCACGATCTCGCCGACGTCGCCGCCGCTGTTGCGGTACTGGAACAGGCTGATGTTGTAGTCGGTGCGCAGGGTCATGAGGAACTTCTGGAGCGCGCCCGGCCGCTCGGGGAACGTGAACATGTAGACGCGCTCGTCGGCGACGGTGGAGCGGCCGCCCACCAGGTACCGGATGTGCGACTTGGCCAGCTCGTTGCCCGAAAGGTCCGTCACCGTCATGCCTGACGAGTTGATGCGCTCCGTCAGGCGCTGAAGTTCGGTCGCCCGCTGGCTCACGGGCGCCAAAAGCGATATGCCCACCAGCACGTTGGCCACGTCGTCGTGGCTGTACCGGTACGAGAACTCGGTCACGTTGTGTGGCATGATGCAGTCGATGAGCTCGGCGAAGGCGCCGGGCCTCTCGGGGATGCGCACCGAGAGCAGGGCCTCCTTGCCCTCGCCGAGGGTGGCGCGCTCGCCCACGAATCGCAAACGGTCGAAGTTCATGTTGGCGCCGCTGAGGATGGCGACGAGGGAGCGGTTCACGTTGCTCGAGGGGTTCTGCGCGACCCACTTCTTGAGCCCGGCCACGGCGAGGGCCCCCGCGGGTTCGACGATGGACCGCGTGTCCTCAAAGACGTCCTTGATGGCGGCGCACGTCTCGTCCTTGCTGACCTGGACGATCTCGTCGACCACCTCCTGGCAGATGCGGAACGTCTCCTCGCCGACCGTCTTGACGGCGGCGCCGTCGGCGAAGAAGCCGACGTCCTTGAGGACGACGCGCTCGCCCTTCTCAAGAGACTGGGCCATGGCGTTGGCGTCGTTCTGCTCGACGCCGATGATCTTGACGTGCGGGTACATGCGGCGGATGTAGACACCGATGCCGGCGATGAGGCCGCCGCCGCCGACGCAGCAGAAGATGGCCTCGGTCTTGTTCAGGTTGGTCTGGCCCAGCAGCTCGGAGCCGATGGTGCCCTGCCCCGCGATGACGTAGGGGTCGTCAAAGGGCGGGATGTTGATGAGGCCGTGGCTGCGCTCCAGCCGCTGGCACTCGGCCTTGGCCGTGTCGAAGTCCGGCCCGTGCAGGACGACGGTGCCGCCCAGGCGCGAGACGTTGGCGTGCTTGATGCTCGGGGTGCCCTCGGGCATGACGATGGTGGCGGGGATCTTGAGCTTGCGGGCCGAGTAGGCGACGCCCTGGGCGTGGTTTCCGGCGCTGCAGGCAACGACCTGTTCATGATGACGCTTGGGTCAGCTTGTGTTCCTGCAGTCCATTGAGGAGTTTAGCTAGGGTAGTTTTCTTACTCCTTTCCAGCTTTGCTCTGGTGACAGATGTGCCATCTTGTTGTAGGCGCCGCGCAGCTTGAAGCTGAAGACGGGCTGCATGTCTTCGCGCTTGAGCAAGACATCGCACTCAAGTCTCCTGGACAGCGTGACAGCGGGAGTTAAGGGGGTCCGTTCGCAGACGTCGTAGACGCGGCTTGTGTTGATGAGGCGGACATAGTCCGGGTGGCCGTTGGGCAGGAGGTAGTCCTCGGGGACCAGGGGCTTGGTGCTGGGGGCCCTCGGGGGCGAGGTGGGATTTACGCTGTACTCGGTCAGGGCGAGACCGGATATGGAGGGCGTGCGGCGTCCGTGGCCATTGACGTTGTTAGTAGCAGTGGTGGTGGTGCCGTTGGTTTGCGGTTCTTGGTGGGTTGTGCCATTGGTCAGGACGGCATCATCAGTCGGTGCTGCCGTTGATGCCATTTTGCGTGTGTGTGTGTATATGTGTGTTATACCGTTCGTGAACAGGGACCGGAACGAGGCGAGAGAGCAGGAAACAACGAAGGTCTTGGAATGGAACAAAACACGATGATAGTATGAATGAATTGATCTATGGATAAGTAGTACCTAGGTTAACCTAATAGCTAGCAGGGCCTGTTGGAGGGCCCATGTTGGATTTATTGTTCGCCATGCTACGACTTCGGCGCTGCCCGAGTTCGGCGCAGGTTCCAGGAATTTTCCAATCGAATGTGGGGCAGAGCGTGTAAGCTTGCATAGAATCAGAGTCATGGAGGGGCATCCGGGCAATTACCTAAAGATAGGCGCATTTGCTAGAATTTGGACCCCTGACAAGTCCTGACAAGTCCAGGCATGTCCAGTCACGAACGGAAAGGAAGCGCTCATATGAGACAAATGACTATAATATTCCTACAACACACGGCACGGTTACCGCCGGCTGGTTGGGAGGAATCTATTTCTATTTTGTATGTAGATACATGTAGGCATACAAACTGGATGTAATGTAAGTGTCAAAACATTAGGTATATGTAATGTTATGTACAGCGTCATGTTGATAGGTCGATAGAGCACATGTATTCATCCCATATGCTTGACTGCTAAGATACATGCATGACGCGGGGCTTACATCTCCATGTGCTTGTGCCTGTTGCTGTCCAGGTATGCCAACAGTAACTTTGTAGAGCGTGGACCCGTATTCATATTCGTTTTTAAGACATTGAAATAATCAATCAATTGAAGAGATTTGATATATGATGTGATGTGTATACCAATGATCTGACTCTAGATCCATCAATGCTTATCTGGTGACTGACTGTATTGCGTTGCTACAGAAAATCTTCCACAAGCGATATCAATAATGGCACGATGTTCCCAGCCTCTAAAAGCAAAAAAGTCCAAGAGCTCCAACTCCAATTGGGCCTAGCGGACAGGAAGCATGGGAAGCTTCCCCCCCTCCAGCTCCAGCTCCAGCGGGCATGGGTGCACTTACATAATTCAGCAGGGGTCCCTTCCGCAAATCCATGTCATCATCGTTTGATTTTCCGAACGGCATCGTGCTTTTTAAAAGCCCCAATCAATCGCCGACGAACGACGTTGCAAATCCCGGGGAAACGAAGAAACGAAGAACAACGCCGCTAGGTTCACTTGTTCAATCAATTGAGCCACCACCCTCGACGACAATACCGACGACAGCAGTTTCGGCACTTAGGAAACTCGCGGACCCGACGAAACCATGGCCGACAAACCGATGCCCTCGTCCTTTGACGACGATAGGTATGCTGCTGGCCTCCACCTCCACCTCCCCTCCTCTCGGCACTCCGTACCGAAAAGCAAGGACACAAGCTCACGTGTAATGTCTTGCAACACAGGGAATACCAAGAGACCGGCTCGCAGAAGGTCTGGCGCAAGCTGAAGGAAGAGCCATTGGTTCCGCTCGGTACGTTTTCTTCGATGTCTCCCACCTAGCTCCATTGCAATTACTGCCGCCAACCGACTGCCGCGTAATTGCACTTCTGGCCGCCACGCCGACGAGGCTCCTCTACGGCTATGCACACACACATGTACCCCAGATCAAGGCTACACCGAGGACGCGAATCTACACGGGAATGATACAAACCAGACTGACTAACCATTTCTCTCTTACCACCCCACAGGAACCCTCCTAACCTGCGCCGCCCTCTACAACGCCTGGCGCGGCATGCGCCGCGGCGATCACGCCCAGGTGCAGCGCATGTTCCGGGCCCGCATCGGCGCGCAAGCCTTCACCGTGTGCGCCATCGTGGCGGGCGGGGCGTACTACGGCAAGGACCGGGAGAAGCGGCAGGAGCTGATCAAGCTGGAGGCGCAACAGCGCGCCGAGGAGCGCAACGCGAAATGGCTGCGCGAGCTCGAGGTTCGTGACCAGGAGGAGCAGCAGCTGCAGGACCACATCAACCGCCGCCGGGAGCGCAAGCAGCAGCAGGCCCGCGAGGCCGCCAAAGCCGGGGGAGAGACGACAGCAGCAGCAGCATCAGACGACAAGAAAGAAGGAGGGTCGAACGTGTTGGGGGCTCTGTCACAGTCGGGCGGAAGCTGGTTCGGTTCGGGGAAGAAGAAGGAGGAGGATGCTTCTTCGACATCTCCAGATGAGAAGAAATAGTGGCCAGGACGAAAGAAAGAGAGAAAACACGAACACCCTGAATTCAAAGATACCAAAAAGAGATATGTAATATTCATGATCACTTGCAAAAAGGAGGATGAGGTACTGTTGTATGCAACTTGCATTGGCTGAAAAAGGCTGTATTTCCGCTCTGTATATATGTACGAATAAAACAAGGCCGCCAGGGAGGGAAGGTTTGGAATCGATTATCATTATTTCCGACACGTCGGTTGCGGGTGCCATCTGGATGAATACTCATGTATGTACACATTACAACCAACATTCGCTTCGACATTGGTTTCCATTTTGGCCTCATGAGCAGAGTATGACCGATCACTATCACTAAGTACTGAATCGAATGCTTCCTTCTTGCGCCGTGATTCTCCTTAAAACGCCGTGAAAACCACCCTTGGTCAAGTGTGTTTGATGACCACATGAAGATCAAACAATAAACTACTGTTATGCCACAACCAACTAAGAACGAGGACACCACTCAAGTAGGTAGGTAATCAGCTCAACTAGTTTATCGAGCCGCCGGATCGGTTGTTCCCAACCAGCCCCGCCATCTCCAACAACGCCCGATCCGCCTCGCGATCCCCCGTCCCCAGATTAATGCGTCTCCGCGCCTCGGCCTCGCGGTGCTCCCACTCCCAGCGCTCCCGCTGCGCCTTGGCCTCGTCGTCGCCGCCGCAGCCCCAGACCTCAATGTCCTCGATCTGGAACCGGTCCTGAAAATCGTAGCGGCGGGCGCAGCTCGTGGCGAACGCGCCGCCCCGCGACGTGTAGTCGTGCGTGAAGACGCCGTACTCGAAGCTCGAGTCGATGACGAGCGACACGGGGCCCAGGGTGCGCAGGGTCGGGTGTCGCGACGCGGTCGCGGATTTCGGAGGGGGGCACCCGACGGTGATGCCCGGGAAGGCGGCCGAGGGCGGCTTGGCGAAGGACACGTAGTTCGTGTTCATCGACGAGGCGCGGAACACGTCGTGCACGGGGCTCAGCTGGAAGAGCAGCGTGTCGGCGTCGCCGAAGCACTCGCGGTGCGCCGTGCGCCAGGGCTGCTTCACGAGCAGGCCGAAGACGACGCGGTCCTCGCTGCGGCCCGCGGGGCTGCCGTCGGGGAAGCGGCGGGGCGGGAGCGAGTCGGTGAAGAGGCCCTCGGCGCCCTGGACGTGGTGGTGCGAGTTGGAGGGAGACTCGGCGAGGCGGGTGCCGGATACCAGGAGAAGGGTCGGGGCCCGCCAGTTGAAGACCTTGGTCTCGAAGCTGCCCATGGAGAAGCCCGCGTCGGCGCCCGAGTACAGGAGGCGCAAGCGCCGGAAGAGCTCGCTGCCGGGGATGAAGAAGGAGAGCTGCGAGACGAGGTTCGGGGTGAGGATGTGGCCCTTGTCGCGAAGGACCGGCGGCAGAGACGACGACGACGTCCTGACTCTGCGGATTGCGGGCGGTGAAGAGGGCGGTGAGCCGATGGACGACGATCCCGCCGTACCCGTGGTGCTGACGCTCTCCTTGCGCTTCTTGGAGAAGTCGAGGTTGCGCGAGAAGAGGAACTTTTCGAACAGCGAGCTAAACCCCTGGAACAGAAACGGTAGGTTGGTCGGGATGATGCGCCGGAACTGGGCGAAAGTGATGCCGGGACTCCGCTCGACGTTGATGAGGGATGAGAGGATGTTGTTGGCCGTGTCGCGCAGGCCCTCGAGCTCGTCGCCCGCGACGCGGTCGGCGTAGGTGGACAGGATCTCCTGGGGTCCCAGCGGCGCGACGAGCAGCAGCAGCATGATGAGGCGCCGGAAGTTGTCGGCCGGGATCATGGCGCCGCGCGTCGAGGCGGCGTGCAGGTCGCCCGTCTTGAAGGCGTCGTTGAGGTCGAGCGAATTGAGGGCCGCCAGGACCAGCTCGTCGTCGTCCGCGTCCCCCGCCGCGCCGAGATCATCATCCTCCTCGTCGCCGGCTTCGTCAATCGCGAAACCGGGCGCATGGCTCCTCCCGGTTGCTCCTGCTGCCGCGGTGCCGGAGGATCCGCCGTCCTCCTTGGTGGCCTCTTCGTCGTCTCCTGCGTCTACGGTAGGCGACGCTGGACGCTTTTCAATCTCGGAGAGCTTGCGGTCGTAGACGGCCAAGCTCTTGAATAGCAGCTTCCTCCGCGTGGCGGCGCCCTTGGCCAGGATCTTGGTGTATCTGTCGGTGAGGATGGCGACGCAGATGATCATCGGCTCGAAGCCCAGGACGGCGGGGGCGTCTTCGAGAAAGGGAAAGGCGCCGATGTACGAGAGCATCTGGAAGATGACGGGCGAGACATTGAGGACATCGGGCAGCTCGAGGAACTTGGAGATGACATCTTCCTTGAGGTAGCGGATGTGCTGCTGCTGGTCGGCCAGGGCCTTGAAGTTGTCTTTGAAGCAGTACAGTTCAAGCGGTTCGAAGCATTTGCGTGCGAATTTCTCGGCCTAGCGGTGTGACAGAGCAACAAAGCAATTGTCAGTAACTGTATTCCCATGTCATGCCCGGATATTCTTGTCAATGGTAGTCGCCAGAGTGATTGCTTACCAGTTCAGCGCTGATATCCTCCCTGGAGCGGACTTCTTCCGAATGAGCTTGTCCCATGGTGCATTGCGGATGGTTGGCTTCGTGATGGAAGCCACTCAAGGACTAATCAGGATATTGTTGGCTGGAATCATGCCCAGCTTTGTTTTGATTTTGAAAATGATTACATCAACAAAAAGCTTGGAAACAAACAATAGCTGGCCTGGCCGGGAATGCAGGATAAGACCTGAAGATATACGTGCCTAGAAAGGGTTCGTGACGTACGTAGACCCGGCAGCTTGGCGAGCTCTGGTGGGGTGTTCCGGGCCTGGCTGGGCCTGCTGGGCCTGTGTGTCCCACAGCGTTGGGCATTGCTCCTGGGGCTTCTGGGCATTGGCATTACATTGCAGTGAACACGAACAAGCATTGGCATGCAGATGCACTTACCTAACACAACTAAAACGCCCCGCATCCCTTTGAGTCAATGCCATTATTAACAAGTCGTACGAGACTTCAGCAGAATTTCCGCCGCGTAATGTCACTTCATCAATTGTCACGGCCTGCTATTTTCTTGTCCTCGTGATAAGGCTTCTGTCATAAAGCGCTTCCTATTACCTAAACCCAAGCAGCCAAGCCTGGCCAGGCCAATCCGACAAATCATTTTCCATAATTCGCAGCTGAGTTGACTGACACTCATATTGACTCCTCACCCATGCTATTTGCTGATGACTTACCTGCGTTCTCAAGCTATGCTTTTTCAGCTGCCTAGAAACCGATAACATACCGTTCCTCTTGGGGCCTCTGGAATGGAGACAGGCGATACAATAGGCATGATTGAGCGAGCCTATAAGCTATGTAGTCCCATTGCAATGCGTATAATGGCAGCTGTCACATATCTCAATCAAGTCGGTCGTACATGAAGATAGACACAGAGGTCTAATGCCAGAGTATCATAAAACAACTGAAAAGTCTCATTTCAACACATGAGTGGAAGTAACTCCTGCTGAGAATTGAATCACCTGGCTGGTTTTCATCGAATGTGACATCGCCAGACTCTTCTTCTCGTGCCCAATCGTGTATATAAAGAGAAAAATGCCATTCCGAGCCCCTGTTTCGCGTTTTCCCTTTCTTGGATATTAAATAAGCAAGTAAACACAGAATAATCTGAACGCAATGACAGAGCACGAAATACCCAACGAGGTAACAAGCAGTGCCCCTGAAGGCACACCCACCACCACTCAACCAGAGGTACCGACCCCCTGGACCCCCTCATACGCTAACCTAGGCCGCCTCTACGACCTACCCCCCGAGCTCCGGGTCATGATCTACGAGCTAGTCCTGGCCGCCGATGACGAGCCACCCATGGTCCGCACCCTGGCCTTCGACTGGGCGCAGCGGGGGTTCCACGTCCTCACCAGCCACGAGGCCTACCTGCATCCGCCGGCTCGGGGCTTGCTCATGACCATCCCCGAGGCCTACGGCGAGGCCCGGCGGATGGACCGCCGCATCCAGCTCCCCGCGCGGCTCGTCACCTTCCCCGGCGCCGACATCGCGCACCCGGACCTCGGCCTGCTCGACGAACCACTCATCTCGGAGCCCGCGGACGGCGGCGCTGGCGCTGGCGGTGACGGTGGTACCCGGCTGTTCAACCCGGCGGCGACGGTCTTCTACACGGACCAGCCGTCGCTAATGGCGCTCTTCAACGCCGTGGCGATGGGACTGGCGCCCGCCGGCCGCTTCGCCTGGCTGACCGACCTCCTCCTGGACCGCCGCACCTTCGAGCACGTCCTCTGGTTATCGCGTCCCTCGGGCGCGGGTCGCCGGCCCAACGTACCCTTTCCCGCGCTGCACGGGCTGCGGCGCCTGGTCGTGGGGTTTCTGCACCGATGGCAGGACGTCGCCGTGCTCGAGGGGCCGTACCCAGACGTCGTCGAAGAGATTGACGTCGACGTCTACCATCGTGGCCGCCGCCGTGTCGTGAGTCCCGACAGCAGCAGCAACAGCGGGGAGGAAGGGGGTCAAGACGACGACGAGGACGACGGACTGATCGTCGACAACGTCGTGGTGAGGCCGAGGCGGGCGGTCCACTCCATGATCATACAGTTAGTGAGCGAGACCGTCCTGCACACTGCGACGTCGGTCCGGACTCTGAACAGGGCTGGGGTCCAAGTTACTTGGGCTGTTGTGCGGCAGGGGGTTACCAGGAGACATGAGATCAACCTTGGGCCTTGATGAGGTAAGCGAGTAGTCGAGCTGTAGATACCTAGATACATGCCGTTCATATTTGAGGATATATAAAGAAAGGAAAATTCAATAGAAAACGCAAACAATCGCTGATTATCCCATCGTCAACTGCCGTAATGCTGATTACCCCATTGCCATCCTGTTCCATCACCAACTGTTACATTGTCCAAAAACCCCATCGCCCATTGAACTGACAGTAGTTATTCCGTCTTCAGCCAGTTATCCCATTCTCAGCATCGTCACAGACAAAGCCCCCTTCAACCCCCCTCTTCGCTTCGTGCGTCGTCATCCCATAACGACCCAAGTTGTTCCCCATCGCCGCTTTCGTCACCGTCACACGCAATCTTCTCCAAAAACCCACCCTGTGCTGCGACGGCCAGAACGTCCACATGTCCATTAGACGTCAAGAGAATCTTCACAGTTTTGTAACTGTCTCCCTCATTTCCTTCTGCTTTCTCTTTCTCTTTCTCTTCAAGGGGTTGTCCGAGGTTGATGACTTCGCGCAAAACTTCACGTAGATTGGCCGTATGGGCAACATCACTCCTGTCCTCTAGCACGTCGACCGATTCGATCACACAGAGGCAGTATGAGGGAACTAGACCTCGTAACTTGTGCAGTACGTCCAAAGCCGTGTCTAGATCACTCCCCGTCAACAGCCTATCAAAGTCTGTAAGCGGTATGTCAATGGTGAAGGCGTCCGAGGTCTGACGAAGCAGCAACTGAACGATCAAAGATTTGACCATATCTAGCAGGATATCCGGTGGTGTTAGACCGGGAGAAGACATCTGATGTTGCTGCTTGAGGGAGCAGAAGTAGGATAGGAAAGGGATCTTGGCGTTGTTCGCCAATCCCACAAGACAGGCGGCGGTTAAGGTATTCTGACTCGGATGAGATACGTCGTGTGGTCCTTGCACCCAAATCCTGTTTCCTGTCATGCTCGATTTCCATGCCTCGAGATGTCGCTTGATTTGCAGATCTACAGACACTGTTAAGGCTCTGGTGGTAAGGTCAACGAGCTCTTGAATGCTGTTGTTATACTGCGTTGCGATAGGCTCGAGAAGGGCCAAAGCGTCCCTTACACTACACCTCCCACTGCAATGGATGGTGTCGGTCGTCACATTGTTGTTGATGTCTTCCACAGTGTTGTCCATTACCAAACCCACATGGGCCAATCCTGTTCCGGCAACCTCTGGTTCAATCAACTTGGTCACTGGATGCTCGAGCGACCTATCCAGAGAATCGATAGCCAAATTGGACATCATTTGTGTGGTGTTAGCCTGAAGCAGGCTCTGTACGTCAGTGCCCAGTCGTTGCATCACCTGCGTAAACGTGTGAACCTGCGTTTGAAACTCGGACAATTGATGCCCCATGTCCCTCTGGGAGTTGAGACTGGACTGCATGTGGATAATGTTGGCATGCCGCTCCATATTATGCTCCATGGCCTTTATGCGCTTACGCTTCTCCACGAAGAGTTTGTTGAATGCTTGCTCGTTGAAGCTCGCGACGAAGCGTGTCCAGGGAGATTTGGACCATCCCGTGAAGATCTCGGTCAGGAACTCAAACACAACGGTATAGAGCTCCATGATGTAACGCTGCATCATACCCTGGTCGGGAAATAGGCCGATCAAGTCGTTCCAGTAGGCCATATCATCACTAAGTTCCTCGAGGCTATCCGAGACCCCAGAAGCTAGTTTCTCATGGTTTGTACATGCCTGAGAGTCAAGATTAGCTGAAAGTGCTGGCATTCTATGGAGGAGTTATGCATAATCTTACAGATGCAATAGCAGAGAGAGATCCTGTTAAGAGGGTGACATATTTGTCATTAGTGGGGATCATCGAAACAATTTTGCTATGAGACTGTAATGTTTCACAAAGACGGGTAAATACTCTCTTCACCCGGCCCGTCTTGGAGTTTTCTCGCTTCTCTATCCACGTTGTTGAAGCTTTTGAAACGCATTTGTGCAAGAGTTTCAGAGAAGGGATCTCTTGTGACGTTTCGATTTGTTGATCAGGCGGAAGGCTCTCGCAAAATTTCGTCCATGCTTTGTATAGTTTCCGACTTTCGGATAGCAATACCGCTTCTTCATTTGGAATAAGACTTGGGGCTGTTATTACATAGCCTTAGAGTACTCGAAAATATAACTCAAGTTGATAAGAAAAGGAGCCGATGAAAGGGTTGGTAATACACTTTAGTAGATGGCCAAGGCGCTGACTTGACAACATCGCCCTTTTGCCCGGTTGCGAGGGGGGCTTGGCTTGGCTGGTCAGAGCAACGGTCGCCACCGTGACAGCCGAACAGAAGAAGAATGTAATTGAAAAAGATGAACAGGGATACCAACCTTATAGCAAGCTGCCGGCCTTCGGCAAAAAGGAAATCCCACTGGTCTCGAAGGGCGGCCGGGGTTTTCTCCCGCTGCCTGTCAATCGCCACCGCCGTGGACAACCCGCGACCGAGAATGTCACCGGGATGATCCTGCTGAAGATCATCACTAAAGGATCGAATAAGTTGCGGAATTACAGCAGACATTGCCCCAGTGTCAGCACCGGAGAGAAGATGAGGAGTAAAACGTGAAAGGAAAGGGTGTACGGAGGCTTGGAATGAGGAAGCCCTTGTTGTCCGATGACGGCTTAGCTCGGCGTCCTACGCGCTGCGCCTGGTATAATAAAAGATACACAGTGTCTCCTTAGCATCTAAATCGTTTTGCCTCGCTGTAGTGACTGCATTGAAGGACAAGGTGGCATCAATAAGGCTACAAATATGGCTGCAATTGAGCCCTCAAACACTGCCAACAAACAAGGCCTGATGAGCATGCCGTGTTGATGAATCAAGATACAACTGAAATGAACAGGGAAATTTGCAGCGATCGGTCAATGCGGATGATTCTGCCTAAATACGTAGTGTCCAATACCTGTGACTGTGTGCATACATGCATGCGCAGACCGCCCAATGATGAGCTCTACGCGACATAGATCATACGACAATGTGCATATTGATTTCTGTTATTGGTAGCACAAACAATTCCCATCGCAGTTGACCGCTTCCCCTCTTTTCATCAGGCAGTGACGATTGCCCACGACGAAGCTCTGTATCCAGGGCATTACCTCCGATACAGACGAATGTTTTGTTTTCTCAGTAAGCAGCACTAGAAAAGACCTGATACTTTCTACGTTATGGGAAACTCGGACCGCCTGGAGTCCAGCGACAAAGGTCCGGATTCAGATACAGATTCGGACTCGTCTGACAGCAATGACAGAAGCCGGAGACAACGCTATCCAATACCGCTAATTCACAAGCTCTACGCAGGGCGGAATCCTCACACGGAGGGCGAAGATAGAGACGAACCGTACGTTGTTTGGTCTATCCAAGTTTACGATTCGACTATTCCAAATTCACCTCGGGCATCCGTTATCTACAAAAGCGACAAGCCCTTGGAGATAGGACCTGGCACAGAGACAAAGAAAGCTGCTAGAGCACCGTCCACGACCACTTCAGCTGACACTCTACTTCCATCAACATGGACTGAGTGCATCTTCGAGGTTTCTCGTGAAACACTTGCATATCTCCCTCCACACCGAAGCAGCCGCGAAACAGATCATTCTGTGAACGAGTCTGTCACCATCGAAGCCCTTCAGTTCACACGTGTGTTCCAGCGCCATATCAGGATCGAATCGCCATTCCTACACCGCAAGCTTGTTGCTCTGGCTGGGTACTATCCAGAGGTCTTGAGATTCAACAATGTCATCGCACAAAAAGCATGGAACGAACTTATGCCGCTACGTATCTACGAACCATGGGGATTTCTCTTTCATCGTTTCTTGGAGATGAAATCTTTAGTTGATACATCAGAGACACAAGACCCACCCCACGACAAGGGACTTGATGCTCACGACAGGGACATCGAAAGACTTGAGAATGAGCATTTGCGCTATCTCGTCGAGTTTCTGGAGCCTTACTATAACACCCGTGTCGTTCCATGGATCAGTAGTTTGGGACAGCAGGATCCCGAATTGCCTTTCAGCATACTGTGGTATGTATTTTACCCTGGTATTGATGTCTACTGCATGCGAAACGGGGTGATCACGCCTTGCGTGGTCATTTCTCTTCGAGATGCCTGGCCCCGTAGGCCAAGTGAAGAGCGAATAGACGAGGGATGGTACCTGAAGATGTGGTATCTGGACAGTGATGGGCAGTACATTGGCAGAGTCGAATTTGAGTCGGTAATCACGTTTTATACCGGAGTGAGGACGCTTACCAGCCTCAATGTTTGCCCAGTCACTAACTGGGATGCGCACGACAAAGGAGAGAGACGGAATAAAATTATGAAGTGTAATAAGTTGGTTCTCGAATCTCTACAGAAAGGGTATCTGCTCGCATCTTACAATGGCCCCGTTCTTGGTAGCAACAGGAATGTGAGTCTTCCAGCCAACCACCCCTTTGCATAAATATTCTGAAAAGGTCACGCTAGTACTCGGGTACAATTGTTATCGACTACAGACGAGGTATGTCTTCTATGAAGGTACATCCGTCACTGCTCCATAAGGTAGAGGACTATTCCTCTCGATTTATCGGGTATGATATGATGAGGATCAACGAGACCGAACTGGACAACAGCTATGATACGGGCTTGACAATGGGCTTTCCGGACTCATTTGGAAGCAACTTCAATCCCGATCCTCGTATCCCACCATCTAGGCCGAGAATAGCGCCGCCTCAACCAGACCGCCTGGGGATCGACTTTACGAGGGAGAGGTCCTGGCACCCCGACGATGCTTACTACCCCAAAGTAAAGTATCGACATGAGCCTAATCCTCTATATGAACCATATGATGGTTTGACGACGGGAGAAATATCAAAACCTTCTCTCCCATCACTCACAACAAGTCTCAGTGACCACCAGCTCCTTCTACTTCGCCCATCTATTTACGCATTTGCACTCAAAACGAAAGAATGGCGTAAGTTCAAATGCATCATGTCTCCTGTACCAGTCCTGACCTAATACATATAGTGGTCGTTCATCCCGAAAGACTCCGAGAGTTCACGCAGTCCGATGAAGGAATCGAGAACCTGGTTCTGGGCGAAGAAGAAATGAAGACGATAAAAGGATTGTCAAGAAGACAGAACAGCAAGCGAGAAACGTGGGCAGCCGATTTTATCGAAGGCAAGGGTAGAGGGCAGATAATATTGCTGCACGGGTAAGTCCAACCAACGTAAGCAGCCAGATGGATATATACGCGGCTAACCTGTAATTCAGCCCACCTGGGGTAGGGAAAACCTACACTGTTGAAGCTATCGCGCAGTATCTCCGTCGGCCATTATTAACCTTGACCGTTACAGATATTGGTACTAAAGAGACGGATGTTGAACATCAACTGATCAAATGGTTCACATTAGCGGAAGCTTGGAATGCAGTGTTACTTGTCGATGAAGCCGACATCTTCCTCGAGAGGAGGCAGAACCGCGACCTGGCAAGGAATGGTTTGGTTTCAGGTTTGAGTCTACTCCCAATACTTGTGCTGAGCACCAGACGCTGACCTTCCTCCTCGTAGCATTCCTCCGCCGTATGGAATACTTCAGTGGCCTTCTCTTCCTTACTACCAACCGGGTGGGCCAGATCGACGATGCCTTCATATCGCGTGTGCATGTGGCGATAGGATATGACGCGCTCACTCCGGAAGGCCGGTCCAAAGTCTGGCAGGGCTTTTTCCGGAAGCTTGCCCGTGAGCGTGCCGGCAAAATACAGATCTCGTCCTCAGCCAAGAAATGGGTCCTGGAGAAGGCTATTTCAGGTGAGGCACAACTGAACGGTCGAGACATCCGCAACGCGCTCCAGACGGCCATCACGCTGGCTGAGGCGGAGTGCGAAGAGGACCCGGAGTTCGAGCCGGATACGATGGTTATCGTCGTGGACCAGTCGCACTTCCAGAGAGTAGTGGAAATTACCAACAAGTTCCATTCCTACGTCCAGAGCATCAGGAGAGAGGACGAGAAGAAACGGGCTGCGGGCCGGTATGACCGGAACGACTATTGGAAGGGCGAAATTAGGCGAGAGGAGCAGAAGAAGTCGGAGCCCTGAGAGCGTCTCCGGATATTTTCTTTCTATGACTTCCTCTACGGCTAAGCTGTTCTGTTTACTGGTTTCTATTCCTTATAGTTCCTGTCTATCTCATCATCGCCTGTCGTTTCCGTTTGAACCAGTCGGTCCGGTCTTGGATCAATAGCTCAAGATACAAAACATGTGGAATCAGTGGCTAACTTGAAAATGTGCGACATGACTTCGTGCCATAGTGAAGTTGCGAGAAAATCCCGAGAGTGGTCGTCTAAATTGCCTTTAGGTTTGGTATTGCGATGCATCCTCCAATCAGATGTCACCTCCCCCCTTTTGTTAGCTTTGGTTCAGGGGTTTTCAGGGGCATTTCCGGAAAATAGTGGATACTGCGATGAGTCAGCTAGCCTTTAGCACTAAAGGGCTCCCTGTGCGTCTCGGATTTTTTCAGTCATCATCAACAATCTTGACCTTCTTTTGCTTTAGCCATGCCATGTTTGCAATCCGACACAGCCTATCTCATGTTTCGATACCTTATAGACTGCTATCCCACTTCAGCGGCCGCCTCCAGACCGCCGCCTTGAATGCGCGAGGTCTTGGCATTGCCTGCACTCCGAGAACAGCACCCCTGGGGATCCGAGATGTTGCTGCTCATTCTCGCTCCCAATTCTCAACCATCAGCTTCAATGATCCCGTAGAGTACGAATGGATCGAGGGCGTCGAGCCGTTGGAGCTTTACGAGCCCGGCGGGTACCACCCTGTCATGGTGGACGATGTCCTGCACAGACGCTACCGAATAGTGGATAAGCTCGGACATGGTGGATACTCGACCATCTGGCTCGCCCACGATGAGCAGACAACACGTTACGTCGCTCTCAAAGTGAACATATCGGGCCAGATGCTGCCAGGTCGTGAACCCAGCATCCTGCGCACCCTCTGCGAATCCGTCTCGACCCAAGAGACGACTGAGGAGGCCTTCGATGCAAGCACGGCCCTCCCTCGCATCTTGGATGTCTTCAACGTTCGAGGGCCCAATGGGACGCACGTGTGTTATACCAAGACGCCTGCACAGGGAAACCTCAAAGAAGCGTCCTTAAGTCGTCTATTTCCCATAGAGGTGGCCCGGTTACTGGCCGCGAGATTGGCTTTGGCAGTCTCGTTGATTCACTCGCGGGGATTCGTCCATGGTGGTATGTTTTCTTTTCCCCAACTCGGCGTATATGAGTCTACATCAACTGACAATGGCGATAGACATTCACCTTCGAAACGTTTTGGTCAAGCTTCCATCATCGATCGACGATCTCCCCATCGAAAACTTCAGAGAGAAGTTTGGTGAGGCCGAAACAGTTCCCGTCTTTCGGGCCGATGGGGAGCCACTTTCACCCAACGCCCCGCCGCACGCGGTCGTACCACTCTATCTGGGTAGCATGGCCCAGGATTTTACCATCGATGACGCAAACGGCCTCATTCTGAGCGATTTCGGCGAGGCTTTTTCGCCGGCCACTGAGGAGCGCCTCGGGGGAGAATGCAACACGCCCGTGGCGGTGAGAGCACCAGAAGCGCTCTTTGAGCCTGACACGCCAATTTCCTATCCGGCGGACATATGGAGTCTCGGGACGGCCATCTGGGAGATACTCGGCATGCATTTCATCTTCGACGAGTCGGGCACATTGGATGAAATTGTGGCCCAGCAAATCGACGTCTTGGGCTACCAGAACCTCCCGTTAGCTTGGAAGGAACACTGGGAACGACAGATCACAGAGGAGCTGGTTGCGGATACGGAAGTAGAGGTGCCTCGTCGCCCTACAGGCGACCGCAACGCCTGGCCGCCTCTCGAGCAGGCATTTGAGGAGTTCGTGCAAAAGTATAGACGGGAACAAGACGCAATGGGCGTCTTCGGAGAAGAGGAGACTAAGGCGATCCTCGATCTGATGCGCGGAATGCTCACCTTCAAGCCCGAAGAGCGCATGACGATACAGGAGGTGCTTCAATCTGAGTGGATGACCAAATGGGCATTGCCCAGGGATGAGTAAATAGAATGAAAGATACGATATTACGATAATGGCCTGTACTCCAGCAAGGTAGAAATGATAAAGATATCAATAAAGGGAGCCCACACGGTAGTGGAAAACCATCCGGTAATTCAAATTCGTCCAATGCTTGCACTACTCCTGACCTGAGTGGATTAGAGTAAAATGTTCTGATTAAAGTTTGACAGAAGGTTATCTAAAAAGCTCTACTCTTTTTAACGTATCTTTTGTATATTATTATATGAACTTTTAAAGATTAAATCACGAACCAGATATATCTATGCCCTCCATTACTATTCATGGACTCAGAAAGCCAACGCATGATGAAAGTTGGTTCTACTTCGTTGGGCTGAGTGGCAGCAACCTCCTGGTACGGACAAACACTCAAGAACGCCCCTGGCAGGGATGTCCCACGGAGCCTGGATGGTCTGGCCGAAAGCACCTAATTGCCAAGATATACGTCGCCGTTGGAATCCACCCCTCAGTCGACCAACCCCTCATCTTCTCTCTGAGGCCCCTTTTCCCTTAGATTGTTGCCATACTCGAATTAGCAAACGCCCCTTGGACATGGTTCACGGGCGTCCGCATTGGCTATGGCTCTCGGGTAGACAAGTATAGCTTGAACTCCACCCATCCCCTAGTGCTTCTACTAAATGTAGAGTACGGCACGACGTTTGAAGGGATTGCGGGAGTCACCAGGACCATCAAGAACCTGCTCGATCAGCACAATGTTCCGGTCCATGTGGAGGTGCGAGAGAACACCCTCCACGGCCATGGGGCAAGCTCATGCCTAACCCAGCATCAGAACGTCCCGACGCTAGAGGCGGTCGTGCAAGACAACAAGAACTGGATGGTCAACGGGGGAAATCATATGACAATCGTCTTGAACGAGATGCTCCTGCCCCTTCTATCAACGCTCGGGTGGGAGATGGCTCGAACGACAAGTAAGAGCCTCTATGAATATGGGACTGCAGAGCCTTTCGTCAGTCTCGATGGGTCGAGTGACCTGTTTGCCTTAACCTGCTCTCACGTCCTTAAGCCGACGGGCGAGAGTCCGGTTGACGTGTCGCAAGGATCCTGGTGTCACTTCGATGCGATTCTCAAGTATGTAAAGGGGAAACAGGACCGATTCGAGTCCCGGCCTTCCAACATGGAGCTTTTGGCGAAAGTAGAAAGCTATAAAGCTGGAGACAGGCCTGAAGTGCCAAGTCAGGAGGAGCTGGTCAAAGTAGACAACTACTTATATGTGTCAGCAATATTCGACGCTCTCATGACCATATACGACGACGTGAAGTCCAGGTCGGTGGTGCCGGGCAGCGGTCTGAAGAAACGAATGGTCGGCCACGTCTACGCATGGCCGGAGTATCTCAAAGATGCCCAAGCCAGCGGGGTTCTTAGCGACTGGACACTTGTGCAACTCGACAAGAGCAAGTTCACAAAGCCTAGGAACAAGGATTTCGTGGGCGACGCGAATATGATGTCGCTGCTTAATCGACATGACTCTATGCCGGCATTGCCGTATGAGCAACAAGAGGCTATCGAAAAGGAGATATATTCCAACAATGGCTTCATCCGTATGAATGGAAAGGTTGCAAGCATTCAAGATGACATACCCAAAGAAGGAAAGTCAGGTATTCCCTGCAGTCGCGTGCTGAAACGTGGGGCAAAAACAGGGTTCAGTCTAGGCGCGACGAACAGCATTGAGGCCTGCGTTCGTGCTAGTCGGTTTAACCCAGAGGTTATCCCAGGGGTTATCCCAGGGAAAGAAACCGGATCATCATATTTGTGTCGGTGGGAGTTGCTGGTTATCCCCTTCATAAACCATATATCCCGGATTGACGAGACTAAAGGCATATGGCATACTTGCTTTTCGTCCCCTGGGGACTCGGGTGCTGCCGTGCTGGACCCTTCTGGGACATTCATCGGCCAAGTCGTGTCTGGTAGTGGCCCGGCTGGTCTTACATTTACTTCTGAACCCAGTCCGGAAGATCCTCAGTTGGAGCGCCCCCTCCAGGCCCCAATGGACGTCACCTTTGTGCTCATGGCTGGCCAAATAATGGCTGAAATTGAGCGAACGGTCGGGAAAAAGCCTTTGCTGATGCCTTAAACTTTAGGAACACGAAGAGAGCGAAGTTGTGACAGATGTAGAAATAATTAATTTAATACAGAAAACCTATTCCTGAGTTCAACCCTTAAGCGCTTTTCATCTTGGACACAATAGTCTTAGCAGAGTTGGTGAACGTGGCACTACCCAGGATGACGAAAACGGGGAAGTCGACCTGGAACGTCTGGCCGATCCAGCTGCGCAGTTCGATGGCCGAGAGGGAGTCGAGCCCGTACGAGTGCATCGGCTTGTGCGGGTCCAACCTGTCCTCGGCCACGCCCAGCAGGCCCGAGAGCCGCTGCGCGAGCGCCTCCCCCACCACCTCCTCCGCCTCGTTGTCGGACCGCGCCGCCGCCAGCCGCTCCACGACGTTGAGCGTCTGTCGTTTCTTCCGGCCGTTTTCGCCGTCGCCGCCGCCTTCCAGCCCTGCGGGCAACGGGACGTGATGCATGTGGCCCCAGAACGGCTGGTTCAGCGTTGGCGGCACCTCCTCGGCGTGCTTCCAGTGCGACGGCGGCCGGATCCCCACGATGGCCTGGCCACCGTGGCAGCGCAGCCCGGCGGTGGTCTGCTCTTGCTCTTGTCCCTCCTCGGCTGAGGGTCGGCAGAAGACGTCGAGCAGGGCGCAGAGCTCGCGGACGGGCGTCAGGGCGTACTTGTCTGCCTGAAGCACGTGCTGGCGGCCCGCCGCGTGCTCTGAGTTGGACACCAGGTAGCCGCCGTCGGGCACGGCGCCGAGGTCGAGGGACACGGCGCGCTCGCCCTGGGCGAGCCGGAACCGCGCCAGCCCGTCCATGTAGGTATTGCCCGCGTTGTAGGCGGCGAGCGAGCCGCTGCCCAGGATGCCCATCATGGACGAGATCAGGACGAAGAAGTCCAGTCCGCGCGGGAGCTCCGCGTGTAGGTTCCAGGACCCGGCCACCTTGGGGTCGGTCGTGTTCTTCCAGTCGGAAAAGTCCATGTTCTGGAACACCTTCTCCTATAAAGACCAAAGAGCAATGTAATCATTAGTTTACCGCTGTCTCCAAACAATTATTGGGCTTTCTTTTCCCAGAGGGCAAAGGGGTGGGGAAGGGATTCTCTTACCGTCATGACCATGGACGATTGGATGCACCCTTTAATGGGCGGTAGGCGCGTGGCGCAGTCCGACAGGGCCTGTCGCAGGGCATCTCGGTCCGCGATGCTGCAAGCCGGTGTTTCGCAACGAACGCCCTGGATCGCGAACTCCTCGAGCATCTTGCGAGCCTCGGCCGTTCGGGGACCCGAACGAGAGAGTAACACAAGGTTCCGGGCCCCACGGTGGACCAGCCACCGAGCCATGGCGCTTCCGAGGCCACCAAGGCCACCGGCAACGACATACGTGGCGTTTGCGTCCAACGAGTAGCTGTCATGGTTGGGTATCCTGACCTATATAAGGGGGGGGAGTAATCACATTAGTACATAACTCTTTCTGTTTCTTTTCTACATTGGATTTCGGGGATTACTTACGTCGATCACGGCTGCCGCGTCCTCCAAGCTGACGACAATAGTCTCGTCCTTGTGCGCGTGCTGGAGGTGGCGTGTGAATCCTACCAGGTCTGAGGCACAGAACTTGGAGACATCATCATGAGAATTCCGTAACAGATTCTCATGTGGATATGCTGCTGCGTACTGAAGAGCCTGCTGCGTGGGAATGTGGTTGGCAGAACGATGCAAATACACAGCAACGTTAGTCGATGCAGGCTGCATGGTAAGCGGTGTTGCCGAGGAGGACGAGAGTCCATTGTCTACCAGGATATAGCGGCCACCCTCTCGGACATAGTCTGTGCTCAGTGGCGGTTTCGAATGGTCGTGAGACCAGAGGACAATGTCGAATTTGCGCCTGAGATGGGAGACCAGCATTGCGCCACTGTCGAACCACGATTCAGGCAGGACACGCTCTTCTGGAATACTGAGGTTTTCCAGGATCCAGGTATGCTCTTTCTCGCTGGAGGAGGTGGTCCACACATCTTGTACACCCTGGTCCGCCAGCAGGCCGACGGCCGCCTGCCCAAGAAGGCGGGATCCATGGTGAACGAGGACCGAGTCTCCTTTCCTCACGCGGCTAACTTCGACCAGCAAGTTGTACGCGACAACAAGCGGGGGCAGGAGCCAACATGCGTTGGAAAAGGGCAAGTGTTCTGGAATCCGAACTGCTGCCTGCGAGGCCGTCCGCACCTCGGACCGGAACGAGCCGGGGTGCACCGCAAAGACGCGGTCGCCGGGGTGGATCGCTCCCGTCCTATCACCGACGTTCAAGGCAACGCCCGAGAAATAGTTCCCAAACAGGGGCTCGGGCTCGTAGCCGCGGACGGCGAGCTGGTCTTGGGCCTGGAGGGAGATGGCCTTGACGCTGATGTCGATATGGCCTTGTCCCGGGGCAGACGAGACTCCATTGGACTGCTGGTAGTACGGAGCATCTTCCAGTCCCGAGAGCGTCTTCATGGACACCTCGAAGGCCGCCTCACCAATAGCACTCGGGACGATCTTGTAGGGCCTGAGCTGATCGTCCATGTCAGTCTTGAGGTAGTCAGCTTCGACAAGACGCTCTGTATGGAGGTGGCCATCGATCTCGACGTAATGCTGCTCGTAGTATTGACCTGGACGTCTAGCCAACATCTCCGACACCACTTGTTCTACGTGTACAGTTTTGTCGGACCCGCTGCTCGTCGCCGTTGTCGTCTCTTCCAGAGCCAGAGTGACGAGATGCAGCTCGTAAAACTCGGTCCGTAACGTCCTGGACAGGCCGTTCAGCAAGGTATAGTCCGGGGTCGGTGCGCGTCCGCCACCAGTTGAAATCCAGAGGACGCGGCGCGACGTCCCAACAAACTTCTGGAGTTGTGCGAACTTTTGTGCATCGAGCGATGCCACGAAGGACGCTACGTAGTCGACCAAGACGACGGAGAACTCAGACCGGCTCCCTTGGTCGTCGCGGTCAAGTGCTTCTTCGAGGCTGATGATGTTTGACTCGTGGGGAGAGAAGAATGCGCCCAGGGTGGGGAGAAGACGCTCGGCGAACTCCCGTTGCTGGGGGCAATCCACCTGGATGATGATATCCGCCCCCTGCTTCTGCGGCTTCAGATGTCCGTTGCGCAACTCGGGCGGCAGGACGGCCGTGGAGACGACACAGCCGAGGTGATGCGCTGGGCCATCGAAGTCGGTGAACACCAGGTCGGAGCCCGAGAAGCCGTTGTCCCTCAGCACCTTGCCCCAGCCCTCGGCACTCAGGTTGGGCGAGAGCGGCCCCTCCTCGCGCGACGCCAGCCACCAGCCGGGGAAGAGGCCGAAGACGAAGCCGGCGGTCCAGCCGTCCGGGTGGAGGAGCTCGGGCATGATCAGCTTGCCGCCGGGCTTGAGGGCCTTGCGGACGTTGCGGAAGGTCTGGCCCAGGTCGGCCGTGATGTGGAGCACGGCGTCGGCCACGACGACGTCGTACGCGCCCTCCTCGTAGCCTTGCTCCGCAAAGTCCTGCTCGATGTTGAGCGTCCCGAACGTCATCTGGGACTCGTAGGCCGCGAACTCGCCGCGGGCCTTCTCCAGGAATGATGCGGAGACGTCGGTGAAGTCGTACCGGTTGCAGCGCAGCGTCTTGCCGGCGGTATTGCCGGTCGCAGCGAGGGCGCTCACGACGGCTCGGGTGGTCGACCCTGTGCCCCCTCCGACTTCCAGGATGGTCAAGCCTGGTTTCTGGTGAGCCAAGAGGTCAATATAGGTGACAGCTTGGGTGGTGCACCGGTAGCCGGCCAGGTCTTCGTAGTACTTCTTGAGGAGCCCTGAGTGCATCAGGAGATCAAGAGAGTCTGTTTCGCCTTTCATCAAGGCCGAGAGGTTGGAAGCAACTGTGGCATAGAGAGGCCCGACATTGGTAATCCCTCCCAGCCTCGAACATAGCTGGTCGAAGGACTCGGCAGTTGTTGTCGGCAGGTCCTTCAGCCGACCTTCGGTGAGATGATGCTGTGCCCATTCCCAATATCTTTGCTTCCACGCTTCTTGGCCGTCTATCTGGCTGTAATCGACTGATTCCAGCATCCTCTCGAGTACCATCTTGATTAAATGCGCCATGTCCTGGAAGAACGAGGTCAAATCCTCCTCGACGGGATGCGTTGCGTCCAGGTATGCTTGTAGATCGTGCGGGTCCATCTTATCAAGAGCAAGCTTTTGGTCGACATTCATACAGAACTGTTGCGGATTTGGCGCTTCCACCGGGCGAGGAGCCGCGCTGATGTTGGTCAGTTCGAGCCCCTCCATCCAAACTAATAAGTTCTTCTCGGGGCCACTGGACATGGCGCCACCGGAGGCTAGGAAGCCCCGGTTGGTGGTCTTGGTTATCTTGGACAGACAGGCGACCGACTCGTGCGCTGGCCTGGCGAGACCGGTGTTAGCCACCCACAGCGTCCCGATGCCAGAGGGAACGCTCGTTGCCATCGGGCGCGTGCCTCCTGCGGTGAACGAGGTGAAGCACAGATGGAAGATGGCATCGAGAGACACCGGGTGGACGACATGTGGCTCTTCCGATGAACTGTAGAGTTTCACATCGGCTGCGGCCTGCTTCAGGGCTCCGTTACAGCGCTGGTTCCGCGCGCCCTGGAAGAGGGGTCCGAACTCGTAACCGGTCCGTTTCAAGAAGCCATACATGTTGTGATGATCCACAGGCTGCTGGCAAGCTGCTATAGAGTCGCACAAGTCCGTGACGATTCTCTGTTTCTCGCTTGCCTTTCTGCTCCCGTCCCAGTCTTCTCCTGGGCTATCGGGGGCGAGCGCCACGGTAATCGTCCCCCGGCAGTTAACCGTCCAGTTGTCGTCGACATAGGTTTTGACGACGAATTCATACGTCAGACCACTCAGCTGCCGCAAAGAGGTCTGAACCTCGCAAATGCCCTTGGAGGCACTTAGGTCCATGGCCGCCTCAATGCGCACACCTTTGAGAGTGAACCCATCTATATTGGCATCGCGATTTAGCTGCTTGGCAGCTTCGATGGCCATTACCACCATACCTGCGCCTGGGTATAAGGTTTCCCCATTCACCACATGGTGCTCCGTCCAGGGCATTTCCACCGTCTTGATGAAATGACTCCAACGAGCATCGGACGGGTCCCAGTCTCTGCTCCGGGTGCCCAGCAGCTCCGAAGGCGCATCGGGCCGGAGCCTGTACGCTTGACTGAGACGACTCTCATGCCAGTAGTGCTGGGAGTGGTCAAAGGGGTATTCCGGGAGATTGACCAGCAGTGAAGGCTTGTGCTTTGGCTCGCCCGAAGGCTGGTTGATGGCCTCAAACTCCAAAGCTTGGCCCAGGCAATGCAGTTCACCCATGGCACTCAGGGTAGTATCAACAGCGCTCTGTCCACGTTGCAGGATGGAAGTGTAGGCAATGGAACTCCCCCGCGAACTGGCTCTGAGGATGTCACGAAGAGGGCCCCGAAGGGCGGCATGTGGACCTATCTCCACGAGATGATTCACGATGGGTATCTTGTGATGGCTCCGGTCGATCTTCTTGACATACTCGGCCGGGGATTTGGCGCACATGGTGGACACAGCCTGATCAAACTGGACAGGTGAAATCATGTTCAGCGCCCAGTAAGCTGGATCTAGCAGTTCGTCGGCATGGGCGACCCGGCCGGTGACACTGGATACCATGGGAACGATGGGCTTCTTGTCTGCTGGGCCCGTCAAGGATCCCATCAAGGAGATGTATTTGGACGAGATGCTTTTCATTTGGCGCGAGTGGTACGCAGTGTTGACCCGCAACTTGCGCGCGAAAACGTGACGGCTATCCATTTCCGTCTTGAGCTGATCGATCAGCCCTGCCTCGCCCGATACCGTGACGTTGCTCGGGCTGTTAATGCAGGCAACTGAGATGCCGAATGCGTTGGACTGCCGGTCGAGACGCTCAACGACCTCTCTCGCCGAAGCCTCCGATAGCCCAATCGAGATCATTGCACCCGAGGGTCCGGGATATCCGGGGCTAGCCACTTCGGCAGAACACAGACCCCGGTAGTAGGCCACTTTCCAGGAAGACTCTCGGGAAAGGTGACCGGCGGCGTATGCGGCCGCGATTTCTCCCGAGGAATGCCCAACCGTCGCCGAGGGGGCAACACCAAAGCGACGCAGCAGGTTGACTAGAGCAACCTGCAAGATGGTGCAGAGAGTCTGACTATGCTCCGGGTTGTCGATATTACTGGCAGCCTCCGATTTAAGCAACTCGTCTGCGTCGGGTTTCGTTAGCAGTCTGGAGGCTGAAAAACAATTGCGGCCTATTACGCGGCACGGAATGGATGTTTGCTTACCTGTCACGGACCAAGAGCAGCCGAGGGTCTCGAGATATTTGGTGGCACACTCTAACTCTTCGCTGAAACTGGCATATGACAATAGTTCTCGCCCCATCGCATACCATTGGGCACCCTGGCCGCTAAGGACAAATCCGATTCGTGGCGGATCCGTATGTGCCTTGGCCGGCATAGAAATCACCTCCGATAGCTGGTGAAGGTCTTTCGGCGATTTCAGCAATGCGAAAGACCTCCACTGGAGGTGGCTCCGGTGCATGGCCAATGTATAAGCCAAATTCGAAAGGGCGTCACCGCCGCCCGGCAAGGCCTGGTTCAACGCATCGATTGAGCTTTGGCTCTGGTACTGGTCCACCATCCTCTTGATCCCAGTCTTGTCTGAACATGACCACACCAAGAGCCTTGGAAATGGGGGTTGGGCCGAGCCGTTCGTAGATGCCTCGAGGTGCCCATTTGAGAGATGCCCATTTGAGAGATGCCCATTTGAGAGATGCCCATTTGAGAGATGTCCGTTTAATAGCAACCCATTCGTCGGACTAGGCAGCAAGGAAGGACATCTGGCTACCGAGAAATGTCTACCGGACAATCCCCTGAGACGAAGGTAGTTATATGCATCGTCGAGAACGAGATGACAGTTCGAGCCACCATACCCGAAGGAATTCACAGAAGCTCTGCGCAAACCTGCGGTTGGCCAAGGGAGGCCTTCTGCTGGAAACTTCGCAGGTTGTTAGTAACAAAAATAAAAAAGGGTGGGGCGGAGGGTGATCACCTTTATTCTCAGGAATTCCTCATCAATCTTGTGATTGGTTTTCTCGTAATTCGCGTTTGGAGGTATAATACCTTTTTCCAATACGAGGGTAGCTTTTATGAGTCCCGCGAGTCCACTGGCTCCCTCGAGATGCCCGATATTAGACTTCAGGGCGCCGCTGTTTCATGCGAATTAGCTTCCTAGCCATGCAGTTTCGAAACGAAAAGGTGGGGAGATGTAGGGTCAGAGTTAGGAGGCGGGAACACGAACACATAGAGCGGATCAGCAGTGGAACGATGCGCTTGGAACACGGTTCCAATGGCCTGCGCTTCCCGGGGGTCACCGGCTTGCGTGCCGGTGCCGTGGGCCTCGAAGAACCGGGTGTGCGCGAGGGACAGTCCGGCCTTGCGGTACGTCTGACGAATGAGCTGCTCCTGGGCCGTACGGCTGGGTTGTGTGATGCCCGGGGTCCGGCCGTCCTCATTGGAGCCGGTGGACCGGATCACCGCGCGGATGGTGTTGCCGTCCCGGATGGCGTCCGAGACCCGCTTGAGCACCACGACGCCGATGCCCTCGCCCCGCGCGTAGCCGTTGGCGCGGTGGTCGAACGAGTAGCACCGGCTGTCCGGCGAGAGGAAGTTGACGTTGGACATCCAGATGTACGGCTCCGGGGCGCCGGCCAAGTTGCTGCCCGCGACCATGGCCATGCCGCAGTCCCCGTTGCGTAACGACTTGCAGGCGAAATCAAGGGCCATGGCCGTACTTGAGCAAGCGGAGTCGAGCCCGATGCTGGGGCCTTGTAAGTTGAAGAACCAGCTGATTCTGTTAGCAAGCATACTGAGGCCGAATCCCACAGACGCGTATGGCGGAGGGTTCTCCGGATCTCTGGATAACTGCAGCGAGTAGTCGCCGCTGAACGAGCCTGTATATACGGCTGTGGGAGTGCCTGATACGCTTTCCATTGGAATCCCGGCTGGTTTACCCAAGAAATGGCATTAACAATCTTCTTCATTGGCAGAACGAAAGGATCAATACATGCTTACCATTTTCTAGTGCCCTATATGCCGTTTCCAACAGCCACCTTTGCATAGGATCCATTGCGGATGCCTCGGTGGGTGCTATGGAAAAGAAGTCGGCATCGAAGGCTGCAAGGTCATCTTGGATAAAGTGACCACCCCTCAAAGGCAGCTGAGTATATCATTGTCAGCCATCTTATTCTGTGTCTCGCCATATGCTAGTGTTTGAAGGGAGAGGGGGGATATTACCGTGTTGAGCTTTTGTTTCTTTGAATGGAAACCGTCGATGTTAAGGCGGTCAGGCGGGAACTCCGTCATGGCACAACGCCTGTCCATCATTATTTTCCAGAACGCTTCGGGGGTAGTTGCGTCCTGGGGGAACTTGATGGAGAACCCACAGACGGCGATGTCGTCGCCGTCATGGCCATCGAGCTCACTATCCGTACGATCCTCCATGGCTTTGATGTGTTCCTTTCTGGCTTGGCGTGTTTGAAAGCAGCAGAATGTTGAACTCAGCGACGGGATGGGACTAGAAGTAAGTGGCTGAGACACATGAAATTAACACAACTTCTTCGCCGTTTAATATGTTACACCGAGGTGGTGGTGATGTATTCATGTAGCCAGCGGGGGGTTATGTATGATATGACAGTCTAGATCATTATCTACTGCTGACCAACACGTTTGTGACCAACATATTTGCTACGTTGATAGTTGGCTCTTGTCGTTGCACAGCTTGATACGATAACCGGAGTAGTGACAAGCATCACGGGGTACATGCCAGAGGTACACGCACTAGACTAGGCATAACTCGAAAATATGGCTATTACTAATGGACTAAGATAGATGATGGTTCGTGCCTCGGCAGCTAGTTGTTTGCTACCAGTCTCCTTCGACTACCGTTCTCCTTCGGTACTCGACCTATGGCGTGACGCCGTAAGGCTGGTTCGCATCGAAAATGGTCTTTCGGATTATGTGCACCGCCTTGGTGAGATCCGATTGGCTTGGTAGCTCGTGCCCACCGCCGTGAATAGCAATTTGACGCCGAGAGGCATCACATGTCTCTGCGAGGTCTTGGCCGCCCGTTGGCGCGACATCGTCTGCAGACCCCCAGACGTGGGCCGTTGGGATGCGGATCGTGTCTTTCTGGGCGTCGAAGCCCAGCCAGGCCAGCTCGGTCGAACTCGACCCTGGCGACAAGAGTACGGCGCATTTGAAGGGCAGTGCTGGGGGCGCTCCCTCGTCCGCCTTCTGCCGCCTCTGCTGGTCCACTAGGTACATGGCCGCCAAGACCGCCCCGGCGGAGAAGCCCAAAATGGCGTCGAATGGGCCCTCGGCGCGAACGTATTCGTCCAATTGGCTCAGGGCCCGTGGGATCGTCGTCGTATCAGCAGGGTTGTAGTAGGCGTAAAATCGCCTGTCTTCGGTTCCAGCCAGACTTTCCACACCTGCACAATCAGGATGCACGTTAAATTAGAATATGCAGACCTTTACCGAACAAGAAAAGCAAAGGACGAAAAAGAAAGCCGGATCCACACTCCGGAAAGGCTTACCTGGGAACATGGGCACCTCGACAGTCCCTTCGACAAACTCAAACTCGTGGCCGTCTTCGAGCTCGTTTCTTAGCGGTGCTGTTTTGTATCGTTTTGGTTAGGACAGACTGGTGCTAATCGCCGCGGCGGGCTGAGGCACGTACCCGTTTGCACCATCAGCACGTAGCTGCTGGTCCCATTCCCGTGGAGACAGAGAAACTTCATGGCGATAACGATGATGCCGAGACACTCTGCGACGTGGTTATTCGATTACACAGAAAACAGACAAACGGCTCGTCATCTCCCGACTTCGATTCCATCTTAAGTAAGGGTCGTGCGCAATGCACGATGCTGTTGAAAATATCCAGGTTGGTGCTCTGCAGGTCGGCTCACGTAAGCAATACTGTCATGCATGTAAGACGCCGAGAGCCGCACGCCGCACCTGGGAAACGACTGTGCCACCAAGGATCAATAGGGTCCGACATGCTGACATGGTTGCATCATGGAAGGAATCCAACCCACGCCAACCCACGCCAACCTGCGCCAACCCTGTTCTACGGAGGTCGCCCCCAAAGGGGCGAACATGCGCTCCCGCAGGTATGCAATCCCACTCTGATCCCCATCGTACGGTACTCTTCGGTGTCATATCTGCATGTACAGTACTGCGTATATACAAGTAGAACCATTTACATGGCGTGTTGGTCCTGTCGGATGCTGTCACGCTGAATGATTTTCGGGATGGAGGCGGGAGAGGCTTGAAATTGAGATAGCAAATACAACGTAGCACGGCAGATCGGACAAGATCAGAAAAGTCCCACGAAAAAAAGACAAGATCGGAAAAGTCCCACTTTGTTAAGGCTAGAATTATACTGTTTTTATACACGAGTTACACAAATGATTATTACACACAAAGTATCCATCCGGCCCACACGGCCTGGTGCTTTTGCCGCTACCCCGCTAGAACGAAAGAATGAACAGAAAGTATGCGGGATATCTATCTACATCACTGAGAAAAATCTAGCCTTTCGAATTTCATGGGGATGGCTATGAGCAGTCCCAATGCCGCCCCTGCCATGTTCAGGTAGAAAACCGTGCCCACGCTGTGAGCGATGGCCTGGAGTACACGGAGGCGCACATCGGCATCCAGGCTCTCGAGGAGCCCGGTGTTGGCGCCGTTGATGCTCTCCTGGATGGCCGTGCGCGAGAGGTCCGGGAGGATGGCCGAGAGGGCGCCGGTGGCGCGGTCGAGGAAGACGGTCGTCGCCAGCCCGAGGGACAGGGCCAGGCCGCCCATCTGGGCGCACGAGCAGAACGCCGAGATGTCGGACGTGGTCGTGCGCCGGTTCTTCTGCTGCGCCACGGTGAAGCCCAGCTGGATGACGGGCCCGACCCCGAGGCCCACGATGACCGAGTACCCGCACACGGCGCCCCGCGACGTCTCGTAGCTGATGGTGGACAGGAGGCCGTTGCCGATGAGCATCAGTGCGCTCGCCCAGAAGAACCAGGCCTTGTAGTAGGGGAACTTGGCGAGCAGCACGCCGCTGGATCCGGCGCCCGCGATGGCCGGCAGCACGAAGGCAAGGATGTAGACGGCTGAGCGAAGTGAGGTTTCGCCAAAGGCGAACTGGAAAAATAGAGGCAGCGAGTAGATGGTTACCACAATATCGGATATGGCGATGGCGGTCCAGATAAACAGGGCGACGGTCAACCAGTTACCGAACAGCTGGACGGGGAAGATGCGATCGACCGTGAGCCAGTAGAAGCGCTGCTGCAGCGCGAAGGCGACCCATAGGACCACGGCCGCCACGTAGAGGCCACTCATCTGGCTACTGTTCCACGCGTATACGGCGCCCCCGAAACCGAGTATCATGACAGTAGTGACAGTGCCTCCGATAAACAAGATGGCCCCGAGGTAGTCTACCTGCTTGATTCGCTTAGCGAGGCCAAGCGAAGTCGCAGGCACCAGAGTCGGGACGAGCCAGATACTGGGCGGGATGGTGAGAACAGCAAGGCAAAGGTTGATGTAGAAGGCCCATCGCCAGGTAGCGGCCGAGTCGGCAAAGGCACCGCCGATGATGGGGCCCAGGATGGTGCCCAAGCTCCAGGCGATGCCGACGTTGTTCAAAGACTGGTTGCGCTCAACAGGAGTCGTCAGGGCCGACAGGATGTTGATGGTGCCCACGTAGATGCCCGAGCCGCCAAAGCCGGCAATGGCGCGGCCAGCGACGACGGCCTCAATGGATTGGGCCGAGCCGATGACGGCGGAACCAATCTCGAAAATGAGGACGGCTGCGAGGAACAAACACTTTTTCTCGAATTGGCCATTGAGTTTGCCCCTGTCTCTCTGCTTAGTATCGAGCTAAGATAGTGTGTGGACAATATGTGGGGGGTAGTGGCTAGGTGGGGGGAGGGGGCTGGGGAGTGAAAGTGTCACAGCCCTACCCGGTGCCGGGGGCAAGAACTTACCATAGCGGGTTAGCTCCGACTTCGCCCATGGGGTACGCCACAGAGAGCCAGGGTAGCATGTCGATGCGGTTACCAAAGGTTTCCGCCATGGCTGGCCGGACGTTCGCGGTGACGGTGTTGTCGAGCGCGTAGAGGAACGTGGCCGACAGCACCGCGACATTGACAATGAACCATCTAGCTCCGGTTATCGACCCCTCGATAGACTTGGCACGCTGTTCCTCGGCATTGCTGCCGTCTGAGGCGGCCGGTGCGGCCAGTTTCTCCCGTTCGTCGACGGGTTGCGGTGTCGGGGAAGACATGTTCTGGCGCTCCTCGACTCAAGAAGTCTTGATGGGCAATCGGTAGGCAGGATGAGCAGTAGGATAGGAAGGAAAACAGGAAAAGGGAATGCGAAAGAGGTTCGAAGAGACTAGCGGCAAACGCTTGTCAAGGTGGTTTGTCAAGGGGGTTGTCTCTGAGAAATGGGCCGGTGTTTGACTCTGCCAAATCTAGTTGGCTGCATCGTAATGAAATGATACCTCTCAAGGGATACGGCGACACAAGGTAAAACCGGGGACAGAGCTGCGGTTGACAGATGGACATGTATGGCGCTAGATCGGCACTGTTGCCCCAATTGGCTATCGGTATGCATGTCAGACAATAGTAGTATACAGCCAAGCATGTACAGTACTTTCAAAGTACGGGTGTTCCCACTTACAAAAAGTGGTACGTGCATGTATCCAGTTGTGCATCTCGTACAGCATTAGTGTTGCACAAATAGCCAAGTACATACTAGTATATTCATGGACAAGTATAAAGTATACAACATAGATAATCCCCTAAGCAGAACCTAAGCGCCGACAAGAGCAATGATAAGAGTGGGTACAGTCCTGTCTCTACTAAGTATGACGGGAGACGGGAGGCCTAGTCCAGTCCGTGTAATGAGTAAAAATAGACAGTCCCCTGTTGCTACCGATTCTTGCCCCCAATGCGGATAGAAGACAGATACTACCAATTCACTGCCCTCTTGGATCCCGCGTAGTCTCTGCACGTAATTAGTTTCTCCGTGCAGTATCTACATTTTCTGCTGGTTTTACTGCGCAGTATGATGTATGCGGCACAGATTTCCCGCCTGCTGCGTCATCTCCGAATCGGATTCCATGAGCCGATTGCGGAAAATGATGGCCCCCAACCTGTTGTGGGACATCGATAGGCGACCCCCCCTCTTCTCCAATGCCGTAAAGTTTCGGAGTGCCTGTAATGGTGGTCAGCACATCGCAAACGGTGGTCAGCACATCGCAACGCTGCAGTCCTCGGCCGCATAAGGCATGCATGCCCCAACATGCCTCGAGTCATTTGGCCAGCAGAAAGTTGCCAGAACCGGGCTATCTTGTTTTCTAGTCATCCAACTGCACGGCAGCAAGACATCAAGATCATAACCCATATCTTTTGATATTGGGACAGTGGGAAGTTTGCTGGAGACATAAGAAATATCGACAATTACAACAAAAGAGGGGCACGAGAGTTGCTGCGCCATCTACATCATGTCTGCGCCAGAAGCCCCAAATGTCGATCTGAGCGAAGACCGCTCTGGAGAGCTCAAGGCCTTCGCCATCGCCATGACCGTCATGACAGTGGTTTCCATATCCTTGCGATTCTGGTCTCGAGGCCTCAGCAATCTGGTCCCAGGAAGCCGGCATCAAGCTCGTTTCTGGTGGGATGACTGGTTTGCCTTGGCCGCAGTCGTATGTTTCCCCTTTGCAAATCCCCTCCTTCACTCCCTACTCGCCATAATGCGAAGATACTGACATTTTGGATCACGCAACAGCCCTTCATCTTGGCTCAATTCGCTATCGAATTTGCCATGATGGACATAGGACTGGGCCGCCACATACAGGCCATCGACCAGTCGAAGCTTCCGCTCTTCTTGAAGATGCTGTACTCGGAATACTTCATCTACGACGCGGCCTTGTTCCTCGCCAAGACGTCGGCGCTCCTGTTCCTGTCGCGCATCTTCCCCAAGTACACCAACGCCAAGTGGTGGAACGCTGCGGTCATCATTGGCCACGTCCTCAACATTGGTTGGTTCTTGGGTATCGTCTTTGGCACCGTCTTCATGTGCTACCCCGTCGAGAAGGGCTGGAATCCCATGGCCCCGGGAAACTGTGGACCGACCAACGCCCTTTGGATCGGCAGTGCCATTCCTAGCGTCGCCATCGACCTCGTCATTCTGCTGTTGCCTTTGCCCAAGATCTGGACTTTGCAGATGAACAAGGCCCAGAGGGCGGGTCTTATGGTTGTTTTTGCTCTGGGTTATTGGTAAGTAGCCACTCACTCACTTCTTCATGTTGGGAACGAGGAGGCATACCCCCTGAGATGTAATTATACTAACTGATGACGAAACCAGTGTCATCATCGTCTCCCTTGGCCGCATGATCACTTTGCTTATCGGCAACAACGGGCTTGATACAGATATCACTTGTAAGTTTCTTGTCCACATCTTCATGTTTCCCCTGGTCTTATTCTCATGAATACGTACCATGTGATATGGATTCCCCAGTTTTTAACCTACTAACGCCCGTCAGATGCGTCGATTCCAATCACCATGTGGGTGAGCGCCGAGGCTCCTGTCCTCATGCTATGCATTTGCCTGCCGGCTCTGTTGCCCCTGGGTCGCCACCTTAGCAGCACTTTTCTCTACCCTCTGGCCAGCAAGATGAGCTCCATGTTCAGCACCAACAAGACCAAGACCGACCACTCGACGGTTCAGGGCAGTGCCGCTGACCACTACTACTCCCGTACGGACCCTGACCTGGAGGCCAACACCAAGATGCGCTCGTTGAAACCAACGGCCGCGGTGGGGCACCAACGCCTGGGGTCGGATGCCCGGAGCATCGGCTCGGCTAGTAGCACGAATGGGATGTTGCGATCCTACGGCTCCTATTCTGCAAACGCCCAGGCTGTTGAGGCTGTGGACATGTCGGACAATCGCCTCCCAGGCCAGGCTATTCGAGTTGACAAAGACGTGAATGTTGTTCGTCGGGGTAACTGAAGAAAAGGTTCGACGGTATTGAATGAAGTTGGGGGGTATAGTTTTAAATGCTGTTACTGGCGTAGTGTAATATATATTTGAGGAAAAGTAGTTGGATAAAAATCCAAAAATTGAGTTCATACAAGTTTAGCTATCCCCGTATTAACTGCCAAAGGCAACTTAAACAGTGAAGACAAGCTTGCTACTTCGATTTCCACTATTGCCAGTACAGGCAGGTTATAATCCTTCAGACGGCGTGAACTCTCTGCAAACTCTCACTATTTAGAGATATCTAATTATTTGATTAACCAAAGACAATATGTGTACTATTTGAGTTGTCTTTGGCAGTCAAGGGGAAAAATAACTGAACTATCAATTATACTACACATTATGAGAATTGAGTTCATAATTAAAGATTGAGTTCATGCGAGGTTAACTCTGTCTAAACTACTAATCGTACTACATACTCTCCCACCTCCGATCCTCCCCGTTGACGTGGTCCAACAGTGCCACCCAGCGGTACCCAGCGATGGTATGGACGATTCCCACGACCTCCGTCTTTCCCAGCGCCTCGACGGCCTCCTTGAACATGTCGCCGCCGAGGGGCGCCTTGAGCTCCGTCAGCACGCGCCCCAGCCGGTAGGCCATGGCATCGTCGACGCTCAGGCCCTCGGGCGTCGTGCCCGCCAGACCCTGGTCGTACTGGGCGTCCGAGATGCCCAGCTTGGCGCACAGGGGCCGATGGCAGTAGGCGACATACGGCACGTCGAGCACGGAGGCGAGCCCGAGAATGGCCAGCTCCCGGTGGCGCGGCTGCACCGCCGTGGGCTGGTACATGGTCTTGGCCACCTCGAAGAACTGCTGGGCCACCTGGGGTGTGTAGCTGTGAGGTGGTGACGATAGTGGCTGAGGTCAGCTCCTTCTTTTTTTCTTTTTCTTCTTTTCAAAGTCATAGGACCACCGCGAGGGTGTGTGTGGGGGTGCAGGGTGCGGGGTTGGGTCCGGGCTTACCACAAGGGTGCATAGCACCCAACTAACGACTTGCCGTCCTCTTCTATCCATTGGAATGGAGGTGCACCGCCATGCATGTTTGTCAGGGCGCGCTCCATGGTCTGTTTTGCGTCGGAGTCCGGCGCCTCATTGATGGGAAATCTAGGCTCCATGTTGGTGTCTTCTTTACGCCGTTTTCTTAACGATCAGGGGATGGAATGCTGGTGGAAGATAGGAAGGTGGTGGTGATGCTGACACCGGATGAAACCCATGCATTTGATCCTGAAGTTGACTGATGATGAGATACTTATGCAGATGAGCATCCATGGCACCATCGTCATGTACCACGTAGCAATTGTACCAGTACATGCATAAGGCAGAGAGAGGCCAGGGGTCGTGGGGACGGGTGGGACACTAAATCTCGCTAATGTCTTTCGGGCGCGGGATGTAAGCCGCCTTCCCGTGTCGTCATGTATCGTCCCGCATCGTACGTTCCGTCAGCCAATACTGTGCCGTGTTACACCCACACTCATTGCAAACACCCAATAGGTTAAGCATTCCGACTCCGCCAGCCTGGGCGGCGGGGTGAACACCAATTCGGGTGGTTAGTCAGTCACCTGATATCTTCTTACTCACCGGTTCACCTGGAACTGCTTACCGGCTTACTCATGCATTAGGTATACTGCATTGCATCGCAGATTCAGAAGAAGTAAAACAGCACCGACCCAACTCCACATCCCCAAGTCTAGATCAACGGTCCACTGAAAAGACTCCATATAGCGGCCCAAGCTGTTCATCTTCAGCCCTAATTAGGTATGCCTACTCCGTATTTTGTATTTTGAGGAGCCAGGCCGCCTCCACTCCCTCATTGTTAGTCACAAGTTAATGGCCAGATGGTTCTCAGCCCTGAACTAGTTGGGATGAGGAGAGATAACGTGAAGCTCCCTAGACCATGTGGGTTTGCTAGGTACTGCATGCCAAGTTCCCTAGCGACGGCGCAGCTTTGGTACGGTTCGTCAGAAAACGAAGATTCTGGGGACGTATGAAAAAGAACAGAATTGTGCCTAGACTGCACCCGAGCCCTGGATACCATGTCATTATTATTCCGTTATGCAATAGTTTGTTATTGCGGCGCGGAAGTGCTGCCTGCCTGTTCGCAGCCCCTCGCCGTCCAACACCGTTGGTTGCCAAAACTTGTGCAGTCGATTCCAGGGCATAGGCATTCGGCTTCGATGAGATTGACGCTCTGAAACCTTTTGCATTGCATCTTACAGAAAAGAACAAGATATGCAACGAGGTGAACACGACCAAATGGAGAACCCAATGAAAGTGGTTATAGTAAGTCTATCAGGGTCATGGGGACGGATCATCCAGCATTCTATCGTTTATGTGGCGCTAATGCACGATAGGTTGGGGGGTCCTTGACTGGGCTCATGTGTGGCATTGCGTTGAAGCAAGCCGGCAATGATGTCAAGATACTGGAGAGGGAGGACGACGAACGAGAAAGCCACATGGCTGGCGTCTGTCTCGGCGTGGATGCTGGAGACTTTCTCGCGCTTCACGATCGCCAAACCGGCGTCTTCTCCCACCGCTGTCTTCGGATCCAGGCCCTGAAGCGCGACGAGTCCGTCCAGGTGTTTGTCAACGCGCGGCGCGACATCACCAACTGGGACACCTTCTACTACCGCCTGCGGTCCAACCTGGATGGGTACACGAGCACTCACTATCCCGCGCCGTCCCAGACGGCCGAGACGGACGGCTCGGTGGCCTACGAGCGCTACAGCCAGGTGCTGGACGTGGGTCCCAGTCCGTCCAGCCCCGGGAAGATGAGGCTGACCGTCCAGCGTCGAGGCGCCGAGCATCGGTTGCAGATCGATGCCGATCTGGTCATTGGTGCTGATGGGCCCGACTCCTTCATCCGGAGCAGGTACCAGCCGCACGTTCGGCGCGAATATGCGGGCTATGTCGCTTGGCGCGGCACAGTGCCGGAAAGCGAAGTGTCTGAGTCGACGCGGCATCTCTTCAGACGCAGCGTGACGGTCTTCATGATGGAGGGACACCACCACTGTCTTGTGTATACGATTCCCGGCAAGGACGGGTCCCTCGAGCCGGGCGAGAAGTACCTCAATTTCCTGTGGTACACGAACCATTCCGAGGAGGAACTCCAGGACATTATGGTCGACGCGGTGGACGGGCATCGCCATCACAACATTGTCCCCCGCGGCCGTGTCAGGCAGGACATCTGGGAACGACAACTGCAGCGGGCCCGGGAAATTCCCTTCGCCGGCCCCTTTCTGGAGGTCATTACCCAGATCCGGCAGCCATTCGTACAAGTCGTCACTGACTTCTGCTCGACGCAGGCGGCCTTTGAAGGGGGGAAGGTGCTCCTGGTAGGGGATGGCCTTTCCCTGTTCCGGCCGCACACGGCTTTCAGCGGGACGCAGGCAGCTTTCCACGCTCTGAGGACGGCCGAATTAGTCAAGGGGAAAATATCAGTGCAGAAGTGGGAGGAAACGGTGCTGAGATACTCTCGGATTCACTGGCTGCAGAGTATTTGGTACGGGGAGTTCTATCAGGGCACCATGACCAAGGCCTTCATGTCAGCAATACGATTCTGGGCATATTGTGGTGTGGATAGGATCAAGTCATGGTGGCGTGGCGAGGAATCGCTGCTGAGAGGGACATCATCCCGTGTAGAAGCGTACGAGGACGAAGTCGTGTAGTGCAACTGATCCGGATTGGACAATGTTCAGCTGCATAATTCATATATTTTATGCCGAGCTAGCTGACTGGGCTGTGCAGCATGGGACGAGCCGCTATATCATGCAGTGTAACCTTGGCGCAATATCGGACGTAATCCTGGATATTGGACGCACTCCCTTTGGACGCCTTCCCTTTGGATCCCCTCTCTTACTGCTTACTTACCTAGATGCTTCTAAGATTCTCCACCCCGTACATGATTCATTCAGTGCATCGTCAGCCCGTCCTGAAAGTGGCATGAGGGAAATAGGTGAATTTGCACTTCCAAAGTGCATCCACGTGTAATATGATGAATCCTTCCCCCGTTCTCCTTCCTTTTTCGGAAGTGCCTATCTCGTTTGTTGTGGTTATTATTGGTATTCAAGACGGAGAGACCGAGAAGTTCCAGAAGCTCTGAAACCCGGTTCCCCGGGGTCCATGATCCTGCGGCTGCATTGCATCTGGGTCTTGTTGTGTCTCTCAATTTGGTGGGTGGGCAATAAATAGACCGATGCATCACAGAAGACCGACCGAAATTATTGCCTTATCTGACAGGTTCGTCACATGCATATAGACTCATCACTTTACTTGCCACGTGTCTTGGCTGCCACCTTTGCTTCTTGGTTGGCCGATCACCCAGTAGGCGCAATTCAACCGCGAGGAAGCGCTGTGTAACCACCACACAGCCCGTACTATCCGCATACGCAGGCAAACATCTTGGGACAGGCACTGTCGCAACAAAGGAAGCCGAGAGACAGCTCTCGCATCCCCCACCATGTTCAATATGTCGGTCCGCCGATGGCTATTTTCAATCGCTCTTGCCACCACCAGTCTTTGTGCTTCTGCTTCCCCAACACCCACCGGCACAAAAATGGGCGTCTACACACAGCTTCCTGATGACCTAAAGACGGTTGACGTCATCATCGCAGGAGGTAAGTCATGAGCGCACTCCTGAACCCAAATGTTGTAGCCTTCGACGGATATCTGACTGTTTTTCAAGGTGGCGTGGCTGGTTGCATCGTGGCCGCAAGGCTCACCGAAGCCGATCCAAGTCTTTCTATCCTCTTGGTTGAGGGGGGCCAGAACAACGAAAATGTCACCAACATTATCCACCCCGTGCTGTTCTTGGGCTTCATGATGCCCACGAGCAACGTGACGCTGTTCTATACCGGCCGAAAGGAGCCTCAGCTCGGGAACCGAGAACTTACGGTCCCCACCGGCGGAGTCCTCGGCGGAGGGTCTTCGATCAACTTGATGATGTACAGTCGCGCCCAGCGCCATGACTGGGACTCCTGGGAGACGCCGGGCTGGTCTGCCAACGAAATGATTCCCTACTTGAAGAAGGTAACGTGCTGCAGCCCCATCTAATTACCAATGCTCTACTGACAGTCCACTCCCCCCTAGCTCGAAACCTACATCGGCCCGGGCCCAAAGGGTGTCCACGGTGATAAGGGTCCTATGATTGTATCAGACGGGACGTACCGCGTCAACCGCACCACAGAGGACTTCATCCAAGCTGCCGCCAAGATAGGTTATCCCGAATATCCCGATCTCCAGGATCTGGATAGCAACAACGGCGTAATGCGAGCGCGCCGTTTCATTGGCCCGGATGGCCGCCGATCGGATGCAGCACACGCCTATCTGCACCCCAAGATCCACGATGAGGCCTACCCGAACCTGCACGTTCTGCTCGAAACCAAGGTCTCGCGAGTCCTGTTCGACGGCAAAAAGGCCACGGGTGTTGAGATCAAGGGGAATCCCAAGTTCCAACCCGACAGCAAGCCCCGCAAGATCCAGGCCAAGAAGATGGTGATCCTCACCGCCGGCGCGTTGAGCACGCCCCAGATCCTCGAAAGATCCGGCGTCGGCAATTCCGCCGTGCTCGAAGCTGCCGGCGTGCCCGTCGTCGCCCATGTCCCCGGCGTCGGGACCAACTACCAGGACCACCACCTCATCACGTACGCCTACAAGACGAGCCTGCTGCCCAACGAGACGGTTGACGCCATCACCGGCGGGCGCACCGACGTCGGCGAGCTTCTCCGGACCAACGCGCCCATTCTGGGCTGGAACGCCCAGGATATCGCGTGTAAGCTTCGTCCCACCGACTCGGAAGTGGCCGCCCTCGGTCCCGAGTTCCAAAAGGCCTACGACAAGGACTTCAAGAACATCCCCAACAAGCCATTGACCCTAATGGCGTCTTTGAGCGGGTAAGTAAAAAACACATATTCCAAACCCCTCACCGACTCTTGTCCATAAATGCTCACATCCGTCCAGGTTCCCAGGTGACCCCAGCGGCGTTGCACCGGGCCAGTACTTCGCCATTTCCACCTTCACCGTGTACCCGTACTCCCGCGGACACATCCACATCACCAGCGCCGACCCAGACGTGCCGGGCGACTTCGCGACGGGCTTCTTCGGCGACGCGGGTGACCTCGACATCAAGAAGCACATCTGGTCGTACAAGAAGCAGCGCGAGCTCATCCGGCGCATGAAGACGTACCGCGGCGAGCTGGCGGCGACGCACCCGCGCTTCCCCGCGGGCTCGGCCGCGGCCCCCGTCGAGCTGGCCGACGGGCCCCTGCCCGACGACGTCGCCGACATCCGGTACACGGCCGCCGACGACGCCGCCATCGAGCAGTGGGCCCGCGAGAACGTCGGCACCACCTGGCACTCCCTGGGCACCTGCGCCATGGCGCCCTTCGACCAGGGCGGCGTCGTCGACGCGCGCCTCGCCGTCCACGGCGTCCAGAACCTCAAGATCGCCGACCTGAGCATCCCCCCGAAGAACGTGGCGGCCAACACGGCCAACACGGCCATGGCGGTGGCGGAGAAGGCGGCCGACATGTTTATCCGAGAATTGGCCTGCAAGAAATAATAATTTTGATAAGGGAGAGGCACTTGGCCGCGACCCATAGGATATTGTAAGGTATTACCCATGGGGCAAGCTGCGTGCATCTTTATCAAATCAAGGGCATATTTATTGTCGTAATCACAGGAATTTAGACGAGGATTACTCATGTGTTAGGAAATAATTAGACTTAGTTAAAATCAAATTATTCGGACAGTTCCTAACCAAGATTCCGTGGAAGAGATTCTAACCAAAATTAGTGTGATGTCATGCCGATGGTCTCTATGGCGTCCGGTAACTGCTAGCTAGATAACTAGGAGAAAAGAAAGTATCTCCAGCAATCTTGTGGTATGGGCGGTGCGATTTGCCTCTGGCCCCTGAGTTATTCTAAAAAGCAAAGTCCCTCCCCCGGATATCCAGCGGTTCATCCATTATATCCTTGTCGTTGAACTCCTCATGTTCTAGTGCGCCTGCCTTGACACCCAGCTGGACCAGGGCGCAATGCCCATTCGTCGAGACAAGCACCTTGAAAATCCTGGCTTCCCCGCCTCCTCCTCCTTCCACTGCCGTAGGTCTTCCACGCTGGAGGGGCCTACAAAGCGCTGCCATGAACCGCCGCAGTGCGTCTCTCATGTGCGTCGAGTTGGCATCCCTCTCGAGCAGCTGGAGTCCGTCGACGAGGCAGAACAGCAGCGGCGGACCTGCGGCAATGAGATCCTCCATCATTTCGATCGCGGCACCGATAACTGCTATGGCGTCCCTTTCCGAGCTGTTCTGCATGGCTTTCACTTGGGAACCGAGGTCCTTTGTCACATAAGCCTTGTCTGGCATGACTTCGGCGAGCTGGTAGACCAAGGAACATACCAACTCGAGGAGCTCTTGCTCCCTGTCAAGCGGGTGGTAGTTATCTCGATGCGGGTAGCCAATGAAGTGCGCCACGGCGGGTATCTGGAGTTGACGCAGCGCCCCGAGCATGTAGGCACAAGTCAGGGTACCAGGTGACGGTTCGTCTCTATGGGCTGTGAGCACAGTCAGTTTGGATGCTTCCCACTAGTCTGAATATTTCGCTGCCAGTGGACTTACGCCGGTCCTCGAGCCAAATACCTGCTGATTCCGTTGAGGTGATTATCCTGAGTAGTTCAAATCGGACCGCATTGGGAACGGATACATCCTGTGCATGGTGTACCAATGCTGCCATCTCTTCGTCTCTGACACTGTTCCGCAGGTTCTCGATCCCGTCTCGTATCTTGGGTTTGTCCCAAAAGATATGCAGTTCGGCGTCATCTCTGTTCGCTTCAACAGGCGTCGAGGGGTTTTCATGTGCATCCGGCAGAGTTCTGGGAGGGCTTGAATGAGGGGCTGCATCCTGCAACATAGGCGGAGAAGCGTTGAGCTGGATTGCTTGATAGTTGCTCTGAACAAATTCGTGAGACTTCTCTTGATCTACAATGCGGCCGACGAAGCCAGCCTCAACGAGTGCTCCGAGCTTCGCCAACTTGATGTGTTGGTTGGTGACAAGGTAGTCCATGACGTTCTTCCTGCACCGTTCCATTTTGGAAATGGTGCCCTGGCAAACACCGAGAATCGAGTTTCCTAAGCTGCTGGAAAGCCGCTTGGCTGAACCCGATAGCCACTCCGTGAGAATGTAGACCAAGAATCTGAACATGTGGCAGTAAAAATTGGCGATCTGCTGTTTTAGATAAAGTTGATCCGGGTCGGCCTGCAGGGCGTGTTGCAAATGATAGACTTGGTCGGATATCTGCTCCAAACAGTCGGATATCTGCTCGGCCGTCTCCTCGTAAGTCACAGAGACCTGTATCAGGGTGGTGAATGCCCCAACAAGCACCGATGTGTATTTGTCGCCGTCCGGTAGAAGTTGCAGTAGATACTTGTGCCTATTCATCGTCTGAGCCACCCCTCGAAACCATCCTCGAACCTTGCCCGACTTGGACTGTTGTCTGGCCTCTAATCTCTGCCTTGATTTCTCAAACATGCCAAGCAGGAATCTGATATTGGGCTTGCTTGGTATATCTTGCCGTTCCTCCTTTGGTATGAGGTTTGTGACCTTGTCCCAATCCGGCTGTAGGCTGTCACACACTTCATCCAACTCGGCGATCTTGAGGAATGCGTCGGTTTCTCTAATCCGATCAGTTCCAGTATTCATTCAACTTCTTTATACGAAGCCATCCTTGTGCCAAGCTTGCAGTGGCGTACCCATGGTTTGCCCTGTTCTCATATTTGTCCAATGCCTCTAGGGCGGTTTGCCCAAATAGCTGCTTGCCTTGTCTTTCATTCTGAATATCACGGCTCACTTTTGTAGCGAGTGCATGCCTGCTAGTGTGATCAGCAACTGCCCGAAAACCGCAAACTATGAGTAGTTTTACTTCAGTGTGCTCTGTTCGTTCTCTCGCATGCTCTCTTCGGTGTATCGGCGCACGATGCCTAAGGCTGGCTTCGCCGTGTTCACCGACATGGTGACGACAACTTTTCGATGGAACTTTGGCAAATCACCAAAGCCTGATTGAGAAATGGACTTTCTGGTCGCAGTCCAGTAAAATTTGAAGAATCATCAATCAGGTGCTACGTAGTTCGACAGAAGATAAGGAGGTTGCAGTAGCCTGGTCTGATAGGCATTAACATGATGATCAGCGCAAAATATTGCCTTGCGTACATTCGCTTGCAGATGTTGTATCACCCTGATATGTGAGTAGATAACGTAATGGGTGCGCTGATAGGTTACTTATAGATTAATTTAGGCATCAGAGCCTTGTTGTTGGAGGCGATTCTACCACATTAGGTAGGTGTGACCGACTGTTTGACGAGGGGTCGTCTTTGGCCCCCAAATGTTGACAAATTCTGTTGGCGGACGCTGACCCACCACCTGACGGTAATTCCGGCCTGAGTTTTCTCCCATTTTTAGATTTCTAGGTGGGCATTATTTTTTCTTTACATCAGAGCCTTGTGTCATCCTTATCCGCTACGAGGAATCGTGATCTCTTGCTTGCACTTTACATGATCTATAACTGTCTGGTCTAAACATCAAGAAGCTGTGGTTTGCCCCTGCTCTTCTAGAAATATTCTTCGCCAGAATTCCCGAGAACGCAGATATGTCTCCTGAGACCTTTTCCACTGTTGCACTACCTTTGGTGGATGCCCATACAGAAACGCAACTGCCAGGTTCCGAGACGCTCGTGAAAAACAAGGGTTCCCAGAAATCGCCTGGAATACGGTACACAGCAGATTGCCTTTACATTGACGGCGCAGACTTTGAATTTTCCCAAGATGAGCCTATCAAAAATCAACCAGTATCAGGCTCGCCCGATGGAGACAGTATGCCAGTTATCGAAGTGGTCACAAGAGTGGTGGTCCGTAATGAAAAGCAGGGAGATGAGAAACCAGAGCCAGACCAGGAGAAGAAGTCTCCTCTCCAGGGAAAATCCGTACACCACATAGGTGAATCACACATCAAGATCAACTCCTCTCACCTGGCCCAAATCCTCCGTGACACTGTCGAGTACTACCCATATCAAAACTTGGACGGCGAAAGCATTGTCATCCGCGAGCCCTACGAAGCTTTGTTTCATTACTGGAAGGAGCTCAATGAATATCATGGCCGACTGCAGAATCCTTCCACTGAAGAGAACATTGCAAAATATGACCATTTGGGCCTACTATTGCAATTCTTGACACCTGACTTCAATCAAAAGGTCATACCAACACAGAGGCTACTGAATCAGAAGACTCCAACAGTGGCCTGGCAGCAGCTGTGGTATCTTTTGCGCGCTGGCTCAATTGTCTATCATATCCGCGATAATTACTGGATTGGATGCGTCGTTGAAGGGTTGAAGGAGGAACCAGTAGACAGGGAGAAAAACAAACTGAAGAGATGGGAAGTAGAACTTTGGGGATTGACGCCTATGGATGACAGTGGGCGACTCGACGCCTATCGGCAAATCGCGGAAATCCCCTTCTTCGACGGTGAGCAGAAAGTCACTGACCTCACCGTCTTCCCACGAGAGTATCATGATGTTATCGACGGGGGCAAAAGAAAATCACATTTCGAGACCCGTGGTGGTCAACTTTGTGATATCCTGTGGCAAGGTTATAAATACGCCAACTATGAAGGCCCACTGGTGAACACCGCTAGGGAAAAGGTAAGCTTCTGTGGCCTGTGTTGATCTACCCTGTTGAATTAACACAGACTCTAGTACGAAGGTCACATGGTTATCGGCAGCCACAAAGACGCAGATTTCGATTACGAAACCTCTGGATGGGTTACTCCACCCTGGCCATTGCCAACAAATGACACAAAGACATCCGAGACGGCCCCCAAGGTACTGCAGAAAATGTGGCTAGATCCCAGCCGAGATTCGCGGAGCGTCTTATCTCTCGATCATTTGTTCGTTTCATGTCCTGTGTTTATGGGATTTGCTCTTCCATCACAGAAATGGGGTAAGAAATCATAAAGCATCAAAACTGAGAGCTGTAATTATACTGACTTACTTTGCGTACACGCAGTGCCCATCCATGTGGACTACATACGCGAACTGAAACTGGAGGACAACATTCCAGAGGCTATCATCGAGCCGGCGAAGCTCAATATCATCAACGCTCTTTCTGAACATCAATTGGCCTCGAAAAGACCATGGTCAGCCGACTTCATCGCGAACAAGGGTGAAGGGGCGGTGGTTCTACTTCACGGTACGTAAAAGCAACAATCATCAAATCTAGGAATGACTCTAATATATTCTGTAGGGCCTCCTGGCGTTGGAAAAACATACACTGTCGGTATGTGATTTATTGAAACCGAATACCAAGGATTTCTAGGCTGATACGCTTATCACAGAATCAATCGCGATGCGGAAAAGGCGCCCCTTGATCAGTTTGACAATCTCTGATATCGGTATTAAGGAGGATGCCGTCGAGGCCGCATTAACGAAGTGGTTCTCGATTGCGGATAGGTGGCGTGCAATCATCCTGATCGATGAATGTGATATATTCCTCGACCGCCGAGAGCACACAGATATGTCCCGGAACGGCGTTGTCTCAGGTGACTCCTTAGTCTTCCCCCATAAGTGAACAATGAACTAAACTGACGAGCCAAAAATCACTTGCAGCCTTCCTAAGGAAGATGGAGTATTTCGGAGGTCTCCTTTTCTTGACCACCAATAGAATCGGACACATCGACGACGCCTTCGTCTCCCGCATCCATGCCATCGTCGGATTCGGACGATTCGACGCCAGTAAGCGCTCAGAGATCTGGCACAATCTGCTGGAAAAGCTGTCCAAGGAGCGCAAAGGCGCCATCATGGTCAGCAACGGGGCCAAGAAGTTCCTGAAGACGGCGGAGGTGCTCGAGATCGACTGGAACGGGCGGGAGATCCGCAACGCGCTGCAGACAGCCATCGCCCTAGCCGAGTACGAGGCCAAGCAGACAGAGGGTTACGACCCGCAGGAGCAGATCGTCGTCGAGCCCCACCACTTTAGGGAGGTGATGAACCTGAACAAGGATTTCAAGTCATACCTTGACAGTATCAAGAACCGGACCGAGGTGGAGCGCGCCAGGGTCCATTCCTGGCGCAATGATAACTACAATGCCACGTCGACTAGTATCAACGACTACAATGATCTTTACGATCAAACTTCTTCGGAGCTCAAGGGCGGAAAAAACGGACGGGCTCTCACGCGAGATGAGGATAATCGGGACAAGAGATGATCGAAGGCAGGGTTATACACCTGCAAGATGATGACCGGAGATTATATCGTATTGGGTGATAGATTGTTACTGGAGGCGTTTTGTTCTTTTTCTACTTCTTTCTGTGTCAAAGCTACAACATGTAGATTAATTACACTCCGGCATGAAGCCGCTATAAGCATGCATGGTCTTGAGACTATTTCAAACCCCTTCGAGATGCCGCAACAGGTTTCCGCCATTCTGTAGAACTTGGAACACCTTGTCCGGGTCATACTTGTCAGAAACCTCTTTCATCCGTCTCATGTTCCTCGCGCCGTACCTTTCCAAGACCGTCTGCGTCGGGCTCGCATCGTTCATGAAGACGAAACCGAGATGGTCGCCGCTCGCCTTTGCGAGCTCCTCGACGCCGATCCGCAAACTGTCCACATCTCGGATCGCCTGCTCGTCTAGGCTCGGGCCTTGCCACGAGCCAGCAGCAGTATACCCTAAAAGAAACCAGGTAGAGTCAATGACGGTGATGCGGAACGTAAGCATCAATAGGGGTTTGGGGAATATCGAGACCTACAGTCCTGTGCGACCTTTTCGATTCCCATAATATTTCTGCCCTTTTCCTCTCCTTTCTACACAGCGCTGGAGGAGAGGGGCTGGATTGTGTAGAACACATTCGCAACAGAAGTCTTGATGGTCTCGAGGTAAAGCTCGTGGGACTTGATGTAGAGATCCAATGAGACCTTTGTCGTCGTCGTCGTCGACTTTGTGCGTCTTTCGAGGATATTAGATTAGCTAATCACACGATAGTAGGGTGTTTGGCAGACCTTACGCTAGGTGCGTTATACTGGATGGCCTCGACCAGTGACTTGACAATCCCGATCGTCCACGGAACGGCCGCGCTCATGAGGCTCTCGAGGTCCATGAATGGCTTGAAGGCCGCCGGTATCTCAGCAGGCGCATCGGCATACAGGAGCCCTACCGCGACGAAAGTAGGGTTGAAGCTGACAGACAGGCCTATCTTGGGGTCTAATTCCATTGACTCCTGAACCTGAACAGTAGCCTTGAGAATATTGACATAGTCAGCGGGGTCGTATAAGTTCACTCTATATTTGGTCTTGATCAAGGGATACGTCTCCATGTCAAATCGCGTGACGATTCCTACAGCGTTTCGAGAACTTTACAAGAGATAACAATAAAAGAGAAAAAGATGGTTGCATCCAGTACTAAAGAGTGCCAAGTGTTTGCACGAACCAAAGTTTGTCCCTCCGCCCTTAAACGCTCTCCAGAGATCGGAATTTGTCTCTGGATTGGCGTTGACAACACGAGAGTCGCCCAGAACCACCTTCTATGGAACAAAACGTATCGTGTGTCAGTATGAGAGCAAACATGGTCGTGGAACAGGGGTTCGGCTCTCCTCACCTCGTAGTTCTTGACATTATCCGCCGGTAGACTATGGACATTAGGGAACGCCGGCATGCCACCTGGAGTTATTAGCCGGGGCCCGAGGGAGAGAAGAGGAAAGCAGTTCCAGACACACCACCTAGAGTGTAACCGCCGAGTCCGATACCGAGATTGCGGGCGCCAATGATAGACCGATCAGGATCCTCTAGGAATGTGTAAACATCTCCCCAGGTGCTTCACCCGCCAGCGTGAAGGGTTCCATATTGGTCGAGGGAGAGGGATTTAACGTCTCGCAAGTCGATGACGACGCCCGATCCGTCCACGCTGCTGAAGTTGGTGTTGGGGTGATGACCTGTGCTTCGAACTGCGGACTTTGTGTTGGTCTTCGCCAAGGCCTCGAACACAGCGGCCACCTCAGCAATGTCTTGGGGCCGAACATAGCACGCTGCGGGAAGCCAACATGTTCGAGACCTGGGGGGCAGAAAGTGGTCAGCATTTTGGACCTCCTAATTCGATGCGGGCGCGACTGAATTGATTTCCGTTTTTCTTCTTTTCTCTTATCTTTTCCTCTATTTTCCCTCTTCTTCTTGATAGTATATCAGTTACCATAGACGGTCTTGTTCAGCTTTGTAGCCCGTGTCTTGGGCAGTTGTAACGATGCCAATCTTTTGTAACTGCAGAGTCTGGCAGGTGGTGGCGGCGCGGTCTGAGACAGTAGAATTTATGTTCAAAGCCATGGTCAAATGGCTGAACAATATCTACTTCCGTACAGGAATTAAGGCCGTGAGGGGAAATTGGACCCGAGCAGGACAAGACCTGCGATGAAAATTTGAATGTGGTAGATACGACGGCAAGATACGCCGGCCGGTCACCCAACTACCGAATTATTATAGGCAGCCAATTACATGGATCATACGCTGCTGCTTATGCGAGACATCGTCGGAGGGATCGGCACGGGGTAGTCAGGCCAGCCATTTTGTGGTACTTTGTTTTTAGCATTTATGGCCATGGCAGTTCTCATATATGTATTGCTAGAGTACAGACCAATATTGTAATATCGTATCATTATAAAAATTCGTCAGATTGCAACGCGCTCTCTGTCGTTGCTTTATTAAGGGCCAACGAGCTGGAGTCTAGCTCCAGTACGTGCTCCTTCTGACTTGGAGACCAAGCTCGAATCCCTTGAAATAAAGATCCATAATATTCTGCGAAGCCAAAATTTATGATGCCACCTTAGCTAATTCTTTCCATGCTTTCACCCAGCCTCGCTTTGATGGCATGGTTGCCTCTCCAGGCCATGAACCCAATCATATTCGAGGACATACTGGCGGCTTTGGCCATGGACTCTTTCAGCTGCTCGCCCGTCGTGGCATACTTGCTATCCTGGGTCGCGTCCACCCCGAGCGTCCACTTGGTCCCGAGCTGGCCCGCCATCTTATCCCACCACTGGACGGCCTCTGTTGTCCCGTCATTCCAGGCGCCATGCGTAAGGCTGCAGCTCGGGTTGTTGTAGAACTGCATGTTGAGCCAGTCGATCTTGCCCACGGGGAGGGCCCAGACATCGCTAGCACCGAAATACGTCGCCATGAACTGCGGCGCCCACGGGCACTGCGGCGCCATGGTCACCAGCGGCGCCTCAGGGAGAGCCTTGAGCGCCTTGATGAGCGCTGGCACGCCCGCGCCCGGGTTGTCCTCGAGGTCGAGGTCGACGCCGTCCAGTTTGCCCAGGGGGCCGTCCGCGCGGAAGAAGTTCTTCTGGAGCTCGCTCGCCAGAAACTGGGCGGCCTTCTCGTCGGGAACGCGGTAGGGCCGATCGGGGATCGGGACGCCGCCCATGGACACAAAGACCTTGATGCCTTTGCTCTGGCAGCGCTGGACCGTCTCTTTGAGAGTGGAACATGGGGCGCCCTGCTTGCACGTGGCGCCATCGAAGGCCCAGTTCATGTAGTTCTCGTTGAAGTCGTCAATAAAAGAAAGGGCGACGGTGTTGTAATGGCCATCGTTGCACACCGCTTCGAGCTCGCCCTTTCGTAGAGCATAGGTTACCGACCGGGATGCAGCCTGTCTCGATTCGACTTCCACCGGCTTGGCATGAATCCCGCTCTGAAAGCTGAGAAACATTGCCACCAAGAAAGCGGAGGCTTTGGTCAAATACATGTTGGTATAGGTGGTCTTTAACCAGTAGTGATGTGGCCTGTGTTGGATAGTATGTTCTCTGGGTGTTTCTCATAGGCCTTGGTTCTTTAAGCCTTATCGAGTAGATGTTGGTTCTTCACATTCCAAGCAGATCTAAACGGGGACAATGGCAGTCTTCATATATCTCTGGAATTTACAAGTTGCCTTGATCGGAGATAGCATTTTGTTGCTCAGACTCAGACTGCCTAGGGATCTGATATATTTCCAGGGCCACCATGTGTTCGGAGAAAGGGTAATACAATCTCAACTGAAACCCATACTGGACCAGCGTGCACTGTACCGCATGGTTCCTAAACTTTTCGAGGATAGAGTTGAACCGTTGTCTAGTACTGGTTTTTTTTCATCAATATTCATTCTGATCGTCTTGGTGTAAACCAAAATTGTCAAGTGTCGTTAGCTACTACTTTTGGGACTCTATCCAGGTCGATGGGTATGCAGCGTCATTTGAGTTCAAATAATTCATTGTAACTTCCTCCTTGTGAGGTTCTGGCTCTGCTCTCTTGTTATCAAACCACTAAAAGGGACAAGGCAGTTTTTGAAAATCAAAGGTCTTCATGAAACCCACTTCTCTCCCTTTCGTAAGCATCGTCGGGCTATTCCAACTGACGTCATACGACCACCATGTCGTTGACGTTTGAAAAGCTTCCTCCGGAGTTGGTTGGTCTCGTTGCCCAACAGCAATGGTCTTGATTTGAAGGGGAAATATAGACCTCTCAGAGTGTTTGATATCTCTCAAAATAGAACTAAGCCCATGGTCAAATTCGTGACAGCCTTTGATTCACCGTTGACCTTGTCCCACTCGCAGAAGCAGCCGAGTGTCGCTGGGTACCTAGTTACACTGCATAAGCCAAATATAACGTAATACGAGCTGACCCAACTACCTATCTTCCAAGCCACGCATGCATTTCCTTCATCCTCGCTTCACGCTGATTGTCAACGAACCCAAAACCTAAGCCTGTTTTCCTAGAAACAATATACTAGAAGCAAGACCACAATGAGGAATTCATCACATCGCCAAATTACTGTTTCTAATGCAACCCACGTGGAGCACTGTACCCTACCTTGCCGCCGCTCATTCGCCGAGACCAAAGCCGCCCTGGAAGCTACTGTGCCACTGCTGGACCGCACCTACCAACGCCACCTGGATGCCGGCGACCTGGCCGCGGCGGGCGAAGCGCTCCGGATGCTACCTCCTCTCAGTCGGTTCGGTGCGCAACCTCGTAACTTCGGTCCCATCTTGGAAGCGACGGCCGCAACTACCGCACAGGAGGGTGATGAACGCCACAGGGGTTGTGGTAGTAGCGATATGATGACTACGAAGGAGGCACTGCAGTACGAGATAGGGAATCCGCACAAGGCGGCGCAAATGTTGCGGCTCCGTGGACAGACGGCAATGTACGCCCCGATACGTGTGGCCCTACTACGAGCGGATGTCCCCTCGCCGATACAGCAAGGGGTAAGAGGGGGGGTAACGGCCGTCGACCGAGTCTGGTTTGAGTACGATAGACCGAGCAGTACGATGGGGAACTCGGGGATCAGGGTGGTGGATGAAATTGCCGAGGGCTTGGACAAGGCACTGCACGAGGTTTTGGTTAAGGCGGCCGGACTAGAGTTGGAATTCAAGCCAAAGATCTAGGCAGGGATGAAACCGGGACCAGATTGCGACGTTCTTCCGAGGTCTGCCTCCAAGAATGGGATAATGTAATGGATGTGTTTGCGGTGTGACCCGAGCAGCCAACCAGTTAGGCAGTGCTATGTTTGCTTATGAGCGGGGCTGCTGCCTAATGACAAGTAGCGCCCCAAAAGACTCAAATACAAATTTATTACCGTCCTCTATGCAATATGGGCTCTCATGAATCTGCCAATCCAGACTTCGGTACTGATTCGGATTACTTCGAAGAGACCGATGAGGGATCCGAGAGTGAGCATGAACTTGATCGCGACGATGCGACAATATGTCCACATCTTGATGGCCCATCTGCCTGCAAAGTCCATTTCCCCTATCCAGATCCATCAGCGGCTCCATCATTAGCGCCAGAATGGCAAGTAAAGGACGAGTATAACTCTGGATGTCTATCAGTGACCCCAGGACAGCTCAAACCGTGGATGTACATGGTTCGGGATCTATTGCTAGAAGCCCAGGTTCCTATAGACCATATAGGGCCGATCCTGCAAACTCATCTGCCCGCCATTTACCATCCGTTACCGCTGGACATCCCACTGCCCGAGGTCGACCCTGCCTGCACTTTCCATCCCTTCTCGCGGCTTCCTACGGAGCTGCGGCTCAAGATCTGGGCGTCGGCAGCCCTAGAGAAACCCCGGCTGATCCACTTCACCGAAGAACCCCAGCTGTTTCCATGTAACGGGCCCCGGCACGTGCCCCGCGTCGCACAGGCTTGCTCCGAGGCGTGGCAGTGCGTCATGGCCCAAGGCTCCTACTGGCAGCCAGCTCACCGTGACGAAGAAGCCAAAACCACACCGTACTACTGGGCCGCCGACACGGACATTGCCTACCTCTGGGGCCGCAGGTGTTACAAGCCCAATGTCCCCTTCGACTTCCTGGCGTCCCGTAAGACCGTTGCGGTTGACTACGACCACTTCATCCACCATGCGACTTGGGCTCCGATCCCCACTGGGATTGGCGCCTCGAAATGGCTACCAAAAGAGTACGCGTGGCTGCGCGACTCGAAAACTCTCCAGACAGTGATCGTCCTGCTCCAGCACACGGAAATGGAGATCACGGGGGACTACCACACGTCCGAGGCGGACTGCTGCGGAGACGTCTACGAGGACATCTGGGACCGGTACACCCACTGGTCGCGGCCGCTGTGGAAGCTCCTCATCTACGACGAGGACGACGCGCAGGCCGTGGACGAGCTCGACCGCGTCAGCCTCCTCTGGAAGACCATCCGGCCCGACGGCGCGTGGGTGTACCGGAAGATGAGTCGACAGAGCCTCGTTAAGGGGAACGTTTGGGACGGGGATGCGCAGGCGACGTGCATCTCTTGCGAGCTGGAGCGGGGGCGGGAGATGGCGGACAAGGCGCGGTCGGCGTGGCTGCAGATGACTTCGGCTGCTGGCGATGATCATGACTACGATAAGGAGGAGGAGGAGAAAGAGGACGGTGGCGCGAAATCCTCGATGGGAAAAAGTCAAGGGCGGAGGTCGCGGCGACGCGTCCCGGATTTCCAAGTGGGGATGATCTTTGAGATTCAAAGATGCTGTATTGATTAGGTTGTTTAAGCAACTCTTTTCTAGGTCACATACGTATGAAATATTTTTGGATAACTATTAAGGCATTTTTCATTATATGTACAAGCTATCACTCAAGCTCTTAAGCCTCAGGGGTGAGGATTATGCGACGGTAGGTCGTCAAGGGCATCTCCTTCTCGTCCGCGACGGACAGAATAATATGCATCGTCTGTGGTCTTGGTTAGCATTCTATGACGGTCGTCTTGGTTAACTTGGTTCGGTGCTTACCTGATTCTTGAGCGGCTCCAGCGAGACCAGGCCTCCGGCTTGGTCGAGCTTCTTGACGGCAATGTCCTCGCTCACCTTGGTGATGACGCCTTCCTGCATCCGCGACGTCACCTCGCGGTAGTGGAACCAGTCGAACGTCAGCCCGTCGCTGTCGGGGTCCCAGCTCTGGGACGCATCTAGAACAATCGCCTCACCCAGTTGGTAGGACAGCTTCATGACATCCGGTCCGCAGGTCCCGTTGACCACCACGACGGGCGCGTGGTTGTTTTGCGTCTTCTCCTGCGCAGCGTCACCGGTCACGGTCCACTGCATGCGCGCCGCGAAGTCGTGCTGATACGCCGCCCGCCACCGCCAGATGCCCGCGAAGGCGCTGACGTAGATCTCGCCGTTGACGCCGATGGCCACGTCGGACGCGTCGCTGTAGACGGGGTAGCGGCCCGAGGCGTCGACGCGCAGGAAGCGTCCGCCCCAGCTGCCCCATTCCGGGTGCTCCGGGTCGCCGAGGCCGTTTTGGAGGAGCGGGAAGAAGGACGGGGTGTCCCCCTCCATGATGTACTCAAACTTGGGGTAGTGGGCGCCCAGGTCGCTGTGGCTGCCCGAGGGCCGTCGGATGTGCGTCTCGAGCCAGTCGTTGGTCACGAGGGACGTGTCCGGGCCGCCCTTGTCGAAGTGCCGGTACGCCTCGCCCGAGATGCCGTTCCAGGAGGCCTGGGTGTACTCGCTGAAGCCGTGCAGGGCCACCACGTAGAAGAGGGACGGGTACTGCACGCGCAGCCAGGCGCCGGCATCGTCCTGGTCCGAGATGGCGTAGACGCGCAGCTTGCGCACCAGGGCGGCGGCGTCGTCCGCGGACCGGGTCCCGGACACGTGGTGCAGCGCCTCGGCGAGCACACCGGCACCGCCCCATAGCGTCACGTACAGGGGATCCTTCTCCGCGGCGGCGTCGGCGGCGGCCACGAGGGCGAGGGCAGCCTCGCTGGGGGGCAGCTCCAGCGCGGCGAGCCCGTAGACGGGGTGCGCCTCGTGCACCATGGCGCGGAGGTCCGCGGCGCGCGGGTAGGGCGCGGTCTCCGGCACGTTTGCGTCGAGGAGAGCGGTCACGTTGGCGTAGGCGTCGAGCACCGTCAGGACCGACGCCGTGTCGAGCGAGTCGTTCTTCCAGACCGAGGTAACGACGGCGATGCCCCGCAGGTCCAGCTCGTTGGCGTACGTCAGGAAGCGCACCAGCGACATCTGGTCGTCGGGCTCATTGCTGATGTCCGTCGCGATGAAGACGCGGTGCTTGTGGGCGTAGCGGGCGGTGGCGCATTGCCGGTCCGCGGGGTAGAGGGAGGAGGCAAGGGAGGTGCCGAGAAGGCAGAGGAGCGGTACGAGCCGGCGGAGAGGGGCTAGGCTAGCCATGGTGAAGGAAGGGGGGAGGGGGGATACTACACACGGCGGTGTTTATAGAACGGCGTGACCACGAGAACGCGGGCTCTTATAAACGTCGCTGCATCGTTGGCCTTTTATACAGGACGGGACTCGACCCCCTCATCTCATATCCTGTTCAGGTATATACCTCGAAAGATTATTTCTTCTACACGTCATGGAAGTTAGTCAGAACGAACGTTGGTCACGAGATTTGTACGGTGAGCAACTGCCGAATCCCCATATTCTGGATACCAGTGTGGGGAAGCTATCGTGGGGTACGCACGAGAATGGCATGCTAATCTGGGGGGCACCGGTCGGGGAATCCACTTCCCACGCCTGGTACGCCTGTTTTCCCGACGCACGACCCCGTATTTCTGGGCCAAAATGATGGCAGATGACTCGTCTAGCTTTCTGTTCTGGAAGAAAACCTCGGCAACAACCCCGAGCCCACCCCATGATGCCTCGCCGGGCTACGGCCGCGCAAAATTACCGGATCGGGAAGGGGGCCGACGCCAAGCTTCGGAGGTGTAATAGCGGCTTTTGCATCGTGATTGAACAGAGTGAGTAAAAAGCGTTGCCTGGTTTTCGGACTTTAGCAATGAAATTGTTGGGTCTCAAATGGGAAAGCGTAACAGTTCAAGTAACGAATGAGATGTGGTTGCCCTTGCATACTGGACGAGGGGTTTGCCCCTTTTTTACACACCCGCGGAAACCTTCTTTCAAGAACCGTCCTGTCGGGTGCAGATCGACATCGGCTCAGAAAATCGTTGCAATTGCATACATCTACCTATAACAGAAGGCGATGTACATCACTGCGATTACATACAATCGACAAGCGATGCAGCGCCGCTACGCATTAGATTCAGCCATTGCAGCAATCGCACCGCCATCGGAGAGATGAAGTTGCGTCCATTGCCGCATTGGGACGTCCGCAATGGACAAATCGGGCAGGTCTGCAAGTTGATCGATCTGACGTCAAGTGTTCGGAGGTGCGAATACAGCCAATCACGGAGATCAAGTCAGCTACATATAACAGGTATGTACCAGGGGGGGTCAGTTCACCAATAGCCATCGTTGTGTAGGTGGCATTGCGCCGTACATGAACAACAACAATAACAGTGAGAAGATGTCGATTGACGTGGTGCTGATAGGGTTGGATCATCGAGGTCGATGGCTTGTATCGAACTGGTAAGTGGCACAAGGTGAACCGAGTAATCGAGTGTATATAAATCTCAGAATAGACTCCGCATCAGAATAATGCAAGAAAAAAAACCCTCTTCAATTGTACCAAAACCCGACATGTCTGTAGAACTTTGCATTCCGAAAAATTCAGCTGCTGGATCGAGCACTGACAGCTGCAGCACCGAGAAAAATGCCCTGGTCGATATCTTTGTGCAAGTTAGCGCCGAGGGCAGCCATATAGATATCATTGATATCCGCGAGGGCCAGCAGTCTCTCGACCTAGCCCCTGCCATACGATTCAGCTTGCAGCACTGCAACATGCATGGCTATTGGACCCTCCCGTCTATGCTACTGTGGAACGAAAAGGGTCTCAGGCTTTTCGAGGAGGTCACATATACCCCGGAGTACTACTTGACTAACACGGAGATATCGCTGCTGGAAACGCACAGCGGGGAGCTGGCACGACAAATTGAACCCGGCACGATCCTCTTGGAGTTAGGGAGCGGCTGCTTGCGTAAGACCGGGATTCTCTTGCAAGCCATCGAGGCTCTGGGGAAGGAGGTGGACTATTATGCCCTTGATCTGGACAGAAACGAGCTGTTACGGACTGTTGGCCAACTTGTGGACACGAGTCGTTTCCGGCATGTGCGTTGTCATGGCTTGCACGGGACCTATGATGACGGAAGAAGCTGGATCGCGCGACCAGAGAATGCGGGGAAGCCCATTTGCGTCATCTCGCTCGGTTCGACGGTCGGTAGCTTTGCCCCGGCTGAGGTCGCCGTTTTCTTAAAGACCTGGGCCGAGACCGTGAAGACGACCAGTGATGGTGGTGGTAATCCTGTGGCCGCATCCTTCCGGATTCTCTTGGGACTGGACGGATGCAAAGACGGCGGGAGGGTCTTCGAGGCGTACAACGACCCGCGCGGAGTGAACAAGCGGTTTATCCTGAACGCTCTGGACAATGCGAACTCCTACCTGAGACACGAGGCCTTCGACGCCCGCGACTGGACAGTGAGAGGGGTATGGGATGCCATAGCCAAGCGCCATGTGCAATACCTAGTACCTTTAGTGGACGTGGACGTCACGGTTTTACAGGATGATAAACAACAGCAACAACAGCAGCCCGAAACCGTCACCGTCAGGGCGGGCGAGAAGGTGCAGCTGGTGAGCAGCTATAAGTTCGACGACGAGGTCAAGCATCGCCTATGGGAGGAGAGCGGGCTGACCGTCGTAAATCAATGCATGAACCACGACGGATCTTATGGTGAGTTCTTTATGATCTTTCTCCTCAACTATTAACATCCTCACAAGTTTTCCTCTAATGTTTTGCCTTGGTTAACACGAAACCGTAGGCCTGCATTTGCTCTCCCCATGATCCGGGCCAGGCGGGTGCTGGAGGAGTTGGCTTTCCTGCTTCACTGCCTGTGAGACCAGGTTCATAGGTCCCAATAGGCTTCTGAACAAAGAAATCTTAGCAGGATGGGATATTTGCGGGGAAGTTCCCTGAAATGTGATGATGGATGCAGATCTGGTTCGGAGCCAAGACCGGAGTTGGGAACCAATCAGTTTCAGCAGTGTGTGCAAGCCACGCGAGATGCGTGGGGGTTCCGTGGGCGAAAGCAGACACGCCGTCGCATATTACTCCAATACCCATTAGATTGCCTTTCTGTTTAGATTAGATGATCGCGGGGTGGATGGACATGTAGAGAGCGACGCCGTCGCATTCGCTGGATCTTCCTGCGGCAGGCTCTTGGAACCAATCAATGCCAGACGGGGCATCGTCCGTCTGCTATTCGGTCCCTTGCTTTTTTAAGCTTTTAGGTCCAGACGTTATGCGTTAATGATGTATGTATGAAAAGGATAGGGGCATATTTCTCGATGTGAGATGGGTCTGGAGGGGAGGGGAGGGTTCTGTTGCGAATGAAATCTTCAAACGTTGTCGTCTAGTTAAACGCAGATTCGTTTCTATTTCCCGGGTTAGGGGTTGCCGAGACAGATAAGGGGGCGCGGCCTGGCGCGGGAACTCGAGAATTAAGGTCAGAAACAAACAAATATCCATCTCCAAGGCCCCCTCCCTACTGGCCCCAGATCCCTCATCTTTATTACATTAAGCACACGACACCGGTTCGTTGCAGAATCTGGAAACGCTGACTCGTGGTGGTGCGTACGTAATTCCCGTCGATCAATCAACTCTCCCCGAACTGTTTTCTCGAATGATGAGACGTATGTATGAAGTTGGTCCCCGTCGGCGGCATCTTGGCAATAAATAATTGTATTTGGTGGTGGAGGCTAGGAGGTTGCTTGGACGCTGGGACTGCGCTGGGTTGCTGGATTGGCGGGGCAGCTTTTCCAGCCAGCCAGCTCAGGTTAGCGACTGCGAAAAAAAAGCGAGGCTTGTTACCTTGGCGCGCCAGGCGCGCTGCTGATCTTGCCAGCCAAGCCAGCCAATGAGCCCTTTCAATCTGTCTTCAGGAGACAGAAACTCGACCGATCCACGAACGATTGGTATGTAGTATTCAATTAGCAGATGATAGGAGATAGGCAATAGGCTCATGGAGCCATGGAGCCTCTTCGGTCAGGTGCCGATCGCGATCATGGGTGTTTCAAGCAGTCGTGGCTGTTCCAGAAGCAAAGTCCCAGGTGCCAGCCAGATCAGACCAGTCACCCGTTCGTTACCTTACCGACAGCAAATGCAAAATTGGAACACGTACTAGGGTTAATCAATGTTCCCGCCGCGCAATTTCCATGCTCCAGCATCAATCAGATCATCTCAATCTTTGCTGTGTGCGTCCCCGATGTTTGTCCACATGCACACATATGACGGCTCGTGACGGTTGACGGGTATTGACTGTAATTGAGCACTATCGGTAAGGGCCCGTACAGCAAATTGCACAATTTATCCCAACCGCTACACCTTTATGCCGCTTCGTGCAACGTCCCGCTGCGATTCCACTTCTTGCTTGGGTAGGGCTGATTTGCTGATTGATAAAAAACAGATGCCAGTGCAGGATTTTGGGACCTGTAGCGGTTCAAATAAGGTAGGCTGGCTAGGCTGGCAGGCTAGGAAGACGCTAGGAAATAAGAAAGAGGCGGCTCAGATTGGTAGGACCATCGTGGGTGGATTCCGGCTTAAAAGTTGCAGGCCTTGCAAGCGTAGTGACGACATCACTCCCAACCTCGAGAAGCCCGCCTATCAAAAACAGCCAGCACCAAGCAAGGGAGCAAAGGGAGCATAGCAGCTTAGCAGCGTAGGTCATGCATGTACATACCTCAGATACTGACCGGTAAGTGGATGGCCGCCATGAGGCTCCTGCCGAGATTTTCTGAATGGAAGCTCCGATATGATATGATGTGCCTGACCGTGACCGACGTTCTGTCTTCTGTCTTCTGTCTGCGCATCTGAATCCCCCATGTTTGACTATTCTAAGGTTAATACCCCGTACTATCCCCCTTTTTAATCGCATTTAGAGTGCTGCTGCTATCTTCTTGGCTATCCAATTTCCAGTTGGGTCCTTCCCTTTGTTTGGTGTTATTGCTACTACGGGCCAAGTACTTGGGAGAGGTTGTGTTCATGGGCGGATGAGCAGCGCCAAGCCGCTGCCAAGCTGTTAGTCTACGCAATCACCACCAAAAAGCCGGTTAGCACGGCTAACGGCTCCCTAACAACGGGGGCTTTCGAGGGGCCTCTGGGGGATGTCTTTCTGTTTGTCTGCAGCCATGCACACGCTATTACGCGGCATTAGCGATTCATCGTCCGGAGTTGGAACGGGGGGACCAACTAGGGACAGCCATCCGCGACAAGGGGAAGTGGCGGTGGTCATTCTCTCTCTCTAGCTAATCGAACAACAACAACACTGCATCTATCATGTAAGGTTGTTTGCAGGCAAAGCCGCAAGTACTCCGTACTTACCCATCCATAGCGGCGACTCGTTATTGACCAGCCCGTCCGTCACCAGTCACCCCCCGTCATCCCGTGGAACCATTCAAGGCCCCATGTTATCTGTTCCGTTCCTGTTACCACTCCCACTATCAGGCACCGTAGCAGCAAGCAAGCAAGCAACCAAGGTCGTAGACACCGACTCCTCCTTTAACTCGGGGCCGCTTATTTTTGAGACACTTGCTGGTGGGAATATTTAATAAAACCATGGCTGCCGCTCCGCAAGGCGTCGAGAGTACCACTACTACTTCATCCGTCCGAGCCGTCCAGAAGCCCGTCACCACCACCCAAGTCGACGAGAAGAAGACGAAGCCAAAGCGCGACTGCAGAACCATGTGGAGCGCCCGTGTCGCCGCTCTGCGGACCAAGAGGGCCATTGCTGGCATTACCATCTTCGCCGTCATCGCCATTATTCTAATCTGTAAGTCCAGGCCTGTCCCGTCCTGCTGTTGTCGAAAGTCTGCACACCGCACCGAAGCCGAGAATGAAACCTTGCTTCGTCTCCCCCATCTGGCATCTGCCAGATCTGTCATCGGAAACCTAAAACTAATCAATCGACCCTGATCTAGCTCTCGGCGGTACACATATCCTCGATGGAAACCCACGGTCAAGGATACCCGAGGAAGGTTCTCAAAAGACTTGTAAGTTCTACTGCTTTTCTACAAGCCCCATCGCAATGCCGTCATCGCCGCCGCAACCATCGTGGCACCCCGCTCCGGCGCCCAACTGCCCCAAATGGCAACTGGGTCGCTCAGCCCTTGTCTCAGCGGCGCAGTGGTCGGAGTCAACCGGCAGTCGCTCTAAACCTGGGGAAAGAAAGAGAGAAAGGGTGCCATGCTCAATGGCTGCGTTTGCGGAGGCGGCACAGCGCTGACGATGAGGGAACTCTTGCCACAACCTTTCGCACTTCTGTCTAGAAGAAACCTAAAAACTAATACGAACTCTTCTTCTCTCACTATAGCGCCGCAATCCAATGGACGAAGGCAATTCCCCGGAAGCATAAAGAATGGCACCGCGCTGCGCGTCATGGTCCTGGGCGCCTCGACGGCCAAGGGCGAGAACTCACCCGAGGGCAACGGCTTCCGCAAGAAGCTGCGCGACGAGCTGACGGCGCTCGGCGCGCCCGTGAACATGGTCGGCTCCGTCAAGGAGGGGAACATGCCCGACAACGAGTGCGAGGCCCAGGGCGGCGCACGCATCTCCGAGGTGTTCAACCGCGCGAAGCGGGTGGTGCCCGAGATGCAGCCCAACGTCTTCCTCATCAACGCGGGCGTCAACAACGCGCTGCAGCTCTTCGAGATGGACACGGCCGGCCGCGACATGGAGAACATGGTCAACTACCTGCTGGACACGTCCCCCCGCTCGTTCGTCGTCATCAGCACCCTGCTCACCAACACGCTCGAGAGCTGCGAGCAGTACATGCTGCAGGTCAACGAGCAGCTGTGGGACGTCTTCGCCAAGCTCGAGCGCGAGGGGAAATGGGTGCTCATGGCCGATATGCACCCGAGCGGCAGCGACCCGGACGCCATCCTCCCGCACGAGATCACGCCCGACGGCACGCACCCGACGGCCGAGGCCTACGACAAGATGGGCCACATCTTCGCCAAGGCCATCCAGCGCGCCGACAAGCTCGGCTACGTCCAGGTGCCCGTGCCCAACGGTATCCCCGACGACGGCAACGCCGCCGCCCTCGCCGAGCAGAACGCAGAGCAGCCTCTAGTAAAACGGATCGCCGCCGCGTCGGACAAAGCTGTGCGGTTCCTGTCGGCCGAGGAAGGACGGACCCGGTTCATGCTGCACAAGCGCAAGTGGTGCGGCGTGCCGGACAAGAAATGATCAATTGGTTAATTGGAAGCGACATTTAGCGAGCGAGAAAACATGATTTCTACATCCTTTTCTTCCTTCTTCTTTCGTCTGCTGGGTTTTGAGGGTACGCATAAAGCATGGAATATGGGTGTGTAATCCAAGGAGAGAAACACCTGGGCGTTTTACGGGCATATGGTTGATTTTCATCTGGGGAAGAGAGCGCATGCCAGTGAATTTTGGCTGCGCGCGTGCATACATGTCTTCTTTGCTCGTGGTTTCAGCTACAAATCAGATCTGAGGTTCTATAGACAGACACACACAGACAGGTTCAGAGCCAGCGAAGTTTGGCCATGTACTACTATTATTACATAGACGCCACGAATCAATCGGCCGTCGAGCTATTCTAATCACCACCCATCATGAGGAAGACATTGATATTTATGTTATGCCCGTGAAGTTGCATAAGCTACTCCAACACAGGGAGCAGCGCATCGCATGGACCCAAACCAACGGAAATGCCCCGCATGCTCGCGTGATGCGGTGATGAGGCGAGCTTTCGATTGACACATGCGAAGAGCACAACCAACACCCGATCCATCGCGATTACTTTTCCTTCGAAACGTACTTCTCTGTCTATTAATCTCTACCTCCTTATTTTCTTCTAGACTTCCACTGAATTGACGAGAGTGAGTAACCCACACGGCCGTCAATCAAATCACATGCGTTCCACGGATTGACATGTTGCGCAAATGAGCCATGACGTCACTACGTTTCATGCACACTCAGCAAATCCCAGTCTGGTCTAGACCGCCGTCATTCCTCCCGTCTTGGACAAACACCTGCAGACTCACACACGACAATCTGCCCGTGTAAGTAAAGTTACTGCCGTTAGTCATACACAAGGTTATTACTTGACAGCTACTTGACAACTACCGACCCCAGATCCTGTCTTGCCAAGCCTTCCACTCTCCCCTTCTCTTGTAGACCGATAGACAGCTACATCTTCGAATCACTTGCTCACCTCTGTATCAAACACACCAGAGCACTCGCGCAGCCGTATCACTGCTACTCTCAACCCGACAAGATGGATAACACCAAGACTACGACGTCGCCGTCGGGTAACGCCTCTGCAACCTGTTCGCAAGCACCGCCGGTGCACCCCAAGGCCGACAGCAACGACCAGCAGGCACCACAGCAGAATGCGGGCCACGATGCCCACGAACACACCGGTCCGACGCTGCCGCTGAAGTCCCACTTCAAGGGCATGCCGAAAGACTGGGAGAAGAACAAGAGTATGTAAATAAGGATTTCCATTCCGTCATCAACAGCAGCCCAGCCCCCCCTCACTCCGGCTTGAGAATAATGATGATGGCTGACTCTTTTTACCGGGATGATAGAGAAGGAGACTTGATTGTTGCGAAGGGCCGATTTGCCCGTCAATCCCTCTTTCGGTGTTAAGGGGGGTCGAGGAATCTCAACGGTCGGAATGGGGTAGAAACGGGGTTCGGTACATTAGCAGCGGGGCGACGGGTCCGACACAAGGAAATTGTCTGTCAACGGTTTTCCACGCTCTCCGCTGCACAATTGACGCGGCTTTGTACTATGGGGAAAGCAAAAGAGAATGAGACTACTGATGCTAGGCTGAACTGTCAGATACCCTCATTGTAAATCAGATTTTGCGATTTTCGTGTACGAAAAGCAATCTGGCTTGGGTCCTGTCAGCAACAGATTACCTCTGCAATACCATTTGAACCGTTGAGCATTGCCCTCAATGTGGAAGCTAGATCCAATGCCACAATTTTCCACTACGTCAATGTCAACCATCAATGCAGAGAGGCATATTGTATCTCCTGAGGGCCCATTCCAAGCACCAAGTGCCTGAGTCGAACAGCTCCGACACCTCGGCGGCGACGGCCGGTGCCGCTCTGCTTCCCCACACGACTGAGCGATCCTCCTAGTTCCGTGGACACATCGGCCGGTCACCACGATTCACATGATAGACACTGCGCCTGTGGAATCTTTCTTGGCCAGTCGCCAATGGTGAATTCGCGTTAGGGTGGGAGGCAGCAGGCTGCTTCATGATGGCAATTGCGATTTTATGCGAGAAGCAGGTGGGGGGCTCACAGCCAATCGATTGAATCGTCCTGCATAAGCCCCCTGTTTATCGTCGCACCGGTTTCCCCTCGCTTATCCCCCATGGCGGCGGCCTCCTCCCGCTCCTGTCCCGTTAGATATGTTGCCGAGTTGAGACATCACCACGCATTCCGTCGGGAGACCAGCCGTGAACCCAATTGGGATCGACAGATACAGTGGCCATTTCAAGACGCGATGGATCCTTTATCAGCGCTCGCCATTGCGGCAGCCGTGGTGCAGTTTGCCGACATTGGCGGGCAGCTCATGGTAAGAACCTGGCGCAAATACAGAGAAAAGGACAAGCAGAACGAAACGAGCAGCGAAGGCCAGTGGATACAAGAGACAGAATTGGAAGACGCATTGAAGGAATTGACTCTCTTCACGCGGACGGTCAGGGAGTCGACAGATCGGGTCGTCTCTCCTCAGGCCATTTCCAAACCAGCAGAGGCACAGTTGGTTAAGCTCTGCAAGGAGTGCGAAAGCATTGCCGAGTATTTTCAAGATGTTTTGACGGCTGCCAAGAACCGTCCAGATCAGAAGCCTAACCAAAGAGGCAGCAGGGATGAGAGTGATCTTCTTTCTGGGCTCTGGGCACCCGGAATGGTTGGAAAAATGCAGGGAGATTTGAATGCCCTGCAGCAAAGGGTCACGTCTACTGTCATCCTATGTCTATGGTAAGTGTACCCTCGATAATTGCTTGCCGTTTTAAGCTAAGTGGCTACACAGGGAAGACTCTAAACAGACGAAGAAGTGGGAGGAGGATTTCGGCAACAAGTTAAACAAAGTGTTCTGGCTACTGGAGCGGATCGAACAATCAACCAGTGGGAGTACACTGCCTTGGGTCGACACGCGCAACCTTGATTGGTTATTGAACGAACAACTTGACGGTCAACACATCAGGAGTGACTCCCGACCAAACCTTCCTGAAGACCTCGAACATAGTTTATGTGGAGGCAGGCCGACCAATGACCTCGTTCATATGTTCTCGCACTTCGTTGCGTCTGACAAGAAAAAAGTCAGCGACGGGTTCAAGAAGACCCTAACTTCGGAAACAAAGGCGACAGATCAAATATATGAAGAGCTTACAAGTCACCTCTGGCAAACAGATTGGCAACCAACTCATTCAGACTCAAGTGTGGAAGCTAGGAGCCCGTTGAAAATACCAGACTTGGCGATGGATATCGTCGAACTAATGACGAATGGTCTACGCTTCAACACGTTCAACACAAGACAAGGAGCCATCCCTCACACCTTTCAGTCAACCTATCGCTGGATCTTTGACCGTCAGCCCAAGGGGTCTCCTGAAGGCCTGCCACTCTGGCATAGCTTTCCTGACTGGCTCGAGAGCACGTCTGGCTCGGTGTATTGGATTACCGGAAAGCCTGGTTCGGGCAAGTCCACCATGATGAAACATGTCACAGAAAGCGCCGTCACCATGAGCCATCTACAAAAGTGGTCTGACTCGCTACCGGTCATCGTAATTAGCTACTACGCTTGGAATGCAGGCCAAAATCTTCAGAAGTCGTGGGACGGCTTGCGGAGAACCATGCTGCACCAAGCAATCAGCAAGGAGCCCGGGCTCGTCTCCTCGGTCTGCCCAAGGCGATGTGCGCTGGCACAAGCACTGCTTTACAACCGGAGATTTCCCAGCTGGGAGAGCTGGGAGGTAGAAGAGTCGTTCGATCTTCTGCTAAATAATTGCGGGCGAACCTTCAAGCTTGCGGTCTTCATCGATGGTCTAGACGAATTCGATATAGACCCAAAGGAAGTGGTGGGATTGATTGATGAATTATCCTCCATCTCAACCAACTTTCTCAAGATTTGTGTGGCCAGTCGTCCATGGATACAATTCGATGACGCATATAGCAACGTGCCGATGTTGCGGATGCACCTGCTCACAAAGGATGACATGATCAAGTTCGTCGCATGCAAGCTGGATGCAAACCAAGGCTTTCAAGAAATTCTCAACGTCTATCCCACCCAGGTGCAGGAACTCAAAAAGGAGATTGTCGACAGAGCTCGAGGTGTCTTCTTATGGGTATCAATCGTTGTACAGTCACTTCTAATATCTCTCTCCGATGGCGAAAGCCTCCACGACCTTCAAGCTACATTGAGCATGTTGCCGAGCGACATATCGAGCCTTTACGATGTTATTTGGGAAAGGACCGAAGAAAGGAATAGGCGCGACGGGTCCTGGATGATTCAAGTTCTTGTGGCGGCTCAAGGCCCACTGGAATGCCTCACGATGTGGCTTGCCGATGAGTCCAGGTCTACGCGTGCCGATCTCGAGCAGTTGCCTTACAACTTTAGAGAGCACGCTGCGGTCTTGCTCAAACGCAAGTTGGCGTCCCGGACTAGGGGAATCCTCGAGATCGCGGATGGCCCTGAGAAGGTTGTCGACTTCTCTCACCGGACGGCCAGAGATTGGGTACGACAAGCTGGAGTATGGGACAGAATTCGTGCATCCTATGGAGAGGATTTCGAACCTACTCTCATTCTCTTTGAGGCTGAAACATTGACCATGTCAATACTTCATGGCCCTCAAAGCTCACGTTGGGCAAACGTGAAGAAGGCACTTTGGTACGCTTCTCAGTCTTGTGAAGAGGAACCAACTGGCGAGCGGCTGGTCCAATTGATGGACTTCTTCGACGAGAGCATGCAGAAATATTTCGAGAAGGGAAAATGGCCATCTCAAGACAATATCAAAACAGCAAAGCGGAATTGGGCGCAGAACCAGAACCACTCGTTGTCCGCTACCGGGTTCCTTGGTTTGGCGGCCCAATTCTCCATACTTCCTTACATTCGACTCAAGACGGGGGACAGATGGAATCTGCCAAGCCGAAAGCCCTCTCCGAACTACACCAGCTTGCTAGACTGTGCAGTGTTTGGGTATGAGTTCTTTACTGGTTACGATGTTACTGAGACTCTGAAGCTTCCGCCCATCTCGGTCGAACGGAGACTTGAGACGGTGAAGTTTCTTGTTGACGCAGGTTCAGCGCCTGGCCCGAGATTTGGGGAGTACTTGGCGAAGGAAAAGGAAAGGTGTGGCACTGGCAGCCACCCAGTGCTGCTACACTACTACGATGAGGTTTGCGCATATATAAAGACCAAAACTAGTGTTCGACAACAGGCGAAGGGCGTCATTGGTTGGGTCTCCTCTGTTCTTCGCTCACCGCGATCGGGCTGAGATGGATGATTTTTGTATCCTTTGAGACGAGTTTAGCATGAATGAATGTATTGGGGACGCTTTTAGTTGCTATAATATCAGATGTGATGCTTCAAGGTCACTATGATTGCAGTCGTTCCATGTCTGCATCCGATAGGGGAAACTGCCAGAACCCATGGAGAACAAATGCAGCCCACTTGTACAGCGGCTCATCCAAAGTATCGTCCATCTTCATCGCCGCCGCCCTGACTGCCCTGGCAACATCCACGAAGTCAATGCTACCACCTCTGCCCACGTCAGACTTTGCCCCTGAATCCCCAGTCTGTGCCGCTGACGAACTCAGCTCATTCCTTTTCTTCTTCTTCTTCCGGCACTGGCTCAAAAAGGAGTCAAAGAAATGCCTGGAGAATTCTGCCCCGTCTGCGTCGTCGATGCTCCACAGCGTAGAAACGGTCGAGCTGGCGCCCGCGTAGAGCAAGGCCGGCACGAGCCCCATCACCTCGTCCCCGAGCTGCACGTCGGCGACGCCCCCTTGGCAGGCAATCATGTTAACGTGGGTGCTCGGCGGCACCCGGATGTCGAATATCTCGCGGGCCGTGAGGCGGTCTACGGGCCGATCCACGACAACTGCCTTTGCTCCTTTTTCGTTGTCGTCTACTCCCAATTTCGACTTCGGCGGCCACTTAGGCTCTGAGTCTCCATTTTCAGGGGCACTAGAAGCAGCAGATACCCTGGGAAACTCGACATGGTGATCCAGGGGGTCTCCGGCACGCCACTGGCAATGCGTGTGGAGATGAATCAGGCGCGACCCCGCGGCCCCTTCGAGGAAATCGGACTTGGAGGCGCCCCCGTCTATCCTGGGTGGCACGTCGAACCGGCGGGCCAGATCACCTACACTGTTGCGTCCCGCCGCGTAGCCCGCCGCTTCGGCCTCGGGGACCCCGGACAGGAAAAGGGGCTGCAGGGCTTGAGGACTATGTCGCGCGTACTCGGCGGCGGCGGCGCAGGACCGGAGCAGGGAGTGGCTGTGCGTGTAGACGACGGGGTTACGATATATCAACCCCTCGGTGGTGGAAGAATCGCCATCATTGTCCACATCTTTCAGGGAGAGGGCATGGAGCGGGACGCGATGGAGGGTGCTCGACGGGCACAGCACGAGCACCTCGCCTCTTTTTGTGCGATGGGCCAGAGGGGCAACAAGCCCACCCAGCATGTCGTCGAACTTGGCGCGCGAATCCGGGGCGTGAAGTTTCTCTTCGCGAAACCATTGCCACGTGGACGGGACCAGGTATTGTTTTTGCCAGGCGAGGACGTCCTCTTCACCTACGGTTAGGATATCCATGGTGGGCTCGGCGTTGGCCCGCGCCGTGAACAGCAGCATCTTCCCACTCTGGTTAGCTATGTAGGGTGGGAGGTAGAACCAGTCCACCAGGACTATGGCGGAGCCAGCTTGCTTTTCGAGGGTGGCTATGTCGGATACGCTGAACGGGGTGGCTTCGCGAAGATCCATCAGCTGCCGCAAGAGGGGGTGCCTGATCTTCATGACCTCCAGGTGAGCGTCTAGTTGACGGCGCAGCTCAAACCTGTCCATCAGCTTGGCCTTCTTGATCCGTTCCTTGAAATCTAGCATCTCCTCGTACAGGGTCCGGGTCTCGGCGCACTCCATGATGCTGTTCACCAAGCCGGGCGGGTCATAGCTGCGCACCCCGATGGTCCGGGCGAGTGAGCGGGCCTTGTACTTCTGCACCCATGTCCAGACATGACTTGCTGTTTCCCGAGACGGCTCGCCTTGCTGGACGAGGTGGAGGGTGATGGCATTGATGGCGGTAAACGCGCTGCCGTAGAAGCGAGTGAGGCTCTGTCTGTTGGTGACGCTGTCGAGCCCATCACTCCACGACGAGTTGATCTCGGTCTTAGAAAGAATGGCGTCGGCTTCTTCCACCTTCTTGATCGCCGCGGCTTGCAAATACTTCATTTCGTCGCTGCTAGCTGTAATGGCCTCTGTATCCCCATTTTGCGTTTCCATCAACTGTTGTAGTCTGAAAATCTTCATGGTGAAGATCTGCGCCCCCGTTCGCAGAAAACGCGCGTACGAAACCCGATCATTCAATTGTAGATGCTCTTCAACCGCGGCGTCGTTCCACTTCTCCGCCTCCAGTAAGTTCTTGGAAGCCACCTCGCCGGTGAAGTCGGCCAGGGGTGAGAGCTCGGCCACGATGGTCATGGACATGGCCCCGACCCACGATGCGCGGTTGCTTGGGAATGTTTCGCGGATGATCTTGGGAAGCGTCTTGTCCAGCTCGAGAAGCTGTTGGAGCTCGTGAATGCGACGAGCCAACATGTCGTGCTCTGAAAAGTAGGCCTGCCTGCTGTCGCGTAACATAATCAGACAGAAAAGGCGCTTCTCACGCTGGCCCTTGGGGGGTTTGCTGGCCAACCATTGGCAGATGCGGTCGTACTTGGCTTCCTGCGAAGCATCAACCTCAGGGGTTTCTGGGAAGATGGTGGAAGAAAGCCCCGCGATATTTTCGGTTCCCACTATCCTCGCGATGTCTTCCGCAGTGAGGGGGGCGGAATCAGTCCTCGAATCAGGGTAGGCGACACCCATCATATTCTCAAAGTCTTGGGCATCAAGATGACCGGTTGCAACATCGTCGAGAGACCATTCCCATAACAGGTTTAGAGTGGTTTCACGCTTTATCGACCCGTCCCTCATTGAACTTCGCCATGGCCAGAAGAATTGCTCGTCAATTGGTTCGTCATCCGCATCGTCCTGCGCAATAGCGGCGTCCGAGTCGCGAGAAGGAAGTACGATCGGGGCACTGCGATGGTGGAGCCACGCCCCTATCGACGGTCCGCAGGCTTCCAGCTCCGCCACTTTCCTCTCGACTTCACTTGCTTCGTCCAGCCGACGCAGTGACATGAAAAGCAGTGACTGGGACCTGTACAGTAGAGCCAGTATCATGGGCGACGCAAAGTGCGGGTACCGGTGTAGAAAACCGTCGATCCACTCAAGTGACGTTTGACGGTCGACCGAAAGGGAGAGGGTGAAGGCGATGAGGCTGTTACGATGTTGCACCAGGTCGGTTATGTCTTGGCTTACGTGCTCGTCATAGTGTTCGAGCCGCGCCTGGAAGTCGAAGTATTTATCTCGATAGACCAGATCAGACGTGACTCTGTAGAAGGCATTGGCGAGATCGGCGGCATCCGCCAGACAGGAACCAGTCTTGGCGCTTTCCATCTGTTCAAATCTACCAGCGAGTTCTTCCGTTCGGCGCATTTTCTCGAACGGGTCTTGGATGCAGGACAGCTTTTCATATTCAATGGCTTGCATATGAGGCATGGCTTCCCGGTCGACAATGCCGTGTACGTCGCAGAACCCGTTGAACGCTGCCTCGGACTTGTCGATTTCCTCCACCGCACGTGGTACGTTCTGCAACATGAGCAGGGTATTGGCCCATTGCAATCGAACTATGGCCTCGTAATAGCTGCGGGTGCTTGTCTCTGATATTCCATCGATTCTGGATAGGAACTCCTGCACCACTGGCTCGCGAGTCTCGATAGGGGTTCGGTTAAACTCAACACGGAAGATCGCATTGGCCTCTTTGATCATGCCTCGTGCACAAAGGGAGCGACGCAGCTCATGCAACCCGCTCCAAGCATCGCTGGATCCGCAGGTCGGTATCAACTCTGCTGCACTGTTCTCGTAGGCGGAGTACAGCTTTGTGAACAGGTAGCATACGACATATCGGCGAATGCAGCTTGCCTGGACCCCAAATGAGCAACGAGAACATTGTCTACCTCAAGGACAAGTGAGAGCGGTTGACTTACCTGGATGTCTGTATAGTCCTCAATCGGTACATCACGAAGCCAGAGCTGGGTCCTCGCAACCTCATCAGCAGAGGAGGCCAAGTCACCTCGGTATCTAGTCCCCAACATGGCACGGGTAAGAGCCATGAGCCGATACTCGGGGGCATCGAGGTCCTGGCAGGACTCCTTGGCATGGGTCAAACCCCTGTCCAGTATTCGCCATGCCTCTCCCCATCTGCCAGATTCGTGCTCGAGGTCTGCCCCCTCGATTAGCACCACCGGGGTCTTCTCGAAGGAATCGAGTTCATTCTGGTAGATTGCTCGGGCTTCCTTTGTGTGGCCTACGAGCTTCAACCAAATTGCCCTTTCAAGGTGGCGAACGGCATCTGCAGGCAGGGTCTGGTAAAGGGAGGTATGGATGCCTCGATAGTTGGACGCATCCATGTTGTCTAGCGACCTATCAACTAACAAACGCAAGTTGCACAGTTTTCAAAAAATACCTGAATGATATGATGTTGGGTCTATTGAGACTGTTCTGGGCACGTACAGGTAAATAAATGACGAAATACGCGGTGCCGCGAATGGACTCGAATGCGAAACGCTATCCCAAGCTGAAAAAGAAATCAACACAATGCATTGATTGGCATGACGAAAAGGCCTCCGACAATACTGCCCAATCGTAACAGTTTCCCACCCCTCACAGACAGCCACCTATGGTCTGGAGTAGTGGCATCAACACGCCAAGACCAGCTGAAAATGCATCAAACACATCGCCTCCAGCTGAACCGGCAGTCGCCGCGGTCCCAAACTTTTGGCAACCGCAGTTGCAAAGTATTTATGCGCTCAAATTTCATGAATTTGCATTGTGAGGACTTATGAAAGGAGTAAATTCGTCTACTTTGAAGTGAACGTATCAACCCACCCCCTTTCGACTATCTTTCTACTTACAAGTATCCAGAAACTCTCAAAATGGGAGCCACAACTGAAGTCGAAGTCGGTGTTCCAGAAGAGAGGACTGAAACCCCGCTCACTGTCTCATTGGACGCCACCAAGGACTTGGACGAGCTCGAACCATTGTTCTCTCCTCGGTCGATCAAAGTCACCCTCGACGAGGGCGGCGGCCAGCTCTCGGCGCCACCCCAGACCAACCGACGCGACGAGCTGTCCATCCCCCGCGAGATCATCTCCTCCGCCGTGTCGTCCAGTATCTTCCAGTCCGAGTGCCTGCGGCCCATCCTGGCCGGCACCTACCGCGGCGTCCCGGCGTACCTCCTCCGGCTGCAGTTCCAGCTCGTCGCGGACGCCGGCGGCGGCAACAACCGGGGCTGGCTGAGCCGCATCAAGGGGGCCACCATCAAAGTCCTGCTCCAAGACGCGCCGGCAGCGTCATCATCGTCACTGGGCGGGGGCGACTCCGACTTGGATTCGTCGGACGAGGACGATGAGGAAGATGAGCCTCGGCACCCTTCCATCGTCAAGACAATGCCCGGACCGGACGGCTGGCAGGGCCAGCCCACGACGGCGCGCGTGGAGGAAAAGGCCGAGTGCGGGCTCCAGCTCGGCTGGGACGCCGCCGGCGTGTCGACCACGCTGAGCCGGCAGCGCACCAAGACGGAGACGGGCGCCGTCCGGATCAACGCCGTGTGCAAGGGCCGCGACCGCAACAGCCTCGTCGTCGCCGTGGCCGAGGACGCCGTCGACGCGGCGGGGATCCCCGAGTACCTCGTCCTCCCGCTCATCGTGACGCCGGCTCTTCCTCCTCAGAGGAAGAAGCAGCAGCAGCAGCAGCGCATCGGTCGAGGACAAGAAGGGGGTGGCGGGGCAAGGGGGCGGCGGTTCAGCATGCGCGTCGAGGTGAACGCGCGGTTTGGGTTTTGGCGCCGCGGCGTGCTGGCGGAGATGGTCCCCGTGATGGGCCGGGCGGACGAGCCGCTTTACTTCGATCCTGGAGTGCTGCACCAGTGGATGGAGGAGGGCAGACGGGGAATGGGAGGGAACAGGGTTGTGGAGTGGGTTGGGGAGTTGCAGGAAGTAAATTTGGGCCAGCACTTCTCGTTGACTGGGTTGGGTCAGACTGCCAGTTAGACAGGGAAGTCATTCAAGGATTCTTTACTCATATAATCCGAGTACGCTATATAATGCCGAGAACACTGACCAGTCAGGTGCTTGATCTCCTTGATATCGCAAGCCTGTCGTTCGAAAGTATTTACGTACACAAGCTAATGGTCCCATCAAACGGCATCTGACTGCTCCTATCTGGCAAAGTGAAGCAACATCTAGCGCTTACTTTCCGAAACAGGAAAACCCCCAGACGAAGTGATATTCCGATATCATTATGAAGGTGCCGGGTATGCAGTACATCTCCTGAGTTATCTCTACCAATGCAGTTCGCCGCCGATAAGAATGCGTACAAGAGAGACTGCACCAACCTGCCAACTATCGGATTGATGTAAGAAGAAGAGATGTTGGAGTTCAGAAGGCTAGCGCGGAGTAGGAACTCCGCACACTGAGCATATGGCCCCCACCTCACTACAGCACCCCCACTGTAGGACACCCACCGTAACCAACTTCAGCTTGTCGAGTGAATTCCGTTTCTGTACTTAGTCCACAAAAAGCAGCCTCTTCATCAATCAACTCAAGGCGCTTTGGCGGAGTGGTTAACGCGATGCCCTGCTATGTGCACACATAACAGGTTAGGCATTTCCTTCGGGAGCGCAGGTTCGAATCCTGCAGGCGTCGTCTCCCTGACAAGCAATTCGCACAGCGAATTTCTCTTTTTGCATCTTCTTTATATCTCCTTTTGCCTGATTCGGACATTTGCTGCTTATCTCTTTTTTTCTTATTTCTTTTCTGGGCCTGTCACATGTTTTGTATACACGTACGGACGGTCGATCCATTTTACTCTTTTGCCGATAATGGTGTGCCTTCAACATGCATCTCATCTTTAAGATAGCGGGGGACAGACTACCCCAAACTACCACTTAATCGAGCTCACCAATGTTGGCTATTACGGGAACTATCACCAAATGGCGAGGTTGGACATTACACACATCACATTTCACGCGATTCATGGTCGGAAAATTCAAGAAGATTTTGAAAACATCAAGTTTTATGTACTCAGTTGTAAAAGTCGTATATACAGGTTAAAAAATGATCAAAGAATGCCAAGTGGCTAGGTGCGCTTCTCTTGGATGCGGGTGCATCGTTCATTGATTGGCACGCCGAATCTGCCACAGCTGGCTCAAAGTCTCAACACACCAGGAATTTCCCAGTCGCGAGAGCAGAGTACTGCGATTAGGTAGGTCGAAAAAACCTTTAGTTGACGCACTGGCTGTAGTAGTCGTTCTGCTTCTTGCAGGTGCCCACGGCGCAGGTGGTAGAGCCGGTGAAGCCGTTGCCACCGCACTGGCCGTAGAGCGCGACGCCTTGGCTGTTGCCGCCGGCGGCGGGCTGAGTAGGGGCAGGCGCGGCAGCGGCGGAGGTGCGGGTGATCATGGTGGTAGGGACGGGGGCGGCAGGGGCCTCGGGCTCGCAGGCATCGTCCTCGCCATCGTCACCGTTATCAACTTCGCAAGAGTCGTCATCGCCGTTGTTGTTGTTGTTGCCACCGGCGGGCTTGGTAGGGGCGGGAGCAGGGGCGGAGGCAGCCTTGGAGGTAGCGGCAGGGGGCGCCTGGGTGGCAGCAGGGGCAGAGGCAGCAGGGGCAGAAGCTGCAGGGGCAGAAGCAGAGGGAGCAGGGGCCGGGCTGGAACCGGAACCGCCACCACCAGCAGCGCTGCCGAACAGCTTGGGACCGGGGACAGTGTAGCTGGAGATGGTGCCCTGGTAAGGGTTGAAGAGGATACCGGCGTCCTTGGAGGTATACAGGTTGGTGCCCAGGGTGCCCTCAGGCAGCTCCGTACCAGAACCGGTGACGGCGATGTTGACGCACTGGGGGTAGTTCTGGGCGCCGTTCTCCTGGCCACCGGCGTGCAGGGCGATGATTTCGTTGCGGAAGACGTAGTTACCAGCCTTGAGGTTGGCGGGGACCTTGGTGGTCCAGGTGCCGCCGTTGGCGACGAGCTTGGCAGCGCCCCATTTGCCGCCCTCGTAACCGGACTCGTCGATCTTGACCCATTTCAGGGCGTTGACGTCGGCCTGGGCGCAGTCGCCGCCGCAGTCGGCCACGTAGGTCAGGACTGGGCCGATGTCGTGGGGCCAGTTGGGCCAGTCGAAGCTGACCTCGCCGCCGGCCGCGACGGAAGAAGTCAGGGCGCCCGGCTTGGCCTTCTTGTGGCAGTTGATGTCCGAGGTCTTGTAACCCGTCGGGTCGACGAAGCCGTTGTCGAGGTTCTCGGTCGACCAGGCTGCCACCTTGGGCGCGTTGCCGCCGTTCTTGGCCTGGTAGTAGTAGTCCAGCAGGAAACCCTGCTGCTTCTTGCCGTCGGTGGAGAAAGTGTTGACGTTTCCGTGGGCCAGGACCGTGGTGGCGGCGAAGGCGCCGATGGCAGCGAGAGTGAGCTTGGAAGAAGACATGGTTGGTTTCGGAGAGGTTTTATCTGAAGAGATTCGTGGTGTTTGGTTTGGATGGGCTGGCAAAAGAAGAAAAGCAGCTTGGCTTTGATCAAGGAGAATCGAGTATTCGGTAGAATGGAATGTCCCTGCTTCACACGGTGAAGTTGACTTTAGGTAAAGAATGTAAAGGGTGGAAAAGGTGGTAAAGCCTAGGGAGAAAAAGAGTGTAGAAAGCGACCTGCAACTGAGACGTGATGAAGCAGAAAAGAATCATCTACAGACTGCGGACGACATGAGCGTATTTATGCATGGCGTTGCCGCTTCTCGTCGTCCACCTCAACCCCTCACTCCATCCCCATTTCAATCCTGCAGAGCCTCAATGCTCAAAGATTCAGGAGCAAACCCCCATGCGACCAGCCAGTCAGCTTACACGGTCGGATGTAGTGGACCCAGCGGTGGTGGAAGAATCGTTGTCGACACCATCAATCTGGAACGAGGCCCAGCAGCATGCATCTCACGAACCCTGGCGTGGTGCTATGGGGGTGAGTTCCCGTTGCGGAAGTCATCCCATATGAGCTGTTCAGGGACCAGGGTATATGATCACCCTGTTATGCTGCTCTTCCGCCTTTTTGACGGGCCTTGAGTCCTTGACAGACTGGGAAGGTTCTTGACAGGAGGATTCGTCGAGTGTCCTGGCAGAGAATCGGCCAAAGGTGAAACAGGAACCCTGGCTGATCTCGGCGCGTGGCTCCGGATTGACGTTGAAAAGTCCACTGCGCTACCCCTGCAGGTGATCTTGACGCCCCCGTCACCCCCTGGACGACCAACTCTTCAGACGAAAAATGCCCTGCCAAGACGTTTCTGTGCAAGGGGAGCCAATGGCGAACGCAGAAAGAGAGCATTGGGGCATTTCGACTCCATAATCGAGCATCATCTACCCTTGCCGCGCTCGTAAACTTCTATGGAAAAAGGGAATAGCAACCGAGGCGTGACGCTCTCTGCCCTGGGTTGGGCCGGTTAGCGCTTCCCTGTCAAGTCGCCCAGGCCGCTGGGTCAGCTCTTAGTGATCCCTGGGCCCCCCACTAAACGGCTAAATTCAGGGAGACAGCACAGCGCTTTGGGCATGCCAAGGCCCATAAATCACTGCAGCCTCAATCACCGCTGAACCGCCATTTCCGGCTTCTTGGAACTGCATTTTGGCCTTCAGTCCTTTCTAGGAAGTCGGCTCGGCGAGCCAGATGCACGTGTTGAAGCTTTCAATGGGTATCGATCGCCAAAGAGCTTATACTCTGTTTGGTTATCTTCGTACTTGTAGTCTGCAGTGATCTTTACGACTTACTTTCGCCCGTCGCTTGAGGTCATGCATCTTGGCATCTAGTTACGCCGCCTGTGCCGTGCTCGGTGTCCCCATTGAGGTTGAATCTCTCCGAAGTGACTCATTCGGCGATGGAAATCCAATCCTTCATCATGTCGCCGCCCTTGGGCAGCGTTCGAGCCTAGAATGCGAATGGTATAATTTGAAGTATATAAAACTTCCACCACTAATAGATTCCGATTCCTAGATAGCTCCAAACATTCAAGCATCTGCGTATCCGTTTTCTTTCAGCCGCATCCCGTTGAAAAGATCCACAACAATGTCTCAAGCCAAGCCGTCCTGGGCTAGTTTGCTCCAACCGCCCCCGTCTTCGCCAGCTTCATCAACCTCGGAACCTCCCGACACTAATAACACCGCAGCCGCGAACGCGAACGTGCCTGAGGTCAATTCCAATGTCCAATTTCCGGCCAGGACGTCAGCAGCGACGGCTGTTTCTCCGCGGGGGGTCGCCATGATCAGTGGCCACATGGACCTCTCCCCTGAGGAGTTTGCTCGGGGATATCACACCCAGCTCGACAACGCAATCAGCAACGGAGACTCCTTCGTTATGGGCGACGCAAAGGGCGTAGATGAAACGGCGCTCGCCTACATACTGGCCAAAGACGCGTCGGCGGCCAGTCGCATCACCGTCTACGCGTCTCGCCCGGCGAACGTCGCCAGGCTCGAGCAACTCGGGGTCAATGTGGTTTTGTATGACATGCGACAGCCCGCAGCAGCCGGTGCTGTCCCTTCGCGAGGCCGAGGCCGAGGTCGCGGGGGTGGGAGAGGGGCAGGCAGGCAGGTCCATCTCCAGCGCGATGCTATGATGACGGAGAACAGCACCTATGACATTTTGTATGTGCGGACCGAGGCTGAGTCCCGCGCGCTCTACGGGGACAAGTACCGGCCTAGAGTCTCAGCTACTGAGTTGAACAGGCAGAGAAGGGCGCAAAAGTTGACGACGCAAGCAGGGGACAGCTAGACCCAGTGCAAGAATAAGCAGAATACCTAGACGAGATTCCAAGATCGTAGCCAATCGAGTTTTCTAATTTTTGGGAGAATAAAGCTAAGATAATTGATCGCCGTCGTGTAGACTCGCCTACAACTCGGTGTCGGTTATGCGCCCCGATGCCTGCTCTCTGATGGTGATAGGCACATCACATTTGCTGAAATGAATCACTGTACAATTGCTTCAATCCCACAACCTATGAATATATGATTAAGATTTGTCTGTCAACGTCCAACACAACCCGAATATATCCAGTGCACTTGAAAAAGGAGTAGAGTAATGTTGAATGGTAGGCGGTAATGCCTGGAGATGTTGTGAAGGGAGAACCAGGGATGTCGGTTAGTCAAGGGCCCAAACAATTCGATTGTACGGATTGTATGACAGCTATATTCTGTGCCTGGCTGCCCGAAAGACCATCGACAGCTGAACAGTAAGCACCAACGCGGAACAGATGAATGCAGCGCGCCGGTGGTACGTCAGCCATCTTCGGACGATCGACTACCCGAAATAACAATTCAAACTATTCCTGGCATTCACTAGGGAACCCGCGCTTTGCTTTGTTTCTATTGGCAATATGTTTGCTGGGTTGGGGGAGGTAAGCCAGCAGCCAGGGGCCTAGCGGCGAACCCCAGATTAGAAGCCATAGCCACACTCACTCGTGGACGGACACGTTCGGTCTTTGCAGCCAGCAAGCCCAATGAAAACCCCATATTGACCAAGCCACAAGCAGATTGCGCTGTCAAACCAAGCTTTCGGGCAGTTGGCATGTTTTAGCCTCATTCCGTGTGAGGGTCGTATGGACGCATGATTGGGTAGATATTTCGGTCCTTAGCACGCCGGCTATTCGCAGATCCGGCTCCCTTGCGCCCTTTCCTGGATGCCGGGGCCCACCAATACCAATGCGGACCACAATTTGTTTTGTTTTGTCTGCCAAATATATACTATATCGTCGTACATGCGGCTGGGTGGAGGCTTTTATCTACGTGATAGGTAGATAGAGTCGGATAGCTTAGGACAATGCCATGTCACCAATATCAATCAGTGTCTTCCGTACCGTAAATTGCTTTTGAGGTGGATCCTAATGAGATGCCAATGCTGGCAACGTAGATTAATATAGAAATTGGATGAGTTAAGATGTCTATGCCAGCTGGAACTCAAGCAAGGCATATTATTCATATGCTGTCGACACATAGTTGCCTTCTTCTTGGCAACACTAAAGAAGGACCTAGTGAGAGGGTCTTGTTACGCAATAAGGAATATGACCTGCATAAACCTCATTTTTCAAGAATACCTGCGACGCTGACACGCATAAAACACATGCTCCGCGTGAGATAATAGCAATATAGAAAATACTTCTAGAGCCATATGCAGTTGTTGCATAGCCACTTGGACAACAAAGACGCAATTCTATCTTGGGAGCCGCTAGAACGCGAAGCTAAACTGGGGAAATCAGGTCCATGACATTGTCATGGAAGAGCAAAAGGGAAAGATAAATACCTGTGCCAGGGACCACCATGGAGCAAGCAATATTTTCAGTATCTTCTTATCGACCAAGCAAGCCAGCAGCCCATCAACAATACTAAACACAAGAAAAAGACTTACCTTACAAGCAACCTAATCGTCAACATGAAGTTTTCCATCTTCTCCACGATCCTCGCCGCATCCACCGCGCTGGCTGCACCATCGTCTTTTCTCGTGCCCCGTCAAGCGGCCTGCGACGCAAGCAAGCAGCCTTCGGTGGCCGAAGCTACCGGTGCCATCCGCGACTGGCTGGCCGATGTGAACACGGTCAACGCCTTTGTCGACAACGCGGCACAGGCTACGTCGAGCGCGGCAGCCCATGCCCTACAGTTCGCCAAGAACGAGCCAAACGATCTGAGTGAGTAGCCCTGGCTCCCATCCCTTTGTTTCTTCACTCTGGCTTCGCTTCTATTACCTTTTCGCTGTTCCATACTTCGCTCAACGACCTGGACTAACCACTCCTCCGTGCACAGAGGTCTTGAGCCGCATCTGCGGCGTCACCGACGCCTACACGCGCGCCGTCCAGGACCTGGGCCAGGTCTTCGGCGGCGTGCTGACGAACCTGCAGGCCATCGTCGACAACCCGGCCGCGGCGCCCAAGGCGGCGGCCACCATCAACCGGATCCGCTGCTGCAACGTGCTCAAGGACCTCGACGTGCTCTGGGTCGAGGCGGCCGAGTCCTACGGCGTCGTGGGCCAGGTGCAGACCAGCGTGCCGCGGCCGGGGGCGTGCGCAGCGGTCAAGTGCTGAGTTGCCTATAGTGGGCTCAAGTCTATGGAGTCAGGGGGTGAGAGAGAAGATAGATAGCATCTAGGAGTTGAGGAGTTTTCGCTGTTCTTTTCTTCGGGCAATTTGATTCGTTGTACGGGGGCTTTGCGAATACCAGGAACTTGGGAATCGCATTCGCAGGCAGGACCCAGGCAGAATGCATGCATTCAAATCGGCGCATGGGATTGACATTTATTTTAGTATGCGATCTTCGACCAGACTCTTAGTTTCTCTCGGCATCTGTTTGATCGGGCATTATGAGGACTGGCGTTGGGCATTTCTTTGCTGTGGTAATAAAACGTTTATTATGAAATTATTTAGATCAACGTAGGTCTTCTGGTGATTCCATTGCAATTGCAGTATCATCCTTCGCGTCTCGAGCTCGCAATGACGTCGAGGACATTACGTATGCCTAGAAGGTCATGACACGGGTAAGCCATGGCCGCCAGGCCACACACCACGTGTAGTCGGGAAAGGGAAAAGGTGCAACGAATCTATCATTGGACAGTATCTCGGTTCGGCATCTTTTAAGTTTGGTGTTTCATTCGATGGTTAGGGAGTTTCGGCTTCTAGAAGAATATATTGGTTGCGCATCGGATGCGACGGGCGCGGGTTGGGCATCAGTTTTTGATGGGTTGATGCGGTAGGACCGGCTACGTACCCCCTAATCTAGAAAGCCGGAAAAGGGGGTCGTACCATCAGTCCAGTCCCTCTGGATCACCGTGTATTCGACCCAATGTGGCAAATATTTCTATGCATGGTATTTGTCACATTCTATGTCCAATAGATTGGGTTTTGAAGATCTTTGGAAGGCGAATGTTTGATTCCCATATGCTGGTGATGAAAACCCCGGTTGATGGCGGCTGTCGTACATAAATAAATAACATTGGTGTGCCTGTGTGGGGGGAGGAGACAGAGACGGACAGACGCGGACAGACGACGATGCGGCAACCCCCCTCGGGGCCCCCTCTGTGGCACCACAAGATGGGTTATGTTACCCCGCAAAGCTTGAGTCTGACACCTTCGCAAACCAACCAAATTTAGATCAGACGACAGGGCATGTCATCCTGCAGCCGGTGGGCAATGGGCACATTTTCTCAACCTTACTGCAGCGTTGGTCGGTCCGCGCAACCTTTTCGATTCGAAACGTAGGACCAGGCGACCGGAAAAAGAAAAGAGACCAAAACCATCGTGATTCGCCAGACTTTCCCTTTCTTCTTGGCTCCCCCCCTCGTCTATCACGTTTCAAGCATTTGGATCGTCGATGAGCAGAGCAGAGGCGGCGCATGCGGGATTTCTTTTCTTTTCTTTCTTTCTCTTTCTACCGTAGCCAAGCCAAGCACCGACCGAGAGAGAGTACGGCGGACGGGCTTGTACGAAAAAGACAAAGAGCCACACCCCAGACGTTAGACTTAGACGCGCTTGCTGCATCAGCGATCCTTCCCCAGCATGGCGCAGCAACAAAGTCGCAAGCAGTAGGTAGTAGCCTAGCAAGCAGATCCAAACCCAGCGCGGGCAGCGAGCAAGCGGTCAGCCAACGAGTCCCGGCCAACAAAGAAAGGACAGTTCATCTAGCTAACACACGCCCCCCAAAGGCCGATGGGTTCCGTCATGCACTTATACCGCTGGAGTTGACATATTACCGTACAAGAACCAGCCTGTCCAAGTTCCGTTTACTTTTCATTTCCTTGCTTCCATTTACTGAGTCCCCTTCCATGTGTTACTGTGCTTATCTGAAGACTTCCCGAACCCCCCAGCCACACGTTGCACAGTAGTAGTCGCAAGCAGTGGTAATTAGGCAACGAAGTTCTAGCCATCTTGCAAAATCATATACACGTCCTCACTGATCCCCTCATATTCCTTGACCTCCATCAATAGCCACACCAACCAATTTATCAAGCATAACCAGCTCTTCCACAATCAATCCATGGCGGTAACGACCTTGTCCGACGAAACCGCAGGACCCGTCACCCAGATCTTCTACTTGAGCATCCCGGTCGAGCACCCGCTCGAGGATGCGACGAGCGGGGCCGGCCGAAGGTGGGCCGAGGCGCTCGAGCTGATTGCCGAATCTCCCGGCTTCTTGCGGCTGTACTGGGGCCGGCAGGTGGAGGAGAGCAAGAAGGTGCAGCTGCACATAGGTTCGTCTGCTTTCTATTCATCACCAATCCAGGCAACTTTCCTCCTACACTCTATGAACGTGACAAGCAACCCCTCACCAACAACACCTCGACGACAATGATTGCCAGATAATCTGTAGCTTTCTCTCTTTCAAGTATAAGACAAAACTAACCCTCCCTACCTGGACAGTGAGAGAAACCCTGGAGCAGAATGAGGACTTCCTCCTGTCCTCGCTCTACCTCGACGAGGTCCTCCCGCTCATCAAGAGCCTGCTGACGCCGCCGCACCCGGTGCACCCCACCATCCCGGACATCCAGATCTGGCACGTGCATCTGGGCCAGCAACTGACCCCCGTCATATCCCCTACTACCAAGCCAGCTACTGCTCCTTCCGCTACCCCCACGACCACCAACGCGTTCGGACTGGACTCGCTGATCGGGTACCCCGTCAGCACGGCCCTGTACGGCCACGACGACGACAACGCCTGGGTCGAGGGCGAGTGGCTGCTCTGGGCCGACGCCATGCGGCGCGTCGAGGGGTGCAAGACCATCGCCGGCGGCCGGCTGATCAAGAAGTCCGTCACCGTCACGAAAGCGGCGGACAATGGCGGCGCCGGCGGGGGGTACCTGATCTATGTCGGCTGGGAAACGCTCAAACATGACGACGAGTACCACGGGTCCCCGCACTTCAAGGAGCAGGTCATGGTGCTGAGCTCGGGCGGCAAGGGGTTCAAGGAGTACGGCCACGTCGTGTTCCAGGGTTTCAAGGAAAGGAGTAATACCGGTAATGCGGTGGTGGCATGAGGTGGGGACGGGGAAAGGGAATGGTGGGAGGCGGCGTTTTCCAGGGAGTTTGAGTGTGTGATAATTGAAACACCGAGCTACAAGGCTTAGTTAGGCCTCACGCGCTCAGTAGACGACACAGAAACAAGCAAGAGGCGTAAAGGTTATGTTATGTTGTAATTCAACGGATAAAATGACAATGATTGTAAAAACATGAAGTCTCTCATCTTCTAAAACACCGTTTGACCACCGTCCACCAGGAGATCCGCCCCATTGATGTAGCTCCCCGCTCGGCTCGCCAGCAGCACCACCGCCCCCGTCAGCTCGTCGGGCTCGCCCATGCGGCGCATCGGGTTGCGGCTCAGCCAGACGTTCTTGGCCGCATCAAGCCCGACCCCCTCGTTGAGGATGGTGTCCATATAGCCGGGAGAGATGCTGTTGACGCGGATGCCGTGCACCGCCCACTCGGCCGCCAGACTCTTGACCATGGCCAGGACGCCCGCTTTCGACACGTTGTACGACACCTGGGGCTGCGGGTAGTTGACCCGGTGCGCCGAGATGCTGGCGATAAATGTCATGCTCCCGCCGCGGCGCGACTTGATCATCTGCTTCGCCACAGCCTGTGCGCACAGGAACACGCCCGTCGTGTTGACGCCGAGCACGCGGTTCCACTCGTTGGGCGCCGTGTCCACGGCGTGCCGGCACGCGACCATGCCTGCGAACGAGACGAGCGTGTCAATGCCACCGAGGTTCCGGGCGGCGTCCGCGACGGCCGCGTCGACCGTCTCGGCGTCGGTGACGTCGACCTTGGTGAAGCCAATGCGGGCGTGGGGGAACTCGGCCTGGAGGGTCTGAACTTTCGCCGCCGCCTCGGTCGCGTTGACGTCGAAGAGCATGAGCCCCGCCAACCCGTGCTCGAGCAGCGCCCGCGACGCCGCGAACCCCAAGTCGCCGGCGCCGCCCGTCACGATGGCGTTGCCGGCGACGCGGAAGCGGGCGGCGGCGCGGGCGGCGGGGGAGGCGCTGCGGGGGAGAGGCGGGGGCGGGGCGACGAGCGAGCCCGGCATATTGCCGTCGCCCAGCATCATCTGGGGCAGGACACGGCCCGTCAGGTCGGTCCGCGACGTCGGGACCGTCTGGAGGACCTCGCTGATGTCATCGTCCCTCGTCGTGACAGATCTGCCCTCAAAGTTGTAACTCATGGCGAAGGGATTTTGGGATGTTTGGGGAAATATTTTGGTATGCTGTGGAGCGGTTGTATCGGTTGTTGGAGTGATGGGGGGTTTATATGCGGGGATGTGGCCGAGAAGTAAGATTCGGGGTACTGCAGTCCGTTGTGGTAGGTCGGCAACCTTGAGGGTGCGGGCAGGAGAGTACCGAACCATCATGCAGCGCACTTGACGAGAAGAGCAGGAAGACGAAAACGGATTTATGTACTCCGAGGAGTCAATATTGCATTCTCTACCACTGATCCGAAGTAGCCACATAAGTTGGCGTGTCCTTGACAACACCGAAAAGCCGAGAACTACATTGTGTTGCCCAAAGGACTCTCACATATGCGAATCAGCTCGCATCTTGCGAATAGAGGTGCTACTGATCTTGGACGCGAAGTTTTCCGTCTTGGTGGGCTCGTCGGTAATCTCCTCGGCACTCAGGACATCAACCTCGAAGATCTGCAAAGGATGCCAGCCCAGCTCTATCCGCTTGGCATTGACGGCCGCACCTCCAGACCTGGTCTCGCCCGACACGACTAAAGCATCCATGTTTTGCTGAGTGATAGTAGGACCGAATGCATCCTGAATCTGCACGCATGTCACCGAGATGGTGTCGGAACGGAAAAGTGCGGTGATCTCGCCATCCTTCTTGGTGATTTTGCGTTCAGCAGCGCCAGCCTTCCAGCCTTGTTTCTGCAGCTCTAGCATCGACGACAAAAAATCAATGACGCTCATGGCCCTGTCTTCCCAGGGCTGCACGAATTCGGCGTACTTCTTGTTCTTGAGCAGCTCATCGCCGGTGATGCCTACGACGAAGGAGCATGGCTCGGCCGAGCCTTCATCCGGGACCTTGAGTAATAGGATGGCCGCGGTAAGCAAGAGCTTGTGTCCCGGATGGAGATGATCAAATGTCCCGCCAAGGCACACAACGGAGTGAGGGGTCGTAGTCAGTGATGTTGGAATGGAATCAAGTGACTCCTTATTTAATGTGAGGCCACCGTCGACTTTGATCAGCTGATCCTGATTCAAAACCTGCATGCCCTCGTACATGCGCAGATAGGTAGACAGTTGCTCATGCCCAGCCTCAGTGCTGGCGCTGAAGATCTGCTTCCAGGGGTGATAGGCCGCAACAAAGGTCGCCAGGTCCACGATGACGGTGTTATTCGGCTCAATGGCGAGCTTGAAGTCCTCGGCTATCCGCTTGGTGGCGTCGTGGTCGATGAGGACGACGCGCGCATCGACTGAGCCGGGCCCGCCGTCCACCTCGGTCGCGACTTGCAGCTGCGCGCAGACGACGGAGACGAGACTGTACATGCCGGCCAGGATGGACTGCTGCTCCGGCCACGCCAGCGACTTGTGTCGCCGAAACTGGCCGGACAGCACCGGCGAGGGCAACGCGATGATGAGGGTAGATCCATCGGATGCTTTGCACTCTTTCAGCCTCGAGATGACGGACTCGAGGGTGGGACGGTAGGCGGCGCTGAGCTCCAGAGGGCCGGCTGGCCGGGGAGGAGGGGGCAGGAGCAAAAGCGAAGGCAACTCGCCTGACTTCATCTTGATGAGATTTAGATAAAGTAGTCGAATGGCTGCAGCGGGATCTTTTCTCTCTCTTTGTTTTGGAATTTTGCCCGCAGTTATTATATGACCAAACTTGACTTGAAAGGCGAAATATTGTAAAGTTGACGGCGGGTAGGGCAGGTTGGACCGTCCGGGTTACGTGCTTACCTTGTGACGCTGAATCGCTCCTTCTCCTCTTCGGCTAAAGTGGAGATAAGCCCATTCGTTCAATCGGAGCATACATATTCGAACATGTTGACAGTACGATCAATGCTGTGTGACATTGGACACAGCTGGCGACCGAAAGAATTCAATAGTCACATGGAGGAGACAAGGGAACTCAGCACATGCAATGAATACCATGAAAGGACTGAAGTCTTAGATAGACTGTAGAAAACAGCCAATGACGCATCTACATATTTCACTTACAGAGAGTGAACTTGGGTGTCGAAGGCGCTAAGCGGCTACCGGATTCAATTACGTCCTTTCAATGTTGAATTACACGCTTGCTGGCAACCTTGAATTCTTCTCTGTCGTAGGCCAGGGAGTGCTGTATCGCGGAAACCGATGTTGACCTTATAGACACATTCTTGTAGGTAGAAACATTTTCTCGCCGTGCCATCTTTGGTATTTTATCAACTATGCCTGTATCTGGTCCTCGAGAGTGTGTCTCTTGCATGCAGACAGGCGTCTATGTTAGCTGGGCTACATATTTGGGCATGTTGTACACTGGTAACTTCAGCTTCAGTTCCAACATGGTGTGTACCTAGCTAAAACTTGAATGGTGAACGATGAGATGGGTCAATTCGAATCAGGGAAAGTCAAATCCAGTGGCATCTGGTCAATTGGGAGATACAGTTGTGAATTGCTTTGATTAAAGTTGAGATTCAACCGCAGATAAGTGCAGGTAGGCTCTTCAGCTGATGCTGTCAACGTATCGGCGGTGCTGATCCGGCCCAAAAATAGAGGCTGGAATCCACTGACGGCCGGCGGCTGCTTGAGCTCTTGGGCTTTTGGGGGGGCTGTGTCGCACGACAAGCCAACCGATTGCTCTCATTGCTAATGCTGAATGTTTGAAGAGTGCGCCTCTCGCTTCTCTCACTCCTTCCCGACTCCAAAACAGACAAGGCAGACAAGGCCGAGCCCGCTATCGATCAATCAATCAATTTGATTGACACACTTCGAACCACGGCTTCCGCGAAACAACAAAATCTATCCTCCAGCCTGCCCAAGTAACCAACCAACCAACCAACCACCCTCTCCCCCCAAAGCCCAAAGTAATCGCTCGCGCCTGCCATCGCGCAGCAGCGGCGGAGCATTTCCAAGCTACTACCTGCCTTACTACTTTACTATTGGACCTAAACCAAGTTTCGACCCAAGAGTCATTTTGACGAGACCATGAACCAATCACAGGCCTATGCGGGAGCCCCGCGACGGTCCGCGACTGGTGCTGGAAACGCAGGATCAGGAGCAGGAGCTGCTGCACCACCATCGGGAGGAGCAGGAGGAGGCTACGCCGCCCAACACGAAGAACTTCACATATCTCCTACCATGACCCATCAATCCCAGCTGTCGTCTTCGAGAGATTTCACTGCCGCCCCCGGTCCTCAACTCAATCTCGAACAGGGTCCTGCCGCCGCCGCATCCCACACCCAACCCACCACCCCCGCCTACCCATCTAGCAACTCCTCGGTGCCCAATGTCTTGCAGCCAGGAGGCTTAGGCGCCGCTCGCCCACCTGCCATGAGCGCCAACACCGCACCCACCTTGCCCACCATGTCGACCGGCATCCCGCTGCAGCAGTCTCCTACCGAGTACTCGTCGCCTTCTAAACCACCCTCGCTGTCTTTATCCGCCTCTACCTCCCACGGCTACTCCAGGTCCAGCCCTGCCGCTCCCTTCGAATCCTCGGGCTACACCCCCTACACGCCTACTACTCCCGGCGGCTCCGCTGGCCCGTCGCAATACATGTCTCCCCAAGACCCCAAATACGGCGCGCCTGGGTCGCAAAGAAATATTTCCAACACACCTTTAGGCCTCGCCGACATCAGGCCCCGAGCCGACTCGAGCCTGTCTGACGGCACCCCCGGAACTTTGGCTTACGAACTCGCCAATGGCCAACCGTCGACGAGCAACTACTTGGCCCCATGGGCGCTCTATGCCTTCGACTGGTGCAAATGGGCACCACAAGGAAAAGGCGCAGGCAAGGTCGCCATAGGCAGTTACCTCGAGGATGGTCACAACTTTGTAGGTTACCCCAATTGCCTGTTCCCGTTATCAGGATGGCTTGCTGACATGGATCCATACAGATTCAAATCCTAGATACCCAAGTTGTGAACACGCCTAACGACGTTTACACTCCGGGCTCTTCCAAACACAGTATCGAGTTCACCAAGGTCGCCGAGGCCACCCATTCTTATCCCGTCACGCGGCTCCTGTGGGAACCGCCTTCTTCCCAAAAGCAGAGTACGGATCTGCTGGCGACGTCGGGGGACCATCTGAGGCTATGGTCTCTACCCTCCGATGCGCAAAGCTCCTACGGCAACAATGTCACAAGGCCCAGCGCCAACGCGCCGATTACGAAGCTCACGCCGCTCGCGCTCCTTTCCAACTCCAAGACGCCAGACCATACGGCGCCCCTCACCTCCCTCGACTGGAACCAGGTATCACCAAGCTTGATCATCACCTCTAGCATAGACACGACCTGCACGATCTGGGATATTCCTTCTCTTACCGCCAAGACGCAGCTCATTGCGCACGACAAGGAGGTCTACGATGTGCGGTTCTGCGCCAACAGTGTCGATGTGTTTGTCAGCTGTGGCCAAGACGGCAGTGTGCGCATGTTCGACTTGCGAAGCCTGGAGCACAGTACCATCATCTACGAACCGACGGCCAAGGACGAGCGAGGTGCGTTTCCCCCTACCCGAATTTTCTGTTGAATGCGATTGCTAACATGGTGGTTTTCCTTAGACGCTACTGGCGGCAGAATCAGCCCGACGCTTGCGCAGCAGACCATGACCAATGCCCCGCCCTTGATGCGATTAGCGACTTCACCACACGATACCCATCTTCTCGCCACATTTGCGCAAGACTCGAATGTCATCAGGATACTCGACGTGCGACAGCCCGGGCAGGCGCTCCTGGAGCTTCGCGGACACGGCGGATCCGTTAACTGCGTCGAGTGGTCGCCCCTGCGGAGAGGAACGCTCGCCTCGGGTGGTGACGACTCTATGGTTTTGGTCTGGGATCTCATGAACACCACTCCCAGCAATGCGCCTTCCAACAGCGGCCCCGGATCGACAGACAAGCACCTGACCCCGGTAGCAAGCTGGCAGTGCGACTACGAGGTTGGAAACCTGGGCTGGACGCCGCCGCTGCCCGGCTCGGATGCTGGCGAATGGCTGGGTGTCAGCGGTGGAAGAGGTGTTTGGGGCGTCAAGATATGAGGTTCTCTACGAATTCAGGCCCGAAATTTTGAACCACCTAATGGGTACATAACGACGCAACGCAGTATCACGGTTTGAACGAGTATGGGTTGACGGGATCATATAGACAGACAGAGACTGCTGCTGCTGCTCTTAGGGGACCAGGGTTTACGGAGAGCTGGGAAAAGGCTGGGATCGTGTGCAGGAAGCGGCCGGCTAACTGACCGGCGAGGACCAAGATGATAGCTCCAGATTGGTTGCGAGGCTCGGCTCGGCCATTGGGAGTAGGATAAAAGGAATACGATGTAGGTGTACAATAGCCTTTATCGGGTATATCATACTACGAAGTGCCGGTGACAGGAGAAGGAAGTGGACATGAACTTTTGGGGGATGGAGAATTGGCTAGATACCTACCTACATTATTGTTCAAGAAGCAGTTCTTACTGGCCATGCATAAGTAAAATGTTTTTCTCGATACAGAGTATTTGCGGGTGAATATTTGGATTGTCTCCTGCTGGATCAATTGGCGACTGACAGACCTCAAGAAAACTGAACCCATTTGGTATTTCCCTTCTTCCTTCTGCAATTCACCAGAACCGCACTCCAGGGCTTTTACATTAGCACAATCTACCTACCCGGCCAATGCTTCAACATTATTCCGCCTAATCAGAGACACAATCACATTACTTGTTTATCCTACTGGTATCTGCCAATTATTGGCTTCTCTCCTTGCAGTCTTGAAGTTATTTTGAGGCATCTAAGGTTATCTCCTTCAAGTCCCTTGCAAGTCTCCCCCCACCAGCCCCACTTCGGCGAAAGCTGATGATCCAAGACCGACTTTCTCAGAATCAGCGCTTATCTCCTTTGAGTTTGGCGACCGTCTACTTTATCTCGTTCCCCTAGAATTCCACAGCTTGCAAGCAAAGCAACGAACAGCAGCCAAGCACGCCCCTACAGCAACGGGAAAGGTTGGCCTTTGACGTGACTTGACTGGCCGTACAAAAGTCAAGAACCCGTAATCCATCCATCCACTCCCATTCATTCATTGTTCTTTCAAGACGCAAGCCGCGTCTCGATTCACTTCTCCATCACTTTTCTTTCTTTGTTCAATTCTTGCCACACCAACGCCATCCCCAAAATCATCGTCACGCTGCATTTTCATTGCCTCATTGGCAACACGTCGTCAAGATGAGCGATCCGCGCGATCACGACCAGCCTGACGATTCCGAAGAGGAAGAGGACTTCAACCCTGCGCCTGCCGATGTCAGCGACGATGAAGGCGGCCGCAACGACGATGAGGTCGAGTCCTCTCCTCCTAAAGCGAGAAAGGGACTGCCCAAGCCGCAAAGTCCTGCCGCCGATGAGGAAGACGAAGAGGGCGAAGGCGACGAAGAAGATGAGGTGAACGCAGACAAAGATGACGAGGAGGACGAAGAGGAGGAGGAAGACGAAGAAGATGATGATATCCAGGTAAGTCCCATGTCAAAACAGACAGTCGCTGTCATCTTTGGTGGCTAACCCTGTTTGCCCAGAGTCACCGTCGCAAACGCGCCCGTACCAAGGACAGGCGCAATGCCTTCTTCGAGCTCGAAGCCGAGGTCGACGATGAGGACGAAGACGAGGAAGACGAGGACGATGGCGAACACGAAGGCTTCATCGAACACGGAGAGGCTGGCGAGGCCGAGCAGTTTGCCCGCGAGGACGATGCGCGCCATCGCGAGCTCGACCGCAGACGAGAGATGGAAAACGACATGGACCTCGAACAAGAAGCCGAACGTCTCAAGAAGCAGTACGGAAACAAGCGCTCCGGCCGAAGCATGGGCGAATCTGCTGTCGTGCCCCAGAGATTGCTCCTCCCTAGTGTGGATGATCCAAGCATCTGGGGAGTTCGCTGCAAGGAGGGCAAGGAGCGCGAAGTCATCTTCTCCATCATGCAGAGAATCCAGCAGAAGCAGGGCACCAAGGACGAGCTTGGCATCACGGCCGCCTTCGAGAGAGGTGGCCCCAACTCCGTCATGAAGGGTCTCATTTACGTCGAAGCCCAGCGACAGACCGACATCCTCCAGGCGCTCGAAGGCATGCTCAATGTCTATCCCCGAACGAAACTCCTCTTGGTCGACATCAAGGAGATGCCCGACCTCCTGCGCGTCCAGAAGACTCCCACCCTCGAGCCAGGCGCATGGGTTCGCCTGCGCCGCCCGCCCAAGCACTCCGGCGATCTTGCCCAGGTTATTGATATAACAGACAATGGCTTGGAGGCGAGAGTCAAGTTCATCCCCCGTCTCGATTATGGTCTGCGAGACGACGCTCTGGCAGCTACGACCGCCGATGGCAAGCGCAAGCGCCCCATGGGCCCTGGTCCTAAGCCACCCCAGAAGCTGTTCAGCGAGGTCGAGGCCCGCAAGAGACATCCCCGGTACATCACCGGCAACCCTCAGACCAACAACTGGCAGTATAACGGCGACGAATTCGAGAAGGGTTTCCAGGTGAAGGATATCAAGATCCAGCACTTGACCATCAAGGACGTCAATCCAACCCTCGAGGAAGTCACCAAATTTGCCTCGGGTGGCGAGGATGGTGTCGAGAACATCGATCTCAAGTCCCTGGCGGCTAGTCTGAAGGATAGCACTATCAATGTTACTTACCTTCCTGGTGATGTCGTTGAGGTCTACGATGGCGAGCAGAAGGGTGTGGTGGGCAAGGCCACTAATGTACAGGGCGACATTGTCACGATGGAGGTTGTCTCGGGGGATCTGGCTGGGCAGACTATTGAAGTGCCCACCAAGGGACTCCGCAAGCGATTCCGACCTGGTGACCACGTCAAGGTCATTGGAGGCAGCAAGTACCGCGAGGAAGTTGGTATGGTCGTCAAGATCTCCGAGGATAGAGTCACTCTCTTGACCGACCAGACCAACACCGAAATCACCGTCTTCAGCAAGGATTTGCGCGAGGCAAGTGATATTGGTGGCCAAGGTTCCCTGGGACAATACGAGATGACCGACCTGGTACAACTCGACCCTACGACTGTTGGTTGCATCGTCAAGATTGACCGCGAGTCGATGGTGATTCTTGATCAAAATGGCGACAAGCGTCACGTTATGCCTTCGCAAATCGCCAACAAGCTTCCTAGGCGTAAGCTTGCCGTGGCCGCCGACCGCAACGGAGCCGAGATAAGACCCGACGACGTGGTCAAGGAGTACGGCGGCATGGGCCGACAGGGAAAGATTGTGCACATTCACCGCACATTCGTCTTCTGCCACACCAACGCCACCAACGAGAACGCAGGTATTTTCGTGTCCAAGGTCAGCAACGTGGCCACCATTTCAGCCAAGGGTGGTCGTATCAACGCAGCCGCCAACACCTCGGATCTTAGCACGATGAACCCGGCCGCCAAGCGACCCGAGGCCAAGAACAACATGGGCCCACCCAAGCAGATGTTTGGTCGCGATCGTCTCATCGGTCAAACCGTCACCATCAAGAAGGGAGGTTACAAGGGCTTGCTGGGACGTGTCAAGGATACTACAGATACGCATGCTCGCATCGAGCTGCACACCAAGAGCAAGATTATTAGTGTTGCCAAGACTGACGTAGTAGTCCGAGACAGTGTTAGCGGAAACGTCATCAAGAACTACGATCAGCGGAAGCCTGGTGCATTTGGCATGGGACGCCCTGGCGGAGATCGTGCTGCTCCGGACTGGAGCAACGCCGGGGGACGCACTCCCATGGCTTCGGCGTCGTCTCGTACACCGGCATGGAAGACTCCTTCGGCTGGCGGTGCGGGTGGTCGTACGCCGGCCTGGAACCGGAATGGTGATGGTGGACGCACGCCGGCTTGGGCAGCTGCTGATGGCTCTAGAACGGTCAACCCTTACGATGGCAACCGCACGGCCTACGGTGGATCTGGTGGCCGGACGCCTGCTTGGTCTAGTGGCTCCAAGACTCCGGCGCCGGATTCGTTCAACCACGGGTCTAAGACACCTGGCTATGGCGGCAGTGGCTCATCGGACCCTTGGGGCTCTGGGTCCAAGACACCGTACGGTGCTGCTCCCACTCCTGGGGCGAGCGGAGGCGACTCGTGGGGCTACACTCCCGGTGCAAGCGGAGGAGCTGGCGCATACGATGCACCTACACCTGGTGCCGGTCTTTTGGGAGCGCCCACCCCTGCTGCGATGAATGCGCCAACGCCTGGTGCCTACAGCGCCCCCACACCTGGTGCCATGAACGCGCCCACGCCTGGCGGTGGTTGGCAAGGTGGTTGGGGAGCCGAGAGTGCTCCTACCCCGGCAGCGGCTGCCCCCACCCCGGCGGCCAGCGGTTTCTCTTATGCTGTTGACGCGCCCACTCCCGGAGCTTGGGCAGCACAAACACCTGCGGCAAGCGGACCGAGATATGAGGATGATTAAGCTGATGCACGCAGCTTGGTTAATGGCCTTGTGTAAGTTGGCTGGCTGGTGGAGTTTGGGCGTTTTACATAATCACATTCATATCTTTGGGCTTTGATTTCTAGTGCTTTATGAAGAAGAGACCAAGAAATAAGTGGCAGTCCGTCCCGACAAGTGACTTGAAGTGGCTGTGACTGTGACGAGAAGAGAAGCATGAGAAGACATAAGCGCATGGGAAGATGAAGAAGGGAGCTCAAAAAATGGCATGTAACATAGCTAGTTAGTAGTTAGATTTGGACCGGGCTTTGGCTACGGTCGATGGCAGATTGAAGCGCGTACCGCTACTGCAAAATGCAATTGATTCTTTTGCCGAGATGGTGGCATATAATGCATTCGACCGCTTCTCTTTATTTTGCTTCCCCCACCGCGACTGTGACTTGTGGTCGGTCCATTTACCTTGCCATATAAGGCCCGATGGGAGGTGCCGGTAACCGGGCAGACTAACAAGCTTCACTTCGGGCTGTTTTTTAGCGATGGCCGGGACTTTTTTTTTTTTTAAAAAAACCATGCATAAGGGTACATAGATATGCGATGCAATGTGAATTTCAACCAGCGGCAAACATGAGATGGCATTTGGATGGCATGGGAGGACCCTGAAGTGGAGGGGAGGGTCTATCCGCATGCGGCGATGCAAGTCTCGCGAGAAAGAGCCAGTGAGCCCCCAAGCAAGCTGCCAATGGGGAAAGTTACCTTATTCCCATACGCTACTGCACCAGACCCATGCTCCGTTAAATGTTCGGCTTTTCTATCGCTGCCACCATCCAATTCGTTCATTGCAGCGGATAACACACCAGCCAACCTTCTCTTTGCAGTATTCTTTGCTCCGTCCGTCGCTCCCTTACTCGCTTGCCAAGCAGATAACCAACCCAATTAGTGCTTACCCTGGGCAGACCCGACCCCCCAAGTGGACTGACTGGACTGAACTGGACTAGGTTGCCCATCTACGTAGTCGCTATAGGGCTGCCCGCCCATAGCAGAGAGTCATGCATTGCAGTTCGTATAGAGCTATGGATAGATGCGAAGGAAGAGAGATCTCCACCGGATTGCTGTTTCGTCACCGGTTCACCGAATATGATCGGCGTTCCGCGCCCCGCTCTTCGCGCTGCAAGATTCTGAAGAATGTGTGGGGATGGAGGTTTGCCTTGCTTGGTCTTTGTCTACCAGGGAAATCAGAAACTTGTCGGGATATAACTGAACGATCGGCAAGTGAACTTTAAGAAAAGAAAAAAAGTATCAGAGCTCTATCTATATATAAATTCGATATCTGTTTCTTTTTCTTTCTTTTTTTGGTCCCTTCTTATTGGTCTTGCCGTAACAGTTATCCGTATTGGTGCTTGCAGAAGCAGAAGAGGCGGGAAGAAAGAAAGAGACTTGGAGTGCGCACCACCTACTTTGATCATGCCTCCGCCCAAAGAGCGAGATCCGTATGCCTTCCCGACGCGACAGCTGACTGTCTTGGGTAAGATTGACCCTTCTTCGTGATGAATTTTGCCAATTTACATGACCCCAAACCCATATAGCCTCAGTCAAGAGGATGCGCTTCCTAGGGATCTTTCGAATGATTAGACGAAGCCAGTCCCATCCATCCCTGCCAGAATGAACCCCTCAGTTATACATACAACACACAATCTCCTCCTTCTCTCTCTCACTCTCTCTCCGTCACTCACTCACAGTAAACTAATCACTAATCCCAACCTCTTTTTCCAACAACAGCAATATGCCGCTTCTCGGAGCCCATCGCCTTCAACTCCATCCTGGCCTACACGTACGAGATGGTCAAGGACCTCGACGGCGCGGGCTCGGAGCGGGACGCCCCCTTCTACGCGGGGCTCCTGGTGTCGGCCTACGCCGTCGCCGAGGCCCTGACGGCCATGGGCTGGGGCGCCCTCTCGGACCGCGTCGGCCGCAAGCCCGTCGTGCTGGCGGGGCTGGGCGGCGTCGCCCTCTCCAGCCTGCTCTTCGGCCTGAGCACCAACTACTGGGTCGCCCTGCTGGCGCGCTTCGTGGGCGGGGCGCTCAATGGGAATGTGGCGGTGATGCAAACCATGGTGGCCGAGATGGTCAAGGTGCCGGAGCATGAACGTAAGTTTTTTTCTTCTTCATTCCCCCTTTTCTTTCAATCGCGCGTCCGCTTCTCCACGATATACAAGAGAAGGAGGGGGGATAAAAAAGGCGAGGGAGGAAATGAGATGGACTGACAAGAGAGAAAACAGCCAAGGCATACGCCACCCAACCCTTCGTCTGGACCCTCGGCGGCATCATCGGCTCGGCCATGGGCGGCTTCCTGGCCCAGCCCGCGCGCTTCTACCCGGACCTGTTCCCGGCCGATGGCCTCTTCGGCCGCTACCCCTACCTGCTGCCCAACCTGGTCGCCGTCATCGTTATCGTCCTGGCCATTATCCAGGGCATCTTCTTCCTCGAGGAGACCAACCCGCGGAGCGCGCGGGAAGCCGCCGCCGCCGCCGATCATCTGGGCGATGGCAGTGATTTCGATTATGAGCAGCATTATCGCAACTCTGCGATTGTCGATGAGGAGGAGGAGGTTGATGAGAACACTCCCCTCACAGGAACAGCAGTAGCAGGTACTACCCGTGGCGCCGACGCGACCGCCGCACGCCGTCATTCGTCTCTCGTCTCGACGAGCCTGTCCCGGCCCCGGTTTATCGAAGACAGCCTCCCCGCCCCCGTGGAGCCCAGCTTCGATCTGCGCCGATCCTCGTTTGGCACCGTGCACGCCATCACGGTCGGCCACGGCACGACTACCACTGCGGCCACCCCCGCGACGGCGGCCCAACACGCGAGGGAGTCAGAAGCCACCAACAGCGGCACCACCACTCCGACCTCGTCGTCGTCTTCGTCGTCTCAAAATGGGGGGCCCAAGACTTTCAACTTCACCATCATCATGCTGACCCTCGCCCTCGTCCTCGTCTCGTACCACCAGATGGCCTTCACTACGCTGCTGCCGACCCACCTCCTCGACCAGCCCAGCCGGGGCTACGAGGGCGGCGGCCGCCTCGACCTGCGCGGCGGGCTGGGTTACACGGTGCACGATGTGGGCGTCTACCTGTCGGTGAACGGTGTTTTGGGTTTGCTGATCCAGGGCCTCGTGTTCCCGCCTTTCGTGGACAAGGTGGGCGTCTGGCGCTCCTTCGTGTCTATGGTCGTCCTGTACCCGATCGCCTACATCGTCATGCCCTTCGTCTCCGTCTTCCCCTCGTCTCACACCGGTGATGGGTCTTCTCAGCAGTCCGCCATGATCTACCTGGCCCTCGTCCTCCAGAGCATCTTCGGCATCATCGTGATCCCCTGCGCCCTGATCCTGCTCAAGGACGCGACCCCGAGCTCGCGCGTCCTGGGCAAAGTCAACGGCCTCGCCATGAGCGGCTGCTGCCTCGCCCGCACCGTCAGCCCGCCGCTCGTGGGCGTCATCTACGCCGCGGGCGGCAGCGCGGCGGCCTGGTTCAGCTGCGCCGGGGTCGCGCTGCTGGGCATCCTGCAGCTTTTCTGGGTGCCGCGCAGCCGGAACGCGCGGGACCTGGTTGTGGTGGAGGTGGAGAATGCGTTGGTCAAGGTGGATAGCCATCATGCACATGCGGCCGAGCCCGAGTCGGCGGCGGGGGGCGGCAATGAGTAAGGAGGTCTTTCGTGGTTAGGGGATGTTGCTGGTATGGTGACGGACGTTTTCTTTCTTGGACGGACAACGACTCATTGGAGGTTTTCTTTTCGGGTCCGAGGGATGGCATTAACCTGGATTTGTATCAGGGGGATGGATATTTCGACGCACACATGATGGCAGAAGGATTGGGACTGGGTTTCAAGTTACACACTGTGCTGGCTCTTACGGTTGGAGGTATACAAGCATTGCGGGTGGCGTTTGTTTGGCTTTACAACTTGGGTATTTCCTTAATTTAACAGTAACCTACACATGATCGGTACGTCCCGTGCGCAAGTATGCATGGTGTCTCAAGCGATAGGACACCCCACGGCCGTCTAATTGCCCCAAGCTGGACTTTCATGGCTGGCAACATTGACTGGCCCCTTACGCGAATGTAGGCAAGACCGCGCACCTGCTCATCACGTCGCTCAACTGATCCCAGTACTTGAGATCGCGACCACCACCAGAAGCCAGATCTTTCTGCGCCCAGAAGGCCTCCAGCAGGCGCTTGACGTAGTTGAATGCGCGGCACGTGCCGTGTTCCTCGGTCCGTTGGATCAGCCGGAGGATCTCTTCGCGTTCGCCGTCTCCTCGCGCCTCGCAGCCGAGTATGAACACGGGGAACTGGTGGTCGCAGAATCCAAGCTTGGACAGGATGGAGAACCCTTGGTCTACGTGCTGCTGGGTCCTGGCCGCCTGGCGCAGTGTGTCCTCCGAGGCTCGGTTCAGATATATCAGCATAGCCAGTCGATACAGCTCTAGTTTCGATTCGACATCGCAGCCAAAGCCGAAACCAGAGGTGGTGACTGGCAGATTTCTAATTTTCCAGTCCAGTATCTTCAGGTAGTTCTGGTGATCCGTCAAATCTCCGTGAGACCCCCTTGATGGGGCAGGTGTAACAGCTCCATCGCACATTTCAGAGAGGAGCTCTATGTAGGCCAAAGGCGATGTTTCTGTCGTAAAAGTCTACGAAGTCAACGGTAAGAAATTCATTCCACAATAGGACTCGTCTTGTTTCACTTACCTCTCCAGGAAGTCGCATCGGCACAATCTGGATCCCAGTAAACTCCTTTCTGTGCCAGTGCTGCCGACTGAAGCGCGCGAGGACGTTGTGGTAGTATACCCAGTCTAGCAAGGCCACTAGGTCTGGGTCGTCGTGGACCGTGTCGAGGCCGGTGATCTGGATGATATCTTGGGTCCCGCAAAGGAATATTAACCAATGACCCGTCGTGCAGGTTGAATGTTGCATCTAGTTGAGAACATGGTCAGTGGGAGTTCATTATTATTAAGGAAAGTAGTTGATCAGTCAGCTTCAATTAGTGGAAGGGCGCGTTGACACTAACTTCGTAAGCACACAGCAGCATGCCTGCAGCGACATGTTGAACGGCTTCCGTAATGCCGATCTCACGTCCCGAAAGGTCGGACAAGGCCTTGATGGCAGCAATTTTGTACTCAGTGCCCCGCGAGTGAACGTTATGCCGATGGGCCGAAGAAAAGGCGAGCAGTGATTGTTGTGCAGCCAGTCTTGACGAGGTATTGTCATCACCGGCAAAAGCAATCCGCAGCAATATCTGGCCTAGCTTTACAGGGTCTTGACCAAATGTGGATAAGGACCGCGAAGCAACCGACTGGACTGTTGTTGTCTATCAGTCAATGCCGGGGTAGTAGTATGTCGCTTCTGGGGGGGAACCCTTGCTGAAGGAAAAGGGGGGGAGTGTGAGGATAGCAAACCCACAGTACTCAATCAGATCCTGCTCGACATTCTCCAATATGCGAGCATTCCACGCCGATGGTATTTGCAAGGTCGAATAGTTAGACGCTGATTCTCGGTTGTTAGTCCTGCATAACGGAGCCCAGATGGTGGAAATAATGGTGTATGGAACTGTACCGGTATAGCGGTATTGAACCTCGAGGTCCTCGCTTGTCACATTGATGATACGGGCATCGTTTGACTTTGGTAGTGAACGTTCGTTTTGATTCAAGGGAACACTCGAGATCATCGGCCCCTGGGTCACGACTGCGCGTCTCTTGTCACCTTCTTTTGGCCACGACAGCTTGAACCCAGATTTCTTGGAGCCCGGCTTGTACACTGGCAAGTAGTAAACTTCCCTCAAATTTTCGACGTCGGGACACACGGCAGCAAGGCGCTGGAGGCCGAGGCTCTGTTCTGCGGCTGTGCTGCGTTGTATCCCTGTGATGTGATTCGACGGCATCATGGTAGTAGTGTCAAGTAGGTATCATCCCGTGGAACAGACGGCCAGGGGGAGAGGGGGGGAAAGGTGAACGGCTGATGTGGTGTTCAGATTGCACTTGCCTTTTGGTCCGTTTCTCAGTCTTACTGCATGACATTAGTGGGTAAGTAGCCATCGGCGCCTCAGTATGGCTGATTACAAATACACCGGTCTAGGAGGAGGCTTGCAGGGGTGTGTACGTCTGACCTAGAATTAACCCGATTGGCTGGAACTCAAGCTTTAGGATTAACACTTGCAAATGACCACGCATCAGGCAAACATGAACAAATTGTTATGTCTTTCTTGACGAATGCGACTTGGAGATACTCAACATCTTTACGACTGACAACATCGCCTAAAATGGAAATAAAACTCAGTGACTTGACACACGACTTCCCGGAAACGCCCCCTTGCTTCGATATGCGGCTGTTACCAACCTGTCCTAGCTTATATAAAATTATAGTGATTCTTGTGCCAATAGCTAATACTAAAGTACCGGGCCTCTATGGAGAACAGAGTCTTTCTGAGTCCTAGTAGAATGATCAAATATGCAGACTGAACTTTGGTCTGATACAACTTTCTTAGACACCGCGTATGACAGCCGCCATATTGTTGCCTTATAGCCTCTCAATCCTTGTAGCCCTCGTGGAGGCTTCCCTTATTGTCCTCCCCGTACCGCATTATGTCCAGATGGACGCGGTCACCCGCGCCGAGCTACCCTTGACTACAGGCCAACAAGAGTAGGATTCGCTCCTGTCGCCCAGCTCGGCCATCATCTTCCCATCAGATCCCCGGTGGGATGAAACGACCCATAGATGGAGGACATCGGCCCCGCCTGATGTGTAGGTGGTGATGCATTTGGGGGAGGAAGACGCCATTCATACGATTGTCAGTTTGTTCCCGCTTCATCTAAGAAGCAATGATGCGAGTAACTAGCTAGATACCAGGGACTTTCGCAGACTCCCAATGACGTCAAGGGTTGCGAAGACGTCGGAAAGGTAATCAGTACCAGCCATCTGTATACAATAAGCATGACAAGCGCGACTTTACAATGATTGGCCTTTGCGATAGTGAAATCATTAGGGTGATGAGTCGAGTGATCTAGCTCATCCAGTATACTAGTCGCACGTGTATTACAGTCGGGCCATAAACTAAACCCCGGCAGGCCGGGGATTGACTATTTCACCGTCTCTGGTAATCTGTATTTGTAATGTGTCAAGATATGGCAGCGCAGGATTTCTTCGGACACTTTTCCATGCGAGTTCCTCCGGCCTGCGAGTATCTCAGAAGGGAGACGGGGAAGATATACCCAATCAAGTTGCAGGTGGAGTGGATGCGTGGTGGGTATGCATTAGGAATGGGGGGCGCAAGTAGCTTGCGCGCTAATGCAGGTGCACCTCGAAAGCAGATTTTGGGCAACTTTGAAAGGTGCCCGTGTAAGTCGCTGACATAACCATGTGGAATGAAGTGTCTTCGTCAGAACCTGAGATCGCAACATAAAAGGTTGGCTCATGGCCGCCATTTCAGTGAGTATATCGCATCCCTCAACCTGACTTGATTACCATCATTATAGCTTCCACAAACAATCAAAGCCTACCCTTCACCATGCCTTCTTACGTCATCACGGGTGTGTCCCGGGGCCTCGGTGTAAGTGACGCAGCCCATGGCCCAAATAGCGAGCCTGAAAACATACTAACATTGCGTCCAACCAGTACGAGTTCCTCCGCCAGATCTCCTCTGATCCTGACAATATCGTCATTGGCACCGTTCGCGACAAGGCCGCAACTCTCAAGAAGGTGACCGAAGATGCGGACCTTAAAGGTCGCTCCAACATCCATCTTCTGGAGGTCGACTTGACCAGTTACGAAGCTCTCAAGGTAAGTTAGAAAGCCCCTTTCTCTATTTCGACCGATACAAAAATCGACGGGGACTCATTGGGATATCACAGAGAGCCGCAGAGGATACCGCCAAAATCACCGGCGGCACCCTTGACTATCTCATCGCCAATGCCGCATACGTCACCAAGTTTGATGCCTACGAACCCATTGGCGTCTTGTGAGTAAATACCGTTGATAAGAAGTCAACATATCTGTGTCGCAGGACGAGAGGCTAAATAAGCTCGTGCAGGGGTACGAACAAACCGCAGGAGCTTGAAGAGGACCTGAAGAAGGCATTCGATACCAATGTCATCGGCGTCATTCACCTGTACAACCTCTTCCTACCCCTTATTCTTAAGGGCCAGGCCAAGAAGATTGTGGCTATTTCCACGGGAATGGCGGACTCTGAGTTGGTCAGCAAGTACCAAGTCGGCGTGGGCGCTCTCTACTCCATCAGCAAGGCCGCCCTGAATATGGTCACCGCCAAGTTCAGCGCCCAGTACAAGGAGGAGGGTGTCTTGTTCCTCGGCATCAGCCCGGGAGTGGTCGATACGGGCAACTACGCAGACGGTGAGTTTCCTCCCTACTTTCGGTTTTCCTTCCCCTCCCCCTTCACCTCCACCTTGATCCGTAACAATGAGTATTCTGACGTTGAATTTCTGAGATACAGCGACCCCAGAACAGATGCAAAGCATCGGAGCCATGATGCAGAAGTTTGCCGAGTACGCTCCCAATTTCGCTGGCCCCATGACGCCGGAGGAATCCGTCCGGGCTGTGAAATCAGTATGGGAGAAGGCCACTGTTCAGGAGAATGCTGGTGACTTTATCTCTCATCTCGGTAACAAGCAGTGGTTGTAATCAAAGTCAAGTTGTATAAACTGGAGAGGTGATCGAGACAGTTTAGGAATTTTACTTAGTTTCCTAGTACACCGTAGAGATATTATATAGCACATGCGAACTCAAAATGATTTGCCTGCCATGGATCAATTTACCCAGCCGTGACTACCCGAAACGACAACAAGAGAAACCCCGGTTCCTTCTCTGAACACCTCATCCTATCAAGGACATCCATTCACATATGGCCGGGTGGTTCTAGAGACAGCGGCAGTTCCTCATGGCTATCCATGTCGAAGGTAATTCCCTTCTGTCCGCCAGGTTAGCCACACTTTCAAGGGTAGGAAGTTGTATCGCAGGTGGAGGTACGTCTTCCCCCATGGGGAAGCTTGTTGCCTTTTTCGGATGGTTTGATATGACAGCAATCAAAATGTCAGCGTTTGAGTGGGTGATGTACCATCCCTTGTACTATGTCGTCGAGCGGAGGCTGAATACCCGGTACCTATTTAACCGGACAAGTTCTCATTCGTGAAGAGCTTCCAGGGATCCGAAATGTAATTGGCTACGAGATTCTCACGGCACTAAGTCGATTCCCAAGGTCTGATGATGATCCTTCATTGCTCTATTTGTGGTGTTGAAGACGCATATATATTTAGGAATGGAGGTCACCCGCGCCTGATCCCCCCCTTTGACAGATGAATGCAAAATAGTCCACCTGTGCGAGTCACTGACGATCTTGGAAGTAACAATTCGATCAAACGTCTTTAGTGATCATCATGAAGGCCGTCGCCGTCATTTTCCTTGCACTTGCGTCGGCAGTGCATGGACACTGTGAGTGATTGACCTAAGATTTGAACTCAGGCTAGGATTAGTAGTCAGGTGTATAATGGCCTGTCTTATTCTATAGTTCTACTAACCACCGAAAACGAACCACAACAGACAAGTTCCCCCGCCTCATCGCCAACGGCGCCACGACGCAGGACTGGCAATATGTCCGAAAGACGACCAACTTCCAATCCAACGGCCCAGTGACGGACGTATCGTCGACGCAGCTGCGCTGCTACCAGCTAGCACCAGGAAATGAAGGGGCGCAGACCATGAGCGTGGCAGCGGGGTCCAAAGTCGGGTTCGTGGCCGACGCCAGCATCTCGCACCCGGGGACCCTGCAGTTCTACATGGCCAAGGTGCCCGCGGGGCAGACGGCCGCCTCCTTCGACGGGTCGGGCGCCGTCTGGTTCAAGATCTATTCCCAGGGGCCCAACATCTCGCCCTCCGGGCTTACGTGGCCCAGCCAGGGCCTCCGCGACGTCACCGTCCAGATCCCGCAGTGTCTCGCGCCGGGCGACTACCTCATCCGCGTCGAGCACATCGCTCTGCACTCGGCCGGCAGCGCCGGGGGTGCGCAGTTCTATATCGCGTGCGTCTTTCCTCTTCTCTGTCTCTTTCTTCCTCCCTGATCTATCCTCTAATCCTTTGTTACTGTCTCTCTCCCTTGGTCTCTTGATGTTGGCTGTTGCTGTTGAAATGGCAAGTGACTGACTGGCTGATTGCATGCAGTTGTGGCCAGCTCACCGTCACGGGAAGTGGCACCAAGACCTTCAGTGGCGTATCCATCCCGGGCGCATACAAGGCGACGGACCCAGGGATCATGATTAATATCTACTACCCTATTCCGACGAGCTACACAGCTCCCGGGCCGGCAGTGGTCAAGTGTTGATGTCTCCGGGTAGATGAAAACGCGATGAAGGGTCAGCATGGACCAATAACAGAAGCCGTAGTGATGGTAGTGGTGGTGTGTCTGTCTAACTTTCTAACAATGGTCTTTCTATAAGGGGTATGTATGCAGGGCAGGATTGCCGGCAGAGAAATCAAATATCGCTATAACGCCACAGGTATCCGTTGTCTAGGGGGATATATCATCACTTGTCTAAGCCGCGGCAATTCTCCGAAGTGATTTCGGTGACCTCCTTGTATTTCGGGGGGACCGTATAGATCAAGTTGAAGGCCTTTTTGGGATATTTCTTGATCTTTTTGACGCCCAAGGCTTTGGCGACATCCCTGAGGCGCTTGTGCTCCCAGCTGTGATGCAACTTGGTCAGTTTTCCCAACATTAAAAAGTAATCCACGGTGGGGGTGACCTACCAGATGAGAATGTTTCCATGTCCCGAATAGTTCTCGATGACATCTACGACACAGTCTATGTCGTCGCGTTTGCAGGATGTATCCACATCGAGACCCATGTCCTTTGCTAGAGGCAAGACTGTATCATGTGGCCGTTTCTGTTTCCCGTCTATTACTGTTGTTAGTTATTTACGCAGAGCAAATCGGTTCGTGAAATGAACGCAGCACTTACTCTTTTTGGGCCTCTGGGCCATGACATGGGTGATGTTGTAGTCAGATGCGACGCCAAAGACGCCGCGCAGGCACTGTGCGCGTTTCACGCCATCGGCGCTAAGGCCGTCGCCCTTTTTGGGCTTCTCGCCGTGGCGGATGAAGTAGACGGTCGGCTTTGCGGCAGCGGCAAGGGTTGCTGCTAATAAGATAGCGATAAGGAAGAGCCGCATAGTAGATGAGGTAGGTTGAGTACTGGTTAATGCCGAAGGAGGAAGGGAGAAAGAAGGGAACTAGAAAACAGACGGAAGGCGGGTTTGGATGGATACGGTAGATTGAACAAATGTATGGGGCAGCGGTAGTAAAGGAGAGAGGTTAGCTTGAAGATCTAGCGGACATGAGACGACAATCGATAGGCAGGTCCCGTGGCTTGGCCAAAACGAAGAGATCCATTAAATCAGAATCAAGAAAGTGCTAGGTTGCTCGGCTGCTGGGTGGCTAGGCAGAAGGAGATCAATATATTAAGGTTTAGAGAAGAAAGGCGTATACGACGTACATATGCAGCTGGGCGGATCACCTCGGATCTTCTGCGTGGCTGCTGCTGCTGCCAGGCTGCTGTTGCCAGGCTGCTGCTGAATGCGGGAATGTGCCAATGGCTGACGCTGACGCTGGCGCTGATGCTGGCAGCTGGTGCTAATGCTGACATTGGAATGGTCAAATGACGCGTCTTGGTCACGTCCAGTCCAGTCGGTTCCTGGCATTTTCCCACGTGTCACGGGTCGTCACATCCAATTAGCCCATTTAGCTTGACCAAGATCAGCAGCCATTTTCAATGTATTTGAGCGGATGACTCGCCTCATTTCCTGGCACACACAAACACACACACACACGGACACGGACACGGAAGCGCACCATGCACGCCAAGCCACCTGTGATCTAGGCCCACTGTATAACAAGCATTTATATGTATATCAGACATATGTAGTCATCAAGCGGCATCTTGAGACATGAGAGAGTTTCCCCCCAACAACCCGAATCATTTGTCAAAAAAGGTCTAGAATCAAGATTGCCTTTATTAGATCCCGAAGTCGCTACACTTTTCCGAGAGCAGAAAGGTGCCCAAAGAGCCTTCCGGAGGCTACCAAGCCACTGGGTTCTCTTAACTGACGCATCAAACTTTAACGGAAACCTTCAAACTTTAGTGCAACGTATCGGCTGCTTTTGTACGTAGCAAGCAGACAGTTGAGATCAACGAATCCAATCCGCGAATTGTGAATTAGGGGTTCTTTATCGATCGAACCATCGATGCCTTAATGAGCTTCCAAGACCCAGCGGTACTGTCAGCCCTATCGAAACGACGACTGTGATGAAACGTTCGATGTTCCTTGGCGGCCGTCTTGAGTCGTAACTGGTTACCTAAGGTAACAAACAGCCTCAGCTAGTTGTGGCGACTTAGCGCACTAGTTATGTCGAGCCCGGGGCTATCGTAGTGGCATGACACCCCATATATACGAAGCTTCCATGACAAGGGACATCACCATTGATCACGAGAAATGGAGCGCCATGTCCAAACAACACCACCAAGCAGCGCACTCTAGCCCGTCGCAATTGGCTCTTGGGCCATCGTCTTCACTCAGAACGTCGTGGCTACACTGCCTCACGACTTGTCTGATCTTTGCGTCCTCTGCTGTGCCACGGTCGATCGTCTTGGAAAGTCTTCTGAACATGGCTCGAATGACTGAACAGTAGACGGAACAAGGAGAGCGAGAGTAGTCCGGGATAATCTCCTTGGCCGTCTCGTCATTGGCAAGACCCAGCAGTGCGAAGACTCTATCCCGTGGATCGGAGGCTTCTGCTTGAGAACACGAAGTGAGGAGTGTCCCAAGACTTGTGTCCGTGGTTTTGAACTTATCTCGCAAGTCCACAAGGTTATACGGAGCTAGCACCTGCAAGTTGAGAACAGAAAGAAGTACCATAGATCTTTGAAGCGACCTAGAGTGGTCAATCGTTCCGGTTTCACCTTCCCGCTCCGAGAGGACGAATCGATGGAACGCTTCCCATGACATGGTCTCCCTGCCACACAAAAAGAGGATTTCCCTTGCGACACACAGTTCCTGGACAATCCAAATGCGTGTCCAGTAGGCCCGAGACAATAAGCTCCGCATTTCGAGGGGGGAGAAAGTGACTGGTTTATTGAAGCTTGTTGTTGCTGGGTATTCGTTGATTGCATTCACGGTCTCTCCACTGTTGGCTGCTTCGGGACCCAGCCAGGCGACGACACGGTTCGCGCTTTCGAATATGTCCCGCATCATGCCAACCTGGTGACCGCGCTCTTCATTATCCGCCTGATTGATACATAGCATATCAATCCACCAGAAGTTCGCCTGGCATTGATTCACCTTCCTTATGTGTTGAATAGCCAGTAGAAGAGCGGGTGTGACGCCACAGGAAATACCGTCCACGAGGACCGACGCGCTTCGGTCCGAGCCACCCCAGGTGTATGAAAGAGCCGTGTATTCTGGGTACTTATTGTGGACTAAAGTGTGAGTCGACATGAACAGCTGGACAGGTTCATCTTGCTGATCGCAGCTTTGTAGGGAAAGCAGCCGAAATGATCTCGCTGTCTCCAGCTTCTCGTACCGAAAGGCCTGTTTTTAGGGGTTAGGTCACTTTATACCTTGGGAAAGAAGATGCCCGACATACCTGACCCTGACAGGATGACATTGATGCATTGATTAGTCTGATAGGCAATTGTAATCTTCATAGTAAACACATATGGTGCCTTTCGATGACCAAGATCAATAAGTGAGAGAGAGCGAAAGCTGATTTCTTACCCCTCACTCAAGTGATGATTCCCAAGTAAGCACTATGGTGTTTTGTGTAACGTCATCGGATTTTAAAAAAAAACGCGATGCTGGGCTGGCCTTTGATAATATATTGCATGTCAGCCAAATACATTGCCCATGGAGGTATTGACACGGTACACACAAATATCGATATTCCCCAAATGTAACCCATCAGCTTTAGACACAACCACTCTAGTGGGTAAACCAATCCACGCCTAACCACAATGCGCACTGATCCAGATTCACGAGGATCAGAAGACCTGATAATAAACCCATAAATAGAACAACAGCGGCGTGTATTATTGCATCCCTTGCAGCACTCCCTATAACGACGCCAGGACATTGCTGGTCTGCTCTGGAGCCTGTTTAGAGTCAGAGCTGGAGCTCGAGGAACTTGAGTCCGAGTCTGACTCGCTGTCGCTGTCCTCGGCAGGAGATTCTTGCTGTGGTGAATTCGGCGCCTCTCCGTCAGAAACCTCGATAAATTCGGGGCCCAACTCGCAGAAATGGTGGCCGGGGTCGTGTAAGATATCGCGTAGATCGTAGCACTTGTAGCATAAGTTGAATTGGAAATAGCAGTCCTCGCACTTGTGCCCAATGCCGGACAAAATCTGAATATGAATCGCAGTTCGTCGTCAGACTTGAGCGGGATTGCGAATACAAGAAAGGGGGGGGGGCTTGTCAGGTAGGTACTAACGTATTGGCAATAGCGACAAAGGTAATGTTCATGCACCGCCAACCGACGATTTTTTGGCAATTTTGGCAACGTATCTCCAAAGTTGCCGTCATTCAGAAGCTCGAGGACTTCCCGTGGACGAGATTCATACAGGGCAATCGAAGCCGGGGTCCAAGGTCTTGCGGGCAGGTCGGATACATGGGATCTCTGGGCGCCCGCATCTAACAAGGCCCGAAGCATCTCCAGCTGGTCTTTTTCGCAACCACGTGCTGCCCAACATAATGGCGTCCACCCGTGCCGGTCTGGCTGGTTGATGTTAGCTGACGGGCCGAGTTTGGCTAGTATCAATTTCAAGCACGCCACGCTTCCACTTTGTGCCGCCCAGTGCAATGCGTTGCGACCTGTTTTATCGCGCAATGCTGGGTCTTCACCGTGGTCTAGAAGGACTTTCAAGGATTCCAACTTGCCAGCGGAGGCGGCAAGGTGTAATGGGATCCGGCCCATGGAATCCAACACCCCGGCCTCCACCCCCTTGGACAACTCCAGCTTTAACATGTCCTCGGTGGAGAGGAAAGCAGCAACGCCGACTGCATTTCCGTACCGTCCATGAACAGCCGTGATGTCTGCACCGCTTTCCACGAGAAGTTCGACAATGGGAGTGTTATTGCTGGCCCGGAAGGTAGCGTGAAAAGGGGTTCCGAGATAGCCTGGATCATTCAGGTTGACATCTGCACCACTCTTGATCAAGAGTCTGACAACTTCGACGATCGACGAGGCCACGCATGCACGCGAGATGCAGCGGCCCACCGTACCCGTAGCACCCAAGCCAGCCGATTCAAGTCCACATTCTTCGACAAGAGGAATTTCACAACTTCTTCATTTGGCATACTACCGTCTGACTCATCAATTGCCGCCATCAGGGGAGTCCAGCCCCCCTCATTAGCGAAGTTCACGTCAGCCCCTGCACGAACCAGCAGCTTGACGCTGTCCAAAGACACTCTCGACCAGATTGTGTAAAGTGGCGGGTGGCCCTGGTTGTCTACGGCATTAACAAGGTGGAGGAGGATGCAGTCCCAACCAAACGGGGGCCAGGACAGCGTCCGGCCAAGCCCCCCGCCGGCTCGGTAGGCTCGGGTCGAGCGGACCTGCAGATCGTCTTCAACTGGCTGAAGGACGAGAAAAAAGTGAAGAAAGTGTTCAGGGTTATCGTCGATGATCTTCAGGAGCCTTCACACCAGGACGAAGCTATCGAGGCTTGCTTGAGGGATATCGAAGGTGTGGGAACGTGGGATTGGAAGAAGATAGATCTCTCTCCGGACATCATCCAAAATGCTGCGCGCCACGCCAAGATTGTTCATCTATACTGGAGTGGGCGAAATATTGCCTTGCGCGCATGGAGTGAAGATAGGGGTCTTCGCCAGTTGGAACACCTTCAGGAAATCCACCTTCACTATCAACAGGTGAGTGATACGCATACACACACATCAGTGGGCAATACCCCATTCGCTAATGAGAACTCGCAATGTGATCGTGACAGGGTCTGGAATCCCAGGTTCGAATGAAGCAGTATATCTCGGAGTTCAAGCACACCATGGAATCCTACACTCGCAAAGATACGGCAGGAAAAGAGACGCGCATCACGGTCATCCCGTGCCAGCTAAAAAGCAATGACCGGAGCGGGCCCAGCAACCGGGCCAGTATGTTCAAGGACAGATACGAGCCCGAGAAATGGATCAAGACCATGGAGCGGTTCGCAGAGTTCCTCCAGACAGCCGAAAGGGCGGAACGGACAGACCCCAAGTATACGGCCCGGGAGCCGATCAAGGTCGCCGTCATCGACGACGGCGTGAACACGTTCGACCCGAGGATCCACGTCGGAGGCGGCCGGAGCTTCTGTCGCAGAAACAAGAGCCAGAATTTGGTGCATTCGTACTACGTTTCTAGCCAAGGCCATGGAACGGCCATGGCTTTGTGCATCAGCCAAATTTGCCCGAACGTCCAATTATACATACTACGACTCGACGAATACTCAAGTGAGCCCGGCAAGAGCTTTTTCACGGCGGAAAGTGCGGAAAAGGTGAGTCCCGTATCCCCTTTCTATACAAGCACATGCTAGGCCCTTTGCGTTGCTAGACCAGAGAGCAAGTCACATTAACAGTTGGTCTCAGGCGGTCAGGGCAGCTATAGAGCAAAAGGTGGACATCATTTCCATGTCCTGGACCATAGAGGAGACGGACGACAACAAGCAACACGTCGCGGCCCTCGACAAGGCCATCTCGGAGGCGGCCCGGCAAAACATCCTCATGTTCTGCGCCGCCACCGATGGCGGCGCCCAGACCGACTTCTCGTACCCGGCCATGGCGAGCACCAAGCACATCTTCAAGATCGGCGGGGCCGAGCCGTCGGGCAACCCCCACAAGTGGCTCGGCGAGACCAACGTCGACTTCATTCTCCCGGGCACGTACCAGGAGCAGCACGGCGGCGGCAGCGGTGGCATCGAGCAAAGCAACAACAACTCGGTGATGGCGTATAGGCCGCGGACCGGCTCCTCGGTGGCCACGGCCCGGGCATCGGGGCTCGCGGCCGTCATCCTGCACTGCGCCAGGGGCTCGGCGGTGCGGGCCGGCACCGGCACCGCCTACAAGGACTTGAGGAACCACGATCGGATGAACGAAGTGTTTTCGCAGATCGGGACGACGGCGGGCAAGTACATCCAGGTGTGGGAGAAGTTTGACCTGCCGGTCAAAGAGGCGGAAGGCACCAACACCCCGCGGGACGAGTGGACCATACACGTGGATGACCTGGTGCGCCGGTTGACCTGGAGGGGCTAGTTGCACCCTCGTAATATGCCAACAATGGGAATGGGTTGAGGGCCTGACACTCGACAGGGATGTTGTCCTCCCTAATACTCGTCAGACTAGGGCGCCACGCCTGAAAGGGCGTCGAGGCAGTGCAGTGGTAATGGAATCCTTGAAACATGGCCAGGGGTGTAAATAGAACATGTTTTGTTTGCCTACCCCCTGTGAGCCAGAAAAGGGTCATTTTTCGCACTCACTTAATCTTCATCATTGTGCACAGACTTACCAATAGCTAAGAATATACTGTCTCAATAACAATAGACAGTTGCCAACAGTCAGGGGTCGAAGTCTTTGTGCCTGGAAAAGAATAGAAATCATACGATCCTGAGTCTTTGGATAAAGAACTCAGTTTTTCCTCATGCCAGGAACAAGTTCTTTCATCGAACAATAGAAACAAACCATGTTAGTGCGCACGTATAGATTGTGGCAATTTCGACCGCAAACCCGGTGACAATATCTGTTTTGCTTCTCATCTTCTACTTCGACACTGTATTCAGAAAAGCGATAGTTCTACAATATCGCCTTTTCTTTTATTCACTCTCTTACCCTCTTTGCTTCCACTATCTCTTTATTTTCTTCTTCGCTTCTTTGTGCTTTCTGGTCCTTTTCAGAGAGCCGCACACACAAACCGAACTCGCCGGTAACTAAGGAGTAGCAGGCATGTGCTACCACCCTGAAGTGCTTTGGGGCTGCGGCTGTCGCGAGAGAGCCAACAGCAACCTGGAGCGGTGTGGCGGCGCCATTGCCTACGGCATCAACTGCATTGGCACCATGCCGGCCCCGGAGCATCGCACGTTCCACACCACTATCCCTTGTCGCAGTTGTAGAAGTAAACGGAAGCATGTTGTGTTGCCCCGAGAGGACAGCGAAAAGGGCACACGGACTTTCAAGCGTATGACAGCATGCTTCTAATCCGAAAGGCATCTGGATATCTATCTACCTTCCCGGAATATTGGGCCGAGCTCCTATCTCCCTTTACTGGGCACGGCTTTTGAGACTTGCCTTCCCAAACCAATGTGCACCATCTCTTTCCCGTTTTCTTATATAACCTGTCCGGAAGTTGGATTTTGAAAACTATGTGCTCAAGATCAAGTCATGAGGAACTGGCTTAAGGGGTAGTAAAAGATGGATGTTATGCGTACAGCAAAGGCATTGAGAGCAGCGAAGGAATTTGTGAATATGATAGAAAATGGAAAAAACTCAAAAGTATAATAAATACAAATACTCCTCTGTTCACATTTTACATTCTGATATTGGAAAAAAGAAAGGACGCGAAAGAACTAAAAAAGAAATTGTGCCTCAGTAACTGAGGCGCATCAGGAATTGAGCCCGATGCGGGGGTCGAACCCGCAGCCTTGAGATTATCTCTGTCGCAGACAAGCTGTGAGTAAGAGTCTCACGCTCTACCGATTGAGCTAACCAGGCGGGTTATTTGTTGTTGAAGACAGCGACCCTTAAGATGGACTATGAGGGAGGGTGACGAGGTTGGTGGAGCTGGTTGGTGTTGGGGTGGGCGACAAGGTCTAATTGCCATCGTGGGAAAAGGAGGGAACACTGAGGAAAATCTATGTAAGATCATCTCCAATAAGCTAGGCACACATAATTATCTAGAGCTCAAGCATAACCAGTTCACCATTTGTATCTTGTTGAGTGATCGCTTCTGCTGCCACTCCTACTTTTGCTACTCCTACTAGTAATGACCCCCTTCACCTCAAAATCAAGCCGTCTGTCAGCATCACTTTCATTCTGACGATGAAGGTCAGCCCCGGTCGCGGTAAGTCCCCCACCACTTTGGCACCCGCACAAACAGTCCATTGCCTTCTCGCAAGCCGCCGGCTTAACGTCGAGCGCGAAGCTCAGCATCTTGGCGTTGAGGTTGGCCACGCTCTCCTCCGCCTCGTCCACGTCGCGCTGCCACCTCGCCAGCCGGAGCTCGACCTCGGCCATGACGCCCCATTGGTGAAGCGTCGCGATCGGCAAAGGAGGGCCTCGAGCGATGGCGTCCACGTCGCGATCGTAGGCCTCGAACATGTCGTCAGGCGTGCACGCGGGCGGCTTGCCAAAGTCCTTCGACTTGAAGGCCTGGATGTGTAACCGGCCGAAATGCTTCACCTTCTGCTTTGCCTTGCGTAACTTCATCTGCGCCTCGTGCAACTCTTCTTCTATTTGCATGACGCATTCCTGACTGAACGCCGCCCCATTGTCCACGTGGTGAATTGTTGGGATTCCATCATGGTCTAGATAGATATTGTCTGGCACATCCTCCGGGTTAGCAGAGCCCTCAGTCTTACGGTTCACTGCCCTTTTTATGGGCTCGACACAGTCTGGGCAGCGCTTCTTACCTGGATTATTCTTATGCCAGTTCTTGAGCATAGCCACGAAATATTCGTCCGGCTCGGCGACTGTACCATCATCCCTCCGACTGCCGTGCCCGGACGACCATGAGGGTTTGGGTCGTAAAGTATCTTTCACACTATGTGACGATCTTTCGAGGCGGACCGATCCAGCCAGTGACGGCATGCCCGAGGTCCGCGGTACGCTGCTCTTTACTCTCCTAAGACGCCGTGACACCTTTGGTTTCAACTCGTGTCCTTGCAAAGAAGCCATTCTGTCCATATTTAGTAAGTGTACGTATGCGATGTTTTCGGTTGCTGTTGGGGTGTAGATCCACGTTGCAAACAATGTGTATTCTTTATATAGAAAATGGGCAAACGACAAAAGGCAGGGGTGGGTTAGCGTCTTTCAATATATAGTCCGGTGTCCTGAAAGCAACCAGCACACGTCTTTGTTGGCACAAATCCGACAAATCCATGGTGTCTCGTCCTTGCCGGCGGTCTAGACCCTCAAGCCTGGAAGCCCAGATTTCTGACAAGACCAATTGGTCGAGCAAAAATAGGATGTGTTGTCATTGAGTCACGGTGCCCAGCTAACCAGTACTGGGACACCGTCCCCAACAACATCAACACCTTTCCAGGAGCCTTCACTCATTGCTCAAATCGGAGTTCCGACATGTGATCTCTGGCTATTCTCAAGAGCTTGAGTCTCGACTCCGACTCTTCCATCAGGACATCGCATCGAAGACCTAGCAGGCGCGCCTTGCTTGTATTGGCTTGTTGAGTGGCGCGTGCCATCGTCTCCTTCAGCTTCTGCGCGCGGGAGGCTAGTGACGTTGCAATATGTACCACAAGTAATGCTTGCATCGACGTGGCAGACTGGGACGAGACGACGACGTTGCCCACAGTTAGTGTTGGTACATCAAAGTCGGATTCTGTCAGGACTGGTGTCCTTGTGGCGATAAGGTTGCACATCTTAAGGCGCAAAAGTAATGACCCAAGAACGTCGTTGAGGCGTGAGTGGCAGAGGTGCAAGTGGTCAAACAGGAAATGATCAATGCCCTCCAATGCCATACCGTCATCCTCGCCGACTCCCAGAGCATCGGCGTATTTTGCAGGCAAGGGCTCGTGGTGGATGCAGCCGGGGTCCTGGCAATCCATCTTCTCGCGTTCCCGGAATATTTGCTTCATTGCCTCGGGATATATGTCAACGAGCTGTTGGGTAGACGCAAAGAGCTGCTCCAGAACCTTCTGCTGGTTGTGCTCTTTCCCCCACTTGGTGGCGATTTCCCGTATGAAATCATCGTTGGGTACGTGCCTGAGCTCTTCCGTCGATGCACTGGCGTAGACCTTGTCAAACTCGGTTGACAGTTTTGAGAGGCGACGGACAACCGAAGTCCTCAAGTCTTCGGGCGGTTCCGTCTGCTCGCTGGAGCTGGCGGCCGAATCAGGCCCATGCGTGAGCTCCGGCGTCAACCCCGGTAGCTGTTCCCATGGGGTATCTAGAGTCATGGGTGGCCAGTCAAAGTGCATATCCAAGTCTTGGAGTGCAATTGGCACCTGTGGGTATTGCTGCTGCGTATGGGCAGGACTAGAGGCAACAGCAGCAGCCGGGGTTTGATGATCGGTGACCCTGCCGGGCGGACTGAAGATGCATCTTTAAGATCGGGTCAGTATGTTACTGTACGTTTCGAGAGGAGTGGTGTCTGGTCGAGTCACGCACGTTGTACCTGCTTTCATGCATCGCGAGCAAGTTCTAGACCCGTACTGTTTGGCGCATTTGAGCTTCTGCGCATGGCAGCGATCACACGAGGTTCGCGGCGCGCGCGGCATCTTCAATAGCCAACCTTAATGCTGCAGAGGAGAGAAGCTACAGCTTCAGTCATGGATCCGATCCAAAGAAAGCATATGGCGAAATGAATGGTACCGACAATGAAGGCAACAGCGAGGCGACGTTGGTTGTGATCGGCATCACGTCAGCTTCCCCGGAACCCTGGGGAATGGCGGAGACATTTCCATTTCATCTTCCTACTAACCTTAGTGATTCGAAGGAACGCTGACAGGGATCTGCTAGAAAGGAGGGGCTTACCACTGTTGATGGGGGGCATGGCACATTAGCGTCCGTCCCATCTGCCATCCTTAGGCTCTTCCCCAGCTGCCAAAGTCCAGGGCTATCGGGTGATAGTAGCCACTGTGTTGTTTCTTCTTTCTCTTCATCACAGTCGCCTATGCCATTAGACAAGGACGTCTTCAATACACATGGCAATACTTTTCAGCTAGGATATATGTGTAGTATATACATGCGAAGTACAATGACCAAACACCTTGATAGATCAATATTACAGACGCTATCATCTGTAAGCCACCCAACGTCGTCCGGTAGGTGACGCAGCAAACAGTCACATCGATAACTGGCTGAACAGAGAGACCAGCTGATAAACGCCACAGTATCTCGCATATGTGCACTTTCTTACTTTAGCAGGGCAAACAACATGACTTGCAGAGTAATTCTCATTGACCAGAGATAAGAGCGCTCATCCAGCCCTTGCGACATATTGTCGCTCTGACGTCGGCACGGGGGTCAACCCCCCTGCCCATCGGCCGCCCTACCTTGCTTCCCGGCGTGGTCGCGTAGTATCAGTATGCACGTCTACATGTAGCCGCCTCCCAACGTGTCTCACTTTAATTAAATTTCTTCTTGTTTCCTTATCACTCGCCAAAGTACGCAGAAATCGCATGCATTCTCCTTCTCTATCCCTTTCCGCCCTTCTACATAGTATGGTTTCTTACCCAAACCCAGCAGGCAGAGACTAATCGAGTGATCAACCGCTCGCAACTTTTTTCATATGATGACAAGTCATGCCTGATGACGCCTGAAGTCAAGCCCTGCATATGGAGCACGATACTGTCAGCGGCCTTGTCACGGCGCTAATATCTACCTACGATGACGGCTTGGAGTGCTATACCAGATGGCAGCGGAAGAAGTGGCAGACGAATCACTACCAGGGCCATTCCCGAGGCCGCGAGTCCAGCAGTGGTAGCTGTGGACTGAGCACATCGCTCATGATGTCCGGATCTCGACTGCGCCAGGTCTACGATGGTGGCGTCGACGTCCTCGGCGATGCGTTTTCCGCCGGCGACAGTGAGACACGAAGCCCGCCCCCGTCTCTGTTTGATTTAACGAATAGCTGTTGACCAAAATCACAGAGCAGTGTCGTAAAGCCCTTCAGTCCAGTCTCAAATTGCTGGAGGCGCACGTCGAGGTACTGCGCAGCGCGATTAGCCGTAATAACGGTCCACTAGAGCTGATCGAATTGATCCGGGCATCGGAATCAGTGCGCATATCTTCACTGCGCGCTCTCGCAGAGCAATACCAACGTGTGGCCGTTGGCCGCCTGGTCCCACGTGTGTTGCCCACACGTCAATCGCCCTCGCGCCAACCCCGCGCCATATGTTCTTCTGTCGAGGCAGATGCAGCCATGGACGATGGCAGTCATAGCAATGAGGACGAACAAAAAAGGAGAAGAGTTGGAAGCGATAAAGGGAGTTTTGAGGGTGATGCTGGGCATAACACGACATCTAATGACACGGCCAGTGCCAAATCGAGAAAGTCGCCATGCGAGCCGGGACCGCCGTCTCCGCCGCCAACTCCCAAAATAATTCCTGACGACCTGCTGTCGACTTGCACATCGGAGTTCGGACCCCGGCCCAGGGCGAGCGTCTTCAGCGTCTTCTGCCCCGAGGCCATGAAGTATCAAGTCGACCTGCAGAAGGCCATACCTTCGTCATCCTCTTCGCCATTGTCATTGTCCAATCAACGGAAGGAGAATGGCTGCTGTAGTCGATGCGGTTATCGATGGGGCGACACCGACGGCACTTGTGGTGGTATTAGAGGTCCGATATCATTGTTTGGTAACAACAGCAACAAGGCCGCCACTACGGCCGTCAAGGACGGGTTTCAGCTGACGCCTAGGTTCTTGGGCAAGTCGCACTGCCAAGGGGGCGGGTTCGGCTGCGTCTTGTGTACCTCGGGCGGCAAGACAGACGTGTACGAGTCCGTGGAGGACTTGAGGGATCACATCAATGCGTCTCACGACAAGTGGCAGATGCTCCACGAGAGAGACATGGTGAGCCGCTGAGGTAGTCCGAAGCTGGATCCAGTCACCATCATACTATTTTCATTTGCCTCTATTCCCCCCTCCAGTTAATATTACGCGACTGGAGCTGGGGATTCTGAGATGGCTCGTTCGCTTTTAGAAGAGATACCCAAGGCGTTAAGTAACAAGAAGCGATTGTATTGTTATCGGCCTCGGGCTATCATGAGTCTTGTGGTTCCACGCGTGCTGACGAGAAGGGGTCGTCAGTCTCTTTTTCCCATGCATAACTAGAACGTCCAGCAATACAATACTCGTATGCCCTTACTCTGAACCCACTGCTCCTCGCCAAATCGTTTCCTCCATTTCCAATGATGAACGCGTCGCTGCTATTGCCGACGGCCGCGCCAGTTTTGATTACTCCAGGGCGAGGGGCAGTGCGTGCTAATGGAAAGCCTGGACGACAAGTTCAAGTTTGCCTCTTGCCTAGATATCATTAACCACAAGTTGCTTTGATACGAAGTTTCTCTGGGTTTCCCTATTCAACACAGAGAAAGAAGGGGAAAGTATGAGAATACCAGGAGGGAGCGAGTGCTGGCCGCATTTACATAATGAAAACGGCGACCCATAATAGATAAGGTTAGGCGCGGATCTCCACGCTCCTCCAGCATGACATGTCCGTCTTGGTATTGCTTGAGACAGCTAGATCTCTTCGCCTGGACTTGCCCCAAGGGAAAAGATTTATGCCCGAAGACCATGATGGTATCTTGGATCGGGCGTGACCCGGGTACCGGAGCCTTGGAGGCTGCCCCGACGATCGGAGCTGGGAGCATTGGCAACTAATACACATAATATACTCGCGTCCTCCTCCAGCGACACCCGGGCTTCAATTCATATGGAAAACCAACGTCTTATATTTATACAAGTAACAAGCAGATACAATTGCAGTTACCGCTAAAATACACATCAAAATGACTTCACAAGTTAAGCTACCCGAGCCTTTCGCGAGTATCCCGAGGGAGTCCTTCCTCTTCGGACCATCTCCGATCCAACACCTGCCCCGCATTTCGGCAGAGCTCGGGGGTAAAGTACAGGTTTACGCCAAACGTGAAGACTGCAACTCGGGTCTCGCGTATGGCGGAAACAAGACACGAAAGCTCGAGTAAGTCAAGATCAACTCTCCAAACGGCACTTCAAGCATGATGAAGTAGCCGGGAGAAGAGTTTGGAAATCCCTACTTTCATGAGCTAACGGAGGGTCCTCCGCTCCCCCGCAAACAGATACCTGGCCGCCGAAGCCCTGGCGCAGGGCGCCGACACCCTCGTCAGCATCGGCGGGGTGCAGTCCAACCACACGCGGCAGGTGGCGGCCGTGGCGGCCAAGCTCGGCCTGCAGGCGGCGCTGGTGCAGGAGCACTGGGTCGAGTGGTCGGACCCGGGCTACGACAAGGTCGGCAACATCCAGCTGGCGCGGCTGATGGGCGCCGACTCGCGCCTGGACCCCTCGACCTTCGGCATCGAGCACAAGGCCACCCTCCAGAAGCTCGAGGCCGAGCTCGCCGAAAAGGGCCGCAAGACCTACTACATCCCCGCGGGGGCCTCGGACCACCCCCTCGGCGGCCTCGGCTTCGCGCGCTGGGCCTTCGAGGTCGCCGCCCAGGAGGCCGAGATGGGCGTCTTCTTCGACACGGTCATCGTGTGCGCCGTCACGGGCTCCACGTTTGCCGGCATGGTCGCCGGCTTCAAGCTGGCCGAGAAGAAGTGTGGGGCCCGCCCGCGCCGCGTCGTCGGCATCGACGCCTCGGCCACCGTCAAGCAGACGTTCGACCAGGTCCTGCGCATCGCCAAGGCCACGGCCACCAAGATCGGTCTCGATGGCGAGAAAGACATCACCGCGGACGACATCATCCTCGACGACCGCTATCACGGCGGCGTCTACGGCGTGCCCGACGAGCAGACCCTCGACGCTATCCGGTTCGGGGCGCGGACCGAGGCGTTCATCACGGACCCCGTGTACGAGGGCAAGAGCCTTGCGGGCATGATGGATATGATTCGCAAGGGTGAGCTGGCGGAAGGAAGCAATGTTCTCTACGCCCATCTGGGTGGCCAGCTGGCGCTCAATGCGTACTCGGCGATCCAGGGATCATGAAGGTAGTGGAGACGAGTTGTTGAACTTCAGAGCTCATGTTCCATCATAAATGTATTCTATATCACCAGGTGATACTTGATTATTATGTATAAACATCTAGTCAGCGCGTTCTCTTGGTTGCCTGTGAAGACTCTTCGTCGCCTGGATTGCTTGGCCCGTAGCATTCAAATCCTCGATGGTGGCGTTCCTTTGATCATTTCTCATCTCGCCAACTCGGAAATCTCACCCACGTTTAACAGGTGCAAGAAGGAAACCAGTGGGCAACTTGGAACATCCCCCTGTATTAGCCCCGACGCCTAGAACAATCAAGTCGCTATGACGAGCATGCAGCTCTGGCAGTTGGTGGACCGGCCACACCATAAACCCAGCCCGCCCACGCATTGTAACCGACACGAGTCTGATGCTATCTTTTGCTCGTACTTCCAAGTCCGCCTGGATAGCCAACCAACGAGATAAGCGTGAGCAATATACACAGTCGATAGACCAACTGCCCTAAAACATAATCAGCAACCGGAATAAACACCGTTGAGAAAATCGGACAATGGAACAAAAGGTCACCAGAATCACCAGCGGCTATAACATTGGAAAAAATAGTTTTACTGCTTTATATCGGTCTATAGGGGTACTGTCTAGCTGTCAACGCCAAAATAGCATATCCACATTACAACTTTTCCGTTTAGAGGTTGGTGGCGACCTTCTCACGCTCGTCGACCTCCATCTCGGCCAGGAACTTCTCGGCGTCCAGAGCGGCCATGCAGCCGGAACCGGCGCTGGTGATGGCCTGCTTGTATCGCTTGTCCTGGACGTCACCGGCGGCGAAGACACCCTCAATGTTGGTCAAGGGGCTGCCGGGCTTGGTGACGATGTAGCCCTCGGCGTCCATGTCGAGCTGGCCCTTGACGAGGGAGGTGGCGGGCTCGTGGCCGATGGCGTAGAACAGGCCGTTGGCCTCCAGGGTCTCCTCCTCGCCCGTCTTGTTGTTCTTGACGACGAGGTGGCTCATGAGGCCCTTGTCGTCGCCCTTGACCTCGACACCCTGGCTGAAGAAGCGCACGGTGACCTTGGGGTGGTTGAGCAGGCGCTGGGCCATGATGTTGGAGGCGCGCAGCTCGCCCTTGCGCACCAGGACCGTCACGTGGCTGCCGTACTTGGTCAGGAAGGTGGCCTCCTCGCAGGCGCTGTCGCCGCCGCCAATGACGACCAGCGGCTTGTTGCGGAAGATGGGGACGGCGCCGTCGCACACGGCGCAGGCGCTGATGCCGTTCTGCCAGTACTTCTCCTCACCGGGGAGGCCGAGACGGCGGGCGGAGGCGCCGGTGGCGAGGATGATGGAGTCGGCGGTGTGGACGGTGCCGGGAGCCCACTCGGTCTCGTACTTGAAGGGGCGGCTGGAGAGGTCGAGCTTGGCAATGGTCTCGGAGATGATCTGGGTGCCGAAGCGCTCGGATTGCGCGCGCATGTTGTCCTAAAAAGCAATTGATGTCAGCATTTCCTCGCGATTCGAGAGAAGAGAATTCGAACGTACCATCAACTCCTGGCCCATGATGCCCTTGGGGAAACCGGGGAAGTTCTCGACCTCGGTGGTGGTGGTCAGCTGGCCACCGGCGGCGATGCCGTTGGCCATGAAGCCCTCATAGAGGACGGGCTTGAGCTCAGCGCGGGCCAGGTAGACGGCGGCGGTGTGGGCGGCGGGCCCCGAGCCGATGATGACGACCTTGCTATGCATGTCTCTGGCTTTGATCTTGTTGATGGGTGTGTTGTTCTTTTGGAGACCGGCTGTAGCGAAGGCAGCAAGGGAGACTCCAGAGGCGCCGGCGCGAAGAGAACGACGAAAGAAGGTTGAGGAAAACAGTTTGACGGTGGTTCCCGGTGTGTACTGAGTGATAAAAGAAAGAGGGGTGGACGGACGTGGCAGGGTGGGCGTGATCGGACTGAAGTAGGCGGGCTACTGTAGATTTTCTAGATAAGCTAGTCAAGCAGAATGTGGGTGCGCGCAGGGAGTGGCCTGGCCGGTGGGGATCTGGAACGGAGGGAATGGAATCAAACACGAATCGACATATACCGCCGGGATGCTGGATTTCTAAGAAGACACGAAGACCGCACGCGAAAAATCTAGAGTACAGTACAAGTACAGCTGCTTACTTACTCGATGGTGAGACGGACGAGGCGACGGGCTGAAAAGGGAAATTTTCTTAGGGAGCGGATTCCAAATCCGCACCACCTTGAGAAAAAGGACCCCGCATTAGTAAGCGGCATTTCAATTCCAGGGGACTTTTCCATGGACGATTCCATCATGGGGGGGGGGGTTGGAGGGGCAAAAGACAAAAGACCGCACGGGAATCCCGAGACACGCCGAGGCACAGCATATCCCGATAACGATACTTCCACCAGAGCATGCCAGTTAGGTATGTAGACTCAATCCCTCTTTACAAATAACGTCGAGAAGCTGAATAGTTGCCCTGGAAGAGAATCAATTAGGTCTGTAATTGGATACGTGTAACCGAGTCGAATTAAAGCCAGTTGGGGACAATGCACAAGATGCCGCTGTTACGGCCCGTAACTTTCACTTTGCTTTTCCCAATTCGTCCGATAATTCCATAGGCCACTCGCATGAACCCCATTGTCAACTACACCGTACAGCGGATCAAACAAGAAACTTCTCTTCTATCTTATGCCTGTTATTGACCATCACGCTATCAATATATATGCGGATATCAGATTTCTAGGTTTCCTCTACACGCGCAACCCATATCGCGGCTAAGCTGCGACGGAGCGACGGAGCGAAGCCAGCAAAACAACGAGAAGCATGTGCCGACGTGTAATCTCCAGTCCTGCCATCGCACTCCATCTCCATTGCGCAGTGAGTTGCAGGATCGAGTGAGCGTCGTTTCCAAGTTAGCTATCTAGTTTTGGAAGCTCTTCTTATGTGGCTCACTGGTAATCCTTCATGGAACAGGTGGCTGGCTACATGTACCTTTAAATATCCTCAAGCATCCAAGATACTGTCAAATATCATCGGACACCATAATGTCTGGCTCCTCGGTGCTTCGACTTCAGGTAGGGTAGCATCCGTTTCCGGATACGATAACTACCCGCACCGCCGCCCGCCCGCTAGCATCCGAAGGATACAATTTTGTGGAGTTTTATTTGGGCACCCTGGAAGAAAACAGCAGCTGGCTGGGTCGAGTCGTCACTGTCACTCCCGGTCGTACTCACCGAGGAAATGGCCAACCTGAACAGCAAACAAACAGACAGTTGATCAATCCAATGGACGCCGCTGCCTGCTCCCCGTTCCCTATGCCCCATGCCGGTTGACTGACCGAGTGGGTAAGTGGGTTATGTAAACTTGCTCAGGCGGTCGAGGGTCATGTCATTCATGCTTTCCGTTTCTTCTGGATCCCCCAGATCGGCCGATAAGTTTCGCTCGCTCACTCGCAAGTAGATAATCCCCATCCAGCACTGGTGGAGGGGCGGGCGTTGCAGTTCCTCCGAGTTTCGCCACGATATCTTTTGCTCAGCATACCCCAGATATTCGCAATTCGAATTTGCAGACTGAGCTATTGTATCAGCAATTAAACGGCTAAACAACTTGAGGGGTCCAAGAGTCGCGATGGCTCCCCAGACAGATATCCCCATCGCCGCTAACGTGCTCGGTGTAAGTGATGTCATATCCATTCATGGGTGGTGTGCGGCGAATGGGATTGGGCCAATCAGAGGCAACGGCCGTCTGCCTTCACTTCACCCCAGTGACCAAGACCACCATGGGCTGACTTGTGTATTCATCCACGCCAATATAGACCATCGGAACTATCCTGTGGTGCATTCAGCTCATCCCGCAAATATGGGCCAACTGGCGCACCAAGAAGACGGACGGGCTGCCGGCCAGCATGATGTTCCTCTGGGCCGCTTGCGGTGTCCCCTTCGGCGCCTACGCCATCATCCAGAACTTCAACATCCCCATCCAGGTGCAGCCTCAGTGCTTCATGGTCCTGTCCATTGTGAGCTGGGTGCAGATCCTGATGTACACCCAGTAGGTATCCGCTGAAAAGAGAGAGAGAGAAAGAGAGGAAGACTAGTACTAACCTCATGATACTACAGCAAGTGGCCTACCTGGAAAGCAACGACCCTGGGCCTCGCCGTGACTCTGGCCTGCGGCGGCATTGAAGCGACCCTGATCCTAACCCTGCGCGTCCTCTACGAGCGCGGCCACGACACGCCCGTCGTCGTCGTGGGCGTCGTTGCCAGCGTCCTGCTCGCCGGCGGCCTCCTCCCGCCCTACGGCGAGATCTGGAAGCGGCGCGGCCGCGTCGTGGGCATCAACTGGGTCTTCCTGTCCATGGACTGCGCGGGCGCCTTCTTCTCCCTCCTGGCCCTCGTGGCGCAGAACACGTTCGACGTCCTCGGGGGCATCATCTACGCCGTCTGGTAAGTACCTAACCTGCCTACCTGCTTATTGACCCAATATAACCCACCCACCCAAGCATTCATTCGATAGAGTATCGACCATCGATCAACTGAACAAAGCTGATTTATTTGATTCTCTTCAAGCTGCGCGCTCGAGCTGGGAATCTTCACCTCCCACATCATCTGGCTGCTGCGAACGCGCAAGGTGCGCCGCGAAGCCAAGAACAAAGGCATAACCTTTGACGAGCTGGCCGCCGAGTACGAGGAGAAGGGCGAGCCTTTCAAGTTTGCCGAGCGCAAGTCCAAAAAGACGAAGAAGGGCAATTCGAGAAGAGGCGAGTCCGATCTAGAGACAGGTTCCGACAGCAGCAACGAGGTACCGCTGCGTGAGCAACCAAATGCTGTGGTCGCCAAGAATAACGAGAAGCAACAGATGTGTGGTGTGGGCCGTGTCACCAAAGGATCTTCTTCATTGCTGGGATGACAGGAGGAGACGGGGATAGTACAATAGAAAAAGAGTGGAAGAAGAAGAAGAGAAATCATCTGTATTAATTTGTGCAGCTTAAACAAGGGCAAACTGCAGGCTATGGTATCACTAAGTATTCAATCTTGGGCTCTGTACAAATAAAACAGTCGAATAGAAACAAAAGAACACTCCGCCTTCAACAATCCCTCACATGTCGCATCCGTGAACACGAAGATCAGATTGAGAAGTAGGCGAATGACCAAAAGATCTCCTCCTATTCGAGCAGAGTCTGCTTGCCCTGGATCTTGAGATCATCGCCCTTGCCTCCGTACTCCTTGGGCAGCAGCTCGCCGAGCGCGGGGACCTTGCTGTCGGCGAACTCGGCCGACATGTTGGCGCCGTTGCCCATGGGGTGGAACTTCTTGGCGGTGCGGTCGGCGACGAAGAGCTTGACGACGGCATAAAGCCAACCCATAATAGCAGGCACGTTGACGAAGAACTTCTGCTTGAGCAGCTCCGGGTAATTCTGGCCGAAGACCTTGACTGTCTCGCTGACGGCCGCCTTCACCTTGGGGTTCTGGCGGAGAAAGCTGACCGACTTGTAATCGTGGACCTGGTAGATCTTGTAGGGGTCCCAGGTCGCCGTGATAGGCTGGGTCGCCGACGAGATGTCCAGCTCTTTCATGGCGAGCTCCATGAGGGCCACGCGCCAGTTGATGAACCTGGTTGCGATGACACATGTGTTAGCCACGGAAATCCCTACTGCTCGTGGGTGTCTTAAGTGCAGTGGAGCACCAAAGAGGGTTGACTCACTCATCTCGGTCGCCAAAGGTGACGTTCATGTCCTTCACGATGCCGTAAACGTTCCAGGTGAAGACCTCCTTGCCCTCGGCGCCCTGGGAGAAATCGCCAAAGGTGGTGACGTAGCCCAGTCCGTCGAACTTGTCCTTGGACCACGCCTTCTTGATCGATTCCAATGCATTTGTCTGAGCGCGCCATTCCAGCGTCTTGACGAGCTGGTCCTTGGCCTTGGGCAGGTCGCCGTCGTTGGCGTTCAGGTACTTTTGGAAGATGATCTGGCTGGGCACGTGATGCTCCGGGTCCTGCAGGACGACGCCCCAGATCTCCGGGTGGCCATTGGCCTTGGCGGCCGCGTAGAGCTCCTGGATCGAGGCATTGGCTTTGGGCTGCTCCGTCGAGGTGGTATCCGCCGCAGCTACGGGCGTCTCCTTTTGGGCAGTCTCGGTTGCAGCAGCCTCCGTCTCCTTGTCCGTCGTGGCGGGTTTTGCGGCGGAGGCGGCAGTCTCTTGCTTGGTGGGCTCCTCAGTCTTGGCGGCGGCGGTGCCGACTTCGGCTGTCGCAGGGTCCTCGACCTTGGCTGGGTTCTCGGCGATGTCCAGGTTAGCAAGAGCTGCGGAGGCTTCGGTGACAGGTTTGTCGGTCTCAGTCTCAGTCTCAGTCTCAGTCTTGGTGGATGGTTCAGCGGGAGGGTCAACTTTGATGGGCGCGTCGGCGGTGGCAGGCTCCTCGGCTTTCACGGCAGCTTGCTCATCTTTGACGATGTCGTCGACCTTTGCGGGCGTGGCATTGGGCTCCGCAGCGGGTTTGGTCTCAGGATCAGCCATGATGTCTGCCTACTTGCTACAATTTGAATATGATGCAAAAAAATAAACACAACGATTCGTAAAATGAAAAACAAAAGAGTATAATCAGTGATTGCTGTCAACAAACAATACAGCCAAGTACGTACGCGGAACTCTGCAAAATGCAAGCTGGCAATGCGACCCGAATGATAAAGCTCTCAAACTGTCTCATGAATGAAACGAGGTCGACAGTTAAATTAGCTGCAAGGGGAAGCTGCTGATCTGAGCTGTTCGATGCCTGTAGGCGTACAGTAGTAGTAGTAGGCACCTGCGTCTGCTAAGCTGGATTTGTCCAGGTGCATTATCGACAGCATCTGATAAGATCTCGAAACGGCGGTTTATCTTATCGACGGCACCTGCTGTGTAGCACGCCCTGAAGAAAGTAGACTCTCATTAGGTACCTAAACTAACTGAAGAGATAGGAAGCAATATACGAGTCTGTAACAACTCAATCAACGTCATCTCATAACTTGACTACATAGGTACATTTGATGGACTTGCAGTCATGTAGCCAGCGCTGCCAGCCTCTAACCGTGGATCCAAAAGCCCACCCAATGCAGGCAGGCAGGGGCAAAGCCTTCAGGCGGCTCACTGAATTGCGGTGGGGCGGGGCGGACGATGATGGCGGGTGTTCAGGTGCTGTTGGTGGCGCCCCGCGACGATCCAGACCTCAGACCTCAGACCTCAGACCTCGGACCTCAGACCTGGCGAGGTCTCAGCTCAACTACATGCTCAACGAAGGAGATTCATGAGCGATTCATATCTCAAAGCATCATGCTGGATATAGTACTTGTACACCAGCTCATTATAACGAGGCGTTCCCAATAAAGCAATGCACCAGATACAATACCATGGTTGCGTGCCCATGAATTCTGGCAATCCGATTTAGAGCTGAACTGCATCAGCAGTGACTGACATCTCACCCTTGAAATCAGACATCAGTCTTTGCCTCGCACAAGAGCCATCATGATTCAGGGTATCTTCTACGCCCGCTTCCTGCCCCAAGAAGGTGAGTTCTCCCTGCCAATGCACATTGGGTAACATCCCTAACAGTCGATACAGGCACCAAGATCGTGGCCCAGTCTCCTCCGGGCTGCATCGTCGCCACCTCCTTCGGCCCACACCTGAAGCCGCCGCTGGTCGACTTTGACATCATCCAGGAATACATCATCCCGCGCAAGGCCTTCTTCAACCGCTTCCTGACTGTCAACACCCCGGACAACAAGTACAGCATCCTGGGCTTTCCCATCTCCATCCCCCACGAGCGCTACCACCGCAATGAGTTCATCTTCAACTTCGGGCTCGTCGTCGAGTCCGACTGCGACTTCCTGCCCTACGAGAAACTCGTTCGCCGCCTCGCCGTCACCTTTGCCGAAATGGAGCGCCAGAACGGCTATCTGCGCACCGAGGGCAAGGTCGACGACGGCCGCCGGCCCATTGAGAGCCTGCTCGAGATTGTCAAGGAGGACCTCAACAACTACGGCGAGTGCATGATTCCCGTTGGTAAGTAAATATTAATCCTCTCATAAGTGCTGGCATAACATGTTCGTTCTAATGGCCAATAAATGTCCAGACGAGGCCAACACGCTCAACATGAAGCTGTTTCCCTACCACCCGCCGCCGGCGCCCGTCCGCGGCTGGCACGTGCCCGTGCCCAAGATGAAGCTGGTCGACATCGTGGACCCGACCTGGGACCTGACCCTGCAGAAGATCATCCCGCACGTCGACGGCGTCAACGACGTGCGCCGCATCGCCTGGCTGGCCGACGTCTCGCTGCCCCTGACCCAGACCGCTCTGCAGCACCTGCTGTACTACGACACCATCCTGCTGCTCGACATGTTCTTCTTCGCCAGCTGCTACGCGCCCCGCCCGGGCATCCACGACTTCATCACCAACCGCGACGGCCTGGTCGACGAGTGCGCCGGCTACGTCTGCATCGGCGGCTCTCTCCCGGACGGCGCTGGTGCTACGGCCGCATCTTCCTCCTCCGCAAATACCAAAACTAATAATCCCACATCTGACGGGCCGGCGACGCCGCAGCAGCGCACCATATCCGAATCGCACCAATTCTCCTCGGCTTCCATTTCCACTCTCCCATCCACCACCGGTACTGCTAGTACATCCAAACCCGACACTGCTGCTGCCACCACCAACGGCCGCGTGTCCAACTACCAGCTCGTCAAGCTGATGACGACCTTCTGCGTCGGCCGCTCTGTCATGGAGTGGATCAAGCTGCACCAAGACGCCGGTCTCCCCGTGCTGTCCCTCGTCGATGTGCGCCGCCTCGTCCAGTTCGGCGTCATCAAGGGCCTGCTGTACCGCGTGCACAAGTACGTCGTGTCGAAGCAGTACCTCGCCCTGCTCGCCTCAGGGCAGGCGCATCCGCGCCAACAACAACACAAGCGACGACCAACAACCCAACAACAGCAGCAGCAAAAGTCGCACAGCCAACAGCAACAGCCAACATCCCAGCAACAATCACAAACAACAGGCCACCAGAAAAAGGAGGCCCCAAAAGAACAACAACACAAGCTATCCCAACACAGCAGCCGCCGCCGCCTACATACGTGGGACATCCACGATAAGAACAACAACAGCGACGACGACGATGATGATGATGACGATGACGAAGATAGCAGTGGCAATGAGAACGAGGAAGAGGAACGCGAGCGCGCCAGGCTCAACAGTCACGACCACAAAGAGGAGCCGCTGCAGCGGTACACCGACGGCTGCCACAGCTTCGACCAGATCATCACGGAGCAGAACCTGGCCGACGCCGAGATCATGGAGAAGCTCAAGAGCTTCCGGGCGGCGCCGGCGGGGGATTTGACCGTGTTCTATAGGTAAAGTAGGTAGCCAGATGATATCAAAGCAAATACCACCGTATTTCACGCAGTAAACATCCCATTTATTTAATGGGATATTAAACTTATAGGAAAGAAACCACTCCATACTAGTTTGTCCAGAAATCCTGCAATTAATTAGAGTGAAAATGCTCAGTACACGTTGCTGTATTCTATAGGTACATTGCATAACACGCGTTAGTTATAGGTGCGAGAGGCGCCCAGTTACTGTTTCTGGTGGGCGTGATATGGGATGTCGTTATATGTATAGCTCTTTACTAGTTTTTGTATTGTACATATGGTACAAATCGTTGCTCCGACCGTATTCTCTTACAATGCCGCAAGTCTAATGGGTATATACACGTTTCTGTCATGTCCATTCGTCCATACCTATGATACATCCACATCAACCAAGATCTCCAGCTCCTCATCAAGACCTTCTCCTTACGCCGTTGGTTCACCACTGATTCTGCCCCTTTCCTGGTCTTGCCCTTCTGTCGAGATTCTCTTCGCTCTTCGACTCTTCCTCGGCGAGTTGCGGCTTATCTCCCTCCGTGAGATCGGCATAAGCCTTCTGCAGGGCCTCCGCCTTGACCTCATCATCCTGGTAAGCAGATCTCCTCTTGTGCGGGGGTGGGTAGTCGGGGAAAATCACCTCGCCCTCCGGGACCTCGGGGTCCTGTATCTTCTCGAGGTGCTTCATGTCGTTCATGAAGTCGGCCGCCTCTTTCCGCCCGATATGGATCGGCTTCTCGCCCTCGGGCGTGCCCTGCTTGACCAGGTCCATCAGGTTGCGCACCCGCCCTGAGCCGGGCTCGCCCGGGTACGTCTTGCCGCTGCGCTTCCAGTCCTCGTCGCTGACCATCTTGACGATGCGCACAAAGTGCTTGCCGCGGCGCAGGATCATCAGCTTCCCGTCGATCAGGAACTTGTGATTGTCCTCGGGGAACCATGTCTTGACGGGCACAAAGGTGAGCTCGCCCACGCGCATGCCGCCCGACTTCGCGGTGCCGCTCGGTGCACCGCCAATGTAAGCCCCGCCGTTCGCCGTCAGCTTGTGGCCCTCGGATCCGCTGCTGGCCAGTCCGGCGGCATGCAGGATCTTTCCGATGCTCTTTTGTTTAAGAAGAGACTCGGGTAACTCAATATCGGCCTTGAAGTCGACGGCCCGTCCAGTGGTAGCAGGGCCCTCGGAAGGATATTCACCAATATGCACCTGCGTTCCGCTCCTTTTGCCGTACCTTTCCTTATGCTCAAGCTGGACTTCCTGTGCCAGCTTTGGGCTGTGGACGAGGGCTACGACCTCGTACGCCAGCGTGTGGTGCGCGACCCGTTTGCTGGGCTCGCTCGCCTGTCTCTCCATGGTGCTCTTGATGGCGTCCATGGGCAAGAAGGTCAGGAGGCGAAGGAGATTCTCGATGTCGGCGTCCGGGCGGCGCATGAAGTAGCCGTACAAGTCGAAGGAGCTGGTCATGAAGGGGTCTAGCCAGACAGCATTGCCGGCGCTCTTGCCGAACTTGGCGCCCGAGGAATCCGTGAGGAGAGGGACGGTGAAGCCGACAGGGGTGTGCAGCAGGTCGTCGGGCATACGTTTGGAGGGATCGGGCTCGGTGTCGCGGAGATGCTTGATGGCCTCGATGCCCGTGACTATATTTCCGTACTGGTCGGAGCCGCCAATCTGCATCATAACCTGGCGGGGGCTCGAGAACATGTGCCACCAGTCCCAGGCCTGGAGCAAGGGGTATACAAACTCGTCCAGCGGCATGCCATCCCCCTTGAGTCTCTGCTTGACGTTGTCCCGGGACAATAGGGGGCCCATGCGCATGCCGGAGAACAGGCGCTGAACAACTTCAATGAAGGGGGTGTTGCGGAACCAAGTACTGTTGTTCAGCAGAGCGCGACTCCACGCCCACTCTTTTTTGTAGCCAAACCTGGTACCTAATTGGTCGACGTTCTGCCAAATTCGGCCGAGTTGGTAGTGGATCTTTGTGATGTTGGTGGTGATGTCGGCGCCGGTCATGCTGTCGCGGTCCTGCAGTCGTCCCGTGGGATCCCCGACTCGGACGGTTGCGCCGCCGATCAGACTGTTGGCGCCGTAGCCATGGTAGTACATCCAGTAAAGAGCCATCAGCGGTAGTAGGTGTCCGACATGGAGGGAGGGCGCGGTAGGGTCAATGCCGACGTAGGCGCCAATCCGTTTCCGTTTCATGAGGGTAGCAATCTGTTCGTCGGTACCGGCCAAGTCTTTGACGAAGCCGCGCTCTTTGAAGATATCCCATAGGCCCTTTACCTCGCCAGCGTCGATCTGAGCGGCCCTTGCCGCCCATTCCTCGGCAGCTAATCTTGTCTTCTCTTGGTACCTCAAGGAGATTGAACGCACTTGCTGAGGAGTCGCGCCGGTCGTTCGCAGGTTGAGACATCGCCGGCATAATGTCGAGCGTGCGGCTGCAGAACCGCGGAGGAATGCTATAGAGGGTGCCATGGGGGGCAGGGTAGCCGTCGATAGTTCGCTTCGGTTCGATTCGAATGGGGGGGACCGGAGGCGGAGACGGAGGACAGTTGAACCTCAAGAAATTAATGAAGGTTGGAGATACAGGAAGGCCAAAATGGCGCTCAATCAATTGTCATCAAATCATGAAGGGCCTGTCGTCGTGATCACAAAAAATAAAAAATAAAATAAAGTAATTGCCCGCAGCTTCATTCATCCCACTTTGACATTGCGACGACAGACTGACAGGGCTGTTGAGCTGGACCCTTTGGGAAATTTTAGTGATCGGTAAACTGGAGCTCGTCTAGGTCCGACCACCGACCACCGACCACCGATCCTTTGGTCTTTTGGTCTTTTGGCCAGCCAGGCCAGCCGGGCAGCCCAAGCACTATTTTTCAGCGTCTTTCAGCGCCTTTCAGATGCTCGCTTACCTAAGTCATGGTCACACCCCCACTAAAGCGACTGACCAATCAGACGAGCTCTATTGTGTATCCTCGGCAATCCCAATTGGAATCGTCGGGTCGCGGAATTCCAATCCAAATTCCAAGCTTGAATGAAGTCAAGAGTCTGTGCTTCGCTTCCCATTCGCTCTTCTTGAGACCATCCCACAACTTCAGATCTACATCTCGTCATCGGCATCGGCGACTGGCACTGGCACCAATTCGACACACAACCACGACGGCCAGAGATACTGCATGCAAACGCCCATCATGGCCTCCATCTTCCGACCCGCCCTGCTGAGGCAGACTGCCCTCGCCGCCTCTACTCGTCAAGCTGCTCGTGTTTCCACAAGCTTCGCGCAGCAGTCCGTGAGGAGCGCCATCCTGAAGGACTCGGCCCGTTGCGCCGCTTTCCACACCTCCAGCAGACGGAGTCTGTTGCCGCCTGGTCCCCGTATGTTGCGCCAATGTCACCCCTCCACAGTTGCAGAGCTAACGTTTACATCGCAGAGGTCATCAAGGGAGGCGGTACGCATTCACTCTTCTACACCACCCACTCGTCGAATTGCCCGACGACAGCAAGAAAATGGGGCTACCATGGTTCATGAGATGTGTGAGGGAGGCCCGAGACTGACCCAATATGACTTATAGTGAACGATCCCGCTCCCGTCCCCGAGACCAGCCCCTCCCACGGCTCCTACCATTGGGTCTTCGACCGTGTCATCGCCGCTGGCCTGGTGCCCTTGACCGTCGCCCCCTTCGCCGCCGGCTCTCTCAACCCCAGCATGGACGCCCTGCTGTGCTCCTTCCTCCTCATCCACAGCCACACCGGTTTCCAAAACATCATTGTCGACTACATCCCCACAACCCGCTACCCCAAGAGCCGCAAGGCCGCCATGTGGTTGCTGAACCTGGCCACCGTCACTGTCGGTATCGGCCTGTACGAGTTCGAGACCAACGACGTCGGTCTGACCGAGACTATCAAGCGTGTCTGGAAGGCATAAACGAGGTTCAGGGGTGGAAGAAATAGTGAAGGGCGCGAGGTGACAGAAAGAGAGAGAGAGAGAGAGAGAGAGAGAGAGAGAGAGAGAGAGAGAGAGAGAGATAAGAAGTGGGAAGCAAGACAGCTTTACAACCGACTTATCGGCATGGCTCCTTTGTGAAGGGTGGCGGTGGCTTCTGTGACACGATATCGGTGCCCTCAAGACATGCACCATGTACTGAATACAACTAGCATATACAAACTGTTTTCAACCTTCTATGGACGCTCCATCTTTTGACCGGGCAAGCAGTTCCTTCGTAGTTCTGGGGCTGAAATCTTTGGTATGTGCTGCGGCAGAACATCACCCCAAACTCCCTCCAGGCTTCATTATGCAGGCGCCTCAGCGAAAGGGGGTTCCGTTCTCACATATCACCATATATACTAGACGTACGTATTTACCAACTATGACATTATCGTCTATCTCATATTCATGATTATTTCATCTCGGACTGGCACCTGACCGGAATGGGACCACTTGAACGGACGTTCTCAGGGCCTGATCTACTGCATGCATACAGTGGATAACCATGGCCTGATTCAAGTAGATAAATACACCATTGGAAGCCGAAATGCAATAGGCGTATGTTGGGACCGGAAATTTGCCGAGACCGGAGGTTTGGGCAGCATCAAGAATTATCATTGCATGCGTCTTCACTTTCCTATGTGCTACTCCATCCCATGCCCAAGTAACATAGGTAGAGACTGCCGCGCGTTTTTTTCGTTTTGTGTAACCTCGCTTAGCCCAGTGGCAGAGACTCGACATATAGGTAAGTACATGTATATATACATGCGATACCTAAAGTGAAAAAGGGTAACACAGAGATCAGCTCAGTTCGGGAAATATCGAAAGTATTGTGCTCGATGACCTGCAGGCGGCTAAGGACATGCCTTCCACCGGATACTGCTCCGTTGCCGACACCAGTGTTATTATACATTGTTCCATGTACTGAAATATATGGTTATGGGACAACAATACAATTATGGAAGTGTTCGCTACATCTAAGTTATATACGGGCTGAGTTAGTGATGCGACTTTGTCAGTGTTGGCACACTCTTAACTAGCATATCACATTTCACGTCTGAACTCGCGATAAACCCTAGCGGACAAGCATGAGATATTCTTCAACATTCCACAAGATGAGAAGCCAAATTCCCGACGGCAGATAGACATACACCAACTGTAATAGATAAATACCCGGAAAGCCCCTTACCCACTTGCATGATTCAGTAGTGACTGGATAAGTAGACAGGATCGGGCTGGGATCACTATGCCAGAACCTACGGTCATCCAACAAGGAAAACATCATCCAATAATGTACGTTTGCCTCTATGTGCGCTCGATCTTCTATGTACATTGTAAGTGGAAATTGCTCCTCAAAATCTAGTCTTCGCAATATGACCCCGCTAGATGCTTTGGTATATCCCTCTCTTCCCTTCTTTAAACCCCCTTCTGACCCCCCAAGGAATCTAAAATGCTTAACGAATGAGAAACAAATAACAACCCCACGCCCAAAACGCCATACTCTACTTGCGCTCGCTGGCTAAAACCAATAACATACGCTGTGATCTTCTTCTTCGTCTTTCGTCTTCACCTTCATCTTCATCGCCATCGTCGTCCCCTTCCTTTCGGATCAATACAAGATCCATCCATACCGCCCGCCGCCCCCACGCCAGATTCCGCCACGCGCCTTCGGCAGTGATGATCCACGGTTGTCGATGGCCTATCTAGCATATCTTACTCGGGCTTCTGGGCGTACCAGAAATACATGTTCCAGTACCTGTGGACCGAGTCGTCGTTGATGGCGCGCGTGGCGGCGGCGCGCCAGAGCTCGCGCTCGACCTCGTTGAGGCCGAGGACGGACAGGGGCTTCCCGCAGAGCGCGGGCAGGACCTCCTGAATGGCGGTGCGGAGGTACCAGCCGGCGAGGCGGAGCTTCTTGTCGCGGGCCCACTGGCCGACGGGGATCTTCTTGACGACGCACTGGACGTTCACGAACCCGGCGTCCTTGAGAGTGCTGTCGAGGTTGGCCGCGAGGGCCGTGTCGCAGCCGATGCGCCGGAACGCCTGCTGGAACAGCTTGTAGAAGTCGAAGGCCGGGTCCTGCGGCGGCATGGTGCCGTCGTCGCACTGCATCCAGGCGTGCAGCTCCTGCCACTCGACCCAGCCGCCCGGCTTCAGGTTGGCGAAGGCCTGCTCGCACATCTTGGGCACGTTCTTGAGCACGGCCGACATGGTGCGGAAGTGGATGAGGTCCCAGCCGTCGCCGTTCAGCCACTCGTCCTCGCAGTCGTCGATGAGGAACTTGACGTTGGGCGGCAGCCACACGGGCTGGATGGGCGACAGATCGATGCCCATGACCTCGGCGCTAGGGAACTGGTCTCCCACTAGATATCGCGACCATGGTTAGCACTGCAACATTGTGCCACGTCATTTTGCGCAGGAGGAGGAGGGGGGGGGGGGGGAGCTGAAGGGGGAGGAACTAAGGTTGTCAGAAATTGGCGCGCGCGGAGGGGCTTGTTGCTTGGCCCTGTGGGCGCGCGCGCAAAAAATGCCCCCATCGTCAAAAAGCAAGACTCGTATATAAGGTAAGTTAACCTTGGTACGGATACTAACCTTCTATTGCCCAAATGCCTATGTCGCGAGAAAAGAGTATTTGGTCAGCGATTGGTTTTGCTCTCGAATAATAGTAGACAAAGCCCTTGGAAGACTTGTGCGCTTTGCGCCGACTTACCGGTACCTGTGCCAATATCGATGATCTTCTGCGGGTAGTCGCCCACGGGCGCATAAAACAGCTTGCCGTCCGTCATCTCCAGCATCATGGCGTGCTTCATGTCCTCGCGACTCTGCTCCCGGTCGTCGTTGGGGATGGGATAGCGGCCATGGCGGTAGCTGTGGTAGCGCCGGCCATTCTCAAAGGTGTGGTTGTACACGCTAGACGAGATGGACGTCGAGGCATTGGACGAGGCGGCGTCCCACTCCTCGGGCTCGAACTCGTTGCTGTCGACCGAGTGGTTGTCGTCGGCGGGCTCGATAATGTCTTCGTGGTTGTTGCCCTCGTTGTCTAGCATCTGCTGTTGGTGGTGTTCGTCGGCCATGGGCGGTTGGGGCAGCGACGGCACTGCTGCTGCTGCTGTTGCTGCGACTGCTGGGTCGCGCGCATCTTGGGCACCGTCATGTGACGTTGTTGTCGCTGCAGGTGCTCTCGATGGTACAGCGGGTGTCTCTCCGGCGGATACGTGGATGGGGTTGGCAGATGGATCGCCCAGCTGTGGGGAGGACGAAGACATGGTGATTTGTTTTAATTTTTCCCCCCTTCCTTCTTTTTTCTATTTTTGCGGGTTTCCACCAGAGTGGAATACAGTAGGATGGCGGCTCAACTCGAGTTTCCTGGCTGAGATGGGCAAATGGTGCTAAAAACCAAGGAACGACAAGAGCAAGGCGACCAGACTGGAGATGGGGAAGGCAGAAATTCAAGAGCGGGAGAAAAATCCATTGAAAGATTGGCGACAATCGGGACTGAGGAATTGAATCAATTGCTGTTACGTATATGCAGTTCTAAACTCCATTTAGATGCTATGTCCGGTGCTATTAACTATTGGGATGATGGGATTGGAGTGGGAACAGGGGTGGGAAGCGAGGGGGGCCGATAGACCACAAGCCTCGGAGGAATATTGAATGGTGATGACATGGATATGGACGCGGGAAACACAATTATTACAGACTATTGCGCCGTCTCGGTCTCTCCTCTTCGGTGTATTGATTGATTGATTGACTATGCAAGAGTATACCATCATAACCAGTGGTCTTGATTTTCTATAACTGAGAAAGAGAAAGAGAGAGAGAGAGAACAGCGAGAGTCTAATAGTCTGCCGAAGACACATCGAAATCAGATCATCTGATGTGATAGACGAGCATTATCTGCATCGTACGCGAAGAGGGGGAGCAGGACTCGGGAAGGAGGGGCATATGCAAAGAAGTGTGAGTGACTGCGACATCAAAAATTGGGTAGCCTGGGCTGGGCGTGGAGTCCTTTTTTTTGTCCCTTGTCGATCTTCCTTACTGCTTACCGTATTCTCACTATTTTCTCCCCTCCTCAGCGACAGAATACAGGGCTCAACGACGACAGGCGACAGGGGGGCATGTGGCACGGCCATGGCATGCATAGATGCCATACCAACTACATATATGACTTGACATGAATTAACCTACAGTTCTGACCACCACACACATGCAGGTAGTATCCAAAAAAAAAAAAACTGTTGGCTATCTTACATGTCTTGTCGATCATGGAATGACGATGGTAGGCCCGAGTATGCAGAGAGACTCAAGGTGGATATAGAAGAGTAGTTCAATGTGCCTCAGCTGTGCTTCAGCAGTAGCGCGGGGTTCCAATTGTCCAATGTCTGGGCAACTTTTTCAAGGCTTGAGGAAAAGGCAGGGTCTACTCCAGAACATAGAATCATTTACGCATTGATGTGTGTACGACGTAGCACTGCCTAAGACTCCCGTATAAGCACAAGATGGCCCTAGATGCGCAGGCCCTCGGAAGCATGTATCAGATGTGCAGTGCGTGGTGACCTGTTGCACGACATAAGTCGGACTGCTGCCGTCCCAGGTGGATATGATGTAGAATAAGGTGATGATAGCGGTGGGTGGTATCGATTCCCACGTTACTCAGCTAAGACCCAGGTAAGCATGCAGGTAACAAGTGACTGGTGACCTGTATATTTGACTTATATATTCAGAATTCAACATGTTGAGGGAGCCGCCGTATGAGTGCCTAGAAAAGCTCCGTCATATCATGCCATGCTGAGCCTCACCAAATAAAAATGAGGCGCCGCTGTTGAAGAATATGGCCAAATATAGTAAAACATGCGTCAGACAATAGAACTCGTACGCACGTGAAGAACAAACATGCATGCTGCTGGTACTTACTCGATTAGGCACTCTTGACGGAAGCCGATAGGCCCTGGCTGCCTTCCAAAGTATGGGAGACTCTTCATCTCGACTTGCTTTTCTCTGGTCTCATGACTGGACAGCTCACTGTCGCCAAAGACATTGGACTTGGCATTGGCTTCGGGCAGATGCTGTAGGAGTGTAGGCAGCACCCTAGTCACCTAGTCACCTACCTCTGCCCTATGCATGTCTCACAGCTCATCGGTCATGGATCCGTTGGAATCGATCACGTGGGGCTGGTGCTGCTTTTCCCAGGGTGCAATCAGGGCCCAGACTCAGTCTCGGCTCGACTCCGACTCCGACGCCCTCGGGCCCCAGCTTCAGCCCTTTTGGCGGCTTTGGGTTTTCTGATTTCTGATTTCTGACTGACTGCCCGACCTGCTTGCTTCCTTTGTCAAATCACCACGTACATGTCTTGCATAACAAAGGAAGGAACACGGCATCTGACGTGACGAACCACCCGGACGAACCATGACGTTGACAGGAAACGGCGGCCCTGCTGCGCTGCACTGAACCCTTTTGGCATGAATCGTGGGTATGGGGGCAAGTCGGGTCAGGTCAAATCAAAATACAGTAACCGAAAAATAACAAGCATCTATCCAAGCTACCGCTACTTCAGGTGGCGTGGCATCGCCGCCGTTGACTACCAATGAGGACACAACCATGTCTTCAGCCAATCTCTCACCGAAATACACCAATCTCCTCCCCAACAGCGTCTCCTTGGAAGTGACATCCACGACACTGTCTGTCCATCAGCCACGTGGTGGTGCAGCCTTCCGAACAGAGGATGGATGAGCAAGAGCAACCCAGCTGTACAAGGAAACTGTAGCTGCCAGCACCCCATGCGGCTATCGATATTACCCGTATGCACGCATCCGCACATTGGGCTTGTCGATTGTGTGCGTGTGCGATTACAGCAGCTGTCTTTTATTTGTTCAACTGGACGGGCGATCGTGTTTTCATGTGTCATGCTGATGTCACACGACGATAAACCTTCGTTCCCCCAGTTTATCTGAGACCATGGACGACATTGCCATCCTGCTTGTGCAAGATTCGTGGGATTCGGATTCGTTGATTATCTCCGTGCCCAACCAGCAGGCGGTCAAGGAAATGCCCCGGCGGCAAGCGAGCACGAGAGCAGAATGACAGGAGGAGAGCACATTCACATTCGGCCGAGTGACCATGTTCTAACCCAGGAGAAGACGCAAGAAGACGCAACTACGATATTCCCGGCATCTGTTGTTTACTCTTGCTCATCTTTTCACTTACTAGTAGTCTCATGCTTCTTTCCCCTGTCCGTAGCAACATAACATTGGCTATTGTTGCTTACTCAATCCGACTGAACAGTAATTTGCTCGAGTGAGCGGAAGCGCTAGAGATCCGGCGCGAAGGAAGAGACCTACTACTAACCTTAGGTTACTATCTTGATAGATTAAGTGGCTTGTCGTGTTTGGAGTCGACCTGGCAGCCTGGGGCAAATGGCCCGACTTTCTGACCGCCGGCCATGCAGTGGCTAGTCGAATCCGATACATACTACTAACTCGTCGCTGAAGATAGAAGTATGGCAAGTACTATATGTATGTCGCATCTACAAATATCAACGGTGAAGGGGGTTGGTCCATGGATTAGGGATCGTGGACTGGACTGGCCGAGGGCCCAAGGGCTTTAGAACAAAGCGGGGATTGTTTCTGGAAGAAGTTGACACAAGCATCCCTGGTCGGGAGCACCCTGGAGCACTCTATAGTACCCTGGGCAGTCTAAGAGCTAATAAGCCCAGAGAGAGGTTACATTTCCAAATCCAAAAAAGGCAAGTCTCATTGCTAGTTGATCTCTTGAGTCGAGTATACTTGCAGTAGATATCTTTCTTTGGTGTCTCTGTTGCTATGCTCCTGATGTGTCCCGATGTGTCCTGATGTACGGGAAAGGGCTGAGAGGGAAAAAAGAATGACGGCGGAATGCTGTTTGTGTGTCTTGGAAATGTGGACTTGCCGATACCCGACACCCGACACTCGATGCATTTTGACGCCAGGCCAGGCCATGTTTTTGGCCATGCAGGAGGAATACTGGATGCACGAATTAAATGTACTTGGATGTAGTTAGGTAGCAGTAGCAGATGGATTGCTGGCCGCTTCCAACGAGGCCGTCTCCATTGCGACAGGCCCAGTGACTTACTAGTCATGTACAGGATCGTTGTTGCGTTCGTGTTGCGTTGTTGCTGTGTGTGTTGTTTAGAGTGGTGTTGTTTGGAAAAATAGCCATGTAGCCATGGGCCCGGAGGATTGTTGCTGGTGCTGGTGCTGGTGCTGTTGCTGCCGTTATTGTTGTTGTGGCCAAAGCCTAACCTAATAAGACACCAGCTATGACATGGCATCCCACTGTTATTCCTCTTCTTATCTGATCCTCTACTGGTATCCATATGGTAGAAGAGCTCATTTCATCATCCATCGTGGGACAATGAACAATGAACAATGAACAATGCCCAACTATGTCGCCCTCGTTGCCGGAGATGCCTGAATTTTGACCGAAATTCTCCGGGACCCCGGTCCGAGCATACTGTACTACATGAGGAACACCCGTCCGTCCTACCCATGCACACACAGAAAGAGAGAAGAAAAAAACTGCGCGCATACTCATGCAAGGACATATCCGCTCGCTTCGATCCCCTAGCTAGTCCATGCCTGCTTTCCCGCTTGCCTCCTTTTTCATTAAAGTGACCTACGGTGCTACTCTTGGATGTACACTGCCTTTTACCCCCTCCAATCCCGGGCCTCGGTAGCAGCAGCAACGCCTGCCATGTCGAGACGTTGTTGCATGCAGCAAATAAGCGCTCATGGGTAATCATCATCAACAACAAGCCCGCCCGCCATGAGACAGAATTTTTTCCGCTTGGGACTACCTAGTTTGTTGATATCCAGACGACGGAAGACGCACCCTCTTCATCTTCTTCTTCGACAGGTCGACCTGCCTCCGCTCCGGCTAAGGCAACCTTAGTGCGACGACTACCACCAACCTACCCAACCTGCTTAGGGATTCCTTCAGCTGTCAAGACTAACAACATCCATCATCCAAGCCTATATCGCGGCATGTCAAGTCACAACTCACAACCCCCCATGTGCGCAATGATCTCCGATATTGCGTAGTGCATCGTATTCCAACGTCTTTGATCGCCTAGAGGACCCGACTCCCAGGCCCAAGCCAAGCTGAGCCAGAGAAAGAGCCAGCCACTCACTTGCGACCAAGCTCCTTCCCGAGTTTGACGATACTGTAGTAGTACCTACGAACAAGATAGCGATAGACACTAAGTATCACGAGTAATATGACGACAATGACAAGTGAGTACTTCCCTACCTCCATCTGTACTCGCATCTTCTCCTTGTCTCCTACTGGCCAATCGAGGTCGACACCTTACTCAAGACAGCCTATGCAGTGACCCACAAACCTAAAGTGCCCAGTGCCCAGCAGCCCAGTGCCTAGCAAAAGAGGGAGAGTGGGAGTAAGCGGTCAGTTTTTTTGGTCTCCTCCATTTCGGACCCATTAATCGGAACTAGTCCAATATGTGTATCGCCGGTAGAACGAGAACGACATATGAGCGTCCTCCAAACCACACCAAAGTAAACAAAGAGTGGGAAAAGGTGAAAGACATCCACCATCCTGGCCGCCGCAGCTTTTCCCCACGCCCGCTACCTGCTTACCTACCTTACCTACCTTACCTACCTGCCTACTAGGCCACCTACCTACCTACCCTCTTGGGAATCTTGGGACCGAGTGAGTGTGAGTACCTACCCGTACCCTTCCCGTCTTTCCTATCCTCACCTGTCGTGCCCGACCCCTACATACGGGCATGCAGCATGTGCGATGTAGGTGTAGCTACCAACCAGGTAAGTATAGTAAAGTAGTGTAGTAACCCAGTGCGTTGGCGTACCCTCACGATCTCATATCGAGGTGGCCCGTATCGTCCCATCCTCTGTTTTTCTCTCTCTCTGCCTCTCTCTGCCCCTAGCTCCCTGACTCTCTCTCTATCTCTCTTCCCGCTACCTTCCTGTTCGCTCGGTGCGGACCCTGACCCAACCCGCCTACCACTACACAGATGCCGCTGGCTGGATTTGCTGGCTCCTCTCGAACGGAGAGGGGGGGGACCCTGGGCGCTGCTGGCCCTTTCCACTTAGACCTCCTCCACCCCCAGCCTGGCCATTATGTCATGCATGTAAATCCGACGGTGCTGATCTCGGAGCACGACGATGCCACTCTCGGGAGATGAAATATCTTCTAAACCTGGATGGGCGCCCGCCGCCCCCCTTTGATGCGTTTGAGAAATCACAATGTACATACCGACATGGCCTACTTGGATACTACACGTACATACACATACAGCAAAGCAACAGTAGTAGCAGCATGCGCATGTAGGTAGCTATGTGTGTATGTGTATGTATGTAAGTGATTTCCTGCTTCACTTTCGCTCCACTATACTGGCTCAGCCCTGCCTTTCTCGTCCACCTTGCTCACTTCTCTCTCTCTCTCTTATTGCCTACTTACACACACACACGCACACACATATACACACACTTTTTTTACTCTCTACCCACACACAGGCACTCGAGGCTCGCATACACTTCACACACGCGCACACATAGATCCATTCCTTGCCATATCGGTCCATAAGGTTTTCGCCACGGCCCGCCTTACACCGGCTGTTGACCGAGAGAGTGTACTAGAGGCTCGAAGGATCAAGACGAAGACTGAACGAAGGACCAACGTCTCCGGCCCTTCTCTTCTTTGACTCTCGTTGAAATAGGTCTTGTGGCTTATATCTCTTTGGACCGCGTTGCTCCGTGGGGGGGCAGCCATCATGCTTCTGACTAGACACTGCTGCCAGTGTTATTATTATTACTCTACATACATATATTTACCGCTGCTCTCTTGCGCGTAGCTCGTCCATACGCCGCCATTGTCGCTAACATCGCTACCCGGCCAAAAGACACCTGGAGAATTACCTTCAGCAATACCTACTTAAGGTTCTGGCTCTGTCTCTCTCTCTCTTTTCTCTCACAGACCTGAGTTACTGCCTGCCTTCCTGGACCATCCTTAGTCCTCCTTCGTCACGACGACCAACGACCACGACGAACCGAAGACGCTCAACCCGCCCTGTGTTCTGATACCCTTCCACCGTCACTACCCCTTTGGCCGACACCTGTTGCTGCTGCTGCTCTCGTTTGCCTGTCACGTTTCGTCATTTCTCCTTTTTCAAGATGAGCTCGTCTTCACGGAAACGCATCGCCACCAGCGGTGTGTACTTCACCAATGCCGTCTACTTCCCGAACCACAAGATCTACAGCGGCTTCACGCCGGGGATGATGAACTACAGCTGCATCAGCCACGTATTCTACGGCTTTGCCAGCGTGGCCATGGATGGATCCATCTTCGTAAGTCTTTTTTGAACATAGCTCTCCTACCCTGTTCGAACAACAAGCATATATATGAGGCGGTGAGAAAGGAGTGAGCCTCACTCGCTCATTGGCTTTCCCCATCCCCCAATATCCTATCCTTGCCTGTTCGCCCAAAACCAAAAAAGGTCTTAGACATGATCGCGACATTCCCCGGGATCCGCGACACATTGCGATCTTTGGGAAACAACCTGAGAGACAAATCGGATCATAGGCTAACCGATCCCCGATGGTTACACGGCCAACAGCTGAGCGACGAGTGGGCAGACACGCAGGCGCCGTGCGACGGCGTCCAGGGCGGCCTGGGCTCGCTGATGCACCTGAAGCAGGCGCACCCGCACCTCCGCGTGGTGCTGTCAGTGGGAGGCGGCGGCGGCGCGAGTGAGACGTTTCCCATGGTGGCGGCCAACGCGCTGCTCCGCGACAACTTTGCGCGCTCGGCCAAGGGCCTGGTCGAAGCTTCGGGGCTGGACGGCATTGACAGTGAGTTGAGACATTTCTTCTCTCTTTCTTTCTTTTTTTTCCCTTTCTTTCCCTGCTTACTACCCACTACCAACCCATTACATAAGTAAAGTGTGTATATATACACCGCGCTGAGCCCGGCTGCATGCATGCATGCATACATCAATGGCAACCACTAGGAGACTTTCCTCCTTTTGGGACCCCTATTTGCCTCCTCCCTTTCTCGCATAACTTTAACCCCACCACCAACTCTGCTCTTGTCTCGTGACAAAAGTGCATGCATCCAACACTTCGGAGCATGCCCGACGCTCTCTCATATGACAATGGTTCCAAAACTCAAATCCATCATCAGGCGGCCTCACTAACCTTTTTCGGCCACGTCTTCTAGTCTACTGGGAATACCCGTCGGACCCGCAGCAAGGCGCCGACTTCGTGGCACTGTTGGACGCGGTGCGGCAGTGGCTGCCCGATGACCAGTTCATCGTGACGGCGGCGCTGCCGGCGGACCGCTCCCTCCTCGGCTGCGTCGACGTGCGCGCGGCTGCGTCGTACCTCGACAGCGTCAACCTGATGGCGTACGACTTCTACGGACCGTGGACGCACCGGAGCGGCCACCACGCGCAGCTGTACTCCATGTCGTCATCCTCCTCCTCCTCGAAGGATAAGGGAGACGACAGCCCCTCCGCAGCCGGCGCGGTGGCCCATCTCGTGTCACGCGGCTGTCCCGCGTCCCGCATCAACCTGGGCATCCCTGTCTACGGGCGCAGCTTCCTGGGCGTGACGGGCCCCGGCCACCGGCCCAAGGGCGGGTATGGCGGCGAGGCGGGCGCGTTCGAGTACCACCAGCTGCCCCGCCGGGGCGCCAAGGAGACGACGGACAAGCGCGTCGGGGCGGCGAGCTGCGTGGGCGGCGACGGCGGGTTCGTGAGCTACGACAACCCGGACACGGTCAAGATGAAGGCGCGGTTCTGCAAGCAAAAGGGGCTAGGGGTATGTTTTCTCTCTTTTCTTTCTTTCTTTCTCTTTCTCTTTCTCATTTTCATCTCATTTGGTTTGGGCTTTTTCGAGGATAGGAAGGAATCTTCCCCCTTTATTTCCAATACTCTTTTCCCCCCTTTTCGCGAAAGGAGCATGCAAAGGAGGGAAAGAAAGGGGGATTAAATATAGAAAGATATGGGGTGGTTTCTAGACCACGGCATTTCCACGCCCCACCCATCCATCCACACACGCACACACACACACACACACACCAGGCTCGGAGAATTTCTGGAATGCTGACTCCCTTCTTTTCGCTGTACTAGGGACTATTTTACTGGACAGGCCCGGCCGATGCTCAGGATACATCGCGGAGTCTGGTCGCCGCTGGATTTCGGGCTTTGCACACGTCGTAGATGCTGCTGCTGCTGATGATGATTCATGATGATGATACCCAAAATGGGAGGGATTATTTGGCATTTAAACTTGGTTCTCCTCACCGGCACTGGGATTCGAGACGCGAACGGGAGGAGTTTTACTTTTTTTCATTTCACTGGAGGGCTTTTGGCATTTCAAGCTGGCGTCAGGGCGTTGTTCGGATTTGACGATTGCCTCATGCATGCACTTTTTTGCCTTTTGCTCATTCCACCCACGGCCCATTTTGCTTTCAAGACTTTCAAGAAGGGGAGGCAAACACTTATTGGCACTGGATTAGAGAAATATTGGACGGACGGCATACACAAAACAAAAATCTACAAAAGGTTGGCTGGCGATCATGGGATTTATCTCTTTGTAGTGAGTGGTTGTTCTAACAGTACCTAAGCGTACGTAGCGTATATGTAGTCGGGCGATTCACGATGAGCAGGGGTATCAGGGGCATATCGCTGTTGATGACTTACTTCCAGAACGAATCGGGGAACCCACTAAGCTTAAGCTCTAGGGGCCTTTGAGCTCAGAAGAAGGTTAAAGTTGGACCTGGCAAACATCTTGAAGAATCCTTCCATTTTTACCGATGATGGTTCATTCTCTACAGCCTTGTATTACTTAATTCAGAATAAAGCAAAGTAGGGGTCGGTCGAGCTGATCCAGCTGAGGCGCATCTAATCAATCGATTAATTGACCTGATCCCTCTGATCCCTCAGATCCCTCCTGTTCTAGTAGTAGGTACCCGTTATAGCAAGTAAGTACCTTAAGGCGGGCCCGGCAAATGCCGTGCGCCGCCCTGTTGACAGCACAGCTGCTACTACTTGTAATGGAATAAGGCAAGGCCAGGCAAGGCCACCCAGTTTCAAGACAATACTCTCGACCACCGAATCCCCCAACTCTCAACTCCAATTGCGCCCCGGATCACGAGACCGGAGCAGCCTGCAGCTTACGTAGCCCTTGCAACGACAGCCTCGCCCATGGGAGGACAACCGAGTCCCGGATAGTGCCCAACATGAATGGAAGTGCAGGGGAGTCGCTGTCGCTGGACGCAGGTTAGCTTGCCCATAAACTACCGAAACTCCCAAGAAACTGACACCGAATCCTTCCTTGCTACAGCCGACTACGATCCCATCGCCCATTTGAACCTGCTCTTCGCCCATCCTTCGACCGTCTCCTCCATCTCCCGCGTCTCGACCAACCTCAACAAACAAAACAATGCCCTGTCCACCCAGATCACCGAGCTCGAGACCACCCAGGCCTACGGGCCCGACTCCTCCCTCGAGCGCATGCAGTCCGCCCAAGCCGAACTCGCCGGCCTCTTCCGCAAGATCGAGACGGTCCGATCGCGCGCCATCCAGACCGAGCAGAACATCACCAGCATGACGGCCGACATCAAGCGCCTCGACGGCACCAAGCGCAACCTGACCCTGTCCATGACCGCCCTCAAGCGCCTGCAGATGCTGACCACGGCCTACGAGCAGCTGCGCAGCCTGTCCAAGACCCGCCAGTACCGCGAGTGCGCCAGCCTGCTGCAGGCCGTCCTGCAGCTCATGCGCCACTTCAACAGCTACCGCAGCATCGACCAGATCGCCACCCTGAGCCGCGGCGTCGGCGACCTACAGCGCGAGCTGCTCGAGCAGATCTGCGAGGACTTCGAGTTGGCCTTTGCCAAGGGCGAGGTCGCGTCGCGCAAGGGCGTTCTGATCGAGGCCTGCGGCGTCATGGATGCCCTCGGCGATTCGGCCCGGTCGCGCCTCGTGGCCTGGTACGTCAACACGGAGCTGCGCGAGTACCGCCAGGTCTTCCGCGGTAACGACGAGGCCGGCAGTCTCGACAACATCGGTCGGCGATACGCGTGGTTCCGGCGCATGATGAAGACCTATGAGGAGGAGCACTACGGCATCTTCCCACCCCACTGGAAGGTAGGCGAAGTGCTCGCCACGGCCTTCTGTGACGGTACCCGCGACGACTTCAAGGGGATACTCGAGAGGAGCATGCGGCGGACCGATGGCGTCAAGATCGATGTCAACCTGCTCCTCAGCTGTCTCCAAGAAACCATGGACTTTGAACAGGGCTTGGAGCGCAAGTTTGCCGACCGGCCGAGGGCCAGCATGGACACCATCAGCTCCACCGACGAGAGGACCCAGAGCTTCAGCGGCTCCGTATCGGTGGCCTTTGAGCCCTACTTGAGCCTTTGGGTCGATTCCCAGGACAAGGCCTTGGCCGCCATGATACCCAGATACAAGGCCCAGCCCCTGATCCCGCCAGACGAGGAGTTCTCGCCGCAGGCCGTCATCAGCTCGGCCATCGACCTTTTCCATTTCTACAAGGTTACCTTGTCGCAATGCGCAAAGTTGTCTACGAGCGAGAGGCTGCTGGACCTTACAAGGACTTTTGCCAAATACCTGGATGAATATGCACAGCAAGTACTCTTGGCTATTCTGCAAAGGAGCCCCCCTTCAGGAGCTTCGGTCCAGGACGTCATCATGGTCTTGAACACGGCGGATTTCTGGCACACCAACTCAGAACAATTAGAAGACAGCATCAAGAAGCGAATTGACCCCGAGTTTTTATCCAAAGTAGACTTGTCATCACAGGCCGACTCGTTTTTGGGAGTTGCCAGTGCCGCCGTCATTGACTTGGTCAACAAGGTCGAGGTCGAGTGCGAAGTGGCCTGGCGCGAAATGAAGAACACGAACTGGAGCAAAATGGAGAGCGTGGGGGATCAAAGCTCCTATGTGGGCGAACTGGTGAAACAGGTCAACTCCAAGACGGAGGAGATCCTCGCCGTGGTGGTCAAGCCGCAATATGCGAGAGCTTTCGTGGATAACCTCGTGGAACACCTGTCGACTACGTATATATCCAACATCGTGCAATGCCGGCCAGTGTCTGAGGTTGGCGCTGAACAGGTAATTATCCCCCTTTTTGTAAACCCTCTATGTGACATGAAACAATCACTAACACAATTGCAGATGTTACTCGACAAATACGTTCTTACGAAAGCGTTCGAAAACCTCTTGTCGTACCATAACCCGTCCTCGGAGCCTCACGTGCCCCCGGCCGGCTTTATCAAGCGCGTAAACGCGGCCATGACGAGGATCGACCCCTTGCTCAAGACATTGCAAGTACGGCCGTCACCGCCAGAAGGACTGGTGCAGGCCTATCTAATCCACATCGGGGACCGATCCGACACCAACTTCAAGAAGATCCTCGAGCTGAAGGGCGTCCGCAAGCAGGACCACGGCCACCTGCTCGAGCTCTTCACCATCCACCGCGACAGCGCGAGCAACAACAAGCTGGCGCAGCAGAGCCCCTTGCTCACGCCGCTCCTGAGCACCAACGGCCTCGGCAGCAGCGGCCTGGGCATCATGAATAACTCGGGCAGCGCGGCGCTGACGGCGGCGCAGCAGGGCGCCACGCGGTTCGACCCGACGTCCCTCGGGGAGAAGCTGCTCAACGCGGCGCGCGACGGCGTAGAGCGCATCGGCACCCCCGCGGCGCAGCAGGGTGGCGGAGCCGGTGGCAGCGGCAATACCAACGGCGGCGTCAACGAGAACCTGAAGAATTTCGGCAAGTTCTTCCGGAGGGATATCGGGGGGCTCGGGGTGCGGTTTGGGAAGGGCAGTATAGACGAGACGAACCGGTAAATGGTCTACCTAATGAACATAGTTACGTACCTAATCTGCACCGTACTATACCTTACATGAATAGAAGCATCGATGCCAATCCCACATGTAAGACCAAAGCATAATATGTGGTTACCATGTACGGCATGGGACCGCACTTCACACATTTCAAAGGGGAGCTAAGAAGCCAAATACTGCATGTAGCCGTCAATGAGTAAGGTTAGGTGCATGTACATTAGGCACGGATGAGGTTGAGGATTGGACCCTTATGACATCATCATCGTTGTGCCTCCTACGTAGATGAGCCGCATCTTTCAAGTCGAACTCAGCCTTTGACTACAAGACATATCCGCAGTTTGGTCATGAAAAATCGTGGCATCTGGCTTGCATTACAGATATTGAATAAGGCGAATAAAGAATACATCTATATATTGCCCAGGCCTAGTTTCCTCTCTCGAAGCTTTGGATATAGCAATCCCGCTTCCATTCGTTATCGTCGTCGTCATCACTCCTCCTCCTCCACAATATCAAAGCAACACACAAGCAAAGATAAAAACGACACTGATAGAAGTTTTAAGAAGAGAATAAAGGACGAAAAAAACAACAACACCAAGAAAATGAGTTGGATGGACAGCTGGTCCCGCCCGGCCAAGACCCAGGCCACGCCGGCGCCGTACTACATGATGCCCGGCGGCGAGGCGACGCCGTACTGCCACTCCTGCGGCCGCGTCATCAGCACGCGCCGGCAGACCAGTACGCAGCATCAAAAGGAGAACAACAAGAAAGCCGCGGTGGGGGACACGACGGTCAAGTACTGTTCCAGCCGGTGTCGGAACCGCAAGCCCGGGAAGTTGGACCGGGAGATCGAGGGGGTGTTTCTGCGGTTCCTGCTAGGCCAGGAAAATGATGACGACAAGAATAAGGGGAAGAAGAAGAATATGGGTGGTGATGAGGAAGTTGTGGCTGAAGCCGGGATCACGAAGACGCCAGCAGAGAAGGCAAAGCCTGCAAACAAAGGCCACGGCAGGGGCTACCAAAAGTATCACCAGAAGGAGGGGAAAGTCAAGGGCGATGCGCGCCTCTTGGTCTCGTGCGGCATGGTCGAAGACGAAGTGTTCCCGCACCATCGCGAGCACGCGACGGAGGAAAACGAGGAACAGCGACCCGGCTCCAGCTATAGCAGCCGCAGCAACAGCAGCAGCAGCCATGGCAGCAGTCAAGCAGAAGACGAAGACCACCGAAGTCATGCACAAGAACAAGAATCAGACCACGATGACCATGCCAACAACCAACCCCCTTATCGCGAGGAGCTCCTCCATGACCTAGACAGCTACGACGCCCTCCACCCCCCACACCACCACAACGACAACGACGAGATCGACGGTGACGTACTGGCCCGCCTGTCAGTGCGCAGCGGCACGCGCGTGCGGCCCCCGCAGTCCGTTTCGCAGGTCAACGGCAGCGTGGGCGGCGAAAAGGGCCGCGCCGAGCGGCTCGACGAGAGCGAGGCGTCCCTGCAGAAGCGCATGGCGGGCCAGCGGCGCGCGCGCGAGCGCGAGATGGTACGGTGCGCCGCGAGGCGAGGGGTTGTTTTCGGATTCGCCGTGGCTCCCGAGGATGACGCTGACCACCATCACCAGCCGGAAGATCCAGAGGAAATGAATGGTAAAGGGAAGAAACAGAAGAAGAAGCATGCCAAAAAGTCATCCTTGGGTAGTAGTGGGACTCATGATGGCGAAGATGGGACGAGAGAGAAGAGAAGGCTCTGTGAAGCTGTCATGAATGGGAAAGTGGTGGAGCCCAGCTTTGCTAAGGGGAATTGGAGCATTCGCTGGAGGGAGGAGTGATATACGTGTGGAATATATTAGAAATCACTATTGCTGCAAGATCGTGGACTGTTTACTCTACATACGTATTATTCACAATACCTAATCGTATCACTATAACACATTCTCCTTGCAGAAGGTGATATTTATTACCACTAGTAGTACGAATTATGAACAGTGTCGTCGTCTCGTAGTTGGCATTGATGCAGCTCTCTCCCTCTCTTTCCGTTTGCCCCATGCCTGCTTTTGGAGCCTGGCCAGACCAACCTCTTTCTTTGCGGTACTCAGAACAACTTGCACGGGCTGCGTTACACTGACGCTAACCAGTCAAGGACATGGATGCAGAGGAAAAACGTCGAGCCCGCGGACGTAAAGTCGCAAAGAACTTGCTCTTTCTTTCTCCTCAACGCTTCAAGGGCTAACAACAACAACAACAGCTTTCAACGTCATGAAAATGAGGTGGTGGTGGACGATGATGGGTATGTCGTCAGTGGTAGTAGCCTGGAGTTAGAGTGTTGTGAAAAACGTCGTTAACGTCATGAGCTGAGAAGATGCTCCACGGCGCCTTGTACGCTTCCCCCACTCCGCCGCAGGGCCGCAATGTTCCGGTCGAAGTCGTAGAAGCCCATGTCGTTCAGCTGTCTGAGCTGGTCGGCATAGCGCTCCTCGGGCGGCCGGTTGTCGGCGGGCGCCGGAGAGCCGCCGCCACCAGGCGAATTCATACCCAACATCTGCATCATCTGCATAAGACTTTCGTTGGACATCGGGGGCATGCCGGGAGGGAGACCGTAAGGGTTAGTAGCCCCACCAGCACCAGCACCGGCGCCAGCTCCTGGCATCCCACCGAACAGAGCGGCGAAAGGGTTGGGGGGAGGGTTACCACCTGCTGGCGTGGCTCCTGCGGCAGCTCCAGTTGTGGCTCCCGAGTTGGCATCGCCAGACTGCGCCGTAGCCGCAGCCTCTCCAGCACCTCCAGTAGCACCAGCGGGTTGCGTGCCAGCAGCGGGTTGTTGGCCAGGCTGAGCACCCATGCCCATGAACGGGTTACCGGCACCGAGCAGGGCGGCAAAGGGATTGCTGGCATCGGCGCCACCTTGTGCCTGGCCTCCCGGGATTCCCAGACCAGCCCAAGCCATGGGATCGAAGGGGTTGGCAGGTTGTCCAGCGGCGGCGTTGTTGCCACCCTCGTTGCTGGAGGGGGTGTTATCGGTAACGCCAGGGGCAGGGAAGGCGGCCGCGCCCCCGCCGCCTCCTCTCAGAGAGCGTTGCATGCGGGCGGCGCTGCGAAGGGCGTCGGGATTCGTCATCATGTGGCGGAACATAGGCGATCGCAGGATCTCGCGGGCGTTGGGGTTGTTCCTGAGCATGGGGTTCTGTTGGATCATCATGTCGAGGAACTGGTCGTTGTTCATCATCTCGTTCATCTGCTGGGCGACGTTGGGGTTGCTGAGCATGTTGGCCATCTGCTCCTCGTCCATCATGGAGCCGACCATCTGTAGTAGAACAAAGCATATGTCAGTATGGCAACTTGCGATAGTAGGGTGTGATAGATGTGAATGCTTACACCACCGTCGGGCCCAAACATGTCGGCCGAGGGAAGGCCGGTCAGACCGGCATAGCGAGCGCCCGTCAGGCCAGCCAGAGGGTTGTTGGCAGTGCCGGCGGCCATGTTGGTGGGCACTTGGGGAGCGGCGGGGGTGGAGGAGGAAGCGGGAGGAGCGGGCGTGGGGTTGCTGGCGGCGCTCTTGACCAGATGCACGGTGTTGCCCGACTTTATCTTGTAGGTGCTCAGCGGCTCCTCGTTCTTCATGACGCGGCCCGAGTAGATGAGGCGTTGGCGCTCGATGGGGATGTCCTCGTAGTCCTTGGTGGCGAGCTTGGTCTTGAGGTCGTTGACGGTGGCGGTCTCGGCCATGGTGAGGGTGTGTTTGCGATCACCCGACGTCTTCACGTTGAAGGTGACCTGGGCATCCGAAGAAGCCTCTGCGTTGTCGGCCATGGTGAGGCGACAATAATGGACAACTCGAGGGGTTCGCAAGTGGTGGTTGGAGGAAGGTGTTTGGGGAGCGGTGGTTCTTGAGTTGGTTTTGGGCAGTGCTGAGCGCACTTTCAGTAATCAGACGGACGGACAGTCGATGTTTGCGCAAGTGGATGGAGGGGCAAGTGAAACCCAAACTGAGGAAAAAGGATTGAAAAGAGAAATGATTGTCCTGTTCCAACGGACGAGTAAAAAGTCAATCGATCAGGGGACTCTTTTGGGCTGGAAAAATACCGAAAGCAAACCAATAATATGCTGTGTTTTGTTGACGATAATGCAAGGTGCTGGTAGAGGAAGGGATTGGGATTGGCGAAGAGCGGGTGATGGTGGTGTGTCGTCAACTTGGTAATGGTGGGGCGATGATAGAGAGAGACGGAGAGACGGAGAGTCTGGAAGGCCAGACTGCCAGAGCCCAGCAGCAAGCAATGCAAGCAATGGTGCAAGCAACTGCGATCAGATCAACTGAGGTCGAGGAGCGGGCAGTCAATGATGGCTTGGAGGGGGAAGCCGGCGGGGGCCGTACAGGGGGGGTCAGGCCCAGATAGCTGCTAGATGACTGCTAGCTTCAGTGCAGACACTCGCTAAAAGTCCCTAAGAGTCAAGCAAAAATATGGAGATCAATCGGACAGAACATTGAATACAATGAATGACGACAGTCACTTTCCATGTCAACAAAACATGCAGGTAAAGAAAGAAGGAGACAGGTAATGGCGACAGGCAATGCAATTGCCTCTTTTCGATCACGTCTCTTCTAATTATTTATTTGTACATACTAAGAGAACTATCAAGGTGCCTTATTCCAGCTTCTCCTGATTAAGGCTCTACCTACCTACCTACCTGTCGTTTTTCTGTCCCTGGAGCCATTGTCTACTTTACCTATCCTGCTCAATCAGGCATCTTCACGCCGGCACTCTTCTATCGGCATCCATTGCTTTCCACATTTGGAACAGTCAGAAATACTCCGTACAGTCACCAACAATAAATAGCCGCGCCCCTACCTTGCTACGCGGACCGGTCCGATCATCACATCCATGCGAACATCTGTTCGTTCGGGTCTCTGCATATTGATCATCTAAGCTTCCGGCGAGGTAACATAACACGTACAGTACAGGTCGGATCAGATTAGGTAGGCATCCGCATCCGCATTAATGTCACTTTTATGAATACTTCCAGGTGGTATTAGTATTAGTATTAGTAGGAGGGACCCTGGATCTACAAGGATTGGCTGGCCAAGAGCACCCGACGGTGGACGGCTACGCAACTGCTGTTTCGGCCCATCTACCGCATTCTGCTTGCTTTTGCTTTTCTGGGGTCGGGGGGTCGGGGGGCCAGGGGGTCAAGGTTGGGGAACCTCGGCTCATCCCCCGTATTGCTTGTCCAACCACCTTGTCTTATATCCGTACGGGAAGCATCCAATACTTAGTAAACATTCAATACCATTTCTCATTGCACTGAAGGGAACATACTCGATTTCCAATTGCTGTCTTTTATATCAAAACATTTATACATTAAATACCTACTAAAAATCACCATGAAGGGAATTCAAGTAGCACAATACGTCAAGGTAAGAAGACAGCATCGTGTTACCTCCCACGGCATATGCCCGACATCCATCTCACTAACTCCATCTTCAAGGGCCCCAAAGAGCTCAAGGTCACCGAGCTCTCAGATCCCAAGCCAGGTCCCGACGACTACTTGATTGAGGTGCATGCCGCCGCCACCAACTTCTTTGATATCCTCCAGATCCAGGGCAAATACCAAAATCAGCCGCGTATGTTGTTGTTGGGCCTACTATTCCAAACGTGATCCGTGTGACGCGATGCAAATGTAAATGCAAATGCAACTGCTTACCCTTCTCTGATGACAGCTTTCCCCTGGGTCTCGGGCGCCGAGTTCTCGGGCATCGTCCTGGCCACCCCGGCCAACAGCAAATCCCCCAAGTTCCCCGTCGGCAGCAAAGTCTTTGGCGCGAGCCAGGGCGCCTACGCCGCCCAGGTGTGCGCGCGTGAGGTGCAGCTCCTGCCCGTCCCGCAAGGCTGGTCCTTCGAGGACGCCGCGGGCCTCTTCGTGACGGCACCCACGAGCTATGGCGCCCTGGTGCTGCGCGCCGGCGTAAAGGCGGGTGACATTGTGCTGGTGCATGCGGCCGCAGGGGGCGTGGGCCTCGCCGCCGTCCAGGTCGCCAAGGCCTTTGGCGCCACCGTCATCGCCACCGCCGGCACCCCGCGCAAGCTCGAGATCGCCAAGGCCTTCGGCGCCGACCACGTCGTCGACTACCGCGACGCCAGCTGGCCCGACCAGGTGAAAAAGCTCACGCCCAAGGGCCGCGGCGTCGACATCGTCTACGACCCCGTCGGCATGGTGGACAAGAGCACAAAGTGCATCGCCTGGAACGGGCGCATTCTTGTCGTGGGCTTCGCCGCCGGCAGCATCGAGAAGGTGGCCATGAACAAGGTCCTGCTCAAGAACATCAGCCTCGTAGGCATTCACTGGGGCCAGTACGCCGTCCACGAGAAGGAGAGCGTGCCCCTGGTCTGGGAGGGCATCGGCAAGCTGATTGCCCAGGACAAGTTCCGGGGCACCACCTTCACCGACAAGGAGTACGTCGGCCTCGAGAGGATTCCCGATGCGCTGCTGGCTCTGGGAGGAAGGGAGACTTGGGGCAAGGTCGTTGTGAAAGTGCCCCAGGGCACTCAGAGCAAACTATAGACGTTTCCACTCTGTGAATGTAAAATAGGGCCGCAATAAAGCAAGCATACAATATCTTCTGTATACACACACACATCGACTGATCTAGTAGAGCATTCCATTGTTTCCTTTTCTTTACGAGTATTGTATGTATTGACTACATGGGTGTATGGCGTGCTTAATTCGCTAAAACTCAGATATCCTCCTTCAGGAACGCATGATCGGCATAGCCCATGTGCTTGATCTGGATCTGCATGCTGTCGAGCACCCGCCGCTTCATCCTCGCCTCGGTCTCGACAATGTCCATGTTCAGGAACGCGCCGTGCGTCGACCGGAACTCGTGCTTCTTCAGGATCCCCCACATGCGCACCAGCTCGTCGGGCGGCAGCGGGATCATATTGGGGATGCTCCACATGAAGGCGTAGCTGTTCATGCCGCGTGGCCGGTGCCGCGCGTTGCCCACCGCGTCCTCGCGCCAGCTGCCGAGCCCCGCGGGCGTCGCGAGGAGGGTGTCCGCGATCAGCAGCCGTTTCCTATACAGCAGCACAAATGACCCGGGGAAGTGCCCGCCGAGCTTGATCACCTGGATGCCCGACGGCGACGACTGCTGCAGCTCCTGCTGCGGCTGCCCGCTCTCGTCGTAGTTGCTCGGCTTCAGCTGCAGCTCCAGCTCCGTCTCCGTGACGAAGACCTGGTGCTTTTCCGACGTCTGCGCCAGCCACTCCTTGTCCTCGGCCGCGAGGTAGACGGGACAGTTGAAAGCGCGGGCCCAGTCGAGGTGAGTCGAGTAATAGTGCGGGTGGGAAATGACGATGGCGCTCAGCCCCCCCAGGGCCTTGATCTGGATAAATGTCCACTCGTCCAGCAGCGTGACGCAGTCCCAGAGCACGTTGCCGTGGCGGGGCGTCCGGATCAGAATGGCGCGCTGGCCGATGCCAAACTTGGGCTCCGTCACGATTGAGGTAAATGCCCAGCCGTCACCGCCGTCGTCGTCGCCGGAATCCGGCAGTGACGTTCGCGAGAACAGCGGCGTAAATGTGTTCTTGTGACCCGATCCCCGTAAATCGTCCAACGTGGTGAATTTTTGTCCGTCCCGCAGGGTGAATTGGCGCGGGTCGTCGCAGATGAAGCAGGTCGTAACGGCCTGCCGGTCGGCGGTCGGGAATTGCGTGCCGCACGCCGTGCAGACCAGCCAAGATCCCGTCCGCCAGGGCTCATAGTGCGGCTCTCCTTTCGCCGCCATAGTATCTGATGAGCTTTTGATAATGGACGAATACTATCTTGTTTTTGAAATGATTCATTCGCTGATGCCGAACCCCGAAACATGTAATCAAAAAGGCCAGATCGATGTCCGTCACGTAATTGCCTCAAATGTCGGCATTCCCTGTGCCGCCTTCAGCTCCGGCTTGGCGGGGTAGCACAGCACTTACACTCTTTCAGCTTACACCCACCTTGCATGCTATTCACCTCGGCACCATATCTCTCGTGTCGACGCATCTTTTTTGAATATGACTTTCCGGGATATGCTCTTTTAAAAAAGACATAGGTCTGGAGGCAAAACCTCCAGATTGCCAATTTGAGCATTTATGTTTCCTCTGACCAAAACGTTCGAAGATGCTGCTTTTTGACTCTTGAGACCATTTGATTTCATCAGCACTTCGGGCCAACTTTATCGGTCCATTCCTCCAATGGTAGCTGCGAGGAAGGCAGGGAAGACCTGCGCCCTATGTGTGACAGATGAGCCGACTCCCTGGCATCGATTTCAGCTACCACCTGCCTCGCCATGGCTGCTCGCCATGATTCTCACCAATCTTCACAACATACCCATACCATAACAATATACCAATTGAACTGCTCTGACTCTGTACCTCCTAATCTGTTCTTGAATTGTGAACAAAATGGCCGGAAACACGAGCAATGCCGAGTATAACCTCTACTCGTCACCCTTCTCCCTCTACTCCATGATGGCCCGCCACACCTGCCAGCTCGGCCCCACGACGGCGGGCGCAGAACCCCCTTCCATTGCCCTCCGCTTCGTCAACCACAAGAAGGACGAGAACCTACGGGAGGACTACCTGGTCCATGTCAACCCCAAGGGCCAGGTACCCGCCATGACGGGCGGTGCCCTCACGCAGCCGCTGACGGACAGCATCACCATCACGCTGCACCTGGCCGAGCAGCACTACCCCTCCATGCTGCCGCCCGAGCACGCCGCCGTCATCAGAGACCTGCTCAAGCGAATTCACGCCATCCCTGGCTTGTCGTTCACCAACAAGAACCCCACGGCGGAGATGGCCAAGTATAACCCCTCGCCTGTTGAGTATATTCTGAACAACGAAAAGGATATCAGCCCAGGGTATCGCAAGGCCCTGGAAGGCAAGCTCAAGTTGTAAGTGCATCAATTGGCTATCACATATTACTTTCAAATACTTCTATCCGCCTACTGTTGTTACAAACACGGCATCAATTGACGAATCCACCTTGTAGCCACAAAGAGGGCAACGCCGTCGCCTTCCAGCCCTCGGTCGTGGCCAAGGCCCACGCGGACCTGCAGACCATCTTCGCCGAGATCACGGAGCACCGCAAGCGCAGCGGCGCCTACGACAAGGAGTCGCCGCCAGAATGGACCTTTGGCAAGCAGGTGGGCCCAACAGCGCTCGACAGCCACCTCCTGCCGCTCGTGCTCCGCTGTGTGGATGCCGGCAACGCGGAACTTGTGCCCCCGGAGCTACAGCGATGGGCCGCCGCGCAGGCGAAGGGACCCGTCTGGCAGAAGGTCTTGCACGGCCGGCCCACGCTGTGGGATCCCTCCATGGGGCCTGTTGAGGATATGCAGGAGATGATGACTCTTTGTTATGATACTTTGGCATGCACTCATTGATAAATAACTTCGTGGCTTGAAACGTTTGGGTGTTTACAGTGGTAGTCTTTACGTAAATTACCTACTTATTCGGATACCTTCTCTCTACCAAATTTTAGACCTACATCACCATGGCATGTGACCCCCCCGGAGATTTGCACAACACCCCTAGGCCGGCCGACCTCGGTCCAATGCTGATGCTGATGCTAACAGCGATCGATAAGACATGCTAATACAGTGATCGTGATTTTAGTCATAGCAGCTCATTGAAACTTATCATGGATGATTCACTGGTTGTTTCTTTGAGAGACGAAGATCCCAGAAGGGCCGTCCAAGCTCCGTCTTTCTTGAACCCAGGGTCTTATTACTGCTTTGGGTAATAACCTTCCTCGACGGAGCGCGCCCTGTTGAGCCCTGTAGCTTGTCAACCCCAAGCGGGGTAAATAGCGAGCCGACATAGTTACATAGCTGCTTTCTACAGTTAAATTTTCTGACGTACAGAAGGTCGAGACCTGCTCCAGGGCTCACGTTCAGTGGGCGACACTTTCATGATACTTGCCTAGCATCGTGACATTGAAACCTACCTACTGTGGTGTTGTACATACTGGGCTCTTGGCCCTGCAAGCTGCCCGAGCAGAAAAACCATATATCAGGTACCGGAGCCCTGGCAAATCCAGGGTCTCAGGGTCCTCCAGGGTCTGAGCACATTGCATCGCATCCAGCCCCTCGGTCGATTAACCTTGTCGTATTCGCATCGTTACATCGGCTTCTTCCGGACCTTGTCGGCCAAGCTGGTTAAGTTGAGTATTTGATCCCCTTTTTTGCTGAGACCCGTCTCCTGCTTCTTGGTCCTTGGTGTTTTTCAACCAGTAAGTTATTTTACGCACTCCAAAGCCATTTCTTTGCTTCTACTACTCAGTTTGCTGTGCTTCACACAAAGCCAAGCCAAGCCAAGCCAAGCCCAACAAGATGACTCGCCCCAAGGGAATCCATACTAAGGCGCTCACCCAGAAGGACCACGACCGCATCAACATCCTCTACCGCGACGCCCTGCGGACCCGCAAGGAGATCGAGGCCATCACCGGCTTCACCGAGAGCCAGATCAAGCGGGCCCTGTCCACCAAATTCGTCAGCCGCGGCACCGGCCGTCCGCCCAAGCTCACCAAGGCCCAGGAGGACGAGCTGATCGCCTACGTCACCGCCAACAAGGAGCAGCAGTCCATGTCCTACCTCGAGCTCTCCCAGGAACTCTTCGGCCACTCCTTCGGCGAGTACGCCATCCGCTCCACCCTCCGCCGTCGGGGCTTTTGCCGCTACAACGGCAAAACCAAGCCGGAGCCGGCTGGGAAAGGAGGTCAACAACAACAACGGACAGCACGGTCGTCTGGCAACGTCACATCTTCTTCACTTAACAACTTCAGCGGTCCAAGAGAGGAAGGCCTAAATCAGAAACTGTGTGAAAATGAGGGAGACAGAGGAAATCGCCCCGTCGCAGCCAGCTGCGAGTAGTGGACGGGATGGTCTCGAAGACATCGAACAAATCACCGTTGTTGATTCAGGACATTCAGAATCGAGGCAAATGGGATCGAGGAAGACGCAGCTTAGCGTCCTCATAGGTTCTGGTATTATCCAGTTGCCCATATGGGGTAGGTCTCATCCGATGCCTCGGCTGCCACCACTACTGACATCAACGTCCACTTATGTGCAGGCTTTGCTATGAGTTATGGTGTATTTCAGCAGTACTACTTTGACAACTGGACGTTGGAAGGCGACCGGAACAGTACCGGTTTCATTGGCACGACTGCCAATGGCGTCATGTATCTGTCGATGCCATTTCTCTTCGCACTGTTCACCCGGCGGTGGGCGCACCGGCGCCAGCTCGCCGCCCTGTGTGGCACAGTCATCGCATGTGTTAGCTTCTTCCTGTCCTCGTACAGCACCACCATCGGACACCTGGTCGCGACCCAGGGCATCACGTCTGCGCTTGGCTGCGCTCTGATCTACAGCCCCATGACTCTCTCGCTGGGCGAGTGGTACAGCACTAGCAACCGGGCCTTGGCATACGGCATCGTGCTTTCCTGCAAGAACATTGTCGGGACTGGCTGCCCGTTCATGCTACGGGCTCTGATCGATACTTACGGCTTCCGGACGACGCTGATGGTGTGGACCGCCATTGTCGGAGGAACGAGCGTCGTGGCGATTTGCCTGATCCCGACGCACCCTTCCAAGCTCGCCGCGGTGCACGAAACGACGCGAGCGCGCCGGATTCCCTGGAGCTTCCTCCGACACCGATCCATCTACTTTTACAGCGTCGCCATCATCTTCCAGAGCTCGGGATACGGTATCCCGCAGACCTACCTCAGCACCTACGCCCGCGACATCATCCTGTTGTCGCAGACCTCGGGCACGCTGATGCTGGCACTCTTCAACGTGCCCGGCATCATCTCGTCCTCCTTCTTCGGCTGGCTGAGCGACAACAAGCGCGTCGCGCTCTCGGCCCAGACCGTGTCGGCCATCCCGCCCATCACCTGCGCCGCCGCCACGTTCCTGTTTTGGGGCCTGACCACGCCGGGCGGTCTCGGGCTCCTCGTGGTCTTCTCCGTGACCTTCGGCTTCTTCTCCGGCGGGTACAGCGCGACCTGGGGCGGGATGCTGAAGCAGCTGGAGCGCGAGTCGGCGGAGCGCAACGAGGCCGTCGACCCCGGGATGCTCTACGGGCTGCTCAACGGCGTCCGCGGCATCAGCTATGCCAGCGGGGGATTTGCCGGCGTGGGGCTGCTCAACGTTGCAGAGACAGTCACGGCGAACCCGCGGTTTGGGTACGGGACCGCGTACGGGCCCATCATCCTCTTCACGGGAATCACCTCGCTGTTGGGCGGCTGGGTTGTTCTATGGAGGTGGAATCCGGTGAGGATCTTGCCGTTGGTGTCGCGACTGGCAAGTTCAATGAAACAATTGCATCAATAATGACTTTCCACCGGTACAACTTGAAGGAAGAACCAAACATAATTTCATGGGGTCGTCACTCAATATAAAATACAAAGTCATTACAGTGTATTTGGGACAATTGTATTAGGTATGGGTCCGCAAACGATTCAATTGTCTATAGACGAGGAACTATGAATCCAGGCGGGGGAGAATAGCAAAAATATGTACGCCAACATGCTCTAAGTAGATGGAACCACAAAAGTCAATTACGTGTTGTCTCACGAGGTAAAAAGAAGAACATGTCGTTTTCCTCCTACAACATGGCAGCGAGAGCAGCCACGACGGGAGCGATGACGACGGCGGCACCCAGAGCCACCGACGAGGCGGCGCTCTTGCCGTCCTTGCCGCTGTTGCCTCCGCTGCCGCCCTTGTTGGAGGGGGCGTCGTTGACCTTGGCGTCGGGCATCTCGACGAGGGCGAACTGCTTGGTGACCTCGGAGCCGTTGGGGTCCATGATCTTCTGCTTGAACTGGTAGTCCATCTTGTCGAGCAGCTTGCCCTTGTTGTTCAGGCTGACGCCGTCGTCCATGAACTTCTGGGCCTGGCTGGGCAGCTTGGGGATGGCGCTGAAGTCGCTGGCGAAGTTGGACTTGCCGAGGATCATGTCGGAGCTGCACTTGGGCGGCTTGACGACCTTCATGTTGTCCGTCTTGATGTTCTTGATCTTGTTCCAGTCGACGCTGTTGTACTGCTTGTTGAGGTTCTCAAAGTCCTTGAGGAGCTTGACGTTGCTGCCCTCGATGTCCTTGCTGTTGCTCATCTCGACCAGGCCGAACTTGTTGGCCTCCTGGGTGTACTCGAAGACGACACCGCCGGCGAAGGTCTTGATCATCTCCTCGCGACCGTACATGGCGGCGATCTCGTTGAAGGGGCGGGGCGAGCCGACGGGCTCGTTGCAGCCGTGCTCGGACCAGAAGATGGGCAGCGACGTCTCGGCAAAGTTCTTGACGAGCTCCGGGTAGCCAGACGACTCCCAGGTGGCGTCGCCGCACCACGAGTAGATGTTGACGGCGAAGAAGTCGGCGCGCGACATGTCGTCCTCCTCACCGTCGATGCTGCAGCCCAGGTAGTTCCAGAGGTCGACGACACTGTCACGGCCGGCACCCGACTCGGAGCGCGTGTCGGTGGCGGCGTAGCCAACAGCGATGAAGCGGTCCGAGTGCTTCTTGATGTACTGCTTCAGGTCACGGGTGACGGCGCGGATGTAGGGTGGGTTCTCGCGGGCCTGCTTCTTGTCGTCGATGATCTCGTTTCCGGCGAAGAAGCCGATGACGTTGCTGTAGCCCTTGAAGGCCTCGACGACCTTGAAGACGTTCTCGAGGTAGCCGTGGTGGTAGGTGGACTTGGCGTTGTCCTTGTTGATGTGAGTGTTGACGACGGGCGAGTTGACGTCGAGCATGAGGTAGATGCCGGCGTTGTTGAAGACGGTGACGCACTCGTCGTGGTTCAGGTCGGCGTGCAGGTTGTAGACGCGGATGACGTTGGCACCCAGCGACTGGATGACGGCGGCGTCACGGCGGCACTGGGCGGGCCGCGACAGGGGGTCGAAGCGGTCGTTGCCGTCGCTCTTGAAAGCCTGCTGGCCACCGGGCTGGTAGGCCAGACCGCGAATCTTGAACTCGCTGCCGTTGCCGGTGAAGTAGAACTGGTTGCCCTTGATCTCGATCTGGGGCAGGGCCGAGGCCACCGTCGCGCCAATGGCGACCAAAGCAGTAGACAGCTACATAGTCGGATCAGTCAAGATGGTTTTGGGGTTAGAAGACGGTACTGGACTTACACGCATAGTGGCTTGTTCTCTATGAGGCTTTCAAACGGTTGTTATTATGAGGTATTGACTTTGGGGGGCAGCGAGAGGGATACAAATAAAATACAACAGCAATTCCGCTTTAAAATGGTTTAATAATTGGTCTTAAAAGAGTGACTTGAAAAAGGGTTGGCCAAATGATGCCGTTTTGTTCTGCTCCGTATACACAACGGATTTCGCCTCAGTACAAGAAAAAAAAGGATTGAGGAAAAGATGTCGGGAACAACAGAAGCAGGAATTCCTGGGGTTCAAATGGGAGATGTCATACGGGCTCGAATCTTCAGGGGAATCCTTTGCCCCTTCTTTTCCTTTTTCTGCCATGTTTACGAGAGAGACCAAGAAAATACCAAGAGCCCAAGACGTCGCCAAGCAAATGCGTGCATGCCTAGAGCCGGTGAGTCGCTGGGCTCGCGCGGGCATGAAATAAGGCCAAGCAAAGCTAAGGTTAATACATAGGACGCTGCGCCCTGCTGCCCAGAATTCCAGGGGGCGACTCTGCTGGGCGTCGTGTATACTTGGGCGTGTTTGCGTGTAGTAATCCCGTTAGCGAACCATCCTAGGCATCCTAGGCCGGGTTGAGTGGTGATCAATTCATTTGGCACGCCGTGGCACACACGCTCCTTGCCCACCATCGGCTTGGCTGGCGCAACCCGACACACCCCCCAAGAATAGCCACGGCCAGTACGGGCTTCCGACTCACGCCCAGAAGGACAAGACGAAACAGACATTCACTCCAGACGCTCGTCATCAGGCCAAACTTGAGACCAAAATTAAAGTCACGTCTCGGCCCCCCGTTTTTTTTTTGTGGCCATGATTGATCCCAGAACCACAGTCATGACTCTCGGCTCTCGGTGCTCTCTTTCTTTTCGTCTTCATTTTGTTTGCGTCGCGTCGTTTTGTTCGTCTCCAGCAGCGCCGAGCCGCCAGTGGGAAAAAGGTCCCAGATTTCTTGATTTCTTTGGAGCAGCATATCCTCTGGGCTCACTCAGCGGTTGAATACGCCTCACCTACTTAGCTACTTAGTTACTGTAAAATGGTGTCGTATATCCTGGCCGGTCGGAGATGAAATGAGGTGAGCAGGAAGAGGAACAAGGTGGACGAGATTGGGACTGACACACAATAGGATTTCGTCTCCTGTGCATCTCGTGTATGATCTGCTTGTGTCGTTGCAAGCTGCTGGGATGAGGCACAGTTTTCTGACAGGATAGCGGGCGGCAGGATTCGGTTCCTAGCCGCCAAGAGACGCAGAAGACTGTATTTTTATTAATACTTCCCCTTCTAGTCTGCTTTCTGCTTGGCAAACAAACGGCCCTGTCATCGTCTCGTATGTTGCGACGCGTTCTTCAGTCGATCGAGGAAATGCGATGCGGTGCGATGCAACGGCAGTAATTGCCATCTGTTATTTCTTACGATTCAATATATTTTTGTCAAATGTCATCTGTATCGTCACGTCTTAGGAGTATTATCGAAATCAAACATTTGAAGTTGTCACTATTGGGGGCAGACGCAGAGAAGTCTCGCTAATCTCAGCGCATGGGGCGCCCTGCTTATGCGGCTGATTCGACTTGCTACCCCGCCAAGGACCGCTGACAGTGACAGACAGTGACAGACAAAGTCAGACAGACCATGATTAGTGCTGCTTCTGTCAGAGACACAAAAAAGAAAACCCCCCATCAGCAAGAGTGCCTCAATTAAATGATTGCATGCCACCTAAGTAATAGATGAGTGGACCAGTACTTTAGTATACAATTAGCGATGCCAATCCAGAATCCAGGGCCGCTATATATGTAGGCTTGACGTGCATGCTCCGAATGGTTTGGATGTAGGAGCCTTACGGACGATGGGCATGCCATTGCTCAGAGGCAGCAATGAATGCATCAAGCACCGCGCACCAAGCTGGCCATTCCGCTGCTACTAGTCAGTCTGAATTCCGTTGCCAGGCATCCCGGATGTCCTGTCACCACCTACCTCCGTTGACCCAGCTCCGAGTCAACGGAGATCCGGCCCGTTATCAGGACCTAAGGCCACGCAGTTAGCCCCTACGCTCTGTATACTCTCTGTCTACTATGTTGAGGCAAAACAGAGCACTTGAGATGTCATTGCTGCCCCGCGTTCGTCAAATCACATCAATTGCATACGGTTGGTTATGCTCCCAATACCCCATCAACCAATCCCATCCTGTCGGGTACCATAGCCCTTACTTCCCCCGCACGGCAGCCTGGCATCGGGTTTCATGGCCTGATGCCTACTTGGATTAAGAAGAGCCTGGAATATCCATGCTTTAGACGGAGGATGTATAAGTGCCATCGCTATCATTACGTCGCGTCTCTCTGAACACCTCCATCATGAGCTACCAAGCTCTTGTTAGGCTCCCAGCTTCGTCTCGCACGGCTGCCCAGATCCGGGATGACGATGTAGCCAGCTCGTCAGACTCCACTCAGCCTGGGGAATTAACCATCACTCGGCGCAGCACCATTGGCCATTGTGACGATGATCCTTCTGATGGCAACTATGTCCTGAGCACCCTGTCCTCTGCAGTCGACGCCACGGAACCCATGTGAGTATCTCATACTTCTTGGCCCGGAGCCATTCTGATCGGACGCGCGCGACGCAGAACGCCTACCCTCATTGCCCGATGGCGTGGGGAGATCGAGTCGTTGAGCACCGAGCAGCGCCAGCTGTTCCTGCGAGAAGTGTCAGGAGCTGACCTTCAGAAATACGTTGACTCCGTTGGCGATCTCATCAGCGATAAGGTGCAGAAGAGCCAGACTCTTAGATTGGGGAGATGGATCGCTCCTCTGGTCCAGCTTGTGGACATGAGCCGGCCCTTTGCCGATGCGCTCAACTCCATCTACCCTCCCGCCGGCATGATTCTTGGTGGTGTTTCTTACGTCCTCTCCATGAGTAAGAGGTTCGTAGACTACCAAGAAGCCGTCCTCGCCTTTCTCGTCAAAGCTTGCAAGAATCTGAGCATAATCAATCGATACAAAGAGGAGTTCCAAACTGAGGAAATGCAGCTGGCTCTGATTGATGTGTACGGAGACATAATGCAGTTCTGTGCGCGTGCCTCCAAGCCCTTCTTCGACAGTAAGGGTAAAAGTAGAACGACCGCCGTTTCATTCTTCAAGGCACAGATCAAGTCTTACGAAGCAGAGTTCGGTGACTTGGAGAAGAACTTGTCAACTCATCTGGAAGTCTTCGACAGGACTGCTATTTTAGTCCTGGGGCAGATGTCTGCACATCTGCAGAAGACGCAACTCTGGGGCTTGAAGATGCAGGTCCGTTCACAAGCATCCGACGAGCGTCGTCGCTCCGAGGAGGAAGAGCGCAGAATCAAGGAAGTTATTAAAGAGCAAGGTGAGTGGCCACGCTTCAAGGGAATCGTCCATATGCTACCACCCATTATCTCTTTTTTTTTTCTGGCATAGTCTTTCTCTGATTCCATGTCGAAACATCAGAAACCGAGACTTGAAACTAACAAAGCACCCATCAGATGAGTTTCGTCAACGCATATTGAGTTGGATATCCGCCACCGAGTTCCGGAAGGTGCAAGATGAGAAGCTTGAAAACACATTGCCAGGCACTGCGCAATGGTTAATCGAACACCAAACTTTCCAAAAATGGAAGTTGCAGTCCCGGCCAAGCCTCCTATACTTGCACGGTAAGGCTGGCTCCGGAAAATCTCACTTGGCCGCAAGATTGATCAGAGACGTCGATCTCTGGTGCCGCGAGCAGAATGCAAGTCTCGCGAAACTTGAAAACCCGCGAAAGTACGCCATTGCCTATGCGTATTGCGGTACCAACATGGCTGAAGCGATCAGCCACAAGAACCCGGAGCGAACATCGGAGGCTGTAGGCGGTGCGTCTGCAATCCTGTCAGCAATCTTGAGACAACTCTACAATTTCCTTCCACGGAACCAAGACGTAGCGCTGGTCAAAGACCTCTATACCGAGAACCAGTCTGGCAACCTTTCGATAGAGGATGTCCGGGAGGCTATCAGACTGATCGTGCCCAAGTTTACCCGAGCCTTCATCGTCATTGACGGTTTGGATGAATGCAGCGGGTTTCATGAGACTGAGTTCGAAAAACTCTGCACTTTTATCTCTTCCATGGCCTCCTCCAGTGCAGGAGGCAACCCAGCAAGTGTCGTCATATTTAGTCGTCCGGGCTACTCCGCCATCGAGGACGTTCTCGGTGAAGCTTCTCGTATTCAGGTGGATGTTGGGGCAAACCAGGCAGATATCGACATCTTCATTACCGAGCGGACAAAGAATCTCACCTCAAACTCGTCTTCCCTTCAGGAAATCAAGGGCACTCTATCTGAAGACGCTGACGGCATGTTTCTATGGGTCTCTCTGGTGATAGACTCTATCAAGAAACAGCGGAGTGACAACAAAAGGAAGATGGCTGCGAAGAACATGCCCAAAGGTCTTGCCGGCGCTTACTCGGTTGCACTTGATCGTGTCATGGCCCAAGAAGACTCCGTGAAGGATGTAGCTTTGAGAACACTGCTCTGGATTGCGAACTCAGAGAGACCATTGACTAAAGCCGAGCTTCTGGAAGCGCTGAGCATAGAGGAGGGAATGACGGTCTTGGAACCTGAAGATAGGGTCGACGACCAGTCACTCGTCAAAGACTGCGCAGACTTGGTTTTGTTCAAGAACGGTCGGTACAGTCTTCTTCACGTATCTCTGAAGGAATATCTCACAAACCAAGCCCCCGGACCCTCGGACCCCCTTGCCGAGTACTGGATACTACAGTTGAAGTCTCAGGCTATCTTAGCCGAACTGTGTATCACTTATCTATCACTTGACACATTCCGGACCGCAACTATCAAGTGCGAAGAGGATCGAACAACTCTGCTGGATGATTATCCATTACTCGCTTATTCGGCGGAATACTGGGGCAAACACGTCGCAAAGGTGGCCTCCACAGAGAAAGATAGGGTCATGCCTTTAGCACGAGGCTTTATTAAAGACGAACAGCTTGTCTTTGTATGGGCGCAAATCATAAATGAGGATACGGATAGGAATGCCACTAATTCAACGGCCCCGAAGCCTCTCCACTTGGTGTCTTTCTTTGGTCTCAAGGAGCTTCTGCCATACTTTGACCCAACCGAATTGCAGCTCGACTCCGAAACCCGGTATGGGTGTTTGCCCATCGACTTGGCCTTTGAGGAGAGGCACAAAGGAATGGCTGAGTGGTTGCTGAGTCAACATGAATTGACAAGCACCAAGGCGATTGGGGAATTACAGATAGCTTCCAAGTTCCCCCTGGTTTGGCTGGCAGCACGGAACAATTGGGTGGATACCATCGCCAGACTCCTCGATATGGGGTTTGATAAGAACCAATTGGGAGAGAATCCTCATACATTCTACAAGCTGACGGCTTTGCAAGTGGCAGTACTTTGTGGCTCAGATGAAGCGGCACTGTCGTTGATCGAGGCCGGGGCCAACCCCGATCTCGGGAATAGCCTCGGCGAGACTGTGCTCATGACAGCACTCGCCGCGCAACGACTCCGAGTCGTTGATAGACTCCTCGACCTTGGAGCAGATGTCACTCTGCGCAGTAGAGATGGGACCACTGCTTTGGAACAAGCGATACGCCACAATCTTTTAGGCCCCGTTACGAAAATCCTTGCATACGGTGAAGATATTCGAGCAGAGCTTGGTATCAATACGAGTCTCCAGGTGGCAGCAAGATTCGGAGCAAGCAACATTATAGATGTTCTTCTCGAACATGGAGCAGATCTCGAGTACAAAGACGACGAAGGGCTAACCCCACTCGTCATTGCTGCCTCGAAGGGCCACCTAGATGCTGTGAAGCAGTTATTACAGCACGGTGCGCAGCTCACAACAAGGAGTGCCCGTAAAGAGACAATCTTCCATCACCTATTCTCAGAAGAATCGACAAAGACTGTCAATGTCCTTGACTGGATCCTGGAGAATGGTGACAAGTATGCAAAGATTGATCCACGCAATCCCCTTGAGCCCGTCACAATCGAGGGTGGGCTCTCAGTGGCATCAAATACCATAACTCTGACCCTCGTGGTCAGTGAGGATATGGGTCGAATTTCACCATTGCAGAAAGCAGCTTCTTATGGCGACATGCGAACCATTAAGTCATTGCTTCGGACTCCACTCAGGCGTCACATGGTCACCCACTATGGCCACACTTGCCTGCAAAGAGCACTCAGGGAGGGCAACTTCGACTTTAGCGAAGCGTTATTCGACGCTTGCAAAGAAGTATTTGTCCAGTTTCCGCCGTCCGATGAGACGTGGATGGGGATTGCTGCAAAGTCGGGGAATGCGGACCTGATACCCCTGGTTCTTAGCAACGGTGGGAGTCCGGTGGCGGAAGACGAAGATGGCAACACCCCTCTGCATATTGCAGCTTTTTGGGGGAGAGTCGAATTTATCAAGTCTTTGACAGACCAAGTACCACAGCTCGACTTCTACTGCAAAAATCACAGCGGCGGGACCCCATTGCACAAAGCCGCCGCTGACGAGCTTGAAGCAATAGAATTGATGCTTCCTCACTACAGCATTGATGACGATCTGAGAGACAATTATGGTCAATGGCCCTTACACTTTGCTGCTTGGCTTGGAAGCTTCGAATGTGCCAAGGCCCTCATTTCGTTCGATCCGAACTGTGTAGATCGACCGGACGAAGAGGGCCACACGGCTCTCCACTGCGCAGCTGAGGAAGGACACGGAGAGCTCGTGAGATATCTTCTCGATAGTGCAGGTGCCAATGGGAACGCCGAGAACAATGTTGGGCAAACAATTCTGGTAAAAGCTATCACCCAGAGCAAAACCGACATGGCACTCTTTCTTTTGAGTAATTGGCCCTCCTTGGCCCATTGGGTAAACCACAAATATGGAGTGACACCACTACATGCGGCAGTTACACGGTGTAACGAAACCGTTGCACGACGACTATTGGATCTGGGTTGCGAGCCACACCCCGAGTTGACGTACGGGTCAACGCCGTTGTATATTGCAGTTTTGCGTCAGATGGTTGGGATTGTGGATCTGTACCTATCACGGGGTCTTTACCAAGTTGTTGGACGCCATGGGATCAGACGTAACTGTGCACTTGCAGCCGCCGTATGCGGGAACCTCGATCTATGGCGCAAACTCATCAGCGTTGATGAAGCTTCGGCGACTGACCTTGACGAGGAGGGCGACAATGCGGTATGTATTGCTGCATGTTATGGCCATACCCACATGTTTGAAGACATGTTCACTTTGGGTCTTGGTGTCAATGGCCAGAGCATATATAGGGGCTCTGCGCTAATCATGGCAGCAGCGGAAGGGAACATCGACACTGTGCATTATCTTTGCCAACAAGGTGCGAACCTCAACTGCCAAGACATGCATGGGCGCACTGCCCTTCACTTGGCCGTTATGGGTGGGTTTGAGCAATGCCAGAACGCTCTGCTAGAGGCAGGTGCGGACCATGAGATACGCGATGACCTTGGCGTCCTTGCTAGAGGCTACAGACCTTATGTGCCTTCGATGGCCGGTGTTTGGGGTCCTGAGTGCGATATCCACAATCCCCGGGACATAGACTGGTCTACCACCCGGGAATTTGTGCTTCGCTCGCTCGAATGGCTCGAGTCAGCAAGCCTCCGCCCCGTAAACAACGAAATGGAGGCAAAGAGGTGGGAAACGAAAAGACAAGGAGTTTTGCTTGTGCTGTCACATGCGTTGTGGCTGCTCCAAGACCTTCGAACCGCTGCATTGGTTCAAAGAGGCTTCAGGCTGTTTTCGAGTTCGGTACGCTGTATAACATGCCGCAATCCGATCAGCGAGGATGTGACCTACTACGGATGCAGCCGTTGTACCGCGTCCAAGTGTGAGCAGTGTTACTCACTTCAGGGCAGTGAGACGATCCCAATCCAGCAACTGGAGAAAATGGAGCGCGACACCACCACTATACGCAAGGTTCTGAAGCCATTAGTAAAGTATGGACATCAAATACTCCTTGAGGTTATGAATACGCACCAAGCACTCTGGGAATGGGCGCGGAGGAGGGAAGAGGCCTATAAGACCTGGGAATCCCGAAGTACCAAGAACGGTGGGGAATTCTGCCGTGGTGAGATTCCAGGATGGGAACTCGTGAGCATCCTAACCTATTTGGGGGACGAGTTTGGTAAGACAGGCAAGCCGACGGTCCCCAGGGTTTCTGAAGCGAACCCACTCTCTCTCTGCGATGCAAGTTCGGCGCTGACGTACCGACTGCGAAAATTATTCGGCAATTACTCTCCGGACAAGGAAGTGCCATGTACTGGTTGCGAAGTGCATGAGTATGTACAAATATGGTCTGTTGCTGACCTTCCTGATGATCTGAAAGCCATGTTTGGCCCAGAAAAGGAATTCACGCAGGTGTTCTTTCGAACAATGGTGAACAAGTACAGACTCGACCAAAAAGGCGAGACATTGACTCCACCAGATGAGGACAGCAATGGAGAGAGTGTGACACGCAATGTCTCTAGTAAAGGCAAAGTGGTGGAGAAGGATATGGAATTGACAGCTTCCGATGCCAGTGGCGACGTCGATGAAGAGAATATGCATATCGCTGCGGATATGCAGATTGATACTCTAATCGACCCAATCCAACATGACCTCATACAACAGTGGAGATCAATTCCATCGAGCAAGCAAGAGAAAGATCGAGAGCGGCAGGAGCTGGTACTCGAGACGGCATGGCGACTGGCTCAAGCCATCGCGTACCATGAGGTTCGGAAGCCGTCGTTGGCCGACTTGAGTAACGCGGGTCCCGATTAGAAGTTACTGGCGGAGAGGCAGCGATTGGGGTGCATCAGACACAAGTTGAGTCTTCACTTGGATCTATTGTTCAGGGGCTGTGGCGGCCATGACTTGTCAATCTTTATGATAGTCGAGTCTCGGCAACATTGTTGATTAGTTTGCTTCTGCTGTGCCAGCACGGTTAGTCGAAAAAGGGGTAAAGCAAGGGGCACAGACGGTCAATAGCCGAATGCAACAAAACACCATAAAAGTTTTGACAAGCCCCTAGATCTCACCAATGCTAGATAATATCATCTTGTTGAATGGCGTGTTTTTATGAAAGACGCGATCTATGCTTACTGTTTCTCAAACGGCCTTCGTAATAACATCACGTAGCAAGCTCCATCTCAATAAAACGGCTCACCCACAGCGCAGTCCACGCCCTCCTTCACACACCTGTCCACCGCGGCGGCCGGATCCTCGTCCCCATCCAGCATGTCGAGCCAGCAGCTCTTGACGCCCTCCTTCTCCAGCAGCAGGGCGGTCAAGTTGGCCACCGAGGCGCGGCTCGCCTTGACTTCGCCATACTTGTCCGTCTTGCCCAGCAGCACGTTGCCGACGGGCTCGTCGCTCAGCGTGCCCGGGCGCAGGCAGATGGCGGCGAACCCGGGACCGCGCTTCTTGCCCTCCTCGTACAACACCTGATCCGCCGCGATCTTGGCCTCGTAGTACCGCGCCAGAGGGCTCTCCTTCATCTTGTGCTGCTGCTGCTTCATCGTCTCGGTCCACCAGGGGGCATCGCCCCGGCGTGAGCCGAGGAAGGAGATCATGACGAACTTGGTGATGCTGGGCGTGGCGGCCGAGGCCCGGATGAAGTAGGTGGCGGCATCACGATCTACCGCAAAGGTCTATCGGCTATTGTCAGAATCTCCTCGCTCTCAAGTTTGTATTTGGTCGTGCTCTACTTACCCGTTCAGCAGGACCCTTGCCTCCAGCACCTAATCCCACGCAGATAATCATTAGCCTCTCAAGCACTGATATGGCCTTGGCGTGATAAGTGAGACATACCAGCACTCCATACAACGTAGGACGGCTTCACTTCGTCCAGGATACTCTTGGCCTGCTCTTCGCTCTTGACGTCCTCGACACTGCGAACGAGCACATTCAACTTCCCTTTCTGGCCCTCGCCCAGCTTCTCGAGGCCGGCCACCTGGTCCGGGTTCCGGATGACGCTAGTGACGGCCCAGGAGCGCTGGAGCAGCATGGGTGTGAGGAGTTGGGCGATCTTGCCGCTGCCGCCAAGCAGAAGAACGTGTGGGGAGGTCATGATGTTGGTTGTGTACTGTGAGTATGTCTAGTGAGAGGCTGAGGATGAAATTCAGATATCAGTAGTGGTGGTCTTTCTTACGGTTGGCAATGGGAAACGTTGTGGTATAATAGAATGAAGGTCTAATTTAGTAGAAGAACCCCACTACCGTTGACATCTATATATATATAAATATTGAGGACCATGTTGGATGCCTTAGTCATGGTAAACTCCGCTCGGTGACGTCACTTGGAGACGGGGTTTTCGAAGGGCGAGGACTTGACAACCTCAACCTGTTGCCATAAACTCTAATCTTTTGTCGAAACCCAAGAATCCAGAGGTTGTTTTCTTGTTTCCAAAGCCTTCTTACGTCTGACAGTCAGATGTTGCCATGGCTGCGTCGACTACAACGGGGCCGCAACATCCGTACGAGGACCGGGGCTCTTCATCGGACTTTATGAATCCATCGGACTTAAGGACCATCACGCAAAACAGGAGCAGGTTAACCTACAGAACAGTACGACGCAGATGCAGCAATTTCACGGAAGTGGCAAGAGTCAGAAGTGATGTCCGTTCATATGATTATATTGATTATACCGAGTCTTGTGCTCTAGCTAACCCCAAGTGGTATCATGAATTTCGTAAACTCCCCCATCTCCTCAAACAACCGCCACCCTGAAAATGAAACCCTAAAAGCACACTCAGACGCCGCGATGACGAAGGCACTTAGGTGTGGCCGACGAGACCGGCCTTGGGGGCGTTGTCGGGGTTGATGCTGACACCAGCGAAGCCGAGCTCCGAGTTCCAGGCGTCGGCGGTGGTGGCGTCCTTGGGGCCGGTGCCAAGCTTGGCTTGGGCAGCCTTGCAGGCGGCAACGGCGTCCTTGGCGGCGCCGCAGACGTTGTTGAGCTGATCGCAGATGCGGTTGAAGATGATGTTGGGGTTCAGCGCCTCGTTCTGGCCCTTGTTCACCTTGGGGTCCTGCGCCTGGAAGGTCGACTCGCCGGCCTTGCGGCCGTTGAGCGACTCCTCGAACTTGACGGTGGGCGTGCAGGTGCCGAAGTCGAGGCCGAGCGACGAGGCCTGGAAGCCGGGGAAGTTGCCGGTCACGGCGTTAGTCACGGCGCCGGTACCCGAAGCAGCACCTCCGGCGTTGTTACCGGAGTTGTTGTTCTGGTTGTTGTTGTTGTTGTTCTTGTTGCCGGCAGCCGAGGTGGCAGCGGGGGCAGCAGAGCTGGTGGAGGTAGCGGCCGCACCACCGTTGCATGCGGGGGCACTGCTAGTGGCAGCATTTCCGTTGTTCTTGTTGTTGTTGTTGCCGTTGTTCTGGTTGTTGTTGTTGTTGTTGTTGTTTCCAGCGTTACCAGCATTGCCTCCAGCAGCAGGGGCGGCGGCACCCTTGGTAGCAAAGTTGGAGAAGCCGTTGGCCTTCATGATGGCAGCAACCGACTTGCCGCTGGCATCGAAAGGCTTGGTCAGCGAGGTGGCGGCGTTCTGGTTCTCCGCAGCGGCGCCATCGACAGCGGGGTCGACCAAGGGGACAATACCGCGGAGCTCGGCGGTGGCGGGGAGGCTCGCATCGTCGCAGATGTTGGGCACCTTGACGTTGAAGGGGTTGAAGTTCTGCTCGGCCTGGACCAGAGCAGCGGCGCCCTTGATGACCGCGGGGTCGTTGCCCAGGCTGGTGACGATCTTGTCGGCCAGTTCAAGCTTGGCGCAAGGGTCGGCGGCGGCCAACAGGACGCTCGGGGTCTGGCCGGCGAGAGTGCCGGCCTGACCGGGCTGGCCAAACGAGCTCAGAGACTGGATGGCGTTCTGGACAGCGCCTTCCTGGCCGAAACGGGCCTCGGCAACAGCCAGGAGAAGAGAGAGGGCAGCAGCCTTGGTATACATGATGACGGATATTTAAAAAACGGTTTTGACAAGCAAACGGTCTTTTTTGATAAGGGTAGAAAGTTTTGAAGAAGTAATCAAAGTGATAACTTGTTACTGGTAATAAAAGATTGTTTGCCGGCCGAGCGGTATGTCGAAAAGAAGGTTGGAAAGAATGTTACGAACGAAAGAGAGTTCACAGAACTGTGTAAAGAACTGAATGTCAAAGAAGGAACCGAAAGCTTGATGGGGAGAGAAAGAAAAGAGGCCATCATGAGAAGGATGGAGTTTGATGTTTATATACTGTAAATTTCACGAGAGAGCTGTAGCAGTTGCGGCTGGAGTAAGGGTCTGGACCATCCAGGCTGACCAAAGCGGCTCCGTCTACGGGGTCCTGCTCATCACCTCCTGATGGCGATCATACCAATGGTCGCAGTCAGACGTCCCCGGCGGCTGAATGGCGGTACGAGAGTGGACTTTCGTCCGATGCGTGGCCAAGCAAGGCAAGATACATATTCCAAGGGTGGCATTGGGGGTGGGAGCGCGCGGATCTTGAGTGACCCGGGGCGACGTCCAGTTGCTGAGCAGCTTCGGTACTGCTGCGATAGGACAGAGCCTCAATCGTTAAGAGGCAGTTCCACTTAAACAACTCCTTGAAGTCCTTGACGTCCTTAGATAGGAAAGTCAACCGTACGACTAGTGTTCTCAGAGTGGGTGGGGATGACGTTAGTTCGTCTGGGCCGCGATAGCTGAGCAGGGATCTGACACGCGAGTCTGTCTAGAAGCAGGTACGCTATGGGCTGGCTGTATGCATATTATTATTTTTTCCAACGGTTTGCAATGTTCATGTCATCAGCGTATGGTATGGCGTGGCGTGGCTTCGGGCTTTTGGGAGCAGGATATCGCCCATCTCGTATGTTGAGTGGATTGGGTGCGATATGCAGAACGGTATCAGACGAGACACACAATGCAGACAGATCTTTAGTATCTAACCTACTTGTGCAAACGTAGGTAGGCTTGTGTGTAATGTCAAGATGAACAATTGATACGTCCTCTCACTTTGACAGGTATTGATTGCTACCTGGGTCACAGCTGGATCTGAGGGAGCATTGAAGATGGAAGATTGATCTGCTGTCAGTTGTCTTGCCAAGCCGACACAAAAAGGAAGAATTGACGATACTGCAAATCAAACCAAACGTTTATTGGGGTTGTTGATTCAAGCCGTCCAAACCGTCCGTGATGGGAATTCCGTGGCGGCGGTTGACGCTAACGGCTGGCTGCCAGTCAGGCGGCTACTGACTAACCTTAGACAAAGACGAGACAGGACAAGGCGAGACAGGACAAGACCAGACCAGACGGGGACGGACGTTGAAATTGAGCGCGACTGGTTGTGTGAGTGCGTCTGGTAAGAGCCACCAAACATGCTTAGATCCAAGGTTAAGCAGGCCCCCTGCCGGTCCTCTGTTTACCCTAGTCTCTCCTAGTTTACCCCCCCTGTTGCCCCTGTCTAAAACCGTCTAGAACCCCTACCCAACCCTGCTCGACACCGGTTAAGCCGTTTAAAGCCCTTGCCCGCCCCTCTGAGCTCTGACGCTACAGGGACTGCGCAGGGGTAGAAATCGTTTTGGCAAATTTGACTTTAGGCCAAGCATTGCAACCCCAGGTCCGCCCCGAGAAAAAGGCGCCAGGCGCGAGGGCGACACAAACAATCTCCAAACGGTTTCGAGACAGGAGGGGTTTGATCGCTGCTCAATTCTGCAATTCTGCAATTCTGCCTGGCGCCTTCTGTTTCTTTCTCAACACCATGCGCGCAGATGCGCTCAGAACTTGCTCGGCACCATGCGATGAATACTTCTGGAATTGGTTCGTAAGCGAGCAATGGGTGCCGTGGCCGCTATGGCTTCAGCTCAACAATGATTCGAGCGGTTCTTGCCGAGATAGAATCAGGACGGTTTCCAGCCTGAGCCAGCCTACTGTACGGATTACTATGCATCCATTCCTCTCCTCTTTTCCATTGACCATATGCAGGTTGTCTAGAATGCAAGCAGACCTTCGTCTGAACTACGCATATGTATAGAGTATGATTGATATGCAGCAGTGCCAATGCCAAGGCCGCCCGCCGTCCCTCCTCTTCGACATGCTCGCTCTGATCTCAAGGTCTCTCAACCTTGCGCACATCTGGTTCGTCGCTGATCATACAATGACAATGGCAATCTGTCGCTCAGAAAGGTCGGACGAGATCGACGAGTTCCGCCAGAGCAGAGCAGCACCGACACTGGCAAGTCCAAACGAAGACCTACTGTAAAGCCCGTCTGGAGCCCGTCTGGAGCCCATCCGCCGGGTCGGTCGGTACGCGTCTCCGTCAAGTGAAGGAGAATCAGAATCAGAAAACAAAAAGTGGCGCAGTCAATTTCCTTGGGGGTTGTCCTGTTCATCTCGGCATTCTCTGCATCCGGTCTTCTGCACCGCTGTCCGGGCGGAGTACACCAACCTGTCAGCAGCGCCCGCCCATCTCATTCCGGCATTACTCGAGGCTCATCAAGATCAAAGTCAGATTTCCAAGAGGAGCCTTGGAGCCGCCTGTACCACAAAACCTCGCTGGGCGGAATGGAGTGCTGTTGGCCGACATGGGTTCAATGCTACCTTGGCCCAACGCCGACGCGTCCTCCCATCAAGAAAGCCCCAGGAAGAGGAGAAACAATTCGAATCGTTCAACTACGTATCTAAAATCATGGTATCCTAACACATAACACATAATCTGGAAAAAGGAGGAGCCCATTACAGTATCCTACGTATGAAATTGCCCATTTCTTACTCGGCCAGCAGCCCGCCTTCAACGCAACAGAAGGGACCAGCACTGTTCAATCACAATGATCCAAATTCGGTGACCCCGATTGCAGCTCATACCGGAGTCTCCGTACCTGCTTCTTGTGGAGAAGGCACTGCACCTCGGTCGGGAGATCTGGGATTGTTGGAATCGGCGTGGTTGGAAGATGTGCCCTCCTCGTCCTCCTCCTCGCGCTCTCTCTCTTGTTGGGCGGCAATCGTCTGGTCTCCATGAGCTTCGCGTGCCTGCAGGATCAGAACTGCGTCGACCTCGTTTGCGAGCTGCCGCCGGATCCCCTCGTAGTAGCCGCCCCAGAGGTCCATGGCGGGATCGAACTCGTCGATGCGCCCCCATACCATGCGCCACTCCTGATGCGGACCCTCCATGACCCTCCGCACGTGTTCGTACAGCATGCCCATCTTCACGTCTTGGAAGTGTCGCCTCGAGCATCGCACCATGGGCATCGCCACGCCCAGCCCCGCCAGCGGCGGCTGTCGCACGTGCATCGCTCTCCAGCTGGCACCCTCGCGCAGGTACGGTTCGGGATTTGTCGCCAGCGGCAGTCTCTGGAACTGCACCTGGCTGTAAAACACGTCGCTGTCGCCGCCCGTCTTTTGCACGCGGGTAAAGAAGAGGGGGAACTTGGCCACAAGCAGCGGGTTGAGGACCGGCTCGACGCCCTCGAGAGCCTGCGCGGGCTTTCGGAAGAGGTGGACTTGGAGCGCGGGTGACGCATCAATGATGTCGCGCCAGCGCTGACAGACACGCTGGGCGCATGTCAGCAGAGTCTGCTGGTCGGTTTCGAGGAACATCTGCTCCACGAGTTCGGTCGTGGTTAAGAAATTGGCCACAGGCGTCGTCATCATGTTGCGCGCTGGTCTCCTTGACTCGTTATCGTAGGGTCAGTCAGTCAGTCAGTCTGTCTGTCGACCTTGGCGCGCGATTTCGAGCTTGGCTTTCCTCTGATGAGATGGGAAGACTTTGTCGTCATCCGAAACAGCACCGATGGCTTGCCAGATGGCCGGCGGATATCGTCCACCTTTTCATGGTCTTCATAGCCTCTTCGTGATGGGGGATGACGTTGGGCGTCCTTAGGGGGCCAGACCACCCCAATCAGTGACTGCTGTTGGTTCTATTGCATCCAACGGCACGGCGGGTAAACCGTCTCCCAATCAACTCATCGCGGCTGTCATCGGCCCGCTCGCCTAAGCTGTGGTTGGTGGTGTAGTACTATCATGGTAAGCAAGATTTAATTCCTCGCCAGTGACATGCAGCTTGGGGATATGCTTATTGCTCCGACATGCATAGCCATCGTGTGTGTTGGGCCAAGCTGAGGCCACCTGGAATTCCCACCCGGCCTACTGGGACCATGGGATCGTGCCAAACGGCGCCCTTCTCTGGTTGACCAATCTGATTTCCGACCTACCGAGTAAGAGCCCCAATTGAGCATGCCCTTTCCGTCATGTGATTTGATTCTTCCCCGGCCGTATGCTCTGCTCCGAAAGGGACTCGACGGTCTGTACGCTACGTGCTATGGGTTTTGCAAGATGCCAATGCCAGATTGCCTTGGTTTCCAAAGGTATTGCGGACGACAAGGCTTTTCGCTGCTGGGAGCATTGCCACTTGACTTGCAGTATGCCAATATAGTGTTATGTCTTCCATCTTGTAAGGGATCGGAGGATAGATGATCAAAGGAAAACCCGTGTAGGCGGTTTGCATAACAAAACGGCTCTCCCTCTCTCGGCGCATCATGTTTTGGGGCTGCGGCGCTGCAGGACACCCCCCGCCAAGTGAAATCCCCATCGGGAAATTCTGGAAGCCAACAACCACCAAGCAAGCACATGAGTGCTGCTTAATTGATTATATTTCCGGTAAATTGTCTTTGACATGGTCATGTCAAGCTATGCCCACAAGCTATGCCCAGTGTAGATAAAGTATGCGACTTCTGATTTCGAAACAGCGCGGGATCATGTTTGTTTCGTCCCGTATGCCTTGAGCTCTCATGCAAGGAGGCAGGCCGTTGGAAGTGTTTCCCTTCGAGGCTGGGACAAACAGTCTATCCCTACTTAATCTACATGTAGAACTGAGCCATATTGCCGAGACAGAGGATGCCACAGCTGCGACACATGATCCAGACAAGAATGCAAGTCATGCAGCGTTGACAATTGTTCCATCTGCCAAGAATAAACCAACATGGAGATGAATGATGCCATATGAATGCTCGCCAAGCAACCTTCCCGAAAAACGGATGCAAGGGGTGCAAATGAAGGGCCATCTATGAATAACCTGGTGGAGGGTTCTCCCCCGTAGCCAAGAGGCACATACTGAATTCCTCACTGTCTATTGCCAGTCATGGACCCCGATCCGCGTGCTGTTATGAGCGACGAGAGCGCCCATGCCATTGATCATGGGAAACCTCACGAATACCCCTACACGGCTGATGAGATAAAAAGCATCCCTAATCTCCCGTCTGCCCCAGAACCGCAACACGCCGGACCACCATCCCATCACATTTCGATACCAAGCGGGCTTGAGATATCGCCCGTCCAAGTTATGAAGCCGAGCGCAGGGACGGCATTCGCAAGTGCCCCGTCGCAGCCATGGGCTGGCATGATCCCCTGGGACAAGGAGGCCGAGCAGAAGATAGCGGTCAAACACCACCAGGGTAGCGACAAAGCGAAGAGACGCCGGTGGATCTGGTATCTCGTGGTCCTTCTTTTACTCGCCATGGTGACGGCGCTGGGCTTGGGACTTGGGTTGACCCTGCGAAAGAAACGCCTGGGAGGATCATCAGGTGGCTCAGATGCAGCAAGCGCGTAAGTTATAACAATACTCTGGCTCGGCAACCGAGCATTGTTGAAATGGTGACTTGTTAGTTTCGCCATGACAGAACTGACGTGATGTAGGGCATCGGATAGCACGACATCTGGACCAACGGTATGTTTTGATGAATTGATTGACGGGTTTGACCCCCATCTGGCCACTGCGCATCCCCTATTCATTCATCAAGTTGGAGCAACAAACGTTGGAAAACTCTTTCCCCCTCGGAGCTGACTTGTTGGAAACAGGCTTCCACAACCGCCCCGGGATCAGTTTACTCGGACACCGCGCCGCTGTGCCCGGGCGCCAACAACACCATTTACATAACCCCGAGAGGCGACGGCAGCGCGCAGTACCGACGGATCTGCGGTGTGTCGTATGATGGGAACGACATTCACCCCCAGCAGGCCGAGACCATGGGGCTGTGTCTATCGCTCTGTTCTGGGCGCACCGGCTGTGCGGGCGTCGTGTGGTACGATGCCGGACCGCAGGGGACAGATTTGAATTGGTGTTGGCTTAAGAATAGCATGGAAAAGGCCGTATTGAGCTACCGGGACGAGGCCCAAACGGCGATACGTTTATAATGTTTGAGAGGCATCAACTGCAAGCGCCGGACGCTGGAATGACTGAATAAGCGCTGGGGGATCACCTGGCAAGGTTCGCTAATACCACATCGCAAGCTGATCGTGTTCATAGCACTGGCTCATAGATCAATTATCAACATCAGAGACCAGCCACCACGAACATGATCGGTCCACTTGAGCAATGAAGGATAACTCTGTCTCATCGAAACGGCATGTAAAACCAAGTATCCTGGAGTCTTGACTTGAACATGTGCGTATTTGTATTTCTGTGTGCTGGGGTATGGTTACCAGTCTTGAGGTCTAATAAGAATTCAACTTTTACTGATATGCGCCTATCCTCCAACCGACCTTGACCAAGGTCTCGCAGTTCTGCTCGATGCTGTTCCGGACCAAATCTTGGTCGAGCGCGACGTCGTCCCTGGGGTGCAGCGTGACGACGGTGCTGCCGCCGTACTGGAACTTGCCCACGCACTGGCCGCGCCGCATCTGCGCGCCCGGCTGCTCCAGCCCGTCGACGTAGATGACGCTGCCGACCAGCATGGCGCCAATGGCCACGATGGCCACCGGCCGCCCCGTCCCCGCCTGCTCCACCATCATGACGCTGCGCCGGTTCTCGCAGAAGACGTCGAGCGTGCCGTTCTGGTTGATGGCCTGCGGGTTGACCGTGTAGTAGGCGCCCGGGATCTCCTCGACCGACCGGACCGTCCCGTCCACGGGCGCGTGCCAGCGGTGGTAGTCCTGCGGCGCCAGGCGGTGGATGGCGACGCTGCCGCCCTCGAACAGCTTGGCCTTTTCTGCGCTGCCCAGGAGCCGCTCGATGGTGAAGCCAGAACCCTTGATCCAGTACTGGGTGGCCAGGTCCACGGTGGGGAAGACCGACAGGCGGCAGTCGGCGACCGAGGACACGACCTTGGCGTTCTCGGGCTCCGCAATGGGCCGGGCGTCCTCCCGGATGGCCCGCGAGAAGAAGGCGTTGAAGTTGGGGTACTTGGAGGGGTCGGGCTCCACGAGCTGAGCCAGCGTGTCTTCGAGGCTGAAGGACTTGATGAAGGGCAGGATGTGATCAACCGACTCGGGCCGGTCATAGGCCTCGCCCATCTTGCGGCTCTCTGTTTCCAAATACTTTTCTGTTCGCTTCCAGTGGAGAAACTCGGCTTGCTTGGAGCCATACTATGGTTGCGATGGGGGAGTCAGATGTTATGTTCTCGTCACGGCCGTAGTAGACTACAGGGTGCTTACGAAGAGCAGGTGCATACCCAGACGAACGTAGACGCTCACTTAAGTTTTCTCATTAGCACAGCAGACCTAGTCATGGCGGACAAAAGCGTGGTTACTCACTGGTTTCCCATGACTTCTCGCCAGTTTCGCGATCGATGACGTAATTACCCAAATGGTGGCCGCTTTCCAGTTCTTGGAGGTCAACATGGTGCGGCAGATATTTCTTGATCCAACTGTCTGTCTCGGGCGTCTCTGCATCGCCATGGATGTGTTGCGTCGGCGATTCTCTGTGGCCGTTCACCGCGGCATCTGTCAGCTCGCTTAGGGCCTTCTCGCTGCCATGAGAAACCTCGTGAACAAGGTCATGTATTTTGGATGCCATGATGAGTTTTCTTCTAGTTAAATAGCGTTCTAACCATCAAGGCAAACGAGATTTCAGCAAGGGAGACGAGATAAATATGAGTGAGGCCATGATGTCTTGAATATACGATCCACATTGGGCCTCCCCCTTTCTCCTTTGCGGGGGTGGATCATGTACGTCACGACGGCCTGCTGTCAGCATCCACCACTGATATCCAATGGAGCTAATATCTACGTAGTAATCGACAGGAAAATGCTTATGGGGGGGGGGGGTGCTTCGGTAGATCGATTTTGGAACTAGAGGAAGACTAAGGTTAGAGGTTCGGATCAAGCGCGACTGCAACTGGACAAAAACTGCATCTGTATGTAACCGTACCTGCATGGACGTTGTAACCCGCTGTACGACGTACTTCTGGCACGGTCTAGGTTCTGGGCGGGGGGGGATAAGCTCTCTGTCAGCTCTCAAGACTGGAGGAGCGCTTGGCCATTGCCGGCCTAGCTTTCCCCAATGCCGCCGAAATCTTGGCAACTGGGCAAACTTCGACCGTTTCCCTTTGTGGCCCAACGTCATCTGAGATGATCATTCATGTACACAGCCAACGGATAAAGTTGGAAGTGCAGGTTATACAAGAACGACAGCGACGAAGCTGGACACGCCTGATGAAAACATGGCGAGGTCTGCATGCATGTATGGTCTTGGTGACGATGGCTCTGTTCTGCACCTGGAAAGAGGTGCTGTTTAATCCAATTGTCACTCACAATCCTGCAGTCCTGCTTGAAGTAGCAATATAGACCATGCAGGAGAGGTCGTAATCACGGAACGGTGCACGTCTCTTGGTTATCTGACAAAGTCGATCATATTATACACGTACTCTAGCTAGTATCATTCAAGCACGCCGTAAAATCAATGTCCGTCGTTCCGTCAGTCCTTACATACATCTGTGGCCCGACCTCGGACGGCAGGCCTCCCTAGTCGCCGTACGCCTTGCAAGCAACAAATCCATCTCTAGTATAGCAAAACAGACAAAGGGGGCAGACCATGTTTGCAGTCTGCCGTCCCATCAAGTACACCCATAACGCCCATTCTTCTCGAACCAGCATCACCGATTGGAAACATCTCCATTGGTTCGTACACATAGACTCACAGCGCCTCAATCGCCTTCATCAATACGTTTAGGCTCCGGCCATTGACATCCTGCGTTTTGTCCGCGTCCAGCATAGCAGCAACATCGCTCAGCATACCCAGAGGGATATAGCAGCCTTGTCGCGCCTTTTCCAGACTCTCCTTGAGTCGTGACGTGTGCTCCCACTCCCGGGCTGCCTCCTCGGCACGCTCGATGACGCTGTCCTTGATGCCGCACATGGCCGCGCAGTGCATACCGAAGCTGCCCTCTGCCACACCGTCCTCCAGTCGGTACAGGAACGTGATGAGGCGCCGCACTTCGTCCACGTCGATCTGCATACGCTTGGCCCGGATTTCGGGGTGCGACTCGAACTCGGTCGCGAGCGAGTGGTAGTGCGTGGCGAAGAATCCCACACACCCGATGTGGCTGGCCACGTGGTGAAGCACGGCTTGCGCGACCGCCACGCCGTCGTAGCTCGAGGTGCCGCGGCCGAGCTCGTCGAGAATGACAAGAGAGCGCGGCGTGGCCTCGGAAAGGATCTTCTTGGTCTCGGACAGCTCCACGAAGAAGGTCGACTGCGCGGCAAAGATGTTGTCGTTGGCCCCGAGACGTGACATGATGCGATCGCACGGGGTTAGGCGAGCTCGTGTAGCCGGGATGTAGTGACCGATCTGGGCCAGGATCACGGCAACACACGACATGCGCAGGATGGTGGATTTACCCGCCGCATTGGCACCTGTTAGGAGGTTGATCTTGGCCGAGTCGCCGCCCAGGTTGATGTCGTTGGGGATGAAGTCGTCCACCGTGTTGAGCATGCAAGGGTGGCGCAGCTCCTCAAACTCGACCACGCTCCGCTCCTCGTCCACGAATTGTGGGCGACAGCTGGGTTCGCCGAGGGAGGCCGAGGACTTGGCCAGACTGACCAAGCAGTCGAGCTGCGACACAATACGGATGGCCGCCAACCAGGTGGCGTTATCCACGTCAAACTTCTGAAATAGGCGGGTGGCCACTTCTTTGAGGAGCTGCGAGTGCGTCTCCTCGGCTTCTTGCAACTCGCGCACGATGCTGGTGAGCTCCTTGAAATAGTAACGCTTGAGACTCGCCGTCGCCGACATTTGTTGCCAGTCCTTGGGAACCTTGACCGACTTGGGAGCTTCGATCTGGTAGATTTCCTTGCCCACGTCGGTGAACTTGAGCGCCTTGGATTTCAGCTCAGTTCTCTTCTTCTCCAGGAGCCGCTGGAGGTCCTTCTTCAGCCCGGCGATGGTCGCCGCATTAGCGTCAAAGTCCTCTTCGATGCCCTCGGCTGGGATTAGCATCTTCTCCTCGCGGGCTTTCTTGCGGTCAAAGGCCGTCTTCCAGAAGGACAAAGGTTCGTTGAGGTCCGGCATGGACGATATGAGACGGTTCACAAGCGTGTTGCCGCTGCCAAATCCGGCCAGCAGGCTCATGGCGTATTCAATCTGCTCGAAGCCGTCGAGGACTCGGACAAAGTCCTCGGGTCGGCAAGCCCCCGCGTGAATCCGAGAAATCAGTCTCTCCAGATCCGGCATCTTAGTCATCTCGGACGAGAACTGCTCGCGGATCTCTTGGTGGCTGTTGAGCATGTCGACGGCATCCAACCGCTCGTTGATCTTCTCAATGTTGCAGAGCGGGTGGCATACCCATTGGCGGAAGAGGCGTTTGCCGAACGGCGTGATGCACCGGTTCAGCAGGTTGAACAGGGTTCCGTCGCTGCTTCCATTGACCGTGTTGTTAAAGATCTCCAGGTTGATCAAGGTCTGACCGTCCAAAATCAGCGTGCCATTCTTATGGATGGGGTTGTACCAGGTGAAGTTGCCCTGCGACAGGAGGTTGCGCTCAATCTTGAGCACCCGCAGGTACTGGACCAGCGCGCCCAGAGCCGACATGAGGAGATCTTTGTCCTTGGCTTCGGTCAGCGTCGCGGGCCACTCCTCCTTGGTGTCCTCCTCGCCCGTCTTGAAGTACTCGTTGCAGTCGAGCTCGCGGCGGGTCAGGTCCGCTCCCCAGAACTCGGCGCCCGGCTTGAAGTAGTTCCAGATGGTCGTGGGTGCCGTGCTGTTCTTGAGGATGCGCAGTGCCTTGGTGGAGAGGCGCGATTTCTCGAGCAGCAGCTCGCGGGGATTCGTCTGAGCCACAAACGTCTCAAACTTGGTCAGGTCGACATCGTCTTGAAATTCTGAAACGAAGAACTGGCCGGTGGCCGCATCCACAAACGCGATGCCAAAGGCGGGCTGGCCATCGACGACGGACTCCTTGATGGCGGCGCAGTAGGTGGCCATGTCGTCTTGGAGCATGGCGCCATCGACCAGGGTTCCGCCCGTCAGAATGCAGGCAAGCTCGCGGCGGATAATCTTGTCTTCCTTCTTGGCCTTGCCGCCGTCGCGCTCGCGCATCTCCTTGCCGAGGGCGCTCTCCATCTGGTCGACACGGGCAACCTTGTAGCCTTTGGCGATGAACTGATTGGTCCAGATGTCGAGCGAGCTCTCGGGTACGCCGACCATGCGCATGTTGACGCGGTCGGTGAGTTTGAGGTCGAACAACTGGTGGCCAATGGTGGCGTCGTTCTCGTAGAGCTCGTAGAACTTGCCCTTTTTGAAGAAGACGACCGTGTCCCACAGCTTCTGCTTGATTTCCCAGTACTGCTTCTCGAATGGGGAGAACTTAGCCCAGGCACTCGGGGGCACGTAGACGGTGGAGGGGTCGTAGTCGGGGTCGCCCGGGACATTGCGGTTGATGTCGGCCATCTTGGCCAGCCAGGTATACCGTTGCTCGGGCTCGCGCGTGTGGGCCTTGCCACGGGCGACGGCGGCCTGCGCCGCAGGGGTGCTAGACTTGCGCAGCTGGACGGGGTTGACGGTGTCGGGGTCGTATTTCCACTGCTGGGCGGTCGAGGTCGAAGGCAGCTCCTCCATGGGCTCGTCTTCCAATTCATCCTCAGGGTCTTCTCGCAAGGGCGGAGAAGAGGCTTGAGATCGCTTGCGGGCCGTCTGGGGTTTGGACTGGGGCCGCTTTCGCTTCTTGGTCGGGGCATCGGAATCGTCGGACACAACAAAGTCGTCCATGTCGGCTGCAAGAAACCGGCATTAGTAGGCCACGTCAACATCAACAGAGGGTTGAATAGTGCAACTCACCATCGTCGACTTCTTCCGTCACATCATTGCTCTCCTCGTAGTCTTCCTCGTCGTCTTCCTTGATAACCGGGCGCGACGCAGAGCGCCTAGAGCGGGTTGGTTTTCTAGAGACGACAACATCTTCGTCGTCGTCGTCGGATTCGGCGTAGCTGACCTTCTTCTTGGCCTGGAATGTGTACAGTTAGCATATTGCTGCCGAGTCGTGAACAAATTGGAGTGACTTACGCGTCGAGAAGGACTGCTGGCCAAGGCCATTTTGGACAGGTCATTGAATACCTGGGGCGTGGCTTCGGAGTGGTTCTCTTGGGAGCTGGAGGGCTCGAGGGCGTCGCTGCTCGGGACGGGGGTGATGTTGGCGACGGGCTTCCTCTTGACGGGGAGGGAATTGGACTTTGTGGTTTCCTTCAAGCAGGGCGAAGAGTTGGTTGCGTCTTTTGGGGAGGGCTTTGCGGATGGAGCAGGCGCACTGGTGGGAGTCTGGGAGGGTTTGGAAAAGAAACCCAAGATGCTCTTCTGTTTGCCGCCGGTGGAGGACATGGAGCTCGTCTTCTTGGACAAAGACGGCGTCTTGGGAAGCGATTTCTCCCCCATTTTGAAAAAGGTTACCGAGGAAAACCACAGAATACAGTACAAGTAACAAAAACAGATGCTCCTTTACGAATAAACAGAACAGACAATTGACTCCCCAAGTATTCGTGGGAGAGGCAGCAAAAGATGTAAAGATTACAATGTAGGAAATCTAGGAGGAATTGGGTGAAAGAGCAACGACGACTGCGACGACTGCCATCAATAGTCCTCTTTACGCGGTCATGGGTAGGCGCGTCCTTGCCCTCAAACCTAAATTGATTGCTTTTTGGGGACGCGTTTCCCTGTAAATTGGGTACGTCGGTACTCGGACTACGCGACACGGGCGCGCGGTGCAGGTGCTGGCCCCACGAAGCACCTCCATAGCGGGCACTACTTATTATTGATGTACCCACTACCCCGCCAAAACCACTGGAGTTTTACTGCAGCTGGCACGCAGTAGTGGGAATAAACCCGACAGGGCTATAGGTATAGGTAGATATTCCACTCCAATCTTTTGATATGGTATAGGATCGTAGAACAGCTGCTGCGGCCATTGAGGAGAACTACTTTATTCGCTTGCATAAGTTCATTGACCCGTTGACAGACTACAAATGCATATGGGCGATCCAAGTCGTGACACAACTTCCTAACTCTACCTAAACTGCTGATGATATTAGCCACGGGAGTCCGGACATGTTGCGAGAGCTTCAATTAAGATGCCCCATCGCTTGAATTCATTCCTCCTCCTTTCCACTGACAAGTGTCGTGTCTAGTCACGGCTGACCCGGTGTAGATGGAAGTGAGCCCTTTTGAGAATTAAGTCTGTGTAGAAGTGTACACATGGAGATCATTCTACCGCGAGGTAGGGATTATGCAAAGCATGGTAAAAGTGAGCTAAGTCGTGCAGGTCTCGAAGGGCCAAGATATTTTCCAAGTTACGATTATTGTTGAGAGTACGAGGTTGAACTTCAAGCCTCGATTTTTGTTTTCTCAATTTAGACATCCAACTTCAACCCGGATACTAGAGAGCGAGCCAATCCCTTACGCAAAATCAACATCCTACCAAAACGGTTACAAGATGGAGCCTTGCCGAGATTTCTCACAGTTGCCATTGAAGCTACGGTTGGCCATATGGGAACATGCCCTCCAGCAAGAAGCAAGCCGAATTGTGCGATACGATCGAAACTACCATTGTGTCCTGTCCTTCAAGTATCTTGTGAGCTCCATCCTCTCGGTGAACAAGGAGGCACGAGATATGGCTCTGACGTTCTACGACGTTAAATTGCCCGTCTATCCCGTGATACTGGAGGAGATTCCGTGCGCCATGGCAACGAGAGCATCTCATATTGACTATTGGAAGAACTACCTTATGACGGATGACCCCCATACTCGCGATAATGAACAATGGAGACGTCTTGGCCCATCGAAAGAGTCGACTGAGTGGGCCACCAAGAAAGTCTTGAACCAAGGAGCTAGGCAGAGAGTGAACCCCGCCAGCGAAAGGGCATGGTATACCTGAGCGCTCGACATCACCATTTTGTTCCGTCGAGCAACCGCGGACTTGTTCACATCCACCAAATCTCCCCTTGGCCCTTCCTCTCGCGCAGCTCCTCCATTCGCTCCTCCAACGTCTTCCGGATCCGCCCCGCGACGACCTCGGCAGGGGGCGGGCCTCGAGCAATGGCCGCCTCGTCCTCCGCCCCCGGCTTCAAAGTGGCGGGACGGACCCAGGGGACCGACTTGGCACCCTCAACCGTGTCGTAGACGGACAAGAAGTCCTCCTGGGGGAACCCGCCCCCCATCAAGACGACGCGGGGTTTCGTTGCCGAGTCGCTCTTGGCCGAAGACGGGGAGAGCATCTCAGAAATGGCGGTGCGAGCTGCTTCGAGGCTGGAGCAGGTCTCAATGACTACGTACACCAAAAGGTCAGGCTAGGATGGGTGAGATGCAGATAGGTTCTCGTGCTAGATGATTGACAAAACCGCCAAAAGAAAAAAAAAAGAAACAGAATGCTGAATGATGCGTATGATATACTCGCCTTCAAATTCGGGTCTCAAGATCTCCGTCGTTGCCTTGATGTGTCCTGGGATCTTACCACAGAGCAAAACGGGAATGGGGGCGTTGGATGTCATGGCTGCGGCTCAGCGGCTATGCTATCAAAGTGGGATTTGGAGCTGTTTTGAATCGAGCAGGATGAAGAGTAGTGGAAAGATGAGTATGTACCAGAGATCGCACTCGGGCATATACAGATCGATATATAAGTGTCTATCTTCTACTGTGTATTAGCCATCCTTCTCCCAACTCCGGCAGATTCAAACATGGCTGCATACATGTCTATGGCCTATTGGTGGTTCACTGGCGCCACAAGGCCCCTTGCCTCTCAGCGGGCGTCGGTTTCTTAGGGCTGACAGTCCAATTCGCCTTCTTCATCCCCAATTGGCTACTTGAGGCAATCGGACCTACCACTTCGGGACCGATATGTCGTTGACAAAAGAAAGTGGAGGGCCCCGATCATCACGGATGATGTGGGCAGGGGGAGCTGGGGGAGAGAGAGGAAGCGCGTCGGAGGTCCGAGCCATCATCCCTGCCATCAGCCACGCCTGGCAAAAACATGATTGATCAGACCTGGACTTCACCATCATCTGGGCCAGATATTTGGTCAGCAACAAAAGGCCGATGCTGTCATGCGAGGTCAAGTATTAGCTATTACTAAGTCTATCGCGTTGCGTTCAAAAGACCCGCCTAGTGAATGAGTGAGTGAGTGAGTGAATATGCAACCCAGACAAGAAGTATGTACCTGAACCCGACATGACAATCTCCCATTCAGATGCACGCGTTCCGCCAATTCCAGCTGAGCTTCTAAATACAGTAACAAAACAACAAATTGCAGAATACACCCCAATGCCCACCATCTATATGCTTTCCTCGTCTCAAAGTGTCACAGCCTCAAACAATTGGCCCTATGCCTTGTTGCCCCCTGTTGTCTTGCTCACAATCAGCCCGGCCAGCTCGGTGACATTGGCCGAAGTCAGCAGCTCTAGGATCTGCAGGTTGGCGCCCAGCTCGCGCGTGATCCAGTTGCGCACCTCGATGGCCGTGAGCGAGTCGAGGCCGTAGCTCGTCATGGACCGCTGCGCGTCGACATCGTCGCGCGCCACCGAGAGCACGTCGCTGAGCTTCTGCAAGATGCCCTGCGTCGCGACCTCGACCATCTCCTCGGCGCTCTTGGCCGCCCGGTACGCGTCGCGGTACGACACGATGGCTGCGCTGGCGCCGCCCGAGGCCGCCATGTTGGCCAGTGCCGCCGTCTTGAGGTGGGCAAAGCGCGGGTCGCTGGCGTAGTAGGGCAGCGCGCCCGTCGTGCTGTTGGGCACCAGCTTCAGGCCCGTCAGGCACTGAGCCGGGCAGTTGCCCGAGGTGGCCACGGCGAGCAGGGCCAGCACCTCGGTCTCGGACACGGACTCGTCGCCAAAGTTCTTGAGGATCTCTTCTTCGCGCTTGGCGTTCTCCGCAATGTAGCCCGCGCCCGTGACGGCCGTCAGGTCCAGGGCGACGCCAGGCAGGCCTTGGCGGTTGCGGTAGGCTGCGAACCCGTCCAGGAACGTGTTTGCTGCGGCATAGGCGGCTTGACCACGGCTTCCCAAGACCCCGGCTGCCGAAGAGAAAAGGACGAAGTAGTCGAGCTTGGCGTTGGCCGACATCAAGACGTTATGCAGGTTCCAAGTGCCGTCGACCTTGGATCGTACTGCGTCCGTGAACGACTCGTGTGACATGTCCTCAAAGACACCATCCTGCGATTTCAAGTTAGTAGATGTCCAATAACCCCGTCTCGGGTGAGTAGACAGTGTGCGTTATTGGTAAGTGACTTACATGAAGAACCATGGCTGCGTGGACGACACCACAAATCGGAGGAAGCGTCGTAGCGCATTGGCTCACGAGCAGGCGGACCTGCTGCTCACTGGCGACGTCGCACGTCTTGACCACAATATTGGCCTTGCTAGCCGACTCCCGGATGACTTTCTTGACCTTCTTGTCGTTGCCCCCGCTGCGTGACACCAGCACAATGTGACGTGCGCCGTGCGCCACCATCCACTTGGCCATGCTGCGGCCCAAGCCACCGGTACCGCCGATGATGACGTGCGTGCCGTTGGGGTTCAGGGACGCGCCGGCGGTCGAGTGTGCGATCTTGACTTGCTCGCCGGGCCGGGGCGCAATGACAACGGGGTGGAAAACACCCTGCTGGACCAGCTGCAAACCCTTTTGCAGATCCGAAACGGGAAGAACATAAACCCCGCCCAGGGGCTTGAAAGACCCGTGGGCGAACGCTTCGGCCACGGCCCCCAGCGCAGCAGCCATGATTTGAGGTCGGGCCGTCGCCAGCTTGGGCATGTTGATGGTGGTGAAGGTGACGTTCTCGGCCAAGTGGTGCTTGCCGCCATGGCCATCGTTGCGGCCGCTGATGGAGCTCTGAATCTCCACGATGCGGCCGAACGGAGCGACACAGTCCCAGACCTTGGACTCGTCTGCCGCCGAGCTGCCATTGGTGTTGCCGCAGGAGGTGGTGAGGACCGCGTCCATGCCGTGATCTTGGGTAGCGGCGCGTACCTCACGCTCAAAGTACAAGCTGGCCGTGCACAGAATGCGGGCAGAATCCACGCCACAGGACTTGATGACGGCGTCGCGTCTTTCCTCATCGCTGACCACAATGTAGGTATCGGCACCCAGATGCTGCGCGACGTGGACGGCAGCCAGACCGGCGTCGCCGCTTACCTGCACGAGAACCTTCTCGCCACGGCGAATGCGTGCGACCTCGGCAAGGGCGTAGTAAGCGGCCCCAAATCCGTGAGGAATGATGGCAGCATCCTCGAATGAACATCCTTTGGGGATGGGGATGGCGCTGGTGCCGCGTGCGCGGGCGTGTGTGCCGAATCTGGCTTCGGTGAGAAGACACACCTTGTCACCAGGCTGGATGTTGGTCACTTTACTGCCAGCCCGGGTCACGAGGCCACTGCAGGATCTCATCGGGAGTGGCGCCGAGGCTTGGTCGTTCATGATGGCAGCCACGTCGTCGGGGCTGAGACTGCTGGCCTTGACCTCAATCTCGACCTCGTCGTCACCGAGAGAGTTCGAACCCGCCGAGGCATCTTCAAAGTACAATGCATCGAGCGACCCCTCGACCTCGGTCGCAAGCTGGACTTGACGGTTGGGCTGGGCAAAGGTCTGCAGGTAGGGCACCGAAGGGCCACACTCTCGGTGCACCCGCAAGTCCATGTCGACATCGGACACGATGCGGGGCACGACGAGCACGCCGTCTTGTTCGGCGAACTCGACCTCGGCCTCGGGATTGTCAGCCAAGACGGTCCGGCGGAAAGCATCCTCGATCAGCTCGGCTTGGCCATCGGTGTCCAAGCAGCTGTTGGGCTCCAGGTCGAGCGTGACGGCAATCTTGCCGAGCTCCGAGCGGGCCGTTCGGATCAGACCGAGAGCCATGTTGGCATTGGGGTTGGTCGGGACGCGAGAGGCGCCTCGAGTAACCCACATCAAGCCGCCGCTCTGAACAATCAGCTGCTGGACCTTCTCGAACCTGGGCTTGCCGATGGACGCCAGCAGGGGCTCGTCCAGCTCCGATAGAACGACAAAGAGTCCCGAATAATCGCTGAGGTTGTCCAGCGAACACACGGTAGCCTTGACTTCGGTGTGCTGCTCAATTGTCTGGCTCAGTGCCTGTACAAGGGCGTCGCCGCCGGAGCGTTCGGTGACAATCACCACGCGGCGACCGTGTGTGTCGATGTGGGCTTTGCTGACCCCATTGAGTTGAGGCTCTCGGGTCTGTTCCCACTGCACCGAGTAGCAGAGCTCTCTTGGCTTGGTCGGCTCCAGTCTCGCCCGCTTGACGGACGAGAGCTCGACGCCGGCCATGGTAACCAGGGGCGCCTCGCTACCCGCAGGGAAGATGAGCTCTGTCGTGAACGTCTCCGTCTTCTCGTCTCGGATAGCGTTGACGACGAACTTGCGCCCCTCGGAGGCCCGGTCGTGCTGGCCTTTGGACAAGGTGACTTGGATATGCTTGATGGCCGAAGGCAGCTGGGGCACGGCGGTCCCTTCGATGCCACAGCCTACTTGGGTCACCTGCATCATGGAGTCCAGGAAGGCTGGATGCATTACATAACTACTTTCGTGTTCTGAGGGCATGCGGAAATGCGTCTCCATCTGCGAACACTGCACGCTGCAGATGTTCTCGTGCACCGTCATGTTCTTCATGGTCCAGAACTCGAGCGGATACGTGGTACCCTCGGCGCCCATGTTGAGATAGAACTGGGCGGCCGGGACTTGCATGGCATCCTTGGGCAGGGACAGACGACGGGACTTGGAGGAACGAGAGGTGAGGCTAGCGCCAGTTGCCACAGGCTTGGCTTCGACGAAACCGCGGCAGTGCTCCAGCCACCCTCGCGACGGCTCGTAGCTGATGATGTGGAACTCGTCCTTGGGCGCGCTGCTGTCTCGGCAGGGCCGGAAGTTGACCATCATCTCGACCTGCTGATTCTCCAACAGGAAAAGATGCTCCTTGACCTTGAGGTCGCGTACTTCGAAGCCCGCCGCTTCTATGCCGTTCATGATGGCGCGCTGGTTGGCGGCCTCGATGATCGTGGAGAGGAAGCTGGACATGGGGAAGACGATGCGCTCCTGGAAGATGTTCTCCCTCATCCAGGGGATGTCGTCCAGCCGGATGAAGTTGCGCCATGTGGGCTCGAGCTCGCTGCTCCAGTCGGCCAGAGTTCCGAGCAGATCGTGACGCGCGAATGGCTTCAGACGATGCTGTCGGGTGATTCTGCTCTCGTACCAGCAACGCTGGCGCGACCATGGATAGGCATAGAGGAAGGGGATAAGGACTGGTTTTTCCACTTCGGCACGGTTGTGGTTGACATTGAAGAAGTCCATGCCCTCGTAGCCGCGCATGAAGAGCTGCCCGGCCAACTCCAGGCATGTCTCGGTGGCATCGCGGTTTCTCACGAGCGCCGACAGGTATGTGGGTGTCTTGGCCGCGGAAAGCCCCAAAGCCTTGAGCGACTGCATGATGGGCCCCTTGAGGGCTGCGGCAGGACCGATCTCGACGAGGAGGTCTGGCGTGGCTTCCTGCGACAGCTTCTGCAGCGCCCGGCTGAAGCGCACAGGGTTGGTCAGGTTGTCCACCCAGTACTGCGGGCCGAGCTCATCCGTGCGGATCTTGCGCGCGCGCACCGACGAGAAAAACTCGACGGAGCCGTTGGTCTCGCAGAGCTTGATGTTGGCAATGGCTTCGTGGTATAAATCGGCGATGAGCTGCATGTGAGGACTGTGATAGGCCACATCGACCTGCAGCTTGCGATTGAACAAACCGCGGCTCGTCAGGTTGGCCCCAATCATGTCGACGGCTTCTTCGTCTCCTGAGACGGTAGTGGACTCGGGCGAGTTCTCGCAGGCGGCCACTGCCCGCAAGCCACGAGGCAGCTGCTTGAGAATCGGCTGAAGCTCCTCGGCACCCATGCCCACCGCCATCATGGCTCCCGCGACGTCGGGGTGGGTTTGCTTGAGTTTCACAATGGCCTGGCCACGGTAATAGGCAGCCGACATGGCACCCTCGAGCGTCAAAGCACCCGCCGCGTAGGCTGCGCCAATCTCACCGCTGGAGTGACCGGTGACGGCAGAGGGCTTGATGCCCCACGATGCCAAGAGGTCGACCAAAGCGATTTGCACCGCACTGCATATGGGCTGGCTGATGTGAGCCTTGTTGACCTGCGACTCTTCCTTGGTCCGCAGAAGCTCTTCCAGCAGGGAGAAGTCGGAACCTATCCGCAGCAAGTGCTGATCGGCCCTCTTGATGGCAGAAGCGAAGACGGGATGAGACGTGAGCAGCTCGCGGCCCATGGCAAACCACTGGGCACCTTGACCGGTGAAGACAAAGGCGACCTTGGGCGACTTGACCGACGCGCGCCGCGGAACCGCATCTGCGCTGTTGAGCGCCACCGCCAGCGAACTGCAGACGTCGGTGACGATGGCCACGCGCCAGGGCATGTGTGAACGGCGCTGGCACAGAGTGTATGCCAGATTTCGCGGCATCGTGGTCTGGTACAGCTCGGCATGCTGCTCGAGGAAGATGCCAAGCTTCTCCATACTCTGTCGGAGTGCGGCCTCGTCGTTGGCGCTCAGAACGAACAAACGCTTGAGCATGATGTGGTCGCTAGTCTTGGCAATGTCGAACAGAGACTCGGAGTCCTCTGGCGGGGCGGATTGCAAGATGGCATGTCCGTTGGAGCCGCTGTATCCAAAGTTGTTGACGCAGACATATTGTTGGTTAAAGGCGATGGGCTTTTGTCTGGTGGGGATCTACGCGCGAGGAAGTCGGTCAGAGATGTGCTCGAATGAAAAAAAGACACGACAGAAAGTTCTTGGATTCTTGATTCCCATTGCTCACCTCCATGTTCCACTTTGTGAGTGGTATCTTCGGGTTGGGTTGCTCGAAATCGGCATTTGGCACGACGAACCCCTTTTCCAACATAAGGGCCGCCTTGATGACGGAGATGAGGCCGCTGGCGTTTTCCAGATGGCCAATGTTGGACTTGACTGAACCAAGCTGGAGAGGGTCTTCGCCCGACCGCCCCTTGCTCAGTGCCCGGAAAATGGCCGTGGCTTCGATCGGATCACCGACGGCCGTACCTGTGCCGTGCGCCTCGAAGAAGCCGACCTTGGTTGGGTCAACCTTGGCTTGCTCCATCACGTGGCGCACCAATCTCTCCTGCTCTTCTGAGCTCGGCGCAACGATTCCTGGTCACACAAGTCAGTACGGCTAACGATGAAGGAGTGGGAAGTAGGCAGAGGTACGTACCAACAGTTCTACCATTGTGACTGAGTCCTGTGTGTGCAATCACGGCGCGTACGTGATCTTTGTCTTCCAGTGCCTTGTCGAGAGGCTTTAGTATAATACACCCGACGCCTTCTCCTCTGGCGTACCCCGATTTGGCACGGTGGTCAAATGCGTAGGTTTTGCCCGACTCGGCGAACAGCCTAGTAATGATCAGCATCTAACATGTTATTCGTCTTGTGGTATTTTGTTCATGCATACCGCAGCTTGGCCATGGACACCCATACGTCGGGCTGGGTGATGAGATGTGATGCTCCGACAATAGCCTGGTCGGACTCTCCCGCACGGATGCTCTGCACCGCCATGTGGAGCGCGTGCATGCTCGACGAGCAGGCCGTATCAACCGTAAACGTGGGGCCGCGCAGGTTGAAAAAGTAGGCGATACGACCTGCCAGGAAGGCGCCCTGGGCACCGGTCGGATCGTACATGGGCGCATCGTCGAGGTCGCGGAGGTTGCCCATCCGGTGCTCGTTGTCCGGTCCACCGACGAACACACCGACCCGCTTGCCGTTGATCTGCTCTTTGGGAATTCCGGCATTCTCAATGGCTTCATAGGTGCACTCCAACAGAAGCCGTTGTGTGGGATCTGTTACCAAGGCAGAGGGTCAGACCAAAGTCAGGATGAAGGTTTGTAAGTAGTAAGGGTATAGGCTAGGGAAAGGCAAGGCAAGTAAGGGCATACCCATAGTCTCTGCCTCTTTCTTGGTCATGTCGAAGAAGGCGGGGTCGAACATCTCCAAGTCTTGTGATATGAAATAGCCTCCTTGTGAGTTGAGGGTACCCTTCTTCTCTGGGTTCGGGTGGTTGTACGCCTCCTGGTTGAACCGGTCTTTCGGGATCTTGGACCACCCGCTTCGGCACTTGGTCAACAGCTTCCAAAAGTCGTCGGGCGTGGAACAGTCGCCGGGCAGGCGGCAGGCCATGCCGACAATGGCGATGGGCATCAAGTCGTTGGATGCCATGATGTCTTTTTTTGACAACTTTTGCAACTACCGAGGAAACAAATCAAGAAACGAACGGCAACAGTAGCTGGACTAGAATACCAAGTGAGGAGATAGTCCAAGATGACTGTACAGCTTAGGTTGGGTTTCCGTGTTCATATATGGGGGGTGAGATGGAAATATGGAGATAAGCTGATGCTGCTGCCGCTGGACAAAGCACTGGTAGGAAAAGGCCTAGCAGTCCCGGAGGATTCGTCTCTGTCACCTCTTGGCAGGACAGTCTTCTGGCGGCGTCGGTTGAGGAGAGCTAAACGACAGGCCGACGAGGGGATGTCAATGTGACATGTGCCTGTGCAGGGCGCAAATGCAAGTGCACGGAACAGGCCCCGTGGAGACGTCCTTGCTCGTCGGATCAGCCGCGGAACAGCAAAGTCTAAAGACGCCAATATTCCGGGTATGAAGCACGATACGGTCCGAGCAGGGTGCCTGGGGCTTCTACCAGTTGCCCAAAAGGGAAGACCGTGACGGGCACTGGAATAGTCTGGATGTGGCGGGTGCCTGACGTGGCCAGCCGTTGACTCGATTAACAATCCAGGACTGACCAGGCATTACATGACTTGGTCAGAGAAGGTTATCTAGACACATTTGCCCCGCGGACGGGGGGCATCTTCCTCTGCTTCGACAGGATAGACATGAGTCCTGGGCGGCCACATGTCGAAGGAGAGGGAGAGGGAGACATCGGGATCGATCAAGCATGCATGCATGCACTGGGCGAAAAGCATGCCGGACAGTAGAATGGAGAAAGTCAGGAGGAGAGTGTGCGGTCTGTCGTGCGTGGTTCGGACATCCAAGCTTTCCACCAGCAACGACACTAGCCCGAAGGGAGCACGAGAAACTGGTGGCGGGAAATCTAAAAGTTGGCGCGACCTCGATGAGCTTAACACACTTAAGAGCGCCCGGCTGGTGCTTAGTCGCGGAGTCCCAGCTCTTGGTCTCCTAAGATACTACGACTAGAGGCCTGGCCGCTCGTGGTGCTACGACGCAGTAGGTCTTCCTCGAAGAAATCTAGTGTTTAAAATTAGCCATGACAGTCAAGCCACCTCAGTTAGCGTCGGCTTCCAAATCCCATCCACCCCATCCCATCCGCATTCTCAATCTGCAGGAAAATGGCACCATTGCTCCCGTTCTTGTCGACGATCTGCGCCATCCCCTGCCGGTTTGGGAGCAGATGGGCAAAGTCTAGACGACTGCAGGTTATTTGGCGCGTCGGGGCCGGCGAAGACTCAATGCTTGTATCGGCTAGCTCAACCCAAATTGTCAAGATGGGACGGTCACAAGACGGCCAACGGCTGACTAACGTACGGCTCTTCTGAGGTCTGTGTCGTCGAAGGGATATGCAACTAGATGTCGACTAGAATGCCAGTGCCGAAATGGACCAGGACGGTTTGATAGGGAAAAAGCTAAACCGACGTGACACCTAGTCCTGCGGTCCCTGTGGGCTGTAGGCGCCTTTCGGGGAATACTTATACGTTTCGATCTTCGCCGTCTCTTGGATTTGAGTCGACAATAGAGGATCTGTTTAATACGCTACTCCAGGAGAACTTGATATCATCCACGCCTTCTCTCTTTCCTCCTTTATTCAAGAAACTACCAGCCCAGGCACTATATCCACCACCACATCTACCCACAATGAAGTTCCTCTGCTTGCCCGGTGCTTACGGAAGCGCAAAGGTATGTAAAATTGCCCCTTTTTATCTTCAAAGGCCGAACCACTGACCGTTTCGTCTCGATAATCAGAACTTTGGCGTCCAACTCGGCCCCTTTGCCAAGCATGTGGAGGATAGGGGTCTGGCCAACTTCACTTACACTCAGGGAGTACACGAGGTGGATCCGCCGGCCGGATGGGAGCACTACTTCGGAGCGCGACCGGTCTATCGCTTCATCGACTGCACCAGCGGTGACGGCGGCGATGCCTTCGAGATTCTTCGTCGTGTGCGGCATATCCCCCGTGGGCTCACCCCCGAAGCGACGTTGCGTCTCTTCAAGAAAGAGGACGATGAAGTCTTCGACACGAGCAGCGCCCAGGAGGCGCTCGACTCCATCTTCAAGACCATCGACGAAGACCCTGAGGTAGACGCCCTGATCGGATACTCGGAAGGGGCCATGCTGGCCGCCTCCATCTGCTGCGAGGAGGAACGGCGATTCGAGAAAGAGGGCATCCCCCGACGCATCAAGGTACGCAGCTCAAGTCGCTTTCCATCTGCACTACAGCCAGCCAGTCAGCCACTTACAGATTTCACGCGAAATTTAGTTTGCCATCTTCTTTGCCGGCTCCCCGCCTCTTGCCATTGAGGATGGTGAGTGTACCGCCAAGCTGGCCGACGAGTGCGGACCCGTCATAGACATCCCGACCCTGCACGTCTTTGGTACCAACGACCCGCTGGTTTACTGCGCCGTGGCCCTGTACAACTCGTGCAACCCTGACACGGCCGAGCTCTATGACCACGGTCTGGGCCACTTGGTTCCACGTGACGCGGACAATGTCGAGCAACTCGGTGACATCCTGCAGAAGATCATCAAGAAGATCCAGAAGGCGGAGACAGCAGGCACGGGCACACCCTGCAGCGAGTACACCGAGTTCAGTGACTCGACCGATTGCAGTAAGTCTGACTGAGTAGTCGACGTCATGGAACCTGTTGAGGACTTGCGTGTATTAGAAGGGGGCAAGGATGGATGCCAGATAGAGTAAGGAGGGAGTGAGGCAGGAATGGAGATTGGCTCGGGAACAGTGTATCTAAGGATTTGACTTTACCACTACTTGATTATCACTGCAGATACCACATAGGAAATAATGCACCAGTTTCACGCAAACCTCAGCTGTAGAGTCCTTGTATCTCTCGTGTCTCCTATCCGATGAGTCCTTCCAGGTGCGGCCTAGAAAGGAGGGACTTGACATTTACTCTTCCTCGATCAAGTGAAGTCGAAATAGACTCTTACGGAGGGATGTTTCTGCATTAGTGCATGAAAAAGTAGATTGGTACTCGATGCTAATCCAGATCTGTAGCAGAGTTAAGCCACGAGCGGCACCTTGGCCTTGATTTTTCATATCCATGATGCGTGCAATTACTGAATCCAACTTTGACACACTCATCAACCCAGCTTGGTTGTCCCAAAGGGGACATCGGAACAGAATAAGGTGCTTCCGTAGGTAGGGGCTTGAAATTAGTGGCCGTCTAGACCGGCAAAACCGGAGGCCCTAGCTAGCGACTCAGGTGTTTTTTTTTAGCCGCTGGTTTTTAGGTCTTATTCAGCACCACCCCAGCTCAGTTCACTGAGTAATCCAACAACAGCAATTACCTGTTTTTATCTGCTCACGTCTGAATGCTTCGCAGAGAGGCAGCCTGCTATTGCTATTTTGAATTGCTCTGTTTCTCTCTTTTAATCTCTTCAAATGTATAGGAAAAATGGGATGCGATGCGACACGGCAAAAAAAGAAAAAGAAAAACAAAGCTTGATTGCAACTATGCCGGGTCGAGTCCCTCCCCCGCACTTGGTTAGTCTTTTGATCACCAGTCCACGACTTACACGTCAAGACGACCGTCCATCAGCAAAAGATTATCCAGTGTTGTGGCTTTGGTTTCTTCATTTGGCTAACGGAGACTCGAGCATAGAGAAGAGAGGCCTTGAAGACTTGAAGCCTGGATCAAGCGAAGTAGTAGCTCCGTCTCCTCACGCACATCAAGCTGTGACCATGGTCAATATCTAAGTCCATGGGGCTATTTGTTCATCGAAGACCTGCAAGAGCTTTTCGTGCGATCCGAGAGCGCGTGAATGTACGGAGCATATCAACGCAAGCTACGGCATGTCTATTATCATGCTGCGTATTCCCTATGCCAGTGGCAATTGGCAATGCAGCAACTTAGGACTGGCAATAAATGTGGCCATCCAATGCAGCTTTCATGGGTGTCGTCACCAATTGAAATGATGCAGAATGTAGGTTAACATAATGTTGTATAACATAAGCACAGCGCCGAGTCGGCATAGACCATTGCCCCGTCCGCTCGAATACCACTGCGAATATCTCTCACCGCTGTCCCAAAGGGTCAACTGATTCTTTTCGCACGTCACTTTTGCACCGGCATCGCATCGCGCATGTTGCTATGCGTTGCGAGGTGCCGCAAGCGCAAATGCAACGACGATCCGCTAAAGCGGCAGAGGCTGGGCTATCAGCTATCGCTATCAGCTATCATTCACTAATAAGGTTAACAGCTTGATAAGCTGTTCATCCACCCCTGCCTGCCGAGCACCCCATGTCGGAGTGCCTTTTAGCTTCAGATTAGCTGCTAGTTCAAATTACTGCCGCTGCACCGTAACCACGATCACCACCTCAGCTGGTTGGGAGCTTCCTGTTTAGGACTGGCGGGCCCATCTGTGCCACAGCGCGCACAGCGTGTGCCTTGGTGAGGTGCAGAGCGCTGCAGATGTCGTGATCACTATTACCTATCCAAAAAACCGGGGGGCTGATAGCTGAGGGGTCGCGCAACGCAATAGAAATAGAAATGTGAGCTGTTATCAGCAAGTTAGGGTAAGTATATAGGTTAGAATCAAACTATATATGTAGTGTGCGAACGTTGATTGTCCCTCGTTCCTTCGCTGCTCTACAGTACACCTTTACGCACGTTTGATTGCTCCTGGTCCGACGGTCGCCGCAGCTGAACTCGCTAGCCGGAAAGACAAGACGAAGATGCGTGGACTTCCCTCGCGGCTGCTAACGGCGGCCCAATTGGCCGGGTCCGTCTTGGGAGCGGCAACACCGCTCAGCATCCCGAAACTTGGGGCCGTCGCATCCGAGAGCTCTGTTTGCAGCCATATCGGCGTCGACCTCCTCAAAGCGGGTGGCAATGCGGCCGATGCCTTGGTCGGCACCGTGTTTTGTGTGGGCGTCATTGGGATGATGCACAGCGGCATCGGGGGCGGGGGCTTCATGCTCGTGAGGGCTCCCAACGGCACCTACGAGTTCATCGACTTCCGCGAAGTCGCACCGGCGGCTGCGTTCGAGGATATGTACAAGAACAACACCGATGCCAGTTTATACGGCGGCCTGGCCAGGTAAGTCCATCATCGGCGCACGCTATGAGGCTGCTAGCCGGCAGGCGCATAGAGAATGGTAGAGAGGGACACGCGCTGACAGAAACGTCTCAAATTAGCGGGGTGCCCGGTGAGCTGCGGGGCTTGGAGTATCTGCACAACAACTACGGCGCGTTGCCCTGGGCCCAAGTCATGGCCCCGGCCATCAAAGTGGCCAGGAATGGATTCCGGGTCACCGAGGATCTCGTTCGCTACATGAACACAGTCAGCGGAAGCGACAAGTTCTTCACCGAGGACCCGTCATGGGCCATTGATTTCGCCCCTCATGGCTACCGCGTCAAGCTCAACGAGACCATGACGCGGAAGCGCTACGCTGACACGCTCGAGGTCATCGCCAACGAAGGGCCCGACGCCTTCTACTCCGGCGCAATCGCCAAAGCCACCATCGCCGCGCTGCAGGATGCCAACGGGACCATGACAGCTGACGACCTCAAGAACTACACCGTGGCCTTGCGCAAGCCTTCCAACATCACCTACCGCGGTTACAAGTTGACGGCTTGCGGCGCGCCTGCCGGCGGATCAGTGGCCCTGAGTGCCCTCAAGATTGTGGGCGGCTACGACGGTTTTGGGGATGACTCGCAGGTCAACCTGACTACCCACCGCATCGACGAGGCCATGAGGTTCGCCTACGGCCAGCGCACCGAATTGGGCGATCCCTCGTTCGTCAACGGGATACCGGAGTACCAGGATTCCATGCTCTCCGACAAGACCGCCGCCGAGGTCCGCTCCAAGATCTCGGACTTGCGGACGCAGAATGTGTCGTACTACGACCCCAAGGGTCTCGAGAGCCTTGAGACTCCAGGCACCAGCTACGTGGGCACGGCGGACAAGAGCGGCCTGGCCATCAGCTTGACGACCACCATCAACACCCTGTTCGGATCGCGGGTCATGGTCCCCGAGACGGGCGTCATCATGAACAATGAGATGAACGACTTCTCCATTCCCTCTTCCAGCAACGCCTTCGGCTTCATCCCCAGCCCGGCCAACTTCATCCGGCCGGGCAAGCGTCCGCTGTCGTCCGTGTCCAACATGATAGCAGAGAGCGCCGACGGCAAGCTCTACCTGGTCGTGGGCTCGGCGGGCGGGAGTCGCATCATCACGGCGACGATCCAGAACGTCCACCAAGTCATTGACCGGAACAGGACGACGGCGCAGGCTTTGGCGCAGCCGCGCCTGCATGACCAGCTGGTCCCCAATCAAGTCTCGTTTGAGTACACGTACGACAACCGCACCGTGGCGTACATGAAGAGCCTAGGCCACAACGTGACGTGGGTAGCGCCGGGGCAGAGCACGGCGCAGGCTCTCAGGATGTTGCCGAACGGCACCTTCGAGGCGGCCGGCGAGCCAAGGCAGCTGAACTCGGGTGGGTTCGCGGTGTAGATGTAAGGCGGATGCGGAGACTGCGTCTTTAATGATAATTTTACTTTACCGGTACTCGCTGTCGTCGATTGCCTACATGTAGTAAGGTCACGGTAGTTGACCCAGTACCGATGCAACGGGGAGGTTTAGCCGAGTAATTGTATGCCACGGTAGCAGAAGAGAAGCCATCTCTCGCCTACTCGCCCCATACCATCCCACACCATCCCATATTTTGTTTCACGCCTGTTCGCCTCAACTTTCCCTGATGCCACGACGACAAGTGATGAACAGACAAGCTCACCGTCTTGGCCCACCTGGCAACTGATGCCGTCGCATGATTGGTGGAGTTTCTATATTTACCATCAAACACTAGCTTCCCTTATATAAACAACAAAACCCACTCTGCCCCTGCTCTCCACTCTCTCTCCATGCCATCTTACCCCTGTTCGGCACCCCTGTCTCCCCTGTCCCTCGTCACCCAACTGCCGCTGATCGCTCCTTATCCGGCCCCTACCGAATCTTGGTTCTGCAGGCGCTCCCACCATCGCCGCCCCAAATCGATTCCCCCAGGGGAAACTAGGAACTGTTGCACCACTCTGGTATCCCATGTTGCTGAAACTTGGCCGGAAAAGAGAACAGTTCAGCTTTTCGGCCCATTATCTTCCTTCCTCTAAACGGAAAACATGCATTCCCAATCAAGTCCACGTCCCATGGCAACCCGACCCACGTCATGGTTCGTCAAGTTCGTCTAATACATTTCAAGTCTTCTCCTTTATGCGGGCACATCCTGGCTTTAGCTGTCACCCTGGATCATAGTGGCATTCTCGAGCCCACAGCCACTTGACCACCAGACTCAATGCGGTATGTCGGCCCATGAGCCATGAGCCTCCGGCGCTTCGTCGGGCTGGGATCGACAGGATGGGCCAGCCCAGTTCGGACCTCGGCCCTTGTCAAGAGAGGACGGCCGTGTCGTTGGGAGAGCATAAAGTCATCAAAGGCCCCCCAGCCCAGTCAGTTGGGAAGCTCTTGCATCATCCAAGAAGACCAACTTCCTACTACTACCTTCGTTTCCAGCCCTTCTTGAACGACCGGAGTCATCATGGTCCGAAACGCTTTCTTCTACGGCGCGGCTGCGCTGCTCCTTGCCTCGTCCGCCCAGGCACTCGAGTCGGTGACCAACTGGGGCGGCGCCAACCCCAGCAACTTGAAGTTGGACGTCTACGTGCCCCGAAACAAGGCCTCAAATCCAGCTCTCATTCTCGCTGTAAGCTTTGCCCATTGCGCACTCTCTGCTCTCCCAGAGAAACAGTATGGGCAGTCCAATAACTAACCTCGACCACAACAACAGCTCCACCCTTGCGGCGGGTCGGGACAGCAATACTCGCAACAGGCCGACTACAGCCAGGCCGCGGAGCAGAAGGGCTTCATCGTCGCCTACCCCAGCGCCACCAACGACAGCAACTGCTGGGACGTCTCGTCGGCGCGCGCACTCAAGCATGAGGGCGGCGGCGATCCCACCACGCTTAACAACATGGTCAAGTACCTCGTCGGCAAGTACAACGTCGACAAGACCAAGGTCTTCGCCACGGGCTCCAGCTCGGGCTGCATGATGACCAACGTGCTCATGGCCACCTACCCCGATGTCTTCGCCGCCGCCACCTGCTACAGTGGCGTCGCCGCCGGCTGCCTCATCGGCTCCCCCGGCAACAGCCCAGGCTCCTCGGACCGCACCTGCGCCAACGGCAAGATCAACAAGAGCGGCGCCGAGTGGGCGCAGATCGTGCGCGCCATGTACCCAGGCTACAGCGGCGCCTACCCGCGCCTGATGACCTTCCACGGCACTGCCGACAACCTCGTCTTCCCCGCCAACCTCAACGAGCAGCTCAAGGAGTGGTCGACGCTGCTCAATGTTCAGTTCACTACCAACTCCACCAACGACCCCACCGGAGGATACACCAAGATGGTCTATGGCGATGGCTCCAAGCTGATCGGCTACCTGGCGCAGAACGTAGGCCACACTGTCCCCGTACACAAAGACCTGGACCTGAAGTGGTTCGGCCTCTGAGAGGCTGTGGTGTTTGACCCATCAGAGCAATGGAAGACCATATTCAACCCACATTTTGACTGTATATATTTCATCTGGACATAGACAAACCAATATTACGAGACACTACCTATTCGGTAACGAATGATTTGAAACCGTGCTTGCCGCCAAGGGAAACATTGAGAAGTAACTATATCGATCTTGTGTTAAAAGAAGAAAGGGCATCATATGATTGGCTGTTGGGCCTTGCTTATCCTGGATGCTGATTAAATATCATTATTGGTTATTATATATAGGCTATTCAGACTGGTACTACATGATACTCGGCTTGTTTGCTGCATGCTTTGACCACTGGAAACTAGACCTAGAGAGTCGCAGCTATCGCAAGCGCTACACAAGCCCAAACACTTCAAGGCACCGTCTGCGGCGGCACGCTCGACAGGCTCGGCACCACCTTCTTGATGAACCCCGTGCTCGCGTCGAAGTACATGCGATCAATGGTGGTCTCCCGGTGTACTCCGTCACCGTTGGGGATGGCGAAGCGGTGGTAGGCAATGTACCAGTCGTCGGTGCCGGGCACATTGATGGTAGTGCTGCCGCCCGTGGCGAGGATTCCCTGCGATGCATCCTTCTCCAGGATCAGTCCCCGGTACGTCCAGGGGCCCGTCGCGCTCTGCGACGTGGCGTAGCCGACCCGGTAGTTGGGCGAGCCCGTGTCGTCGATGCAGTACGTCATGTGGTACAGACCACTGCGGTAAACAACGAAGGGGCCCTCGCGGAAGTCGGTCAGGCCGGCGATGTTGGAGATGGTGTTTGCTTTGATGGAGACCATGTCGTCCGCCAGCTCGGCAAAGATGGGGCTGCCGTTGCCCCAGTAGAGGAAGTACTTGCCCGTCTTGGGGTCGTGGAAGGCGCCCGGGTCGATGGCTTGGCCAGACTTGGCCGACTCACCGTTGGTGATCATGGCGGTGGGTTGCGCGGTGAAGGGACCCTCGGGGGAGTCGGCGACGGCCACGCCAATGGTTTTGCGATTGTAGGTCGGGTTATGGCCGCTGAAGTAGAAGTAGTACTTGCCGTTGCGCTCGATGATGGTGGGGGCCCAGGCGTTGCCGACGGCCCAGGGCACGTTGCCGTTGGCCCCGTCGAGAGTCAGGATGGGCTTTTCGCTCTTGGTCCACGTCACCAGATCGTCGGACTTCCACACGTAAAAGGTGTTTCCTCCCCAGCCCTCAAAGCCGTCGGTGGTGGCGTAGATGTAGTACGTCTTCCCGAAAACGGCAATGTTGGGATCGGCCCAGAGACCAGGAAGGACCGGGCTGCCTTGGCGCTTGGCTACAGTGGTGTCACTCTTTGCGAAAGCGTTCGACAAGCGGGATCGCTCGGCTGCCGTGATGGGCATGACCGTGCCGTGTCGAGGGCTTGCTGGCAGTTTGGAAGACTTGGAGATCTTCCAATTGGGCTTGTCAATGTCGTCCGTCTCGAGAGGTATGTATTTGCCACTGCCGTACTCGTCGACGAAAAGGTAGTACTTTTGGCCATTCACATCTTTGGGGTTGGATTGGAAGGCGGTCGGGCCTTCGACGGCAGCGAGGCCAGCATTGCGACCGATGCACGAAGCAACTGTGCTCCATTGAGGCAGAGCCGCCAACAGGGTGTTGGATCGCTCTTGGATAATGTCGGTGCAGCCCGTGGCGGACCCCTCGTCCTTGGTGAATCGGTAGTATGTGTTGCCGGCCTTGAGAACGGTCGAGTCGATGCGCGAGGTGCCGGCGTCCTGCCAGACTTTGGCTTCGCTAAAGGTTTTGAAGTCGCTTGTCGTTGCGTACATCATGCGATGGTAGGTTTTGTCGTTGCTCGTGTGGTTGGGATCGTTCTCGGGGTAGAGCGCAGACGCCCAGAAGACAACGTACTGGCCAATCTCCTCGTCGTAGTAGGCCTCCGGGGCCCAGGTCATGCCAGCTGTGGGAGGCGAGACTTCGACGTGTCGCTGAGCGGACCAAGTCACAAGATCGTTAGACTCCCAGATCTCGAGGAAGCGGCTGCCGGTTCGTACGGCGTCGCCCCAAGAGGTGCCGGACCCGATGGACAGGTCCGTCGCGATCAGCCAAAAGGTTCCCCCGTCCACCGATCGCATGACGAAAGGATCACGAAGGCCTTTTGTGCCCATGGTGGAGGTAAGAACTGGCTTACCCCCGTTGAGCTCCTGCCAGTCGAGGGCATTGTTGCCGTTACTGGCGGCGAAATGGATCTTCTCGCCCTCGATGGAGTTGCCGGTGAAGTAGGCAAAGAAGTAGGCCTCGTACTCGTCGGCTCGGGCGTGCACAGCGTTTTGGGCTTTGGTCCAGTCGGGAAGAGCCGAGCCTAGGGTAACGGAAGCCGAGCCAATAATGGCCGACAGCAGCAGAGGGAGAGAGCGCATGGCTGGTTGAAGAGTACGACTGTCTAGCCAATGCCACGATGACCCTTCATGCAGGAACGATCTGCAGGTGCACCCATCCGCCCTTTATATAGGGACCTGATACGTACGTGGTATATAAATAAACATGCTCGGTACTTTGCAAGGTGAGCATGCACTTGCATCCTGGAGTCGGCTGTGGGCCAGGTTGGAATTGTGCATCCATCGCGCATGCTACCGGCATTAATGCCGGGCTTTCTAGGACCGGCTCTGCTCGCCCAGTGGAACTGACGACATTGCGCATCGCTCTAGTGGACGCGCCGGTCGTGTGTCGTGTGTTGTCCATCCACGGCCTAACTAACGGGCGCAACCGTTGGCGGGATGGAGGAAGGGTTCATTTTACCACCAATCCGAATACCAAACCAAAGGATTTGTTCGGGGCAGATGGAGGTCACGAGTGCGATCTATCGTATTGGCGATCACGGGTTCTTGACGGATCTGGGCGATCTTACTCGCTTGTTCGCTTCTCCGCAATACCAATACGGCATGGCATGATGCGTCTCCACCGCTACCATCCTCAAATCAGGCCTTCCCCGCGAAATGCAACGCTGCGCGCGATCTCGTGACTTTCCATTTGTCATGGCCCGGCCGGCATGGTGGATGGCAGAGAAACAAGAAACACCATGGTTCGTCCCTGGTAAGTGAGAGCCGGGGGTTCCGGAGCCGACGCCTCAATTGAAGAAGATGATAGGGCCGCTTCAACAGCTACACATAGGTATTGTCGTCAGAAGCTCGACAACTGGGCAATGAGCTCACTTACACACGACCTGCCCAATCCAAACGTGGGCCGAGCCTTGGCATTGGTTAAGAAGACGTCAGCGCTTGGGGCGTGGACGGCATATGCTACAACTATCGGGGTTTTTTTTTTTTTTTTTTTTTTTTTTTTTTTTTTTTTTTTGAGAATGTCACGATGAGGTAACTTAGGGAGGAACTGGGCCACCCCGAACGCCGAAGTGATGAGAGCATACAAGAGGGAAAAAAGCATTGTTTCGTACATTCTTGGGGGATCCCTCCCCTTATGGTATCTTCCCGACTCTTGTTCCGAACCAAAAATAATTCTTCTACTGTACCCCTGCCTTGTTGCTTGGTCGAAAGATACGAGTCGTCGAGTGCTCGTTCAATGATGGTCTGTTTTAGTCGGTCTGTTTCGCCGCGCCTGCCCGGGCCACCACAATAACCGCCTCCAGCACACGGCTTCTGGCCCACCAGTCAAAGACCAGCCTGGCAATGTTCAACGAGCCCAGCTTCAGTCCCACGTTCTCGAGGTCGTCCCCCCGCTTGCTCATATACTGAGCCAGGGGCTCAAACACGTCTTCTGTCACCTCATAAAACTCGATGTGACCGCAGTCGTACCCAGCCTCGGCCAGCAATGCGCCGTACTGGTCGCGAGTCAGGAAGGCGTTGATGGGACAGTCGCCCATCCACGCAATTAGCTTCAGGGTCCACCGCTGGTACCACGGCGCGGAATCGGACAGTAGCATGTCAAACGCCATGACCGAGGCGTGCAATCTCTGCGCAGCGAGCGATAAAATGGGCTTCCGAGACGGATGGAAATGGTAAAGTGAATCCAGGGCAAGGACCCAAGTCTCATCCTGCCCCTGTCCGTTATTTCTTTGCCCGGGATGGAGAGATGCTACAGCTCGGTTCAGATCTTCCGGCCAGGATTTGACTTGGGCTGCGTCTTCGCAGAATAGCTGGACGTCCCTTTTGTTTGCTTGGTTGCTGGGCCCTAGGCGGTTCTGCGCAAAGCGGTATTGGCGATAGTTGAGGTTGATACCGACATACTTGAGCGGGATGCGGGCCAACTGGACCAAGAAGGCAGTCTGGTCGCCGCACCCGAAACCTAGGTCAAGAATAGAAAGACTCTTGAGGTTCTTTCGCAGCTTGGGCGTTGGCGACTTGCCCGTATCGTCGAGCAGTCCGGCCTTTTTGAGAACTTGGATCAGGAGAGCTTGGCACGCCGTGGGGAAGTCCTCGGTGTCGCGCCTTGTCAATTCAATTAGTCCCCATTCCAAGTCATGAACAATTAGAGACAAGAGAAGCAGGTGTTGCACTACCAATATCCCATGTTCATCCACATGGACTTGGGCGGGAGCTCGAGATTGAGCTTGCCATGGTCGAGACTGTACAGCCGGTCGTTTCGTTTCCCGACCCCCCAATCCTTGGGGGTTTGGCGGGCGAAATGGATTTTGGGCCAGTGACGCGGGGCCAAGACGCCCAGAGCGAACCCCGCCAAAACACACAGAACATGCGAAGTGCTCAGGCACGACAGAAACACCCACATGCTCACAAGGGCAACAATTGATATCTGATAATATCTGATAGTATAGGTACTGTTATTGATTTGGCCAACTCAGAGGATTGAAGTTGAACATTGGCGCCGGATTGTTTTTATCGACTGTTAATAAATGACGCGACTCCGTCGGGATTTTAGCAAAACATGGCAGCGGAAGAGAGACATGGGACTTTCTTTGTCTGCACTTGTCGGCGCCTGAGCGCTCGTCGTCAACAGCGATGCGGCTTGAGGTCAGTTCTTGTCAGGCCTGGTCAGTAGAGCACTTTTAGCGGACTTAGTGGGCAAGCCCCCTAAAAGCTTCAGCAAGTCTGGGCTGTTTGGCTGTCAACTCGGAAGCTCTGCAGGTGCAGGCGTAGGTGCAGGCGCAGGTGCATGGAGGGGAAATGAAATAAATGCACATCTCGGCCATGTCTCTCTGTCTCTCCGTCTCTCTGCCTGTTCCAAGAAAACCAATTGCTGACATACATAGACCAATGTGGTGAAATGACACAAGTACAGACATATCTAAGTAAGTATTGAGATATCATCATACATATCACACGGTTACACCACAATTTTGGATACGCGCAAGATAGAGCTGGATAGAAATTGTATTGCTCCTCGAGATGTTGCTGGTTGTTTACATGCCCTCACGCAAATCTATAAACCAGCATGGCTCGCCTTTTCAGCAATGGGAGGGCAGCAAAAGTGCTCTGTCGCCAAGGGCTTGCTACCTCAATTTATCAGATAGATGCAGGGCAGCACGGCATGGCAATTCATGTTCCGTCGCAAATGATAGATAGTACCGTAACCATTAGAAATAAATAAGCGGGCAAAAGAAATAAAAATACCATATTCATCAATTTGGGGCCAATGACGATGCTTCCAACCAAGACATGTTTCAATAGATGCATCCTGTGTGTCCAGCCTCTTTCGTCAATCAACCAAGTCGCAATCCCAGGGGATACGCACGCCAAAATCCTGCGCAACTTGAATCGCCGACACAATACAACCCTCGAGAAGGACCATGCCGTCCCAACACCAACCGCCCGCCAGCCATACATTGTTTTCCCCATTATGCCACTCTACGTACTTCCTGTAACTGTCGATTTGGTCCTTTTCTGGCCTGGCTAGCCTTTTGCACATGAGAGTGTTCACAATTTCCCGGCTTTTTGGCGTTCTCAGCACCCTCCAAAACGCAGCGCGATGGAGAACTTTGAACTCGTCGAACTGGCCCGAGATGGAGGTCGCCACAATGGCACCGCAGCTGACCGTATGAAGCGCCTCGGTGTAGCCTGATCCCGAGAAATCGGACTTGAGCAAGAGAGTGTCGGCCACCTGTGCGTCGAGTCCCGCCGTGTCTATCTTGTTGAACTCGTAGGGGTGCTTTGCGACGCGCAGCGTGGTGAACTCCCCTTCTCGCTGTAAAACGGCGCTCTCGACGCGCCTAGTTGGTATCCGCGACATGATGGACCGGAGCGGAGCGTATATTTTGGCGACGGCATGCGGGTCGATGGCCAGGACGATCCGGTCGAAGATAGCCTCTTCCACCTGGTTTGCACCCTCCCCCTTTGACCAGACCAGTCTCATCCGGGACCCGGATGGCTCCACGAGGAGGACTTCGGAGTTTAGTCTTATATCTTGACCCAGCGAAAGGGCTGCCACGACATCGCGAACTCCATGAGACACCACGAAATGGCCGGCCCCAAATCTTGGCCACAAGTATCGCGTCAAATCGCTTGCCGGAAATGCCAGCAGCTCTTCGTGTGAGCATGTCGCCACACTGGACATGAGGGGGACCAAGTAACTGTGGACAAAGTGATGGGGCACCTTCGTCCGCTTCAGGTACGTCCCGCAGTCTTCGCTTCTATGGGGTATCCAGAGGACGCAGCATAGCAAGAACCAGATGTAGCAGGCCAGGACATAAGCAGTTTCGAGAAAATGGGCCGCAATGTCTGTCCCAGCTGGGCGAATGGGAAATATTCGATGATTGTTAGACGAGTGGATAAAGTAGGGCGGTACTGACGACGAAGGTGCCTCTTCGTCGTTTTGCGTACTCTGGCAGGCGGTGTTTGAGAATGCATACAGGAAGCGCTTGGCATGATAATGGATCCCCAGGTGGTCGTACATCGCTATCAGGTTCCGGTAGAAACCCCCGGCGAATGCTCTCATGGGCAAGTCCACCCGGCTGTATGTCCCGTCATGCTCGTCCACCAAGGTCACCGAGGCAGCATCCAGCGATACACAATCACCCTTTCTCCCGCAATTAGCACCGGCACCTGAACTGAGGGGGGACCGAAAGACATACCCTTTCGAACAGTGTGACTGAGTATCGTTGGAGTTTGTCTTGTTGAAGGAGGTAGCCAGTGGCCAAACCAGCCATTCCGGTTCCCACCACGGCCACCCTGACCTTGGTAGCGGATGATAGCATGTTGGTGTCCAGTCCTCCCATATCCCCATGCTTTGTTTCCGCCTGCACACACCATGGTAGCTCTTTTGTCATTGTATTTCGGGGCGGACTAGACCTCCTCATTCTTAATGACAGATGTAACTTGCAAGTTGCGTAGTGTCACAATACTGCAGTTTCCCCTCCGAAGAAAAGAGATCTGGTTGCTCGAGTTCAACTTTACGACACATAGGTCAGCGCAAAATCGATTCTCTATCCTCTTTTGGGGGCGAGAGGACGAAGCGGTCGACATCAGTTTGCAGTAAAAGCCGGTTTCATCCCAACTTAGAGATTCGATAGCCGCACTTTAGGAACGGGCGAGATGCACCCCGATATTTCCAAGCCTTGCACGACGTAATCAGTCCATCTGTTTGCCTCGTAACCTGGAGCTTTAAGCCCCTACGAAGCATATTCCATCCGAGTTCCAGACGGTCCACGTCGCTCATGGCAAAGGCGCTAGTCCAGCTGACACTTGAGAGGCATTTTCTATGCACGCATATCGACTTAGACTCAACTCGGCGGGCCATGGCTTTAATCCAAAGCCGCATTCGCGAGTCAGGGAAGAAAAGATTGGACCAGCTCGAGAAACTTTGCTATGCCTCTGCTCTAGAGTCCTTTTCGCAACCGCTAGAAGGATAATTTAGTTTTGAGCTTCAGCCACTACCATCTTAACCTGGATACGAAGTAACATTTCCCGTACCGTTCCCAATAGCAGTTTCAATGAATGACTCCTGTTTTCTTGGCATGAGCCGCAGTAGTGAACCTCACGCGAAACTCCGGCTTCACGACCATTCCCCAACCCCTCAAATCTCTATCCATATCGATTTGCTGGCCTGTTACCATTTCCAGGTCAAACACCCACAGTATCTTGGCCATGAACAGTCTGCTCTGCCACCAGGCGATTTCTTTCCCAGCGCACATCCTCGGCCCCATGCTGAAAGGGTGGAAATCTTTGCGACAGTCCCCATCGAACCGCGCGTTGTGAAGCGGGTGGCCTCTGGAGAGCCAGCGCTCAGGTCGAAACTGCAGAGGGTCGCGGAAATTCCGTGGACTGCGTGCCAGTGCAAACATGCTCGACTGACAGACGACCTAGAATCTGTTGTTAGCGAAAATCATGCGCGAGAAGCGTTTGGCATGCGACTTACGCCTTGGGGTATCCAGTTGCCATCAACCGTTGCGCCAGGGCTGACCACTGGCATACCTGTGAGGACGTTCGGCATTGTGCGAAGAGCTTCTTGGAGGCATGCTGTAAGATACGGAAGCCTCGCCGCCGAACTTGGACTGATTTCTCCGTAGCTGCCGAATGCGTCCCTGATCTCACGCGTCAGGGTCCCCAGATTGCCAGGGCTCATCAGGAGATGATGAACGGTGAAGTAGAGCCAGTTTGCGGGTGGCTCATAGCCTGCGATCAGTAGCTGGCCCGCGACTTGTTCCAAGTGCCGCCGTTCATCCCGGTCTTTAGGCAGTTTATGGTTCTCTGTAACCATTTGTTCAAAGAAGTCGAGATGTGGTGGAGAGCTTTTGCGTCGAATGCGGCTTTCCAGCTGTTCTCGACTATGATCCCGGATATGAGAATGCGGTCTCATGACTGTGAACAAGAAAGGGTACTTCAGGAAGCTGAGAAGAGGAAACCGCCATGACATCTGTATAACCACTAGCGCCTTGTTGAAGCCTGCGAGGATGTCTAGGTACGGTGGTGTCTTCACTAACCGCAACCCTTAGAATATACTGGTGAGTGACGGGGATGAGAACGAAGGAAAAGAATGCCCACTATCTTTCAACGCATTCATCTCCCTATTGTAAGCCATATCGGCGGAGATATCCACGCACAGCCAGTTCGTCCAAGTGGGCAGACTCACGCCCTCGGGACCCGAGCCCAGCGTCTTCATACGTTCGACGAAGTGGTCGATGTGGCGATGCAATGTCGGTTCTTTGGCCTTGAGTGCAGACCCTTTGAAAGCAGGGCCTAGTTGTTTGGCAACCTCTCGATGCCGCGAGGGATCCCATTCCCAGATGAGGCCCCCTCGCTTGTCGTTCCCATGGTTGTTGATCTGCGTTTTGGGAAAAAGCTCAAGGTTCTTGTGACGACTTCCGTAGATATCTTCAAGATTTGTTTCATGTTAGCGACTACAGACCCTATATTTTGGAGCTGAGAAAAACCTGAAGTTGATTTACCTGCCAAAGCCTGCGGCGTGGTAAAAACCAACTCATTTGGCGCAATCCGAACAACATCACCTTGGAGACACAACGTCAGTGGATGAGTGGCGGGGGTATCCTCGTCTCAAGTGCACGCATACCGTATTTCTTGAGCACATCTTCGACTGTCCAGGGCCAACGTCCAAGCAGTCTGTTCACTATCATATAAGCACAAATGCCTGTATATTTAAGGCTCTATAGAACACCAGGCAGAGGAGTGTTGACTCACGAGTGATAGGCGTACCAGATGTCAGAGACGGCAGCAATTCGGGGCCCGGGGTATCTGGACAGGGGATGGAAGAATAACCGCCACACTGCCCGAAACGTCCACAGGACCACTAACTACATGAATAGATAAATCAGCATTATCTTCTCGAATGTGATGATAATATAGGATACGTGCATTTATGAAGAAGAGGGCTAATATCCGCTGCGCCGTTCCTTGGTCAAGGGATCGATCGTAGATATCCAATGGCACATAGTCCTGAATTTGCGGCGTCATGGTGAATTGCGCCTCAGAGTGAATAACGCAGAGTTTTGAAAGTGTTTCTACCAAGAAGATGATAAACATGTTAGGGGGGGCGGGGTTAACGAGGAAGGGCCAAAGCAAGGGATGACCTGGCAAGTCTGATGGAGGCAAACGCCAAAACCCATAACCGCGTGCCGCATCAGTTGGCTGGTTGAGACTTTCCAAGTCACATGGCAGATTGGAGTAAGGGGGTCCCAATGTGACGTTGTTGGTTGTTGTTTGTTGAGAATAGTGGATAGGATAAGTTAGACCTATGCCTTCCTCCTCTTGGGAACCTGGTTCCAGTATCTCGGGTTCGGGTGATTAACACATTAACTCCCTGGAACTTGCTTGCTTCCTTTTTTCCCTCGTAAAACCACAGCGTCGCATCATGGCCTTGCACCACAAAACAAGAGTCCCATTCTCCGAAGCCGTGAAGATCACGAAACTTGACCCAAACACGTACAAATGCTTCCTCAATGAAGCATACTGCGTGGGCGAAGGTTAGGAATGCGGCATTGAAATGAAGCCTCGGTTGTTACTAATCACGCTGTGAGCCAGTTCCCAATGGCGGATATGCGGCTTCGTGTATGCTCGCGGCCGCCAGCACGCATCTCACGTCTCGTGGACAACCGGATACCCTTACTGCACATTTCGAGTTCCCCAACCGAACATCGGCCGGCCCTGCTGTGATCTCAGTTGAAGAGGTCAGGATCGGCCAGCAGCTCTCCAGGTTGCATCTGACCCTTTGGCAGGGCGATTTGCTCCCCCAAACCCCATGGATCAGCCCGTCTCTCTCGCACCGCACCGTGCTGGCCTACAGCACACACACCGATCTCCGAAGCTTCACAGGAATCTCTCTGCCGACTGGCTACGAGAGCACGGACGCCGCAGCGCTCCCGCCTTTACCCGACTTCGAGGCGCTCAAAGCCAGCGGTCGCGACGACACATGGGAAGAGCCAAAGATCCCCAAGCCCGTGACCATGCTAATGCGGTCACTACAAAACTGGCACTTCTATCTTCCCCAGAAAGAGCCATTCAGTCCTGGTGTGCTGGACATGTGGATCCGCCAGGCTAGCGGAGAGCCCATCACCCAGGCTGCACTGGCTTACGTGGTGGACTCATTTCCCTACAACCTGCACACTTTCCTGGCGTCACCGGAGCTTCGCCAACTTCTCCAGTCGCAATCCGATCCAGAAGGAGAGACCAAGGAGACACGGGCGAAGCGGAAGGATCTGGAGGAGAGGGATGAACAGCGCGCCACGTTATGGTTCCCTACGGTGGTGATGGACTTGGAGGCGAAGTCGGCCCTGCCCGAAGAAGGGGTAGAGTGGCTGGCTGTCCGTGTCACTTCCAAGCAGATCAAAGACGGCAAGTTTGATCTGGACATACTCGTACGGGATCTGGAAGGAGAGCTCGTGGCCTTGAGCCATCATGTTGCGATGATCGTGAGCGTGGAGAGAAACACAAAGAAAAGGGGTCCTTCCTCGAAAGCCGTCTTGTAAGGGGAGACTCAATGGGAAGAAAGATGTGTCAAAGTATGGGCTGTTTTTGAACCATGTACTGTTGTTTTTGAGTATGATGTGCTCGATGATAGGCTTGATGGTGGATACAAAACCACCCTCCTCGCTGTCTATAAAGGATGCATGGTGTTGAGTATCACAACATGAAGCGCCAAGAACAAGACAATATTTCGATAAAACGGTGTTTGACCCACTGGGTTTCATATAGGGTTCGATAATTTGGTAGCTGTGTTCGCTCACTGACGGTATTATGATGGTTGTACGGTGGCTCCTTTTTGAGTTTGCTGTGACTACTTTCGCAAGTTTTCCGCTCCTGCTCAGCTGACTTGCTATGGAATGAAACTTGGATGAGATGATGGCAATGTGCCGTGAAAGATCCGTTCAAATGTAGTGTATACATGACTCTTGAAATATAAATAGCCTACCAAGTCACAGTAGAGACTCCCCTGAATGGCCCCTTTAGCAAAATCAAATACTCGGACATTGCCGAGTTGGTGAACGCCTGTAGCTGGGATTATGATAGTGTCACGGCAAGCGGAAGCTAGGGCTGACGTACTTTGCCCTGCAACTACCATAACTAGTTTTGACACTGCTCATCCTGTCCTGGGTTGCTCAGCAAGGCACGTGGACAAGATAACTGTACACTCCCTCGAGGCATAGAAAGTACAATTATCTACTATGCTTGATTTACTCTTGACTTGTGGTGATATTCTACCGACCGAGGTCCGCAATGACGATGCCATATCTAAGGTTTTACGTACTTGGCAGCTTCCGACCCAGCAACGCGCCCAAACACTACACATTCGAGGAGTGACGATCCGCCAAGTCGGTTGTCGCCATGGATGCCACCAGTGATCTCGCCTGCCGTCCAGAGCCCCTCGACCGGCTTCGCCCCGGACCGGAGTGGCTGAGCCTTAGTATTGAACGCCGCCCCGCCCATGGTAAAGTGGGTGACCGGTGTAACCTTACCAATACAGATCTCCTCGTCCCTGTTCGCCTCACCAGCAAGCAGTCGCCAGCGGCCAAAGTTGGACCGTCCAAAGGCGTCGTCCTTGCCCTTCGCCACCGCCTCGGCATACTTGTCAACGGCTTCAATGGCAGCCGGGCTGAGCTCGCTTATCTTCTTCTTTTGCATCAGCCCCTTCCACATGTAGAATCCCAGGTGGCCGGCCGTGGCCTCGCAAGCACCGGGATCCATCAGCAATGTGATGTCCCATTGCCGGCTGTTACTTTCCTTGTTGTGGGGCATGTTCATGATGGCCTCGCTGACCTTCTCGCGCGTGTCGAGCTCGTTGACGAACCGCTTGTCCTCGTCCGACAGCAAGATGCCACCTTCGCCGCGCAGGGCCTCGGCGGCCAAGAACTTATACCGGACACTGGGATCTTTGGGGTCGACAAAGCCCGTGGGGTGCACCTGCACGCTGGTCATATCCACAAATTCGACACCAACAGCCTCCAGAATCCCGTGAGACCCCGGTCGGTCGTCGTTGGTGGAGGGCAGACCGGCAAGATCGGGCCGGTATTTGGCCAGCAGCCCCGTGGCGTCGCCTGCGAACCCGCCGGCCGCGAAGACCACGGCGCCATCGAGGTCGTGCGTCACCTTGTCCTGAACATACCGCACGCCCGTGACAGCGTCATCCCGCACGGAGAGCGACACGACTTCGGCCAAGCTGCTCAGTTGGAAGTCCGGGTTCGCATTCAGCTTTTGCTGCATGGCCGACACAATGGCGGCGCCCGGCGGAAGCTTGCCCGCCCCACGATGGGTTCGCGGCACCGTGTGGCCGCCGAGAATAGCCACGACGCTCAGGTCCACGCCGAACTCGTCGGCCACCCAGTTGACGGCCGCCTCGGATCCGTCGGTCAGCGTGTTGACCAGGCGTGTGCGGTCCACCTTGGCGAGATCTTGCGAGAATCTGCGGCCGGCCGAGCGCACCGAGTCGTTGTAGAAGGCATCGTCCTTGGCGATACCGGCAGCCTTCTGGAAGCGGGTATGCGCGCCATTGATGCCGGACGAGGCCTTGATGCTGTTGCCGCCGGGCTTCGGGGCGCGGTCCAGCATGTGCACGCGCGCGCCAGCCTGGAGGGCCTCGTAGGCAGCCGACAGGCCGGCCAGACCAGACCCGACGACAATGACGGGCCGCGGAGAGGACATGGCAGCGGAGGTGGCGTCCGATTCTCGGAGGTTCACGAGAACGCTAAGGGCACTGAAGATGGCGTTGCTGTGATGTAGGCTGAAAGTGGCGATGACGATGCCAATCAAAAAGATGACAAGCAGGCGTCGACTTCGGTACATGTGAGCGTGGAAGGGAACAGATGCAATTGATCAGTTCAAGTTGTTTATTTTCGTTGGGTGGCCTTGGACAGCCTGCAGATATAATCGGCGACAAGAAACCCGAGTGGGTGCAGGAGTGCGCCCGGAAGGTTTCCTGGTCAGCCCACGTCGTACGATGGTGGCCACACAGACGCTGACGGTCGCACGGGAATCATCATCAACCGACGCGACACGAGGACTCGGAGCAGACTGGCTGCTAGACGGGATTTGATATATAATTAGGTTCGTCTCCGAACATGCGATGCTGAGTTCGAGGTGTCTGTCAATTCGCCCAGAATGCTCAGGCCATCATTGCCTGGGTCGGTTCCGGAAGCGGGGTCTGAAGGAAAACGCGTGTAGTAGTTCGTTAGGTCCGCAAGGTCCGTTACCTCCGGTCAGCTGTTAGCTCCGCTAGTTGCCAATCCGCCCCCTTTTCGTAATCGCGGGTGCGATGTCTGATCGCGAAATATCTACTGTCGCATTCAGCAAGCGCGCGCTGCACCCTAATGCCATGGCTAATCGAGCGCCGAAGATTTTCATGTCATGAGGCACATGGTTTACGTAGGATATTGTTGGAATCCGCTTCCCGATGATTGCAGCGGTTGCCTCTGTCCTACAATGGACAAGATGGATGTTTGTAAGAAGGGAAAGATCTGTAAGTACACCAGCTGCATGGCACATTGTAAGCCTCCTTCTGTTGTCACATCTGTGCTGCGACACAGTCCATTTCCCACCATCCTATGACATCTGTTTCAAAGTCTGTTGATGCTTTCGTCTCGATTCACTAGATTACAACAAAACTGACGTAAATACTTGGCCCAATGGTCAACTGGAGGTGTGCCGGTATGGCGGGTCGTTGCGGGATAGCCCGAATAACCTGATGTCCTACAACGAGACCGGAAGCATCGCGTGGCCGATCGCCGTCGTTCAGGAACGAGACCCGCGCCCCAACTGCAATGGCTTGTTGGATGGCCCCTCAGCCAAGCTTTCCTGCATCAGAGCGAGCATGGCTTCGTCAGGGGCGTCTGCACCCGGGAAGCCTTCCACAGCTGGCGGCCAATCCAATGTAAGTATTGCTACTCCGGTGGGTGTGGGCCATATTCTGCTAGTAAGCGCAGTGGCTATTCTTGTCATGAGCGTCCTGGATTGAAAGAACATGGAATCTTTGCGAGAGTAGAAGAACTGAGTGTACCGGGCCGGCTAGGTACGCCGTAAGATTTGAATATTTGATAGTTGTGGAGTTTAGGGATGTATCCTTTTAAAATCACTCGTTCGGTGCCATCCTCCTGAATGCAATAACCTGTGTTGTACAACTTTAAGGGATGATCCGGTGGCCGGTTCTCCGCAGTCTCTGGAAAACCATGTCGGGATCATACTTCTTGGATGCTGCCATGATTTTCTCAGTGGCGTAGGTGGCAATGGGGTCCTGGCCAGCATAGGCGTAATTCAAGAAACGCCACTCCCAGTTGTTACCCAGCGATGTGGCGTAAGCGTCCACCTCATCCTGCCACTGCTGCATCATGGGGCGCGCGATGGCCTCGTTCTCAGCACCATTGATCGCTAGGCTGGCCAGAAACAGAACACCGTTCTCGCCCTTGGATTTGGCCTCAAGGTTCATAGAGTTGCCACCATTGGCTTTGCCGTGCTCTATCATTGCTTGCGACAAGGGAAACATGGAGCAGAGAGTGACTAACTGGCTGTCCTGGCTCACCAAACCGGCCAGTTTTCCTGCGATCAGCTCCTCATGCTTATCCGCAGCGAACTTGATAACACGTCTGTTGTACATATCAGCATCTTTTGAACATGAAACTTGGGGCCTAGGAGCTTACGGATCATTCTTGTAAGCACCCGTTAACCAAATGTTACTATTACCCCAATTATTAGCAAGTGCTCCACGCAAAACGACGAACCTGGCCACCTACCGTAATCCACTGGGTTGGCCGAGATCAAACTCTGCAGTGATCTCATACATGGGCGCCGACCGCAGCGAAGTGTTGATGAGCCCCGATGTATTGAGATATCGATCGAAAGCCGGCGGATGCGCAATATCGAGCGTGTTTTCCATGGCGACTTGCACGATTAGGGATCGCGCTGCGGTGTATGTCAGAGAGCCCCGGAGAATTCATATCCGGGCAGGTGGTACTCACTGGCATGGGTGTAGACCCAGTACAACATGGTGGAGCTGTTCCTGTCTTGGTAGTTGTTCTCGACAAAGTCCACATACGCGTCGGTGAGCTCATCCGCTGCGCTCAGCTCGTATTGGGCAATGCCACCCCAGATGTGGGGCTTCTTAGGGTCAGGGAACTCGATGACATGCATGTCGAAGCGGGTGACGAGGCCAAAGTTACCGGAGCCGCCCTTCAAGGCCTGCCATAAGTCATTGTGCTCGTTCACATTGGCGCCGACAATGGTGCCATTGGCCAGAACCACCTGGAAATTCTTGACATTATCGCAGGCCCAGCCGTGGGAAGTGGAGTGGAACGAGTTACCGCCTCCCGTTGTAAAGCCGGCAACACCAACGCCTCCTGCACGACCGCCTGTCACGGTAACCCCGCTGCGATGGAACAGTCAGCAGACAAAGGCTTCTCTCACGGGGAGGCATTTGACACAGACACGCGTTTTTCTCTGGTACTTACTATGGTTCCAATGTCTCGTACACGGGCTGCCAGGACGATCCCGGCCCAAAGGAAGCTATCTTCGCGATGGGATCATAGCTTGTCTGGTTCATGTGCCCAAAATCAATCGTGACGCCCTCTTTGATGCTGTTGGAAGCCGGGAAGTCACCATGGCCTCCGCCGACAATGCCAAAAGAGCACTCGTTTCGCACCAGGGTTTGGATCACCTTGGCCGTATCCTCGGCGCTTTCGGGCAGTACGAAACACCAAGGAGCCAATGAGGCACTGGCGGACCAAATGGACTTGACCCGACTTTGATAAATTGCGGTGTTTGGGTAGTGGACTTTCTCCGTCAGGGACGCCACCTGCGATAAAGCATTGCACTGTATAAGAAAGTCAGCCAGAGGAAGATCAGGATAGGTCTCGATGAAGAGAGAGGGGGGCTGACTCACACACTGAAATTCCTCATCAGTGGCCCCGATGGGTATGAGATTCAGAAGCAGCAGCTTCAGGCTGGTAACTACAGTATTCTGCTTCATTATTGCTTTAATTCTTGACCTAAAAGATCTGACATGCAATATTATCACACACGCAACCTACATATAAATCAGAAACAAAGAATAACTTTCGTTACACAAGGTCCGAAGATGGTAGTCACACAGCTTTTATTCCCGTCGGTAACCTAAGTAAATTTTAACTTCTCCGCTGAACTGCTTGAGCCCCTATGTGATTGGGTGGTTTTCTTGGGACTGTAGCATCGTGTGCTGTGCCGTCGGAGCATCAATGAGAAGTGGAACGACTCGTGGTGTTTAGAGAGAAGCGGCGATCTTAGGACTGAAACGGGAAGTCGCCCCGGTTTTTGCCCTGGCAACCCTACTGGTAGGCTTTGTGATCGTCGTCACAATGCATGAATCCGCCTGCCAGCCTGGTTCTCTCTTGGTACGTGTCAAGAAGTCTGCCGCCCAGTCGTCGAGACGACTTGTAGGTAGGGTACGATTGTGAGAAAATTGGAATACTATGATGTATATATTACCTTCTTATTGCCAGTTTGGATAAAACAATCTTAAGCGAAGGAGGGGGTTTATTTATTAAATGAGGTTCCGTATTATACTCTGAACCCAGGCAAGCAGCCTAGTTGGTTATTATAATAGCATCCCTATTGAAAGGCCTAAACTTATGCATCTTGTTTTAGATGGCCATATGAATCTGGCTCAACCTTGTCTGACAGCTCACGATCTGGGAATCCTGAAAATCGGATACTCCTCTCCTCTACCAACCGGGATGATGTTGAAAGTGACATAGCTGTCGATATTCTCGGGCTCGAGTGCGGTGAAGGCCAGAGCGGCGTTCTTTTGCCTTGTGCTAACGCGGAAACTGCCGACGGGCAAGACAACCTCGCGGGTAGTGGTGTTGGTGGTCACAGTATTGAGTACGTGGCCTTCATACAGACGGGACCCCAACGAAGATGAGGCCACCGTCATGGCCTCGACTCGGCCCTTGAACTCACAATCTAGCGTCTCGACATCCAGCCCAAGGATTTCCAGGCGTTCGGCGATGTCGGACCAGCTTCGGGGAATGAGGTAGGCCTCAGGTCGGGCACGGGTGAGATTGGCGCGCGATGGGGTAGTTTCGTACCACGTCACAGGCGCCTGTACCACGCTGCCATTGCGCTGGTCAATCATGGTGAATGTGCGGTTGGTGCGAGGGTAGGAGTCCGTGACCACGATGTCGTCGTTGCTCTTGATAAAGTCGGCGATGGCGCCCTCTACCGTGGAGTAGATGTCGTCGGTCTGGTCTCGGGCCAACTCTAGAATCGCCTCTATCTTGAGTAGCGCCGTGGCCACGCGACGCTGGAAGTGCTGGTTTCCGAGTCGGATCCCGCGCATCTCGAGAAGGAAAGAGATAGCCTGCGTGAGTCCGACCGCGTTCCGCCCGGTGCGCGCCTCCGTTACGGCCTGGGTGAAGGAGATGGCTGAGCCCGGCGTGCTGTTGGAGGCGCCAGTCGCGTAGTGCTCCCAGCGGATGCCGTACGGCTTGAGACGAGCGCCCATGGCAGGAATGAAATTGTTGAGGACCTGGTCACGGATGGCCTGGTGGATGTTGAGGTTAATTCCGCCCGAGATCAAAGAGTCGGCACCGTGCTGGTACTGGCCGCCGTACACGGTCGGGGCATTGAACTCGTCTGCAGGGCCAAGGTCAGTTCTTATATTACACGAGTCTGTAGTGTTAACTACGTACGCATGTCAATGGAGATGTGCGGCTTGTACTCGCTGACGACACGCTTGATTCCGCGGGACTGTGCGCGCATGAGCTTGATGTGCTCGCGATTAGGGTCGAGGTTGACCGCCAGCTGTCTTTGGAAGTAGGCCACACCATCCACATTGTATCGCGGCAGGATCTTGATGTCCATCTTCTCGAGAAGCGACTCGGTCCAGGTCTGGTTGGCGTTCATTTTGCCGAGAAGAGCCAAGATGGACTGATCCGCTGCAGGCTCGTTGCCGTGGATGGCCCCCTGGAGGTACACGCGAAGCTTGGGGGTGTTGTTCGTGTTGGGCAGCGACAGAAAGACGTATGGGATTGTGCGCCCTTCTTCCGAGAGGAAGTCGACAGATTGATACGTCATCCAGTCATTTTTGCGTGCCAGGTCGCGGATGAAGAAGTCTTTCCACTACGTTAGCTAGTACATCTCAGCGGAAGTCAACTAGACCTACCAAGATCGGCGTGATCAGTTGGACCCTCGGTACCATTTGAAAACCGCTCTGGAACTGACTTTAGGTTTAGGAAAGCAGGAGAAAACAGCTCAATATCAACATCGGGGAAGTTCTGGGCCACCAAATCACTGTCCTTGATAGTTCGCAACCAGTTTTCGCCATACTGAAGCCCTGTCTGAACGCCACCGGACTGGGCGCAGATACTGGGGAAAATCGACAGGTATGCCGCCAAGCGCAGGTTGGTAGCTGTGGTGGAAAACATCTTGGGGGTTTGTGGGCAGAGGCCAGCAGAGGGTAGACAGACGTATCTCAGCCAGCATCATCGCAATCCCCATATCTCTGGCGAAGTTCGTGAACTTATAACCCGTGGATATCCACGATGATGTCACGACTTGCCGGGTCGCTGGTAGTTGGATTACTGACACTCGGCTATACACACCGTCGGGGTGCTCCGACCGTTATCGGCGTACGTAACTGACCAACAGGGGCAGCGACCGGTATTGCGCTTCCCACTCGATGAGGAAGGTCGCGAAAAAGGTCAACACTTGGTATGGGGAAATGAGGGGGGTGCGGGGATCTATAGCAACCCAAGTCATAGAAATGGGCGATTGGCTAGCTCTGACTTGGAAATGCCTAGGCCAAGACCTGCAGCCAAGGCTGTTTGATAGTTGCAATCGGCGCACTGTCGTATTTGTAGAACGATGTGATAAAAGTCGTGCCTTCGGAACCTCATCTTTAGGTCTTTCCGTGCGGGCTTGGTATCTTGGCTCGGCAATAGTAGTAGGTATTGGCAATGACTGGGGGAGTGTGTTTTGCAATCATAGATGGTCAACGTAGATTTCAATATTAACAGTAGCGTAGAGAGGAGTATTTAGAGACGGTCACTGAGACCGTATTATATTTCTTTTACCTCACCTTTTTATATAGACACCTAACCATAGGCCTTACACAAGAAGAATCTCCTCTGTCTTTAACCCAAGGCGTCCCCTGAGCTCCACGGATTCGAAGGCCTCCATGTCCATGAAGCCATGCACGTAAGCTGGCCCAATAACCTTAAATCGAGGCGCATCTCCAAGCGAAGATTCATCTCTAGCCACTCGCCGTAATACCAGCGGAACTTTGGCACCCTCGAGACAGGCGATAGTGTCACCTTGCTGGACGCAACCTCTGAGCAGCATTGCATACAGCCCCTTCTCCGAGAGATTAAAACACCAGTTGGTGTGCGTGTAACACCATATGGAGTCGCAAATTGTGCCATCGAAGAGATAGCGCCTTTCCTGTTGCGAAGGATCACTTGGCTCTTTGTGCCTAGTACTTTGAAGGGTCCGAAGCACGTCTCCCAGCCCAGCGGACTCTGTTGAGCTCGTTTCATGCTCGGGGGTGTTGCTGTGCCTGGCGATTCTTTGCTTCATCCTACTTCTCAGAATACTGTCCAGAGTCCCGATTTCGTCCGCTTGCAGTCTTCTCATTGGAAAGCCCGTACGATCCGCAGCAAGCGTACGCCAATAGGCCGTGAAAGCCGGTTCGCCGGATACGTACGCAGGGCAGGATTCATCCAGTAGGGTGTCGCCTAGGCAAAATCGCATCCATTTGTAGGCCGTGTCTTCATGGCGACTGTATCCCACACGTTCTTGTCCAGGACTGGCTTTGCCCACTGAATCAAGTAACACACCCCGCGTTCGAAGCGCACGATCATCGGTAATAGAACAGGGGACGTGGCAAGTTGATGGGCCGCAGTTGAATATTCCACGTTGGGCGAATAGCAGCGAGCGCCTTGGGTCAGCGGCCTCGAGTGGCACGGAAAAGCTGGGCACCCACGATGGGAGTTGGACGAATTGTTCTTGGTTCGATCCGCTTGCCGAAACGGGAACCCTTTCATGTTGCCACGGGTCTTGAGCGATAATATCCAAATTCGCCGAACTGTTGATGATAGCCTGTGCTGTATCAACATGGACGTCTTGGATTGTCCGTGAATAGTCGACGGGTATACCAAGTTTCTTTGGAGCCAGCCCAATTACTTTTCACAGGATACAGTTGTTAGCCATATTTCCAAGATAGGACCACTTTGTAGAGTGCGCCCAAAGTATCAATGCCATCAGGAGTTGCTTACCGCCATATATTCTGTCTCTTGGGTCAGTTGAGGATGATCCGCTCCATCGTGCCAGAACATCGAGAAGCTCCTGCCGTTCCCCTTTTTGGGTCAACGTGCGCTGGTCGTGAATCCGTTTGATTTTCTCCAACAGTATGAGGTACTTCTTTCTCGTCGAACGCCCATGGCTCCCAAAGTGACGGTGGAAGGCATCCGCAGCAGGCAATGGTCCAAGAAATTGCGCGACCTGGTCCCACTCAAGCCTGGCTTTCCCGGCAGCAAGTATGATTTTGGGGGCACAGGCAAGCTCTTGGACGATCCAGATGCGATTCCATATTGCCGGGCGGACAAGCACATGTTCCAAAATGGACTTTTCCTCCTTCGTTATTTTCCAACTGGGTTCCTTTTCTTCCTCTACCTCATCTCCCTCTGCTGAAGGATGACGCAGGCCCATAAAAGAGTACCCAAGGTCCTGCAAACCCCGTATATCGTTGCCAGAGATCCTTTCGAATAGCTGCAATGCAGCTTCCATGTCATTACCATCACTGGCGTCCGCGTCAGCCGTGGGACCGAGCCACACGAGATCAGCACGGCAGTATTCGTATATCTGTCTCATCATGGCTACCTGATGGCTGCGCTCAGGCAAATCTTTCTGGTTGACACAGATTGCATCGATCCAGAGAAGGTTTGTTTCCTGGGAAGACCTCAGGTTGCGCAATAGTCCATGCAGGTTGGGAGTGACTCGCAACAACTTGCCATCAACTTCGATTTCCTCCCCAGTGAGACTGGGGTCACCCCACACGTAGGACACCGTGTTGTAGACTGGCTTGTCGGAAAGCGAATGATGGTGTAGGCGCCCCTGGATTGGGGCATTTTCGTCATCTGCAGGCAAGAGCTGGAAGAGACGGATCTCCTTTCTTTCCTCATCTAGCGAGCGGTATGTTGAGGAGAGGGTCGCATAATGAGAGGCTAGGGGTTTTTGCATTTCCCTGGCAGCGGCTCTCGAGTCCGTCGTAGCCTCAGCTATTGGCGATTTTGACTTCGCCAACCTGTTGCTTGTTTTTGGGAAGGAGTTGTATGTTGCTCCAAAAAGGCGTATGAGTCATGACTTACGCATCTTGTTCATTCTGACACAGGCGAAACAACTGGCTGATGGAGAAAACACGATCTCTAGGTAAGCTTCATGTTGAAATTGAGCACAGGGCGAACAAAAGGCTAGGCAGCTGAGGGGCAAGCGAGACCCTCAATAACTGGAGATGGTCCGTAGTCGGCTGCTTACTGTATAGGTAGTTAGCTCCCGGTTGTATAGTGGTTTGATTGGTTGGCGCATTTTCAAATAGCACGGCAGATGCAGGTGGATCAAATTCACGAAATTGTGATTTCTTTTCTGTGTCTCCTATTTCAAGGTCTACATAAAAACCCCTGCAATCTGTCAGTCTACCTCTTGACCCCTTTTGAATCTCAACTCTAGCCCAATGACTCGCAGTAACTAGCACAGCACAAACGACTGCAACAAACATCAAATTGCCTTTCCACCTTGATGGCGAATGAGACTTGAAAAGTAGTAGTTTTCTTTTAGTGCTTCACATCCAACTCTCGGTGAATCGTTCCTATTTGGGCGGAAAGATACTTGCTCAGAGCCATGATTGGAAATGCGTGATGATAAAGAGGGTAGCCCAAGTATAGTACTCCCGGAAAGCCGGTACCAGTGTAAAAGTCTGTCGACCAGGACGTTCCGTTTTTGGATTGTACAGTCTGGTTCTTCACTAGCCACGATATGCCATTCTGAATCGCAGGAGAAGATGCCGGGCGGAAGAGCAGAAGCGACTGGAGAGCCCAAGCCGTTTGGGCAGCGTTGCTGGGCCCTCGTCCAGCCAGCTTGACAAACTCGTACGAAGCAAGGGTCTCTCCCCAGCCACCATCGTCGTCCTGTATTGATTCGAACCAGGCCACCGCGTCCTTGATGGTTTTGCAGACCTTTGGGTCGTTTCTCCCGAAATGTACAAGACCACGCAGAACGTTGCCAGAGCCATAGATGTAATTGTTTCCCCAGCGCCCCCACCAACCACCGAAGCTTTCTTGCTCCTTAAGGAGGTAGGCGACACCTCGGTTCGCAGAGGCCTCCAGCTTCTTCGCCAACTGGTCTTCAAGGAGGTCCCTTTGCTGTGACAGTAGATACCCAAAGCACTCCACGATGCGGCCAGTAACGTCTGCTGTGCTTGGGTCACACAGACTGTCCATATCGCTGAACGGGATTTTGTGCAGCCACATCTTGTTGTTGTAGCAGTCGAACGCCCCCCAGCCGCCATCGTGATTCTGCATCCCCATAATCCAGGTGACAGCGTGAACCAGGGAGTCGGTCTCCACCCACTGGCCATCTTGCTTGGCAAGAGCCATAACGACTACGGCGCTATCGTCGACGTCGGGATACCATTTATTGTAGTACTGGAAACTCCAACCCCCGGGTTGCTGGCACGGGCTATAGACGCGCCAATCGCCTTCGGGCCCGAGAATCTGGCGAACCTTGAGCCACTCTGCGGTCTTGCACATGCGGGGATCCGAGCCAACCCCGGCGTCACACATGGCGACTGCCACCAGGGACGTATCCCATACTGGAGAAACAGTGGCCGTGAGTCTCTTTCCGCCTTCGTCCTCTACTGCGAGTCGCTCAAGAGCCGCGAGCCCGCGCTTGACGGCGTCATGGTCAAGGGGATACCCCTCGAGGATCAAAGCCCACACGCTGCCTTGCATCGGGGGAAAAAAGCCAGCCCAGTCGCCTTCTGCCTCTTGGTGCTCCAGCAGCCAGTCTATGCATTTGTTCAGGGCTAATTTCCTCGTAGGCGAGTTCCTGAGCCCACCCAGAGTCGCCAGTACCTTGTCGGCCGCGGTAAAGACGAACTGGATCCAATCGCGTTCCCATAAGAGCTGGGATAACGGTGGGGCAAAAGGCACGTTCTTGTTCTTGGGATCAACCCACAGCTCGTCGAGGAAGCCATTGTCGGAGGAGCGGCCGTTGGGTAAAGCGTATAGTGGCTTGTGGTGGGCCGCTACAAAAACGGGGATCATGGTGCTCCGCGCCCACGAAGACATGGTGTAGATGTTGAGCGGTGACGCCGGAGGCAGGAGAATGAGCTCGGCCGGGATCTGGGGTATGGCGGTCCATGGGAACAACCCAAAGGTGGCAAGGAAGAAACGGGTGAAAAATCGGACTTTGGCCACTCCCCCATTCGCCTGCATAAAGTCACTTGCTTTCAGCATGGCCTTTTCCTCGGCCGAGACGCCTAGGATCTTGAGTGCTAGGTAGGCTTCGGTGGTGGTCGAGACATTGCCGGGGAGTTCGGGGGCCAAACCCCAAGACCCGTCCTCCTTCTGGTCATTGAGCAGCCACAACTTGATTGCGTCCCCGTCGGATTTCAAGTCCAAGCCAACAGAATACTTGAACATGACGTATTGGGCGGTAAAGGTCGCGTCAGACGAGACCTCGGCCACCCAGTGGCCATCTTCGCGTTGGTGGTCAAAAGAAAACTGGACCGCTTTTTCCAAGGCTTCCTTGGCCCGAGAGGATAGTGAAAGGTCCATCTTGACGGTGGATGATGGGACAGATGGCGGAGTGTGAATTTCCATTCGGTTTTGGTATCGTGATCGAGATGGTTATTCAAATGCACGGGGCAGTCAAACGGATGTACTTGAGCACGATAGCCCACGGAAAACTGGAAAGAGTATGCATCCTGCGATTTCAAACTTGAACGAATCATGTAGATGCTTTCACAGGTCTTGGCGCTCGGGGCGCCTGCATATTTAATACATGGCGCGCGACCTGCCATCTGGTATGTCGGCATCATGACAGCTGAGCTTTTGTCTTACTCACGGTTAGACAATGCCCGCCTCGGGCCTTCTTAGCTCTTGTTGTCCTACATGTTCGGAGGTTTTGCCCAATGGGCGGGGAGCCTGCTAGACTTTGCCATCCAGGGGCTTACTCACTTTACACCTTGTTCGGGACTATGGACAAGGTTATATCACATGTCTATTCGCACGCCAAACAGCCCGTGGGCAGCAGGGACACGATCCCTCCAGAGAGTTTTTACGGGTAGCAATTGCTCTTTTCCGGGCTCCAATTCCCGTTGGTCATGCCGTGCTGCCAGTTAGTCAGAGTTCCTCGTAAGCACCGCGCGACGCCTGTTGCAGCCATTGCAAAAAAAAAATGTACCTGAACCTACAAAGAGAACCTGCATGGTTAGGCTCGATTTCTTTATGTGAATAAGTGACATTCGTTCGAAAATCGTGAGCCTACAACTTACCTCGTGGGCAAAAAGCGCCTCCCACCACAACTTGATGCCCCCTTTCGGGGAACAAGTAAGCGACTCAGCGTTTCACGGGCAACACACATGCGCTGCCAAGCAACACCTTCCACACGGAGCGGCACGCCTCAGGTTACCCATATGTTGAGTTAGGGTTTGAGTTTAACCGGTTGTTTCTGTGGTGCTGAGGTGCAGTGGCATCGGTGTGGCCTAGGGATATTGCTAGAGCTAATGTGTATACCAGACAGCCGAGCTTCCAGAAGGTTGTTCCTGGGCAGGGATAAAGGAACCGACTTCATGCAGGCGATGAAGTTGTAGGGAGAAGCTTGAAGTATGGCAAATGGGTCGAAACAAGTTACCTGTTCCGTCCCAGTGCGGAGTGAGGTCAAGGTAGAAGGGGTTTTCGGACAACATATTCAAAACGCCACCGTGTGGCAGCCTCAAATTACGGGGAGATTTCGACTTGTTGGATACAGAATATCCAACGTCCGGCAAAGTAGAGTGGTGGCATAAAACGGTGTCACCTACACAAAAGTCGAAGTGGTTTTGGATTTGCACTCAGCAACGTATCATACAAGCGTTATGGGAAAGCAACGAGGTGTTAATGAACCAATGAAAGGAAATGGACTAGAGCAAGGCCCAGGCGAGAGAGCACCGCTGTACTAACATGAGAAAAGAAAACAAGGAAGGAAGGTATCGTGGAGCAAAGAATTAAGAAGCAGACAAGCAGAGAGGATTACAAGCAATAACGAAGCACCCATGAAGCCGATGAGGATACGTACCAGCAGTATAAAGCACGAGAATTAATCAATTATTGGCGGTGTTCAAGTTCGAAGTTGAAAGAAGATTAGGTGGACGTGGAGGTGGACGGGCCGATGTTCGCGCAACCCTGCGCCAACCGTATCTCCGGGAAGCCACCATCAGCACTGTAGTTCAGTAGGTGTCAAGTGCACTTTGATTGTCGTTGCGGTAACTTCAGATGGAAGCAACTACGGCTGACACGGGCCATGACCACATCTACCAACTACATGTACGGCTTGATACCTGCGTTCGAAACCATCGTCATCAGTTATTGGATGTGTACGATGACTTCATTGCGTCGCATCATTATTGGATATCAGGTTAGGTCTTGCCATGTTTCCAACTCATAGGAAGAAGACCAGGTGTTGTGTATTTGTGATTTTGAATGACCTCAGCCAAACCGCAACTTAACAAGCATCTTCGCCATCGTAGGTGAAAGCGATAATGTCGGGCTCCCACGAATGACCTACTTCTCCCCAGTTGATCTGAGGTTTTTTTCTTTTGTTCTTTTCTTTAATAGCTTAGGATGAGCTACTTTCCCTCCCGACCTCGTCACCTCGCATTGCGCTACGATAACTGTTGACGGTGAGCCGTCGAGGGGACCTTAGGCCTCAATGTTGATGCTGATGAGCATACGAGTTCATCAACAGTATTTCCGGCTTCATGGCGCGTGTTTAGAAAGCACAAGAGCTTGTAAGACGGGCAATTGGCCAGCTTTGCTTAGCGACCTAGACGAGACATTTTGGGGTTGTGCATAAATTGAGACTCGTAACATTGATACGTGAGCCAAGAAGCATTGAAGAGATATGACATGAGGAGCCTTGTGAAAGCATCATGCCATACTTCTCAACCTACCTACATGGGCTGCCAGACTATTCGCTCACTAAGAAGCCGCAGCTGAGTACCGAGCAGGCTAAAGCGGCCCATGACGATCTCTGGTCATTTACATCGCGGAATTGTTACTCTTCGTGGAATCCAGGATATTCTACAAGGCCCTCAAAGGTATTTGGAGCCATTGCAGCGCAAATAATTGAGCACACGACAGCCTACTGGTCTATCTATGACCACAGTGTACTATCGTTGACGATGACATGGACCAGCTAGCGCAGCCCACTTGAGTTCCTCGGAGTCCACTTCGGAGTCCACGCCGTCGCCACCGTCAACTGCCGGTCAGAACACTGGATGGAGCCACGCGATAAATCAAGACACAGTTGAGGAAGGTGCAAATATTGTGAGAGAACAGACGATCGCATCAAGTTCACATGGAATCACGATTGACAGCATGTCAAATGTGGAAAAGACGTCATTCATCACCTAGAGAAAATGATATATTCCTCGCGATAAGCCCTCGTGTCGCGATACGGTCCGTCACTGCATCCGCCACCACGTCCACGATCCGGTCCGAGACTTTGTCAGTGACCACCTCGACCATGTCCTCTTCTTGCTCGCGGCAGTACTGCACGTCGCCATCTAGCCTCTCCATGTCATCGCGCTGCACCGCCATCTCGAGCTCGAGCTCCTCCACCCGGGCATGCGCGCGCTCCGCCGCCAACCGGACGGCCCCAATGTCCGACTCGCACTCGCGAATGCGCTCTTTTTGTAGCTTGTTGTCAGCGAGCAGCTCGTCAATCTGTCGGGCCTGCGTCTGCACGAGTACCTCCAGGATGTCGAGCCGCTGCTGCACTGCCGAGGGCCGTGGCGGAGAAGCGCGCAGGTCAGGTTTCTTCGGAGGGGCATCCCCCAGAGCCAGCACATCGCTGCTCGTGCTGCTGTTGCTGCGCCTCTGCCGCCGCCGCTTCGTGCTCTGGTCTTTCGATTCTGGAATGGTGAGCAGGGAGATCGGGTGAAGATAGAAGGGGATCAATAATGAACGTACCAGAGATGGGAGGCATGGGTGGCCCTGGACCCAGTTCATCGTACCGCGGCGGCGGCAGGCTGGCATCTTCTTCTGTCGGGGGAGGCAGATCGTCTTCCAACCATCTGTGCCCCCCAACTCCGCCAAAGAGTCGGAACGTCTCGGTATACGGCGGAAGCGGTACGCTCTGACCAGCAGCAAGCAGCCCACACAGGGGTTGCAAATGCGCCCGCGTCGTTTCTTGGTCTTCCATGTAGATGGACAGTTCGGTGGCTCGGCTCAAGGATCGGAGGGCGTCGAGGACCAGGCCCGAGGCGCGGCTCCGTGCCCGCAAAGGAGATGGGGTGTTGCTTGGAATGATAAGGTGGATCGGCTCGCGTAGCTTCATCGAAAATCGCGCCAGCCTGCCGGGCATCTTGGTCTGCACCGTCTCGGGGATATTTTCGCTAGAGTACGTCGGGGACTGGATCTGGCTTGGGTGGATGTGAATGTGGACGGGCGCATGGGCAAAGATGCCCTTTAGCTTGACGGGGATGGAGAGTTGGAGGAAGACGCCGGTCGCATCGGGCGAGTTCTCGATCGGGGCTGTCTGGGATTCGAATACGATGCGGGCGTCGGACGGGTCGGGCGTGGTCAAGAACGAGTCGTCGGACCATTGCAGGGCCACGCGGGCAATCTTGAGCGACATCTCGGCACCTAAAATCTGGTCAGCTTCAAAGGCGCACTCACCGCGGATGCGGAACGACGCAATGCAAAGACAGAGAGACGCCGGGTTCGACGGATGGCAATCTGCAAAACTCCTCTCCTTGCCGCGTGCGCAGCCGAGACGGACGAAGAGTCTAGAGATCCCTTCCCAGTGCCCTAGCCTTCCATAAGTGGCGCGACGCGACCGATGGGTAGAACCAGTAAAAAATGGCACTGGGCGTGAAGTACAGGCGCCAGACTGCTTTGCATGCGATGTTGGGGAATGTGGTGATGCGTTGTCGCAATTGATGTCTTTGATGAATGATTGACGATGTTCACGGCCGTCGGAAGTTGGAAGTCAGAAGGTGGCTGGTGCACTCACGTGACCGTGTCAAAGAGTGGAGTCTGGGATGAAAGGGGCCGCCATGAACTCAGGACTCAGACCATCAATCCACCACCACCCCATCCGATGCCATCAACTCGCCATCAAACACAAATCAGTTCAATTGGAAACTTATTGCCAACTCAATTCCGTAATCTAAGATATCGTTTTAATTATTATAAGATATAATAGGTATATAAGACACTTTAAATATCAATAACGAAGACGGTAATTTGTAACATTTCTTGAATTCCAGCTATCTATCTCAGTTCACGAATATCGATTACCATGTCAGTCCTTTAATTATTATTACCCTATAAATCCAACAATGGCTTCTCCTTCACCTCCATATACTGTTTTTGGCACAAACTCGTGTACGTTCCGCCAACCCTGAGCAGTTCTTCGTGGCTCCCCCTTTCCACAATCTGGCCATCTTTGATGACCAAGATGCAGTCGGCGTGGCGAATCGTCGAAAGCCTGTGGGCGACCACAAACGTCGTGCGCCCCTGCGTCAGGTTCTTGAGCGCCGACTGAACCAGCGCCTCGGTCTCGGCGTCGATCATGCTCGTCGCCTCGTCCAGCAGCACGATGGGCGCCTCCCGCAGAATCGCCCGCGCAATCGCCAACCGCTGCAGCTCGCCCCCCGAGAGCTTGACCCCGCGCTCCCCCACCGTCGTCGCGTAGCCCTCGGGCATGCACATGATCTTATCATGCAGGGCCGCGGCGCGGCAGGCGGCTTCGATGTCGGCGTGGGTCGCATCCAGCCGTGCGTACAGCAGGTTCTCGCGGATGCTGTAGTTGAACAACACCGGGTCCTGCGGCACGAAGGCAAAGGCGGACCGCAGGCTGTCCAAGGTGACGGTGCTTATGTCCTGGCCGTCTATGTAGATTTGACCGGCATTGACGTCGAAGTAGCGGTAGAGGAGCTTGAGCGTGGTGGATTTGCCACCGCCCGTCTCACCAACAAAGGCAATGGTCTGGCCAGGCTTGGCCGTAAATGACATGCCCTTGATCGTCGGCTTGCGTGGGTCATAGGCAAAATCCACGTTGTTAAAGTTCACTTCGCCATGCTTGACAACAAGCTCGGTCGCGTCTTCGGCGTCAACAACGCTGGGCTTGGTCGTCATGAGCTCCAGGAGGCGTTCCGAGTTGATCAACATCTGGGTGATCTTGCGGACCGAGTACGTCACTTCGGACATTGGTATCTCGATCGTCAACCAATAGGCCGCGAACGTAACGAATTTCCTCACAGGTGCGTAACCCTGAGCCACTCGGTAAGCGGCCAATGTCGTGGCAGCAAGGTGGCCGGCGTTCATCGCAAAGGACTGTGCGCCACCGCCGAAACTCCAGGCGAGGTAATACTTGATTGCGGCTTTGCGGTGGTCCACAGCAGCCATGGAATACCGCTCAGACTCCAGTTTCGTCCTGTTAAACTGTGAGACTGCAGCCCAACAACTGATGGCCTCGTTCTGAATCCGGCTCTCGTTGATCATGGTGGTGTTGTGGTCCCGCAACAGTCGGGCCGTCCAAACACTGACCTTCGCCCCAATCCATGCGTACGTGAGACACGTACAGAAAACGATCAGGGCCATGTAGATATCGAACAGGAAATAGACGTAGACCAGTGCCACGAGTAGGTCGGTGAAAACCGGGAGGACGTTGAAGCAGAGGAAGTCGAGGAGCTCCTGAAGCTCAGAACCCAGTTCGACCACTCGGATCAGCTCGCCCGAGCTTTTCTGGTTATGATAGTCCATGGAAAGGTTCATGATGTGGCTGAAAGCCGCAGTCATAATGCGTTGTCGGGTGTAGTGCATGATCGGCACCTTGATAATCTCCTGTACCATTGGAAGACCCGCCTGAGAATTCAGGGCAGCGAACAACATCCATAGTCCGATAGACCTCCATGGAATCTGTCCATTGCCCGCCCCGACCGCTAGCTCTTCGCTGAGCGCGCCCAGTTGCATCGGTACCAGAACCTGCAAAGCCCGCTCAGCCGCAATAGTAAGTATTGCCACGACGACAGACGCCTGAACCATACGGTTACCACTGGGCCACAAAATCGGAACGAAAATATGGTAGGCTTTGAGATAGTTGAACCAACTGCCGGCTTTCTTCACACGGCGGAGCTGTTGTTTCCGTAGGGCTCGCAGGTCCTCCACTTCGTCAGGGCTGGTTTCTTCGTCAAAGCCATATGCGTTCTCATCATCCGATTCATCCGAGTCTTCGTCACTCGCAAGCAGGGAGTCAGTGGTATCGTCGCTCTCCTCGAGCATAATACGCCGCCGACTATCCGACCACGCGAAGTAGGCCCCGGCTGTTGCCGCACAGAAAAGTAGTCCTATGCGCAGGCTTTGTAAGATCAGGTGGATCTTTGCGAACACATCGGTAGGTGCTGCCGAGACCAGATAACATACGAGTAGGGCGATTTCGGATCCCAAAGCTATCGCCCAGCTTCCAGCGTAGGTGTGCCAAAGCGGTTTCGCGTCGTCTGATAGGTTCAGAGCCAAAGCTCCCAGCACAAGCAGCACGAGGACGAGGTAGGCAACGTCGTCTTGTGGTAGGTATATCGACGGATGGGCCATGGTCTCGTGAGCGGTCGCAATACCCTCGGCAACAAATGTCAGTATCACCCCTATAGAGATGACAACAACTAAGCGCCACCTGCGCCTAGGTTGCTTATCGGCCCCCTGTTGGAGGAAGCATGATGCAACCGCCCTGGAAATGAGGAAGTAAAAGGCAGTGGCAATGGGCGTCAGGTAATGAAGTGCAGTTTGTGCTCTCCGGGTGTGTATCATCGTGGAGGTTGCGGTCGCTCTGCGACAGTCAATCCAGAGCTGATTCTCTGTTAAGATAAGGGCGGCCTTTACTAAAGAATCACCACCGATCACCGCTCCTACAGAGACACCGCGCCCTCGGATACTTATATTATTAAAAATGTTCTCCCAAAATTTTGTAGTGGCTCCCGTAGCCCCTAATGGACCGAGACACGCCCCTTAAGAATTACGAATAAGTGGGTCAGGTGGGATGAGTAACAATCCACATTGCCGTCGTCTCCCGGGCCCGCGATATCCGACATGCCGATTGAGTCACCACCGTCCAAGCGCTCCCATTTGCATAAGTACTTGTGTTACGGTCGGCTCCCATCCGCGCTCCACAGCGGCGAACCCGAGCTCCATTCCGATGGCCTCCACCGCAGCATCATTATTGGTGGCATTGCCAATCGTGAAGTGTACAGCCCTATGTGCGGTTCCATAGCTCTGCACTGCTTCGACGGGTTCCGCTGCAATACTATTTCCGCCATGTCGATATATAACTTCGGGAGCAGGTCGATCGCCCCAACTTCCTGCCCTCCATCAAAGACAAGCACAGGCGCTGTGCCACGTGTGACAAGGGCAGTAATCGTTGGCATGCGGTAACACGCTGAGCAGCGAATAGCTCGCGTGGCACAGTAACGCGTCGGGCCATCTACTCTTAGAGGCTGTTGTAACTCTACCCTTCGATAGCCGCGAGCATGTAAAGGATATTTTATCTATTGTAAGCCTCCCCCGAAGGCTAGGGGGTAGGATAAAGGCCCTCCGGTTCTCCGCGGTGCTGGCTATGGTGCTAAACGCGCGCCGCGTGTCGGGCACGTTGCCGGGGTTATTGAAGGACCAGCCGCCAATCGCAATCCAGTTCTCGAGGCCGGGCTTCTTGCGCTTGAGCGCCGTGAAGCGCGACAGGAGCGTGCCGGCGTTGGCGTCCATGGGCGTGACTGTAACTTGCGGTTGTTAGTCGCCGGGCGGGGGTGATCAGCACCAACCCCCACGCTAACGTCTCTTCCGTATGGGACACCTCTAAATAAGAGCTATAGTCGGTCCTCAAATAGGATAATCGAAACTGTTCTCGTTGAACCACCACAACACACAATACCCTAACAGTGGAAGAAAAGAGAAGCTCCAACACCCGCCATGGCAACGTCCCAACTCCCCAGCATCGACGACCAGCTTGTCACACCCAACAACCCGCCGCGTACAGATCTCAATGGCATGGACCACGCGCGCTGCGCCGCCCTCCACAATTACCTCGTGGATCTGTGTCTAGCGGCTAATGCTGATGGTCAGGTCGACCCAACTGCTACTGAGGGCCGCCGCGACACCTACTTCAGCACGCACGGCGACGCAGCCGGGGCCGTTCGCTCAAGACTACATCCCTCCCTGGCCGCCTTCCTCGCTGCAGCACGCACCCCCGATGCCCCGCTCTTCTACTTTGTGGATGGCATGCCCGACCCCGACGACGGTGATTTTAACAGCCTCTTCGACAACGAGACAGCGGACAATGAGGACGAGCCCGAGGACTCCATCGTGCGCCTGTACTTCTCCCACATGGACGCCTGCGACGGGGAACAAGGCGGCGGCATGCTCTATCACCAGCAACGCCACCTCGCCTCTGTCTTTGTGCACTCGGACAACACCGAGTTTGCCTTTCCGGTGGATAAGCACCCGTGGAGCTGGCATCCGCTGGAGACCATCTTCTCCAACTGGATAGACCTAATACGCCTCAGCAAGGTCGCTATCTCTCCCACCGGGGAACCGGCTTTGTACGGCGGCGTCAAGATCGGGAACTGGGAGTGGCGGCCGTATGGCGACGGGCAAGTAGCGGGCTGCGTCGCGGCGTGGCATCGGCTTTGCTCCGCGATTGAGGTGCGTCGTCAGCAGAGCTGCGGCGCCAACACGGTCGACGACCATGATGATAACAGCCCTCCTCCCAGCAACGAGCCCTTGCTTACGCCTGCGGCCATGCACGCCGCTCAAATCCCGGATCCCTCTTTCGCGCGCGCCTTCCTGGGCCTCGCGCGCCGTCCCCGGCACATACGCCAGATCGCCCCGGGGCTTTCCCTGCCGCCCGCCGACGCGACCGCCTTTGCTGCCGCCCAGCCCTTCACCCACCTGCCCCGAAGCGTGCCCCAATGGGACGGCAGAGCGCGGGAGGGGATTGTGCCGCCCGTGTACCTCTTCTGGAGCGACGCGGGCGCCCCGCCCGTCGACGACATGGCGGGTTGGTATTCCCCGTTCCGCCACTATTGGACCGACGGCCATGGCGCCATCCCGGACGGCATAGCGTTCCCGTCGAGCGGCGGTGTGCCGCCGGGGGTCTACAGCGAGTGCGTCGTCCGGTCCGAGCCCGAGGCGACCGAGGAGGGGTTTCGGATGCTGCTGCCGTTTCACCTGTACGGGGCGCGCTTCAGCAGCGGGGCCGAGATCCAGGATCTGGCAGCGGACGAGCTATTTCAGCATGGGTTCAAGCCGTTTGGGGGGAACCCGAATCGTCCCCAGCGTTTAGAGCGGCTGCTAGATCACTGGGCTGGCCTTGTCGAGAGGGGCGTCTGGTCGGTCGGGCCGCATGGGGTGCAGGGCTCCATCGAGGTATTTAAGGATGCTAAGGTGGATTGGTCAAGTTATGCGATCCCGTCGAGCTGGTGACCGTGGTTGTGGATTGACCTCTCTAGTTATACTATATGAGAACATTAGGATAACCATTGATCCGTCAGTGAGCATAGTTCCTAGTACAAATTTAACCCTTTTAACTCTCTCACAGTATACATACTCACTAGCTCCTGTAACTGATCTGGCGATAAAGAGACGAGTGAGCCAGGGTTAAAGATAGTGTCCCCGACTACCTCGACAAGGTCACCAAGCCCATGGACCTCGGCACCATTAAGGACAAGATAGACCGTGGCTAGAATGAAGGTAACGAGGAATTTATTAGCGACTAAATTAGGTTGTAGCAGCACCAACCAAGCTACCATATTTGAGAGAGTTTAATGTGGCTAGGTACTGTTCCTGTGCCGGAGATACGGTGACGATCATGGCGGAGCTTCCTTCTCCGGAGGTCATGAAGTGCTCGCGTAGCACCATTGTCAAGGATGACGCGCGGAATGGTATCCTTGGCTCGTTCTTAGACCAAGCTCGTATCACCTCCTTTAATGCGAGTAAATCCGTGTTGATCTGACGACCTTCTTGGCGCTCTTGAGGGGTCTGTTTCGGAGTCTGCAACTGGGCACCCTTCTCTTGATGATATTCAGCACCGGCAAGGTCCACAAACACCATCTTGGCACCCAAGCACGGAGACATGGTTGATGCAAGAATATGATCCACTTGCTCTTCAGCAGCCTGAACCCGAGCTTCGAACCGATCCTTTTCCCTTTCGGCTGCGTCGATGCGCTCTTGGTTGATTCGATGGTCCGGGTTGGGGGCCCATCCTCCTTCCGGCGTGCGCATAACAGACTTCATCTGCTCCTCGATACTGATATCGGTGGCACGCTTCCCCACAGGCACCAGCTCGGATTGTCGATCAACCAAAGCCTCTCGTGCATCTAGCAGCTGCTGGTTAATAATCTCGAGCTCCAATACCGCGTGAGTCCGGGAGCTGAGGTCATGAACGGTCGACGCCCCTACTGATCGATAGGCGAGGGCTTGAGCCAGCTCCTGCTGGAACTCTCCGAACGACTTGCAAGGCTGCTTCACAATGGGGCACACTCTCACTTTCCCCCCCTCCAGAACCTCGGTTTCCCCACGAATGTGAATTTTGCCATGAGCCTCTCTGATGTGGCACTCGGTGCGTTTGTTGAGAAGGTCAAAGGCTGATTTCCTGCGTAGCTCGAATAAGCTGAAGCCGATCCCCAGCTCCGAGGCAGTGCCCTCCTTATTGATTACATCAATGGCCTCGAACAATCCTCGAGCAGCGGCAAGGCAGAGCCCGAGTTCCTTGGTGTTCTCGTCATCGTAGCCAATGATAGTGTGTGTTTTCCCGCTCCCAGAATGGCCATATGCAAAGAAACTGCAGTTCCCGCCTTGCAACACTTTGGGGATAGCAGGCACCACAATGGCATCATAGACCTTGGAATTGTTATCTTCTGGGCCGAAAACGGCGTGGAAAGCTGAAGAGCTTGTCCATGGCCGGTCGGCTGCCGATGTTTGGCGGCGCAAGGATAGCGATAGAAGGGACTGGGTATTTGTTGCCGTGGTGGAAGTGATCCCACCAGATACAGCTTCGGATGGGGTGAGCGGCCGCCATCGGGCATACACATTGATGGGCTTTGTCTTGGGGGGTATGGTGTTCATCTTGGGAATAGTGGAGTGGAAGAATCTAGGTTTTGCTAATTCCCATGACAGAGACAACAAATCTAGATATACAGCTTAAGGAATCTCGCTGCCTAAATCAGGGTAGTCTTCAGTGAAAATGTATGAGGTAGAGCTAGCTGTATTGTCTCTCGACCCTTGTCCCTGGAGATGGTGCCTGATTTCATCAGCCGCAGCGGAAAGGGGAAAGCGTCTGTACCATGTGGAGACGGCTTCTATCTCAATTGCAGGCAGAACTCTAGAAACAATGTCATTTTATCTATTACTCTCTATCCTCGAGTTAATATTAAGAATACCTATTGGATAGAGCACTTATATTGATAATAGCTATATTATACCTCTTAATTATTCTGCGACAATCTGCTACGACCCAGGACGACCCTTACTGTGTCCATAACATGACTCTGCGACACGATTCCGAGTATCACCTTTGGCCTCCTTTGTTCCTCTACTCTGTAGCTACCACAAGCTTGCCCAATTTTGAAGGGTGAGGGATCATGGGATTGTTGCTGTAGGAACTGTTCTGCAGACTTGCAAACTTGGCGCTGGTTCCCGCAGCCTTGGCATTCGCAAGTGGATTGACAAGAACCTTCTTCTCGGCCGGGATACTAATTGCCACAAGCATTAGCAGACCAGACGAATGTCAGAGGCGGCACTGAGTGGGGGGCAATGCTTACGGCTTCCAGGCAACGTTGGCAATCACCGCTCCGTCATTTGTGAACAGGGGTTGAGAAAAGTCAAGCTGGCCGGCTCCGCAATAGACAAATCGCCCCGAGCTGTGGAAGCCGTCATTGAGGCTCTTGCGTAGTTCTTTCAGACGCTGCTTCATGTTGTCCCCGATTCTGTCGCGTAGCTTTGTTTCGTTGGTGTGGTAGGCTTGGAGAGATTCGGACTGGGTCATCTTGCCCGTCATTTCCAGATGCATGGGGTTGTCGCTGTTGGAAGCGTCGCCCAACGTCAACTCAATTCCCGAGTTGGACGTCGTCATGGTAATCCCAATGTTCCATTTGCCGGAGTAGAGTTCACTAGAGGTTTGAAGAGCTGGGGTCAGAAGCCATCCTGTGTCCAAGGGGCGACTCCAATATACTGGAAGGCTCGCTTACTGGGAGTGATGCTCGGGGTTGGACATGGATGAATGGCTGCTGATCTTTATACCGCGACAATACTCGAATGTCCCCTTGAGCTCCATCTTGTTGGTGCCGGTTGTCTGAGTGAACGTCGTGGACGCTTTGCCTGCAATTCGACATCCATCAGCGAGTATTCGAAGATTGTCTCCCGGAGGAGCAAGATTAGATAGACAGGCTCAAGTTGCTTGGCACTCACTCCAATGCTCCGACTGCCACCAAGTTTTCCCACTGTGGATGTTCTGATCATTGATCGGCCCCTTCGACTTGTCAATGTTCCTCGTATACACGTACGTGGTCCCGTCGCTGTTCTTGTGGAATTCGTAGACGCTAGTGGTGTGAGACGGGTAATCTGGGTCGACGCCGACATCGTAAGGAAAGGCCCAGCCGTTGGCACTCCCCCAGAGAGGAGCGACGTATACAGTGGTGGCTTGGTTCATCGCCTGCAGCTGCGGCAACAAAAACCTCTCGATAAAGAGAGGCTGGGTTACCACGAATGACCCGCTCACCTCTGGCAACTGGCCCGCAGCGGGGTGGCAAAAGTTGCCAGAAAACCCAACTTGTTTCGCATCGGGTAGGCTGGCACCTCCCACTTTCTCGAGGTACAGGAGGCAGTTGGCGTTCCCGAGAGGTGTGAATCCGGTAGTGGTCTTTCCGCCTGCGTCTCGATAAGGGTAGATCTGGTGGATCATGGAAGTAGGAGCTGCAAGTTCTTCTCGTTAGGAACGCCTCGCCAATACTTGGTGCGGTGGGGGATTGGCTTACAGAAGGTGGGGTTTTCCTTGAGGTCTACGGCGATGCCACAAATTAGCAATCCATCTTCATAGTGTATCGTCAATACAACAGCTGTTTCGGGTTGCAAACCAATGTCGGGGAGAGTGACTTTGATGCCCAGCGTGGTCAATCCCCGTTTATTCATATCCCGAGCCCACGAGCTGCATAAGCTGGAGAACGCGGAGGCGGCTTTATCGTCATCGTCCTTCCAATCGTCGTAGCTCATCTCCGTTCCGTCGATTATGAACTTGGACTGGTCCATGTCGAAATTGTTCCAGTTCGCGGCTTTTCGGGCAGGAAATCCCACCCATCCATGTTAGCAGCCGATCATGAAAGTGGCATGTTACGACCGGAAAACATAGTACGGCTCACAGGTCAACTTGGCGTAGAGGCGCTCGATACGATAGTCGCCCGGCACGTCAAACTCGTTCTCGATGAACTCGCGTTGTGCCTTCTCCGTCTTGGACTCCTTGTCTGCGGGATGCCTTTTGACGAACTGTTGGTCCAGATCACAGACGACAGTCACCATCCAGCCATCCAGCTTGTACGTCCGCTTGGGAGACTTCTTCTTGAGAGTTCCACTCTTGAACCTGCGAGTATTTCGGGATTGTTAGAATGCCACTAGAAGAAAAGGCAAGGGGCAGGCGTATCAGGGAAAGAAGACAGTAGTACCAACCGGATCTGGTGGTTTATCTTGGCCAGGTTCACGCCCACGCTTTGGGGTATGAGAATGCGAGAAGGCAGGAGGTCTGCGTTCATTTCGGCATCGTCGTTGTCCCATTCAATCTTCTGCAAGGCAGTGTATCTGTTGTAGAGGCCCTCGAAACTGGAGTTAATGATCCCTTGGGTGACGGCCATGCCCTGGTCATAGAACCCGTCCGCAGTCTTCAAATTCACCTTCAAGCGTGACTGGAACTCGAACTGTTGACTCATTGCGAATGGTTCTCGTTCGTGATGCGAAGAGACCGGGTAAGCGGGTGGGTGACGGTGGTGATAATCGCCTACCTGGGTAGATAACGTGTCCAGGAGCAGCGGCGAGGGTCCTTTGAAGAAGAAAGAGGTGACTATCAGTCAGTTGGAGGAGGCGGCATCGGGACGGCACCCCTTAAGTGTGTTGGAGAATAAGCATTCCCTACTTACAGTGTTTACAATTATCATATCGCTAACTGCCTGCTTTCCACCTTACCAAGCCACCTCTTCTGCTCCTCACTTCTTTCAGCTCACGGTGGAAATCAGGACCTTCCATTTTTGGTTCAATAATTCCAGATTTAGGTTTTCAGCCGCTTGTGGAAAGCTGACTGCCAAACGAATAATATACCAAAATCCAATATTGCCTGGCTCCCCGCATGCGCTGACTCCGACAACACGCTGTGAGACACTGAGAATCAAGTTTTTGGCTGTCGGTAGCTACAGCTACCAATCATGACCTTTCGACCCCGCACAGCAACCCTCTTTGGGAAATATTGATACGATATTTGGGTGTGATTATCACCGCGGTTCCCATGTCGAAAATACTGGTGCCCAAATTGACGCCCAATGGGTGCCTGGGTATGTTGCATGCGCGGCATGCAATGCAACAAAACATAGTCAGAGCATACACTGTATTATTATCGCGGCTCCGCTGCAGGCGTGCAACATGAAAGATGGTGTATGCTGTCAGGATATTGAGCGGATGGAACGGATGAGGAGTGAGGAGACCAGAACACATTGTGTTGGGAGTACCTCTCCTCACTTCTCTGCAAGTCTACCAGACTCCAAATGTATCTAGATTCTTGTATGGTCACTCTGTCCACTTCTGGCTGGGTCTATAAAGGCCTAGCCTGCAACCAGGCTTCATGAGTGGAAGGCCAAGGCATTGAGACAATACACTCATTCACCACTCCTACACATTGTTCTGTCTGATACTGCGAAGTCCGATATACATACGAAGCTATCTATTCCTACATGACGTGTTTGTATTTCAATTGAAGCCAAATCGAGTGTCAAGCTTGCATTCCAACATTTCACCATCTCATTAACTCACACCATCAACACGGGAGTCCAGAATGACTGACACGTGAGTTCTCGGTAGAAAACCTTTTCCGTAGTCAAAGCATTGAGTGACGATGGTGTAAAAGCAGAGACGAGATTTCCCAACTTTTCAACAACACGGACGTTTTCTTAAACGAAAACGTGGTCGACACCTTTCGCATCATCGCACCGGAAGATTTCAAATCCGGGGTCTCTAGTTTCATGCCTTTCCGACTTGAAGAGATCACACAAGATGGATCGTCGACTTCTCCCCGCAGGTTCTATCTTAAGGCCGTGCCCGAAACCAAGAGGGGGCCATCAACCCGTGACGCCTACTACTTGGCCTTCCATGGCCGCGGTCAGTTCACCATACCGGGTTTTGTGAATATTCCGGCGAACCCCAAGCATCCTTCCATGTTGTTCACGGGTACGCTGAGTGGCTGTTCCGTGATTGTGACACGTTCCAACGAGAACCTATACCGCGTCTACCACGATGCTCGGTGCAACTCCTCTGCTCTATACGACAACGTGGTAGCTTCTATTGATCTTCGCGACTACCACGACCAGGAAGGAGCTTTTGCGACAGTGTGCATGTCCAACTCGGGCGAGGGCAATGAGTGGAGACTGCACGCCCAGTTTCTCGACTTCCAGAACGGGGGTGTCCATTTCCGAAAACCCAATCAGCAGCGTGCCAGAGTTCTCACCAGACTCATGCAACCAGATAGACAGCCGGCAACCGTGCAAAACGCTCAGGCGGAACGCGATATTATCTTCGAGAAGATGAAACACCTCGCCCGGTATCCAGGCCCATCAAATAAGGACGCCCACGCCCACGCCATTGCACAGAGGGATGGCGATTTCGACGAAAATACTTCTCCGATTAAGTTGACGGACAAGGCCGTGAGGCGAACCCAAGAACTCGCTCGCTACCTCGGCACCATTCGCGACAAGCTAAAAGAGAAGATCAAGGATTACCCGAAAAATTCGGAGATGAGAGGAATCTGGGAGGTGGACGTGAAAAATTACGACGACATGATCAGCAGATGCGATGATAACGACAAAGTGTATCTCTGGCTACGATTGAAACTTGCCAAGGGTTTCGATGCAGTTGTCTCAACGGAAGGACGAATCATGGCCGGTTTCGAGGGAGACACGGTCGGCGAGAGGTTCGCACCGCTGGAAGTGCAGATGAAGTCCGCGCCGAACGCTGCCTTCGCCGAGGGTTACACGTCGTATACCACAGTCAAGGTACCCGGCATCGACGACACCATGACGTCTCTCGAGATGAAGGCACTCTTGATGGTGTCGCTGAACAGCCTCGAAGACAAGCAATTGGGTGCGCTACTGCGGCGTATCGAGGTCGCCGCCGAGACCGAAACTCGCACGCGGGTGTGGAATCGAGCCGATGCCGTCGTGAGGTATCTGCTGAAGGACAGCACGAAGGTGCAGCCCATGCCGCAGGACGTCCTGGCCGTCTTCCAGGAGCGGGTTTCCAGCGCCCACTGCTACCCCTTGGTGCGCGCCGCTGCCGTCGCTCTATGGGACGGTGGAACCTCGTCCGTCGACCAGATCATGGCCAAATTGGTATCGCTCCGAAACACGAGCGATGCCAATTTCCTCAATGCGAAGCTTATGCTAGACGGCCTGGAGGAAGTCCGAGGGAACTGGCATGCCACCGCAGCATCCACCCTTCGTGGACGCGGGACCCTCGAGCAGGCAGTCGATGCCCTCATCGTTGAAGGAGGCGCCAAAAGCAAGATTGTTGCCATGAACACGCGAGAGCATGCCATGCTCCTTGGAGTAACAGTTCGTAACTCCGAGACTGCATATCATTTCTATGACCCCAACTTCGCCATGGCCACCTTCGCATCCAAGGAAAGCCTACTGAAAGCACTCAACCGCCATCTCGTGACCGAGACATTCGCCTCGACCTACTCAGCTTTCGGCACGGCCGAGACGCCGACATTCAACCTTGTCGAGATAGACGCCTGGGAAATGTCGCGCGTCGATATCGGGTCCCAGCTCACCTTGCGAGATCTCAGCAGCGACGAAACCTTGGTCGAGACAGCGTCCTCCAAGTGGCGACGCAATCCCGTCCAGGCTTCTCGCGACCTTGTCGACAAGCCATCGTTCCAGGGAACACGCGCGCTGTCCGAAGCCCTCCAAGCCACCAAGGCCTGGCGCGAAGCGGTGGCAGCGCTGGAGAAGGCCTACGGACTGGACGGGCCGTGGATGCCGATCCTCCAGAACCTCGAGCCCGAAACGGGCGGCGGGTACCGCGTGCAGTTCATCAACATCGAGGACCCTTCCCAGACGAGATGGCTGAGCACGAACGACGAGGAAATCGTCCGGTTCCGATCCCTGATGGACGAAAGGCTGAAGGCGTTGGCCCGCAGCTTCGAATACGCCCGTGGCAGTCTCGCTCGCCGCAGCAGCGCGCTCGAGGTGGAAGCCGTCGACGGCCTGAACGCCATGTTCGTCATCAAGACGCTCATCGAGGAGCTTTCGGACAAGCCCGGCGCCGTCGGCCTCCCTAGCCACGGATCGACGCTCGCCACGGCGCTCCAGGTGCACAGCTACCTGAACATGGCACAGCTCACCCACGGCACCCTGCAAGACGCGAAGAAGGTTGCCGACCTCGCCAGGGCTCTCGTCGAGGGCGAGAAGACGGGCCAGAGGGCGCTGACGGGCTGCACGCGCGCACTCGGTCGCGGCCTGGGCGCCGCGTCCGAGGTGGCGGGCACGATCTTCGCCGTCGCCAATGTGGTGTTGGATGTCGTGGAGCTTGCGCACGCCGAGAACGAGGAGCAGAAGGCCGTCTTCATGGTGCATCTCGCCTTCGACTCGCTCAGTCTCGGCGTTGCCGCGGGCGCCACGGCGGCGGGGATCGTCGGCGCCTCGACGCTGAGCGGCGTGCTGGGCGGCTTGATGGTGCCGCTGGCCGGACTCGGTATTGCGTTCGGGGGCCTGGCCGAGGCGCTGGGGAAAGTTGCGTCGAATGCCGCGGAAGTCGGACGCTACTTTGGTGATGCCGAGGATGCGTACAAAAATGGTGCCTACACACTGGTGACAGATGACGACGCCAAGGTGTTGATGCCGAAACGGTGTGCCGTGATCAGCCAAGTCGACTTGATCACGCGCGAGGTCCTGTTTGACAGCCAGTACATCTACCGCACGCGTGTGACCGGCGGCCTCTGGTGGGCGGGCACAACGACGATTTGGGACCCGGACCGCTCCAAGGCACTGAATGTCCGCAAGAAGATTGGGATCCAGTCCGACAGCTGCAGACTTCCCGTCCAGAGTGATGATGACTTCGAATGCCTCGTCTTGCCTCCCACGCCGAAGTCCTACATCTGGTATGCTTATAACTACTTGCCCTTCTCCACCTGGCGGGGCGACTATGGCTTCGACGTCCTGCGACGCATGGAGGGCGAGGGCGAGGAGAGCTTCCTCTTTGACTTCTTCCGTCCGCCCGTTCACTGGATCATCGACAAGATCACTCATCAGTACGTGGACACTCCTGTTACCATTGCGTTAGCGTCGCATTCCTTGCGCATCCAGATACCACCACTTCCCTACGCGATGCATAGCTCTCTGAGCTACACACTCAAGGGCGCCGGTGGCGCATACAGCATCGGGCTGGAGAAAATCGGAGGCATCACCCTCTCAAGCTCGGCAAGCACTACGAAATGGTTGCTTGACGCCAGGACTCTCTCCTCTCCGGAAATCGAATTCAGGAGCAAGTACATCATAGTCTCAGGGATAAGGATCACGGTCTCCGACACCAATTATGACGTCCTGCTGGCGCTTCTGTCCAACGGCGAAACGCTCAAAGTCGATATCCAGAACGAAACCACCACTACCGTCAAGATCGACGCCGGAAGTTACCCTCAGGGCAGCGCCGGCGTGGATGACCGTCTGCGGGATCTTGAGAGACGCAATCAGCTGCAGGGACAGTTCGTCGTCGTCGACAACTATGATGCCCGACGAGGGCCCAATGATACCAAGACGCAGAACGTGGGCCGGGCGTTCTACGAGGTGTCCAAGGCTCGGATGCTGTTCACGAGGAATGCGCCGGCGGAGCTGACTAAGACCGCGGAGCTGGCGGGTGTGATCGACGACGTTGTCTATTTCTACTCCATCGAGCACAAGGCCATCTGGCGCGTGAATGCGAAGATCGAGGGGAGCAAGGCGAAATACAATGCGCTCTTCAAGTCTTCCAAGATGTCTCTGAAGTGTGTGTGGATGGAAGGTGAGCAGATGATCGATACGATGAGCCGCGACTCATCTAGCGTTGCTGACATGTGCTGTTAGGAAACTTACCTCATGCTATTTTCCACCATACGCTGTCCGACGGTATCGTCGGCGAGCTGAACTACATCATCAGTGCGAAAGACATGACACTCGTTAGTATCGGTGGAAACCCTGCACTCATGGATAAGCTAGCAGGCATGACGAGGCTAGGTGGTTCAATCAGAGATTTGCTCGACGCATTCAAGGCCAGCAAAGATACCCAGTCCGTCACGGACAACCTGGAAGGAATCCCCGTCTATGCCGATACCGAGGGGGCCAACATCGTCATGGTCTTCGGGAAAGACGGCCAGGGGACATTCCGTCGCTTTTGGATCCGGAAGGTCGATCGTCAGATCCTCAAACCGGTTTTGGAAGATTCCGAACATGTCGTTCTCGCCGCCATCCTACCGCCAGCTGAGCCCGGCGGGCCAGACGAGACATACTTCTACCATCATGGCGGATCTGAGTTGTACCGCTACACGCTAGAAGGCAAAGACCTGACGCCCAAGACGATCCAGATGAAGATCCCCGACGACTTTGGCGCGCTCGAGAATGTGGTCACCCCGAAGGGAATGAACCTCATGGCCGTCACCAAAGGCGGCTTCCTCCTCCGCGTCACGTCCCCAGGCGTGTTCACTCCGGAGGCGGTCAACGAGACGTGGGTTCAGGCGCACGACCCGAGGACGTGGTGGTCCGAGCTGGACAAGATCAGCGACAAGTTCAGCGTGCCGACGATGGCGATCTTTGGCATCCGGGACGACGCCGGCCGCGCCGTGCCCATGTGGTATCACCACGGCGGTTGTGTCATCGCATCCGAGGAGCTGCACGGAAAGTCCGTCCAGCTTGTCGGGTTTCATTCCGAGAACGCAGCCGCGTGGCTCTCGGCGTGGGACGCGCCGGGACGGTTCCTGCTGTTCAGCCAGCCGGTCACGGATCGAAACTGGCTGGAGGGCCAAGTCGGCATCATCCGGATCCCGCCGACCCGTGCCGCCGTGCGTGTCAAACCGTTGACCGGTGTGGCCTCCGTTGTTCCGACCGAAGCAGGTCCCATCTACACAACTCTGGACGGGGTGTCGTATCTGCTGCGAGCGGATATGTCCCGAACCGCCGTAGGCGTGACACGGGATTGGCAGCTGAAGCATGGGGGCAATATGCTAGAGGTGCTGGCACGGCTCACGAAGCCAAAGCTCCATCCCGCCGAAGTTTTGTTTCTCCGGAAGGCGCCGCCTGGTACGCCCGTTACGGCATGGTTCAGTCCCCTCGGTTCCCACATCGTCAAGTTCACGCCGCCCGGAGTATCGTCGCCGGCTGATCTGTTGCCAACATGGCTGGGCTGCAGCCTAGACGGCACCCTTCACTACGTGCACTGCAGGGCGAACGGGGACTTCTACGGCCTGGTCCCCGGGGAGCAGACGACGACCACGAAGAAGTTGGGCAACTTCCCGCTGTTCCGCCGCAAGGGGGATGCCATCACCGTATCCCTCCTTGGGTCATCGTTCAAAATACCCATGTTGCGCAACGTGCGCTATGTCGGCGTGGCGGCCGATCCCGGTTCCACGGTGCGATTTACCAACGAGACGTGGAAGGTGTACGACGCAGTGTCCATCTCGACAACCGCCACACCCTCCAAGCCTCTCGCGATCCATTTCCCGTCTCTTGTCTATCCTGAGCGACTGACTGCCGTAAGTGGCGCGAGTGACGACTTGGTCATTGTGGATTCCAACGTGGGGACGTCGCTCACTTTGACCGGCGCTGAGAAAACAGGAAATGGCGATGCGATGGTATTGGAAGGGATGCAAGGGGATGACAGGCAAGTCTGGACCGTTTCCGTCGCCAGGATCTTGAAGGCAAGAGCATGGTTCAAGGCGGAATATGAGCTGGATGGGACGCCTTTGATGACGTTAAAAGAGGTTCTTGGCGCACCTGTTTCGCAGTGAAAGGATGTGGTGGTTTCTGTGGTTTATAACGAGGAATCTAATATATCATTTTGCTCTCTAATTGATTGGCCAATAGCGTGCACATGCGACAGCTTCCTACCTTATACTAATTCAAAATAACAAGTTGCAGTGTGCTTTAAGGGCTTAGCGAAAGAAGACTAAGCAGGCTATTTTTATAGAGAAATGTCGAGCGACGAGGCAAGTGGGAAAGAGGACCTAGTAGTCTAGCTGCAGCATTTAAGAAGTAAAAAGGGCCCTACCCCTTAGTCTTAATTATAGCTTAATAGGATTCTATACCACACTTTATAAAAAGAGCGGGGCATATTTAAATATAAAGAATAAATTATTATAATATATAATTTTATAAATTAACCTTTTATATTTAAAATATTTATATATATATAATAGCTTAATACTTCTTTATTAGGGTTAGGGTTAGGGTTAGGGTTAGGGTTAGGGTTAGGGTT